>OY728151.1:783828882-786328882 GCA_963277665.1 Viscum album
AATGTTCATGTTAAAATTTTATATTTATTCAATATGTTTATTTACAATATATCTAACATGGAAACTTATTCAATATGATACTTTTACTTTTCCGACCTTATGCAAGCATTACACACGCATTTCGATAATTCAATTGTAATATACCTCCAGCATTTATATATCTTAATGGAAAAAATAAACAATACTTTTTATTTTTTAACCAAGTATTTAATTTACTTCTTCATTACCAAATATAATCTCTAGGACATAAAATTTGACTTTTCTAGTGCTGCTTAAGTACTACGTCGACCGAGAAAGAGATTTTAAATTTTATCATGAAATAAATTCTTATTTAAATGTTTTGATTTATTTTTTTTATGATAAATGTATTATATTATCATAAAAAACAATTGAAAAAGTTTATTATGTTATTATATAAGTTTTATTTCTTCGAGATATAATAAAAGATATTGTATTTTATAAATACATAATTTTTAACTATTCATCTAAAAATTTACATAATCAGAAAAATATCAAAAAAATCATCATAAGATAAATTTAAATTGAAAAATAGAAAATTAAATACCATGTCAAAAAATTAAATTTATATATGTGACATAAATTATTTTCAATTTAAATTCAGAAAACAAAAAAATACAAACAATTTTTATAGAAAACACATTTTTATGCCCAAAAATGAACTTATAACAAAATATTGTATAATGTTGATTCTATGTATTTATTTAGATTATTTATAACTAAATTATTCAAATTTTATTTTAATATAAATTTAAAATCCTAATTTTTCATTTAAATGAATATAAATGATAATTACATTAAATGCCCAAAAAAGGATATTTTCATTATACACGGAAAAATAAATCTTTTAAAAAAATACCTAAAATTGAAACCTCATATAATTTTGAAATTGTGAAATAAAAAATTATTTTTATTTTTAAAAATATATTTTCTAAAATTTCCTGAATTTAATTATACAATTTTCACTGAAATATAAATAAAATTGTTTTTTTGCAGAAAACGTATTTTTGAAGAAAAATTTATTTTACTAAAAATTTAGTGCTTACTTCCTAATAATTAATAAGTCGATAAGGAATATTATATATATTTAAAAATTTACGAAATCCCATTCATACATTAAAATTTAACGGTTATTCTATAACTATATCATTTAAATAATAATATTTTAATGTTTGTTTGAAAAAAATGTTGTGTTTTGTAAACCCTATTAAATATAGTGTTCCTTTTAAATATTGGTGTGTTACATTGTCCCAATATATAATAAATTATTCACTCAAAATTTTATCTTGGTCATTAAAGGTTCAATACATTCCTTGAAGCTCGCATATTACAATGGGATAGTGAAAATTCCATTAAAAAGGGAATATAGGAAACATAAAATTTACTAGTAAAAACATGAAAGAACCCAGATCTTATTATCAGGTATGGATCCCATTTTTCTGGTGTTATGATAAAAATTGGAGTTTCTTGAATTTTAAGGAGCACACACCCTGTACATTGAAGTACACATCGTGTACCTGGTTGCTGCAGGTAGCTATGTACTGGTCGTGTAAGGGTGAGTAAATGGCGATGTGCGGTGACCTGTAGACTACCTAAAGTGGAGGCCAGTTAATGAATGTACATTGTGTGTTCTTTAAATTAACATGACATGTACATTTTCTTTTTTTTTTTGGTAGTTATATCTAACCGGGGTCATGTCTAATTGGTAGAAACACCTTCTTCTCAACTCATTTTGTCTAGGAGCGATCATAGGGCATGATTATTCTATAAGCCTTCTATCGACCATCAGTTCTCGTAATCAACCACTGTCGATTACGTTAGAATCAACACGCTGAGTTCTTCCTTATTCTAGAGCAGTGTTCCTGGATTTATTCTCTTTCATGAGATATCCTTGCTTGAACGTTGTAGACATTATTGTAGATATAAATCGTTCTAGGCCGATTCAAGGGTCGACACTAGAGTATATCAATCTTACAATGCTATGGTATGTGGTTTTTTCCTTTCTGTAGTTTGTATTTGAATTTTATGTGAAAAATTTCCCAATACCATATTTTGGGGTATTAAGTGTTTAGGGAATTTAACCATGTTAATTCCTTCTATGGTATATTTTCTTGGGTAGAGATATTGGATTGTGAATAGTGATTTGTTTACATGATATTGATGTGTTTTCCCATGATTGATTTCATATTCAACATTTCGTCTAGCTTTTTCGGTTAGAATACATTGTTTTCCATGCCTAGTGTCTTCTGGATGGAGTGATATTATCTAACAGGTTGTGATATGTATTTTATCTATTTAGCCATGTAGTATATTTTGATTTACATTGGCTGTTGGATATCGTTTGTGCACAACAGACATACACAGGGTTGTGGGAACCTAGTTTAGTTATACCACAGGGGGAATGGATGCTGAGGTCTTCTCTAGAATGTCTGTTTTACTTTTTATGTTCAATACCATAGGGAGGATGG
This sequence comes from Viscum album, assembly GCA_963277665.1. Lineage (NCBI taxonomy): Eukaryota > Viridiplantae > Streptophyta > Magnoliopsida > Santalales > Viscaceae > Viscum > Viscum album. Next base: position 783,831,369 of record OY728151.1, read on the forward strand.
ACTAGTGTGCTCCCTTAGATTGTCTACAGTTCACTGTTTTCAGACCATAGGGGGAATTGGATGTTGAGTGGTTCCTCAGAGAGTTTGTAGTTTGCTGATAAAATACCACAAGGGGGAATTGACGGTGAGTTCTTCCATATAGAGTCTCCGTTTGAGCAAAACCAGATGGGTTAGATTGTGAGTACTTCCTATAGGGTTTCTTTTGAATGATTTGTATCTTAATTAATGGATGTAAATGAATGTAGTTGAATATATATAATTATTTACTTTTGAGTACTCCCTTGTTAATTACATCAATTTTCGTAATGCCTGCTATATATATTCACTGACTGTTAGGCACAAATCATTGGGTGGTTTCCTACTGTGATTCATCTCACTCCCAGTTTGGGTCATGCTTTTGGGGACAAACTGATTCTATTTTTGAAGGTATAGATAAGGGAAAGCCCCTTCTACATCATTTACATGATTGCTTTGGAGATGGAGATCATGTGACCAAGATGAGAATTGCGACGTTGTTCGAGTAATTTACTTGTTTTCCATGTACTTTAGTTTTGTATTGTATTACATCACTGTGAATTGTTTGGATTATTTACTAGATACTTGTGACATGCAACATTATTGATTTATATATATTCTGCAGTTGTTTATTTACTTCTAAAAATCTTCTATTTACTTTGGTATGGTATTATTATTGATTTTTCTACTGATATCTTTTTCTTTCAATAGAATTACTCTGCCAATGAGGGCATAGTTTCCCCCACTATCACACCCTAGGCCCTAAATACTAGTTAGTAGCCTCTAGCATTGGGAGAAATTCACTTGAGGCCACATTACCAACTAGGTATGGGGAAACTCTTGGCGGCTCCCAAAACTGGGATGTTACAAAGTGGTATTAAAGGAATTATTTTCTTCTTGAATTGCTGTTTGGAGCATATAGTCAGGGATATGAAAGAATATGTAGTTTGTAATAATCTTTTCCTGGGAGTAGCTAACCCGTGTATAGGGAAAATCTAATTTACCATGATGATTTCAATTTTTTGTCTTTTCAAATTTTACAGTTGATTTGATTTCACAGTTTGCAGAATCACATGTTTTGTGTTGTTAATGTTGATAATATTGAGGTTCTATTTCTGTTGTAACCCAATGAGATGAGGGTATTCCAGCTCATTCATCATATACACACTCACTAGAGATCACATTTCATGCATTCCTTCTATTCCATTTAGGGTGCATTACATATTGCATGTTTTTTTGATAGATGTTGTGCTAGATATTCATGTTCTTTTGATAGATGCCTTGATTGAATACGTTCTATTTGATAGGGTATCGGATTGTGTAAGGTTTTTTTGAATTAACCCCAAAATGTGGTTCATGAGGTTTTATAGGGCCCTCATGGATCATAATTTGGTGGATCATCGCACTTTTATACAGGTATATTAAATTTCTAAGATGCCAAACTTTGATTCACGAGGAGTATGGGTCCTCACATATCAGAATTTGCCACTTTAGTGTTTATTTCAGTATTTTTCAGGGTTCTAAAGTAGTTTCTGATGCTTAATATCTTGAACAACCTAGAATACATGGTGTCTATATCTGAATACACATCGTTTATCCTTCTATTTTGGAAATAACTTCTTTCTAATGTATAGATAGTGTACTGTCTGCAAACGTGGTGAAGTCTCTACCTGTGTCACTAGTTGTGTGGGAATAGACAGAGGGTTGGGAAATCCTTGGAGGAACATGTCGTGTATCAGATGTAAACACTGCGTTGTAGGGACCTTGTGTTCACCCGTGTGACTAATGAAATAGATGGATGAAACTTATTTTATAAACGTCCTGTCAAGATTGAACACGCCGTTTAGTTTTACCCATGTATCTGGTTGTGTGACTAACAACACCAGTCGGTGAAATCCTTCTAGTACACACTGTGTCTATCATGAACTCGCTATGTAGTCTCATTCTAGGAGAACTGTGTGGGTTATTCATGTTTAAGAACTCGAGTAGGGGAAAACAATTCAATTACATGCTTTGTTTATGGGCTGATACAATACCATGGTAGGCAGGAGTACACGCCCATTTGAAGGCATAAAGGAACATGTCGGGTAGGTGTTATACACAACAAGTATCACTCTTTTGAAAAACTGGATTTCTTTCCTTATATTGTTCCCTTATTGAACTTCTAGGTTTTAGTCCATGATGTTATTGAACTAAGGTGTTCTCCTAGACTTGCAGAGTAATTCCACCTAGATTACTTTCGGTTGGGTGCCAAATACTGAGCAACGATCAGACACTAGATATTGTAGAACAATCACTACTAGCAGATACTCCCATTATGACCATCTTGGTCGTAGCCATCATTCCGAATATATGTGTCTAATCATAGTTCCTAGAAGGATTCATGAGGTTTATGAAGGCCATTAGGTGAGCAATACATCCTACCCCGTTTATAGCAGATTATACTTGGGTCTTTTAGCAGCAGCATCTTCACACATTCTTAGGGGATGGAGGACCAATGATTGCAGATTCATGGTTAGAATCCATTCTCTCTATCATAGAGCATCTGGAGATGCCTCTAGAGAGGATGGTGAATCTCGCTACATACATGTTTCAGGATTCTTCCAAGATATTTCTGGATGCGATCTCATAGGAAGGGTTCCAGCAGGTTATGGCTTGGTTTGAGTTCTGTCATAACTCCTATGATTACTTATACCTAGAGACTTTCAAGGCTGACTGAGCTTAAGAGTTCATGATTTCGGATCATGTTACTCTATCAGTCATGGAGTATTCTTCTCACTTCACAGAAATTCAGTGCTTCACACTAATTCTAGGGGGTGATGATCTTCTCTTAGTGAGGAATTTTGGGGATGGTCTCAGGCATGACATCCAATCTCCGGTGAACATATTCAGGTTAAAAACCTTATCTTCCATAGTTAACAGGCACTAATCAAAGAGTGCAACCCAAGGGATTTGGGAGCTGTGGGTTATGGTAGTTCAGCATCCAAAGTTGGTGCTTCTCCAGCTAATAGTATGAAGTGCCATAGAGAGTCTACACGTGGAGATCCTTGTAGGAGAGATACAATTTCAGGCAACATGGTGGTATGCTACCATTCTGGAAATAAAAGGTATATGAGGCCACATATCCTAAGAGACCCAGTGGAGTTCCAATGTAATGGAAAGATGTGTCATCTTCAATGATTCTGTTAGTTTTCACTCCAACAACTAGTGATAGGGGTTCTATTTTGACTCCTCATACCCATGCAGGATCACCCGTCCCACATCAGAGTACGGGCTGGAGTTCAGCATGCCATTAAAGCTGAGGTAGAGGCCTTGGATGAAGTGGTCAGACATAGGGTTTTTGATAGCCACTGGGTGGATCAATTTTGGGGTCTTAGTCAGCTTCACAGGGCTGCAGTGTAGGTCAGGATTTTCAGATTGAGAATTTCCAGCCAGGGCAGGATCTTAAACCCTCTATAGTAAGAGGTACGATTCTACTTTCCTCTATTTTAGCTTCTACAATTCTTTGATATAGGGGCTTCCCACAGTTTCATAAATTTCATTTATGTGAAGATCCTTCTTCATTGTTTCTTTACTTCTGCTGATATGTTGATGTTATATACATCATTGGGGACTAGAACATCATGTGTACATCAGTGCATGGAGTTCCCTCTTGAGGTTGGTTTGTGTCACTTATTATGAGTCTTATATGTCTTAGAGACGAAATGATAGGACGTCACTCTCATAATGGACTGGTTAGTTCTGTTTCAAGATGTTGATGATTAATATCATCATAGGGTGTGTCTCACATCACTAGAAGGGCAGATCATTTCTTTATAAGGGTGAATGGGATGTCCAAGAATGTAGAGTGGGACCTGAGCATCCTAGGTTGGGAGAAGTTAGAAACCAGATTTCTAGTTTGTGTTTGGATGACCAGGGGACTTCACAGATGAACTTACCTCAAGTGGTGGATCATTTTAGGGATGCCTTTCTAGATGAATTTTCAAGTTTACTTTCATAGAGAGAGGTAGATTTTTTTGATCTTGTGAAATGAGTTGTAGTGGTGTCTATTCATCCTTATATAATAGATACAAAAGAGTTACAGGAGCTCAAGAAGCAGTTTTAGGAGTTAAGGAAAGATGGAATCATCTGAACCAATACATCTCCTTGGGGTTCTTTTGTTTTGATTGCAATGAAGGTGGATGATACCATCAGACATTGTGTGGATTAACAGAAGCTGAACCAGTTGACAGTTAAGAACCGAAATCCCTTTCTGAGGATTGATGATCTCTTTGATCATCTTTGAGGATCCTGGGTGTTCTTGGATATTTTCATGGGTTATGGTTATCATCAGTTGTGTGTTAGACCATCTGATATACCTCTAACAACCTTTCAGAGTTGGTATGGTCAATAAGATTACGTGGTTATTCCATTCGGTCTCACGAACGTGCCTGTATTTTTATGGCACTGAAGAACCACGAGTTCTATCCATTTTTGGATTCCTTTTTAGTGGTTATCGTGGATGATATCATGGTTTAATCTCATACTTATCATGGCCTTGCAATCCATATTGAGATCATTTTGTGTACACTAAGAGAGAATGGGTTTTATGGTAAGCTCTCCAAATACCACTTTTGGATGGTTGAGATTCACTTCGTGGGTCATGTTATCATAGAGACTGGAGTATCAGTAGACCTAGAGAAAGTGAGAGCAGTAGTTTCCTTGGATAATCTGAAGGATCTATTTGAGGTAAAGTGTTTTCTTGGGCTGGATCGTAACTACATACATTTCGTACAGGACTTTTTCATGCTTAGAAGTACCACTGACGGGCCTGAATAAGAAGGGTGCAAAGTACAAGTGGTCATATTCTTGTGATTCAACATTTGAGGAGATGAATGGCAGGTTTAATTTAGCAATGATACTCATTTTTTGAGAGTTGGTCAAGACTTATATAGTTTACTGTGATCCATTAGGTATTGGGATGGGATAAATGATTATACAGGGGGAAGGAGTCATTGATTACGAGTCTCAGTAGTTGAGGCCACATGAGAGGAATTACCTGACACAAATTCTTGAGTGGGCTGCAGTTGTTCATGATTTATTCTATTTTAGAAATTATTTTTTGGGATATCATTTTGAGGTTTTCATTGAGTACAAAATTCTCAAGTACATATTATCTCGATGTGATTTGAAATTGAGACAGTGAAGGTGGGTTGAGTACCTTTAGTACTTTTACATTGAGCTCGCCTATATGTTTGGGAAAGGAAACGTAGTGGATGATGTGTTGTGAAGGAATAATCAAATATCAGAAGTTTAGGAATCCAAGAGTGAGTGGGAGCTTATGGCTCTATTCACTGAGATGCATTTAGAGGTGGATGACAGATAGGGACAAGCGTTTCATTCTTATATATCTATTTCTTCTACTGTATAAGTGAATGTACGAATGAGGAACCTATCAGATTCTGAAGGCCTAGTATTACGGGAGAGTGTGTTAGGAGAGGACCATATTCCTGGATAAACCATAGGTGAGTATGAGATATTTCATTTTTATTGGAATGAATGGGAGTCAGAATACATACAGGAGGAGCTGATGGATGATTTCCATTCTTTAGTTTGGGAAGTTCATCCTGGTGTCACCAAGATGTACTGAGATCTACACCGCCAGTATTGGTGGCTAGATATGAAGAGAGAAGTTTATGGTTTTGTGATGATTTTTTCCACCGATTAGCCGGTTAAGGCGGAGCATCACCAACTGGCAAGTATTTTGTAGCAGTTACCCATATCTGAGAAGAAGTGGAATGATGTCACGATGGACATCGTGAAAAAATTATCGAGGTCACCTCAAGGGAATGATATAGTTTGAGTTATCAGTTACAGACTCACGAAGGTTTAAAATGTCTTACCGATCAAGGAGACCTTTATTGTTGATAATATGGGAAGGTTTTAAATATAATATATTTTATGTTTATATGGGGTTCCTCACTCCATTGTTTCAGAAAGGGATGCTCGTTTTACTTCTTGGGTCTAGAAGGTACTACAGAGGGCTTTGGGTACATATATACTACGGAGTAAAACATACCATCACTAGACAGATGTCCAGTCCGAGCATATGATACAGGTGTTGGAGGACATGCTTCAAGTGTACATCCTCGATTTTAGAGGTTCTTGGGAGTAGCACATGCCCCTTTTGGGGTTTTCCTACAATAATAGTTTTCAAGAAAATATTCATATGAAATCTTATGAGGCTTTGTTTGGTAAGTGTTTCCAATCTCCCATATGTTTGCAGGAAGTGGGAGAGGAAACTATGATGAACTCGTCTTTTCTATGAGACCACAAAGCAGGTGGAGTTGATTCAGAAGAAGATGGACACTACATAATCATGAAAGAAGTCTTATGCGGATCGACTGAGACAAAATCTAGATTTTGAGGTCAGAGATCAGGTGTTCGTAAATGTCACACCGATGTTGGGACACATGAGGATTATGATACAATTCAATCTTTCACCAGGATATGTTGGACTATTTGAGGTTTTAGAGAGAGTCAGTATGGTTTCATATTTGTTGTAGTTACTTCAATTGTACCATGGTATGCACGATGTCTTCCACGTTTCTCAGCTACGACGTTACATCTCAGACCCATCACTAGTTTTTCAACCCGGGGAGGTATATTTGGATGTGGATTCCTCTTTTGAGGAGAATCCCTTCCTTATTGTTGATCGAAGCCTGTAGGTTCTATGTGTCCAATCTATTCCTCTGGTATGGGTGTTGTGGCAGCATGAACGAGTACAAGATGAGACTTGGGGGAGAGATACCGACGTATGATCATAGTGTCCAGAGCTGTTTGAGGATTCTTGTTCTTCTTCACCACCTTCTTATTGAAATTTGGGGACAAATTTATTTATGAGGGGGAGTCTGTAAGAACCCAAATCTATTTTTTGGAATGGATCTCATTTTTTATTTTTTTTGAGAAAAAGACAAGTTTTTGTAAATTTAAGGAGTACAATCCCTGTACATAGAAGTAAACACTGTGTACCCAGTGGTCACAAGTAGCCATGTACTGGCCATGTAATGACTGAGTACAAGGCTGTGTGTGGTGACCAAGAGACCGCCTAATGGGGATCCCAGTTAAGGCATGTATACGACATGTACATTAAATAAACAAGCCATTTACTTTTCCTATTTATTTGTTATATCGAACTTGGGTTGTGTCTAATTGGAAAAAACTTCTTCTTCTCGACTCATCTCATCCAGGAGCAACTGCAGGGCACAATTTTTCTCAAATCCTCCAATCAACCATCAGTTCTCCCAATCAACCACCGTCGATTGTGTTTTAATCTCCACAGAATTTTTTCCCTTCTTATAGAGGCTCATTCTTTGATTTATCCTATTTCATGTGATATCCTTGGTTGATCATTGAAGAATTTTTTCCAGATCTACATCATTCTAGGCCTATTCAAGGCCCTAAGCCAGAGTACATTGATCATACAATGTCGAGGTAGATGGATTATTCCTTTCCATAGTTTTTCTTTGATTTTTTTGTGAAAATTTCCCAATACTCTAGTTAGGGGTATTGTCTGTTTAGGGAATTTAACCATGTTAATGCCGGTTATTCTTTTTTTTCTCGAGTAGGGATATTGGATTGTGAAGAGGGTTTATTTTCTATGATATTGATGTATATTCCCATGATTGATTTGATATTTACTATTTGTTTAGCTTTTCATATTAAGATGTTTTTTTAGGCCTAATGTTGTTTGGATGGAGTGATATTATGTTATATGCTTTGATATGAATTTTAACTGTTTATCCTATTAGTATATTGTGATTTACATTTGCTGCTGGATATCATTTGTTCATGACTGATTTATACAGGGATATAAGAACCTGGTGTAGTTAGAACATAGGGGGAATAGATGCTGAGGGCTTTCCAAGAGTGTCGAATTTACTTTTTACATTGCGAGAACATTGGGGGGTGGACTTGTGTGCTCCCTCAGAGTGTCTGCAGTTCCACGTTGTGAGACCATAGGGGGAATTGGACATTGAGTGCTTCCTCATAGTGTTTGAAGTTTACCAATCAAAGAAAATGAGGAATTGGTAGTGAGGGGTTCCTTAGAGAGTCATTGTTTGAGCTGAACTAGGGGGTTCTACTATGAGTATATCCCAGAGGGGTTCTTGTGATTTTTTGATTTCTTAATTAATGAATGTAAATGTATGTAGTTGAAATTACATGATTGTTTAATTTTGATTAATCCCTTATTTATTAAATTATTTTTCTTATTTCCTTCAATATATATATATATATATTCACTAATAGTTAGAAACAGATCTTTGGGTGGTTATCTACTGGGATTCATCTCGCACCCTGTTTGGGTCATGGTTTTGGGACTAAAAAGATTATATAATTGATGGTATAGATAAGGGAAAGCTCACTTCTACTCCCTGTACTTCATTGTTGTGGATCTAGAAAGCATGGGACCGAGATGAGGCTTACGATGTTGCTGGAGTTATTTACTTGTTTTCCTTAAACTTTTATTTAGTACTTTATTCCAGCATTTTGACTTGTTTGGATGATTTTCTAGGTACTTTGGACATGTATCATTATTGATATATATATATATATATATTAGTTGATTATGTAATTATAGTCTTCCACTATTTACTGTTGTATGGTATTATTATTGCTTCAGCTACTGTAGTGTATGTCTTCCTGTTGCATTACACTGCCAATGAGGGTATATTTTCCCCACTACCACACCCAAGGCCCTCACTACTAGTCAGAAACCTCTAGCATTTGAGTAAATGTTCTTGAGGCCATGTGACCAATCGGGTATGGGGCACCTCTGGGCGGCACCCGGAACTCAGACGTTACATAACACATAACTGAGTTCTCAGATAGAGAGAAAATGGAAAGAAATTAATATGTAGATCCAGAGGAAATAATTAAAACCTCTTTACTAATAGGTAATGGCAGCGAGTATGATCATGATAAATTTAACAACCTCAAAACAATAAATATATGTGTGGTGAAAATACTATTGATTAGGACAAAATAAAGGTAAAATTATAAGATTTTTATTTTAATATCATATTCCTAAATATGAGGCATTATTTCAATATCTAGATAGAGAACATGATAAAATGAATACAATTTTTTTCTATTTTAAGTGCATAATTCCATCATTTGTCCATTCTTTGATTTATTACCACTTCATCTTACTCAAATAAATTATGTGGAAGTTTTCTTGTCGAAACACTAAAATTGACTTTTAATGGATCGTGATATCCATAAAATAATAACAAGTAATTACTCATGTACCCATATATTTATAAATACCTCAATTATTAATAAAAGACAACCAATATATATTAATCATTCAGTAGTCACAAAATCCTCAACAATAACACCCAAAATTCAACAATAACCCTAGTATGAATATCTATACTTGAAACTCTTCAAAAATATATATAACCATATTGAAAATCCAAAAAATTTAGAAGGGCGGATGCTAAATTTCCAAAATAAACAAAACACTAATCCCCTAAACAATATATTGTTTCTCTTAGTTCCACATACAAAATATGTGAATACCAAGATTATATTAAAACATGATAACAAACCAAATCACCTTGAAACCTCAATGAAAACATATATTAAGAAAACCCTTATTATAAAAAAAAATCCTACATTATAGAATATATTTTGAAATCCTAATTAATGTAGAACCCATCAATGACAATGTAAACTACATTTTAATTAAATCACCATTCAATTCAAATTTCATCAATACTATCTCATTTAATTAATCAACATCGATCATTTCTTTATCTCTACTAAACATTATTATCTCAAAATCATAAACATAATAAGCATTATATTTTACATAATCATATGTTTTTTTCAAAGAATATCTCCTTATCATTAAATAAATATTATAGGTTATCCATACCGTACAAAATATTCTTGAACATCAATAATGAAGAACAACTGTAGAACAATCCATAGATATTTCATGACTATTATAATCAGAATAACATGGGTTAAAATACTACAACATCATAATTATTGACTTCGAGTACATAAACATCTCAATCATTATGCTTAAATGATTAATATAACATATTCCCTTCCTTGATCTAGGAGATATATCCTTGATTATGTATTGAATTTGGTAATACCCGTATTCCCCACACCAAGGGCATTGAACTATAAATGATACCTTAGGATGAAATTAATACCCCTCTATCGAACTACTAATTCTTCCATGGAAATTAGTCACACTATAACCTTATTTTCCACAGATAAACCATCTTATCATTCCTCTAAGATATTTCAATAATTTTTTCTTCCCATATACATGAAATATAGGAAACATAATCTTCTTCCCTCCATAATCAGAAAGAAAATATATTTTTCTCTTATTAGGTGTGTCAGGAAACTCACCCATGTTGAGATAATCATTCATATAATGCGATAAATGATTAGTTATAATCATAATATTTCTAACTATACCAATTAAATTGGTTTATCAAGAAGGAAAAAAATTCTATTTTATATCAAATTCAATATTAATATAATTCCTCCCAATTTCATCCATTTACTAAGACCAAAAATTATAGTGTGGATGATAATTATAATAGTGAGAAATAATGAAATATCATTAACATGATGTATAAATCAAAAAACCTTATTTTTAATCAATTATATTATAGGTTTAACCTTGGTCATTCATTATTATACCTATTTAAATCCTTTTTAATGGTTGATAATGAAAATTTAAATTAACCCAAGCATATCCAACAAGAGTATAAAACTAGGAATGTTGCAAGGGAACCCTCATCGTGGATCTGAATTATGGATAAAATATACAAGTACAAAATTGTTTTGGATAACAAAACACAAATTAATGTATTCTAAAACCATGTCCACTTGTTGTATCTAGATATTGATAATTTATAGGAATGTAACATAATATATTCCTTACCAAAACTATTGGATTTTATCCTATACTTAAAATTATCCCCAAGGAACTCACTAAAGGATTATAATCATAGTTTCTAAAAATTGACTGAACCTTGGTCAAATTCAAAATGTAATGAACCAATTATCATTTATATTTATTACATATTTTTATATGAATATTACATTCATAAAAATACAAAAAATTCTAGAACCATAAATGATTAGTGTCTCCTATAGATAAATAAATAAACATATAATTTAGGTTTGTTATTCATCATCCCTTATTAATTTATTCTCACATTAACCATTCTTGAAATACACTACCTATATCCTTACTGAATAACATGGGGAAAGTGAACATAAAGAATGGTGAGCTTAGATTACCAGTAAGGGTAAAAATTGTAGTTGTCAATCTATTATTATAAATATGTATAAGATAGGAAGAATGATATGAGTTCATAATCATAACATAATATGTTCATAAAAAATATATCATAGATAAATATCCTAATTTATTTCATAAAATAATATCATTTCAAAAGACTTGAATAATAAGTTTGAGAAATCATCACAAATTAATCATGAACCCTAAGTTAATTTCATAAGAACATGTTGGTATCATAGTTAGTAAAACCATTTAATACATGAATATTAATTACCAAGACAATCAAATCATATAAGATCTGGAATCAAAACCTTTTTCCCGTATCATAGTAGACTGTACATATCAACCTATTTCCCATAGTAGATCAGGTACATCAACTTTGTTTCCAATTGTGGATAACGAACATCATTTTTCCTTCCTAGTTGATCAAGAAAATTGACTTGTTTCCCATAGTGGATCAAGTACATCAAAATTTTTCCAATAATTATTTTTTCAGATATAAAACATCACCCAATGAATCAGAGGTATATATTATTCTAGGCCCATAGATCACAGAATAAAAACAAACATTATGGTTGCATAAGATCATAAAAAATCAATCTTATCATGATATCATAACCAGTGAATTAAAAAATTGTTTCAAAAATATTTCAAAAAATTCATCATAATGTGACCCATATGAAATAAATGATTTTTATAAACATATCATCATCATAGTCATAAAAAATCCAAGGAAATTGTCAGGATGTTATAATTGGATCATATCCATATTAATGAATAATTATTATCAAATGATATATGATTTGAAAAATGATACTTTAAAAAATCCCTGGAAAATTTCTTTAGGAAAATACCCTTTTCATTTTGAAATGAATTATTTAAAACCCATGTATTTACAAAATATTAAGGTAAAAATTTTATTTTAAATGAAAAAAAATTTATGGGGACCCTTCAAAATATTTAGTTTTCATGAAGGCCAGAAATTCAATTAATTTTCTGGGCCTTAAATAATTTATTCCATTCATATTTTTGATAAAAAGTGAGAATTAACTGGTTTAGAAAATAACATGAATATAAATTTAAAAAACTTTTATATAAATTATATCTGGGGTAAAATATAATTTTAAAAATATTTGGATAATAATTAAAAACATTTTTAAAAATATTTTTAAGAGATAATGTAAATGAATGAAAAAAATAACCAACTGGATAGTAAAACATAGTTGGTTTTTCATAGATACAATCATTCAGTCTATTGAATAAATAAAGTGAGTAAAATGAATGAAAAAATATATTATCCATAAATAAGAAGCTAACAAAAAAATTAAAATGATTTATCTCATAAAGATCATATAATTTACTCAATGTAAATTCAAGCATATACTCTCCTGAATAAAATTGGATTGAACGATAAATCCCTTTTTTACTTTGGTAAAATTTTATTCATAATCCCTCTAAAATAAAAACATAAAATAATATTTTAAATATCATGAAAATAAGGTGACTGATGATATAAAATAACAGAGTGGAAGTATATACACCTCATAATCATAAATAGGTGTCTAACAACAATCATGTTTCAGTGAAATAATATTGAGATGAACCATTACCACTTTTTTAATATCTAATAAAAATCCTTAATAATGAAACAACCTTATATTTATTATAAAATAACTATCCTTTTGATATTAATAATATTAAAATATGTTCATGGGTTTTATATAAAAACACAATGTAAAAATATGGTGAATATGATATTTCTCTCACAAAATCGAATGTGAGATGAGAAATTCTTACATAAAGTCTCATATTTCTTCACAAATGTTTGAGACTACTTTAAAATAACAAAAATATTTATTATTCATGTATTAAAAAATATAATCATATATATCATACCATATATTACTTACTTATAACATATTAAAACACTTTTGTTATCAATTATTTTATTAAAATCATTGTTTAGGGTGATAACTGCTTCGTTTTCATGGATTTTTTAGTATGATTATTATGATCCTCTTAATATGATCATGGTTCCATCATCTCCATAATTATATTCAAGATATTCCAATCATATATATTATATATATATATATATATATGTATTTGGATTCATCATTAAAAGTTTGATATAAAAAATAATTTAAACAATTAATGCAGAGGATTGGCCGTATGTACGTATGAAAAATGTTTTCAGTTTTTTAAATATGAAAAAATGAATGGTAAATAATAATTAACATTCCGAAAAAATTATCTCATTTTCTATATCATATATATTCTATAAATATTTCCTCAATACCGTCCACTTAAAATTGAAATTAAAAATTAATCCCATCTCTTTGTGGTGGTGGTAATCCAAAAATATGCACAAGTGACATTATAATTTCCTAATTGATTCGAATATAAGAAGGTATATTCGATATTATAATTGAATAAGAATAAATATGTCAAAAATATAATGTAAAATTTTAATCTCATCATAATAAACATCAAAGAATGATGATGATAGAAAACCGAATTACACCGATTCAAGGGATAGTAAGTCATATGTCTGCACGAGAAATGTTTTCACTTTACATTTATATTGTAATGAAAAGAACATTTAAATTCCATTAATTTGAAAAATTATGGTGGTTTTGGAGTTCTAGGAGGAAACAATGACTAATTTCAAGAGTTTCCCAAAATCCTATTTTCCAAAAGTTGGATAGGACTGGTTACTTGCAACCGTGGGTCGCATCGGCGAGTCGCCCAACAGTGAGTCATCCAATAGTGAGTCGTATAGGGTTGAATCACCAAAATATAGCTCACAGAATATTGAATCACATAACTGTGACTCACCGAATGGTGACTCAAAGAATGATAGGCCACCGAGCAGTAGGTCACTGAATAGTGAATCAATGAATGATGACTCACCCAACGGTAGGTCACTGAATGGTGACTCACCACTAGTATCTCACACCAGAAACTGGCCCAATGACATGTCATTTCCAACAGTTAGACAATTTTCTAGTTTTTCCATGTTTTACTAGTTTCACCCATTTTACATTTTATTTGATGTAAAATTATTTAAAACCATATATAAGTGATTTTGAAGCAGATTCAAAATATATAAAATGTATATTTAAATTACTAATTCTCTAGAGGATATTTTATAGTCAACACACATAGTCCTTATTTTTATCTGACTTTAATGGCATTTGAAATTTTTTCTAAAATTGATATAGGATTGGGCCTTTCTAGATTCAGGACCCTTTCTTCCTTACACATTTACCTTTACTCTTGATACCGGGTGACCTAGAAACATTCTTCCATGAGGATCCATGTTTATGTGTTTCAACCATATATCTTGTTTCCTTGGAGAATTTCACTCCCCCCAGGTTCGTGCAAGGAGGAGGAACTGGTCATCTCTTTCTAGAAGTAGGGATCCCTTCATCTCTCAATTGTTTGTTTATCACGTGGGGTGGGTGATCGTATGTATCCTTCTGAATGTTGTTGAATCCATTTTTTATGAAGATTTGTCATAACTTTTATAAAATAGTGCACATGGGCTAGGGAATAGTGACACATTCTTATGTCGAATTGTTTATTGATATTGTGGATTGTATGGGCGATATGCCTACTAAATATCATGGTCGTTGGTGTTTTTTATTTGTTCATATTTGATTTATTATGAATACTTGTTTTGGATTGTGTGTGAATGGATGGGTATATATGAAATTGGTTAACAACTTATATTCAGTTGAATAAATTGATTCATCAGTATCAAACATTCTATGTGATAAACCATGAATTATCAGAGTGTAATTAAAGAAAGTGTGTTTCTAAATATGAATATAGATTTCATTGTTTGGTGTGGCTATGTGCTATTTGGGGGGGGTTGAGTGGTGTAATGGAGCATCATGTTGATAGATTGTTTGTTTCTAAAATGGTTGAGTAATGTTGTGTGGTGGGACTACACCAGGCTTATTCTTTTGATGAATGTGATGGGTGTTATGGAGTTATGCAGTGGGGCTTCTAAGTTTGGTTGTGATGAGAGGTGTTTATGGGAGTGGTTCTGAGGTGGTATCTGGTTTTTTTTGGATGATGGTTTTGGTGGGATAACATTTAAGAATGATTATTTAAGTGGTTAACATGGATGATAAGTGAGGATGATGTGTGGAGTGAGTTCTTTATCATAGTTTTCTTCCTGTCTTTGGCATGGTTGTGTTACTGGTTGTATGATGTGTTACATAGTTCATAGGTAGGAATGGAATGAATAAATTGATTTCTTAATAAAAAAATGATAAATGGTTAAATGAGTTGTCTAGGGTTATTAATTGAACTATGGATTGTTTTGTAGTTTTCATTTAGAGGTAAACTCAACAGCTGTTTTGTGGGATTGCTATTTATTTTTGGGACAACCCATTGGTTGGGATGACTGTTTGATACCTATATAAATACATTATCTTTCGTGTTATTTATATATGCACCCCACCCTAGCTGATCACTATGTTCCCAACACCCATATTGTCACAGGGGATGGTGTCCTTTCCCAACATCCCAGTGGGAGGGTGGATGACTGGTTATTGTCTCTTCTATGATCCCTCTACTAGGAATTAGTACCCCAAGACTCTTTCAGCATGTTGTGGTGTGGTTGTGTGTCCCTAGTGTCTTCGGGTGAGGATTACTTTTCCAGGTGTCTATGGAATGAGATGTGACGTGCTTTCCCAGGTGCCTTTGAGATGAGGTATGGTTTGGGCCCATGTATTTGCAGCCTGGATGTGGTATGGTTGTAGACTATGTTTCTATAGATGAAATGTGTTGAGCATAGTTTTCCCAAGTTGCGGGACTAGCTATGAAGCATGGGTGTGTTCGGGTTGGTTTTGACAAGGGGCTTGTGGAAGAGTGTGGAAGCACCAGGATTATTGCCAGTTGGTTATGGGATGTTTACCAGTGGGAATTGGTGCGGGGTACCCAAAAATCAATCTGATTGTTATGTTAACTTACATGACATACATTATTTGGTGACATATCCTTGATTAGGTTTAGATGGGTAGTATTCCTTATTAGTTTATGTTCGTTTCATATATTTTCTTAAAGGGGAATTTTTTTACTTCTCCTAGTTGTGCCCGAGAGACCATGGTTTTTTTACTGAGTATATTTGTAAGCTCACTCTACATTTATAAAACTATTTTTATATTTACAAATGGATTACCTAGAACATGTTGTACCTTACTAGCTCGGATGTGGGGACCCTTTCCATGCCTCTAATAAGCATTGTTATTTTGGTACATACCTTATAGTTTTACTATATTTGAAGAAATCTTGTATTAAACTTGGATGTGGGATGGTTTTGGATTTCTTATATACACATATATGTATATATATCATGGATTTGTATTAAGGTTGGTACATCTTATCTCCCAGTCTCATTTACTATTAAAAAGGTAATGTATCTCATTTTCTGAGATTTGTATACCCTCGCTACTGATCTCTTCCACAAGGAGAACTAGAGGTAGGACTTGAGGGGAATTATCTCTATTCCTTCATTGACATATCAGGAGGTCCATCTTTGGAGAGAGGGGGTCATGACCGAAATGAGACGTTAACTAGTGGTAAGTGGTGCAGGTACCCAAACATCTAAGTTCTTATTATATTACCTTACTTGACCAGCATTATTTGGTGAGTGTGCCTTGGTGAGATTTGTATGGCTAGTATTCATTATTAGGTGCTATTGGTTACTTTTGTTTTTTCATAGGAGAATGTTTATGATTCTAACACTTGTGCTTGAGAGAACTAGGTTTTTACTACTGAGTATGCTCATATTTAATGCTACATATATAAAACAATTTTCAGGTTTCTGGGATAATTATGTGCACCGTGCTGGAACTTAATACCTTGAATATAGAGATTGTTTACGTGTATCTTCTTAGCTCTTTTGTTTTGGTACTTACAATGGAGTTTTGTTGTATTTTTAGTTGGTTTGTTTTAAATATTCATTTGGGGTGATTTTGAATTTCTTATATATATATGTGTATGTGTGTGAGAGTAAATATGTCTTAGAACTATTTTGAGGGTGATACATCTTATATCCCACTCATTTTTACTATATACAGGGTAATGACTCTTATTTTGTGAGATTTTAATACCCTTGGTGCAGGTCACCACCTAGGGGCTTACTAGAGGTCAGACATAGGGTCATTATCTCTCTTCCATCATTTCCACCTCCAAAGGGGTGAATTTGGAGGGAGGGGGTCATGAAAGAATGGTATTAGAGGTGATAGTTGAGAGATAAATATAGTGTTTTGATTTAGGTGTAGTGAATATTGCATTGGTTGGTAGAGTGGTAGTGTCAAGTGATCTTGGTGCATATAATAGTAAAGGGAAGACTGGTCAGGACTTGGAATTTTAGGGTCCCCATGATCCGATGTAAGGACACATATGCAATTGAACGACCACGTGAGGATACACTGTTTGAAGGGTAAAGACCCTAGGAAATATACTTGCATCATAATGACTTGTGTTTCTGTTTGAATTGGTCATTTCAGGGATTAAAAAAAACAATTAGTTAAAATGAATCTTAAATAAAATTCCATACTACTAGGGATTACAAGATCCTTATTTACCCTTTTCATCCATGAAACCTAGTCGTCATTTGAATATAGTGTTGGAAGTAGAGGCTCAATTGGATAACCAGATTGATCGATGGAGGGTTGACCATGTAGAGTAGGATGATCAGTGGTATTATATTCTATGTGATTTCATGTGGTAAACTCTTGGAATGTATACAGGAAACGTTTTAGACATGGAGACAGTGAGTTGGACTGAGGAGCTTTTGATCACCTTTAGTTTGATCTAGGATTGGATGGAGTACTGGGTTCCTTTGACAATGAGCTAGATGTGATGAGTCTTGTGTTAATGGTGGATGTTGTACCTGAGAGAGAGGAACGCGGATAATGTGTTGTGGGAAGTCTATGGGGCCTTTTGGGTGGAATTTATTTTCATCCATCGAGAAGGCCTAGAAGAGATATGAGATACTCTCTTTCTATTAGGGGGGTATGATAGAATGGGATCTAGGGATTTATTTCAAGGATATCATTCTCTTTTCCCCAGATCACTTTCAGGACGATGAGTTTCATGTGAGACGTCTAAAGGAGGCAATTCATCCTTCTCTCCAGTACGCGGTTACACCCTTCACCTTGCTAACATACTTGGAGGTCTAGAAGATGGTGGATATATTTGTGAGAATGAACTCGTGAGCAGGTATACCAAGAGAGGGGATACAACAGGGTTCTTCTAATGGAAATGTAACCATTAGTAGGTCTAAGGTTCTAGGGCCTTCAAGGTTTTGGCTTGTGGTGAGTCAACCTCAGCAGTTCCCGTTTCGACATTCAGACCCTCGTGCCTTTCCCATGAACTGGGGAACAAGGTGTTTTTCATACCGAGATCATGTGAATATTGAGATTCATTGATCGATGGTCGTTTGAGATTAGTATGGTGGAGGCGGGAAGGTCCATCGCCCACCTCAGTAGTAGTTTCCATCATGTAAATTACAATAATAGGGAAAACATGTTCACTCTACATTGATGGAATATAGAGTAGGTAGAGGCTGACCTCATGGTGTTTCTCATGGACCTCGAATCAAGAATGTTCGAGAAGGTGGTCATCAGTAAAGGGGAATAGGGGATTGGTGTGATCAATTACACACACTAGAGGTAGCAGTTCTATCAGGGAAAAGGATTTTTCGAGATATGATCAGTTTGTAAAGTAATATTTCTTGTGATTTTTTTGATTTAGGATCATCACACTCTTTTATTTCATTTTCTCTAGACTATTCTCTTGGACTAGGAATAGAGAGGATTCCAATGCCCCTAGTGATGAGTACACCAGTAGAAGGTCAGACCAGCTTGTTTGGTGTATGTCAGGTGTGTAGACTAATGATGGGGACGCATCCGTACCATAATAATATCTTCATTCTATAGATGGAGACATACCATGTTCTTCTCAACATCGACTATTTGTATTCTGTTAATTACATTATTAAATGATTCCAAACAAGGGTAATGTTTTTAGACATGGATAGACAATGTGTGGTTTTCATTGGTGAGCAAAGTCGTTATATGGAATGATTGTGTGTGAAGCCTGTTATTTTTTTATTGGATGAATTGTCAGTGCGATCTATGGATACTGAGATAGGGATGGTGCTTATAATTTTTGGGGAGTTCTTGGATGTATTTCATGATGAGATTTTAACTCTACCCCTTGATGTGATGTTGAGTTTCTGATATTCATAAAACCTAGTGCTTATATGATTTTGATGGATCCTTATCAGATAAGACCTTTTGAGTTGTAGGAGTTGAGGATTAATATTGATTACCTGGGGAAGAAGGGATTTATCTGGCTCAGTGTGTCACCCTTGGGGGCTACATTATTGTTTGTGAAGAAGGAAGATGGTGGTATGATCTTATACATTGAATATCAGAGGTTGAATCGGTAATATTCAAGAACCATAACCTTCTCCCAAGGATAGAAGATATTTTTGACTAGCTTATGGGAGAAATGTAGTTCTCTATGATCGATCTACGATCTAGATATCAATATTCGAGGGTGAAGTAGGGCGATATCATGAAGAATTCCTTCAGGTGTAGGTATGCGAACTTCGAGTTTGTGGTTATTCAGTTCAGTGTTATGAATGTTGCAGTCGTGTTCATGTGAATCATGAACTCCATTTTCCAAAATTTCATGAACTAGTTCCTGTTTATATTCACCGTTGACATCCAGATCTACTTGATTTTATTGAAGGAGCATACCAAGCATCATAGGACTATGGTGAAGGTTCTTCGATGCAACCTTCTCTATGGTATGTTTTCTATGTGTAAGTTATATACATGATATGTACACTTCCTTGGACATGTGGTGTCATAGTAGGGTGTATAAGTGCACCCGATGAAGGCCAACATAGATTATTCTTGGCTAGAACCCCAGAATGTGGCAGAGGATCGTAGTTTCTTAAGTCTAGTATGCTATTATATGATATTCAACACTATTTATCTCGAGTTGTATCACAATTCATAGATATGATGTGAGTGTACCAGGATTTTGTTTGGAGTGAGTAGTTATAGGTAGAGTTCATCTATATAAAGGAGAATTTGGTAAGTGATATAGTGCTCTAGTTTCTAGTTGAAGGGGTGATGTTCAAGGTGCTTTGTGATGCTTTACATGTGGACTTCGGATGCGTACTGATGCAATAATTGGGAGTGATATCTTATCGTTCTAGGATTTTACATCCATGTGAATATAAATGTTACACCCATGATTTGGAGGTAGTGGTGGACATGTTTGTGCTGATGTAGTGGTGGAATTACCTCATTGAGTTGTGATTTATGGTCTTCACAAATCACAAGATCTTGAGGTATATATTTTCCATGTGGGATCTATATTTTTTACAATAGAGGGAGAAATAGTTTATCTAGGACAATGAATTTGAGATCTCACACACATTAGGAAAAGGGATTGTCCTGGATGATAATTTCAGAAGGAAGTCACAAAAATAGGTTGTTTCAGAATATGAAGATTCTTGGATGGTTACGGAGGATTTGAACACCTTTCACTTATATTAAGGAAAGGATGGTGGTATAATATGTTTGTTTTAGATGATAGTGTAGTATAATATGATGTAGTAGGTGGAGGAATCTCAGTTGGGAGGCTGAGAGGCAGTGGTGATGTGCGGTCGTGTGGCCCATGTTGATGCTCCAATGGGTTGGTCGGCGGATGGTCAAAATTAAATTTCTTTTGTGGGAGGTTATTTTTTTCTAGTGACTATATGTGAGGGAGCCCTCTATTAGTTTCATATATCAACCATGAAAATGATCCTAATAGTTTTCAAGATGTACCGTGGCATTAAGTTTCAATTTTAGTGGCCCGTGATGAAACGGGTAGTAGTAGAGTTTGTGATGAAGTGCTTAGTGTCACAATTGGTGAAGGCTAAAAAATGTGTTCCTAGTGGTTTGTTGTTGTCCATTTATGTATCTGAGTGGAAATGGGGTGACATATAGATGGATTTCATCACATGGATCCCCATGGATCAGGGAGGATGCGATAAATTTTGGGTATTGGTGGACCGGTTGAAGAAATCGGGTGACTTGTTAGTGATTAAAGAGTCGGGTAAAGTGGATACCATGGACATGAGGTATGTGGATGAGGTGGTGCAGCTGCATGTATTTCCAAGGTTCATTTTCTCGGATTGGGATACACATTTTACCTCATGACTCATGAAGAAATTTCAGCACGTTTTTGGCAATGAGATAGACCTTAAAAATATGTTCTTCCCTCAGAAAGATGGGAAGATAGAGGATACAATCCACACATTGGAGGAAATGTTTCGAGAATGAATCTTGGACTTTGGAAGATCTTGGGTGCGACACTTTCCCTTGGTAGTGTTTAATTACAATAATATATATCACTCTTCCACATGCACAAATCTGTTTGAAGCATTTTTTGGAAGAATGTGTTATTCACCATTATGCTAAACATAGTATGGGGTGGCAGCTGTTCTTGGAACCGAGGTACTAGAGAACACAATAGAGAATGTTTAGCTTTTTTGTGATATGATGAAATAAGAACAATACTCGTATATGTCATATGATAATTATAGGAGGAGACCCTTGGAGATCGAGGTTTGGGACCACATGTTCTTAATGTTTTATTTTTTGATGTGGGTAGCATAGGTTCAACAGTTGGATCAATGATTATTTGATGTTCATTGGACCCTTTTAGGTGTTTGGTAGAGTTTAAGATGTGGGATAAAAATTAGTTCTACCACTATTTCTGGAGAAGGTCCAAGACATCCTTCACATCTCTCAACTTCTTTAGTGTCTTCACGATGACTACCATGTCATTGAATAGGAAGAGTAGGATGTCAGAGATGATGCGACATTTCATGGAGCATCCAATAGTGTTCTAGGATCATCCGAAGAAGGTCAGGCGCAGATGGACCATTCCCTTGGTTCATGTGTTGTGGAGGAATGGCGACCAGGAGGATAGTACTAGGGAATGGGAGACATAGAAGCATGCTCGGTACTCAAGGTTATTTTGAGTTTTTCCCTTTTATCTTGTGTTGTGATGTTTGAAACTTTTTTTATGATGAGTTATTATCTATAATTTGTGATGTCTGTGGTGGAATGTATGGTTGTCTTGACATGTAGAAAAGGATGGACATGATTCCTAATCGAGACACATTAATTGAGAAGTGACTAAACCCATGGGGGAGAGCTAGTACCTTCTATAGAGGATAGTATATTGACATGGAAGAAATAATTACTAGATTCATGTGTCTAGAAAATGTGGCTATTAGTGATTGAATAATTCTCCTTTTTGTCCATTAGGGTAGTAGATGTTGGAGGATGTGTTCATGGATGTTGAGGTTTCATTCCATCTTTCTAACAACATACGGTGGTTTTTCATTGGACCATAGGATGTCCCAATTGTAGTATTGTTTCATGTATATCAATATCCTTGAGAGGTATCTCACAGGGTGGTTGTTTGGACCCCTCATCCTTCTGGGTTTTGTTTTTGAATTCCTGATGGGGAGAATATTTTGATTAGTATATGATGTAATGGATCAGACATCTCTGGTCCATTACTTTTTGAAAATATGTTGGTTGAGGTGTTCTAGGAGGAAAAGGTGAATCATTTCAAGAGTTTTTCAAAATATATTTTTTCTAATGGTGAGTCTTGGATGGTAGGTCGCTGAAGGCGAGTCAGGCCCGGTGACTCGAAATACCGAGTCACATCTGTGAGTCTTCCAATAGTGATTCATCTAGTGGTTGACTCCCCGTACGGTAGATCACCATATGGATATTCACTAAACGTCGAATTATTGAACACTAATTCAACTAATGGCGACTCACCGAATGGTAGGTCACCAAACAGTGAAGCAATGAATAATGACACAACAAATGGTTACTCATCAAATGATTGGTCACCAAATAGTGAATCTATAACAACCCTTCTCTTTATTATACACAAAAACGTGATTTATTACATAAAATCATTACGTGATGAAATATAGATGATCGGGAGGTCTAGTGTCTTTGGGTCTTAGGAATATTACAAAAAAACATAGAAGATAAAATCAAACATCATTATTGGAAACTTCTTTTACATGATCACAACATTCTTTCATACTTAGCAGTGCAATGGATAACATGAGGTCATGTATATGAAAAGGGTGATCTATAAATCCAATTAAGGGAGTAAACAAGGCATAACATGAAGAATACATTACATGTTAGGAAATAGATATATCAATGCAGCATAAGAGAAACATGAACATAAAAGCCTGATTATCATAACATCGAAATGTGGAACAAATATTTCACATGATTTTTGCTTGAGCAAAGGATCATTTCACACAGAGATTGAGTAAACCCTAATTGAACTTGAAATAGTATGAGTAAACACTGATTGCAAATGACGTATCATCATACTAATTTTTACCCAATGCATTTGATCTCTATCAGGGCCCCCCTTTTTAATCATTTCATTCCATGCATAAGTTTTCCACATGGATCATATAACATGGATTCACTAAACATCATAATTTCTTCCATGATAAATGAATGTTGAGTTCATACATGAAATTATATAATAAATAAGTAAATGTTCATAAAGTTGAATACCCTTGATAGAGAAATGGACATGGTATTCACTACACAATGACTTTGACTTAGAAAATCACGGTGCAATTTCGGCAGCATAACGTCATGACCTACGAATTCATAAAAATGTTTGATGAGAGAGAAAGGGTTGTCTCATCATGTTTATGTGAAATGGAAAGTATGAGGGTCATAAAGATACATGTACCAACACATGTAATTGAATT
Organism: Viscum album; assembly: GCA_963277665.1. Classification (NCBI taxonomy): domain Eukaryota; kingdom Viridiplantae; phylum Streptophyta; class Magnoliopsida; order Santalales; family Viscaceae; genus Viscum; species Viscum album. Next base: position 783,855,566 of record OY728151.1, read on the forward strand.
TATATTCATAATAAAAAATAATTTCTTTAATGAAAATGAGAAGAGAGAAATTCCTTAAGGAATTTCAGCATAGTAACATGTGTACTAGGGAGGAATTAATATGTGAGAAAGAGGTATCACATAATTTAAAAATAATTAGGGAATTATGGGGGAGGTTAGAATTCATACGTAAAAATTTCTTATTGAAAACAAAATGTTATAACAATTTAATGAAATTTGGAAAAAATGAGAGAATGAGAAATTCTTTACTTGGAAGTGTGATTCCATAGGCTTGGGAGAGGCTTGGGAGAGGATTCATGGGAGAATAGGGGGCCTTTGGAGGATTCTAGATAGAGGAGGGAAGAGGTTTGCACATCTCCAAAGGTTTTGAGTAATGATAAGTTGGAGCTTAGGTGGGTTTATATAGGAATATGAAGGGAATTCTTTATTATTTTAATGTTTCCCCACACGTTAATCTAATAAAAACCACCAACTAAACCATGATTTTGCCCATGGTTTTTTCCAAAGGGGAGTGGAAGAAAATATTTTCTATGGACAATGGCAGAACTTCATAAAATACTAGGCTTGATTATGTGGTGGTGAGTCATATTCTCAATGAAATTATTTTATAAAGATAAAATGTTTTATAAGTCTTGCCGAGTCCACTAAGGCACCATTAAATTAATCAAAAAAATCTAAAATCACATTATTGTAAATCTAAAACATATATTAGAATAATATATCATTTATAGTATTTTATTACATCACCATTGGGTCAAAATGATGTTATAAAACACATTATATAATTAAACATTATGTAATTTTTATCCAAACATTCAACTATATTAGAAAATTATGAAAAATCCACCATTGGATGATTTCAACATCCCGATTCCAAAAATAATATTTATTTAATATAAATAAATTTTTATATATGTTAAATTTTACTTTTTAAATAAAAACTGCATTTATAAAAAATTAATCGGTTTTGAGAAAAACGGTTTTCAAACCATAATAGAAAATAACAATTGAATTCATAAAAATTATACAATAATTTATATTTAATATAGATTAATTTAGTAATAATATTTAATTAAAATATTATTTAATTCATAAATCCATTAATTCATCAAAATCGATTTATTAATTGAATATTAATTAAAAATGATATTTGTGCTTTAAGAACTATTTACAAAGTAACAATAACAAAGTTAATGTATATTTCTAGAAAAAAATAATGCACATAATCGTAGTTCTGGGGTGTTCGTACAAAACCCCTTAAAACATCCACATATGACATAAAGGTATGGTGTGTAATGGCAACAGACTCTTGGGTGTATTAGATAACATCGATCGGGTTGTAATCACTATCAAATTCCACTTCTCCAATATGCGGTTCCCTTTGAGCTTAACATATTGAAGCTCGGCTTGGGATTGGTCAAGAGCGTAGACCAGTGACACAACCTCTTTTCCATTATTTGACAACTCGGTTTTGTGTGGAGAAATTATACTTGACGGGGCTATCACTTACTTTTTTCTATGTAAATTGGATTAGTTAAAGCCCTATATTTATACTCATCAACTAATCACTGTTCAACGACTGTATTAGCTACAATAACAATTCTTATTGGTATTTTGAAATCCAAAATCATAAAACCAAATAATACCATATGTTATATAACCATAATAAGACATTTTATTAGATTAAATGGAATTTTCATTAATTAATGTTTGGGCCATTACAATATTCCCCCTTAAGAAATTTCTCCCTAAAAATTTCCTTTTCCCACACTAAAATAGATGCGGGTATCACTACTTCACCACTACATATGATTTCAACGTTACTTCATCAAACATGTTGTTTGACCAAAACACCTTGATGCTGGGCATTGTTTTGTTTTGTGGAACTTTTTTCCAATGATGTAAGATCTTCACCAGCTTCTGTCCATAAGAGAGTTCATTCTTCATTGGTACCACCTCTACATTGAGTACATGTTATGGGTCAGGTATGTAGAGACCTGAATCTTGACGTATATAGATATTACATTACTTTTTCGAAATGCATAATACATAACGAAAACAGTCACACAAGGACCGTAATAGTTTAGTGTCATTGAAAACATGGAACATAATCTTCTAATCGTGGTGAAAGATCTTCAACATCTCCCATAAAGATCTTCCACATTTTGTTTCCTTACCTGAAACCTTTCTTTTAATCCTGGGGGAAAATAAAACATAAAAAGGGTGAGCTCAAATGCTCAGTAAGGGTAAGCATGGATAAAATAAAACATACCATATACATTTGAACCTAAAAACATGAAAATAATGTTTAAACATAAAAATCATGAGCAAGAAATTAAAACATGGAAGTAAGTAAGGCATAGATCATAATGGAACATAAATCATGATAACATAGCATGGGAATAAAACATGTAATTTTGGCAACCATTAAGCACATGTAATGATTTCCATAGTAGCCAGACATTGCTGCCAAGACAATCTTAGTGGACAAAGTCCCTTTCTGAATCGAGTTCACTCCTCATTCCAGTCCTGTAATACTAAACCAGTCTAACCTGTCGTTCCAGCCATGTCTATCTCATGAGATATAAATCATTACCCAATGCATTTGAGGGATATATAGGTACCACCAATCACATAATGAAATCATTATTACTTGTACTACAAAATAAACATAAAACATTCATCATAACCCAAAGAATACAATGGGTTTAATAAACATCATCCCATCATCTCATAATCCATATAAAACAAATGGACATTTCATCATAAGAAAAGTGAAACCATGTAAATCATAGAGACATTAATCATGAAACATACACATATGAAATAATGTCATCTTATATGGAAAAACGGTTTTGATAAAACATTTGAAATGAATTCTTGAGGAGAATATCCTTTCTTCTTCAAAATCATTTTCTTTTCACAAAATGCCATGAACTTTTAAAATACAAGTATTTAGTTAAAAATAAAAAAAATCTTGTAGAGTAAGTTTATTGAGGCGTTATGAAACCGTAAAAAACTTTCACGCTTTATAAGTTAAAAATAACATTCTTCTCGTACATTTGTCGGAAAATTCAAAAAGAACCTCAAATGGTAAACAAAAGAAAGATTCCTTCCATACGGTGTGGTAAAAGTAAGAAAAGGGTGAAAATTTATTAAACATACATGGAAGTAATGTAAAAATTTTATGAAAACATTTTGAGAGCATATGGACATGGATAATAAACATAACCCCCAGTAAATACTTACTAGTAAACAATCTCGGATAAGAATGAGATTGGAATAATTATTCATTACCTTAGGTCTAATATGCTTCGTATGTATCCAAACATCCTGTATAATGATATAAATAATGTCATTGACATATTATAGAATCATATTCATTTTTCTGATATCATATATGGTTCACTTATGACTTCATATTACCCGTTCATTTGTAAATTCCTTATTATATAGCATTTTGTGTAAAATCGTTTCATTTGTCGTCCGTGTTTTGACATGAAATTATTCCTATGATAACATAGATAATGTTTACATAATTACAGAATATAAAACAATATTTATATATAATATATATTCAGAATATACATATACATAAAAGATCGATAAATGGAAAGAAATACACTGTTCATGGAGACGGTAGGCCGTACGTACGCATGAACGTTGTTTTTGTTTCCTCATTGAATTGAATGGAATTAATTGAATGACATACATATATATATATAAATATACATAAATCCAGAATAATTATTATGACATATATTTCATGATTACTTATTATATATAGTTTATAACCACTTATGAATGATTAGTCATTGAGAATGAATCTAATCGCATCGTGGAGACGGTATTCCGTATGTACGCACGAGCGATGATATCGTTCCCATGATCGCGGAATTTTATTGGAGTGTATGTATACTATTACAGAATGAATAAAAATTTACAATAATCATATATAGTTATTATTTACACCATTTACCCATCCAAGTATGGTGGTGGTGGAAAATAGATTACACCACGGCGTGGAGACGGTATTCCGTACGTACGCACGCGCGGTGATTTCATTTTTCATATGTTGGATAGATGGTGAAATAGGGTTGTTTCATACTTATAATAACATATCAGTATATGAGTAATACTGATGTTATTACATAATAATGAAGAAACATAAGAAGAAGAAGTGGAAGAAGAAATAAAGTAGAATGAATCGGTAACGGACATTACCTCTTCTTTGAAGCGCCTCTTTGAGACCTCCTATTAGGGCTCTAAAATTGGTCTTTGAAGAATACCAGGACCTCGAAGATGTTTCTAGGGAAGTGGAGAAGTTAAATTGTCATGTTTTGTCTGAGCTTGAAGGCTCAAAGTGGTGTGAGGAAGAGAGAGAAGAGGTTCCCTTTTATAAGGGAAGAGAGGGGCACCTTTGGAATAACTAAAAATATTATTTTATTATAAAGTCATATTCAGTTTTTAATAGCTCAAGATTGATTTATTTATAATATAAGGTGGGGATGGGTCGAAATCATCTCATCCAATATAATTTAAACAAGTTTATGTCATTATATTAACCTTTTCTTTTAGTTTTAACTCTTAGTTAATTAGATTGACATTTACCATGTCACTTTGTATTTTTATATTATATAGTTAATAAACGTACCATATATATCCAAGAGGCCCCCAAGTGGTCCATTAATGACACAAATAACATGATATAAGTATATTGGCCGAACATTAGATTTTTAGGAATATAAGAACAATTTATAATATAATATTTGATGTTTTAAAAACTATTTTATGTTAATTTCGACACTATTTGGTAATTGATATTTGTGAAAATCATAGCAGAATGATTAGTTCTAAAAAAGTTAATTAAATCAATACTAACATGTCATATTAACATATAAAATTATTTTAATTCATAAAAAGTCTCTAATTATATTTATTTGGGTATTTATAACATCAATTATGTCAATATTTCATTAATAAGATAATTACTGCATCATCAATGTGTCATAAATACATTTAATTATATTAAGTCTAAAAATTACAAATAAAATATCATTATGTATGAAATCATCTTAGATTTATAATGAATATTTATAGTGTAATTTATCTTTTGTATAAACCTATATTAAAAATGATATAGTTATTAAACTTTGATTTTAACTATTTTAACCCTTCTTTTAATAAATTAATAATAAATGCCCTAATCTAATCCAAGTGGGCCTAAATGGTAATATTTTATTCGTAAGGTTGTTTTTCGCCGAATTACACTTATCCAATATAATTGGGACATGTGTAAGGGTAATAATAATATCATTTTTACCCTTAATTATCCTATTTACTTTTATCCGTGGTAAAAAAAAGTAAAAAGTTATTATTCCCCAACAATTATTTTCATCTCATTGAACCACATTTTAGTACTTGATATTAACCGTGTCTCTCGGATTTTCGAAATTCCACTCATAGAAGTGGTAAAATTATGTTTTATGAAAAGATCAGTTTTTTTAACTACCACTTAGTGGTTTCACTATTCATCAAAAAATGAAAGTTTCCAGAAAAATACCAAAAATTAGCCCTAAGCTATTTTTGATATTATGAATTAAAAAATGATGTATATTTTACCAAATTCACAACATATAAATTTCCTTAATTAATTCCCGTCGTCAAAACAAATAGCGTGTTTCTAAGAGATAATAACTATCAGAAGATTGACAATTGTTTATGTCTGGTTTAAATGTGAAATTACATCCAATGACCAACGTTGTATTAAATTGTAAAAAAATATTCTAAATATACTTTAAAACCACTCAAATTTATAATTTATTACTATTATTTATTTTTATTAAAAAAGATGTCTTTAATTAAAATTTAGTAATTTGCACTATTCATCAGAATATGAAAGTTATCCGAAAAATACCAAAATTTCACCCTAAGCTAATTTCGATATTCCGAATCAAAAAATGAAGTCCATTTTGAAAGATAAAATTTATAAAATTTCCAAAAGTGGGTATTACTATTCATAACGTATAGTTCATAATAATATTATAATAATATCTTGTTTAGTGAAACTCAGTATTGCGTACTACACAGGCTATCGAGGAAGGTTGTGATTGCATGTAATGCAAGGAATGTCAGGGATTCATGTTGTGCAAGATACTTTTGTTGTAGCATAAAACACAAGAGATTAAAGAAATTAAAAAGAAATATTTTTCATAAAATATCAGGGTGTTACTTTCTACCCCCCTTAAAATGAATTTCTCCCTCGAAATTCGTCGGGGTTATAAATGGTTTACTACTAGAAAGTTTCTTTAATAGAAACCCACATCGTAAAAAAGTAATACCAAAACATGTATTTATAAACTAATGTATGAAATGTAACGGTTACCCAAATTAACTCATTACTGGGTTTCCACGTAGGAGAATATAGGTGAAAATATGGATATGGAAGAAAAATCTAACAATCATGTTCTGATACATAGTGGTAGACAACATGGCTATGAAAAATACAACAATCACAAAGCCATAAATTTTTGATGATCTAGGGTACAATATGATTCATCGGATATAAGTTCACTATGACAACATTTTTGGTTTTCAAGATCATTTCCCTAAAGTTGAAGAATTAGAATAAATACTTACTTTATTTTGGTACAATCTCACTATTGTTCATTCTTTGAACAATTTCCACTTCATCTCTTAAATAAATGAAGTTGAATTTGTTATTCGTAATGTGTTAACAAATCATGTAATAGAATTATGGGTCATTCCATCTATTTCAAACAAAAGGTTAGCAAATGTTATCAAATATGCGTAATTCCATCTATGGTGAGGTTAATCGTATATGATTTCAAAAATGATCTTATACTTCATATATCATACCGCTTAATAAAATAAAACCAGTTTTTACTAACCAGGGACTTCCTGAAGGCCAGTGGTATACGATAAAGGCCAGTCACACTTCGGTTGTGGGTTCGATTACCACAGGCTTGACCGATGCGATGGGTTGTCGCTCGTCCTGTAGGTTTTCCTTTTTCTAAAACTACATTACTATAACATCCCATCAATAATATCAAAAAAAGTTCTATCCTTAAACAATACTATCTTATGTCCTGCATAATCCATTCCAATCTTTAGGCTTATCTAAAATACTTCGGTCCATGCTCATAGTATAAAGAAATCAGTTACATGAAATTTCATCAACCAAGCATGTGAATACCATCATTTATCCCCCATATATCTTGTCGGTCATATTCCAATCATGTTAATACCTTAATCATGTATTCTTTTGACAAATGAATACCCATTGAATCTTAGTGAAAACGTGATTGCTGTAAAAAGTTAACTCTTTCCACATACCAAAACCCCAAAATTCTATTTACTCAAACCATGATATAACTATTTCTTTATATCAGTCATGAGCTCATGAATACTTTCAAACATTTCATTTTCCCTTTATACCATCATTATGCGCATATCATCTTTTTTCCAAAAATATCTCAATCACTTTCCATGGTTACCGGTACCATAAAATCATTGAAAACCACAATATACCAATACATAAATATTCCAATATTCCACGATACTATATACAACATTATTTTGGAATCCCATTACATAAACACTTAACCATTCCACCACATCGTTTTCATATTCAACATCACCAATAGTGATCGCATGTGACTTCCCTTTGTCTTTTGCCTTAAGTGGTTTCTCATGTCGATCATCACTAACCCTTGGATTTGGGAATTTATTTGCATAATGCCCCATTTCCTTTCACTTGAATCATTGAAGTGTTGGTGGTGTGTTCTCTGCAGTATTTTATTTATTCACATCATTAGAAACCCTTTTTTCATTACTTAGACACTCAGCTGATCGATGACCTTATTTTCCACACTTAAAGCTTTTTATCATCCCTTTAAGACAATCTCCACCATACTTCTTTCCACACTTTGATCATAAGGAAACATTCATCTTCATTTCACCATTATTCTGAGATTTCTCCTTGAACTCCATCTTTCGTTTCTTGTAAAAACTATGAGATAGATAAGTAAAACCAACTTCCATTTTTACCTTGATAACACAACACACAATTTCATCATAGCTACTGAAGACTCTTATATCTCATTCCCTTAGATGATTTGGTTTTAAGACACTGAAGAATCGATCATCTTTACTTTCAGGTTGGATGATTAAGCCATATGCATGCCTTTCAAGACTTGTAAAATTATCTTCATATACACCAACAGATTCATCCTCCTTTTTCTTTAATTCATGAAACTCGTTATCCATCTTTTTTCGAAGAATACGAGGGAAGTACTTATTGAAAAATAATTTCTTGAACTCATCCCATTCCATAGACTCAATTTCATCTCGTGGCCTCGTATTCTTGATAAGATTCCACCATTGATCAGCTTCACCTTCCAAATGATATTCTGCTAAAATGACATTATCATGTTTAGAACATTGAAGAACTGAAAATATCTATTCAGTGGTACTGATCCATTGTTCAGCAATATGTGGATCAGAAGACCTATTGAAAGAAGTTGGATGTTTCCTCATGAAGGACTCAATAGAATATTGTTCCCTCCTCTGCTCATTTAGAAGTCCATAATGATTCATATCTTGTGTAAGTATAGCAATAAGATTTTGCACTCCATCTCCCATAACGTTGGTTTGTTCAGGAGGACAATCATTGCATCGTCCATTACATTGATCAAAACGGTTCTTTCAGGTTCCAGCCATCGTCTAAAACCCAAAAAGAATAGTGTGAGAGGCAAAAATCATGCTAGGAAAACAACATAATAAAGGTGGAGTACCTTCAATATCTAACATCTTATGTTTAATTATAAGATCATTAGCACAATTCTAGGACTATAACCTATACGCATACCTATCCTTAGGGACATCCCTAGACATACCTTATAAATTTCTCTAGGGATCTCACTAATGTTCCCGCATCCTAGTTTCCAAAGGTTGACTAAATCATTCCTATGATACCAACTGTAGAGACATGAAGATTGACATATATAGATATTACATTACTTTTGCGGAATACATAATACATAACGAAAACAGACACACAAGGACCGTAATATTTTAGTGTCTTTGGAAAGATGGAACGTAATCTTCTAATCGTGGTGATATATCTTCAACATCTCACATAAAGATCTTCCACTTTTTGCTTCCATACCTCAAACCTGTATTTTAATCCTGGGGGAAAGTAAAACATAAAAAGGGTGAGCTCAAATGTTCAGTAAGGGTAATCATGGATAAAATAAAACATACCATATACATTTCAACCTAAAAACTTTAACATAATGTTTAAACATCAAAATCTTGAACAACGAATTAAAACATGGAAGTAAATAAGGCATAGATCATAATGGAACATAAATCATGATAACATAGAATGGCAATAAAACATGTAATTGTGGTATCCATTAATCACATGGAATTATTTCCATAGCATCCAAGGCATTGTTGCCAAGACCATCTTAGTGGAAAAAGTCCCTTTCTTAATCGAGTTCACTCCTCGTTCCAGTCCTATAATACATAACCGATTTAACCTGCCGTTGCAGCCATGTCTATCTCATGAGATATAGATCTTTACCCAATACATTGGAGGGAGATATAGGTTCCACCCATCTCATAATGAAATCATTCTTTCTTGTGCCACAAAATAAACCTAAAACATTCATCATGACCCAAAGAATAAAATGGATTTCATAAACATCATCCCATCATTTCATAATCCATATAAAACAAATGGACATTTCATCATAAGAAAAGTGAAACCATGTAAATCATAGAGACATTAATCTTGAAACATACACATATGATATAATGTCATCTTAAATGGAAAAAAGGTTTTGATAAAACATTTGAAATGAATTCTTGAGGAAAATATCATTTCTTCTTCAAAATCATTTTCTTTTCACAAAATGCCATGATATTTTAAAATAAAAGTATTTTGTTAAAAATAATCATAAAATCTTGTAGATTAAGTTTCATGAGGCGTTATGAAACCGTAAAAATCCATTCACGCCATATAAGTTAAAAATAACATTCTTCTAATATATTTGTCGGAAAATTCAAAAAGAACCTCAGATGGTAAACAAACGAATGATTCCTTCCATACGATGTGGTAAAAGTAAGAAAAGGGTAAAAATTTATTAAACACACATGAAAGTAATGTAAACATTTTATGAAAACATTTTGAGAGCATATGGACATGGATAATAAACATAACCCCCAGTAAATATTTACGAGTAAACAATCTCGGATAAGAATGAGATTGGAATAATTATCCCTTACCATAGGTCCATAATGATTCATATGTATCCAAACATCATGTATAATGATATAAATAATTTCATTGACATATTATAGAATCATATTCATTGTTATGATATCATATATGGTTCAGTTATGACTTCATATTACCCGTTCTTTTGTAAATTCCATGTTAAATAGCGTTTTGTGTAAAATCGTTTCATTTGTCGTCCGTGTTTTGACATCTAATTATTCATATGATAACATAGATAATGATTACTTAATTACAGAATATAAAAATTTATTTATATATAATATATATTCAGAATATATATATACATAATAGATCAATAAATGGAACAAAATACACCGTTCATGGAGATGGTAGGCCGTACGTACGCATGAACGTTGTTTTCGTTTCATCATTGAATTGAATGGAATTAATTGGATGACATACATATATATATATATACATAAAACCAGAATAATTATTATGTCATATATTTCATGATTACTTATTATATATAGTTTATAATCATTTATGAATGGTTAATCATTGAGAATGAATCTAATCACGTCGTGGAGACGGTATTCCGTACGTACGCACGAGCGATGATATCATTACCATGATCGTGGAATTTTATTGGAGTGTATTTATACTATTACAGAATCAATAAAAATTTACAATAATCATATATAGTTATTATTTACACCATTATACCCATCCAAGTAAGGTGGTGGTGGAAAATAGATTACACCACGGCGTGGAGACGGTATTCCGTACGTATGCACGCGCGGTGATTTCGTTTTTCGTAGGGTGGATAGATGGTGAAATAGGGTTGTTTCATACATATAATAACATATCAGTATATTATTGATATTGATGTTATTACATAATAATGAAACATCCTAAGAAATGGAATTGGAAGAAGAAATAAAGTTGAATGAATCGGTAACGGACATTACCTCTTCTTTGAAGCGCCTCTTTGAGACCTCCTCTTAGGGCTATAAAATTGGTCTTTGAAGAATACCAGGACCTCGAGGATGTTTCTAGGGAAGTGGAGAAGTGAAATTGGTAGGTTTTGGCCGAGATTGAAGGCTCAATGTGGTGTGAGGAAGAGAGGGAGGAGGTGCCCTTTTATAAGGGAAAAGAGGGGCACCTTTGGAATAACTAAAAATATTATTTTATTATAAAGTCATATTCAGTTTTAATACCTCCAAATTGATTTATTTCTAAGTTAAGGTGGGTATGGGTCGAAATACTCTTTTGCAATAGAATTTAGACAAGTTTATGTCATTATAATAACCTTAACTTTTAGTTTTAACTCTTAGTTAATTAGATTGACATTTACCATGTCACATTGTATTTTTATATTATATAGTTAATAAACATACCATATAAGTACAAGAGACCCCCAAGTGGTCCATTAATGATACACCTAGAATTATATAAGTATCTTGGCCGAACATTATATTTATAGGAATATAATAACAATTTATAATACAATATTTGCTGTTTTAAAAACTATTTTATGTCAATTTCGACACTATTTGGTAATTGATATTTGTGAAAATCATAACAGAATGATTAGTTCCAAAAAAGTTATTTAAATCAATTATAACATGTCATATTAACATAGAAAATTATTTTAATTCATAAAAAGTCTCTAATTGTATTTATTTGGGTATTTATAACATCAATTATGTCAATATTTCATTAATAAGATAATTACTGCATCATCATTGTGTCATAAATAAATTAAGTTATATTAAGTCTAAAAATTAAAAATAAAATATCATTATTCAGGAAATATTATTTTCTTTATAATGAATATTTATAGTCTAATTTATCTTATGTATAACCCTATATGATACATGATTTAGTTATTGAACTTTGATTTTAACTATTTTAACCATTCTTTAAATAAATTAATAATAAATGTCCTAATCTAATCCAAGTGGGCCTAAATGGTCATATTTTATTACTAAGGTTGTTCTTCGCCTAATTACAATTATCTAATATAATTGGGACATGTGTTAGGGTAATAATAATATCATTTTTACCCTTAATTACCCTATTTACTTTTAACTGTGGTAAAAAAAGTAAAAATTACTATTCACAACCAATTATTTTCATCTCATTGAACCACATTTTAGACCATTATATTAACCATGTCTCTCGGATTTTCGAAATTCCACTCACAGAAGCGGTAAAATTATGTTTTATGAAATGATCATTTTTTTAACTTCCACTTAGTGGTTTTACTATTCATCAAAAAATGAAAGTTTGCAGAAAAATACCAAAAAGTAGGCCTAAGCTATTTTTGATATTATGAATTAATAAATGATGTATATTTTACCAAATTCCAAACATATCAGTTTCCTTAAATGATTCCCGTCATCAAAACAAATAGCGTGTTCCTAAGAGATAATAACTACCAATAGATTGACACTTGTTTATGTATGGTTTAAATGTGAAATTACATCCAATGACCAACATTGTATTCACTTGTAAAAATATATTCTATATATACTTTAAAACCCCTCAAATTTATAATTTATCACTATTAGTTATTTTTATTAAAAAATATTTCTTTAATTAAAATTTAGTAATTTCCACTATTCATCAGAATATGAAATTTATCTGAAAAGTACCAAAATTTCACCCTAAGATAATTTCGATATTCAGAATCAAAAAATGATGTTCATTTTGAAAGATAAAATTGATAAAATTTCAAAAAGTGGGTATTACTATTCATAACGGCTAGTTCATAATAATATTATAATAATATCTCGTTTAGTGAAACTCAGTATTGCGTACTACACACGCTATCGAGGAAGGTCACGATTGCATGTATTGCAAGGCATGTCAGGGATATGTGTTGTGCAAGATACTTTTGGTGTAGCGTAAAACACAAGACATTAATGAAATTAAAAGGAATATTTTTCATAAAATCTCAGGGTGTTACTTTCTACCCCCCTTAAAATGAATTTCTCCCTCGAAATTCGTCGGTGTTATAAATGGTTTACTACTCGAAAGTTTCTTTAATAGAAGCCTACATCGTAAAAAAGGAATACCAAAACTTGGATTTATAAACTATAGTATGAAACGTAACGGTTTCCCAAATTAACTCTATACTGGGTTTCCACATAGGAGAATATAGGTGAAAATATGGATATGGAAGGGAAATCTAACCATCATGATCTGATACAGAGTGGTAGAGAACATGGACATGAAAAAGACAACAATAATAAAGCCATAAATTTGTGATGATCTAGGGTCCCATATGATTCATCGGATATAAGTGCACTAGGACAACATTTTTGGTTTTCAAGCTCATTTCCCTAAAGTTGAAGAATTAAAATAAATAATTACTTTATTTTGGTACAATATCACTATTGTTTGTTCTTTGAACAATTTACAATTCATCTATTAAAGAAATGAAGTTGAATTTCTTATTTGTAAAGTGTTAACAGATCCAGTAATAGAATTATGGGTCATTCCATATGTTTCAAACAAATGGCTAGAAAATGTTATCAAATATGCATAAGTCCATCTATGGTGAGGTTAATCGTATATGATTCCAAAAATGATCTTATACTTCATATATCAAACCGCTTAATAAAATAAAACCAGTTTCTACTAACGAGGGACTTCCTGTAGGCCAGTGGTATGCGATAAAGGCCAGTCACACTTCGGTTGTGTGTTCGATTACAACAGGCTTGTCCGACGCGATGGGTTGTCGCCCGTCTTGCAGGTTTCCCTTTTTCTAAAACTACATTACTATTACATCCCATCAATAATATCGAAAAATTCATATCCTTAAACAATACTAACATATATCCAACATAATCCATTCCAATCTTTAGGATAATCTAAAATACGTCGGTCCAAGCTCATTGTATAAAGAAAACGATTACATGAAATGTCATCAACCAAGAATGTGAATACCATCATTTATCCCCCATATATCTTGTCGGTCACATTCCAATCATGTTAATACCTTAATCATGTATTCTCTTGAAAAATGAGTACCCATTGAATCTTAGTGAAAACATGAGTGTTGTCAAAAGTTAACTCTTTCCACATACTAAAACCCCAAAATTCTATATACTCAAACCATGATATAACTATTTCTTTATAGCAGTCATGAGCTCATGAATACTTTCAAACATTTCATTTTCCCTTTATACCATCATTATGCGCATATCATCTTTTTTCCAAAAATATCTCAATCACTTTCCATGGTTACCGGTACCATAAAATTATTGAAAACCACAATATACCAATATATAAATATTCCAATATTCCATGATACTATATACATCATTATTTTGGAATCCCATCACATAAACACTTAATCATTCCACCACATCGTTTTCATATTCAGAATCACCAATAGTGATCGCATGTGACTTCCCTTTGTCCTTTGCGTTAAGTGGTTGCTCATGTTAATCATCACTAACCCTTGGATTAGGGAATTTATTAGCATAATTCCCCATTTCCATTCACTTAAAGCATTGAAGTATTGGTGGTGCGTTCTTTGTAGTATTTTCTTTATTCACATAATTAGAAATCCTTTTTTCATTACTTCGACACTCAGCTGCTCGATGACCTTCTTTTCCAAACTTAAAACGTTTTCTAGTCCCTTTAAGACAATCTCCACCATGCTTCTTTCCACACTTTGAGCATAAGTAAACATTCATCTTCTTTTCACCATTATTATGAGATTTCTCCTTGAACTCCATATTTCGTTTCTTGTAAAAATATGAGATAGATAAGTAAAACCAACTTCCATTTCTACCTTGATAGCACAACACACAATTTCATCATAGCTACTGAAGTCTCTTATATCTCATTCCCTTCAAAGATTTGGTTTTAAGCCACAGAAGAATCGATCATCATTACTTTCTGGTGGGATGATTAAGCCAGATGCATACCTTGAAAGCCTTGTAAAATTATCTTCATATACACCAACAGATTCATCATCAGTTTGCTATAGTTCAAGAAACTCCTTCTCCATCTTTTTTTGAAGAATACGAGGGATGTACTTATTGAAAAATAAGTTCTTGAACTCGTCCAATTCCTTGGACTCAATTTCAACTCTTGGCCTCGTATTCTTGATAAGATTCCACCATTGAACAGCTTCACCTTCCAAACGATATACTACTATGATGACTTTATCATGTTCAGAACATTGAAGAACTGAAAATATCTTTTCAGTGGTACTGATCAATTTTTCAGCAACAAGTGGATCAGAAGACCTATTGAAAGAAGGTGGGTGTTTCCTCATGAAGGACTCAATAGAATATTGTTCCCTCCTCTGCTCATTTGGAAGTCCAGAATGATTCAAAGCTAGTGTAATTATAGCAATAAGATTTTTCACTCCATCTCCCATAACGTTGGTTTGTTCAGGAGGACAATCATTTCATCGTCTATTACATTGATCAACATGGTTCCTTCGGGTTCCAGCCATCGTCTAAAACCCCAAAAGAATAGTGTGAGAGGCAAAAATAATTCTAGGAAAACAACATAATAAAGGGGGCGTACCTTCAATATCTAACATCTTAGGTTTAATTATAATATCATTAGCGCAATTCTAGGACTATAACCTATACGCATACCTAACCTTAGGGATATCCCTAGACATACCTTAGAAATTTCTCTAGGGATCTCACTAATGTTCTCGCATCCTAGTTTCCAAAGGTTAACTAAATCATTCCTCTGATACCAACTATAGAGACCCAAATATTGACATACATAGATATTACATTACTTTTGTGGAATACATAATTCATAACAAAAACAGACACACAAGGACTGTAATATTTTAGTGTCTTTGGAATCTTGGAACGTAATATTCTAATCATGGTGAAATATCTTCAACATCTCCCATAAAGATCTTCCACTTTTTGTTTCCTTACCTAAATCCTTTCTTTTAATCCTACGGGAAAGTAAAACATAAAAAGGGTGATCTCAAATGCTCAGTAAGGTTATGGATGGATAAAATAAAACATACCATATACAATTGAAGCTAAAAACATTAACATAATGTTTAAACACCGAAATATTGAGCAACGACTTAAAACATGGAAGTACATAATGAATAGATCATAATGAAACATAAATCATGATAACATAGAATGGGAATAAAAAATGTAATTGTGGGATCTATTAATCACATGGAATGATTTCCATAGCAGCCAAGGCATTGCTGCCAAGACCATATTAGTGGACAAAGTCCCTTTCTTAATCGAGTTCACTCCTCGTTCCAGTCCTGTAATACTGAACCGGTTTAACCTGTCGTTCCAGCCATGACTATCTCATGAGATATAAATCTTTACCCAATAAATTGGAGGGATATATAGGTACCACCCTTATCATAATGAAATCATTCTTACTTGTGCCAGAAAATAAACTTAAAACATTAATCATAACTCAAAGAATAAAATGGGTTTCATAAATATCATCCCATCATCTCATAATCCATATAATACAAATGGACATTTCATCATAAGAAAAGTGAAACCATTTAAATCATAGATACATTAATCTTGAAAAATACACATATGAAATAATGTCATCTTAAATGGAAAAATGTTTTTGATAAAACATTTGAAATGAATTCTTGAGGAAAATATCCTTTTTTCTTCAAAATCATTTTCTTTTCACAAATTGACATGAACTTTTAAAATAAATGTATTTCATTAAAAATAATCATAAAATCTTGTAGATTAAGTTTCATGAGGCGTTGTGAAACCTTAAAAATCCATTCACGCCATATAATTTAAAAATAACATTCTTCTCATACATTTGTCGGAAAATTCAAAAATTACCTCATATGGTAAACAAAAGAAAGATTCCTTCCATACGATGTGGTAAAAGTAAGAAAATGGTAAAAATGTCTTAAAAATACATGGAAGTAATGTAAATATTTTATGAAAACATTTTGAGATCATATGGACATGGATAATAAACACAACCCCCAGTAAATACTTACGAGTAAAAAATCTCGAGTAAGAATGAGATTAGAATAATTATCCCTTACCATAGGTCCAATATGCTTCGTACGTATCCAAACCTCCTATATAAAGATTTAGATAATGTCATTGACGTATTACAGAATCATATTCATTGTTATGATATCATATATGGTTCACTTATGATATTATATTACACGTTCTTTTGTAAATTCCATGTTAAAGAGCGTTTTGGGAAAAATCGTTTCATTTGTCGTCCTTGTTTTGACATGTAATTGTTCATATGATTACCTAGATAATGGTTACATAATTCCAGAATATAAAACATGATTTATATATAATATATATTCAGAATATACATATAAATAATAGATCGATAAATTGAAAGAAATACACCGTTAATGGAGAGGGTACGTCGTACGTACGGATGAACGTTGTTTTCGTTTCCTCATTGAATTGAATGGAATTAATTGGATGAAATACATATATATATATATATACATAAATCCAGAATCCTTATTATGTCATATATTTCATTATTACTTATTATATATACTTTATAATCATTTATGAATGGTTAATCATTGATAATGAATCTAATCGCGTCGTGGAGATGGTAATCCTTACGTACGCACGAGCGATGATATCGTTCCCATGATCATGGAATTTTATTTGAGTTTATGTATACTATTAAAAAATCAATATCAATTTACAATAATCATATATAGTTATTATTTACACCATTATACCCATCCAAGTAAGGTGGTGGTGGAAAATAGATTACACTACGGCGTGGAGATGATATTCTGTACGTACGCACACGCGGTGATTTCATTTTCCGTAGGGTGGATAGATGGTGAAATAGGGTTGTTTCATACTTATAATAACATATCAGTATATGAGTGATACTGATGTTATTAATTCATAATGAAACAACCTAAGAAGAAGAATTGAAAGAAGAAATAAAGTTCAAAGAATCGGTAACGGACATTACCTCTTCATTGAAGCTCCTCTTTGAGACCTCTTATTAGGGAAATAAAATTGGTCTATGAAGAAGACCAGGACCTCTAGGATGTTTCTAGGGTAGAGGAAAAGTGAAATTGGCAGGGGTTGTCGGTGCTTGAAGGCTCAAAGTGGTGTGAGGAAGAGAGGGAGGAGGTGCCCTTTTATAAGGGAGGACAGGGTCACCTTTGGAATAACTAGAAATATTATTTTATTATAAAGTCATATTCGGTTTTTCATAGCTCCAAATTGATTTATTTTGAAGCTAATGTGGGGATGGGTCGACATCCTCTCATCCAATTGAATTTAGAGATGTTTATGTCATTATATTAACCTTAACTTTTAGTTTTAACTCTTAGTTAATTAGATTGACATTTACCATGTCACTTTGTATTTTTATATTATATAGTTAATAAACATACAATATACATACAAGTGACCCCCAAGTGGTCCATTAATGATACACCTATCATGATATAAGTATATTTTCCGAACATTAGATTTTTATGAATATAATAACAATTTATAATATAATATTTTTTGTTTTAAAAACTATTTTATGTCAATTTTGACCCTATTTGGTAATTGGTTTTTTTGAAAATCATAACAGAATTATTAGTTCGAAAAAGGATAATTAAATCAATACTATCATGTCATATTAACAAATAAAATTATTTGATTTCATTAAAAGTCTCAAATTATATTTATTTCGGTATTTATAACATCAATTATGTCAATATTTCATTAATAGGATAATTACTACATCATCATTATGTCATAAATAAATTAAATTATATTAAGTCTAAATATTACAAATAAAATACCATTAGGTCGGAAATATTTTTATATTTCTAATTAATATTTATAGTCAAATTTATCTTATATATAACCCTATATTAAAAATTATTTAGTTATTAAACATTGATTTTAACTATTTTAACTCTTCTTTAAATAAATTAATAATAAATGTCCCAATCTAATCCAAGTGGGCCTAAATGGTCATATTTTATTCCTAAGGTTGTTTTTTTCCGAATTACACTTATCCAATATAATTGGGACATGTGTTAGGGTAATAATAATATCATTTTTACCCTTAATTACACTATTTACTTTTAACCGTGGTAAAAAAAGTAAAAAGTTACTATTCACCAAAAAATTATTTTCATCTCATTGAACCATATTTTATTCCTTCATATTAACCGAGTCTCTCGGATTTTCGAAATTCATCTCAGAGAAGCGGTAAAATTATGTTTTATGAAAAGTTCAGTTTTTTTACTACCACTTAGTGGTTTCACTATTCATCAGAAAATGAATGTTTCCAGAAAAATACCAAAAATTAGGACTAAGATATATTTTATATTATGAATTCAAAAATGATGTCTATTTTACCGAATTCAAAACATATCAGTTGAATTAATTAATTCCCATCGCCAAAACAAATAGCGTGTTCTTAAGAGATAATAACTATCAAAAGATTTACACTTGTTTATGTATGGTTTAAATGTGAAGTTACATCCAATGACCAACATTGTATTAAATTGTAAAAATATATTCTAAATATATTTTAAAACCATTCAAATTAATAATTTATGACTATTAATTATTTTGATTAAAAAAGTTTTTTTAATTAAAATTTAGTAATTTCCACTACTCATTAGAATATGAAAGTTATCCGAAAAGTACCAAAATTTCACCCTAAGCTAATTTCGATATTCCAAATCAAAAAAGAAGACCATTTTGAAAGATAAAATTAATAAAATTTCAAAAAGTGGGTATTACTATTCATAATGGCTTGTTCATAATTATATTATAATAATATCTCGTTTAGTGAAACTCGGTATTGCATACTACACACGCTATCGAGGAAGGTCGTGATTGCATGTAATGCAAGGAAAGTTAGGGATGCGTGTTGTGCAAGATCCTTTTGGTGTAGCGTCCAACACATGAAATTAATGAAATTAAAATGAATATTTTTCATAAAATCTCGGGGTGTTACAGGGTATGTACTTCCTTAAGAGTGACACATGGAATACATCATGTACTTGAGACATGTTCGATGGGAGTGCTAGTAGATAGGCCACCACTCCAATGCGATCACGGATTTTAAAATGGTCTATGTACCTTGGAATAAGAATTCCATTATTTTCAAATCTCATAACTCTCTTCCACAGTGATATGTGGAGGATTTACATGTCTCTAACATCAAACTCTTGGTCTCATTGGCAATTATCAGCATTTCTCTTTTTTCAACTCTAAGCAGCTTTAATATGCTGATGGATGGTCTTAAACGTCTCCACCATTTCTTCGACCATTTCTGAACCTAGATGTTTTTTCTCCCCATCTTCATCCCAACATGTCAGTGTCTGACACCACTTCCCATAAAGGGATTGATAAAGAACCATTTGGATTCATGAGTTGAAACTATTTGTGCAAGATAACTCAACTAGAGGATGTTGTTGATCCCATCCTCCTTTTATGTACATTTAGAATTCTCTCAACATTCCTCGAGTGTTTGGATAGTCTGCTCCGATTGTCCACTAGTTTGAGGATGATATGATGTAATGAAGTTCATCATAGTATTTAGAGAATGTTGAAATCTCTTCCAAAACATAGAGGTGAATCTTAGATATCGAACAGATACAATAGATAATGGTACTCCATGAAGCCTTACCACATATCTAATGTATATCTGTTCCAGTTGATCCAATGAGAAATCCTCCTAAATTGCAATGAAGTTTGCTATATTTGTAAGAATATCCGCAAAAACCCAGATATAATTGTTTCCATATGATGTCTTTGGATATCCAATAACAAATCCCATGGTGATGTTCTCCCATTTCAATGATGGTATGGGTAATGGTTACATCATCCCCTTAGACTTCTTCCTCTTTTCATTCACTTGATAACGTATGTTACACTTTGATATATTATTAGTGATCTCCTTATTCATATAATCCCACCCATAATTCTCTTAGATATCTCAATACATTTTTGTGCTTCCATGTTGAATAGAGAAATTAAAACAATGTACATAATCCAAAAGATCTGTCTTTATCTCAAGATTTGATTGAACACATGGTCATGACCCAAATCTCACAGTTCCTTCATCATTAACATTGAACTCCGAGGACATCCATTTTTTTATTATTTCCACTTTCTTATGAATTCCCACAGTATCATTTTGATAATCATTTAACCTTTCCAAAAGAGTCAGCTAAGCAATCATTTGTCAATGGATTGATTATTTTCCCTTCATTATTATTCTCGTGTCCATTTTCATCAAATAAAAGAAAATTGGATCCTTTTCAATTCTAATCAATGATTGAATTGCTGGGTCCTTTTTTCTTAGAGCATCTGCAACCATGTTAACATTCCCAATGTGGTATGGGATTGTGATTTCATATTCTTTGATCACTTCTAACCATCTTCATTAGTGCATATTCATCTCATTATATATGAATATATACTTGAGGATTTTTTGATCCATGTATATTTCATAGTTCTCCCAAAATAGTTAATGCCGCCAAATTTTAAAATTGAAGATTACTATAGCCTACTCAAGATCATGTGTTGGATAGTTTTTATCACAAAAATTCAATTTCCTTGAAGCATATGCAATGACTTTGTCATTTTTCATCAACACACAACACATGCCCTTATTCAAAGCATTATTAAATACCACAAATGTTTTCCACTTGTGGGTAATGTGATCACATGAACAGTGATTAGACTCCTTTAAAACTCCTTAAATCCCTCTTCACATTCACCAGTCCAAGAAAAAGACACTTCCTTCTGAGTTATCGTGGTAATAGGGTTGGGAAATCATGATAAATTTATCAAAAATTTGTGATAATAAATAGCTAACCCCAGGAGGCTATGAATATCTGTTACCGATGATGGCCTTATCCATCTCTAAATTATAGCTTTCTTAGAGGGATACATAGATATCCCATTGCTTGTGATGATATGGCCCATGAATGAGACTTCCTTCAACCAGAACACTCACATTCTATACTTTGAATAGAGCTTCTCCTTTTCCAAGGTCTATAGTACAATTATTAGATGCTCCTCATGATCCTCCTTGGTTTTGAGGTATATTAATATATCGTCAATAAATACTACCAATAATTTGTCGAGGTAATATATAAAGACTATATTCATCAAGTCCTTGAGATTTTATGGAGACTTAGTGATTCTAAAAGGCATTACTATGAATTGATATTGCCCGTATCTTGTATGAAAAGTATTCTTGGGGATATCCTCCTTTAGAACCATTACTTGGTAATATCCTTCCCAAAATCAACCTTGAAGAAGTATTGTGATCCACTTAGACGATATAAAAAGTCATCAACTCATGGAATATGATACTTGTTCTTTATTGTGATTTTTTTGAGCTCAGGACAATCAATGCAGAAGCACAATGACCCATCCGTATTCTTGACAAAGAGAACTTTTGCACCCCATGGTGAAGAAAACGGGTATATAAACCGTTTATCCATATTCTCTTGTAGTAGTTTCTTTAGATCCTCTAGCTCCACAACAACCATTCTATATAGTGTCTGGGATTCTGTAAATGAACTAGGTATAAGATCAATCACGAATTCAACATCTTTTCTAGGAATAAGACAAAGAGATTCACCAAGAAAACTTCAAGGAATTCCCCCATAGTAGGCATGTCTTAATGGATGGTTTCTTCATTAGACTCAATCATCTGAGCAAGATACGAATGATAACAGGGTAATAATATCCATTATTGAGATGATGGTGCTAAATAAGATTCATCTTCCCCCTTTTAGTTGTATATATTCATGGGTTGATTCTACATATGGAGACTTATTTTCCTCTCACAACAATTTATGTTGGCTCTATATATGTAATTCTAATCCAAGCCAAGAATTGCATCAAATTCTACCAGAGGGTGTATGAAGAGGTTTTCTGGGTAGTTAAATCAACAAATTTGGATAGGGGAGGAGTTATATTCAGGGGTTACAATGATTTCCCAATTTTTATTTTTCACTTACATCCTTACATTCAAGATTTGTGGTGGTGTCGGGATAGTTCTACTAAACATTCTAGATATAAAAGAATGCATAGAACCAGAATCAAAAATTATGTTCTCTATTATTGAATGAATAAATAGAGTACATATCACCACTTCATTGTTGGTGATCACTTTGGTGGAAATGATGTAAAACACTCTCACATCCATTCTTGGATGTTGTTGGTTGCCATCGAAAACCATTGACATAGGGAACTAGTTTGTAAAGTGCCCTGATTATTTGCAGTTGATGAAATGAAAAACATGTTGAGGGGTAAATGGATTGTTCCTATTCTCTTCCATAGATGCAGTTTTTTCTTGTCGATAGTTAAGATCTAGGTTCCCTTCCATTCCATAATGAAAGTATTTCCTCATCCCATTCAAGAAATTTCCAGGTTCATCTTTCTGCACCTTAGGCATGTGGGGTGCTGAAGTTTTTTAGAGCTATTGGATTTTTCAATCAAACCACCACAATAAAATTCCACCTTACGGTAATAATCCCCATGACACCCCTCAGATATTCTGCTCTCCATTTCAACCATGAGGGTACATCAAGCAATTTCATCATAGATCTCAAAATCACGGTTCACCAGGCATTCTGTGGGCAATGTTTTAGCCCACCCAAGAAGTGGTCAACCTTGATTTTTGGGGTAATGACAAATCCAATGGCATATCGTGCAAGCCTTGTGATGTTTTACTTATACTCTCTGAAGGATTCATCGTCTATTGTCATCAGGTATATAAATTCCCTTTTTATCTTAAGTCATAATGTGTGAGGAAACTATTTCCCAAAAAACATTTTATAGAAATACTTCCATTCCAATACCTCGATCTCCTCCTCATGCTTTTTATTTTTGATCAATGTCCACCATTGATTTGCTTCACCCTCCATATGATAAGCTGCCAGAAATACCTTATATATTTCAAAACATTTTTGTATAGAGAAGATTATCCCAATGGTGTTAATCCATTGTTCGATGATTAAGTGATCAGGTGATGCATTAAAAGTTGGAGGCCTTTATATCATGAAGATATTGATTGTGACTTGTTATTTCTTTGGTGTGGTTTAATGTTCATCATGGCCCATGTTTCTTTTTATAACATGATTTAACTAAGAGAGGATTGTGACATAGTTCGTGATTCCCACTCCCATCGGATTGGGCATCTTATTAGAACATTCTTCACATTGATCTTTACATCGGTTGTTAGACCGAGTCCTCCTATTACCAGCCACTGGATGGAATAAAAGGAATGTTAGGGGTAACACATAAAGGGGAATCCAATTAAAAAAAGGGATAACTTAAAAATTTTATATCTATAACTAATCAATTTATAGACTTCAATCTATGTTATCCATGATCTACTTCCCAACATATATTCTTTGGTGCATTTTTTATTCCCATAATACTGATTTGAACAAATCTTATGAGTTTACCAAATCATATACCTCGGGTGTGTCGTAACCAAGAGTGTTTCATGTCCCATTGTCATGCACCAGTTCTCAATCGAGTCTAGCTCAAAACGGGGTTTTTGGGTTTTACCCCTAGATACATCTGTGAAAGAGACACCTCTACCTACTCGTATCCATACATAAATGTATTTTCTTGATAAACCACTTACAATATACTCAAAAAAAATTAGGTATGTTTTTATTATTATTAGTCTTCTCCCTAAGGCTTTAATTATGTTTTTCTATTCCTAATCCCAAAAAGAACTAACCCTATCCTCTGATACCAACTATAACAACTATGCTATTTATTACAAAAATGTGATTTACTAAATAAAATATTCAATTGATACAAGATATAATATCGAAAGGTCTAGTGTATTTGGGGATTAGGAACATTACAAAACAATTTAGAACATAAAACACAACATCTTTTTTAAAATCATCATTTATATGACCAAAACATTCCTTCGTACTTACCATTACATGGGATTACCTGAGGACATGCATAAGAAAATGGGGAGATATAAAGCCTAGAAAGGGAGTAAACAAGAAATAAAATGATGAATAAAGTACATGTTAGGAAATAGGCATAGTAATGGAGAATAAGAGAAACATGAACATAAAGGCATGATATAACCTGATTATCATAAAATGGAAATGTGACAACAACATTTAACATGATTTTAGCACGATCCAAGGCTCATTGAACATGGATAAATATATAACCCTAATTGAAATTGAATTATCATGAGTAAACCCTCATACAAACTGACGTATCATGATACTAATATTCACCTAATACATTGTAGCGCTATCAGGGCACACCCTTCTTAATCATTTCATTTCATGAATAATTGTGCCACATGGATCATATAATGTAGATTCATTAAATATTATCATTTATTACAAGATAAATTAATTAAAATTGATACATGAAACTATATAATAAATAATCAAATGTGTATAAAGGTGAATACCCTTGATAGAGATATGATCATGATATTCAATACACAATGACTTTGGCTTGGAAAATCGCAGTGCAATTTCGGCAGTATGACAACATGACATAGGAATTCATAAATATGGTTGATGAGAGATAAAATGGTGTCTTATAATATGTACATGAATTTTATAGTAATGAGGTCCTATAGATACATGTCTCGACTATTGTAATGGAATTTATATTCATAATGAAAAAGAATTTCTTTAATGTAAATGAGAAGAGAGAAATTCCATACAGAATTTCAACATAGTAACTAGTGTATATGAGAGGCATTAATGACATAAATAGAGGTATATAATCATTAAAAAATGAGGAGGGAAGTATGGGAGAGGTTTTAAATAATACCCCATCATTTTTAATTTTAAACAAAAGGGTATAACAATATAATTAAATTTGGACAAAGAAGATAATGGAAGAAATCCCTTATATGGAAGTGTGACCCAAAAGGATTGGGAGAGGCTTGAGGAAGGATTATTGGGAGATTGGGCCACCTTGGGAGGATTATATAGAGAATATATCAGAGTATTGTAGAACTCCAAAGGTTTTTATTTAATATATGTGGAATTTTGGGAGGTTTTATATAGGAAAAGAGAGGGAATTCATTATTATTTATGTTTGGGACACCACACATTAAACTAAACAATCCACAAACAAATTCTTTTTTTTCCAATGGTTTTTTCCAATGGGGAGTGGGAAAAAATATATTATATGTCCAATGGACTAACTTCTTAAAATATTAGGCTTGTTTATTTTGTGGTGAGTCCCACTCTAAAGGAAATCATTTTAAAAATTTATAATGTTTTTTAAGCCTTGGAGGGTCCACTAAGGCACCATATAACTAATAAAACAAATATAAAATCATATTATTTCAATATAAAACATATAATTTATAGTATTTTATTACATCGCCATTGGGTCATTATGATGTCATAAGGCTCATTATATAATTAAACAATTTTTAATTTTTACCCGAAAATTCGACTGTCTCATAAAATTATGAAAAAATCACGGTTGGATAATTTTTATGTCCTGATTCAAAAAATAATATTTATTTTATAAAAAATAATTTTCTAAATACATGAAATTATTCTTTTAAAAAAATGTCATTTAAAAAAAATCACGAGTTTTGTCAAAAAATGGCTTTCAAACCTTAATAAAAAATCACAATTTTATTCATAAAAAGTATACGTTCATTTATATTTAATAAAAATTAATTTAGTAATAATATTTTATTAAAATATTATTTAATTAAAAAAATAATTTATGAAAATAGATTTCTTAATTTACTATTAACTAAAAATACTATTTGTGATTTAAAAACTATTTACATAGTAATAATAATAAAATTAATGTATATTATCTATAAAAAAATAATTCAAATAGTCATATATCTATGGTCTTATTACATAACTCCTTAAAACACCAACATATGACCTAAGGGTAAGTTGTGTGATAGTGAAAAACTCTTGCAGTGGCTCAGATAACATCGCTCGGGTGGTAATCTCTATCAACTTCCACTTCTCATGTAGGTGGTTATTTTTGAGCTTAACATGTAATAGCTCAGATTGATCTTGGTTAAGAGAGAATCCCAGTGAAGCCACCTTCTTTTCGAGCTCCGAAAAATGGGCTTCAATGGGAGAAATTCTTCTGGATGAGGCCATCCATTCCTTTGTCCACATAAATTGGATTTGTTAAAGCCATAGGATTATACTAATCAATTGATCATTCTTAAACAACTATATTAGCAATGATAACAATTCATAACAGTATTATGAAATCCAAAATCAAAAAACAAAATAATTTCATATGATATATATATAACACTCCAAGCTTCTATGGTACACTTCTTTTTGAATAATACAGTAGCGTCTGTTGTACACAACTTCGAGTTCTAACACACACCACAACCAATCAAACAAGCGGTTATGAATAGTAATACCCTCTTTTTGAAATATTATAAATTTTATCTTTAAAAATGGACTTCATTTTTGGATTAGGAATATTGAAATTATCTTAAGGTGAATTTTTTGTTTTTTCTGATAACATCCAATTTTGGTTGAATAGTAAAAAACAATGAGTTAAAGTTTAAAACTGAATTTTTATTTAAATAATTATTTATTATATTTAAATTTATTTTTGGTCAAAATAGATACATAATACCTATATAAGTTAAATCTAATTAATTTGTGTCGGTTTATAATAATATTAGATATATAAAAATTTTATATAACTTTTCACTTTCTTTTACCTATCTCCTAGGAGAATTTTCAAATTCACATATAACATAATTTTAACGCTTCTGTTAGTGGAATTTTGAAAATCCGAGAGACACGGTTAATATCAAGAGGTAAAATGTGGTTCAATATGATAAAAATAATTTTTTTGGTGAATAGTAACATTTTACATTTATTTACCACAGTTAAAATTAAATAGGGTAATTAAGGGTAAAAACTATATTATTATTACCCTAACACATGTCCTATGTTTTTTTTGAACAGTGAAACCACTAAGTGGTAGTTAAAAAATTGACTTTTTGTTTAAATGAAACATTACCACTTCTGTGATTTAATTTTAAAAAATCCGACATATATGGTTGTCATTAGGATGTAAAATGTGGTTCAATAGGATGAAAATAATTTTTTAGTGAATAGTAACTTTTAAGTTTAATTAATCGCAATTAATGGTAATCAGTGAAATTTAAGGTAAAAATGATATTATAAAAATATGAAAAAACCATTACACTTGTCCTACCCTTATTGGATTAGTCATTTCCGACCAAGACAATCCATGGGTCAACTTGGGGACCCCATGGAGCCACTTGGGTAAGAAAATGACATTAATAACTTTTTATTTAAAGTAAAAATAAATTGTTCACAAACATGTGTTGTTTGACTAAAAAAATTAATACATGGGGTTATACAAGGTAAATTTTCTACTATAAATATTAAATAGAAATCTAAAAATTTTTCCTACATGATGATATTTTTTTAATAATTTTTAGACATTATATAAATTTAATTGTTTATGACACCATGATGAGGTAGTGATTACCTCATTAATTAACGATTTAAATAAAATAAAAATATAATTTAAACTCTAAGTCTTACACTTGTCAAAAAACTATTGGATGGGTAGACTTAGATCCCTTATCATCTTACCCTCCATATATATAATTGTGGGACCTTGGAAATCCGAAAATCACTTCATAATAGTGTAACATTTCATTACTTTCCAAGAGTACCCCTCCTCTTCTCTTATAAAAGGCCCCCACCTCTACCACCTTATTCACACCTTCAAATCCATTTGGCTCAGCCAAAATCTGCCCAAATACTCTATGAAAATCCTTCTATTACTCCTAGAAGCCTTAATCTGGGCAGAATTTTTCCCAAAGAAGCCTTTGGCTAAAATCAAAAAGAGTTACCTGATTTTAAGGTAATGTATTCCCTTATGTTATTTTGTTTTATTTTTCTTCTCCAACCCCTTAAACTATTTTTATTCATTTATTTTGTAACAACATTAGTATATAAAATATACCATCATGCTTTATGAGAAGGATTCGATTTACAATTACAGATACCTTCGTCTAATGGTTAAGGATCATATTTTTTCTGTGGTTGGCGAATTTCTGCCTCACAAAACGATGATTGTTAAATCTTATTTTAACACCTCTCATGGTGTCCATTAAGATAACAATATATACATATATGATATATATTATTTTTTTTCCTTATACTTCAAAATTTCTCATTTATGGAAAACCTTTATGATTTCCATTATGGGTAAACGCGATAATTTCATTTTAGGTAATGCGGACTACCGCCCCCTCAAAGTGATTTCAATCGTTAATGCCATATGTGGGATATATTAAGGATTGAGTAAATGATATTATATATGATATTTTACTGGAATTATAATATACCTTTATATTATCCCATTAAATATGAAATAGAAATGAAAGTAGCGCTTATGCGTACGTACGGCTTACCATCTCCATGAACGGTGCATTTCATTTCTTACATGTAAATGTGAAGTAATATTATGAATGAATGTATATACTAGATATATATGATATATATGATATCTACATCATGAATATAATTCTGTAGATAATGATTATTCTACCACATAAACAACTTGTAATTATTAAAAAGTTTATTATTTACTCAAGTACCAAATATTGACAAAATGACCGTTATTAACTGAAATAATTACATAATGTTCATAACATGTTAATAAGTGATATAAGAGGAATAATGAACATGAAAAATGTTCTTAATCAAATATAAATTAACTCTCATTTATTATTCTGGTGGTTAAAGAACGATCGAGTCAAGTCGGACAAAAGTTAAGGGAACTTCTTAACCCAATTTCTATTCTTTTGGTTATTCTCCTACGTTCAAATTATGTCAAGATATTATTATGTACTATCTTGTATTTTTACTTTATTTATGTGTACTTATAGTGAATACAAACAATAGATCTATTTTATTTAAAAATTTATCTTTGTAAGGGACTTCATCTCAATCTCCATTCATTGATACATATTTTTTTATACACAAATTTCTTTTATACAGTGTAAAAACCCCTTTGACTTTTACATTAATTCAAAAGGAATATTTTTATATGAATCATTTTACTAAAAAACAAAAAGGAATGTTTTTTTTGTACGTATGCGGTGACAACGACTTCTCCACTACCATGACCATTATTTGAGTTTCGGCTTCCTCTATAAGACATAACTTTTTTGAGTGAAAAATAATTACAATGTTTTCATTTTCTTTTATTTTGGTATTTAAAATGGTTTTGAATGTGTTTTTAATATCAATTTGTGTTATTGATATCTTGTGATTGAAATGTGGAAATGTTATGTTTCCTTTAATCTTGTTTTATGTGATGTGATTATGTTATGGTTTATGATATGTTTAAACCTGTTCATATGAGAAATGAATTGGACTTAATAAGTGATGGGTGGAGCCCTCTATAGCTCCTCGATGCATCGGCAGGTCTCATGAGACGAACTAGTGTCTTGGCATGAGGCCTTGACAAAATCTTATTTTTAGTCTTGGAACGAGGCCCTGGCTACGTTGTTATGATAGTCTGGCATTATGAATTCTATCATTATGATAGTGGTTATTGATATTGCATTTGATTATTCGACTAGTAGAATATCCATGTGAATAAGTAAATGGAATTATTTAATTTTATTTTTTCCATATTATGCAGAAGTTCAAGCTTAAAAGGCTTTTGTTTTAGTTATATATTGCCTTAAATGTGAATGTTTATTTATGGAAGCTTCCGATATATTGTTATCCTTACTGAACATCTGAGCTCACCCCTTGCAATGTTTAAATTTTTGCAGGATGTGAAGAAGTATTTTATCAATGACCTAAAGAGATAATATGAGGGGATATGACGTCAAAATGTGGATGTAGTTTTTTATTACTTTATGATGTAATGTAAAACATCTGAATGTATCTAGTGTTTCAAGGCTACTAAACTAATCGGTCTTTTGAGACTTGATCTTTGTGATCATGCCAATGTTACGTAATAATGCACCGACTCTGGTTACTGGGGTTAGGGCGTTACATCCTAATTCTATTGGCTATGTAAAATTATACCATAAAAAACCTTATGAAAAAAATATTAACCTCTTTGGTCCACTTGGATTAGATTGGGATATTTATTATTATTTAATTCATAGAAGACCTAAAAGTGTTAAAATCAAATTTTAATAACTAAAACATTTTTAATATAGGGTAATACATAAGATAAATTCGATTATAAATATTTATTAGAATTATAAAAATGTTTAATACATAATGGTATTTTATTTATTATTTTTAAACGTTATATATTTTAATTTATTTATGACACAATGTTGTTGGAGTAATTACATAAATAATAAAATATAAAAATAAATGATATTATAAATATAAAAATAAATGTAATCTCAGAATTTTTATGAATTACACTTATTTTATAGTTTAATATGACATATTAGGGTTGGTTAGATATTTTTTTTGATTTTATAATGCTGTTATGAAATTAGAAAAACCAAAATACCAAATTGTGTCAAAATTGACATAAAAGTGTTTTTAAAACAAATATTATATTATTAATTGATATTCAATTCCTAAATATCTAAGGTTCGGACAAAACACTTATATAATGATATTTGAATCATTAATGAACCACTTTGGGATCTCTTGGAAGTATATAGTATGTTTATTAACCATATAATCTAAAAATAAAAAGAGACAAGGTAAATGTCAAACTATTTAACTAAGAGTTAAATGTAAAAGATAAAGTCAATATAGTTACCCAGACCTGTCAAAAACCTGTTGGTTGAGTGGTTTTCGACTCATCCAAACCATATCCTTTAATTAATCAATTTTGGAGCCATTAGAAACCGAAAATTATTTTTTTATAAAATAATTTTCCTAGCTTTTCCTAAGGTTCCCCTCAATCACTTATAAAAGGGAACTGCCCCTATCTCTAATTCACACCTTCGAAGACAATTTAATTGGCCAACATCTGCCCAAATACCCTCTCAACTTCAATCCATTCTCCCTAGAGGCCTTCCTTTAGTAATAAGGCCAACTTAAGGAGCCCTTTGGATGAAATCAAAAAAAAGTTCCCAAAGAAGAGGTAATGATTTCACCACCCTCTTTCAAGTTATTTTCTTCTTCCATATATTCATTCATTGTTATTTATTTATAAAATAACAAATCTGTTATATTATATATCCTCTGATATTATTATAAATATGAAACATCCATATTTATTATTCTCTCCATCCTTTAAATGAAATGTCACCATAGGTGCGTACATACAGATTACCGTCTCCACGTCGTGGTGTAATGTTATTCAATACATTATTATTAGGATGTGTATAATAATGATGTCAAATTATTGTAAATAATAAATATAACATGGTAATGATTCTGTATATATGATACATCCTCCGATTATATATTATTTTAATATCAAAATAATGATATTTTCACTCATGCATACGTACAGATTACTGTCTCCACGAATGTGATGAGATTCATTCCCCATTGTTTCCATTCAAGAATAATCTTCATTAGATGATTAAAAATTATGTTTAAAGAATTTATATCATTCTGTATATTAATATGACACATCCCATCCATAAAAAATATGACTCACATAACAAAGAATATAAAGGAAAATGAATCAGTTAACACCTGAAACGAAGATAATCTTAAGAAATTATTAACAAAACAATGTTAAAAGACCATATTTGATATCATATTAATGTATATGATTATTGTAAAATTTAATAAAATTTTTTTTAACCATTATACCGTAGGTTAACCTACCCTCAACCAAGAAAAAATACAAGGTAAGAGTTTATTTCACAATCTTTTTATTATCTGAGGTTGTTTATACGTAATTATCTACTGGGAACTCTTTATCACCCACATCCATGTTTTATAAAAATTTATTTCAAAACATTCTTAATATTTTATAGAATATGGGTTAATGTAATTTATACACTTGTTTGACTTTTAATAAGATGTTTATAAAAGAATTTTTCGGTCGTTTCCCAAATAAGGTCATTTTTAACCTTTGTCGACAAAATTATGGCAAGAATGTTTTTTAACTTATATGGTGGGTGCAGATATTTTCCGCCATTATAAAATCGTTTAATCTTCCCATACAATATTATAAGAATAATTTCAATGTAAATGTTTTATTTTATAATTATGTGACTTTTAAATGATTTCAAAAAAGAGATACTTCTCTCAAATAGTTTTTGGTTTCATCTATGTCAACATCCTTTGATGGATTTTAAGCTTATTTGAAGTTGATTTATTATTATACAAAAATTCAATATTGTATTCAAGGTTTTGTGATATTTTTGAATGTGGATGTGTTATTTTTATATCATTCATGGTTTATGGAGAATGTATTGACATTTCTTTTTCAAGTTTTAATACTAATGTTTATTTTATGTTTAAACCTTTTCATATGAAGAATGCATTGGACATAGTAAGTGACGGGTGGATCCCGCTATAGCTCCCCGATGAATCATTACGTCTCATGAGACAAAATAGTGTCTTGGCAGAAGGCCTTGACAAAATCTTATTTGTAGTCCTATCACAAGGCCTTGACTATGTGGTTATAATAGTCTGGCAATATGAATTCCAACATTATGAAAGTTGTTATTAATATTGCATGTGATTATTAGACTTTTAGAATGTCAATTTTAATAAGTAAATGACATTATTTAATTTTATTTTTTCCAAACTATGCTGAATTTCATGTTTTAAAGGCTTTTATTTTAGTTATAAATTGCCTTAAATTTTTATGATTATTTATGAATGTTTTCTCTATATTGTTATCTTTACTGAGCATCTTAACTCACCCCTTTCAATGTTTTATTTTTTCCATGATTTCATGAAGTATTTTATGACTAACCTACAGGGATAGTATGAGGGGATATGTGTGTGGAATATTAAGACTAAATTTTTGTAGTTTTCACTTTTACTGTCACGACCCCCTTCCATCAAAGATGCCCCTCCTGAGCTGGCAATGGTGAAAGGGAGATAATGACCCCTGAGTCCCGCCTCCAGTAGGCCCCGGGGTGGCGACTAGCACCAAGGTTATGAGTTTATTTTTTTTCAATCATGGGAGGCATTACCCTTTTTATAGTTAGGATCGGAAATTGGACAAGTAAACCACCAAAAAGGAAAAAGAACAAAGGTGCTGAAAAGAATCCCAAACCAGTCCCATATGAATGTATAAATAAACTGAAACACGTACAAGTAAAAATAAGCTTAAAGTACAAGTGAGTACAGTACCAAAAGAAAAACAAGAAAATAGCAACTGCACACCTCCCACTGCCTGACTAGTAGGGTCCCGCACATCCCTGGTAGTCCTCCTGAAAACCTGAAACAACGTAGGGTGAGCATACAAGTATACTCAGTAGAGAACCTAAAGCTCTCATGAACAAGTGGGGAGACACCCTAAGGTCCCATGAGAAAACAGAAGAACCAGAAACTAACAAGGAAAAACTATCCACCCAGCCTCACTGGTCACACTCACCAAGTAACACAAACATGTTTAGTATATATATAGAACAAAAGTATTGGGTACCC
The DNA here is from genome assembly GCA_963277665.1 of Viscum album. Classification (NCBI taxonomy): domain Eukaryota; kingdom Viridiplantae; phylum Streptophyta; class Magnoliopsida; order Santalales; family Viscaceae; genus Viscum; species Viscum album. Next base: position 783,890,440 of record OY728151.1, read on the forward strand.
CGCACCATTTCCCACTTAATTAGATACTGCTCTTCCTAACGGCAAACGTCCTGACGCTACCACACTCTTCCCCCCCACACACAACTGTGCCAAACCATGCATCCCGCCCACACACACCTGGGCCTCACAACCACGCATCTCGCTCGCACACACCTGGGCCACAACCACTAACCCGCCCGCAGACACCTGGGCCTCATCCCGATGGTTCTTGGTAACGGTAAGCCTGCCCGAAGAGTCTTGGGCTAAAGGTCGCCTCAAGCCATCACAGCCTCCGAGACCTACCCGAAGAGTCTTGGGTGTAAGGTCACCTCAAGACATCATAGCCTATGGAAGAAGGAGAAGGAAGGAGCTAGTAACTAAGGGGGGACACACTCTCCCATAAAATGGGAGTGTTCAGCACTAGGTGCTTGACATGGGTGTGGTGCGAAAAAACACAAATATATAATTATATATATACATATAACAAACACACAACCCAACCTATGGCTTCTTAAAAAGAGGAAATGAGCATGTGCATCGACACTGCTACCACGAAGCATGCATCAACAACCATAAAATCATCCCCCAACCCCATTTAGGTTTTCATGTTTCTGCAATGGTTTAACAAATTATTACTACTGGGCAACTATCATCCAGACAAAACCTTTCACAAACATATCCCTGCCATCCACAACCAAGGTTAGGTAAAATGCAAGCAACCACATGCCATTTCATTTACAAAATATTATCACAACCATACAACATTCCATCATTCATTTATTTCAAAGTTCCACACATAAAACCCTTTCCACGCACAAAACATTTCCACATTTGAAAACACCTTTTACTTCCAAAACATTTTTCATAATCAAAACACTTTTCATAAATAAAGGCATTTTCCACAACCAACCACTTCCCATTTCAACACCATCGTTTACAAAAACATTTCCCACAAAACAAAGAAACCACCAACATGTTCATTATTCCAATTTTGTTCAACTGGGGTGATCACACAAGGTTTTCATTCTCATTTAATCAGCTGGTCTTTACGTGCTTATCCATTTTCCATGTTTTAACAAAACCAACCACAAACAATTCAGATATCAATTGCGCATGCAAAGGCCACCAACGACCTTGATTTTTAGTAGGCAAAGGCCTTTCAATCCAAAATCACAATCAGAAGATAAAGAAACTGGAAGGCAATAGAAACAGCACAAAACCCCAAACCCTTCTTTATCCGGTTATTATATTTATTTAAAGTTCAACTACATCCCATGGAACAAAAGAAAAATATCCCACCCCACATGTTGCACCAAATAGAGAGACGAAGGTAAACCCCTACCTCAAAAGGTCCCGATCACGTCGCTTCCGACGACGTACTTCGGTGTCCTCTGCCTTCGCCAAACCCGACAAACGCCTCCTAGGATGGAAGCTGGAGAAGGAAGGCCGGAAGAAAAGGTGACAATTCTGGGCTTAAAAGCTTCGTCTAGTCGCTACGATCCTGTGGCCGCTGACAGATCGTAATTCGGAGCTCGGACAAAGAAGTTATATGAGGAATACTTCTCGATTGTCCAAGAGCGTCGCCGTGCGACAAAGAAGCGATCGATATGGAAGATAAAACATGACCTCGTTCTTATATAGGAAACGAATAGGTAAATCCGTATTCAGCGTGCATTAATGAATACATGATGTGACCGTACATACGTTACATGTTTTGATTGGTTAATTCACAACACGTCACGCGGTTTCCACGCATTTTAATAATAATGATAATTCTATCAATATGTGGTGTTTCGTTGACCCGAGGCATGAATCATAAAAGTAGCTCATTAATGGTCTTAAAATGACCGTCATAATTTCAGGGTTACTTTGTCGCTGACGGATCGTCAATCTGATACCGTATGAGGGAGATACGTTGGATATAAGATCCCGTAATAATAACAATATTAAATCTATTAATTATTTATTTATTTATTTCTCTAACTCCAATCAATCTCCATTTGTCATTTTTCACGCTAGAAATTCATCACCAATTATCTCCTTTACTATTTATTTCACACTTAATTTTATTCCCATTAATATCTTATAACTCCTCCCTCTCTCCAATCTTTATTAATTCTTTCTCCCAAGATTCTCTCCCACAAAATGTGGCGCCTCTCTCTTATATTTATTTTTCAATAAATTTTATTTTCTCTCTCCAATCATTATTTTGTTGGTGCGCCTCCCCTTTTATTTCATATTATTATAATTTTTTCATCTTCTCTCTCCTTGTGGCACGCCCCAAATTTATTTTAAACCTTTATTTATTTATTTTTACACAATTATCATAACATCTTTAATTTATTCTCATATCTCAAATCTCATTTCATTTAATTCAAAACATAATTCTCATTAAATCATTATTACCAGATCTATCAAAAAAAACATTATTATTATAATTATTTAGTATAACACTTATAACAAAACCCCAAATAAAATTTATTAACACGTCACAATTTATTATTAATAATTATTATTATTTTTGATGTTCGCCGCATTGACCACATAAAAAAAACGTTTTTACAAAGTAATCGACTGGAGAGGTCCGGGCCATTACATTAGATACCTCTCAAAACATTCTCGTCCTCGAGAATTAAAAACTGACCCAGAAGAAGGAAAGGATCTGAAGAACCACTCCACAAGATACCTCTCAGGGCTCTCGTCATGACAAGGAACCAACCAACAACTCTATGAGTAGGGAATTCCCTCTCCTATGTCAAGATACTATCTGCTTTAGGCGGCACTGACTCGCCTGCATGGGTTTAATCGCATCCTCATTAATGCGTCTTGATTAAGGATCAGGTTTTTCCTTTCCCATATATCCCGAAAAGCCACACACTTCTCAAGAACAAGGAACAAAGATCTCACATCCAACAAGCCAACATTTTATATATCAAAGGTACAGGGTAACACCAACAAACAAAGGAAGGTACAAGTCAAAACAACCCTGGGTACTGAGCGCGCATCTGGGTCTCCCGCTCCCATGTGCTCTCCTCAAGGCCGCGATGCCTCCACAACACACGAACCAAGCCGATGGTTCGTCCACGAAGCACTTTCTCCTTGAGATCCTCGATCCTGACTGGCCGTTCCTCGAAGGTCGCGTCTTCTCCCAGATCTAGCTCTCCCCAGTTGATGACATGAGAGTCATCATGTAAGTACTGACGAAGCTGGGAGACATGGAAGACGTCATAGACCCTCTCCAACTGAGGTGGTAGGGCCAGCTGATATGCCACCTCGCCAACTCGCCTCAGTACCTCGAAAGGTCTGATGATCCTAGGGGAGAGCTTACTCCCCTTTCCGAACCTCCGCTGCCCCCGTCGAGGGGAAACCTTCAAGAACACATGATCTCCCACCTTGAACTCCAAGGTCCTCCTCCGACTATCAGCATAAGACTTCTGCCGATCCTGAGCTGCTTTCATCCTCTCCCGCACTAGCTGGACATTATCCGTGGTGCTCTGCACTACTTCTGGTCCAAGAGTACCAGTCTCACCAACCTCTGCCCAGAAAAAGGGTGAACGACATGGTCTTCCATACAAAGCTTCAAAAGGAGCCATGCCGATAGTAGAGTGGAAGCTGTTGTTGTAGGCAAACTCTAGTGAAGGCATGTGTCGTACCCATGATCCTCCGAAATCCAAAAAACATGCTCGCAGCATGTCCTCCAATGTCTGGATAGTCCAATCTATCTGTCCATCAGTCTGAGGGTGAAAAGCAGTTCTAAGGCATAGCTGGGTGCCAAAAGCATGTTGTAACCCCTTCCAGACTCGTGAGGTGAACCGAGTGTCCCGATCTGAGACGATAGTCTTCGGAACTCCATGGAAACGCACCACCTCATCCACGTACCTCTGTTATAAGGTACTCACAGGTCCTGACTCTTTGATGGCCAAGAAGTGAGCAGATTTTGTCAGTCGATCCACCACTACCCAGATAGCATCATGCCCTCCCTGAGCTCTGGGTAGTCCTGTGACGAAGTCCATCGAGACGTCGTCCCACTTCCACTCGGTAACATCTAAAGGATGCAACAAACCACCAAGAACGCGGTGTTCAGCCTTCACCTGTTGACACACCAGGAATTTAGCCACAAACTCTGCCACTGCACATTTCACCCCGGGCCACCAAAACTGTCCCCTCAGGCCTTGGTACATTTTCGAAACACCTGGATGTACTGCCAAGGCTGAGCTATGGAACTCACGAAGGACTTCATCACACATCACCTCTGGAACAAACAACCTTCCATGAAAGAGCATCTAATGTCGGCTGTCCTCCGACCATCCTTCCGGAGCGTTCCCCTGATCGACACGATCCCGCAACACTTCCACCTCAGGGTCTCCCCACTGAGACTCTTCCACTTGCTGCAACAAAAATGACCGTACCATCATCTGAAACAAGCAGCCTCTATCACCTTCCACCCTCGCATCCAAGGGCAAGGCAGCTAACTCCCCCATCGCCTTCCAAGCATCAGCAGATTCCCAAACCACTTCGTGATGCGGCTTCCTGCTCAGGGCATTAGCCACAAAGTTTCCCTTACCTTCAGTGTACGAGATCTCAAAGTCATAGTCTTGGAGAAACTCGACCCATCTCCACTGTCGCATGTTCAAGTCACGCTGGGAGAAGATATAGCGCAAGCTCTTGTGATTGGTGAAGACCACAAAGCGCTCCCCAAAGAGGTAATGTCGCCACAGCTTCAATGCGAACACTACTGCTGCAAGCTCCAAGTCATGGGTGGCATAGTTCCGCTCGTGAGGACGCAACTGCCTAGACCCATAGCAGATCACACCCTTCTTCTGCATCAGCACACATCACAAGCCAAGGCCAGAGGCATCACAAAACACCTCATACAAGGATCCTTCCTCTAGAAACCTAAGGATGGGAGCACTAACCAACTTCTCCTTCAGGTAGTCGAAAGCTTCCTGGCACTGCTCATTCCACAGGAAGACCAGATTATTCCTAGTCAAAGCTGTCAACGGAGCAGAAACTCGAGAGAAGACCGAGACGAACCTCCGATAGTATCCAGCCAACCCTAGGAAACTACGAACTTCTGCCACGCTCTTGGGTGTTGTCAAAGAAACAATTGCTTCTACCTTCGACGGGTCCACTGACACTCCATGCTGAGACACCACGTGCCCAAGGAAGTGTACTTCTTGCGTCAAGAACATACATTTTGACAACATTCCATAAAGCTGATTGTGCCGAAGGACTTCCAAGACAGCCCTGATATGCTCAACGTGCTCCTCCTTTGATCTTGAGTAGATCAAGGTGTCATCGATGAACACAACGACGAACTGGTCTAGGAACTCTCGGAAGACAAAGTTCATAAGACCCATGAACACAGCTGGTGCATTCGTAAACCCAAACGGCATCACTACAAACTCGAAGTTCCCATACCTGCACCTGAAAGCTGTCTTTGGGATGTCACTGCCTTTTACCCTCAGCTGATGATATCCCGACCGCAGATGAATCATAGAAAACCAACATGCTCCCCTCAGCTGGTCGATGAGATCATCTATTCTCGGAAGGGGGTAACGGTTCTTGACCGTTACCTGATTCAGCCTCCGGTAGTCTATGCATAGCCTGAGACCACCATCCGCCTTTTTCACGAATAGAACCGGAGCACCCCATGTCGACACACTGGGTCGAATGAAACCCTTCTCCATCAGATCGTCAATCTGAATCCGCAACTCCCGCAACTCCGAAGGTGCCATCCGATAAGGATCCATCGAGATCGGACGGGGACCTGGCTGTAAGTCTATCCCAAACTCAACATCACGTCGAGGGGGTAGAGTCACAACCTCCTCGAGAAAGACATCGAGGAAATCCCCAACAACTTCTGGAACATTCATCATCTCTGTATCAGCTGGAACCGCTGATATCCCACCCAACAAAGAAAAGAGAGGCTTCACAAGCCAGCTTCCCACCTGATAGCTCCTCTCGCCAACAAAAGTCACACGCTGTCCATCCATATCGGAGAACATGACTCTTCTCCGGAAGCAGTCGATAATAGCACTAACAGAGAACAGCCATTCAATGCCTAAGATGACGTCGTATGGCTACATCTGTAGCAAAAGAAGATCTCTAATGGACCGATGTGGTCCCAATGTCAGCTCGCATCCCCGAAAAACACAAGACAACCGGGTCTGACCTCCAACAGGCGTACTCAGTACCATGGGTATAGAAAGTCTCTCTACGTCTAGACCCAAAGCATGGTCTAGATTGGGTGCAACAAAAGAGTGCGAAGCTCCTGAATCGAACAAAGTAGAAACAAGATTGCTGAACAAACAGATCGTACCTCGTACCACCTCTGGTCCTGCTGGAGCTGCCAACTCTGCTGCATGCAACTGTCCACGCCCAGCTCCTCTGCCTCTCTGATGTAGACCGCCTCCCCGACCACGCCCTGGTCGAGGTCCCTGAGGAGCACCCTGAGATCGGCCTCCTCCTACAGGGTCTACCCTCGGAGGGCCCTGCTGCTGCTGAAAGGGCCTCGATGGAAACTGCTGCTGAGGCGGGTACTGATCCTGACCACCTCCACTGTGCTGAGCTCTGGTCGGGCACTGACTCCGGACGTGCCCGAAACCTCCACAAGAAAAACACTTCAGTCCAGGACTCGAGAAGGAAGGATGAGGGCCTGAAGACCTGAACTGGAACCGCTGGGGCCTACTCCTCAACGGCCTGAACCTGGAAGGTCCGGTCGTAGGAGGTCTGCTACTGAATGCCTTCCCCTTCGATAGACCCTCCTGGATCCCTTCTCGAGGTGAACCTCCCTGCAATTTCATCCTCTCTACAACTTCCGCCTTCTTCTGTACGGTTATGTATGTCAGAAGGGTGAAGGGGGTCACAGCATACTGGAGCGAAGGACGAAGCGCCTCTTCCAAACGTCTCGCCCGAGACTCTTCATCCGGAAAGAGTTCCGGAGCAAAGCATATGAGATTCTTGAACTTAATTCCCAACTCCCGAACAGTCATACTCCCCTGCTGAAGGGAGAGCACCTCCTGACGCTTTTCCGCCTTGATCAAAGAAGAAAGGAATTCCTCTCGGAACTCTTTTTCGAAGTCAGCCCATGGAATCTCTGCCTCCTTCCTCTCCCCGAGGTAGAGAATCCACCATTGGCGCTCCGCGCCTCTCAGCTGACTGACCGCTAGGGGGACCCAGTACTCCTTCGGAGCACGGATCAATGTAAAAGCGATCCCTAGCTCTTCAAGCCACCCCTCCATCTCCAGGTCCGAAGTACTTCCCTCGTACTTCTTGAGAGTCTGACGCTGGAAAGAATGGAGGGTCTTCTACCACTGGCTGTCTTCCTCCTCTCGATCGATACTCAGTTGATCGATCTCCTGAACCTGCTGGGCCTCGGCCGCCTGAGCCACCTGGGAACGCCGTCCAGGTGCCATAGTTGTATGGTAAACAAGGAAAACCTAAGCCCGAGTAGTAAGGATATTTCTTAAGGGTTCATTTTATCATTTTACTTTATTCCCAGAACGCCCCAAATCAAGTAAAACACAAACATGATGATGCATGTACCGTTCCTAGGGTTTCTACCCTAAAATCAATATAGCCTCACTTCGTTGTTCGGTAGGCTCAGAATCCTTTCATCGTATCACGGTGGGCCCTAAAATCCCATGTCCTAGCCGGTCTTCCCTGGCCTATGTCACACACCAAGATCAGCTAACACTGTTTCCCTACCATCCCATGCAATCCTCACTGTGCCTAACTCCAGACTCCATCCTATCTCTCAACCATTCCTCTGATACCATTCTGTCACGACCCCCTTCCATCAAAGATGCCCCTCCTGAGCTGGCAATGGTGAAAGGGAGATAATGACCCCCGAGTCCCGCCTCCAGTAGGCCCCGGGGTGGCGACTAGCACTAAGGGTATGAGTTTATTTTTTTTCAATCATGGGAGGCATTTCCCTTTTTATAGTTAGGATCGGAAATAGGACAAGTCAACCACAAAAAAGGAAAAAGAACAAAGGTGCTGAAAAGAAACCCAAATCAGTCCCATATGCATGTATAAATAAACTGAAACAGGTACGAGAACAAATAAGCTTAAAGTACAAGTGAGTATAGTAAAAAAAGAAAAACAAGAAAACAACAACTGCACAGCTCCCACTGCCTGACTAGTAGGGTCCCGAACAGCCCTGGTAGTCCTCCTGAAAACCTGAAACAACGTAGGGTGTGCAAACAAGTATACTCAGTAGAGAACCTAAATTTCTCGTGCACAAGTGGGGAGACACCCTATGGTCCCGTGAGAAAACAGAAGAACCAGAAAATAACAAGGAAAAACAATCCACCCAGCCTCACTCGTCACACTCACCAAGTAACACAAACAAGTTTAGTATATATATAGAACAAAAGTATTGGGTACCCCGCACCATTTCCCACTTAATTAGATGCTTCTCTTCATAACGACAAACGTCCTGACGCTACCACACACTTCTCGCCTGCACACACCTGGGCCAAACCATGCATCCCGCCCGCACACACCTTGGACTCACAACCACGCATCTCGCCCGCACACACCTGGGCCACAACCAATAACCTGCCCGCAGACACATGGGCCTCATCCCGAAGGTTCTTGGGAACGGTAAGCCTGCCCGAAGAGTCTTGGGCTAAAGGTCACCTCAATACATCACAGCCTCCGAGACCTACCCGAAGAGTCTTGGGTGTAAGGTCACCTCAAGCCATCATAGCCTATGGAAGAAGGAGCATGATGGAGCTAGTAACTAAGGGGGGACACCCTCTCCCATAAAATGGGAGTGTTCGGCACTAGGTGCTTGACGTGGGTGTGGTGCGACAAAACACAAAGATACAATTATATATATACATATACCAAACACACAGCCCAACCTATGGGTTCTTAAAAATAGGAACTGAGCATGTTCCTCGGCACTGCTACCAAGAAGCATGCATCAACAACCAAACAATCATCCCCCAACCCCATTTAGGTTTTCATGTTTCATGCAATGGTTTAACAAGTTATTACTACTGGGCAACTATCATCCAGACAAAATCCTTTCACAAACATATCCCTGCCATCCACAACCAAGGTTAGGTAAAACGCAAGCAACCATATGCCATTTCATTTACAAAATATTATCACAACCATACAACATTCCATCATTCATTTATTTCAAAGTTCCACACATAAAACACTTTCCACACACAAAACATTTCCGCATTTGAAAACAGCTTTTACTTCCAAAACACTTTTCATAATCAAAACACTTTTCATAAATAGAGGCATTTTCCACAACCAACAACTTCCCATTTCAACCCCATCGTTTACAAAAACATTTCCCACAAAACAACCAAACCACCAACATGTTCATTGTTCCAATTTTGTTCAACCGGGGTGATCACACAAGGTTTTCATTCTCATTTAATCAGCCAGTATTTACGTGCTTATCCATTTTCCACGTTTTAACAAAACCAACCACAAATAATTCAGATATCAATTGCGCATGCAAAGGCCACCAACGGCCTTGATTTTCAGTAGGCAAAGGCCTTTCAATCCAAAATCACAATCAGAAGATAAGGAAACTGGAAGGCAATAGAAACAACACAAAACCCCAAACCCTTCTTTATCCGGTTATTATCTTTATTTAAAGTTCAACTGCATCCCATGGAACAAAAGAAAAATATCCCACCCTGCATGTTGCACCAAATAGAGAGACGAAGGTAAACCCCTATCTCAAAAGGTCTCGATCACGTCGCTTCTGACGACGTCCTTCGGTGTCCTCCACCTTCACCAAACCCGACAAACGCCTCCTAGGATGGAAGCTGGAGAAGGAAGTCCGGAAGAAAAGGTGACAAGTCCGGTCACAGAAGCTTTTTCTCATCGCTACGATCCTGTGGCCGCTGACGGATCGTAATTCGGAGATCGAACAAAGAAGTTAGAGGAGGAATACTTCTCGATTGTCCAAGAGCGTCGTCGTGCGACAAAGAAGCGATCGATATGGAAGATAAAACATGACCTCATTCTTATATAGGAAACGAATAGATAAATCCGTATTCAGTGTGCATTAATGAATACACGATGTGACCGTACATACGTTACATGTTTTGATTGGTTAACACACAACACGTCACGCGGTTTCCACGCGTTTTAATAAAAATGATAATTCTATCAATATGTGGTGTTTCGTTGACCTGAGGCATGATTTATAAAAGTAGCTCATTAATGGCCTTAAAATGACTGTCATAATTTCAGGGTTACGCTGTCGCTGAAGGATCGTCAATCCGATACCGTATGAGGGAGATACGTTGGATACAAGATCTCGTAATAATAACAATATTAAATCTATTAATTAATTAATTATTTATTTCTCTAACTCCAATCAATCACCATTTTTCATTTTTCACGCTGGAAATTCATCACCAATTATCACCTTTACTATTTATTTCACACTTAATTTTATTCCCATTAATATCTTATAACTCCTCCCTCTCTCCAATCTTTATTAATTCTTTCTCCCAAGATTCTCTCCCACAAAAAGTGGCGCCTCTCTCTTATATTTATTTTTCAATAAATTTTATTTTCTCTCTCCAATCGTTATTTTGTTGGTGCGCCTCCCCTTTTATTTCATATTATTATATTTTTTTAATCTTCTCTCTCCTTGTGGCACGCCCCAAATTTATTTTAAACCTTTATTTATTTATTTTTACACAATTATCATAACATCTTTAATTTATTCTCATATCTCAAATCTCATTGCATTTAATTGAAAACATAATTCTCATTAAATCATTATTACCAGATCTATAAAAAAAACAAAAATTATTATTATAATTATTTAGTATAACACTTATAACAAAACCCCAAATAAAATTTATTAACACATCACCATTTATTATTAATAATTATTATTATTTTTGATGTTCGCCGCATTGACCACATCAAAAAAAAACGTTTTTACAAAGTAATCGACCGGAGAGGTCCGGTCCATTACATTATCATCCATAATAAGACTTGTGAATATATCTAGTGATTCCAAAGCTACTAAACTAATTGGCCGTTCGAGACTTGATCTTTTGTGATCATTCCAATGTTATGTAATAATGCACCAACTCTGGATAACTGGGGTCGGGGCGTTACAATTGGTATCATAGGAAGTTTAGTATAAACCATGGAATCTATATTTGGATAAACTCTAATTAGAGAACATATACCTAAGATGGAATTTGAGGATTAGTATAGAAGAAAATCCTAGAATTTTGGTATTGTAGTGATTTTGTGAGTTTTCCACGCAATACATCCATGTCTGGATATGAACAGGTAGAGGCGGCACTGGTATAGATGTACCTTGGGGTAAAACCCGGAAACACCAATTTGATCTAGACTCGAACAGGAACTGGTGCACGACAATGGGCTTTACTGCACTCTTGGTTACGACACTCCCGGGGGATATGTTAAGGATAATTATCAATTTATTTAGATACCATTATGAAGGGTCTTTGAGTATATAATTTCTCAAAGAATTTTTTTTATGATTATGTATTATATCCATAAACTATTCAACTTATGTTAAGTGTTTTACAAGTTTGTATTTATGTATTGTGATTCATAAACTAATCTATTGTATGCCATTGTTTAGAAATGGAACCTAGTGGAAGGAATGAAAACTGTATCAATTCATGCACTCCATGTAGGGATTTTCCTCCTACTCAAGATAATTATAGTAAAGCTGCTGATGCAATTAGTGCTGATCAGTTAATCACCATACTAGGATAACTCTCCCAGGTTATGAATAATATCCTTACCCGCATAGAGCACTCTGATCTACAGCAAGGAGAATGAATGATAGATCTCTTCATGAGAAAAAAAACCAAAAAAATTAAATGGGGGTAAAAATCCACTAGTAGATGAGAAATGGATAAATTCATCATAGAAAATAATCCACGCCTTGGGGAGTAGTGAAAGGGAAAAAGTTTTCATGGCAGTTTACCGCCTCACTGGAGATCCATATCAATGGTTGTCATTGATTCAAAACATGAAGGAAGATTATGAAGTATAAAATATGTGATGGTGGGTGTTTAATGATATTTTCTTAGAAAAATAATTTTCATCATGACCATTGAGCGGATATGGAAATAAAATTTCTATGTCTGAGAAAAAAGGAGGATGATAATGTTGCAAAGTAAGATTCTATGTTTACAAGGTTAGCAAGGCATACTGCAGATTATATATGTAACCTAAGAAGTAATATTGATAATTTATTTTATGGTTTAAAAACATTTATCCATCGATCATTAGTCTCACAATCCTTCTCATCATACGAAGATATTGTCTCATGTGCTATCAAGATATAAAATAAATTCTCTAAGTCATACGACATTAAAGAAAAGAAAAAGAATAAGATATCTGATGATCACTCTGGAAATGGAAATAAGGGGAATATGGGAAAAGATGAATAACCATCCTGTAGTAAATGCGGTAAGAAACACCCCAGTACTTGCTTGAACGAAATGGGAGTATGTTACAAGTTTGGTGAAAAAGGTCACCAAGCTCGTGATTTCAAGAGGAAGAAAGAAGATACCAATTTTCAATGCTACAATTATAGGGTGATGGGACATTATGTGAATTAATTTCCTATGCTTCAGGGGAACATAACTCAAAAAGACCATGGGATCAAAGTAATGATTATGCTATCACTAACTCATAGATAGATTCTCCGAAAGACGTGGTGGCATTTAATTTAATGGTTTCCTCGTGTTTAGAAAATGCTCTATTTGATCCTGGATCATCACATTGTTTCATATCTTTCTATTTTGCTATGAAAATTTGATATTTCCAATTTCATTTAACAAATGAGTTGTCAGTCAAAAATCCTAAGGTAAGTATCATTTCTACAATGTTCTGTGAATCAGTTCCCATTAGGGCATATAAATTTTCATTATCTGCTAATCTCATTATTATAACCATGATTTAGTTTGATATAATCATTGGCATGGATTGTCTTTAGGACCATGATTCGAAGATTTATTTTACAAAGATTTAGGTTACTATTTTTGATGATGATGATAAATAACACCTTATCTTTAGATCAGAATCATCACCCCCTAAATCTTATCTAGATCTACCCCCAGTAGCTCAGCTAAATTCAATTATTGTGGTGGAAGAGAATGAAATGACTATGGGTGGGGAAAGAAATGTTCAAATAAAGGATGTACCTATTGTGAGAGAATATGTTGATGTGTTTCCAAAATATTTACCTAGACATCCTCTAGAATGAGAAATTGAGTTTCCATTGATTTAATTCGTGGTTCAAGGCCTATATAGAAGACCACTTATAAAATAGACACTATAGAATTAATGGAACAAAAGAGACAACTAGATGAATTGAGTAATACGGGATTTATTCCCCATAGTGTTTCTCGATGTGGAACCCTAGTTCTTTTTGTTAATAAGAAAGAAAGCTCTTTGAGGTTGTGCATTGACTACAGGGAGATCACTGCTATAAAAATAAAGAACAAATATCCCCTATCCAGAATTGATGATTTGTTGAACCAACTTCATGGAGGACAATATTTTTCAAAGATTGACCTCTGATCTGGATATCATCATTTGTTTATAAAGAAATAATACATTCCAAAAATAGCATTTCGAACCAGGTATAGGAATTGCGAGTTTACAGTAATGCCTTTTGGACTGACTAATTCACCATCTGTTTTCATGGATCTAATGAATAGAGTTTTCAAGGAATATCTTGAAGAATTTGTAGTGGTATTTATTGATGATATATTGGTATAATCCAAATGCTACAAAAATCATGAAAATCATAAGCGCATTATCCTAAAAACTCTGAGAAGACATGAATTATATGGGATGTTTAGAAAGTGTGAATTTGGGCTTCCAGGGATATATTTTCTTGGCCATATTGTCTCTAAGGATGGAATCACTGTTAATAATTATAAGAAATGTGCAATACAAGAATGGCCATCCCCAATCAGTATAACCAAGGTATGCTATTTTATTAGTTTAGCAGGTTATTATTGACTTTTCTTCGAAAAATTTCCCCGATAGGATATCCCATTAACATAGCTCCCACGTAAAGGGGTTAAATTTGTTTGGACAAAAGCGTGTGAAGAATGTTTTGAAGAACTGAAGAAAAGATTATTCAATGCTCTTATATTGACTCTACCATCGGGGAATAATGGGTTCGTTATTTATAGTGATGCATAGAAGAAAGGAATTGGTTGTGCCCTTATACTGAATGATAGGGTTATTGCCTATGCATCAAGACTGCATAAAATTCATGATCAAATCTATCCTACTCATGATATTGAGTTATTAGCTGTAATATTTGATTTGAAGATATGGAGAAACTATCTCTATGGTGAAAAATGTGAGATTTATACTGATCACAAGAGTTTGATGTATATTTTCTCACATAAATAACTCGACATGAGGAAAAGGAGATGGCTTGAACTACTCAAGGATTATGATTGCACGATACACTACCACGAGGGGAAGGAATATATGTTGGAAAATGCATCGAATAGAAAGGATCATAGAGTATTGAACACGATGAGAGTTAAAAGTAATCCTATTTTAATGGATCTAGTAAATATGGATATTGGAAAAACCATGGAAGGTGAAACATCAATTTTGTTTCAAATGGTTTCCAAACCATATTTACTAGAAAGGATAAAAGATTCTCAGGATAATGATGAGGATTTTCAAAAGATGATTAAATCTATGAATGATGGGATATTTAGTGACTTTGTGTATGAAGATGGAATTTTGAAATTTGGAAGAGACTTTGTGTTCCCAATACACCGGATCTAAAAAGTTAATTTTTGGATGATTATCATAGTTCCAATTTCTCTATACATCTTGGGAGCACCATAATGTAGAGATATTTGAAGGAACATTTTAGGTGGGCCAAAATGAAGAGGGAGATTACTGATTTTGTGTCAAGATGTATGGTTTGTCAACAAGTGAATGCTGTAAGGAAACAGCCTAGAGGATTCATGCAACCTCTTCCCATACCGAAGTAGAAATGGGATAATATTATGATCGACTTCTTCATGTGACTACAAAAGACTCCTAGAAGGAACGATGCAATAATGGTCATTGTTGATCATCTTACCAAGTCTGCACATTTTCTTGCAATAAGAGAAGATTTATCACTTGAACGTCCAGAAAGACTATATATTAATGATGTATTGAGGCTTCATGGAGTACCCCTATCAATTGTTTCTGATCATGATCCACGTTTTACAACAAGATTTTGGAAAATTATTCAGAAATCCCTGGATACTGAGCTTTATTTGAGCACTTCATACCACCCCCAAACTGATGGAGAATCAAAAAAGACAATTCAAACCTTAGAAGACATGTTGAGATCATGCTCACATGACTTTCAAGGGTTGTGGGATCAATATTTACCTCTGGTAGAATTTTCCTATAACCATAGCTTCCATTCAAGTATTCAGATGGTACCATAAGAAGCATTATACCGAAAGAGACATCACACACCAACCTATTGGGATGATGTTGGTGAAATAAAACTTGTAGGCCCAGAACTTGTGGAGGAAGCATTGGAAAAGGTGAAAATAATCCAAACCCACATCGAAGAAGCTCAAAGTAGGCAGAAGAGCTATGGTGACAACCAAAGGAAGGATTTGGAATTTCAGGCAGGAGATCCTGTTTTCTTGAAGGTATCTCCATGGAAGGGAGTTATACGTTATGGTAAGAAATTTAAATTGAGTCCCAGGTACATAGGACCTTTTGAAATTCAAGAACGAATTGGGGTTGTAGCTTATCATTTGGCAATGCCACCAAATCTCTCCTAAGGTCACGTTGTGTTCCACGTATCACTGTTGAGAAAATACATGCCTGACCCAACGCATGTAGTCACCGCTGTGGATGTAGAATTGGAACCCAATCTGCCTTATTATGAAGAGCCCATCAGGATTCCTGATACCAGATAACAAGTGTTGAGATATCGGACGACTCGTCTTGTAAAAGTTCTATCAAGAAACCGTAAGATGGAAGAGGCAACGTGGGAACCCGAGGAACATATGATGAGGAACCACCCAAGTATTTTTATGCAGAAATATCCTAGAAATTTTGAGGAAGAAATTATTTGAAGGAGGGGAGAAGGTAACACACCATGCTTCCACGATATGCTTCTCTTTAAATAATACAATAGCGTGTGTTGTACGCAACTTTGAGTTTTAACACACACGCCAACCAATCAAACTAGCCATTATGAATAGTAATACCCACATTTTGATATTTTATAAAATTTATCATTCAAAATGGACTTCATTTTTGGATTCGGAATATCAAAATTAGCTTAGGGTGAATTTTTTGTATTATTATGAAATCATTCAATTTTTGATGAATAGTTAAAAACACTATGTTATAGTTAAAAAACGAATTTTTATTTAAATAATTATTTATTTTATTTAAATTTGTTTTAGGTCAAAATATATACATAATAACTATATAAGTTCAATTTAATTCATTGGATTCGGTTTATAATAATTTTAGATATATAAAAAATTTCTTGAACTTTTCACCGTCATTTTCCTATCTCCTAGGAGAATTTTCAAATGCACATAAAACATAATTTTACTACTTATATGAGTGGAATTTCGATAATCCAAGAGAAATAGATAATATCAAGGAGTAAAATTTGGTTCAATAAGATGAAGATAATTTTTGGTGAATAATAAATTTTTACTTTTATTTATCACGGTTAAAAGTAAATAGAGTAATTAAGGGTAAAAATTATATTATTATTATCTAAACAAATGTCCTATTTCTATTGGATTAGTATAATTTGACCAAAAAAACCTTCAGAATTAAATATGAACCTATTTGGTCCACTTGGATTAGATTAGGACATTTATTATTATTTAATTCAAAGAAGAGTTCAAAGAGTTAAAAACAATGGTTAATAATTAAAACATTTTTTGTATAGGGTTATACATAAGATAAATTCGATTACAAATATTCATTAGAATGATAAAAATATTTTTTATATAATGGTAGTTTATTTATAATTATTGGACATTAAATAATTTAATTTTTTTATGACACACTGGTGATGAAATAATTTCCTAATTATTAAAATATTAAAATAATTGATATTATTAATATCCAAATAAATGTAATTTGAGACTTTTTATGAATTAAACTAAATTAATAGGTTAATATGACATATTAGTATTGGTTAGATGAATTTTTTTTGAAGTAATAATTCTCTTATAAATTTAGAAAAAACAAAATACCAAATACTGTCAAAATTCACATAAAAGAGTTTTTTAAAAAAATATTTTATTATTAATTGATATTATATTTCTAAAAATATAATGTTCAGATAAATGACTTATATAATGATAGGTGTATCATTAATGAACCATGTGGGGTTCTCATTAGGTATATAGTATGTTTATTAACCAAATAATATAAAAATACAAAGAGACATGGTAAATGTCAAACTACTTAACTAAGAGTTGAATCTAAATGATAAAGTTAATATACAAACCCAAACCTGTCTAAAACCTATTGGATGAGTGGTTTTAGACATATCCCCACCTTATCCATTATATAATCTATTTTTGAGCTATTAGAAACCGAAAATTATTTTATTATAAAAAAATATTTCTAGCTTTTCCTAAGGTGCCCCTCACCCCTGTTATAAAAGGGATCTCCCCCTTCTATCTAATTCACACATTCAAATCCATTTGGATCGACCAAAATCTACCCAAATACCGTATAAACATAACTAAATTTACCCTAGAGTATTTACTTTATTCATAAATCCAACATAAGGAGCCCTTTTGGTCAAATAAATATGAAGAACCCGTAGAAGATATAATAATTTCACCACCCTCTTTCAAGTTCTTTTCATCTTCCACATATTCTATATTTGTTATTTCCATTATAAAATAATAACTACAGTATCTTCTATATAATGTGATGTTATTATAAATATGTTACATCCATATTCATTATTCTATCCATCCATTGAATGACATGTCACCATACATGCGTACGTACGGATTACAGTCTCCACGTCGTGGTGAAATTGTTATTCAATATATTATTATTTCGATGTGTATAATAATGATGTGTAATTAATGTAAATAATAAACATAACATGATTATGATTATGTATATAAGATATACCAGCTAATTATATATTATTTTAATATCCAAAGAATGATATTGTCGTCTGTGCATACGTTTGGATTACCGTCTCCACGAACGCAATGAGATTCATTCCCCATCGTATGAATTCAAGACTAATTTTCATTAGATGATTAAAAATAATTTTTAAAGTCTAGATGTCATTCTGGATATTAATATTATACATCCCATACATAACATATATGATTCACATAATAAAGAATATAAAGGTAAAAAAATCCGTAAACACCCAGAATGACGATAATACTAAGATATTATTTAAAAAACAATGTTAAAAGATCATATATGATATCATATTAATGTTAATGATTATTTTATAATTTAATAACAATTATTTAACCATTATATATGAGGATAATCTAACATAGACCAAGGAAAAGTAAAAGGTAAGGGTTTATTTCACAATCTCTTCACTATCCGAGGTAGTTTATACATAATTAACTACTCCTCCTCCAAATCTGTTTTTTTAAATTTTCTAAAAGCCACATTTTGGTTACTGGTAACCACAAAATTCAGAATTAAAATACACCAAGAATCCAAAATTCAAGAAAAAAAACAACAAAATACATAAACCGAGAGCACATATTAAAAAAACTATGAGCCACCAAAGTCAGCCGCTATCAACCCATCACAGCCATCTTCAACTCGCCAGGTCATTCACATCCAATGTCGTTGGGCCATTGAGTACAAAAAATACAATCATCAAAATTCAAATTTAAAACATCAACCATCATACCTCCTAACCACCTCAGGCCGCCCAGCCAAACCGCAACATTCAATCATGAAAATACAAAGATCATGCATCAAACCTAACGCCATCACATCTTCTTGGGACACGAAAAACTATCGTCGCCTCGAGCTGCTCCCCCTAACAATCAACCACATCCTTGATAGTTCCACTTCCGATGAGCACCCACTAGAGAACATCCCACCACATCATCGGAACACTACCATAGAACTCATACCATCTCACCATCGTCACAACATATTGCACAAAGCTAAAACAACCAAATCTGTCGACGATGGCCACTACCTCAGCATGAATCGTATTCATCGGTACCATCACAAATGAAACGTCAGCATCGTCTCCATCGAGAAACACAACCGAACACAATACCATAGTAAAACCTATATATCAAACACAACAAAATCCATCCGAATGACACCAAAAAATGAAGAACAATCCAAATTAAAGCATGAAAACAACGTCAAAAGTAACATCACTACGGATGAAAAATAAAGAAACCAAACTAGAGAGAAATAAACCAACTTCGGTGATGGAAATGCATTGAGACCACTTCCATCACCACACCAACACCATCCCAAGACATTTGGAAACCCGCATCGGGATTGTCCAATATGGGGAAGAGCGCGATGGGTTGAACATCAAGGGCGGAGGAGGAGAAGAACCTCGAACGTCCACACTGGTGCTGACCCAAGCCTCCTAAAGAACCCGCACAAAGACCCAATATGGAGGTCTGATGTGGGCGGAAAGGTAGTAAATGGGGGTGGGGGTAAGAATAGAACGAAGACACACTGGTGAATAGAATTCAGTAATAGAGGGAGGAGGACAGGAGAAATAGTAGAAAGAGCAAGGTGGACTGAGGTGAGAAGCGCCTTCACTGCCGAAAGGAATCGCAAAAACCCGAGGAGGCTGAGAACGCCAAGTTAACCATGGGGAGAAAAAGTAAGTGGAGGGAAGATTGGAGGGGGACACAAGGCTGTGGCAATATAGAGGCCTCCCATTATGAAATGCTGCTGGAGGAAACCCTAGTTTGGGAAGATGGGAGGTGCGAGTACTAAGACTTCTTTATCATCGATATCCGTTTTTCTTAAAAATGTATTTCCAAAAATTCTTACTCTTTTATAGAATATGGGTTAAATTTATTTATACCCTTTTTGGAATTTTTATAATATGTTTATAATGGAATCATTTTTTCATTTCCCAAAGATGGACCTTTTTAACCTTTTTGACAAAATTAAGGAAAAAATGTTTTTTACTTATATGGAGGGTGAGGCTATTTTCCACCATTATAAAATCGTCGAAGCTTACCTTACAAGCTTATAAGAATATTTTCAAAGTAAATGTTTTATTTTATAATTATGTAACTTTTAAATGATTTCAAAAAAGACATATTTCTCTCAAATAGTGTTGGTTTCATCTATATTAGCACTGTTTGATGGATTTTAATCTTATTTGAAGGTGATTTATTATGATACAAAAAATCCATATTATATTGAAGGTTTTGTGATATGTTTGACTGTGGATGTGAAATTTTTATAAAATTCATGGTTTATGGAGAAAGTAATGACATTTAGTATGCTAGTTTTAATAGAAATTATTATGTTATGTTTAAACTAGTTCATATGAGGAATGTGTTGGACATAATATGTAATGAGTGGAGCCAGCAATAGTTCTTCAATGCATCGATATGTGACATGAGACAAAATAGTGTCTTGGCACAAGGCCTTGAAAAAATATTATTTATAGTCTTGGCATAAGGCATTGACTACGTGGTAATGATAGTATAGGATTATGCATTCCATCATTATGAATGTGGTTATTGATATTGCATTTAATTATTAGACTAGTTTAATATTTATGTGAATAAGTAAATGGAATTATTTCATTTTATTTATTCCATATTATGTTGAAATTCATGTTTAAAATGCATTTGTTTTAGTTATACATTTCCTTAAAAGTTTATGCTTATTTATGAAAGTTTCCACTATATTGACATCCTTACTGAGAATCTGACCTCACCCCTTTCTATGATTTATATTTCCCAGGATGTGAAGAAGTATTTTATGACTGGCCTGCAGGGATAGTCTGAGGGGATATGAGTGTGGACTATGGAGACTATGTTGTTTTATTTTTCACTTTATCATGTAATGTAAGACTTATGAATTTATCTAGTGTTTTCAAGGCTACTAAACTAATCGATCTTTAGATACATGATCTTTTGTGATCATTCCAATGTTATGTAATAATGCACCGACATTAGGTAACTGAGGTTAGGGATTTACAATATAAAAATAATAAGACATTTAATTTGATCAAGAGGAAGTTACATTTATAAAAGTTTTGGCCGTTATAGAATCACCGAACGAGAGCTCACCAAAAGGTTGGTCACCAAATGATGATTCACCAAATGGTGACTCACCAAACTATGACTTTCCAAATATAGCTCGCACTGGTGACTTACCTAATAACGATTCCTTTTTGACAGATTTTCAAATTTATACTTTTTCCATGTTTTTTCTATTTCACCCATTTAATATTTTATTCTATATAAAATGAGTTAAACACATATTTAAGTGATTTTGAATCCATTTCAAAGGATATAAAATGTATCTTTAAGTTAGTAACACTCTAGATGCATTTAGAGAATTTGAAAACCTGGTCTTTATTATGATCTATCTTTAATGGATTTTGATATCGTTTCTTCCATTGATATAGGATCCTACCCTTCTAAAGATGAGACCCTTTCATTTAAATAAGTTTATCCTCACTCTTGATACCAGGAATCAACAAAACATCATTCCCTGAGGAGTTATGATTCTATTTTTTTTCCTTGGATAGCTTTTCCCTGGAGCCTTTCACACCCCCTGTTTGGCACAAGGAATATGTATTGATTGTCTTTTTCTAAATTTAGGGTTCCATTCATATCTATATTATTTATTTATCATGCAAGGTGGGTGTAAAAATTCCTCCTTATAAATATAGTTGAATAAAAGTTTAATTATGATAAATCAAACCCATTAAGAAAAAATAAACAGGGGTAGGGTAAAATGGATGCATGCTTATGTCTTATTATTTAACCATATTGTGAATTGTATGGTCTATATGCCTATAGAAAATCATGGCTGTTGTTGGTATTTGTTTGCACATCTATGATGGATCGTGATAAATTTTTTTATGTTTTGTGAATGGATTTGTATATATTAAATTGGATAACTACATATATTCATTTAAATAAATTCATGCCACAGTATCAAACTTGATCAATTATGACCTCTGAATTATCAATGTAGAATTTAAGACTGAGTTTTTGCTAAATCTGAATAGAACTTGTGTTGATTGATGTGACAGTGTGCTATGTCTGAGGTGGTTTGGGTGGTTTAATGGAATATCAGGTTTATATATTTTTTGTATCTGAAATATTTGTGCAGTGTTGTGTAGTGGGATTGCATAGGGTTTTGGCATGTTGTGTTACTGGATGTGATGGAGTTAAGAAATGGGGATACCGTGTTCAATTACGATGAAAGTTGTTGATAGGTGAGGGTATGAGGGGGAACTAGTTCTATTTTGGAGGATGTATTTTGTGGGTTTACTTTGAATAATTATGATGTTAGTGGATGTAATGGGTTCTCAGTTAGGAGGAACTATTGAGAGAGACTTTTATCATTGTTGTTTTCCTCTCTTTGTCTTGGTTTTGTTGCTAGTTGTGTGCATTGGTTGGTAGTTTATTGAGTAGGGATGGAATGAATTAGTGTATTTATTAATAAAGAATGATAATTGGTTAAATGAGTTGGATAGGGTTATTAATTTAATTATAAATGTTTAGGTAGTTTTTCAATTTCAGGTTGTAGAAAAGGCAATTTTGTGGGATGTTAGTTTGATTGAAAAAACCCAAAGGGTGGGATGAGTGTTTTGTAACTATATATATACTTGTACTTACTTGTCATTTCACTACACACCATACCCTTATTGAATACTATGTATCAACCCCCCCCCCCATTTTCAATGGGGAGGGTGTCTTTTCCCAACATTCTAGTGGGAGGATGGATGAATGGTAATTGGATCTTCCCAATTCCCTCTTATTGGAATTGGTCGACCAGGACTCTTAAGGCAGGTTGTGGTGACGTTGTGAGGCCAAAGTCTCAATGAGTGAGGTGTGATTTACCAAGTGTCTATGGGATGAGATGTGGCGTGCTTTCCTTAGTGTCATCAGGATGAGGTATGGTTGTGGCCTAGGATTTTGGGGGTGGGATGTGGTATGGTTGTGCAACTGGTGTCTGTGGTCAGGATGTGGCATGATTTGTTTTCCCAAGTTTCTAGACTAGCTATGAGGCCTAAGTTTATGTAGAAGGGTTATAACATGGGGATTGTGGAGTAGTGTGGAACCAAATGAAAGTTTTGAATAAGGGTATGAGAAGCTAACCATTGGGATGCAGTGTGGGGTAACCAAACATCGGTGTGAGATAATACCTTACATGACTTGTTTTATTTAGTGAGCCTACCTTGGTGAGTTTGGGATGACTAGTAGTCCTTGTTAGGAATAGTTGGTTTCAGATATTTCTTACTGTTGTATTTGTATGCTCCTCCCACTTTTGCATGCGGGACCTTGATTTTTTTTATTGTGGATACTCATCTGCTCACCCTATGAATATAAAAGTATTTTTAGGGTTCTAGGAGGATTATGTGGAACGTGATAGACCTTAATAGCTCATACATGAGGAATGTTTCTATGTCACTACTTATATATTTTCTTTTGGTACTTACCTCAGAGTTTTATTGTAGTTTTACAAGTTTTTTTTAAACATGCATGTGGGGTGGTTTTGGATTTCCAACACACACAAACACAAATATATATGTCTTATAGTTTTTTTAGGGTTGATACATTTTTTATCAGGATCTTTTTTACTATAAAAGGGTTAATGCATCCCATTTTTTAGATTTCTATACCCTTGGTGATGGTCACCACCCCAGGTTCTTCTGGAGGCAGGGCTATGGGGTCGTTATCTCTCTTTCTTCATTGTGAGCATAGGAGGGAGATCATTAGAGGGAGGAGGCTGTGATAAGAATTGAAGATTGTGGATAATGGTTTATAAATTATAATAATAAAATTTTTACATATTAAATATACTTAATTAGTTGTTTTAATATTAATATAATTGATTTAGAGGAGGTATAAGAGGAAATAAAATTGGAAGTACTCAGTTAAGAGTTATACATGTTTATTGAGAAACCACATGTCGCTTATGAATTAAGCCTTTATGAATTGTATTTTGGAAAGAAAACAAGATGAAAGGGTAAGGAATATAAGATGTTCTTTGGGATGTTATTGTAAATTAAATAGGGCTCAAATATTTGAAATAATTAAAGATAGGAGGTGACCTTTTATATGTTAGGGGAGAGGAGCTCATATAATTTCTGAAATTATTAAATTAATATAAATTAATTTTGAGGAAAAAATTGATCCAAATTGATATAATTATAATATAATATGATTATAAATCTAAAAATTCTAATCAAATAAAATTGTTATTGTTTTTGGTTATTTTATCCCTTATTTCTTAGATTTAACCCCTCAATAACCCTTTTGACATTTACCATGATATTAATGTTTTTCGCCATTTAAGGAACAATAAAGTTACCATTAAATGAAAAGTGACCCATAAATAGACCATGGTTGATATTTTCAACCATATCCCATTATTTTGAATTAATATATTATTTTTATGAATTTTAAAAAATTTAATAATATATTGTTTATTATAAAATGTCATTAATGTCATATTTAGAAATAAATGAAATATTATAAAATAATATGTGTCTAAATCCTGAAAAATGGTTAAAGAATATATTTATTCAAGTATAATGAGAATATGGTCTTAATATTATCTTCAAATAATTTTATTTTAGATTATTTTATACTTTTAAACCTTATATTTTGGTTTAACCCCTTTATTAACAAATTTTAACCTTAACCATGGTAATGAATTTTTCAATATTAAAGGGATATAATTTTACTTATAATTTGAGATTGGGTCATAAATGGATTGTTAATGAACATTTAGACACTTTATCATTTTAATTTTTCACATTTATTTTTTTAAAAAAATTCATAAATTGTATTTAACTTAAAATACTCTTAATTTCATTTTATGAACTATTCACATAATTTGACATTGAAACCAAAACGAAAGATATGGAATTAAATTATAAATCATATGAAAATATAAAATATGTAATATGTATCTAAAAAATTCATTATATAATTTATCTAATCCTAAAAATATAACATTTTGAGTTTTTAAAATAATTTACTAGACTTTTAAACTGTTTACACAAGCACATTGCCGATGTTAAGTAAGTATTCAATGAAATTATACCATAATTAATAATTTTGATAAAAAAATGAAAAATTAATTAAATTATGTTCATGGTAAAATTATATATTAATTCATTGTGAATATTTACACACATCAATGTCATGAAATAATATTTAATATGTTATCCTTAATTATCTATACTTGCATAAGTATTACACAAGCATTTTGATAGGCCACTTTTTATATAACTAAAAAATAATATCTATTAATAATATTTGTCAATAATGTATCATATTTAATATTAAAGTAAATAAAATAATTCTTACATCACCAATATTATCGTTAGTACCCCATATTTCACTTTTCCAAAGTCGTAGAAGCACTGTGTCGACAATGAAAAAGTTTAAATATTTATCATGAAATAAATTATAAATTATATTTTTTGAGTTATTTTTATATTATAATTTTATTATATTATCATAATAGAGTAATTAAGTAATTTTAATAAAATTTAATATCATTTTAATATATTATAAATTTGTAAAATATAAACTATTTTATAAAAACTATATTATTTTCACCAGTCACAAAAAATTAACTTCTGCCAAAAAAATATATCAAAAAATCATCCAAGGATAAATTTTATGATTAATTATAATAATTAATATATTTTAATAAAATTTATTTTATATATGTGGTTGAAATTAATTGTAATGTAATTGCATAAAATGAACCAAAAAATAGTTTTTATGAAAATCACTTTTTGATGCCCAAAAATGACATAAAACAAAATCAATTGTAATGATGATTCATGTGTAATTAATTAGATTATTTAAAAAAATGAGGGCTTTTTTAATTTTATAAAAAATTAAAACCATAATGGGTTATTTAAATGAAAATAATTTATTGTTTTTAAAAACATCTATATAATACAGTATTTTCACTATACATTTTAAAACAATTTTTTTTAGAAAATTATGAAATTTTATACTCCATATAATTTTGATATCATGATTTAAAAATATTGTCTTTTTATTAAATACTTTTTATAATGGTTCCAAAAATTAATTAAGATATTTTCCCACAAAAATAAATAAATAACATTTTTTAATAAAAAAAAATTTTTAAGAATAAATTGACTTTACTAAAAATAGTGTGATTATTTATTAAGTAGAAATTAATAAATTTTGATTTAGTAGGAACAATATATATATATATATTTATATATATATATATATATATATATATATTACATAATGTTATTACTACTACTATTACCCTCAAATTTAACTTTTTAGTTATAACAATAACATTTAAATAACAATATTTCATTATTTGTTTAATCTCAGTATTGTGTGTTGTATACAATATAAAATAAAGTGTTCTTTTAAAATATCATGTTATTACATTCACAATGGTTATTTTATATTAATCCCAAATTTAAATAATCCAATCTATGAAAATTACCAAACCATGCTCTAATACCAACTGAGTCCCCCCAAGATATACATGCCTTTATTTTATATCATTCACATAATTAAAATATTACATTTCAAAATTATCATAAAATTCTAGGAATCAATAGGTTTAGTGAATGGGGAGACTAAATACGTACACAACTTATTCTACAATTATTGTTAATTTTTTCCCATTATTTCAACATGCTAAACTTTCTACTAGAATATTAACATATAAAACTCATCCTTATAACATGGGGATTGAAAACATTAAAAAATTTTAAGTTGAAGCACTTAGTAAAGGAATAATAAACATATACATATATTTCATAGTGTAAAATCATAATAAAGTGAGAAAACAAAATTATGATATAAATATTTGCTTAAGATAATGTGGAATCTTAAGAACATTTGATATTTAATAATAGGTGAACAAGTAATCCCATATGATCAAACATATAACATGCTATAAAGGCTTTGAAAACATGAGATATAAATCATGATCCATGGGACTAGGTTAGCCATATATCAAAATAGTGTCACACCAACATAACCATAGAAAATAAATATTTTCTGGATCAGTTATTAAAAATTATTTCCTATAGAGGACAAGGCATAATGACTTATTTCCCATAGCCAATAATGAATCGCAACCTATTTCCCATTTTTGATCGAGCAACACTACTCATTTTTTCAATATATCATGAGATAAAAAGCATTACCCAATAAATTTTTAGAGATATACGGGGACCAAACATCACTTAAACATCAACCATACATGTATACCACAAGAAACCATCAAATCATCACATTGTTAAAATCCATGGATAATAATGGGTTTCACGTTACATTTTGAAATTAATCTCATAAGTAACCCTATAAACAAGATCAATAGATTCTAAATTTAATTACCTAAATTAGGAAAATCATTAAATATTATAGAGGGTGTTTAATAAATTAATATTTCAATTAATATAACTCCATTTAGATAAGTAATAAAATTGAATCCAAATTTTAAAAAATTTATTCTGAAAGGAAAACATTTAAATATTTTGAAATAACATTGTTGATAACCCACATTGAAAAACAATATAGTAAAACCTACAATTTAAATGTAGTAATGGAATGTATGATCATCATATAAATTGATAAATACATGTATTTAAAAACATAAAAAAACAAAATTGGTGGTATGTGAAAACTAGAACGTGAAATTAAGAGCCAACTAAGAGATGGAGGTTCATTCATGAAAATGTTATACTTTTAACTGAGAGGAAAATAATGTTTTAAGATTTCAATAAAAAGAGAAATTTTCCACATAAATATAAAATATAAATTCTTATATAGTGGGAAATAAATTAATAAATATAATATTGAAAGCCTATTTTCAAAAGAAACCATAAAA
Organism: Viscum album; assembly: GCA_963277665.1. Taxonomy (NCBI): domain Eukaryota; kingdom Viridiplantae; phylum Streptophyta; class Magnoliopsida; order Santalales; family Viscaceae; genus Viscum; species Viscum album. The sequence goes on from OY728151.1 coordinate 783,918,532, forward strand.
TGAAAGGAAATTTTTTTGAGTTAACTTAGCCTATTAAGGGAATCATAGTTCATTAATTATGAAATTTTTTTAAATAAGGCCTTGTGGAAAAAATTTAAATCCCTAAAAGTAATATAAAAAATATCACATAATAAAATATTAGTTTATAATTTACCCGCATTATATTAAATATTTTTTTCAAGAACAATTATAATTTAGTAAATGAGATTTCAGTTAAGAAAAACCCTTACAACATAAAGATAGTTAAATAAAAACCTCTTAAAACATTGATATCCAAGTTAAACATAAATTTTCATTAATAAAATTTATTTTCTGATATAATATATCAATTTTTCATCATATACTCCACAAAAAATAATTAGGATAATCTTTGAAAACAAATATCAAAGAGATGAATATGAAATGAAGAACCATACCTTTATACAAATTCATTCAACATTTTCACCAAATATCGGGAATTACTAATCTATGATTATTAATTACTCACCAATGAATATTAATTATAACTATAATAATTTATAATCCTCATTGATAATCATTTTATACATATAAATTATTTATTTTTTACCAATTTTTCAACATCATTTATTTTTGTTTTATAATTGTTTCGTATGAGTGGTGCTGGTATTTGTTCTTTCTAAAAATTTATTACTTCCAAAATCATTAATTTCACTATAAAGGATGACTTTTATTTATTTATGATTTTTTATTTTCATTTCAAGAGTTCTTTATTCTTTATTATAGAATATGAAATTGACAAAAAATATGTTTTGGTGGTATTAAACCAATGAAGGGTGTTTTCATAGTAAATGAATTGATATTGGCATAATCCTTCTAGAACTAATGGAAACATATTTTTTAAATATTAACATAATATTACACAATTAATTACATTTTTAAATTCATTCATGATTTAATTTCAAAGAAATATCGAAGTTGCTGTTCAAACAGACCTAAACATAAACATACCATGATTAATGGATAATTATGAGGTTATTTAGTTGAAAAATAATAGTTCCAATAGAATAATTTATTATTTATTACAATGAAATATCCCAATTCAAATTAATTAATATAATAATTTATTGATAATAAATAATTACGTTGAATGAATAAATTGTATTTCCTCTAAGTTAACCTAATTATGAAAGTTAATATTACTATAATTATTAATCTGTCATAACATTAAGAGGATTTTAATTTTTAAATTTCTAAAAAATATATTAATTATATAATAAAAATCACATTTATACATTAAATACATTATTTTAGTGTTTCATTAAATGCTATATTGTAAAATGGGATGCACAATTCAATGCAAGAGGAAGTGTACAGACATACATGGGTGATGATTTCATTTTTTGAGGAATAAGATAAAAAATAATAAGGTTTATTATTATAGTATCATATATAAATTGTAAATATCATAATTATAAATTATGTTATAAAATTTTACCATCTTGGTTGGATGGTGAATGAAAATGAACTTATTCATTCATGGAGGCAGTAGACCGTACTTGCACTCATTTTACATTTTTATTTTTCTCAATTGAAAATGGAATAGGTGGTTAGTGATTATACCATCACTATTCTAATATATAAACATAATAAGCATATATATGTTTTAATTTAGGATGATATAGTGAAATTTGAAAAAAAAGAGTACACAATGTTAAATATAGGTGATAAAGCGATGTTATGAACTTATACATCAATTCTTGGATTATCTCCTTTGTAATGGGGGTTAATCCTTTTAAAGACTGTATTTTGAGAAGATAAGAATATATTTAATATGTTAAGGATTTTAAGAGATATTTTGACATATTTTTAGCTAAACATTGGGGGTTTTGGTATAAGGGGATGTGAAGATGGGAGAGCCACTTTTATAAGTGAAAATGGATTACATTTTATTGAATACCCAACAAAATTAAATATTGTAATTTCATTCATAATGAAAGTGTTACCAAAATATTATCATTATATTGAATGTTTCCATTAAAATGTTAAACAATTTTTTTTGTATTTTTTTTAAAAAAATGAACATCATTTTTATATTTATAATAATAAAATCATCCTTGTTTGATTTTATAGTTTTTTATGGAATGATTAAATTTTAGGTGAAGAGTAAAAAATATTTTTTTACAATTAATATGACTTTTATGACATTTTTAGGATATAAACATGATATGAGAATTTTTGAAACAATTTTACTGATAAATATATATTTAGTAAGAAAAAATTGCATTTTAAATAGCATTTTTTATTTAGAAAACCTATAACTGAAATTTTGGATCCAAATTATTTTTCAAAAAATGTGTTGATGTGTTATACGTTTATTATTTTAAATTTAATTTTCATCACTTTTGAAAATATAAAATTAGAAGACAATTTTACCAATTTTTATTATAATATAACAATTATGTAATAAGGTTAATTTAATTTTGGGTCCTAAAGATATGTTACTGAGGTTAAAAAATAGAAATCATGGTAGAAGTTAATTATGTAAAAGTGTTAAAATAAGGTTCAAATGAATTAGTAGCTTAAAATCTCATCCCTTATTTATGTTTATGATAGTTGGATTGACCACAATTCACCCACTTTACAGTATTTAAAACATTTCTTGTCACCATCCAATGAAAATTATGTACGTTGAATATTAACATATGAATATTTACAAAATTTCCACCCCTCTAACTTATAAAATGAGCCTCCCACCACACCAATAATGTGATAGTTTTAGTTATATCAGAAGTTCCATTTAGGCATATAATCATTATAATTTTTTCATATAAGATGGATAATTTTCAGTTATTCATGAAATTAAAAACATAACCAATGAATGTTATCCAATGTATATTGAAAAATATAGGTTGGAACCAAGATAATACCCTCTCTTCTAAAATTTATAACTATTTCACATATATAGTAAGAAAGAATAGATCGCATTAGGATTGTTATTTTATGATGTATTTTGATAATATAAAACACATTTTGATCAACCCTAATTTCAGTTGAATGATAAAATATAGAATCCCTCATGTTGTTATTTACTGGAGTTCCTTTTTTCTCCGAACAATGTAGATGAATTTAGGGATTCATGCACGATAGATCGATCATTTTTTATTATTATTTTTTATTACTATAATGATTCCAATAGTATTGAATAATTGTGCATGCACTATTTTTCTTGAGTGGATGTAAGGTTAAGTAGAATTTATGGAGCATTATTCGGTCTTGAGAGAGAGCTATAGAATATTTTGGGAACAATGATTCTATCAATTAGCATGTCTTGAATAATTTTGAAAAACACTAAAAAATAAATGTAACCATCTATTTATAGAGTTAGGGTTATGGTTGATTTTTTTTAATTTCACAATGAAGCTTAGACAATATAATAGTCCTCATCTAACTCAATTCAATATATTAATAATAATATTATAGTTTTTCATGGTAGGTTCTTACTAATGATTCAACAAATATTATTTTACCATCTAGTAAATTCATATTTATCAGCAGAAAAATATACTCTGCCTAACCTCCTAGGAATTTATTGATTCCTAGAATTAATTTTTAATTAAATATTTATTCATCCCATAAAGAAATAAATATTATATTCATATAATAATGAATAAATATTTATTTAACATTCACATAACGAAATAATATATTCATTTAATAAATTAAAATTTATTTATCAGGGTATGAATTAAAACGAATAAATAATTATTATATATTCACATAATAAAACAATTACCATACGGGTAAATATTTATTTATAATTTGTGATCATTTAGAATATATTGAATTAATATTATCTTTTAGTAAATAGAATAACATTTATTCAAATTTTTAAATTTAATTAATATTTAACTGACCTTATCGGAAACACTTAGTGTTGGAAAATAATGCATTCTTTATAGTAGAAATTATGTTGTTGTATCTAATGTAAAAGATTACAGTCTAACAATAGATCAAGACACCATAATTAATGTATTTAATGTCACAATAACAGCACCTGTTTATGAATGCTCACTATGTAATATAATTTTTATTCATAATATATCATCAAGTAGGTTACAAATCTATGTCATTAGACTATATTCATGATATATCTTTCATTGACTATATAATATAAACACATAATTTCTCCATGTCCATGTAATTCAATTTGAAGATTTTAATTCATTCAAAGTGAAGAGATAACAACTTCTATAAATATGGAAGGGCAAAATCGTTATGCAAATTATTAATTAATAACATATCATTCATGATTCACCAAACATACTCTACTTTAGGTGCACATATGGAATCATTGTTTTGGCTATTACATCAAAGAACATGATCCATGATAATCATTAATAATAATCTTATTGTGTAATGACCATTATACATTATCATATATAGAAACATTTGAGGAAGTACACACATACACAATTCCTACCATCATTGCAATTCTTATAATCTATCATCATAGAGATTTCCAAGTGTGTAATTCATGATATGAAGTCTCAAAATCTTACTATTAATTTCAATTTACAAAAAATATTCTCTCTATACCATCATATAAAATTATTGTACCTTATATCTATATTTAATTTCATTTTCATTGAATTTCAATGTTCTGATCATAGTGTGGAACTACTATGATCATATCAACGTGAAAAATAATATAGGAAAATATTACATAAAATTAATGTAGAACTATGAATGTTATATAATAATATGTTTTAATTAATATTCACTTATTTCAATATACATGAAATCCAATGTTTAAAGTAGTTGGTTCTAGGTGACTAACTTTAATAGACTAGTTCATGCACTAGAACCTACTACTAATGATTGGTTAGTTATCACATGCTAAACCAGCTTCTACTATGAATGACTATAGCTACTGGATCTACAAAATTTCTATCACTAGGTATGGTATATCCACTTGACTATATAGTCAATCTACTTACATCAATATTACATCCATGAGAAAATCCCTTCCGAAGAGATTTTTTGAGTATCCACCACTTGTTCTCATTTCCCAAATCTGAAAACTAGAGTAAGTGAATGGTTAAAGGATATTATAATAATGAATAACTCATAATTTTAGTATAACCCCAAATAAGAACATGAAATTTCTAAAAAAAACATTTTATGGTGTATTAGAAGCCAAAATATACTGGAATATTGTATGTATAACAACCACTGGTTGTAATAAGTTATTCTTTTCTATTAACATAGTCTTATTGTGACAATAAATAAAAATAAAAGAAATGAAGACAAGTGTTCAATTCCATTAATCACTAGTATTTCATCATATCCAGACATCTAAAACACATCTAATTATACTATATCATGTTATCTGAAATTGTTATAACTAAAATCATAGAATCTAAGATGGAAATTTTTTATATTCACCTACTATGGATCATGAATCTGAAATATAAAATGTTAGTAAATATTATGAAACATAAAATAAATTCATACAATTTATGGTTTTGAAAATTATAATGTCAATAATATCTTCCTATTCACATGAATGTTCTACTCGAAATAGTATATTCCAAAAATAACTCGGTCATCAATTGTTTCAACTTGTATTATAAATACATTGTTAACATACATACTATGACTAGATTTAAAACCCTTGGATATATTTATATATATCTTATTACATAGAACTTGGTCAATATTTTAAATCAAAGTTGTATAAATTTATTATTATTGTTAACAAACTAAAAGGACAAAACACCTTTTTTCCATATTTTATCAACATACCAATTTTGAAAACATATAGTGCCCTAGTTTACCTATTATAGACACATGTTACCCATTCATATTCAAACATATATTCAATGATAACTATACATGACATATTTTTTAATTAATGAATTTATTTAATATGAGTTTCTTATTAGCATCTATTAATTTCACCAATGCATTCCTGTTATTCTATATAGATGTATACCTTAAGGTATCTTTTTTCCACGTCATATAGATATCTTCTATAGGGTACCTCAAAATAATGTGGGATTGAAAATCAGTAGCCCAATATGATGATCATTAAATCATGGTTTGATATGTATAATGAAAAAGGATATCATACATGATTATTATTTTATATGTATTTTTCTAAAATATACCTTTCGGTAATCATTAATGATTTATTGATAATGAATTATACCATCAATGTTCAATATCTATTTAATAATTAATTTCTATAAAAAATCTTATAAATATTCATTAACGGAGTCCCTAAATCTGTATACATTGATTTAATTAAATTAAATTATAAATAATTTTCAATATTTGTTGGTTTTCATTTTATTTTTATTTATAGGAATCATTATTCTTAAAGAGTTAAACAATTATCACCCACCATGATCAACAAAAACCACATATTTGGTTTTGAGTTCCTCGGTTGTATGAGTCTCTAGAAACGATTCCCCTTATATTCTTAGTGGTGTCATACATTCATTTTCAAAAAACATGTTCATCTAGAAACTTAAACCATGTAATTTAATTATCCAGCAACTATATTTAAATACGTAGGCTTCCATATGGAAATGAAATTGGTCTTGACTAAATTGTAATAACCATAGTGGAAAGTAGATTATTATATGAGATAAGAAAGTGTTTTATATTTGTTTGTTTGCTAAAAATAGCTTCAAAAAATATATTTATGAAACACTTGAGGGTATGACCTAATATATTATTTTCATATCACAATTGAGATGATATCTATTGTTCATTATAGTTTCATAATGCTTCGTTGTTGCAATTTTATTTGAAAAATGTACATTCTACAAAATTATGGATGATTTTCATAATATATATGATACTCACCATTGATCATACATTTCCTACCTTGTTAAAATTATTTTATTTAAGGAAATGTGGGTTTTAAAATACCTTTAATCCACAGGTATGATCAATGATTACATGGAGAAGATGTTTCCTGACCATCCATTTCAATGTTTATTTTATCATTACTATGTGAACACATTTAATTAATTAAAATTTTTCTTAAAATTTCTTAATGGAATATCGTGATATATATGAAGTTACCTTTAAATTCACTTCAGAATAGTGCACACTACGAGGATAAAAAATCTCTGGAAATATTATGGTATACCATTTTATATAATGGCTTTCTAGTCTAAATCATAAATTTATCTTATACTTTGTAGTATTAGATCCAAATTGATTAAACATCATTCTAGGTATATCACTACATATATTTTGTCATTGAATTATCTTTCCATTACTAGGTATAAGTACTATATTTATATCCATCATTATTGTTGGTTGAATGTGGATGGATCTAGTATAACCCAATTAAAAGAAATATATTGAGAAACATAACTACAATTATTCAATAGGTGAAATAACTTCTCATTATTTGTGAATGGACACTATGATAAATTTTTTTTGAAAACTAAAAACAAACTACAATCAATTAATTTTGGGAATTAGAAGCAGTGAGTAACCGCTTGCTGAAATATACATATCCCTTTCTCTGATCCATTTTTGAATGCTCTCTAACATTTCAATTATTTATAGATTATTATATTTAAATACATGTATATTGTAATAATATTGTATTTTAATACATTTGTGGAAATTAGATACTTGATGAATATTCCTAAAGTGGATTCATATGATATTTTCTCTAATTCATTACAGTTTGTTTTCTAGTGTCCATTCATCCAATATAAGAAACAAATAGAATCTTCCTCATTCTTTAATCTCTAAATCCATTGTCTCTTTAAAGGTTGATTTAAAAATTATTTTTTATTAGATTATATATAGGATCATCATCATTGTTTTTTAGTCTTTTCACCATAATGGGTGGATAAATGTGTTTCAACAAATCCTTATCGTCTTTCTGAACTATGATCTTGATATTCATGATTGTCATATCGATTTCATTTATCAAGGATTGGACATATAAGGATTACATTGGATGTAAATGTCACGACCCGTCCTCGGGGCTCGTTCCATGACTACCCCAAGCCCGGCTTCCATAGGCCAGGGGATGGAGACTAGCACTAATGGTGTGAATCCCAATAAAAAAGGGAAGGAATTGCAATTACAAAACAAAAGAACACACAAATAGAGTACAAGAAGAAGCTACACTAAGTAAATTAGTAAAAGAAACGTGATGAAGGTACGAGGGTCCGGAAATACAAGACCAAAAGAAAGATACAAATACAACTGAGAGTAAACTAAAACTCAAAGGACAATAGCTGAAAGGTGACAAGAAGCTCCTGGATCATCCTCCGGGTTCCTACATGAAGGGAGGTACGAATGTCCTCCTCAGCACTCCACTTCTGTCTATCTCCTCCGGGTACCGACTCGTCGTGAGATCCACCTCCAGGTACCGACTCGTCCTGAGATCCACCTCCGGGTACCGACTCGTCCTGAGATCCACCTCTGGGTACTGACTCGTCATGAGATCCATCTCTGGGTATCCATCCATCTCTACAATCCTCAACCACGATCAGTGATGTCCATCGTCTGCAACAAACACAATGAGGTGTGGGCAAAGCCCGTGTAGGGGTGAGTATACGATACTCAGTAGGGATCCTGAGACCCTCAAGGTCTCACTAAATCCAACAAGGATAAACCACATAGAATGTTCTCAATAGATAACCCTTAATTATGTATAAGACCAAACTTATAGCTAAGCTACCACGTAACCCATATGAGCCATGAGGTATCACAAATATATGTGGTTGACAGATAACCACAACTCAGGTATATGCCCATATATATACATATGTTATTTAGTAACCCATCTCAACCATGAGGTAGACACAATGGTCATTGACTCAGATCAAACCGGGATTTTCATTATCGAAACCGTAACTACTAAAGGGATACGTCTCTATCGAGTACAGTGATCCAGTCATGACTCTGGGGTACTGCTCACAAACCTATGACTGCTGAGGTACTCCTCAGGTCGAGTACCGTGGGTTTGCCAACTCACAAAGTAGTGCTCCTCCGCCATGGATCTGCCACCTCACATAGTAGTGATCCCCCTCATAGACTACAGAGGTACTCCTCCTGTCATGTACCGCATGTCTACCACCTCACAAAGTAGTTCTCCTCCGCCATGAGTCTGCCACCTCAGAAAGTAGTGCTCCCCACTGGGCTATGCAAATCAATCCAAATCAAATCGGACAAGTAGTCATCCGGTGTCAGCTAGCTACACAGTCTCCGTACTCTATATGCTCGTCTCTTGGAGGGTCCACTCCACAAGATATAGGTATATACTCCAAGTATCACAAGGTCCCACAAAGAAGTATCTCAAAGGAATTCCTCGTCATAGGCGCCTCAACGAAATAGACGGCGCGTAAATCGGACTCCCGGTCTATGATTTATTAAACTTTTCGTCCCAGGGGCCCGGTTAGTTACGTGTACAAACCAACCCAACCGTATCTGAAAGGTACCCCGAAGTCACATAGGGTATACTCATAGGGATCGTTTCTCAACGTGATCAGCAACGCTGCTGACAGTTTGTCAAACGGACGTCCAGTCTGAAAGTTAACGACTTTTCTGTTCCAAGAACCCAGTTGGATTTTGGATTCAATCCAACCTGAAAATACACTAACTGTATAAAATCGTTGAACGAAGTAATCCAAAAGTTCCGTATCAATAAGAGTAATACAACAAAGTCTACGGCACATCAATCGGACGTCCGGAGCTAAAGTTATAGGCGTTTCCGCTCCGAGGGCCGGTTGGTCTCGTGTTCGAACAAACTCGGCAATAACCAAAGTTATTCTAAACCTTGAGTGTAATATATTGAAATGACTTTCTTAATCCAAAGATCAAATTGAAACTGACATTGCGTCGATCAGAGGTCTGTAGCCCATGTTATGGGCGTTTGAACGAAACTGCCCGAAAATAGGGAGTTCGGGCCCGGGCCGACCCGACCTGATACCCCCAGGGTCGGCCCGAACTCGGAGACCCGACCCGGGTCCTTGTCCAGCCCATTCGGGCGTGGCCCGGCCCGACCGGTGTGGCCTGGCCCAGCGCGGGCGGCCCGGCCCAGCGCGGGCGGCCCTGCCCTGTGCGGCCGGTCCGTGCGGTGCGGCCGGTTGGCCTGGCACGAGCGCGACATGTGTTCCCAGTCAGCTCGGCCATTTTGACCGAGCGGGAAAGAGGTGGGGGGGGGGGGGAGGTGCTTCCCCCCCTGATTGAAATGGTGTGGCATTAATGCCACATCCTTCAACAAAACGCTAAGCAGCTTTTTCGTTCCGGTCCACCGCCGCTCAGCCGCGGTGGTCTCTTCCGGCGGTGCGCCGCCGCCGCCAGTTGCCAGCGCCACTGCACTAGGGTATCACACCGCCGCAGCTCTCCGCGGACCATTGCACGCACACCGGTGGTCCGTTTCGGCCGCTGTCTACGTCTAGGGTCATTACGGAACCCAAATTTCACTATGGAGTCTTCAAATCGCCTCTACGGCCCGTTCAGACATTGTCCATCAATCCGCACATCAATAAACAAAACTACGGAGGGTTGTCGGGCCGTGCTTGTTTGGCTCGCACCCTCCGCATTAGGTGTTTTCAAAAGGAAATGATTAAAACACATTCTTTTATTATCGATGAGGGTATAATTTATTCAAGTATAAATTATACTAACTTCATACCATTAAACGCTTTAGCATGTGAGATTAAATCACTCGAAGAGTATTAAACAAGATTCTCTTATGTTTTTCCCCGAAATCAAATATTCCCAACCCAAAAACATATTCATTCATGAATACACTTAATATTGGTTTGATACATGGTATTTAATTTAAAATGAAATAAACATGGGTTTAATAATATTCACAAATTAATTCCCTACCTCGAAGAAGGTGTTTGTCGGTGTCGCGGTAGACGGCGTCGTAGGGAAAAGATTCGTTGGGGATGCTGAAGTTTATCCGAAGATGTGGTGCCCTTCCTCTTATCTCAGCGAAAAGAAAAAGAAGCACGTCAACCATTATTCGTCGAGGGAGGCAGTTGTTCTTCGTCGATGAAGGAAGCTCCCCACAAATTCTCCCAAAATACGTTCCAAACAAATATTTCATTAAGTCTCCTTCCTTTAAAAGATCATCAAGCAATTTAAAAAGTCAAAGAAGTGACAAGGATAAATAATAAAGTTATTAAATCCCCTTAGTTGGCTCATTATGTTTTTGAGGTGGAGAGGCTCCTCTTTAAGAAGGGAAGTTTCCACGAAATTAAAAAGGGTGGATTTAAGAGGTTTAAGGGGAGTTATGGGGAGGTGAAGAGTTAAGGGTTCATGTGGGTTCCACTACACTAACCCTCCCATTTGAGGTTAGGTGGGTGTGGGCCCCACCTCTAACTCCCCCTTTGTAGAATTATAAATCACATTCCTTATATAAAATTTGTACACAAAATTTTTTATCTATTTTAATTCTAAATCCCCATTTATTAAACCATAACCCACACAAAACGAAATTACGAAAAAGGTAACACTATGCAATTATCAGCTTTGCGAGTTCTTTGGTGCCTTCAAATTTCAATTCCAAGCCCCGGTTCAAAAGATAGAAAAACCCGCTCGTTCGTTCACTGAACGTACCCGAGCTGATCTTCAGAAATTGATTCCGGGAACACCGGGCCTCAGAATCAGGTGCCGTCAGAAGCCACTTACTTGTAAAATTCCAAATAAATTAAGAAAAAAAATTCTTTGAAATTTATGGGTCTTTAAATTACTCCCACCTCAGTGAATTACATCCCCGTAAAGATAAAACACAAACTAGGGAAACAAAAGTGGTACTGATCACGCATCTGAGCCTTCCGCTCTCCTGTGTTCTCCAGAAGGTTCCCATGCTGCCAGTGAAAGCGCACATGAGGAATCGACAGTCCACGTAGGACCCGCTCCTTTCGATCCTCGTTCTCCACTAAAACCTCTATGAATGTCACCCTGTCATCGATATCCAACCCCCCGAGGTCGATGATGTGTGAATGATCATGCACGTATCTTCTCAGCTGAGGTACATTGATGATATCATGCACCCGGTGTAACTGAGGTGGAACGATCAAGCGGTAAACCACCTCGCCTACCATGCTGAGGACCTAGAAAGGCCCATTGAACCTTGGAGATAACTTGCATCCTCATCCACATTTCCGTAGACCTCGTTGAGGTGAGACCCGTAAGAATACATGGTCTCCATCCTCGAACTGAAGATGTCTCTGTCTCCTAATTAGAACTGAAACAAAAAACTCCTATAGCCACTAGGGTAAGGTTGGTCGACCCAAGAGTGATCAGATATACCCTCCTATGCATGATTTCATCCTGTTCTTCTTGGGGTATCCTTTTCGCCGACCAAGGAAATCACATCCCAATGTTTTCCTAATACCGTCAATTTGTGTATAAACTGTGATTTCACATTCCATACTCAAACTAACGTCGTAAAGCCTCAATGCTGCCACCAAGAGGTTCTAACCGAACTTCTCGCCTAAAGGGCCAGATCACACCGTCAGTATATGTGTGATCATCAAGTCTCCTCCCAAAGGTATCTCTAGACGTGAGGGTCAAGTCAACGGCTTAACCAAAAAATCTAGGTCTGGGACAAGATTCGTGGAAGTAAGGGATGATTCGTATCAATGTCTTATTGTCACGGAAGCTAGTAGAAGACACAGTCTGTACTTAGAATCATCCTTAGAGCCTTTTGGTCGCACTCCTTGACCGCATGCAGCTACTCTTTCCCCCGCCCTCTAGCTCCCTGAGCCTAGAAAGGGATTACAAAGGCGGGTGGTTGCAACATGTCAAAATGTTCATGACCCCATGCTGCTCTACTAGCTCGGCTTCCACATCTGCTGCCTTGAAAATTCATCTGTCCTTTTTTACTTCCTCTACTTGAAACATTTTGCATGCACAAGTCTCCAAGACTGGAGCGAGTTTCCTGCTTTCACACTACTAACCTTCACTGACTACATCCATTAAACAAAAGAATTTTCAACCACAAAGGTTCTTTCTAGCACCGTAGCATATGTAGGAATGCATAGAGAAAAGGTGATGGCTTAGCTGTGCTTAAATATACCTCGCTCGGAAGTCTGATCCCTGAAGCACCGATGAAATCGTATTCATCGCGTACCAGGAATAGTTTGGTACGCCCCGATGAATTCTCAGCTACCGACATGTCGTCCAGCCGAAGCTGTATAAGCTCTAGAAAACTCTCAGCCACCTCCTCAAGCCAGTCCTCAGCTGCCTGTAGGTCGGGATCTCCTCATAGCTTGAGGGTATCCGATGTTGGAACACGTTTTAGGCAGTAAGTCTACATGTGTCACCTACCGGTACCGCCGGTTGTAACTACTGACCAACAGCTTGTGATGTATAGAAAATAAACTACCCGAAGGCACTATCTCAGGAATCAGTCAACATTCTGAAGCCTCACCACTATGCGGACCATCCTCATGGTCACTCACTAGAAAAAACTAGTAGCCAATTACACCATCCACACTACTGATGTCTCAGCTAGGCAGAAAACTCTAGCAATCGCCTCTAGCCAGTCCTCTGCTATCTGGGAATATTCCTCTCCTCGTAAACTCAGAGGCCTCTACTGCTGGAACGCGTGCAACGCGCTCTACCGGCATGCACAATCTGCTAGTATGGAAACTGGAATCTGCTTCCCAACAGGTGGTGGTGCTGTTGGCACACCACCCGAGGGTGCCAATACAGTAAAAAGGGCCCCGCACCGGAGCTTCATCGCTCGGTGGTCCACCATCGTGAACTATCTAAGAACTCCAATTGACTGTCTTCGTGGAGACATCCTGGACAGATACAACATGGTCAAAGATTTATACCTGGTGAGCTGACCTAGTTTGAGGTGAATTTATAACTCTTGGAAACATACACACAATCAGTTTTTTGATGCACAAAGTCAGAAATCAGAAGTCCGGGTCCTGGTGTATGGATACGTCGGTCATCGCACCAACACTGGACTCCCTGAACTGAAGACCACACTCAGTACCCTTAACATTGTTGCTTCATAGAAAGGAGATATCGGAGTCTTGAGTTCTGCGGTAGAACCGACTCCTTTGATACCAATTTGTCACGACCCGTCCCCAGGGCCCGTGTCTTGACTACCCCAAGTTCGTCGTCCATAGTTCAGGGGATGGCGACTAGCACCAAAGGCGTGAATCCCAATAAAAAAGGGAAGGCATTTCCTTTACGAAATGAAAGCACACAAAAACAAGGTACATGCAGAAGTTACACTAAGTAAAGCAGTAAAAAAAACGTGCTGAAATTACAAGGGGCCAGAAATACAAGCACAAAAGAAAGATACAGCTATAACTGAAAGTAAGGTACAACTCAAAGGACAATAGCTGAAAGGTGACAAGCATCTCCTGGATCTTCCTATGGGTTCCTACCTAAAGGGAGGTACAGATGTCCTCCTCAACACTCCATGTCTGTCCGTCTCCTCCAAGTACCGACTCGTCGTGAGATCCACCTCAGGGTACCGAATCGTCGTGAGATCCACCTCTGGGTAGCGACTCGAAGTGAGGTCCACATATGGGTACCGTCCATCTCTACAAGCCTCAACCAGGATCAGTGATGTTCGTCGTCTACAACCAACACAACGAGGTGTGGTAATAACCCGTGTAGGGGTGGGTATACGATACTCAGTAGGGACCCCAAGACCCTCAAGGTCTCCCTAAATCCAATAAAGATAAACCACAAAGAATGTTCTCAATAGATAACCCTTTCTTAGGTATAAGCCCAAACTTATACCTAAGTTTCCAAGTAACCCATATTAGCCACGAGGTATCACAATGATATTATTTTGACGAATAACCACTACTTAGTTATATGCCCATACATATACGTAAGTTATCTAGTAACCCATCTCAACCACGAGGTAAACACAAAGGACATTGACTCATCTCAAACCAGGATTTTCATTATCGAAACCGTAACTACTGAAGATCTTCTTATTTGTTGAGTATAGTGATCCAGTCATGACTCCGAGGTAATGTTCACTAACCTAAGACTGCTGAGGTACTCATCATATCGAGTACCTCCAGTCAGCCACCTCACAATGTAGTGCTCTTCCACCCTAGGTATAAGGCCCCAGCCTTAAACCTTACTTAATCTTGAGTTATTAAAAGATTACACATTGAGGATCTTTTCGGGTTTAGAGTTTTAGAGAATTAGATTATAAAACTTTCATTACATTCCACATATAAACAATGTGGTTACATAAATATAGTATTCTTCATTCCAATCAATGGAAACACATTTAAAATAAAACATGGATTATTTCTTGACACATCCTTGACTCTATCATCTTATCATGTACCTTTCCCTTGACCTGTGAAAAACATTTCAAAAACTTGGGATGAGCATAAAAACTCAGTATGGGTTATAAAAAAAACATGGAAAGGAAACATGAGTTCATATATACATAATAATGAAATCATACTTTACCCATAAAACATAGGCACATTAACATACCTCATAAAATCATGAATAAATCATAGAAATCATAAGACATAAAGGTAACTTGAGGCATTCATAACATTCTTACGTAGGGAGTAACCCTCTTGGTTACGTTTGGAATACCCATCACAGTATATTCCCTAAAATCTCTTCGGAGAAACCTTAACGTTTCACTCCTTCGTGTTACCCAATGCATTGGAGAGCTATAACGGGCACACCCACCCTTAGTTTATCACGGAACCACCCGTCTTCATAATAATGCCCAAGAACCATAACATAATCATATCACATAAAACATGCATAAAGGAAACATAAAATTTCCACATTTCAATCATGAGATATCAATACAACACATTGATATAATAAAAACATTATGAAAACCATTTTCAATACCAAAGTAAAACATGGTATTTATTTTTCATTTAAAAAAAGAAGGTATGGCTTGTAGAGGAATCCGAAACTCAAATAACGGTTACGACGACGGAGAAGTCGTTGTCGCCACATACGTACGACAAAAACATTCCCTTTTGTCGTTTAGTAAAAGCTTCTTATAAAAAAGATTCCTTTTGAATAAACATAAAAGTCAAAGGGGTTTATACACCGTATAAATGAAAGTTGTGTATAAAATAAAATATGCCTCAATGAAAGGAGATTGAGATGAAGTCCCATACCTCGTATCCGACTTGACCCGACCATTCTTTATTCTCCTGAATAATAAACTTGAGTTAATCGATACTTTCTTATGAATCTTTTTCATGTTCATTATTCCTTTTATACCATGTTATGAACATCATGTAATCAGTTAAGTTAATAATGTTCATTTTGTCGGTATTTGGTTCTTAAGTCAAAAATAGACTTCTAACACTTACATGTTGTTAATTTGGTCAAAGGTTCATTATATCCAGAATGGTATTCATGATTTGGATATCATATATGTCATATATATCCAGTACATACATGCATTTATAATATTACATAATCATTTAGAGGTAAGAAATGAAATGCACCGTTCATGGAGACGGTAAGCCGTACGTACGAATGAACGATACTTTCATTTCTATTTCGTATTTTATAGAATGGAATCATAATGATATAAAGGTATATTATAATTCCAGTATAATATCATATATAATATCATAGGTCAATCCTTTATATTTCCCACATATGGTATTTTACGAATCAAATCACTTTGAGGGGGCGGTAGTCTGCACTTCCTAAAATGAAGATATCGTGTTTACCCATAATGGAAACCATAAAGGTATGCCCAAAATGAAAAAAAATAAGCTTAAGGAAAACCTAAACATATTATATATCATATATAAAAATAGGGACATCATAATGTCCACCTTTGACGGTGTTAAATGAGTGTTGAACAATCATCGTTTCGGGAGGCAGAATTTCGCCATCCACGGAAACCGTATGTTCTTTAACCATTTGATGTAGTTGTGTGAGAGTGTAGCTCAAATAAATCTTATAACAACATCCTAGTATATTGAAGATACTGGTGTTGTTACAAAAGAAGTAAATAAAAAAATTTTAGGGGGTTGGAGAAGCAAAATAAAACAAATGAACAAGAGAGAATGATTTACCTTTAAAAGTGTAACTCCTTTTGATTTGAGCCTAAAGGCTTCCTTTGAAAGGATTATTCCCAAAGTGAATCCTCTAGGATGAGGAGAGGGATGTGGAGAGAGTAAATGGGCAGGGGTTGGCCGAGCCAAATGCTTGAGGAGTGTGTGAAATGAGGTATAGGTGGGGGCCTTTTATAAGAGGAGAGGAGGGGCACTTTTGGAATGTAAAGAAATATTACTTTACTTGAAAATTTGTTTCGGTTTTAAAAGATCCCACATTGATATAATTAGTGAATAAGGTGATAAGGGTTCTAAATCCACTCATCCAATTGTTTTTGGACATGTGTAGTTCATATATTTAACATTATCTTTCTATTTAATTTAAATCGTCAAATAATGATGTCATCGCTGCATCATTATTATGTCATAATAAATTAAATTTATTTAATGTATAAAAATTATAAAAAAAATACTATGATATAGGAAATATTTTTATATTTCCAATGACTATTTATAATCAAAATTTGGACTTGTATAACCCCACTTAAAAATTGTTTTCGTAAAACATCTCTTGTTTGTGTCATTTTTACTTTAACATTTAATAAAAAGCTATTTATGTCATTTCCAAACCAAAGTGTCTCCATGGGGTCCCCAAGTTGACCCATTGCTTGACTTGGTCGGCCATGACACAACCAATAATGTTGGGACATTTGTCTAGGTCATTTCTTATTATTAAAGCATTATTTATACCTTAAACTACCCTAATTACCACTAATCGCGATTAAGAACTTAATAAGTTACTATTCACCAAAAAATTATTATAATCTCATTGAACCACATTTTACTTCTTAATGAAATACATGTATGTCGGATTTTCAAAATTCAATACACATTAGTGGTAAACTTTCATTTAACTGAAAAATCAGTTTGCTTGATTACCACTTAGTGGTTTCACTATTCATCAAAAATTGAAGTTTTTCAGAAAATTACAAAAAATTCACCCTAAGCTATATTTGATATTCCGAATTCAAAAATGAAGTCTATTTTACAAAATTCAAATAATATAAGTCTCATTAATTAATTTAATAATTAATTCCCGCTTCCAGAGCAAATAGCGTGTTTTTACAAAACAATAAGTATCAATAGATTGACACCAGTTTAAGTCTAATTTCAAAGTGAAATTGATTCAAATGACCACCATTGGATAAAATGGTAAAAATATATTCTAATTTCATTTCAAAAAAAAATTCAAAACATAATCTAATCATATAAATAAATTAGATTAAAAATCAGTTTTGATGTAAAATGCAGTATTTTTCACTATTCATTAAAAATGAACATTGTCAGAAAAATAACAAAAATTCACAAAAGGTAAATTTTGATGTCCCAATAATAAAGGATAAGTTTATTTTGACAAACATAGTTTATAAAATTGTCAAAATATAGATTCAAAAATGGTTTGCCATCAAAAGGCAATAAAACGATCTTTTAAGAATATTAGTGTATTCCATGCATAAGATTGTATTTATTTTCATTTTAAGCATCTATAACACTATCTTAATCATTAATACACATAGATAAAAATATATATTATTCATTACTTACATGGGATGTTACATCCTTCCCCCCTTTAGAAAATTGCGTCCCCGCAATTTATTTACTTATCGAATAAATGGGGGTACTTATCCCTCATTGCATTTTCAGATTCCCATGTTGCCTCTTCAATCATGTGGTTTTTTCACAAAACATTTACCTGCTTAATCACCTTATTCCGTAACACTTGCTCCCTGTGGTCAAGAATCTGGACCGGTTGTTCCACGTAAGATAGGTTCTCTTTCAGCTGAACTACCTCTGGACTCAAAACATGAGATGGATCTGGCATATACTTTCTCAACATCGAAACGTGAAAAACATTGTGTACTTGAGATAAACTCGGAGGTAAAGCCACTCGGTATGCAACTGATCCAGCTCTCTCTAGAATTTCGTATGGTCCAACAAACCTTGGACTCAACTTTCCTTTCTTACCAAATCTCATCACGCTTTTCCAAGGAGAAACCTTGAGAAAAACATGATCACCTACCTCGAAAGATAGATCCTTCTTCCGGTTATCCGCATAACTCTTCTGCCTGCTCTGAGCTGTTCTCATGTGTTTCTGAATCAGCTGAACTTTTTCTGCCATCTCTTCTACCAATTCTGGTCCCATCAACTTTCTTTCACCCACTTTATCCCAGAAAGCTGGAGTTCGACACCGCTTCCCATATAATTCCTGAAATGGTGCCATCTGTATACTAGAATGAAAACTGTTATTATATGAAAACTCAACCAAAGAAAGGTGTTGGTCCCAACTTCCCTGATAATCCATAGAACAAGATCGTAGCATATCCTCCGATGTATGAATTGTTCGTTCTGACTGCCCATCTGATTGAGGATGAAAAGCTGTACTAAAATTTAATTCAGTACCCAACGACTTCTAAAGGCCTTTCCAAAAGTTAGAAGTAAACCTGAGATCACGATCCGATACAATGGAGAGAGGAACTCCATGTAACCTGACTATCTTTTTAAGATACAAACGGGAATGTTGATCAAGAGAGAAAGTATCTCTTATAGAAAGGAAATGAGCAGATTTAGTCAAGCGATCAACAATAACCCAGATTGCATTATTACCACGAGATGTCTTCGGTAATCCAACAACAAAGTCCATGGATATATTCTTCCATTTCCACTCTGGCACTGGTAAAGGCTGAAGCATCCCTTTCGGTAACTGCCGCTCTGCTTTAACCTGTTGACATGTCAAACACTTCACAGTAAAATCAGCAATGTCTCTTTTCATTCCATCCCACCAGTAATACTCCCGCAGATCTCTATACATCTTATTTCTGCCCGGATGAACTGAAAACGGAGAACTATGAGCTTCACATAACAACTCTCTCTTCAACTGTGAATCACAAGGCACACACAATCTCTTCCCAATTCTCAAAACGCAATCATTATCAATGTTGAATTCAGGCAACTTACCTTTCTAAACCAGCTCTACCCTTTTCTGCAACTCACTGTCTTGCTTCTGTGCTTGCTTGATTCTATTTGATAGAGATGATCTCACTGATACCTGAAACAAAACAGAAGGAATTCCTGCACCAACAACTTCTATGCCAATGTTCATCAAATCCTTAACCAAAGGATCACGTTCGAAACGCAACATTGTTAATGAAGCATTATTTTTTCGACTCAAAGCATCAGCCACTTTATTTGCTTTTCCCGGATGGTAATGAATTGTACAATAATAATCCTTGATTAATTCCAGCCATCTCCTTTGTCTCATGTTTAACTCTTTCTGAGTGAATATAAACTTTAAACTTTTGTGATCGGTATATATTTCACACTTTACTCCATACAAATGATGCCTCCAAATTTTTAAAGCAAAAACAACAGCAGCTAATTCCAAATCATGTGTAGGGTAATTTACCTCATGAGTTTTCAACTGTCGTGAAGCATAAGCAATTACCTAATCATTCTGCATTAGGACGCAACCAAGTCCTTTCAATGAAGCATCACTGTATATAACAAACTCACCATTCCTGGTAGGTAGTGCCAAAACTGGATCATCCACCAATCTTCTTTTCAATTCCTGAAAACAATCATCACATTCTTTTGTCCAGATAAACTTAACACCATTCCGAGTTAGCTTAGTCATTGGAATAGATAACCGTGAAAAGTTTCTAACAAACCTACGGTAATAGCCTGCCAAACCAAGGAAGCTACGAATCTCGGTTACATTTGTGGGTCTTGGCCATTCTTCCACAACTCTTGTTTTTTCAGGATCAACAGTTATTCCATCTTTAGAAATAATGTGACCAAGGAAAGAAATTTGTTGCAACCAAAACTCACCCTTGGTGAATTTCCCATACAATTTCTTTTCTTTTAAGGTTTTCAAGATAACCCTTACATGTTTTTCATTCTCCTCTTTACTTTTAGAAAACACCAAAATATCATCAATGAAAACCACCACAAACTTATCCAAGAAATCATGGAAAATTATATTCATTAAGTCCATGAATACAGCAGGTGCATTGGTTAGCCCAAAAGGCATTACTACAAATTCATAATGGCCATATCTCATACGGAACGCGGTCTTCGGAATATCTGCCTCCTTTAACTTCAACTGATGGTACCCCGATCTCAGGTCAATCATTGAAAAAAACTGAGCTCCCTGGTGCTGATCAAACAAATCATCGATATGAGGAAAAAGATATTTTTTCTTAACAGTGATATTATTCAAGGCTCTATAATCAATGCAAAGTCTCATAGAACCATCTTTCTTTTTATAAAATAAAACAGGAGCACCCCATGGTGATGTTCTAGGTCTAATGAAACCTTTCACTAATAAATCTTGCAATTGCTCCTTCAACTCTAAAAGTTCAATTTGTGCCATTCGATAAGGGGGTTTTGAAATTGTCTTAGCATCAGAAACTAAGTCAACAGTAAACTCAACTTCCCGATCTGGTATTATTCCAGGCAACTCATCAGGAAAAACATTAGGATACACATTTACCACTGGCACATCATTAATCTGAACAGTTCCTTTATTTTCAACGACGTGTGCAAGGTAACATTCATTTCCATCTGTTACAAGATTCTCGGCCTCTTGATATGTTATCAAAAGTAAGGGTTCATTCTTGTAAACAAACTGAAAGTCTTTCTGAAAAAAAAAATTCTTTAGCTCTATAGTCAATCTTAGCATGGTAAATAGAGAGCGAATCCATACCCAGTATAACATCAAACTCAACTAGAGGTAGAACAATAAGGTTTGCAAGTAGGTTCTTTCCACAGATAAGGATAGGAAGATTCTTATAAATTCTTTTTGCCTTGACACTTACCCCAGGTGTTTTTACCAAAAGTTCAGGGGTCATTTCTTGAGATGGTATTCCCATTTTACTAGAAAAGGTTTCAGAGATGAAAGAATGTGTAGACCCCAAATCAAACAACACGCTGGAATAATCTGAAAAAACAAACAAAGTACCTGATACAACTTCATTTGATGGACCGACATCTACTGAAGTAGTTGCAGTGGATTTCACCACCCCTTTCTGCTTGTAGTCTAACTTCTTCCCATCACTCAAGCTCCTTGTCGGACACTCGTTTGCATAGTGACCC
The DNA here is from genome assembly GCA_963277665.1 of Viscum album. Classification (NCBI taxonomy): domain Eukaryota; kingdom Viridiplantae; phylum Streptophyta; class Magnoliopsida; order Santalales; family Viscaceae; genus Viscum; species Viscum album. Next base: position 783,940,692 of record OY728151.1, read on the forward strand.
ATCTCATTGCACTTATAACATTTCACTAATGGTAAATCAAATTTCTTCTTACCTTCACCTTGATCCTTTTCAGTGCAATCACGAGCCTTATGTCCCATCTTACCACATCGGTAGCACTTCCCAGAATTCAGAAGACATTCCCCAGCATGCCTTTTTCCACATTTATCACAAACTGGAAACTTAGTTCTCTTACCATCAGACTTTTTTGAAGAATTCTTACCTTTCTCCTGCCACCTCGGTCTCTTCTTCTGCTGGTTGTTATAGAACACTTGGTCATCGAAAAACTCCATTTCCACCTTTTCAGCACATCGAACAAGCTTTTCATAACTTTTAAACTCCCGAGAAGCTAATGCCCTTCGATACTTTGGCATTAATCCTGAGTAAAAACGATTGATTTTACTATCAAGGTCCCGGATAAAATTTGGAGCATACCTTGCCAATCGAGTGAACCTTTCTTCATAGGCAGCCACTGAGTCTTCCTCTTGCCTCAATTCCAAGAATTGCTTTTCCATCCTAAGTCAAACAGCCTTAGGAAAATACTTCTCAAGAAACATACCTTTGAATTCATCCCAGTCAAGAGCATCAATCTCATCGACATCCTTGATATTTTTAACCATAGACCACCACTGATCTGCTTCACCCTCCAAACGGTAAATATCAAGACTAACCTTTTGATTGTCTGAACACCCCATGACATCAAAAATCTTCTCCAGTGCTTTAATCCACACTTCAGCTAGCACAGGGTCAGATGATCCTCTGAATGATGGTGGATGTTGCCTCATGAAATGTTCCACCACTGACATGTTCCTCTGCGGTTGTTCTGGCTGATCTCGTGCATGGATACCACCACCATTTATCGCTTGAGTCAACTGCGCCATTACTGCAACAAACTATTCAGTTCCAATTCCGACCATCTCAGGATGCTGATTCGGAAGGTTATTTCCTTCTGTATGCCTTCCTAACACTGCTTCCATGTTTCCTCTGCGGAAAACCATTCTGAACAAACATGTCTTAGGTGAAGAAACATGGCAATCTTTAAATGCAATATCATTTTGAAAATATATATATATATATATATATTTTTGGATAATCATTTAATAGAATTCTAACTCCTAAAGTTATCTAAACCGACCTTTGATACCAACTATAAGGCCCCAGCCATAAACCTTACTTAATCTTGAGTTATTACAAGATTACACATTAAGGATCTTTTCGGGTTTAGAGTTTTAGAGAATTAGATCATAAAACTTGCATTACATTCCACATATAAACAAAGTGGTTACATAAAGATAGTATTCTTCCTTCCCATCAATGGAAACACATTTAAAATAAAACATGGATTATTTCTTGACACATCCTTGACTCTATCATCTTATCATGTACCTTTCCCTTGACTTGTGAAAAACATTTCAAAAACGTAGGATGAGCATAAAAACTCGGTATCGGTTATAAAAAAACATGGAAAGGAAACATGAGTTCATATATACATATGAATGCAATCATACATTACCCATAAAACATAGGAACTTTAACATACCTCATAAAATCATGAATAAATCATAGAAATCATAAGACATAAAGGTAACTTGAGGCATTCATAACATTCTTACGTAGGGAGTAACCCTCTTGGTTACGTTTGGAATACCCATCACAGTATAATCCCTAAAATATCTTCGGAAAAACCTTAACGTTTCACTCCTTCGCGTTACCCAATGCATTGGAGAGCTATAACGGGCTCACCCGCCCTTAGTTTATCACGGAACCACCTGTCTTCATAATAATGCCCAAGAACCATAACATAATCATATCACATAAAAAATGCATAAAGGAAACATAACATTTCCACATCTCAATCACGAGATATAAATACAACACATTGATATAATAAAAACATTATGAAAACCATTTTCAATACCAAAGTAAAACATGGTATTAATTTTTCTTTTAAAAAAAGAAGGTATGGCTTGTAGAGGAAGCCGAAACTCAAATAACGGTTCCGACGACGGAGAAGTCGTTGTTGCCACATACGTACGACAAAAACATTCCCTTTTGTAGTTTAGTAAATGCTTCGTATAAAAAAGATTGCTTTTGAATAAACGTAAAAGTCAAAGGGTTTTATACACCGTATAAAAGAAAGTTGTGTATAAAATAAAATATGCCTCAATGAAAGGAGATTGAGACGAAGTCCCATACCTCGTATCCGACTTGACCCGACCGTTCATTATTCTCTTGAATAATAAACTTGAGTTAATATCTACTTTCTTATGAATATTTTTCAAGTTCATTATTCCTTTTAGACCATGTTATGAACATCATGTAATCAGTTAGGTTAATAATGTTCATTTTTTCGGTATTTGGTTCTTAAGTCAAAAATAGACTTCTTACACTTACATGTTGTTAATTTGGTCAAAGGTTCACTATATCCAGAATGGTATTCATGATGTGGATATCATATATGTCATATATATCCAGTACATACATTCATTTATAATATTACATAATCATTTAGAGGTAAGAAATGAAATGCACCGTTCATGGAGACGGTAAGCCGTACGTACGCATGAACGCTACTTTCATTTCTATTTCGTATTTTATAGAATGTAATCATAATGATATAAAGGTATATTATAATTACAGTATAATATCATATATAATATCATAGTTCCATCCTTTATATTTCCCACATATGGTATTTTAGGAATCAAATCACTTTGAGGGGGCGGTAGTCCGCACTTCCTAAAATGAAGATATCGTGTTTACCCATAATAGAAACCATAAAGGTATGCCCAAAATGAAAAAAACAGAAGCTTATGGAAAACATAAAAATATTATATATCATATATAAAAATAGGGACATCATAATGGCCACCTTTGAAGGTGTTAAATGAGTGTTGAACAATCATCGTTTTGGGAGGCAGAATTTCGCCATCCACGGAAACCGTATGTTCTTTAACCATTTGATGTAGTTGTGTGAGAGTGTAGCTCAAATAAATCTTATAAAAACATCCTAGTATATTGAAGATACTGGTTTTGTTACAAAAGAAGTAAATAATATGAGTTTAGGGGGTTGGAGAAGCAAAATAAAACAAATGAACATGAGAGAATGGTTTACCTTTAAAAGTGTAACTCGTTTTGATTTGAGCCTAAAGGCTTCCATTGAAAGGATTCTGCCCAATGGGAATCCTCTATGATGAGGAGAGGGATGTGGAGAGAGTAAATGGGAAGGGGTTGGACGAGCCAAAGGCTTGAGGAGTGTGTGAAATGAGGTAGAGGTGGGGGCCTTTTATAAGAGGAGAGGAGGGGCACTTTTGGAAAGTAAAGAAATATTACTTTACTTGAAAATGTGTTTCGCTTTTAAATGGGCCCACATTGATAGAATTATTGTATAAGGTGATAAGGGTTCTAAATCCACTCATCCAATTGGTTTTGGACATGTGTAGTTCATATATTTTACATTATCTTTCTATTTTATTTAAATCGTCAAATAATGATGTCATCGTTGCATCATTATTATGTCATAAATAATTAAATTTATTTAATGTCTAAAAATTATAAAAATAAATACTATGATATAGGAAATCTTTTTATATTTCCAATGCCTATTTATAATCAAAATTTGGACTTGTATAACCCCACTTAAAAATTGTTTTCGTAAAACATTTCTTGTTTGTGTCATTTTTACTTTAACATTTAATAAAAAGCTATTTATGTCATTTCCAAACCAAAGTGTCTCCAAGGGGTCCCCAAGTTGACCCATGGCTTGTCTTGGTCGGAAATGACACAACCAATAAGGTTGGGACATGTGTCTAGGTCATTTCTTATTATTAAAGCATTATTTATACCTTAAACTACCCTAATTACCACTAATCGCGATTAAGAACTTAATAAGTTACTATTCACCAAAAAATTATTATAATCTCATTGAACCACATTTTAATTCTTAATGACATCCATGTATGTCGGATTTTAAAAATTCAATACACATTAGTGGTAAACTTTCATTTAACTGAAAAATCAGTTTGCTTGATTACCACTTAGTGGTTTCACTATTCATCAAAAATTGAAGTTTTTCAGAAAATTACCAAAAATTCACCCTAAGCTTTATTTGATATTCAGAATTCAAAAATGAAGTCTATTTTACAAAATTCAAATCATATAAGTCACATTAATTAATTTAATAATTAATTCCCGCTGCCAGAGCAAATAGCGTGTTTTTACAAAACAATAAGTATCAAAAGATTGGCACCAGTTTAAGTCTAATTTCAAAGTGAAATTGATTCCAATGACCAACATTGGATAAAATGGTAAAAATATATTCTAATTTCACTTCAAAACCAATTCAAAACATAATCTAATCATATAAATAAATTAGATTAAAAAGTAGTTTTGATGTAAAATGCAGTATTTTTCACTATTCATTAAAAAATGAACATTGTCAGAAAAATACCAAAAATTCACAAAAGGTAAATTTTGATGTCCCAATCATAAAGGATAAGTTTATTTTGACAAACATAGTTTATAAAATTGTCATAATATAGATTCAAAAATGGTTTTCCATCAAAAGGCAGTAAAATAATCTTTTATGAATATTAGTGTATTCCATGCATAAGATTGTATTTATTTTCATTTTAAGCCTCTATAACACTATCTTAATCATTAATAAACATAGATAAAAATATATATTATTCATTACTTACTTGGGATGTTACACTAGGTCTGCCACCTCACACAGTAGTGCTCCCCCTCATAGCCTACAGTAGTAATCCTCCTGTCATGTAATGTGGGTCTGCCACCTCACAATGTAGTTCTCCTCCTCAATGGGTCTGCCACCTCACAATTTAGTGCTCCCCACTTGGCTATGCAAGTCACTCCAAATCAAATCGGACAAGCAGTCATCAGGTCTCAGCCAGCTACACGGTCTACGTACTCCGTACGCTCGTCTCCGGGAGGGTCTGCTCCACGAGCTACAAGTAAATACTCCAAGTATCATAAAGTCCCACAAAGAAGTATCTCAATAGACCACCTCGTCACAGGGGTCTCAACGCAATAGATAGTGCGTGAATCAGACTCCCAGTCTGTGAGTTATTAGCATTTTCGTCCTAGGGGCCTGGTTGGTTTTGTGTACGAACTAACCTGACCATTTCTCAACTGTACCCCGAACTCACATAGGGTATACTCATTGGGACCTTTTATCAACGTGATCACCAACGCCGCTGACTGTTCGTCAAATAGACGTCCAGTCTGAAAGTTAACTGCTTTTCCATTCTAGGGGCCCGATTGGATTTCGTGTACAATCCAACCCAACCATACTCTAAATACATCTTAACATTAACCGAAGTAATCCAAAAGGTCTTTCTTACTATGAGGAATCCAACTATGTCTATGGCACGTCAATCGGATGTCTAGAGCTCATGTTATAGTCGTTTCTGCTCCGAAGGCCCTGTTGGTCTCATGTTCGAACCAACCCAGCCATACCCAAATTTTTTCTGAAATATTGAGCCTAATAAACTGAAATGACTGTCTCAATCCAAGGATTCCATTGCAACTGACTGTGTGTCAATCGGAGATCTGTAGGCCATGTTATGGGCGTTTGAACGAAACTGCCCGAAAATAGGGGGTTCGGGCCCTGTCCGACCCGCCCTGATACCACCTGGGTTATCCTGAATCGGGAGACCCCACCCGGGTCCGGGTCCGGACCATTAGGGCCCGACCTAGTGCGGCTGGTCCGAGTGGTGCGTCCGGTTGGCCCGGTGCGGGCGCGGCATGTGTGGCCAATATGCACGGCCGTTTCAGCCGAGCAGGAAACTGGGGGGATGCGTTTACCCCCGTAATTGAAATGGAACGCCCCTGTCGCTGGTCGCTGGCACCACAACGCCGGTGTGGAGCCCCGCTGCCGCCCTCCACGGACCACCGAACACGCACCGGTGGTCCGTTTTAGCCGATGTTTGCGTCTATGGTCATTACAGAACCCAAACTTCACTATGGAGTCTTTAAATCGCCTCTGTGCCACGTTCCAACATTGCCCGTTGATCCCCACATCAATAAACAAAACTGCGGAGGGTTGTCGGGCCCTGTTTGTTCGGCTCGCACCCTCCATGTTAGGTGTTTTCAAAATGTAGTGATTAAAACATATGCTTTTAGTATCGACGAGGGTAAAATTTATTCATTTATAAATTATACTAACTTCATAGCATTAAACGCTTTATCATGTGAGAATAAATCACACGAATAATATTAAACAAAATTCTCCTACGTTTTCCTCACAATCAAATATTCCCAACCCGCAAACATATACTTTCCCGAATCAACTTAATATTATTTTAATCTGAGAGCTTTAATTTAGAAGGAAATAAACATGGGTTTAATAATATTCAAAAATTAATTCCCTACCTCGAAGAAGGCGTTCGTCGGTGTCGCGGAAGACGACGTCTCGGGGAAACGATTCGTTGGTGGCGCTGATGTGTATATGACAATGTGGTGCCCTCCATCTTGTTTCGGAGAAATGAAAAATAAGCACGTCGACCCTTCTTCGTCGAGGGAGGCAGTCGTTCTTCATTGATCAAGGAAACTCCCCTCAAATTCTCCAAAAATATTTTCCAAACAAATATTTCATTAAGTCTTCTTCCTTTAAACGATCTCATATCAATTAAAAATGTCAATGGTGTGACAATGATAAATAATAAGGTTATTAAATCCCCTTATTTGTCTCATTATGTTTGGGAGGTGGAGAGGCTCGTCTTTAAGAAGGGAGGTTTCCAATAAATTAACAAGGGAGGATTTAAGTGGTTTAAGGGGTGTTATGGGGAGGTGAGGATTTAAGGGTTTGTGTGGGTCCCACTACACTAACCCTCCCATTGGAGGTTAGGTTGGTGTGGGCCCCACCTATAACTCTCCCTTTGTAGGATTATAATTCACATTCCTTATATAAAATTTGTACACAACAAATTTTATTTATTTATATATTCTAAATCCCCATTTATTAAACCTCGACTCGCACAAAACGCATCTAAGGAAAAGGTTCCCCAAAGCAATTATCGGCATTGCGAGTTCACTGGTGCCCTCAGATTTCAATTCCGAGCACCGGTTCAAATGATAGAAAAAATCCGATCGTTCGTTCACTGAATGTAGCCTTGATAATCTTCAGAAAATGATTTCGGGCACAACGGACCTCAGAATCAGGTGTCGTCAGAAGCCACAGACTCGTAAAATTCCAAAAAAATTAAGAAAAAAATTTCTTTCAAATTTCTGGGTCTTTATAGTAAGGACGATAAAATAATATTAATGGATAATTTATTATCCAATTGGAAGCCTGATTTCTCTAACTAAAAAATATACCCTTGATTTTTGAAACCATGATCTGTACCAAGATTTCATTCTTCCTGTTTACATATATATTGTGTATTGATAATATTATTAATCTTTAGACTTTCCCTCTCATTATCATAAAATGAAGATTATATATTATGATGAAAGAATTCATGTCCTTATATTGTATCATAAATCCTTTATAAATAGTTGATGATATAATACAATAGACAAAGGAAACATGATCTACATATGTGTAGAATGAATCATTTTCACCATTTACCACCTTTTGGGTTAAATAAAAAGAATATGGGATTCAAATACATAATAAAAAAGTTTGGATAATTTTTCATATCAAAAAAGACTGTACCATATCTGAAAATTTTTATTTTTCAATATATACCATTAATTAATTAATATTCGTTGTGCTTTCATTATTTCCCTTTATATTATTCATGTCATAATAAATATCACATTTTTAGTTTTTCAATTGATTATAATTTATGTGTGAGATAATAATAATTCAAATTTATTAAGTATCCCAAAACATTATCATGTCCTAACCACCCTCACAATTTCACAAATAATTCATAGTAGCTTAGAAATTCAAGTGGAAAAGATCCATATAACCCTTTATTATATTCTAAGAAAGGTCTCAATTAATTACTCATTTGTTGTTATGAAGGAAGTTATTTTTTAACTATGTGCTTACAACTCCTTGATCTGTTGAGTGGACACTGCAATCCATAAATCCAAATTAGGATTTCTTCATCTCTTACATCTAAGTTACATTAATTATAGAATGCTCTACCCCTCTTGATGTAAAATAGATTAATTCAATAATTTTTTTTTGTGATCTCTACTAATAAAATTAATTTTCCCAACAACGGTTGGTCAAACAATTAGTTCTATTGGTTTTATTTCTAATAAAGTTTGGGAATTCTTAATCTGAAATAATATTATTTATATGGATTTTATTTATTATGTGTGAAATTTTATTATTTTATGCATTACACATCATGTTAAAATTAAGTGCATTTTACATAATATATTAACCGTGTTTTGAGAAAACATTTTTGTTATACAATTTATTTAAATTCTAAATTTTAATATTGGTCTATTTATTTATTTGATCGTTATATGTAATGCATAAAATAAATCATACATAAGAAAGAAAGAAATAATTAAATAAATGATGCAATTATTATCTTATCTAATGTTTGATTCATGGAATTGAAAATAAATCCTCATATGACCCTAAAATAATTCATATTATGTTGCTATTGGAATGAACTGTAGTATTCCACATGTCCACCTATGTATCATCAGAGTCACTTTCTCCGTAGTTTCATCTACAACTGCCAACAAGTGCCTTATAATAACCCTTTTATTATATATGTTTTATAGATCACACATTGGGTTAAGGAACCAAATTATTAGTTAAGGGAAATTACATGAAAAAACATTGTAAATATAAGTCCTACATAATAAAATATGTATGGATGAAACGCATTCCATCTTATTTTATTTAAAAATAAAAAATTATAAACACATGGAATACAATTTAACTCAAAAAAACCAAACATTCATATGTATTGTCAAAGAACATTACTGTTCATACACCTGTAATGATGCATAAAGATGATCAGATATAATTCACATCAATTCATTTATTGTTAATAAGATAAACATACTGGTATTAATTCAATAAATAAATAAATTAATTAAATCCCATTATCTTAGTGACCGTATGAAGTCTCTTGAATATAACTATATTTAATAAATTCATGGAAAAGAAAACTATTTGACCAATAATTATAGAAAATTACAATAAATCAATTATTAATTTATAAAATAATAAAACATTTATTAGATATCCAATACATAAATGTATAACAAGGTAATTATGTTATTAATATTGAAATTTATTAGTTATAATTTATATTGATTATGTTCTTTATTTGGAGAAAAAATGAAATGTATTAACTATTTATACAATGTGTTCACCAATTTTGTTGTATCTAAGATAAATTAAAAGGTCCTCAATCCATATTTGGGTTATATTAAACAAAATCTACTAACATGATACAACTCATGTATTGCACTTTCTTTGTGTCCATGTAACAAAATGATTGAGTTAGTGAATTCATAAAAAGTGGTAAACAATCTACCAAAAAACATGTACACTTACCACACACTATGTTCCTATTAATTATCTAGGTTATCGCCTCATATAGTCGTACTACTTGTACTTGGCCACATAGTTTGAGTACATTTCACCGCTAAAATGAATAAACTAGATGATGTGTACACCAGCTACACACTGCGTTGTCTGAGAACTGTCTTCCATACCAACCCAATCAATAAATGGTGTATAATAAGTACCCCATGTGATACTAGTACAAGGTACATCATATATACTATAACACATCCAGGTGTAGTATACTTGGGTATACAACATGTAAAACAACTACACACCATGTATTCTGGTCCGCAATCTAGATTCCTTGACACAACATAATAGTATCTATGATCATTATTCATATTCTCATAAACCATTAATTAAATATTAAACATTTACTAAGATAATTAAAATATATATATATATCATTTAAATTTTACAATGAATTAATGAAAAAACAAATTGGAACTGAGAAGAAAACCATAATTGTGCATTATCGATCAAAAATGAAATAAATAATTATACAATTTAATGTGACCACTGTGGTACCACATTAATTTTCTAGTCACATTGGATTATCCTTTAGGGTTTATAAAAATTATAGTTTTTTAGATATAATGTATCATTCAAAATTATTCAAGATATGAACATCATGGAAATATTTTTCCAAATAATATTGAAAAATATATACTTAAACCAAGAGAATACCTTTTAACATTAAATTTATAATTAATTAAAATAGTTCATAAGAAAGAATAAATTATATAAGGATATTTAGTTAAATATTTAGTTGATTGTATGCAACCATTTTCGGTCTACCTTTATTTCATTTATTGGATCCATTGTATAATCCCAATAGTTTTTATCCACACGTGTTCCTTTGATCGCCAAACAATATTGATGGGTTGTCGGTTGCTAGCGTGATAGATTGATTGTCTTATGTAATTTTTCTTGATAACTATGATGATTACTTATATATTGAAGAATCATCCTTACAATCTCATTGTGGAGATGATAGAGAAAGATAGTAAATTTTTAGAGAATTATATAGTGTTGAGAGAGACCATTTTAATATATTGCCTAGAATGATCTCTATATTGATCTTTCTTGATTAATTTCGAACAACCCTACAAAATAAATATATGCATCTATTTATATATTTGGGGTTAGGGTTAAAATATTATTTAATATCATAGTGACCAGTAAATAATATAATAAACATTATCTAACCCCTTGTTATATAATAATAATAATTTTTTCATGTAGTTCACTAATTTGTGTGATGATAAATATTATTTTACCATTTAAAAAATTAATATTTATTACTGGACAAAATATAATATGTTCCTCCTCCAATTAAATTATCAATTCTATGAATAAATATTTATTTGTTCACTAAATAAAAAAAATGCTATTAAAAACAAGATAGATAAATATGTTTATAATATTCATATAACTAAATAAATTTTTTTAGTAATAGAATATATATTTATTAAGATAAAATTATCATGATATGAATTATTTTACGTATTCACATAATTAAAAAAAATACCTTGTGAAGTAATATTCATTTAATATTTGTGATCATTAAATAAATCTTTAATAAATATTAACTCCCAGTCTAGAGAATAATATAATTTTACAATAGTTAAATATAATTAATATTTAACTAAGATAAATGAAAAAACTCAATATGTGACCCTCTTGGATTATTTATTGTTGAAATTAGGTGGTATTTCCTAAATTTTGAGATTACTATCTAGCAATGGGTCAAGGATCCTAAGAGAATGAAGTTAATGTATCAATTAAAACAACCACATAAAACTCCTTTTTTGTAAAATACTATCCCTTCTTCGCAATATCTCATCAATCTTGTTTCAAATTAATGTTATCATCCTACATTTTTAAACATATTACTTTGACTATCCAAAATAAAATCATCATTACATAGGGGTTGTGGAATTTAATTTGATGATTCCATTTTAAAGGGACAAGAAATCAACATCCATAATGCTGTAAGGGAAAAACAATTCCCCAAATTATTAATAATAATATCTAATTTGTGATGTATCCAACAAACACTAATTCCCATGAATATTTGGTATCATTGTTTTGGTTTGTAAATCAATGTACAAATTTTATGACAAACCTTAATAATAATAATAAAGTCCAATGACCATTACAAACGCTTACAAATAAGAATATATAGGGACACATAAACATACAAGTTTCATATACGCATTTCAGTTCTCATTATATCCTATCATGAACATTACCTAGTTAGAACTTCATGAAGAGAAGTCGCGTCAACTTATGGGTACTTGCAACAGACAACAAACATTCATTGTGTCACATCATGGTGTATTATAAGACCGTAAAACTATATTTAAAAATATTATCCGTGAATTTCAATTTCCTCATCATAGTAGGAATATGTTATGACCATATCAATGCAATGGACACTATAGGACATTATTACATTAATGGTTAATTGAAATTTAAATGATATGAAATAATATTTGTTTTATTTATCTTTACTTCTTTGAATAGACATATTAACCAATGTAAAACGTAATTGGTTCTAAGGATCAAACTCTAATAGAAAGCTATAAAAAATTATAATTCCCTATAATACAATACCATATTCCCTTCCCAAATAATTCATTGTCACATTCATTATATTATGGTCTATAGAGATAACTGAAATCCCTTCTAAAACAAAATATTGTTTCTAAGACAAAATCAAATTCTTTTTTGTATGTATTTTATAATATAAAATCATTTGTATATTTCTCCCTCATATATATATATATATTAATAAAATTCATTTTAACAAAAATAATATAATAAAATAAACAATTTTAATATAATGAAATGATTCTATACAAATGTCATAATCCTTTTCTACAGTCCTCTCAACTATTAAAAAACATTTTTCACATGTACATATGAACTACCAGCTTCATGAACAACATATTTTTTCATTCAAAACCGACCCACATAGACTGTAATTAAAATTTATTTATTTAATAAAATATTATAATTTTTTTAATTGTTATCCACTAGGGATAAATCATTATCTCACTTCCATCCCTCCCATTCATTTGAATATTAAAATGTTTCTTGTGTGTATGTGTGGACTACCGACTCCATAAGTGAAATGATTTTTTTTTCATTACTATTTTACATTTATAGTTCTAAAAATTTATTTATTTAATATATAATATATTATAGTGTAATATATTCTATTAATATGGTTTTAAAAGGCAAAAATAAAAATCAGTGATAATAATAAAGTAATCTGTTGTTATCAATAAAATATCCAAAAACAAACTCATCACCAATTTTATATTCACATATCTTATACGAAAAAATAGTGGAATGATATTAGAAAATTATAGATCATTATATAACTTATTAAATTTTACCTTTAATAATGTTGAAATTATGAACTTTTTATCAATAAATAAGGACCAACACAACTAATAAGATACATGTATTAAATGAGCGATGATTATAACATCAAAGGATGAAAATAAACTATAAATAACTAATATATGAGTTATGAATAATTATAAATGAATTATTAATAATATATTATATATGAATATATTTCGCGAATATATTTTGAAGACATTTATTTTTATTATACAGAAGGTCAATTCAGTTCCATTAAAGTCAATAGTTAAGGTAACAGTTTCTCATGTCACTTTTCTATCACTGAGACATATTCCATATTAACAACATTTTTTACATTGTGTGGTGTATATGATAAAAATGAATGCTTTTATGATACATTCATGAAATTTAAATTATTTTTTATCTCCATAATGTTAAAAACTTTGTTATAATTTTATTCAAGGGATACCAATGTTCTAACGGATTTTGTTAACTTAAACATCATTTCATTGAGTTATAATGATTCAGCATGAGATTATTTATTCATTATATAGTTTATTTGACCATAAAAGTTGATCAAATTATAATTCCTTTTTTTTATATAGGGAAAATGTCTTTTTTTATTCAAATTTCGCTCATTGATTATATATTTTTTCATAGAGTATAACATTTTTAATAATAAATACCTTCCTCTCTAATACACCCTATCACTTAAATGTACATAATAATTCCCCCCCCAGTTATCTCATTTATTATTTTAGAAACACCTATTGTTATTATTTCCGGTGGTCTTCATTATATTTTACCTCTTTTCAAAAAAAAATATCACATTTTGAACGATGTAGGTTTCAATAATGGTATTTTAAAATACTATTTTTCATCATGATTTAATATTTTATCTTCAACTCCACATATTTTTTGTATAAATTTATTTACTTTTCAAGTATCCATTATTGATATTCCTTCCTAAATAGAATTTTCAAAATGTTGTTGATGTCAACTTCTTGAATGATACTTCTTAAAGTAACACATAACATTATATTTTTACAACAATGTTAATTTTTTATGAAATATATTTTCATGCTATTGCTTTCGTTTTTCTCATTATCTCAAAAATATCCAACTCATTATATTTATTTTTTTATGAATCACCCTCTAAATTCCCTTTTGAAATACTTTGTTTAGGTGATGGAATTTAGGGAATCTGTTGAAAATTTTCTGATGTCATTTCTAGCGATACCATTTCAAAAAATTTAGAAATATTTTTATTTCCATTGCTTATTTATGATATGATTACTAATTAATTTTTTGTTAAATAATGGTGTATTTGTTATTATTGTGACATGGGTGGGGTCCTATATATCACACTAATACATTAGTTAAGGATTTTAATGTCATACTATAATGGATTTTTTTGAGAGTATAATTATTATTCTCTATAATCAGAGCCACTATTATTGAGTTTTATTGTGGTTAGATATGATCCCAAAGGATATGAGTGAGTTAAATTCTATTTCACTATTCACAAATGGAATATAAATGTCTGTAATTTCTTTTAACTATGATCACATCGAAAGTGTAAGAGTGTAGTCGTGGTCATATATACTCACAAAGATTGTGTGTGAATGTAATTGTGGTTAGATATTCTTATAATGACTATGAATTAGTGTAGTTGTGGTTTACTATGCTGACAAAGACTAAGAGTGGTCATAATTACAAATGTATTTTTCCATGATGTTATGATTTCTTATACCGATTCTTATTTCCAAATATCAATTCCCTATTCCACTATTATTCTCATGGAAAATGATTATTTATCTCATGATTATAAAATATTATTATAGTGTATAAGTTTGTTCATTTGAGATTACATGTCTTTCTACTATATGGGAATATATTATTGGTTCCTGATGTTTTAATAACATATTTCTCTAATTCCAATTTTCTTATATTCTTTTGATTGAACCCTACATGGTAGGTTGATGGGTTTTTCTGCTTAATAATCATTTGAGATTACCCCTTTCTATATTTTTCCATGCATTATATAATTTCAATGATTTTATCTTATGATTATTCTTGAAGGGTTCCATTTGGGTTTTGATTCTGGATAAGTGTTCATGATTACTGTAAAATAACATTCTTATTTAGTTGATCCTCAAAGACAGTAAACGTTCAATTTATGGGTTTGTAAAAAAATTTTGAGATTTAATAATTAATTAATTTAAAATATATAAAATTTTATATCGGATCAACTCACAAGGTATCAAAATGAGTATATAAACTCTTTTTTCGATATGACCTGGGAGTTTGGGTATGGTGTGTCTCAATTGGTACCAAAGTAAGTTTTAGTTTGTTTTGGTTATTTTTTTAGTCATTTTTAGGGGTTAATATGAGAATAATTTTAAAAAAACCGATATATTATATTGTGTTTATTATAATAGCTTAAAATTTCAATAAAGTATTGATTTTTTGGTTTTATTAAAATTAAATCAATGTTTGGATACAAACAATTGGAGGCTGGATTTGGGACGGATGCACAATTGGATAATTAAACTGAAAACGTTTGTATGAGTAGTAACTCAATCTTCACCTAGATCGTAAAAAAGAGGCCTAACTATAGACAAGGTTTAACAGTCCCAGTGTATATCATTTGAATGATTTATAAGCACTTTTTGAACAATTTTTAATTATTTTAATGTAATTTTAGGTTGTGATATATAACTAGTTTTGAAAATCATAATTGGAAAATGGCCACGGACAACCAAGGTTAAATTTAAGGAGTTATAGGTTGATCAAATTATGTTATAATTGAATAAAATAATTATAGGTTTAAATTAAGGTGTTAATAGAGAATACATCCAAAGATTTAGTTTTCATACTCATAAGATGATTTACAGTTATTTTGTTGTATGAAATCACAACCGATTGCAATTTATTATTTGGTTGGGAATAGTATCAGGAAAATGAAGTTGTGAACGGTATATATGTAGAATATCATAAAGAATATTATTTTTAGAAAATATTTTCCGAGTAATACCTATGGTAGTTATCGTTATTTCTTAATATAAATGATATAATCACCCATTTTGATCTTATTAATCCATTTAACTAATTTCATTAGTAAATAATATTTTAATTTATGAGGAAAAAATTTATTTAGGGGGTGAGATTTAACCCATGGATATTCTATTATGTATTTTTATTAAATAAAAACAATTTAACTGATTTTTTTACATTGAACATTTAAATAAAAACAACAATGATACATTATGTGGAGATAAAATATTAAAATGCAAGAAAAACAACAATGCATTTGGTGAATGAAATAATCAAACAAAAAGACAATATTTAATTGAGATATTTTATTATACAAAAAATCATTTTTATGAATCATATGTAATTATGAAATTATGTATATATAAATTCATAAAAGGACTTTAACATCAATCAATTAGTATAAAAATTTATAAATTTAATTTTCATGGTTTTGATTGAAGATTTTTTAATATAAATGAAATACTCTTCAAATGACTATTTTTTAAATGTTCTGTATTTATCAATAAATCATGATTCTATGGAAATTTATTGATAAAATTTAAAATAAAAAAATTTATATCCATCCAATAGTTATTAGTAATGAAAATATAAATAAATTATATTCTTAAAAATATATTTTAAAAAAAATTATATTTTATTTAGTAGGTAATTTTATTTTAAAAAATAAACATATAATGTTTTACTAATGATAAATTAATTATTTAGATTAATAATATGTTAAATATAATTTAATAAGTAATTAATAGGAAATAATAATAAGATCCATTAATAATTACAATATTCATTTTTCTATAAAAATAATTTCTCGTTATATTTTTTTCCATAAAAAAATTTAATTCCAATATTTAATAAATTAAATTTTATAAAATGAAATTAATTTTTCATTTAATTATAAGAAAATTATCATAGGGTGAACTCTTTTGCTATTTCAAGAAATATTGACATTTATTTTAATAGTGAAAATACAATTTTGATAAGTACCACGACTTTTATGACATTAGTAAGATATACATATGAGATAAAAATTTTCAAAATCTATTTCCTAATGAATTATGTATTTAATTATTAAAATAATAGATTTAATTTATTATTTTAAATATATAAAAAATAAATACTCATTTTGAATCCTACGTAACAATTTAAATAAAAACTAATTTTATTCTTTATACATTTTTTATTATAAAATTATTTTTTATCACTTATAAAAATTTAATATTTAAAATGTATGATTTTTAGTGATAATATCTAAATAAGTTAAAGTGTGATGTATCATTTTTGGTTGAAAATTTTAGTTATAGTGGTTAGAAAATAGATAATATTTTAAAAATAATTTAAAATAAAAGTTTAATATTATTGATAATGCGAAAATAACACAAAGTATTTCCCCTTATTTGTGTGTATGAAAGTTGAAATGATTCTTACTCAACAAATTTATATTATTTTTTACTTTAAGATCCACCTTCCATTGAAAAGTACATTGCCTCATTATTAATTTCTGAATATTTACAAAATTTTCAACCCTCTAACTTATAAAATGAGACGTACAATACCCATTCAAAGATAGAAAAATAAAATTATTCCCTATAATCCACCGTATTTCCTACTAAAATAAGATTATCTGATGTTTTTATCTTATTTTACATAGATACTAACCATATACCTTCAAAATGAATAATATTTCAAAGAGAAAAACAAATTCTTATACATATGTATTTTTCTTAATTACTCAATTTTCCATTTCTTCATATTTTTCCTATTCATAAAAAATATATAAAAATTTAAAATACAATAAAATTATTGCTACTAATATATTAATTTTATTTATATTTATGTAAAAATTATTTTCTACCTTCCTCTCAAATATTCAAATAATCAATATGTCTCTCATCCATACGTGAAGACTATAACCAGCCTGAGCAATGAATTTTAATTTTCACCACCTCCCCACACAACTGGTTATAAGAATATATTTAATAAATAAATTTTATATTTATTACAAAATTAATATTCTATAAATAACGATCTTGATCTACCTTCCTTCCAATCCATTCATTAGAAAATTAAAACACCAATTGTGCGTATGTGGATACTACCATCTCCATCTATGACATGTTTTGGTTTCATCCCATCAATACTTGGATATATATAAAAATTTATTTTCTGAATATATATGATATAATATGGAAATATATATCATTAATATTTTTTAATGGATTCCACAAAAATCAATGATCAATATAATGTAATATTTTATTATTAGAAAATTACCCAAAAAAATGCTCATCATTGATATCAACATAAAATGTCATAGAAATGGAATGATGATGGTACGTCATAATTAATTATGGAAATTATATGAAATTTCCATTTATAATACAATAATCGATAATTTTTTATCAATAAACATGAACCAACACCATTGTAGCTAAATGTGTATGTATTGAATGAAATTATTAACATCCGATGATAAAAATAATTTTTCCCTAGTAATATAAGTGGTGAGAATGATTATAGATAATGATATTAAATCTATTAAATATTAATTTGGTTATTAAATAATTGATTATTTTGTTTTTGATTATTATAGTGGTGGTTTAGGTGCTTTAATGAATGTAGAGAATTAAGATTAGGGTTTATCATCAAACATTCGTTTCTCTACAATATATTCCATATTCACTATTTTTTAATTTATCGTATATATAAATATTTATTAATTTATTATGATACTATAAATAAATTTATAGGATTTATAAATGCATCTCACGTTCTATCATGCATGTGATTTCAATTCAAGAGATACTATTGTAGTAGGGGATTTTATTTACTCAAACCACCATTCCTTGAGTTACAATAATTTTTCATGAAATTAAATCATAATTGATTTTTTAATTAGTACCTAATATTTGATTATATGGTACATTATATTTTCTACTATAAAAGAATATATTTTGTAATTACATACTTATTCCTTAATGAACATCATTCTCATAAAAGCATGACGATTGTTAGAAAAATTCTCATTCTCTTTAATATGAATTTTCTATTTTAGGTACATGTATTTTATTCCAAAAAATTATTTATTATTTTTGAATGAAAATATTTTTTATATATAGTTATATTCATAATTTTTTTTACATATTTTCAAAAGAAATATTTTTTAGTTTTTAAATGATATGGGTTTCGATAAAGGTATTTTAGAATATTAATTTTTTTTTTATTTTCGTGATCAAATATTTTATCATTGACTCCATATTTCTTAAAGAAAACATTAAATTATTTTTTAATAATATATTATTGGAATCCCCTTGTAAATGGTGTCTAAAAAAATTCCTGTAATATTCTTAAAATAATCTTTTGAATGTAACCCATAACTTCATTCTTTTATGATAATGTTTAAAATAATTTATTTAACTTGTTTTTCTAATTTAACTTAAATTTTAATCTTTATATACATAATATCCATCTTTTTTGGATTAATTTTTCTTAAATTACCCACTATATTCTGTCATGAAATATTTTTTTTGGGTGATTGAAAATGGGTAACGAATGATGTATATCATGAGGTTATCTCATGTGATACCATTTTGAAATGTTAATAAATTGATTTTATTTATATGGATTCTTCAATATATGATACAGGAGTTATTGTTTTTGTATCGCAAGAATATTTTTTAACATTCTGAGATGGGTGGAGTCCTATATAGTACTACAACTCATTAGTTACGGACCATTGGGAAAAAATACTTTAAGGTAACTTTTCAGTGTTTTTGGATGTGATTAATTTGGTCGAAAAAGGTAGATGAATATGAATGAGTATGGTTGGTGTTTTCTAATGTAGGTATTTATGGTGGTGTGGTTTCCTAGTGTTTAAAAAAAATTGGGCCTTAAAATAAAGTGTTTTTCTTTGGAAAAGAACGATTTTCCATTTTCTAGTAAAAAAAATTTGGACCACGAAGGATAGATCACAGACCTCATATAAGTTGCATGGAACAGTGATGAAAATAAGAAAAGAATGGATTCTTCATAGCAGTGCTATATGGACCACATAGCACAGTTTGCAAACCATTTTAGAAAAATGTTTCTCGGGGAGGCGTGTGGTTTGTGAGAGGTAAGTAGTTCATGGAAGGCTTGTGGTACATTGGATGGATCTTCATTTGTGAAAATGAGTAAATTATTTGATGATATGTGATGTGTTTTGTTCATGGAAGATATCATCCACCACAAAGGAAGAAGTTTGGTATGTGGACCGTAGAAGAAAAAATGGTTTGTGGGAGAAGTAGTTAGTGGTGAAGGTTGTACCACATTGAATGTTTGGATAACATGGATTAGTGATATTTTTGAATCTATTTTCCTGTATAATGAGTTTTAATGAAATAATTACTTAGAGAATATTTCATTAGAAAATACCATTACTTCGGGAATATTTTGAATGGGTCTGAAAGAAGTTATTGTTGAATTTCATGAAGGAGAATAGTTCGCGAGGGAGGATTATTGGAAAGGATTTTTTTGGGTACTCTACAGCTCACAAAGGAAAATGATCCATGGAGGTGAAACAATATATGGAAGAAGAGGCAGTCCGTGGAGGAGAAATTTCCTGTAGAAGTGTAGGTGATATGAAAAAGATTAATTATTCCATGAAATAGGGTTTTTTGCAGAGTAGAAGTGGTTTGCCGAGGAGAAATGGTTCATGGAAGAGAAACGGTCTATAGTGGAGAAGTGGTCCATGATGAAGATGTTTTCTTCAAAGGATAGACGTTCTGTAGAGGTTAGTGGTACGTAGAGGATATGTTGTCTATGATGGAGAGATCGTAAATTGAGGAGAAGTGGTCTACAAAGAACTTACACTATGTGTTGTAGCACAGTTTGTGGTGGACTCAAAGAAGTTTATAGAGTAACAATTCAAAAATGTAATTTCTGAAAACTAACATTGTTTATAAAAGAGGACATCATCTATGGGTGATAAGGGGACATGAAAATAGAATCTATTTATAGTTGAGAATTCATGTATTCATGAAAATTAAGGGTCTTACATGTCCATAAACTCTGAGTGGATTCCTTCCAATAGTAGTGAATAAAGGAAGTGGAAGACGGTGATCTAATCCAGTGGTAGTGAGCCAGAGAAAGAGACATAAGGAATGACTTCTGGGAACACAATGAGTTGACCCAAAATCTTATAAAGGCACCGAGCCTTGGCATAAAATTCATCTATAATGAACCTTGTAATTTAGTAGAAATCCATAATAGATATGGGAAAATTAAGACATGGTCATTTTATGCTCCTTGGATGTAGAAAATTGAGGTTGGAAAATGTAAAATCATTGTGTCTAACGCATGATTTATTTTCATTTTATATATTGTCATGGAAAGAAGAGAAATAAGTGTTTTTAACAACTAAACAATACCATTAGGGGCTGTTTTTTTAATCTGTCATACCCTGATTCATCCCCCTTTCCGAGTATTTAATCTATTTGGATAAACAATTTTAATCTCATGAGATAATAATTTTATACATCAATGCAATTATAGTTTACTATGATCATAAACACTATTCATGTGTTTAATTATAGTAAGATATTATCCCAAATAATGTGTTTATGTTTAATTTTAGTTATATATGATCACAAATACTATGAATGGGTGTAATTTTTGTTATATATGCTTATAAATATAGTGCCTGTGAGTAATGTTTTTAGATATGATCACAAATACAGTGCGTTATTGTAACTGTAGTAATCTATTCTCAAAATGATTGTGTGTGAGTGTAATTTCATTTTTATATCCTCACAAATACCATGTTAATGTGTAATTAAGGTTTCCTATTCTAAAAAATAATGTGTATTGTCAAAATTTTTAATGGACATGTTCGCAATGTTGTGATTTCTTATGATGTTTGTTATTTCGAAATTTCTATGTAATATTAATTTTTAGGCACATTGAACATGATCATTTATCTCATTATTTCTCACAATTATACCATGCTAAATTTTTTCATTTGAGATTACATATCCTTATATTATGTGGAAAAATAATATTTGTTCATGTTAATTTAATTAAACATTTCACCCATTCCCATGCCCCCATATGATTAATATCTAACACTTGATGAAATTTCAATTTGTTTTTCCAATAATGAGATTTTGAGATCATACATTTTGAATGTTTCCATTTCTTATAATTTGAAGATAATTTTAATGTATGAGAAACATGAATAGGACAATAACATGGTTGTATTAGAGAAAATCACCAAAAATTATTGTAAAATGGTTTCTTATGTAGCTATTCCTCAAAGACCTTAAACCATTGGTTTCTATGATTTTGATCTTATAGTGTGATATAATGACCACTTATTTTGAAATATATGAATGTTTACCATGGACCATCTCACGTAGTGTCAAAAGAACTACACAAAGTATGTTTTTAGTATAAATCCTACGAGTGTGGGTTTGGGGTGCCTCACACATAGCCTCAAACATTTATCTCTAGAGAAAAACTTTTTAATTACCATCTTGGAAAAACTAATTCATTTTGAAATGGTCTCTGAAAAAAGTACCATATCATCAACTTCCTTTAAAATATTAGATTAAATTATAAACATTATTTTTGTCTATTCGTTCAATTTTAAATATTTTAAAGGAGTAACAATAACCCAATTCACATGAATCTTTCATAATTCATTCCATCATTCAAAATTTATATTATTTTTATTATTTTAGTCATATAAAACATGCTACAAAATAAAAATAATCACAAAAAGTATGTTCATCATCAGCCCCTTATGTATGAAATATATCACTCTAAGAAGCAAGACATCTAATTATTCATTAATGGTAAAACCATTCCAAAATTTAATATTACATCTTTAGGATGATTAATTCAGAATAAAAGGACATTCTATGTAATTTAATGATCAAATGATACATTGATTTAAGAACTCTTCAAGAGTTTAGATGTTTTTCAAATGACCTTAAAAATATGATGAATACAATTATTCATACAAACCACGGGATGATAAATTATATATACATTCTTCGATAACTTAATATGGATACAAATTATTTAGTTCACCCCATAATTTATCAGATTGGGTGAAACTTTCATACTTAATATGCTTCAATCATTTCGAACCCATCAGTGATTCATATATAAATATCCAAATAATGAAGAATATAAGAAGACTAATATTCAATAGTCTTGATATTTTGGATAATCAATCCAGAACTTTATATGTTGAACATTTCATAAGTTCCTTTAATAATTTTGTGCAATTATTATGATGTCGACATCTATCCAAATATAATTTCATCAATGTGTTTTAGAAGCATTCATAGAAAATATATCATCAATAACATTTGATTGAGATCTCATAATTTTTATAGTACCAGTGTCACTTCAAGGACAATATATAAAAATATATAATGATGCTGATTTATTCATTTTCCTATTCAAGGGAAAATATATTTATTTCTTTTTACTCATGATGAACAATGATTATATATAATCAGTTCAACCACACTTCGGGTGTGTATAATCAGACTATTAGTTTCCAACACTTTACATTCATGTGAGTGTTGTGAGAATCTTATCAATGGTTTTTCAAGACCATAAAATATATGATACTCAATATTTCATTTAATAAACATGCATAGCATGCAATGTATACTAATCAGAAGCAAATAACACATGTGATAATTTAGTTGATGTATCGTTCATATAGATGGATCACATGGTGGGCGCACCCAATATATAATTCTTCATATGTATATGGGAAATCTATTTCCATAA
Source organism: Viscum album (assembly GCA_963277665.1). NCBI lineage: Eukaryota > Viridiplantae > Streptophyta > Magnoliopsida > Santalales > Viscaceae > Viscum > Viscum album. The sequence goes on from OY728151.1 coordinate 783,964,417, forward strand.
CAACTGCAAATGATATAAATAATTTACCTCAAAAATGGGTACCTCAGGGTAAATAATCATACAAGGGGAATTCATAATGACTTAATGATAATAAAATCATTGATAACTATGCAGACATGCATCCATTAAATATATTCATTATTCTCCCCCTAACGGATGTCTACTATGTTATCAATAAATCGATGCTCGTGTATACATGAATCAATATCTTACATTATAATTGATCCCAAATGTCCTAAATTATCATTTCATGTATTTGAGGTGCCAGGATTAGTAAACTTATGGTTTACCATTGTTGATTCGATTATACAAAACAAATTCTTTATAATCACTTTTATGATTTTCTATTACATATAGAGGTACCTTTATTGTTTTCATATGATATTCATTTTTATGAATATCATTCATATATCTCATTGAGACTTTAGATATAACTAATCATTAAGATTTTGTACTACCAGGTAGGAATATATTCGCTCTTTTGGAGTTTATTATTTTTCACTACCGGTAAATGTACTTATATGAGCATATACTATCACATATATGACTTATCTTAAAGCATTTAATCAATATAATATCTGTAAATATTTTTATTCATGATTAACTCATATAAGATCTCCAGGATCTTTCATTGTGCAAACTCATATGTGTTGTTATAATTTCCGCTTTTGGTGGTTGATGAATTCATAATATAATCATAACGGGTTAGGCCCATCACCATGTGTATTATTGCATAATTTAGATCATCTAACCAAAATATTATGGAGCTTCAGGCCCAAATACTATTTTGAAATACATCTACCAGGGATAGCAACCCCCACATCATATAAAGCTAGTGAATGTGGTAGTGAGAACCAATGTGGAAGAATCATCTGGATTCACGACACACCTTTTCCCCATCCAAAATTATAATTCATAACCAACATTCACTTTATCAAATAAAATATAAATCATTTGATCATGAATCATAAACTCTGAAATATTAATGAAATCATAAATTAAAAAATGAATAATTTCATTCACTTCAAGGAATGAGATATTGTATGTAATACTACATTCACATCAGGGAATTCATTCATTTATCGATGAATGATAATTTATTATTTTTCAATAATGATCATCCTATATAAAATATAAATTTTATTGAATATGATGATCATTAATTTAACCACTTTAGGTGGTAAAATCATTTTCATAATATATATCGGATTATAAAATTATGTAATTCAATCATTTCATTTATGAATTATACAAAAAAACATCCACTTCAGGGGATAGATGAATTACATGAGGTGATATTGATTATCCATAAGAATGTGATAAATAATAATGTTTCTCTTGATATTGTTGTTGTGGGAATAATAGATGATAAATGAGGATCTTCTTCAATACAATGTCAATTGACATTATTTTCATATCATCATTCAGGGTGGAAATATTTTATAAATATCAATAAAATTCATTGTGCTCTCTAAATATTTACTGTCATCAAACCTCTTCTGGCAGTTATATTTTTATTATTTGTTATAAAAAAATAAACCACAATGATCATTAGAAAAACATCATATTCACCTCAATCATGATTTATAATAAAATCTGGAATATTTACATTCACATCAGGGGATGAAATAAATAATTTTCAATAAATATTCTCATTCACTCCTGGGAAAAAATAAAATTATTTTTTCGAGTTTCATAGTGTGTTCAAGACAATTGAATGAATATTCAATTTAAAAATTTCATCAATTTCATCCACTTGGGGGGGTTAATATATATATAATATATTTACAATTGTTCATAAAAAATATTTAATTTATTTAAAACATTTTATCAGAAATAAAAGAATGAGAAGAAATAAAACAAATATTTACAAATATTTATTATAAAAATCATCTCCATCATGAAACATTATATAGCATAATCAAACTTGACACCTTCAGGGTGAACAAAAAATAAGGGATATGAAATTTCATGGTTCATGGAATGATTAGCGAACTTCAGATCGATGTATGAAAAGTACGCGATGATCCTCAATTTTGGGCTCAACTTACGATAGGTACGCTATGTTCATCAAACATCATCTCGACATACAACGGGTACGCGATGTTCATCGACCTTCGTCTCAACCTACTCCGGGTACACGATGTTCATTGAACATCCTCTCGACATACAACTGGTATGGGATTTCCATCATTCAACGGCTCGACGTACGACGGGTACGTGATGTTCATCATTCAATCACTTCTTGTGTTGTAGTTTTTTATTCATTTGATCAATGATGTTTGTCTCGGCATCGACCACATCAGTTATTAATCAAACACATTCTCTCTAGGGAATGAAGTAAAATTTTTCAACCGTGAGTCAATACAGCTCTTCAGGAGCACATTATTTTTCCCGCAACAAAAGATTAAGAAAATCATATATTATATTCATATTTATCAAGAGAAAAAAAATAAATTTAACAATATCTTACATGTAAAATAAGACTCACCTTTTTGATGCAGCACTTCGAATGAGTGGAGTCGATGAACATGCAAAAGAGCATGTCAAAAGAATAATGTTTATAAAAACATGTGACATACCTTTTTCCTACCAAATATTTTCTTATGCTGATGATGGGGATGAAGGCAACGTCATCATGATACGCAATGTAGAGTGGATGATCATGCTGATAACGCGTTGTGAAATTGGTCAACCGCCGATTGAAACCGCGAAGCATTTCAAAACCGAAAATATAAGATCGATCATAGGCGAAGTACATCGTTGAGAAAGAGGATGCTGTATATTCATATGAAGATGATAATAACAAATGGAAATACAAATAAAAAAGAAAAAACAAGAAGTAGAGAACACAATGTAGGGAAAAAATTCCATACCATTTTGTTAACATATCACCATATTTATAGAGTACATGAGATCTGATCCAATGATGAGAATACTAAAGGTTGGCCATTAAGAGGGGAATTAATTGGGAATTGAGGAGTCATCATTATTGTCATACTTATGACATCCATTAATAACGTTTCATAACAAATATCAATTTATAAACCATTATCTATTTCTAATGGTTGATGTTTTTAATATTAAAATGTTAGAAATACTAGGAGATGTTTATCAATAATAATATTTGTTATTATTATTGTTATTATGTACTTGGGAAAATAATATGTCTCTGATATCTTTTTATTTGTATATATATGTATTGGTTATATATATATGTTAATATATATATATATATATTTGTGTGTGCGTGTGAGTATATATATAATGTTTGAGTAAAATATATTTATATATATGTCAATATATATGTTCATCTGTGTCTGTGGGTGAAAATATGTATATACGTTTGTGTATATATAAATGTTTCTTCATATATATATTTTTTTAAGGAAAAATTAATTGATTTAAATGATTAAATTTATTAATAAATATTTGAATTTTTTGGGGCACTGTACAGTGTAATAGACAACATATGTTCACCCACTCATCTTGAATTCAAAATAATTTAATTTTTTAATGATGAAATTTATAATTAATTAAATAGAGTTAATGATGGGAATTAAAAAAATGTGACAAAAGGTGCCTGAGGAGGCTCCATTAGAGAGTACACCAATATCCTCAAGTTTTTGATTTCCCACCTATATCCCTCTTACACTGTCTCTCATATTATTATTTGTATTTTCTTATTATTATTTGTCTAAATCACCAATCATCGATATCTCCTACAATATTTACAAAATTGATATGACGTTATGTAGTTGGGTTCATCTTGTTGCGAAAAATTTTAATCACCTTATTTTATGAAAGCAATGAGGTTTTTGTGGTACAATTAAACTTAAATATAAACTCTCATTGTTAGTAATCATTGCACCAAATTTAGGAATTATATATCTTTAACAAATATATTTTTACGGATTATTGGCATTATTTTTGTAATATGTCTATAGTAGTAGTAAGTAACTTACCTTCTAGGGATATTTTTATACATGTTTCCATGGTATGATAATCATATTGACGAATTTGATATCCATGATAGACTTGTGAATACTTGTGGGTGTGTGTAGCCCGTGACACAATATGAACATGCCACATGAGAATTTTTGAGATAGGTAGATTCCATGTTGATGTTTTATTCACATGTTGTATTATTGTTGATGAAATATTTTCTCAGGATCTGTTGCATGATATAATTTCATTTTTTTCCTTAATATATTTCAATTACATGTTATGGTATTGTTTATTGTGCATGATACCAATGAGTTAGGTGGACCCCTCATCGTTCGGTATCCCTAGATGGGGAGCATGTTCGAACGCTACATGTGACTTAATGATGAGACCACGATAGATGATGGGTCATAATGGCATAGTTTGGTATAACCCAAGGGAATGGAGATCATGAGTGATTAGACTCGTTAGTGACATCTTTGGGGCACAATGATCTTGAGTGATCAAACCTAGGTGGAAATAGTGGGGAATGATGGTATTTGTGATCTGACATAGAGATAGCATTAGGGATTTATAGACTAGGGTATTCTGACCTAGAGACCTAGCTCAGGTATGTCTATCAAGCAGCCTAAGGTTGGCAATGATGTTTAGGCATATCAATGAGTATTTGAAATTTTTTCCAGCATGAAGCCGAAGAATGTACAAATCGGGGTCTATAGAATATTGGTTAGTGCATGCCTACTTGGTTTTTGATTATTTGGTTATATTCTTGTCACAAATTTAATATTAATATGACATACACTTATATTGATTATGCACTATTTTTAAGGGATGTTGGTGGTTTCCCACTAAGAATTGTACTCACACCCTATTTAGTCATTTTGATGTGCTTGTAGATAAAATTCATAGGGATCCAGTAGAGGTAATGGGACTTATGATGGATGGTTGAACAGGTGAAGGAGGAGGATGCATTCATTGATTGATGATGTTCAGGTAGGACGTCTTCTGCTGCTTCCATTTCTAGCTCTAAAAAGTAGTTGGATCCTTATTTTTTTCTTTCAATTGCATATCCTCATTCTGAATCCAAATATACTCATATTATTTAATAATATTGTTATTATATATTATCAATACTCTTGCATGATATGGATTGTATCGTCTTCCCATAGTTACACTCAAGAGCCTCATAGCTGGTCGACAACCTCTTGTATATAGGGAGGCATGCATAAGATCTTGTGACATTCTAGATGACACCCGATGATTTGGGTTGGGATGTTACAAAATGGTATCAGAGGATCAGAATTCACTAACATGTTTTTTTGATTTCCTTTATTTTGGAAAATATCAACATGAGTTAGGATGTTCGGGACTCAGGCAAAAGAACTCTGTTAGTATCTTATCCACACTAAGCCATGGACATTCGAGTGGCCATTAAACAAAGCAAGTATGTTTTGTTGTTACCATCAATTATATTCATTGTGTCTGATGTACATGGTATTGATATGTAATTTATGGATTTTGGTGTGTGTTCATGATTCATGATGAGAATATAGGTTCAAATTTCATATAAACATGTTTATTGCATTATATAGATCCCAAATAAATATACTGGGTTGTTAAAAACGTGTAGATACTAATAATATGATCTTAATCCTTGAATAGGGGGTATGTGTTTTGTGCGTTCCTTTCAATGAGCTCGAATGGAATTGGAATGTGTTAATTGTAAACCCCTATGGTAGAATTAATAATATCTCTACTATAAAATCCTTATAAATATAGTTTCAAATCATGGGGTTTCCCCCTAAAAGCAAGGGTATAGACTATACCCTTGATTTTCAAACATGTGGTTGATGATGGTGTGGGTATAGACCTATACACATAGTTTTAGTAGAAACCATGGGTATAGACAGTTGATATTGTATCATAACCATGGTTTAATGAAAACTGTGGGTATATTTATATAAAATGGTTCTCCATACCATGGGTATATATTTTCCCAGGAGAAACCCTATACCGACTATTTAAGAGAGCCATGGGTAAAGGTCGTTATGCCCATTTGACAGAAACATCATTTCTTCCATCTCATGAACCTGTAAATACAATAAAACACATACTACACCATAAATTTAGTATTTTTTTATATTTATCTTCCAACCAAAATGTTTTAATAAATTTAAAACCATTGACAATACTAAAACATAAATATACCTCTATACAACCAATGAAATCAAGTCATTAAACATGTTCCACATGTCTCATAACTACCATGTAAAAAATAAAGGATATTAATATCTCCCCCATCACCAAAATCCTTATCCTCATCACAATCACCATCATCCTCATCATCATCAACAACATCCCAATCACCAACAATATCATATAGAAAGGAACAACAACATCATCATCAATATCACTAACATCATTATCTCCCCCACCTTCAGCTCGGCTATCACAAGTAAACTCATTATAATCACATACAAAATAATTTAAAGAGAAAATTGATTCCCTATATGATTAAATAGTAGTATCGGTCTCTCATGTAAGTGATTGACATATAACTGAAATAGATTTTAGTTTGTATTTGAGGATGTGTTAATTTTTTTCACACTCCCCTAAAGACATTTTTTTGCCCTAGCTACTTCGTCATATGTGCTTTTCAAATTGGGGGTTTCAGAGGTTTGAGATGATAATGATGAGGACCAATACCGGGTGGGGGTGTTGTTTTTCTTGACTTGAAGTAAGGCTCTCCCTAGGTGACCTCACATAATACCTTACTCATATTATTATTTGGCTTGAAGTTTTCATATACATTATCATCAAGGACTTCTAGGGAAGAATATTGAAAACATAAAAAATATATTTAATTATAAATTTCACATAAATAATTAAAATATAAATAAACATCATAAAATATTTTCTTCTGTTTTTCAATTTACATCACTTCAATGGATTTTCTTGCTACTTGAGAAAAATAATTTTTCTTATGCCACACGACATTTGATTCCCACTACTACTTATTGAAAATGAAATTTATTAGTATATGGATATTTAAAATAATTTTTTTCCTAATTTTGAAAAATAATAGTATGGAATAAATTTTAAATTAATGAACAATTGATAAATTTAAACATGTGATAAATATTGATGAAAAATTCATAAATAAAATCTAATCATATAAACGTTATAAATTTAGCTACTCATTATAAACATTCCACAATTATAATTTATTATTTTTTTCCATAAAATGGAAATAAAACCCAATTATAGACAATAAAAATTCATTGAAAACGAATAATTCCTAAGTATAATAAATTTTTAACAGGGTTAAAGCATGTTGTATTCTAGAATAATAAATATATATTTCAATAAAGTGTTTGAATCCACAAATCCAAATCAGTAGATTCAGTGGGAGATTGAAATAAAAAAGTACTACTACATTTGATACATGTATAGTTCATAAACAATATATTAAATAATTTTCTAATGTATTTCAAGATATATAAAGATGAAACAAAAAAGAAAAGGAATCAAACACCATGTTAACTCATATTTAAGAACTTAAATAAGAGATAAAATAGATTATTGTTAATGAGATTTTAAATGAATATCAAAATTATTAAATGGGGGAAAAAATACTAATCCATTGTTTATTACATCATAATTTTATTAATATGGACTATTTAAGAAAAGTGTGCTTACATATGTATAAGAAGATGTTCAGTAAAATCATATTTTAAATAATGATTTTAATATTATCCATATTAATTAATAAAACATTTGAACATTCTTTCCTATACTAATAAGGATTGGTGGGAACATATTCTAACACCCCTTATGGTTTATAAATTCATGGGGAATGCTGAAAATTATATTGTAGGTTCAAATCAAATTAGGCCTTCTTGATATCAGTAAAAGAGGTAATGGATTCAAATGGAGAAATATAAGAAAAGGGCTTTATATATCACAAGACACAAGAATGGTCTCTAGTAGATGAATTAAAATTATTTGAGGAAGAATAAATCATAATATAATTCATATAATATGTTCATAATATGTATCCCAAGTTATATAATATATGGAAACTATATCAGATTTCAAAGTGGATTTTTTACGCTAAAATATCATTAAATATCATGTTTAAAAAAAAATATGTTATTATTCAGTTAATGAGGAAAATTTACATTGTATCATGTTTAAAATTAACAATTTATGGTATATAATACTTATTTAATAGCATAAAAAGACATTAGTACATAGCGCTTCTTAGGATTGGGCATTTTAGTGAGCCCTAATGTGTGAATATACATCATTGAATCATTGTTCTTTTTTTTCTTCCAAACATATCATAAAAAACATCAATAAATGTAATAAGAGTTAAATTTTATATTCAAACCATTAAATATTTTTAATATTTTACACTCTTTAGTCATCCAATATGTGATCAATTTTTTATATTGTGATTTTGGATAGTCAAGGAATATTGGTACACTCTAGAAATTAAAATCAACTCGACTCATCCAAAAAAATATAACACATGATTGTATGATAATCATAAGTCCCCATGGTTCATTAACCTTGCAACCTTGGTTGCTTCACCATCAGAAAATTTAAACTAAATAAGCAATGAACAAGTTAAATTATATAAATATAACAATAATATAGATATTAATTAATAAAATTTTCATACCCATGTCTCCACCCATGATTAGTATTTAATGTCATTACTGATATGTCTCTATGGGATTAGTTCAACAAGAATGATATCATGGTTCATGGATAAAGTTTCCATGAAACTTCTAAACTTCTAGAATTATTACCCATCATATTCTTCTCTTCATTATAATCCACCATTATTTGGGTTTACAGATTCCATCCTTCATTCATATGGGTGCCCCCACATTTCCTAATAGAATAGCCTACTAATTATGATAAAAGGTAAATAGAAGAATAATTAATCCACGATACAAGAAAATGATGGTATATAATTTGAAATATTTATAAACAAAAACCTGATGCAGTATACTGAATAGACTCCATTGGATATGTGGGTTGTCCTGGATCAGTATCCCTTAAAAGATGTGTCTATTCTAATTAATTCTCTACATGATCTTCATGCAATGTAGTGGATGCTCAAGGACCAGAATCATCAAATCCATGAAGAATTTTAGGAAATGGGGGAGGTAGAGACATGGAAGGATAAGTGTAGTAATGATGTCAATATATCAAAGTATATGAATATTTTAATGTTTGGAACATACTCTTAGGTGGTGAAGACATGGAATGTGAATAATATTCTAAATGTTAAGATGATGAAGGCATGGATGGGAACACCCATAGAGGAAGAATTGAAGTGGTATGGGAATAACTGGATAAATGAGATTATGATGGAGGTATGAATATGAACATCACTGGAGGCGACATATACATGATAAGGAAATAAGTGTCTAAGTGAGATGATTCTGTAAGAATGGGTGGGAACATTGTTGGAGAATCAAGTGGAGGCTGGAACAATGTTGTTGATGTGGTGTTCTCTAGCGGGTCATGGTTGAAATATGTAAGATGGGTGCTCCATCTAGGCATTGGACTATTCTTGCTCAGACCCATGATAGTAGGATGAGGTGGAGTCAACTTTAGGGAAACTGAATGTCCCTAAAAAATGTGATAAAGAATAAGAACCTAAGGTTATATTTAATGAAGATTATAAATTTTAAAATTCTTATATACACTAATGGAAGCATAGAAGGAAAGACACACTCACACATCTTTCAACCAACACCAAATAATTTATACCTTCAAAAATCAATCATAATTTTCATAAGAATGAAATGTACATTTTTTTGAAATAGTTTTTAAAAATCATGTATAAAACATAGAATTTAAAAAAGTCATAAACAATATGATAACATTATTTAGAAACAATAATTTAAAGCCATGTTATACAATTTTTAAAAACCCATTTTTAACATATTTTTTCAATTTGACTAAATTTAATTAATTTTAACCCAAATAAACAATGCTAAAAAAATATATCATTCCAAATTGAAACAAAATTAAATTATATATAGTAATACAAATCTAAGAAACAGATTTCAAGGTATAATTATTGAACAATGAACATATGTGGTTTCTTCAATATATTACTCGCCACTACTTTAGGTTCAACATCAACACTAAAAATGGAATAATTGGAGTCATTGAATGCAATATTCTGGTCAACACTAATAGGGAATCAAATATTTTAATTTCTTCCCCATCATCATGTAAAATGTGTCTTGGGATTACTTAATTAATGACACCATATGCATGTATTCGATGATCTTTCACATAAAACACTTGTCTTTGCATTGATTCCAAAATGTATGGTTCATATATATCTATGAATAAAATCATTTAAAAAACTCTAAATCTGCATTCATCAATAAATATACGATGTTTCATCACTAAATTAGACCATTTATATTTCACCATAGTGAATCGACATTGAGAGTAGTAATCCAACAAAAATATAATATAAACATGTCCATAATAAAATGCATTTTCATATTGGGTCCAACAATCTGATGCACTTGTATAATAATCTATTATAGCAGATAACATAATTCTATCATGATGTGTTCTCATTTTCACTACTCGATCGGTTGTAACAAATTTATACCAATTGATTGTTACTAATTTTCATTCAGGAAACAATTAATTGGGACTAAAATAAAGCACTCTTAATTATTGAGAAAACTATTCAATAGGTAAAATCAAAAAATGAAACATATATGAATAATAAAATTGGTGAATATATATATTTTAAGTTATTAAAGTACAAGTCATACCTCTGATTTCAACCATGCAGGAAAATCATGGCTATGTAAAGCCCCTATCCTTCTTAAAGAAAAAGATCGATGAAATATACTTATATTTTATTTTACGTTCCATAAATAAAATCATAATAAAAGTTTTATGTATATGATAAATGACATAGTATGAGATTACAAATAAATATTCAAACTACTAACTTGATTTATTCATTTAACAAATTAAATTTAAAAATGACTTTGTGATTGCCCATATCCTGATATTCAAGGTTCAATATAGCCAATGTATATGACCCAATAATTTCTACTATTTAGGTATGAGATGGAAATGATTGCTCAATTTCACTATAAAAATCTTCTTAATTTATCATAGGATTTTTATGTATTGTTCTCACGTATGTTGAATACAATTAATTAAAACTTATATATTCTTGAACCAAAAAACATGTCACAATGGATCCTTCTGGATGATTCTCCTTTATGGATTTAAGATTTCATTTTTAAAATAATTCATTAAATAGGATACAACCACGAATAAACAACGAGTCGTCAATAATGTGTTTTTGTTTGAGTATGAACTATTAAGTGTTGCATGTTTGTGGAAAATGATAGAGTAATTTTTTTTCAACTCACACAAATTTAATGGAGCCTCGTACAACTTTTTTATCATTAATTTATTTGATAACCTTTTATCACAATGAAATCTAAAAAAAAAATGGTACAACCAAATCGTAGTCACCCTTAAATTTTTGGATATCTAATACTAGATTTCTATTGTAATCATGTAATGAAGAAAGACGTGATAATCCAGGGTTTTTAAAAATTTTAGTTTCAAATTACTTTCGTTGATTCATTTAGATATGACGTTGTAATTTCCAATGGGAACCTTGATATTCTCCAATACTACCACAAGTGGATTTTACTCTAAAGTTGTCATCAAATAAGAAGAATAAATTACTTTCTATTTGTTTTCACAGATAGACACAAGTTGCAGTTCTGGTTGAATACCCCAATCCAACAAGTCCCAATGAGATTGGAAGTTATCCTAGGTATTCCACTTGATATTTAAATGATTTTAAAACAACATTTGACCTATATATTTTTTTTAATGTGTATTAAATAAAAACAGTGAAGTAACAAGTGATAAACCAATTTAGAAACTCAAAAAAGATAAAACTATTTTTTCAATTGAAAGTGGATTCAGTGTCAACATTCTTCCCCTTTTTATATTTCATATGAACATTCCATAATGAAAACTAAAATATTTCAATTCATTAATCACATCAGTTCCAAACATACGTTTAGGTGGATGTTCAATGTTGTCAATATTATAAAACCTCCATTTATTCTTCATATAATGGTGATCCAGTGGAATGAATCTTTGATTCCACATGAAACTGAAACTATGATGATATTTAAGCCTTTATTATCATGAATTCTTCATAAAAATATGAAATTATATATTTCCCCTCTTGATCCAACCATACATAATTTCATAAGAATGGAAATAATTTAAAGTTCATATAAGGGCATCACATATCAAAAATATATTTTTTGAAGAAGAATTTAATGTGCGGACACCCATATTGTCGAGGAACTTATACTCACACACTAAAGGTTCAAAATATATGTATACAACATTTCTAGGATCAAGATGTATAGATATTAGTATAGTCAATAAATATAAGGTTTTTTTTCATACATATCCTTTGAAGATGATTATAAAGGCGAATAAAAACTAGCCACATGCCATGAGTAGTAAGCATAAGTAAAATGATTAAAAGAATCACATGATAGAACCAAACTGATATTACACACCTCAGATAAAAAATCGGGATATTATGCCTCAAATTTTAGGCATTATAATCCATCTTCCAAATGAACCAATTAATTATTACCTTAAACTATTTCAGTATCATTCCATTTCATATTGTGTGAGATTTATGTAGACACGAATATATTTTGAATCCTGGGAATTAGTGAAAAGTGACACATGAATTTCTATGTCACAGTACAAAGTGGTACATCTATATTTTACTTCTATAGAGATGTACCGCATTAGTAACAACCATTACAGTATGATTTTTCATCACAAAATAAATTGAAATATTTCGGAAAATAATAATTTTTATTTAGAGGAAACCCGAGCTTCTTAATGAACTTGCATGCATTATAATGATTTTTGGGAATATATTTACCCTAAGGATGAAAGTAATTCAAAAAGGTAAGAATATAATTAATAGTGGTATTAATATTTTTATAAATGTTATTTTCATGATATAATTTCATTAAAACATCCAACTTTTTTATTTTAGTACACTCCAAATATACAGATGTTCTGGCATTATCCATTAAATGTTTTCATTTTCTCAAAATAATAAAAATAATCCTTTTTCCAATATGTATTCTTACTTTTAAATTCTTGTAATGACATATGATCTCTCTCATGATGATGAAAAAAATAAAATGGGTAAAATATAAAATTCTCTATACCATTCATTTCATTTCCTTTATGAAGAGTAGAAGATTATCTCGTTTCTCGATGGTGATACCAAACCTAATAGTTTGTTTGAAATCCAGATTTTGTTATAAAATTTCAAACATCTTCATGGATTAATCATGGTTTTCCAACACTATTATATAATAGACACTATATAAAACCCCCATGCGAAGCATTGTAATATCAAAAATGTAAAAAATTTCTGTATTCCATTAAAAATCGGTTGAAATCCAATTAGTATGATCCAAAAAAAATATATCCATTATTTTATAGGGGAAACAGTTATTTTACAGTCTAAAATGTAAACCATAAATAATAAAATTCATTATTAGACATTTTAAAATGAAATTAATTAATGTATAATATTATATAGAAAATTAAATAATAATACAAATAACATATACTTTATGGGATGAATACAAATAATGAAAAAAGGCTGCTATCCTGGAAATTAAATAATTAAATATCATGGTGGATAAATTTAATAACATTGAGACATAACAAAATTATACAAAGATTTTAATTATGAAGAATCAATCAACAAGACAAAAATAAAGGCAGAACTGTAGTTTCCTGAAAACAAATTCATATATTCCAAATGATCAAAATTCACCAAACATCAAAAAATATAACATAGAGATCAAAATTTGAATCAAATGATAATAATAATTGAAATAAATAATATGGTAGTAGAATAAATACCAAAAAATATCTACTAATTCATCAATTAAACAATGAAGATGGTATGGGCATTTTGTTCATTGGATAATATAATCTATAATATATTTGTGTAGATATCCCAAAAATTTAAAAATATGGATCAATCAGTTTAAGAGTTAAAAATAGTAAACCCAAATCACTAAATATCCAATTAAGTAGTATAATTAAAAGAAAACTAACTAATCATGTTTTCGAAAAATAATTGAACATATTATGTGGTATAATATTTTGGAGTGATGCATGCGTTATTGTCATATATTTCATTCAAGTTATCGTAAATGATATTTTACATAAAATTATATTGTTGTTCTATAAAATATTTTTTTTCTTTCTTTTTCCATTTTATATGAAAAAAGATTACATTTTTCCATATTTTAAATTAATAAGTGGTGTGATTTATTATGAATGGTTACTATTGACAACATGCAGAATATTTATAAATGATTTTTTATGAATGGATTCTAAATTTCGCTAAATTATGATTATTATTATGGTGTTTAATGTATTATAATTTTCAGTGTTATAACATGGTTTAAAATTGGCCTCATAATTCCATTGAACATGTTTTAAATTCACTTCATGAATTATTATCTATTCTTAATTTATTTAAAAACATGAAGGTAATTGTAGAGAACTGAGACATGACGTACATGGACATTACATTACTTTTGTGGAATACATAGTACATAACAAAAACACACACACAAGGACCGTAATAGTTTAGTGTCTTTGGAAACTCAGAATATAATCTGCTAATCATGGTGAAAGATCTTCAACATCTCCCCTAGAGATCCTCATTTTTTACCTGTAACCTTTTTTATATCATGGGGAAAACAAAACATAAATGGGTGAGCTAAAATTCTCATTAAGGGTAAACAAAAGAAATCTCAATCACATCATATTCATAAGAACATATCATTTTGGAAATCTTAACCTGCAAAAGAGATCACAATAACATAACATGGGATAAATCATAGTAGTGAAATTTAATACCAATAATCATAACTTAAAACAAGAAATTTTTTGGCATAAACACATAATCATATAGAATCATTTCTTAGTAGTTAATACTCGTTGCCAAGACTATCTTAGTGGACAAAGTCCATTTTTGAACCGAGTTCACTCCTCGTTTCAGTCCTGTTTCACTAAACCGGTTTAACCTGTCGTTCCAACAATTTCTATCTCATGAGATATAAAATCGTTTCCCAATTCATTGGAGGGAGATATAGGTCCCACCCATCTCATAATGATACCATTCTTATGTGTTCCACAAAATCATAAACCATACATCATATCATAACCCTTGTAATAAGATTGGGATTCTTAAACATCATGAAATCATAAAACAATTCATATAAGATAAAGGAATTCATAGAAATAATTTCATCACAACATAATCAAATAAATTTAATAATAGGGATAGAAATATAACCCATTATTATCTTAGATGGAAAATAATTTTGATAAAACACTTGAACTACATTCATGAGGAAAATATACTTTCTACTTCAAAAACTATTTTCCATTATTAGAAATGTCATACAATTCTAAACTAAAAGAATTTGATTAAAAATAAACATGAAAACATGTAAAGGAAGGTTCTTGGAAGTAATGTTTTAAAAATACATTCATACCGTATAAGTTAAAAAACATTCTTCTCGTACTTTTGTCGGAAAATTCCAAAAGATCCTCGTATTGTAAACAAAAGAAAGATTCCTTCCAATCCTTGTCGTAAAAGTCATACAACGATAAAATTGACTTTAAACATACATGTAAGAATAATAAACATTTTATGAAAACAATTTTAGAAAACATGGACATGGATGATAAAAATAACCCCAGTAAATACATACGAATAAGCAATCTCGGATAAAAATGATATTTGCAAAATTATCCCTTACCTTAGGTCTGATTTGCTTCGTAAGTGTCTGAACCTCCTGTATAATGATTTAAATAATGTCATTGACTTATTCCAGAATCATACTCATTGTTATGATATCATATATGGTTCACTTAAGACTTTATTTTACCTGTTCTTTTGTAAATTTCATGTTAAAGAGCATTTTGGGTAAAATTGTTTCATTTGTCATCCGTGTTTTGACTTGTAATTATTAATATGATTACTTAGATCATGATTACTTAATTCCATAATATAAAACATTATTTATATACAATATATATTCAGAATATACATATATATAATAGATCAGTAAATGGAAAGAAAAACACCGTTCATGGAGACGGTAGGCCGTACGTACACATGAACGATGTTTTTATTTCCTTATTGAGTTGAATGGAATTAAGTAGATGACATACATATAGATACACATAAATCCAGTATCATTATTATGTCATATATTTCATGATTAATTATTATATATACTTTATAATCATTCATGAATGGTTAACGTGGAGAATGAATCTCATCGCGTCTTGGAGACGGTAGTCCGTACGTACGCACGGGCGATGATATCATTCTCATGATAGTGGAATTATATTGGAGTGTATGTATACTATTTAAGAATAAATATAACTTTACAATAATTATATATAGATATTATGTACTCCGTTATACCCATCCATGTAAGGTGGTGGTGGAATATAGATTACACCACGGCGTGGAGACGGTATTCCGTACGTACGCACGCGCGGTGATTTCTTTTTCTGTAGGATGGATAGATGGTGAAATAGGGTTGTTTCATAAATATAATAACATATCAGTATATGAGTGATACTGATGTTATTACTTCATAATGAAACAACCTAAGAAGATGAAGTGGAAGAAGAAATAAAGTTGAAAGAATCGGTAATGGGCATTACCTCTTCTTTGAAACGCCTCTTTAAGTCCTCCTCATAGGGCACTAAAATAGTCTTTGAAGAAGACCATGACTTCTAGGATGTTTCTAGGGAAGTGGAGAAGAGAATTTGTCAGGGGTTGGCCGAGAATTAAGGGTCAAAGTTGTGTGAGGAAGAGAGGGAGGGGGTGCCCTTTTATAAGGGAAGAGAGGGGCACCTTTGGAATTCTTAAAAATATTAATTTATAATAAAACCATCCCCACTTAAAAACCTCCAAAACTGACTCATATTAGAATATAAGATGATATATGGTTTTAATCTCATCAAACAATAAAATTTTAACATGTTTCGAAATTATTTTAAAAATTATCAACTTGATTTATCCTTACATAATCAATTTAATTTTATTTGTGGTAATAACATTCTTAATTTTAAATTATAAAAAAATTACTTATTTGTTTTGAATTGTCCATAATTGGATACTTTATAACATTTAAGACAATATAAATTTAAATTTATAATTTTTAAATATATTTTTTATTTTTATACAATTTTATAATTTGTTATTTTTATAAAATAACAATAGTGTCAATTTTGACACTATTCATTTATATGAATTTAAATAAAATATATTCAGAATATATGTTCGAAATAAAAGCTTTAATAGATTCATAAAATTTCATAGGTATCTATAAAATTAGTTGAGAACATTAAATAGTTCATATAATATTTATTTTATTATTTTTAAAACCATTTATTTGTTTTATCTCGTAATAAAATAATTACTAAAACATTTATTATAATTATTTAATATACATTTTTTCATATAAAAATAAAAATTAAAATTCTATGATGAAGATAAATCTATTAAATTTCACAATAATAATTTTACTCTAATTTATCATCTTAGAATAAAAATATGTAAAATGTTATATTTATTAAATTATGAAGGTGATAACTTTGATATCATTTAAAATAAAATAATATAAGTGTCATAATCACTTTTATAAAACTCCAAACGGTTATATATTATGTAATTGGATGAATAAGGTGTATATATACACTACCAATAAGTTTTTTTAGGTTTTTGGGCCTTTTAATGTGTATTATTATTTCAATAAAAACTATATTACTGATTTGTATCTTAATAAATAATTTTTTCATCATTAATGTATCTCCATTAATGACAATTATTTAATCCCTAAAAATTCTAAATAAATTATCATGATGTAGATAATTTTATTAGATTTCTGGAGACTATTCATGTTAGAAGTTTTATGATGTTTATCACTAAATTAAAATTATTATACTTATAATATTTAAGAGAGTGACATGTTGTCACTTTCTTTGGTTTTAATAATAATTAAATTATTTTCATGGTCAAAAGTCCATAAAATGAATATAATACCACCCTTAGGTGATATGGGTCTACTTTTATCCATCCAATAGAATTTTGGAATGTGTTTGGGTAATTTTATAATATTATATTCACCCTTAATTACCCGATTTACCTTTAACTATTGTAAATAAAATTTACCGTTGTTACCATTCATAAAGCCCAAAAATAAAAAGTAGTCTATTAATATAATTTGGACCCACTGATTCCAAATATGGAATATATTTTTTCCAAATTCAATACACAGAAGTTTCATAAATTAAATTAAAATTAATCTCGTTGTCGAAAGAGAACAGGTTTTTGTTTAAAACATTGCAAAAGATTGAATTTATTTAAACTACGAATTCAAGGTAAAATCAATGCTAATGAAATAAATTTTATTAAATGGTAAAAATATATTCCTTTTATACATTAAAACCATTCGATATTATAATTCAACCACATAAATTATTACGATTAAAAAATTTGTTTTTAATTAAAATATAGCGTGTTTGTACTATTCATTAAAATATGAACGTTATCAAAATAATATGAAAATTTTATCGAAGGTAAAATTTTATATCCTTATTCCAAAGAATAATTTTATTTTGAAAAATTGAACTTATAAACATGTCATAATCTATATTTAAAGTGGTTTCTCCATGAAAAGGTGGCAAAACCACATTTTTTGAAAAATACTTATTTTACCCAAAAAGTTTATTTTGTTCTTATACCATGTTCTAGAAAATGTGTAAGATGAATAATAATGTTATAAATTTTAAAATTTAGTTAATACTATTCATTACGGCAAGTTCATAATAATATTATAATAACATATCGTTATTTAGTAAATCCCGGTATTGCGTACAACAAACGCTATCAAAGAAGGTCGTGATTGCGTGTAATGCAAGCCAAGTCAGGGTTGCATATAGTGAAAGACTCCTTTGTTGTTTTGTTATAACAGAATCCAACCATTTTTTTATACATTGAATGTAGAATAACTTATATCAAATGAACTTGAAATTTTGTATAACACGATCCATGAATTGTGTTGCATATACTGCAAGATAATACGGTGTTGCGTATAGAACAAAATAATCTTGGTATAGCATACAACAGAAGATATGAAAGAAAATAAAATTAATATATATTATAAAATATCGGGTTATTTTATTCTACCCCCCTTAAAATGAATTTCTCCCTCGAAATTCATCGGGGTTTTAAATCGTTTACTATTCATAGAAACCCACATCGTAAAAAGGAATACTAAAACTTAGTTTTAAAAAATAAAGTTAGAAATGTAACGGTCACCCAAGGTAACTCAACATTGGGATTCCACATAGGAGGGTATATGTGAAAATATGGATATGGAGGAAAAATATAACCATCATGTTCTGATGGAGAGTGGTAGAGAACATGGCTATGAAATAGCCAACAATCACAATGCCATAGATTTGTGGTACCATCTGATTCGTCGGATATAAGGTCACTAAGACAAAATTTTTGGTTTTCAAGATCATTTCCCTAAATTTGATGAAATAAATGAAATACTTACATGATTTTGGTACAATATAACTGTTGTTCATGAATTGAACAATTTCCACTTCATACCTTAATGAAATGAAGTTGAATTTGTTAATCGTGATGGGTTAGCAGATCAGGTGATAGAATGAGGGGTCATTCCATCTGTTTCAAACAAAAGGTTAGCAAAATTTATAAGTCCATCATATGGTTAGATTAATCGTATATGGTTCCAAAATTGAACTTATACTTCATATATCATACCGCATGGTAAGATAAAACTAGTTTCTACTAACCAGGGACTTCTTGTAGGCCAGTGGTAGGTGATAAAGGCCAGTCGCACTTCAGTTGTGGGTTTGATTCCGACAGCCTTGTCCGACGCGATGGGTTGTCACCCATCCTATAGGTTTTTCTTTTTCTAAAACTAAATTACTATATCATCCCAATCAATAATATCGAAAAAAGTTCTATACTTAAACAATACTAACCTATGTCCAACATAATACATTCTAATCATTAGGCGAATCTAAAATACTTCGGTCCATGCTCATAGTATAAAGAAAATGATTACTTGAAATATCACATAACAATCACGTGATTTCCATCATTTATCCCCAATATATCATAAGATATATCTTTTTGGTCAAATTACAAAAATGTGAATACCTTAATCATGTATTCTCTTGAAGAATGAATACCCATTGAACCTTAGTGAAAAAATGAATGCTGTCAAAAGATAAGTCTTTTCACATAACAGAATCCCAAAATTCCTATATAATCAAACCATAATATCACTTAGTCCTTATATCAGTCATGAGATCATGAATACAATCAAACATCTCATTATCTTCTTATGCCTTCATTATGATCATATCATCTACTTTCCAAAAATATCCGAATAACCTTCCATAGTTACCAGTACCATTCAATATATAAATTCACATACTTTTTGAAAAAAATAATGTAACAATCCTTAGATGATTCTTTATTCCATAGTACCATACATTATTCTTTATAAAAATACAATCATTCCACTAATTTCTTAATCCACTAGCTGAGCTTCATCATTTATTTCATCTCATATTTCATTTGTAGTCTCTTCATCATCATCCACATAAATACTACCCGTATGACCATGCTGATTCTCTTCATGAGATTTTCCATTAGGGAATTGGTTTGCATAATTCCCATACATTCCACATTTAAAACATTTAATCATTGTTGATGTCGTAGCAATACCATTATCCTTGTCCATGGTGCTAACTGAACCATTTCCTTTGTGCTTGCTGGCTTTGTGTCCTTCTTTTCCACACCCAAATCATCTTCCAATTCCATTGAAACAATCTCCCTGATGCCTCTTCCCACATTATTTACATGAGGGAAATTGAACTTTATTTCCTCTATGATCATCATGAAACTCCATCTTTCTCTTATTATCTGAGTCGGGAAACTTACCAAAGTTGAGATTATTGATCATATTATGAGATTTATGATTATGCATAATAATGATGTTTTGGCTTCCAAATCCTGTTTCATTTGGTTTCTCATGAAGAATACTATTCCATTGTACGTCATATCCTCCATTATCATGAATCTTCTTGTTTCCAGCCATTTTCTAAAACCCAAAAAGAATAGTGTGAGAGGCAAAAATCATGCTAGGGAAAACAACATAGTAAAGGGGGAGTACCCTCAATATCTAACATCATAGGTTAAATTCTATGATTTTTAATGCAATTATAGGACTATAACCTATACGTATACTTAGCCATAGGGACATCCTTAGACATACCTTAGACATATCTCTAGGGATCTCACTAAAGTTCTCGCATCCTAGTTTCCAAAGGGTGACTAAACCTTTCCTATGATACCAACTGTAGAGACCCGAAACTTGACGTACATGGAAATTACATTACTTTTTCAGAATACTTATTACATAATAAAAACACACCCACAAGGACCGTAATATTTTAGTGTCTTTGGAAAATCGGAATATAATCTTCCAATAGTGGTGAAAGATCTTCAACATCTCCCATAATGATCTTCCTTTTTTTTACCTAAAACCTTTCTTTTTACCCTGGGGAAAAGAAAACATAAAAGGGTGAGCTCATATTCTCAGTAATGGTAAAAAAAATAAATATCAATCACATCATATTCATAAGAACATAACATTTTGGAAATCATAACCTGAAAATGATATCATAATATCATAACATGTGATAAATCATGGTAGTGAAATGTAATCCCAATAATCATAACTTAAAACATGAAACTTTGAGGAATAAACTCATAATAATAGAGAATCATTTCTTAGTAGTCAAGACTCATTTCTAAGACTATCTTAGTGGACAATTTCCATTTCTGAACCGAGTTCACTCCTCGTTTCAGTCCTGTTTCACTGAACCAGTTTAACCTGCCGTTCTAGCCATGTCTATCTCATGAGATATAAAATCATTACCCAATTCATTAGATAAAGATATAGGTCTCACCCATCTCATAATGATACCATTCTTATGTGTGCCACAAAATCATAAACCATACATCATAGCATAACCCATGTAATAAAAATGCGATTCTTAAACATCATGAAATAATAAAACAATTCATATAAGATAAAGGAATTCATAAAAATAATTCCATCACAACATAATCAAATAAATTTAATTATAGGGATTGAAATATAACCCTTTATTATCTTAGATGGAAAATAATTTTGATAAAACACTTGAACTCCATTCTTGAGGAAAATATCCTTTCTACTTCAAAAACAATTTTCCTTTCTTAACATGTCATAAAATTCTAAAATAAATGATTTTTATTAAAAATAAACATGAAAAATTGTAAAGGAAGATTCTTGGATGTAATGTTTTAAAAATCCATTCATGCCGTATAAGGTAAAAAAATATTCTTCTCGTACTTTTGTCGAAAAAGTCAAAAAGTTCCTCACATTGTAAACAAAAGAAAGATTCCTTCCAAACCTTGTCGTAAATGTCATTAAAGGGTAAAAATGACTTTAAACATACATGTAATAATACTAAGCATTTTATGAAAACAATTTTTGAAAACAAGGACATGGATGATAAAAATAACCCCAGTAAATACTTACGAATAAGCAATCTCAGATAAAAATGATATTTTCAAAATTATCCCTTACCTTAGGTCCGATTTGCTTCGTAAGTGTTCGAACCTCCTGTATAATTATTTAAATAATGTCATTGAATTATTCCAGAATCATAATCATTGTTATGATATCATATATGGTTCACTTATGACTTTATTTTACCCATTATTTTGTAAATTCAATGTTAAAGAGCGTTTTGGGTAAAACCGTTTCATTTGTCATCCGTGTTTTGACTTGTAATTATTCATATGATTACATAGATCATGATTAATTAATTACAGAATATAAGACATGATTTATATATAATATATATTCAGAATATACATATATATAATAGATCAGTAAATTGAAATAAATTCACCGTTTGTGGAGACGGTAGGCCGTACGTACGTATGAACGCTGTTTTCGTTTCCTTATTGAGTTAAATGGAATCAAGTAGATGACATAATTATATATACACATAAATAAAGTATCATTATTATTTCATATATTTCATTATTACTTATTATATATACTTTATAATCATTCATGAATGGTTAACGTGGAGAATGAATCTCATCGCGTCGTGGAGACGGTAGTCCATACGTACGCACGAGCGATGATATCATTCTCATGATCGTGGAATTGTATTGGAGTGTATGCATACTATTTTAGAATCAATATCACTTTACAGTAATCATATATAGTTATTATGAACAACATTATACCCATCCATGTAAGGTGGTGGTGGAAAATGGATTACACCACGGCGTGGAAACGATATTCCGTACGTAAGCATGCGTGGTGATTTCATTTTTCATAGGATGGATAGATGGTGAAATAGGGATGTTTCATACATATAATAACATATAATTATATTACAGATACTGATTTTATTACTTCATAATGAAACAACCTAATAAGAAGAAGTGGAAGAAGAAATAAAGTGGAAAGAATCGGTAACAGACATTACCTCTTCTTTGAAACTCCTCTTTGAGTCCTCCTCTTAGGACAATAAAATTGGTCTTTTAAGAAGACCAGAACTTCTAGGATATTTCTAGGGAAGTGGAGAAGATAATTTTTCAGTGTTTGGCCGAGCATGAAGGCCCAAAGTGGTGTAAGGAAGAGAGGGAGTAGGTGCCCTTTTATAAGGGAGGAGAGGGGCACCAATGGAATTCTTAAAAATATTAATTTATAATAAATCCATCCCCACATAAAAACCTCCAAAACTGACTCATATTAGAATATAAGATGAGATATAGTTGTAATCTCATCAACCAATAAAATTTAGACATGTTAGGAAATTATTTTAATCATTATCAACTTGATTTATCCTTACTTAATCAATTTAATTTTATTTGTGGTAATGACATTCTAAATTTTAAATTATAATAAAAAATTACTTATTTGTTGTGAATTTTCGATAATTGGATAATTTATAACATGTTATACCATATAAATTTAAATTTATAATTTTTAAATATTTCTGTGATTTTTAAACAATTTTATAATATGTTATTTTTATAAAATAACAACAGTTTCAATTTTTACAGTATTTATTTATATGAATTTAAATAAAATATATATGGAATATATGATCGAACTAAAATCTTTAATAGAATATTAAAAGTTTATATGTATCTAGAAAATTAGTGGAGAACATTAAATAGTTCATATAATATTTATTTTATTATTTTTAAAACCATTTATTTGGTTTATCTCTTAATAAAATAATTACTACAACATTGTTTTATAATTATTTAATATACTTATTTGCTGCATAAAAATTAAAAATAAAATTCTATGATTAATATAAGTTTATTTAATTTCAAAATAATACATTCACTAGAATTGATCATCTAAAAATAACAATATGTAAAATGTTATATTTATTAAATTATCAAGGTGAAAACTTTGGTATAATTTAAAATAAAATAATATAAGTGTCATAATCACATTTATAAAACTAAAAACGGTAATATATTATGTAATTGGATGATTAATGTGTATATATACACTACCAATAATTTTTGGTCAGGTTTGTGGGCCTTTTAATGGGTATTATTGTTTCAATAAAAACTATATTTCTGATTTTTCACTTAATAAAAAATTTCTGCATCATTAATGTATCACCATTAAAGAAAATTATTTAATCCCTAAAAATTAAAAATAAATTATCATGATGTTGATAATTTTATTAGATTTCTGTAGACAATTCATGTTCGATGTTTTATTATGTTTATCACTAAATTAATATTATTATACTTATAAGATTTAAGAGAGTGACATGTGGTCACATTCTTTGGTTTTAATAATAATTAAATTATTTTCATGGTAAAAAGTCCATAAAATGAATATAAACTGACCCTTAGGTGATATGGGTCTACGTTTATCTATTAAATTGAATTTTGGCATGTGTTAGGGTAATTTTATAATATTATATTCACACTTAATTACCTGATTTACCTTTAACTATGGTAAATAAAATTTACCGTTGTTACTATTCATAAAGCCCAAAAATAAAAAGTAGTCTATTAATATAATTTGGACCCACTGATTCCAAATTTGGAATCCATTTTTCCAAATTCAACACACAGAAGTTTCAGAAATTAAATTAAAATTAATCCCGTTGTCGAAAGAAAACGGGTTTTTGTTTAAAACATTGCAAAAGATTGAATTTATTTAACCTATGAATTCAAGGTAAAATCAATGATAATGACATAAATTGTATTAAATGGTAAAAATATATTCTATTTATACTTTAAAACCATTCAATATTATAATTTAACCACATAAATTATTATGATGAAAAAAGTTGTTTTTAATTAAAATATAGCGTGTTTTTACTATTCTTTAAAATTTGAAAGTTATCAGAATAATATGAAAATTTTATCCAAGGTAAAATTTTATATCCTTATTCCAAGGAATAATTTTATTTTAAAAAATTAAACTTATAAACATTTCAAAAAATAGTTTTAAAGTGGGTTCTCAATCAAAAGGCGGCAAAACTGCATTTTTCTAAAAATACTAATTTTACCCGAAAAGTTTATTTTGATCTTTTACAATGTTCTATAAAATATGTAAGATGAATAATAATGTTATAAATTTAAAATTTAGTTAATACTATTCATAATGTCTAGTTCATAATAATATTATAATAAAATACCGTTATTTTGTAAAACCCGGTATTGCGTACAACACACGCTATCGAAGAAGATCATGATTGCGTGTAATGCAAGCCAAGTCAGGTTCGCATATAGTGCAATACTCCTTTGTTGTTTCATTATAACATAATCCAACCATTTTTCATTTATACATTGAATGTAGAATTACTTCTATCAAATGAACTTGAAATTGTGTATAACACGATCCAAGAATTGTGTTGCGTATAATGCAAGATAATACGATGTTGCGTATAGCACAAGATAATCTTGGTGTAGCATACAATAGATGATATGAAAGAAATTAAAACAAATATATCTTATAAGATCTAGGGTTATTACAGTAATACACGGTGAAAATATGAAATATCAAAAAATCATTCTAAATGTTAATGAATAAAATGAATTGATATATATACCGTTAGTGGTGTGTGAAAATTATGCAAGCGTTGGAAATAAAATACCATGTGATCTCTCATAAAATTTCTATTCTCTGTAAAGGAGTTGAATATCTACATGCCATATTGATATAATAGTTTACCTAAAATCTTATGTATGGTTTTTATAATTGATTTATCATTATGAGATTATGTTTCAAGAATCCAAGTACTATTTTTGATGTCCTATATGATTTATAATTGTTATATTCTTGGTGATTTTTTGTTAGATATTAATAATTTGTTTAACAAACACTTTTTTCTATGTTTCACGAGATGATTTAATACTAATTGGGCACATGTTTTTTGAGGTAATTATTTTTATAAGTAACCGTTAGTTTATTTGATTATTTCTAAAACATAGTTAAATTAGTTCCAAACGAAATAAAATGGAAATGATATAATAATTTTTTAAATATTAATGATGGTGAGAATATATTAATGGAATATTATTGTTTAGTATATAAAACTTTTTATGGATTTTTTTTTAATTATTATTATTCATTATTGCTTGTATTAATTTTTTGTGAAATTATATCTATGATATAGTACCCTTGAGTTTATTCAATGATTGAACCCAAATTTTGGGATAGTATATATGATTCATGATGTATATGTGTCATCATTATTTTTATTCCATGTCAATGGCTTATAAATAATTGAGGTTACAACATGGATACTTAGATATGGATGATCTAATGTTACAAACAATGTATCATATTTTGTTCCTTTATGATTCTATTTATTAATCATAAATATGAATATCTTAGGCCTAAAAAGTATCTTAAACTTCAGTTGGAATTATTTTGGAGAGAAATGCCTTATCAGTTTATTCCACTACTCCTTTGTAAAAATCAAAAATGATTTTGGAATCCAGTTTAAAAACATGTTTCAAGGTGTAGCATGTGTCATAATTTCTATAAATGTAAAAGTTATTTTTTATCTAAATTGTATATAGACTTCCAAAGTTTTTTTAAAGGATTTTGTGTTCATTGATTCTAAAAAATTTTCCAAATAAAAATAGCTCCATAACCATGAAATTTTTGAAGGGAATTTTATTTAAATTTAATGTGTTGAAAAGAAGTTAAATCATATTTGAAATGGATGCATAGTTTAGAACTAATATTAACGATTAATATTTTTGGGGATGTATGTAGATTCCTATTAATGAAATGATTTATTTCTTATTGATATTGTTAAGCTAAAATCATATTTTTTTGGGGAATGTTTTCCAGTAATGTAAATGGATTTTATGTAAATCA
This sequence comes from Viscum album, assembly GCA_963277665.1. Classification (NCBI taxonomy): domain Eukaryota; kingdom Viridiplantae; phylum Streptophyta; class Magnoliopsida; order Santalales; family Viscaceae; genus Viscum; species Viscum album. Next base: position 783,992,037 of record OY728151.1, read on the forward strand.
CAACGGAAATTTCAAACATATGTCTAATTTTAAATAGTAACTAGACTTCTACATGATAGGTATCTTTCCATGCTCATTTTTTTATTTTTTATGAATAAATACCTTACTCGTATGTGAGAAAATTATACTACGTATGGGTAGTATTTTAATATAAAATATACAATTCTCTTTGTCCATTTTGATGAAAAACGACACACCTTTTAATATGCTTATTTTAGTGTAAAAATCTAGTTAAATAATAGTTTATTTTTTTGAATAATAATGTTAAAATTTAAAATATTGAAAAAAAATTAATAAAAATGGATTACAATTATTCAAGTGTTGTTAAATGATATAACACATAAAAATAAAACTAAGATTATATATATACTAAATTATATTTTTATGATATTAAATGGGGTTTTTAAATGTAAATCATTTTCATATAAAAGTTTAATTAATAAATAATCATGAAAAAAATAATAAGAATAAGAGAAGAAATATTCAAAAGTCACTTATGTGATGTTAAAAAAGATTCAAATAAAAAAAGAATGAAATAGAAGATATTTTCATAGAAGTTGAAATAAATGAGGTAATCAGAGGAGATGAAATATAAGAGATCATAGGTGGAGGTCACCACTAGCTCGAGTGAGAGGGGAGTTAGTGAAGTATAATTGTAGGTGATTGTGCGAGACACTGAGCAGGATGATATGTGCAAAGGTAATACCAATATTTTTAAAATTCCATTGGTAAATCCAGGCTATCAGAGCTCTATACCCACGGTTCATGCGAACCTCAGGTATAGAGGTGTAGGGATATCCCCAATTTCTATTAGTGTATTTTAATTTGAATTTTTTTAATATGGATACTCTTATGTTTGGGATTGGTGGATATATGATCTAAAACACTTCTTGAGGCTAAGATTTATTATGATGGGAATAATTATTACATCCTCATTTTTAAATGATATTAAAAATCCAATGTTTTTAAATAAATAAATTCATTTTGGCGTGAAAATTTAAAATTTAAATACGTGTGTTTATTAAGTGTTTATAAAAGGATAAAATAACTATTTAACACTTTATAATATTCTTTATAATTTTTGGACTTAGTCGCTTAGTAAGTGCGGGATTCTATGGATTGTAAGTACTCAACATTGATAGAATCAAAATATAAAATATATTTCATTCATATTAATGGATGATTATTTACCAAAAAAAATTAGTATATCTTATGTGGTGTATTGTTTGAGAAATCTAAAACCACTATTATGTCCAGAATGTGGGGCTTACACTTGGTGGTTTATAAATTTTATGCGTATTGGGTGGTTGAAAATTTCACAAACAATAATACCAGTTTTATATATAATTAAATTATTATTATGTTTTTAAATAATGAATAATTAATATTTTGTAAAATATGTTTCATATAAGAAATACAAGACTTACATTAGGTCCGGACTAATGGTTTTACCCAAGGTACAACATAACATTTGTTCACATTTGATATTTGGTAACATCACACATAAGAGTAATAATAATTGGTATATGAATAATTGATTTAGAAGCTATAAATAATAATAAAAAACATATAATAATTATTATTTGTTTCAAGGATAAAAATGAAAAAAATACTTCCACGATTAATGTACTTGTTATGGTGAAAATAATGAGTGACCCAAGGAATTAATCTGATATTTGTAATTGTGTCAATTTAATGAAATATTTATTGTTAATATTAATTTATTAACTATTATCAAATTTTAATGGTTGTTGTTTTTAAAATGTTAATGTTGGAAATAATGAAAGATGTTTAATAATATTAATTATGATATTTGTTATTTTTATTTTAATTAAATTGAGAAAATAATATTTGTATGATAGTTTCATATACATATATATATATATATGTATGTATCGGTTATATATATTTATTTGTTTACATTTATATGTACCAGTATATATATAATATATGAGTTAAATAAATTAATATATATATATATGTCAATATATATATATATACATGTTTGTGTGTGTGCAGAGGGAATATATGGATATACATTTCTGTATATATAAATTCCTCCTAATATATATTCATTTAATGAAAGATTAATTGATTTAAGTAGATGAAATAAATAAATAAATGTTTGAATAATGTGGGGGCACTGTATAGTGAAATACGGTGGATTGGGGCACAGACTCTTCATGAACTGAAAATCATTTAGGGTTTTAATAATAAATGATACAATTAATTAAATAAAATTAATGTAGGGAAATAAAAAATATGATAAAAATAGGTGGGGGAGGAAACTTTGGAGCATACACCAATCCACTCATGTTTTTGTTTTTTCCACCAATCACACTCTCACACTGTCCCTCATATTATTCTTTTTATTTTATTTTCATTTTTTTTAATCATGAATCATTGATATCTCATAAAATATTGATCATATTGACACACCACTATTATCATTGAGTTCATATCATTGTGAATTTTTTAAACATATTTTTTATTATGAAGGTATCATGGTTTCAGTCATGTAGATAAGCCCGAACGTCAACTCTTGTCATCAATGGTAATTACACCTATGGTTGGAAGTCCTTAACTTTATCCGATGTTTTATAAAGATTATTGTATTGATTGTTGGAATGCATGTGTATCATTTGAAGGTTTCATACATTATTTTGATCTTGATATACATGCTTTCATGGTTTTATTTTCATAATGAAATATTTGAAATATATGATTGACTTTCGAAAACTTGTGGGTGTGTATTTGACCCAATGACCCCATACGACTTTATCGCATGAGAATTGTGGAGATAGCTGGATTCCATGATGATGTTTGATTGAAAAGTTGTTTTATTTATGATCCTATATTTTCTCAGGATTCTTTCCTTGATATAAGGCCATTATTTCCATGAGATGTGTCTATTATATGATGTGGTATTACTGCTTGTGCATGGAACCTATTAGACAAGTGGACATGTCATGGCATGGTAGCCCAATAGGGGGAGCATTCTTAGACACTACATGTGAGTTTATTATGAGAACAAGATGTATGATAGGGAATGACGTAAAAATGTGTAATACCCTAGGGGTAGGAACATCATGGGTGATTGGGCCCATATATGAGGACCTTTTGGCAAGATGATCCCAAATGATCAGACATATGTGGAAACAATGGGGAATGAGGGTCTTTGTGACTAGATCTCAAGATAGAGTTGGGTCATGATAGCCTAGTGTTTTCAGACCCGTTAGTCTAGGACTGCTATGGATATCGGTCATTTTGAAGCTGGCTCTAACGTTGAGATATTTCAATGATTGTTTCATTGTTTTGTAGGATGGTGTCAAAGAAGGTTTGACCGGGGGTCTATGGTGGCACAACTAGTTCATGCATGATCATTTTTTGATTTCATGTTTATATAATCATCATGCATTGATTATTATTATGGAATACACTACTATTTTTTATTCACTAATATTAAGGAATGGTGGTGGTGTCACACCGAGTCTTATACCCACACCTAGGTACATATTGAAGAACTTGTAGAGAGAATGCTTAGGGATCTGGTGAAGGGAATGAGACCTATGTTGGATGGTTGAGCAGGTTAGGAAGGAGGATCAATCATTGAAAGATGAAATTTGGGTGGTCAATATCCTACTGCTTTCATTTCTTACAATGTCTTGTAGTTGGATCCTTATTATATTTCATTTTTTGTGTTTCATATTTATGATTATGTATGTAATATTATTATTTAATTATATTTTAAATATTTATTATCAATCCTATTACATGATATAGAGGTTATATTCTCACAATTTTTTCACTTAAGACCCTCACTTCTAGTTGGAATCCTCTTGTGTACGCGGAGGCGTGCAAGAGGTCATGTGGCATTCTAGCTCACACCCGGTGGTTTCGGTAGGGATGTTATAGGTAGGGTCTCAAACACTTTAAAAAAGGCTCTGAGTATTCCTATTTGACCTTGAAAAACGCCACTGGTTGATCCTATAATTTTCTCAACATCATCTTAGTTATCTAGGATGATAGTTTCTCGACACACATGCAACACATTTGAGAGTATTACTCTATAAAAACATTTCCTCCTATCCACAACCATTGAAGAATATAATTTATCTTCTATAAAAATTGAATATAGCTTGAACCGAATATATACAATCCATGCTATGGAATTCACCATATGACTATATCCATTAAAATAGTTAATATCTCATGGAATTAGGTCTCCCTAGAAGAAACACACAATCCATGCACATACTATATAGACTAGAACAATATCCAACTATCATAGTATGTATTAAGAGAACTATAAGATTCTCCACATCAATTAAAAAATCATATAGTATGGTAGGTATAGTGAAGGTGTACACAAATCATGAATCTAACATAGAATACACAGAAGTGGAATAAAAATAGATAACATCTAACACAACATATGAATCACACATCATTGGAAACTCTAAGACGTGAATTTGTCAAAGAACGAATCTAAAAACTATCTAACCTTGATTGAGAAAATATATATTATTATTATTTTCTTAATATCCATGGGGATGAGGGATATAATGGGGTTGTATGATTCCCACCATATCCCCTCTATTTTTATATAAAACTATTTCTCCCTATTGATACTTCCTCGTAGGATAATGGTTCAATGATGAATCTTGAAAAGGGATTATAGCTCCACAGTAACTATAGAAGAAGGTAAGGAACTTATGATTACAATGACCACAATGTATAATAAAGTATTCATGATCTTGTACTAGGGGGTTTAGAATATCTAGCCATTGTGAAATGGGATGTAGAATTATGGAATCGACTACTATCTATCTAAATCATTTGGTGACCAGGAAACTGAGAAATTTTGTCCATTGTTCTTCTTTATAAAGGGTTATATAGGTTCCACTCCCATTAAGATCTAGATTTTTTCATTACCCTCTCAATAACAACTACATTTGAAAACACATAAAGATAAATTGAAAACATTAATGAGGTGACCTGATATTGGATATTGGGATGATAATACTCCTATAAATACCTCACCCTAAACTCATCATAAGTTATATATTCTGATAAATAATTTAATATGTTCTTATATCAGATACTGATCTCACACACACTAGAAGTCCCCTTCCTAATATTTATAATCTATTACCGACAAGAATACTTCATGGAAGAAGAAATAAAATCATCATTGAAACGATAAAAAAACATCACCAATAAAATTGTAGAGACCTTGTAATCCCAAAAGAATGAGATCCCCCACCATTGAGATAATCCTTCATGTATAATCACAACCAATGATTTATTTTTCTACATCCATGCATGAATCAAATTAAAGGTAACCCCCACCTCATACTATAAATACTCATCAGCCTAATCCAAAATCGATCCCTAATAATTCTACTAATATTTGAATTGAAACTCTCATATTTTCCTCCAATTTTTATCTTCATGGTCCTCAACTATCTAAAATGCAGCTGGTACATTCTGTGAAACATCAGCCCTAATTGAACATGATCCATTAATGAAAAAAGGAACTTATTAACGACTTGCTAAATTTAAAATATATTATATGTAATATTAATTAATAGATTCAATGTCAACATAATTACAATTATCAACCGAATTCAAATATAGACAAATGAAATTATAATTCATTATCCTTAGCTAGGTATCGACCCTATAAGAAGAATCACATCGATTAGTATGTTCCATAAATATAATGTTCTTTAATTGGATTACAAGGGTCCCAAAATACTCATTTCATAAATTTCATCCCTACTTTATATCATATAATTAATCAATATAATAATATCACCCTACCGACTAATGATATCCTCACCATTTCCTATATCTAAATTACTTTCTACCTCTTAACCATAAGATTTGATACCGTTCTATCATGACCCCACATCCACTAGATCCCTACCTGTACTAGCTATGAAGATATTGATTACCCCTAAATCCATAGTCAAGTAGTCCCATAAGCCAAGATTTTTTTGGATTCAAGAATCAAATTGAAATTTCAATCCTCAAAATATAAAAAACACATTCACTCATGTATGGATTCGTATATGTCGACTTAATTAGATTTACTGGCATCCGAGAATCCATTTTGACTTCACATAATCTATTGAAAATCCAATGAAGATGGAGAAATAGACTAATATTTCAAGGTTCAGTCATTATGACAGAATCTTGGCTGAGATAGATATGTCTACCACATGAGTGGAAGAGGTGGCTCTAACAAAAATAGATGACAGTATCAACCATGAGATCCAATATGAGGGGATACCAAAATTCTGTTTGAATTGCAAGTTCATTTGTCACATAACCTCTGAGAGTAAAATGTACATCAAATACAGATTCAGGAAATTAAAGGGATGCGATGTTGATGTATGTAGAAATAATAAAGGGATGGAAATAATTCCTCCTAAACCTAAATAAAAATTGTAACCCCCTTCAAATAAAGGTGTGAGGATTGGGAATATGTTTGTGAATTAACATTTTATTACAAAACTCACTACTTTACACACCGTGAAATTAAAGAATGAGGCAGATAATCCAATGGTTTTGAAGGTCGGACATTCATGAAATTAAGTGTCCATTTTAATAACTCTAGACCAAGGCCATACTATAGATAAATCACATGATGATAAAGGTATTGACAATGTCTTCCATTCAGATGAATAACTAATCAATGCATGGAATGTGAATCCAATGTAAGAACAGAGCCCAAAACCTATCCTGATGGAACCCACATTCACATAGATAGATTGATAAGGAATACCTCTGCAAAGGTGCATGAACAAGAACCTTCCAAAAATAAGAAGCTTTACATTCAATCTGATGCAAGAATGAACACATACTAACCTAAGGATAGCATGGATGTACTCAATGTATGAAGATAAAAACAAAAGGTATCTATACAAGTGTGATCATTGTACACTACAACACCCAATTGAGAGACCTCTAGTTGATATGGTAAATGGATTGGTGAAGATTTGGGGACTCCAATGGTTCCCACTAACTAGTAGTTGATTAATCTGATGAAGTAAATACAATCAATATAGATACAACTAGGAATGTATCCCCAAGAAATGTTGAGAAATTCAAAAATTTAACTGGAATATAATGGGATCAATAAGAAGGGAGACCTAGATATACTTCCTTGGTGGTAGAATTCACATAGGTTCTGACATCATAGGATGCTAAGAGAAGAAGATCCATAGAAAAAAGTACTCAACAAGGACAATTAATCAATAAATTAATCTCACTAAATGAGGATTTATGGGTACATGAAGTAGAAGATTCATAACATATGGATAAGACTAGCGATGTCTCAATTGATGAAAATGAGAAATTTTTTTTACCCATTTTAAACGATTCCAGATGAAATAGAAACATAAGATTATAAAAGAAAAAAAAATGAAAAGTGAGTAAAGGGAATGTCCAAGTGAATGTAAAAAGACATGGAGGGATACATACAAGGGTAATTCCCTTAAATAATGAGGACACTTTATTGGAAATGTAAAGGGATAAGAGATTCCTAGACATCCAAATCACATAGACATTTTATTTTGGCCCACAATCCCATGATGGTAGGCATTACTAAACCATAGTTACTATTTGAAAATTGGAAACGATTTAAATGGGACTCTCAGAATTATAAGTTTGTCTCAAAATGTTTTTTGACTCCAATATGGACCACCCTTGGATATGGATGAATTAATGTATCGATATTCTTGGTTGAAGGAAACTCATATTGAATCAGTATCCAACAAAAAATCAGGATGTGATATATAAATCTCATTTGTATATACTTATACATCATAAATATGGATAAGATAATTATGTAAGGAAATTGACGATCTTAATGATCATTTGAATCATAAATGGGACATTTATAGTGAAATTAAGACTATCCTGAGGCCAGAAAATAATACTAGAGGTAATTTTAATCGAATTGACTCTATATAATTCTCAAGTTGCATGGAATAATTCAATATTTTCAAGGTATCAGTTTCCTGTGCTAATTTTACAAGGAGTAGATAAACCTTTAAAAGGAGGCAAGGAAGTTAGATTGATAGGTTATTTGTTCATATGAATAATATGATTGTTTCAAATGGGGTTTCAGGTTTCACCCTATAAAACCATCACTCAGATCACAGTCCTATTCATATGGAATTCTCCACCCATTAGGCATGATCAACCCATATTCCATTAAAATACTATAATGAATTTATTGTGGATCTTGGATGTATCAAAAAAATTTCAATGTATTTGAAGCTATAACATATTGGAATCCTTTTTCATAGGATGGATTCAATATTAAGGCATTCAATGGAGTTACTAATAGAATGGAGTTCGAAACTATTCACTAAGATTGATTTGAAATTGATTTTTTTAGGATTACCATGGTTATAGCCAATTTGGTAATTAACATCATAACACCCCATCAAGAGAGGAAATAGAATATAATCATCGGCTGGATGATTTCTTAATGTTAAAGTAAAGACATGAAAAAATAAGATAATTGTTTATTGATTAAGGGATGTTGATCAGAATTCCAAATTCTTTCATAGAATGTACAATGAATATAGTGGTTAGGATAGAAATAAGGCCATAAAAATAAATAGATTCCTTCACACATATGAATATGAGATATTTAAGGTAGTAGTGGATCATTTAAGTGAACTATATCATGATTTTGGGATGGAAAAAACATTTAAAATTGTGTATAATGTAACTCCTAGTATTTCTGAGCATCAAAATTAAACTCTATTGATGGTCTCATCAAAGGATAAAACAAATTAAACTCTTTTGTATCTCAACATGGAATGTTCTTAGGGCCCAGATGGATTTACTAAATAAATTATAATGTTTTATTGGAAAATTTTGTAGGATAATATAACTCATGAAATCAAGGAATTTTTCAATCACTCCGCAATACCATATGGGATAAATTGTATCTTCATCATCATAATACCTAATAAGGATAATTTGAATGACATTAAGGAAATCAGGCAAGTTTTCCATGGGAGATAAATCCCCAAGCTCATTAAAAAGATCATTATTAGTAGAATGAGATAAGGGTTTAAGAACTAATTTACAATATATTAATTTGGATTTGTACCGGTGTGAAAAATTCATAACTGTCTATTTACTGCCTCAGAACGTGTCGATATAATGAACAGAAAAACAATGGAAGTCCATTTTTTCTCTCAAAATTAACAACACAAAAGCCTTTTATATGTTGAGGTGGAGCTTCCAAATTGATGTTTTTAAGAGATATGAATTCTAAATTTATGTTTTCAAGCTTATTCAAATCATTATTAATTATGAACGACTATCCACTCATATTAATGGATCCCCAGGAGGGGTTTATTAGTGAACACAAGTAATGAGATAATTTTATCCACTTTTAGGACTTCTGTTTTCCATTTTTGAAGCCAACATGAGTAGTTATATTAATGAACTTTCTGAAATTGGATTTGATAAGAAAATCAATGTTTGTATGAATGAATATTCTCCTTCACATCAATTGAATTCTATCAAAATTATTATACATTGGAATGCCTCAAGAAGGATAATATCATCCATTAAAACTCTTTTTTCACATTATAAATAGGTTTATAGACATGAAATCATCTAGAACAAATTCTTCTTCAATTTTGGTGACATAATATTAGTGGGAAACCAAAATAGGACTGCAACAACTACTGGTGTAAAGAAGTCATATTTTCCATTTAAATACATTATTGTTCCCTGATAAAACACTATTTTATTGAATATTTTATTGATAATAAATTAAATAATTTCCTCACATTCTGTTAAATATGTTTATTTATAAAATATTTGGGATTTAATCATTCATTTGAAAATTTGGTGAAAATTCCAGTTTTACCCTTAATAGTGCACTGTAGTAGTTTGATAATAAATATTTTTATTTTCATTATTTGAATCTGAGATTTTGTAACAATGTTACAAACTTAATGTTCTACAACATTTATTCAGGACACTAGAGATAAAGAGTGAATTTGGATGGAGTAAATGGGCCATTAATCTCTTGGTGGGCTGGACTCAGAAGAATGGACATGGGTTCAGTATTTGGGCCATATATTATTCATCCAGGCTTGTATTGAGGGCAAAATCTGAGGAAAGCTCGGGGAAATGATTTGGAAGAAATCATCCTTCTGGACGGCCAGTAAATTCACGCGTTTTGGTGGACAAATGGGCGGAGAAAGTTGGAATAAAATATTTGACAGAATTTCTACATTCCCACATGAAACCACATTTAACCTCTTCTCCCCTACCCTCTATAAATTGGAGTTTTTCTCATTTGGAGGGGTTTAGACGTGCTTTGGGATGTTGAGGGAAGAGGATAAGTGGATCCACTCCAATTCTCTAACCATTTCAATAAGGGTAGCTCTTGAAGCAAGGATCCCTTCGACGAAGCCTTCTTCTTCTCCTTCATGTTGTAATGATTTTGTTTGTGTAATAAACTTATTTGTTATTCTTTTATTTCTTCTCTTTTATTATGTTTTGTTTAAATTTATTATTCTCGTAATCTTCCTCTTTGTGCTGGAGTTCTTGAGTATAAGTATTATTGGGTTATACCCATTATAAACCATTGCACATGCAAAATGCTTCTACGATGATTACGCCACCCATTAAAAAGTAGTCTTTTATTAATCGATCTATCTTCTACCCTCTTCATTTAATTATTTTGAATCAATGAGATACTGTAATTAAAATAATATGATCCATGAATTTTGTTTTTAAATTACAAGAAACTAAGCAAGCAATTGAACAATTAATGCAAAAACACGCGAGGTCGTGATTTTGTGTAAATTGTTAGAGCGTAATCTTAATTGGTAATACAAGACCACACGGGATAAATGTGTAGAGTTAAAATATAATCTATAAACACAATTCATCGTCATTTATAGAATGGATATGAGCTCTAATTTAACACTGACCATAAACTATCCTTAGGACAACAATCAATGCAAGGTGTTGCGATTGCGTGTTCCGAAGCTAGCCTAGAGTTTAAGTAATTTCATCTTTGTGGTTATGTTAACTCTCGTAGGGTTTGAGGGATAACAGATTAGGGGATCATAATTAAGTGGATATTTATTTAAATAATAATGATTAATAATTGAATGAAGAGGTAGAGTTTGATCAATTATGCCTTTTAAAATATATTTCTAAAAAAACATCTTATTGTTGTGTCATTTTAATCGAAATTCATTTGAAAACTGAAAACAAAAAATATACAATCTTCTTATAGACAAATTCTTATAGATTCATAAACTATAAAAAAACCTCAATCCTTTAATGTATTGTTTTTATTTTATTCTCTTTTATTTTATTTTTAGAATACCTTTAATATGTTGTTTAATTCACTTCCTGCTTTGACAGACGACCTTGGTCAGCCACTCTGCTGCACCTAAGAACCCCAAAATCACATTAATCACTTGAGGGAACCCACGACAGTGCTCTTTAAAATTGGCGCCATTTTCGGGGAGACAAGTAATTATTTCAAAAAATTAGAGTTATTTTTTCCAGCATCAAGGACCACTTCCATTCGTAAGGAGATCTCAGGGATCAACAAAGCACAAGGGGAGTCAATGTATGAGTATTGGGAGAGATTCAAGAAGTTGTGAACATGCTTTCCGCATCACTAAATCAGTGAGTAACTCCTCATCCAATACTTTTACGAAGGACTCAAACCCATTGAGAGGAGCATGGTGGATTCTGTAGCTGGAGGAGCAGTGGTGGACAAGACACCAGTAGATGCACGTGCGTTGATCGACAAGATGACCCAAAACTCCAAACAATTTGGTGATAGTGGTACACCACATGTCAGGGGAGTGCATCAGGTAGGTCCTTCTTCTCTATAATGTCATTTGATTGATACTATGTTGGAAGAATTGACCACTATGGTGAGGAAAATTGCATTGGCACAAAAGACATCTCTACCCCCTCCTTTAAGGCCTTGTGGGATTTGGACTGAGACAAGCCACCGAACTAACGGTTGCCCACAACTAAAAGAGAAAGAGGATTGCGTAGCAGTATTCCTAGGAAGACCATTTCAGCAGAAAAAACAACCATATCCCAAAAAGAAGTTTGATTCATTTTCTCCAACATACAACCAAGGGTGGAAAGATCAACCAGACATGAGGTATGGCTCTGGAAAAAAACAAAGGCCCCCTTTTCAACCAAACTTTCAGCAGCCTCCACCTTACCAACAGGGTTTCCAATAACCCCAAAGGATATTTGAAGCTCAAACATCAACAAGTCAGCAACAAGGGAATCCTCCAATAATGGTAGATTCTAATACTGATGATCTTTTGAAGCAAATTGTTCTTAATCAACAATATGAGCTGAAGAGTCAAAGTTCGAAGTTGAGGGAGTTGAAGACTCAAATGAGCCAGATTGCCAGGGTCGTCCATGAACTTGTGAGTAAGAATTTTGGAAATCTACCTTCCCATCCCACTCCAAATCCAAAGGGGAATGTTAGTGCCATCACATTGAGAAGTGGAAAGCAAATGAACGATACATCTTTACCTACCATTACACCGGGATTCACCTCAACTCCAGAGAAGCCACATTCCATACCAACTGATGAGAAATCCAAGGAGAAAGAAAAAAGTAAGAAAAAGATTGATGATGTTCCTCCTAAACCCCTTCCTTTTCCAAAAAGGGTTGTCGAAACCAAGAAGATGGCTGAAGAAGCAATGAAAAAAGTGGTTTTGGACACATTCAATTGTGTGGAGATCAACATTCCTCTGCTTGAAGCCATTAATAGAATTCCAAGGTATTCCAAATTCTTAAAAGAACTCTACACCAATCGAAGAGGGATCAAGGGAAATGAGAGGTTCAATCTTGGAAGGAATGTGTCATCACTCATTACACCATCTCTAGCAATGCCGCCAAAGTGCAAGGATCCAGGGACATTTACCATCCCATGTACCATAGGGGAGTTGCACTTCTCTGATGCACTTTTTGATTTAGGAGCTTCAATAAATGTGATGCCTCATAATGTATTCTCTTCCTTACAGGTTGGTGAGTTGAAGCCAACAAGAGTAGTGGTGCAATTAGTGAATAGAGCCATGGCATATCTAGTGGGAGTCCTTGAGGATGTACTTGTCCGGGAAAGAGACATTATCATTCCAGTAGACTTCTATGGGCTTAACATGGAGGATGATTAGTTAAGTTCTCATGCACCCATTATCATAGGTAGGCCCTTACTCAAAACTTCACAAACTATCATAAATGTCAATGAGGGTACACTTTCCATGAAGTTTGGGGATGAAGTTGTGATATTTAATGTTATGGATTTCATGAAGTACCCGTCAGAGGAACATTCTGCATTTTTTATCTCCCATTTTGAACCACCAAGTAAAAACACCATGGAATTGGAATGCCCTATGATTAGGGAGATTATGAGTATTAGTTCTAGTTTGATGTCTAAGATTACTTCTACACCCGTTTTAAGGAACAAGACTCTCTAAGTTTTGATTTTGAAATTGAATCATATTCTGATTTAGGTCATGTGATCTCTGATTATGACATGGATATTGAGTATGCTGAAGGATTTGGTGCTTTATTCTCTGATTGTGATGATTTTTATACTGATACTGATGTTCATTGTGCAGATTTGTCTGTTGCATCAATTTCTCCATCCACACATCACTCCCCTACATTGGAACTCATGCCTTTTCTCCCAAATCATAAATATGCATACTTTCTTAGTGGTGATAGATTACCTGTAATCATTTCTAACAATCCCCATTTTGAACATGATGAAAAACTTTTGAATATATTGAGAGAAAACATTAGGGAAATTGGTTGGACATTGGCAGACATATCAGGTATTAGCCCCTCCATTTTCATGCATAGGATTCTCTTGGAGGATGGGGCTAAATCGGTGAGGAAACCACAATGGAGACTCAATCCAACACTTTCGGAGGTTGTTAAAAAAGAAGTTGCAAAATTGCTCGAGGAAGGTATAATCTATCCTATTTCAGATTCTCAGTGGGTAAGTCCAATTCAGGTTGTGCCTAAGAAAACTAGTTTCAGTATTTTAAAAAATGAAAATGATGAGTTAGTTCCTATGAGAGTTCAAAACAGTTGGTGAGTGTGTATTGATTATAGGAAACTGAATCAATACACTCGTAAGTACCATTTCCCTCTTCCGTTCATTGACCAGATGCTTGAGAGACTTGCAGGTATGACACATTATTGCTTCTTGGATGGTTTCTCTGGCTATTTTCAGGTTCCCATTGCAGTAGAGGACCAGGAGTAGATGACATCCACCTGCCCATTCGGTACCTTTTCTTACAGAATGATGCCATTTGGACTTTGCAATGCCCTAGGTACCTTCCAGAGATGCATAGTGAGTATTTTCGCAGATTTCATTGAGACATGCATGGAGGTATTTATGGATGATTTTACATTTTATGGATCCTCATTTGATGAATGTATCTCTATTTTGGGTGATGTGTTGCATCGTTGTATTGAGAAGAATATGGTCTTAAATTTTGAAAAATGTCATTTCATGGTCGAAAAGGGAATTGTCTTAGGTCATATAGTCTCACAACAATGCATTGAAGTTGATAAATCTAAGGTAGACATTATTTCATCCCTCCCATATCCTACATATGTGCGTGAGGTTCGATCATTCCTTGGACATGCTGGATTTTATCGACGCTTCACCAGATATTTTTGTAAGATCGCTCTACCCTTATCTTTATTGCTTCAAAAAGATATGGACATAAATTTTGATGATTCATGCAGGGTATCATTTGATGAGCTAAAGATGTGTCTGACCACTCCTCGGATCATACAGCCCCTGTGGTGGGACCTTCATTTTGAGCTTATGTGTGACGCCTCCAACTTCGCGGTTGGAGGTGTCTTATCTCAGAGGGTGGAGCGACATTCACATGTGATTGCCTATGCATCGAGGACACTGCATTCAGCCTAATCAAACAACACTACCATGGAAAAGGAGTTTCTTGCAGTCATATTTTCTTTAGATAAATTCCATTCGTATTTATTGGGATCTAACGAAATTTTTTTTTCTGACCATGCAGCTTTGAGGTACCTCCTAAAGAAGCTAGATGCTAAGCCACGACCTATCCATTGGATTCTCCTTCTTCAGGAATTTGATATTGAGATAAAGGACAAGAAGGGATCAGATAATTTGGTGGCAGACCACATGAATAGGATTCCTCACACACTAGAGGATGATGCCTTGGACCGGGTACCACATCGGGACACTTTCCCCGATGAGAATCTTCATTCCATCTCAGGTACGCAACCTTGGTATGCTGATTTAGTTAATTACATTGCTTCCTCTGAAATACCAGCAAATTTTAAGAAGCATCAAGTCTAAGATTTAAAAAGTGAGTCTAGGTATTATGTGTGGGATGATCCTTACCTATGGCGCAAGTGTAGTGACCATGTCATTTGGAGGTGTGTTCCCGATCATGAGGTTGAGTCTGTTTTGAATTTCTGTCATACACTTGCTTGTGATGGACACTTTGGACCCCAACAAATAGCTAGGAAGGTTTTGGACTATGGATTATATTGTCCTAGCATGTTTGATGATGCCCATGTGTTTTGTAATTCATGCTCTTGTTGCCAACACACTTGAAATATTTCTAGGAGACATGAGATGCCCCAAAAACCAATACTATTCTATGATATTTTTGATGTATGGGGCATTGATTTTATGTTTCCTTTTCCTAGTTCATTTGGATTATTGTATATTTTGGTTGCTGTTGATTATGTGAGTAAATGGGTGGAGGTCAAGGCCACCAGGACTGAAGATTCTCATGTTGTTGTGGACTTTGTCAAAGCACAGATTATTTGAAGTTTTGGGGTACCAAAGGCCATCATCAGTGACCAAGGGAAACACGTTTGAAATAGGAATTTTGCTTCCCTCCTTTGGAAGTATGGGGTTACACACAAAACATCAACATCATACCACCCCAAACAAATGGTCGGGCTAAGGTTTTAAATCGTGAGATGAAACAAATATTAGAGAAAATCGTGCAGCCAAATAGGATGGATTGGAGCAAGCGCTTGGATGATGAATTGTTGTCTTATAGGACATCATACAAGACACCCATTGGTATGTCCCCATTTATAATTGTTTTTGGTAAAGCATGTCATCTCCTAGTGGAAGTCGACCATCGGGCATATTGGGCTATAAAGAAATGCAACATGGATTTGGCCCAAGCTGGAATTCAAAGAAAGCTGCAAATTCAAGAGCTTGAGGAGATTCGACTGTCATCATATGAGAACTCAAGTCTCTACAAGGAAAGATCAAAATAAGCTCATGACAAAATGATCCAACAAAGGGAGTTTCATGTTTGAGAGAAATTCCTTCTCTATAGTTCACAACTCAAGCTGATGCCTGGTAAGTTGCGTTCCAGATGGTTAGGTCCTTATATTGTGACTAATGTTTTTCCTCATGGAGCAGTAGAGATCACACAAGAAGACACTGGAAAGATCTTTATAGTCAATGGGAAACGTTTGAAGAGAAACATTGAGGGACTTCTTACTGATGCAGTGGATTTTATCACACAACATGATCTCATCATCACTTGATCACATCAGGTTGTTCCTAACCCTTTAACTTTTATAATATTTGTCCTATTTAAAAACTCTTCATTTCATGTGATATATCATCTCTTTGGTTCACTTTGAGGACAATGCAATATTTTATGTCTGGTGGAGAGAACCTTTTAGTTTAGTAATTTCAATTTTTCTTCCTGTTTAAAAAAACAAACAAAAATATTGTCTGTTTTTTCAAATTTTGTGTATATATTTTTTCAATTTTCATTGTGTTGTTTAAATTTTTGAGCTAAAACGATTCTCATCAAAAATATTAAATGCATATCAATGATTGAAAGAATTTATCCCATGAAACTAATCTTAAATAAATGCTGAAATGACTTTGTTTCAAGTTCAAATATTTAGTAAATTCATGAAAATTACACTGAATTTTAAATCCCATGCCACATCTCACTGTCTTTATATTTGAAATCACATTGCATTGAGGCTTTTAAACCCTTATTTTTGTATTCTTTACATTCACCACACTTCTTGAGAGAACCGAACCATGCTTGATTTAACCAGAATTTGATCTATTCCTATCAAAACATGAGGGTTTGAGGTACTTATGTTTAAATTATTGAGGCATTTGTTTGGTATTAAAGCCCCTATTTCAAAGAATTCTATTTTGTAATAGCCTACCTGGAATATTAAATCCTTGTAGGCCTTATAATCCATGCACAGCCTGTTAGGTTTGCCACATTACAAGCCAATTTTCCCTATCCAACCAACTCTTGAAGTCAAATTGCATAATCTAGTAGAGCTTAAGTGAGGGGGAAGCTGTCTTGTGTTGTGCTACCACATTTTGTGATACTTTGGGTGGAAAATTAAATTCTGAAGGGATTTGTTTGCTACTGAAGAATTTCATTATATTGAAAGATGTTCGTATTCTGGAGCTTTCCTGACAAGTGAAGTTGTGCCTTTTCTGGAGCTTTTAATTGAAGTGGAAAGTTGTGCCTATCTGGAACTTTCAAGAAAATCATGTTTGAGAAGATTGAAATTTTTTATGCTCAAATGATGAATGGTGTATACTTTGCATGAATTTTCATGAGGATGGAGCTGAATTGATTCTACGGGGATTGAGGAGAAGACCATATTTAAGTGAAAATTAGATTAATGCAATTTTTCTTCAAAAAGAGTCAAGCCCTCCTTATTCAGCCTCAGAACTTTTCACATCTAAATCATACCAACCGAAAGACACATAACAACCCTGAAAATCCCACATGATAAAAATATTTCCTTGAATCAAATCAGGTAGAGATGTTTGAATCTATCAATACTTTGGTGACCCTTGTATGAGTTTGGATGAGAAGGACATTGCAAAAAAATTGATATTTGGGTGATGAGAGAAAATTCAAGCGAGGTAAGTGTTTTGTTCATGGGAGGATGAATGAAGTGGAAATATATTGAATGATATAAATGGAGAACTTGAAATAAGCTTTTTTATGAGGCATTATATCTTTTGATTCTTAGTGTGAACTTGATTGATCTCAAGGATATATGTTTTAAAATTTGTTTTGATTTGATATTGATGTTTACTTGATATGAGGTTTTTCCCAGGATTGCAAAAGGGTAAGTGTGGGGGAGTTGATAAAACACTATTTTATTGAATATTTTATTGATAATAAATGAAATAATTTCTTCACATTGTGTTAAATATGTTTATTTATAAAATATTTGGGATTTGATCATTCATTTGAAAATTTGGTGAAAATTCCAGTTTTACCCTTAATAGTGCACTGCAGTATTTCAAAGATAAATATTTTTATATTTATTATTTGAATTTGAAATTTTTTAAAGTTGTTCCTACCTTAATTTTCTACAACATTCATTTAGGACACTAGATCTAAATAGTGCATTCGGATGGAGTAAATGGGCCATTAATCCAATGGTGGGCTGGACTCGGTATAATGGACATGGGTTCTGTATTTGAGCCATATATTCTTCATTAGGGCTTCGATTGAGGCCATAGTTTGAGGAAAGATAGGGGACATGATTTTTCAGAAATCAACCTTCTGGAAGGCCGGTAATGTCACGCATTTTAGAGGTCAAATTTGCGGTGCAAGTTGGAACAAAATATTTGGCCGAATTTCCACATTCACACTTGAAACCACTTATACCCTCTCCTCCCCTACCCTCATTAAATTGGTGTTTTTATCATTTGGAGGGGTTGGGACGTGCTTTGAAAAGTTGAGGGCAGAGGAGATGTTTATCCACTCCAAATATCCAACCATTTCAATAATGGTAGCTCTTGAAGCAAGGATCACATTGATGGAGCCTTCTTCTTCTCCTTCATGTTGTAATTATTTTGTTTGTGTAATAAAATTCATCGTTATTCTATTATTACATCTATTTTCTTCTGTTTTGTTTAAATTTATTATTCTTTTAATCTTCCTCTTTGGGATGGAATTCTTGAGTAGAAGCGTTATTGGGTTATACCCATTATAAACCTTTGCACATGCAAAACGCTTCTATGATGATTAAGCCACCCATGTAAGAGTAGTCTTTTAGTAACTGATCTATCATTTATCCTCTTCATTTAATTATTTTGAATCAATTATCTAATGTAATTAAAATAATATGATCCATGAATTGTTTTTTTAAATTACAAGAAACTAAGAAAGAATGTGAACAATTAACACAAAAACACGCGAGGTCGGGGTTTTGTGTAAATTGTGATAGTGTAATCTTAATCGGTAATACAAGAACACACGGGATAAATTTGTAGAGTTCACATATAATCTATAAACACAATTCATTCTCATTTCCAGAATGGATATATGATCTAATTAACCACTGACCATAAGCTATCTTTAGAAGAACAATCAAAGCTGGGTGCTGTGATTGTGTGTTCTGAAGCTAGCCTAGGGTTTAAGTAATTTAATCTTTCTGGTTAAGTTAACTCTCATAAGGTTTGAGGGATAACAAATTAGGGTATCATAATTAAGTGGATATTGATTTAAATTATTATTATTAATAAGTTAATGAATAGGTAGAGTTAGATCGATTACGCCTTTTAAAATAGATTTCTAAAAAAACATCTTCTTGTTGTGTCATTTTAATCGAAATTCATTTCAAAACTGAAAACAAAAAAATATACAATCTTCTTCTAGCAAAATTCTTCTAGATTCATTAACTATAAAAAAAACTTCAATCCTTTAAAGTAGTTTTTTTATTTTATTCTATTTCATTTTATTTTTAGAATACCGTTAATAAGTTGTTAAATTCACTTCCTCTAGTGAGAGACGACCTTGGTCAGCCACTCTATTGCACCTAAGTACCCCAAAATCTCATTAATCATTTGAGGGAACCCACGATAGCACTCTTTCAAATTGGCACCGTTTCCAGGGAGACAAGTAATTATTTCAACAAATTAAAGATATTTTTTCCAGCATCAAGGACCAATTCCATTCGTAAGGAGATCTCAGGGATCAACAAAGCACAAGGGGAGTCACTGTATGAGTATTGGGAGAGATTCAAGAAGTTGGGTGCAAGCAGTCCGCATCACCAAATCAATGAGAAACTCCTCATGGAGAGGAGCATGGTGGATGCTGCAGCAGGAGGAGCATTGGTGGATAAGAAACCAGTAGCTTCACATGCGTTGATCGACAAGATGGACCAAAACTCCCAACAATTTGGTGATAGAGGTACACCACATGTCAGGGGAGTGCATTAGGTAGGTCCTTCTTCTCTTGAAAGTCATTTTATTGATACTAAGTTTGAATAATTGACCACTATGGTGAGGAAAATTGCTTTGGCACAAAAGACAACTCTACCCCCTCCTACAAGGCCTTGTGGTATTTGCACTGAGACAAGACACCCAACTGATTGTAGCCCACAACTACAAGAGACATAGAATTGTGCAGCCGTATTCCCAGGGAGACCATTTCCGCATCAACAACAACCATATCCCCAAAATAAGTTTGATTCTTTTTCTCCAATATACAACCAAGGGTGGAAAGATCAACCAGAAATGAGGTATGGCTCTGGAAAACAACAAAGGCCCCCTTTTTAACAAAACATTCAGCAGCCTCCACCATACCAACAGGGTTTCCAACAACCCCAAAGGAGATTTGAAGCTCAAACATCAACAAGTCAGTAACAAGGGAATCCTACACCGAAGGTATATTCTAATACTGATTATATTTTGATGAAAATTATTCTTAATCAACAGAATGATATGAAGAGTCAATGTTCGGAGTTGAGGGAGTTGAAGACTCAAATGATCCAGATTGCCACAGCCCTCGATGAACTTGTGAGTAAGAATTCTGGAAATCTACCTTCCCAAACCACTCCAAATCCAAAGGGGAATGTCAGTGCCATCACATTAAGAAGTGGGAAGCAAATGAACGATACATATGTACCTACCATTCCACCGGGATTCACCTCAACTCCAGAGAAGCCACATTCCATACCAACTGATTAGCAATCCAAGGAGAAAGATAATGGTAAGAAAAATATTGATCATGTTCCTCCTAAACACCTTCCTTTTCCAAACAGGGTTGTTCAAACCAAGAAGATGGCTGAAGAAGCAATGAAAAAAGAGGTTTTGGACACATTCAAGCGTGTTGAGATCAACATTCCTCTACTTGAAGCGATTAATCAAATTCCATGGTATGCCAAATTCTTAAAAAAAACTCTGCACCAATCGAAGAGGGCTCAAGGGAAATGAGAGGATCAATCTTGGAAAGAATGTGTCAGCACTCAATACACCAACTCTAGAAATGCTGACAAAGTGCAAGGATCTAGGGACATTCACCATCCCATGTACCATAGGGGAGTTTCACTTCTCTAATGCACATTGTGATTTAGGAGCTTCAATTAATGTGATTCCTCACTCTTTATTCTCTTCCTTTCAGGTTGGTGAGTTGAAGCCAACAAGAGTAGTGGTGGAATTGGCGCATAGAGCCACGACATATCCAGTGGGAGTCCTTGAGGATGTACTTGTCCGGGTAAGAGACATGATCTTTCTAGTAGACTTCTATGTGCTTAACATGGAGGATTATCAGGTAAGTTCTCATTCCCCCATTCTCTTAGGTAGGCCCTTCCTCAAAACTGCAAACACTATCATAAATGTCAATGAGGGTACACTTTCCATGGAATTTATGGATGAAGTTGTGATATTTAATGTTATAGATTCCATGAAGTACCCCTCAGTGGATTATTCTGCATTTGTTATCTACCATTTTGAACCACCAAGTAAAAACACCGTGGAATTGGATTGTCCTATGCATAGGGAGATTATGAGTATTGGTTCTAGTTTGATGTCTAAGAGTACTTATACGACCGTTTTTAATGAACAAGACTCTCTAATATTTGATTTTGAAATGGAATCATATTCTGATTTTGATCATGTGAACTCTGATTATGACATGGCTATTGAGTATGCTGATGGATTTGTTTCTTTATTCTCCGATTGTGATGAATTTTATTCTGATACTGATGTTCATTGTGAATATATGTCTGTTGCATCAATTTCTCCATCCATACATCACTCCCCTACATTGGAACTCAAGCCTTTGCCCCCAAATATTAAATATGCATACTTGCTGAGTGGTGATAGATTACCTATTATCATTTCTAACAATTTATTATTTGAACATGTTGAAAAACTTTTGATTCTATTGAGAGATAACATTAGGGAAATTGGTTGGATATTGGTATACATATCAGGTATTAGCCCCTCCATTTGAATGCATAGAATTATCTTGGAGGATGGGGATAAAATGGTGAGGCGACCACAATAGAGATTCAATCCAACACTTTTGGAGGTTGTTAAAAAAGAAGTTGCAAAATTGATCGAGGAAGGTATAATTTATCCTATTTCAGATTCTCAGTGGGTATGTCCAATTCAGGTTGTGCCTATGAAAACCGGTTTCATTGTTTTAAAAAATGAAAATGATGAGTTAGTTCTAATGAGAGTTCAAAACTGTTGGTGAGTGTGTATTGATTATAGGAAACTGAATCAATACACTTGTAAGGACCATTTCCATGCTCTATTCATTGACCAGATGCTTGAGAGACTTGCACGTAGGACACATTATTGCTTCGTTGATGGTTTCTCTGGCTTTTTTTAGGTTCCCACTACAGCAGAGGACCAGGAGTAGATGACATTCACCTGCCCATTCGGTACCTTTGCTTACAGAAGGATTCCATTTGGACTTTGCAATGCCCCAGGTACCATCCAGAGATGCATGGTGAGTATTTTCTCCGATTTCATTGAGACCTTCATGGAGGTATTTATGGATGATTTTACAGTTTATGGATACTCGTTTGATGAATGTCTCTCTGGTTTGGGTGATGTGTTGCATCATTGTATTGATAATAATCTGGTCTTAAATTTTGAAAAATGTCATTTCATGGTCGAAAAGGGAATTGTCTTAGGTCATATAGTCTCACAACGTGGCATTGAAGTTAATAAATTTAAGGTAGACATTATTTCATCCCTCCCATATCCTTCATGTGTGCGTGAGGTTCGATCATTCCTTAGACATGCTGGATTTTATCGACGCTTCACCAGAGATTTTAGTAAGATCTCTCTACCCTTATCTTGATTTCTTCAAAAAGATATTGACTTCAATTTTGATGATTCATGCAGGGTATCATTTGATGAGCTAAAGAAGTGTCTGACCACTCCACCAATCATACAGCCCCTGTGGTGGGACCTTCCTTTTGATCTTATGTGTGACGCCTCCAACTTTGCGGTTGGAGATGTCTTATCTCAGAGGGTGGAGGGAGATTCACATGTGATCGCCTATGCATCGAGGACACTGGATTCAGCCCAATAAAACTACACTACCATGGAAAAAGAGTTTCTTGCAGTCATATTTGCTTTAGAAAAATTCCATTCATATTTATTGGGCTCTAAAGTAGTTTTTTTTCTGACCATGCAGCTTTGAGGTACCTCCTAAAGAATCCAGATGCAAAGCCATGACATATCCGTTAGATTATCCTTCTTCAGGAATTTGATATTGAGATAAAGGACAAAAAGGGATCAGAGAATTTGGTGGCAGACCACATGAGTAGGTTTACTCACACACTAGAGGATGACGCCTTGGACCAGGTACCACTTCGGGACACTTTCCTCGATGAGTTTCTTTATTCCATCTCAGGTACGCATCCTTGGTATGATGATTTAGTTAATTACATTGTTTCCTCTGAAATCCCACCATATTTGAAGAAGCATCAAGTTCAAAAATTAAAAAGTGAGTCTAGGTTTTATGTGTGGGCTGATCCTTACCTCTGGCGCATGTGTAGTGACCATGTCATTAGGAGGTGTGTTCTCGATCATGAGTTTGAGTCTTTTTTTCATTTCTTTCATATACTTGCTGGTGGTGGACACTTTGGACCCCAACGGACAGCTAGGAAGGTTTTGGACTCTGGATTATATAGAACTAACTTGTTCCATGATGTCCATGTGTTTTGTAAGTCATTCTCTCGTTGCCAACACACTTGGAATATTTCTATGATACATGAGATGCCCCAACAACCCATACTATTATGTGAGATTTTTGATGTATGGGGAATTGATTTTATGGGTCCTTTTCCTAGTTCAATTGGATTTTTTTATATTTTGGTTGCTGTTGATTATGTGAGTAAATGGGTGGAGGCCAAGGCCACCAGGACTGACAATTCTCATGTTGTTGTGGACTTTGTCAAAGAACAGATTTTTTGCAGGTTTGGAGTACCAAAGGCCATCATCAGTGACCTAGGGTCACACTTTTGCAATAGGAATTTAGCTTCCCTCCTTCAGAAGTATGGGGTGACACAAAAAACATCAACACCATACCACCCCCAATAAAATGGTCAGGCTGAGGTTTCAAATCGTGAGTTCAAACAAATATTATAGAAAACTGTGCATCCAAATAGGAAGGATTGGAGAAAGTGCTTGGATGATGCATTGTGGGCTTATAGGACAGCATACAAGACACCCATTGGTATGTACCCATTTAGGATTGTTTTTGGGAAAGCATGTCATCTCCCAGTGGAAGTCGAGCATCAGGCATATTGGGATATAATGAAATGAAACATGGATTTGGCCCAAGCTGGAATTCAAAGGAAGCTGCAAATTCAAGAGCTTGAGGAGATTCGAATGACATCATATGGGAACTCAAGGCTCTACAAGGAACGATCAAAATCAGATCATGACAAAATGATTAAAAAAGGGAGTTTCATGTTGGAGAGAAATTCCTTCTCTATAGTTCACGACTCAAGTTGATGCTTGGTAAGTTGCGTTCTAGATGGTTAGGTCCTTATGTTGTTAATATTGTTTTTCCTTATGTCACAGTAGAGATCACACAAGAGGACACTATAAGGATATTTACAGTCAATGGTCAATATTTAAGAGAAACATTGAGGGACTTTATACTGATGTAGTGGATTTTATCACACTGCATGACCCCATCATCACTTAATCACATCATGTTGTTCCTAACCCTTTCACTTTTATATTATTTTCCCTATTAAAAAATTCTGCATTTCATGTGTATATATCATCTCATAGGTTCAAATTGAGGAAAATGCAATATTTTAGGTGTGGGGGAGGGAACCCTTTAGTTTAGTAATTTCAAATTTTTTTCCTGTTTAAAAAAATCAAACAAAAAAATTGTGTGTATTTTCAAATTTTGTGTGTTTATTTTTTCAATTTTCTTTGTTTTTTTGAAATTTTTGAGCTAAAATGATTCTCATCACAATTTTTAAATGCATATAAATGAGTGAAACAATTTATCCCATGAAACTAAGATTAAATCAATGCTGAAATGACTTTTTTTCAAGTTCAAATATTTAGTAATTTCATGAAAAGTACACTGAATTTTGAATCACATGCCACATCTCAATGTATTTATATTTGAAATCACATTCTTGTGAGGATTCTAAACCATTATTTTCATATTCTTTACATTCACCTCACTTCTTTAGAGAACCAAACCATGCTTGATTTAACCAGAATTTGATCTATTCCTGTCAAAACATGAGGGTTTGAGGTACTTATGTTTAAATGATTGAGGAATTTGTTTGGTATTAAAGCCCCTATTTCAAAGAATCCTTTTTTGGTAATGGCCTACCTTGAATATTAAATCCTTGTAGGCCTTATAATCCATGCACATCCTATTAGGTTAGCCACATTACAAGCCAATTTTCCCTATCCAACCAACTCTTAAAGTGAAATTGCATAATATAGTTGAGCCTAAGGGTGGGGGAAGCAGTCTTGTGTTGTGCTACCACATTTTGTTATACTTTGGGTGGAAAATTAAATTCTGAAGTGATGTGTTTGCTGCTGAAGAAAGTAATTATATTGAAAGATGTTCCTTTTCTAGATATTTCATGACAAGTGAAGCTGTTCTTTTTCTGGATCTTCTAATTGAGGTGGAAAGTTGTGCCTATCTGGAGCTTTCAAGAAAATCATGATTGAGAAGATTGACATTTTTTATGCTAAATGATGAATGGTGTATAATTTGCATGAATTTACATGATGATGGAGCTGAATTGAAAATATTGGAATTGAGGAGAAGACCATATTTATGTGAAAATTAGATTAATGAAATTTGTCTTCAAAAAGAGTCAAGCCCTCCTTATTCAGCCTCAGAATTTTTCACATCTAAATCCTACGAACTGAAAGCCACAGAACAACCCTGAAATGTCCTCATGATAAACATATGTCCTTGAATCAATCAGGTAGCGATGTAAGAATCTATCAATCCTATGGTGACCCTTTTATGAGTTTGGATGAGAAAGACATTGCAAAAAAATTGATATTTGAGTGATGAGAGAAAATTCAATCGAGGTAAGTGTTTTGTGCATTGGAGGATATATGAAGTGGAAATATATTGAATGATATAAATGGAGAACTTGAAATAAGGTTTTTTATGCAAAATTATATATTTTTATTCTTAGTGTGATATTGATTGATCTCAAGGATATGTGTTTTAAAATTGGTTTTGATTTGATATTGATGTATACATGATATGAGGTTTTTCCCAGGAGTGAAAAAGGGTAAGTGTGGGGGAGTTGATAAAACACAATTTTATTGAATATTTTATTGATAATAAATGAAATAATTTCCTCACATTTTGTTAAATATGTTTATTTATAAAATATATGGGATTTGATCATTCATTTGAAAATTTGGTGAAAATTCCAGTTTTGCCCTTAATAGTGCATTGTAGTATTTTGAAGATAAATATTTTTATGTTTATTATTTGAATATGAAATTTGTAATGGTGTTACTAAATTAATGTTCTACAACATTTATTCATGACAGTAGAGCTAAAGAGTGCATTTGGAAGGATTAAATGGGCCATTAATCCAATGGTGGGATGGACTCGGCAGAATGGACATGGGTTCTGTATTTGGGCGATATATTCTTCATTAAGGCTTGGATTGAGGCCATAGTCTGAGAAAAGATAGAGGACATGATTTTGCAGAAATCATCCTTCTGGAAGGCTGGTAAAGTCACGTGTTTTGGAGGTCAAATGGGTGGTGTAAGTTGGAATAAAATATTTGGCTGAATTTCCACATTCACACTTGAAACCACTTGTAACCTCTCCTCCCCTACCCTATATAAATTGGAGTTTTTCTCATTTGGAGGTGTTGAGACGTGGTTTGGGAAGTTGAGGGCAGAGGAGAAGTGGATCCCCTCCAATTATCCAACCATTTCAATAAGGGTAGCTATTGAAGCAAGGATCCCTTCGACGAACCCTTCTTCTTCTCCTTCATGTTGTAATGATTTTGTTTGTGTAATAAAATTATTTTTCCTTCATTTATTTCATCTATTTTCTTCTGTTTTGTTTAAATTTATTCTTCTCTTAATCTTCCTCTTTGGGCTGGAATTCATGAGTAGAAGCGTTATTGGGTTATACAAATTATAAACCATTGCACATGCAAAACGCTTCTACGATGATTACGCCACCCATAGAAGAGTAGTCTTTTAGTAATTGATCTATATTCTACCCTATTCATTTAATTATTTTGAATAAATGAGATATTTTAATTCAAATAATATTATCCATGAATTGTGTTTTTAAATTACATGAAACTAAGCAATCAATTGAACAATTAACACAAAAACACGTGAGGTCGGGATTTTGTGTAAATTGTGAGAGCGTAATCTGAATCGGTAATACAAGACCACAAGGGATAAATTTGTAGAGTTAAAATATAACCTCTAAACACAATTCATCCTAATTTACATAATGGATATGTTCTCTAATTAACCACTGACCATAAGCTGTCCTTAGAACAATGATCAAAGCAGGGTGTTGCGATTGGGTGTTCTGAAGCTATCCTAGGGTTTAAGTAATTTCATCTGTGTGGTTAAGTTAACATTCGTAGGGTTTGAGGGATAAAAAATTAGGGTATCATAATTAAGTGGATATTTATTTAAATGATAATGATTATTAAGTGAATGAAGAGGTAGAGTTAGATTGATTACGCCTTTAATATAGATTTATTAAAAAACATCTTCTTGTTGTGTCATTTTAATCAAAATTCATTTCAAAACTGAAAACAAAAAAATATACAATAATCTTCCAGCAAAATTCTTCTAGATTCATAAAGTATAAAAAAACCACAATCCTTTAAAGTATTTTTTTAATTTTATTCTCTTTTATTTTATTTTTAGAATACCTTTAATAAGTTGTTAAATTCACTTCCTCCTTTGAGAGACGACATTGGTCAGCCACTCTACTGCACCTAAGTACCCCAAAAACACATTAATCATTTGAGGGCACCCACGATAGCACTCTTTCAAATTGACGCCATTTCCGAGGAGAGAAATGTAATTATTTCAAAAAATTAGAGATATTTTTACCAGCATCAAGGACCACTTCCATTCATAAGGAGATCTCATGGATCAACAAAGTACAAGGGGAGTCATTGTATGAATATTGGGAGAGATTCAAGTAGTTGTGTGAAAGCTGCCCGCATCACCAAATTAGTGAGCAACTCCTCGTACAATACTTCTTCGAAGGAGTAACACCCATGGAGAGGAGCATGGTTGATGCTGTAGCTAGAGGAGCATTGGTGGACAAGACACCAGTAGCCGCACATGTGTTGATCGACAAGATGGCCCAAAACTCCCAACAATTTGGTGATAGAGGTACACCACATGTCAGGGGAGTGCATTCGGTAGGCCCTTCTTCTCTTGAAAGTAATTTGATTGATACAAAGTTGGAAGAATTGACCACTATGGTGATGAAAATTTCTTTGTCACAAAATAAAACTCTACCACCACGTTCAAGGCCTTGTGGTATTTGCACTGAGACAAGACACCCAACTGACTATTGCCAACAACTACAAAAGATAGAGTATTGCGTAGCAGTATTCCTAAGGAGACCATTTCAGCAGCAACAACAACCATATCCCCAAAAGGAGTTTGATTCATTTACTCCAACATATAACAATGTGTGGAAAGATCAACTAGACATGAGGTATGGCTCTGGACAACAAGAAAGGCCACCTTTTCAACCAAACATCCAGCAGCCTCCACCTTACCAACAGGGTTTCCAACAACCCCAAAGGAGATTTGAAGCTCAAACATGAATAAGTTAGAAACAAGGGAATCCTCCACCAAAGTTAGATTATAATAATGATGATCTTTTGAAGCAAATTGTTATTAATCAACAGAATGAGCTGAAGAGTCAATGTTCGGAGTTGAGGGAGTTGAAGACTCAAATGAGCCAGATTTCCACCTTACTCAATGAACGTGTGAGTAAGAATTCTGGAAATCTACCTTCCCAACCCACTCCAAATCCAAAGGGGAATGTCAATTCCATCACATTGAGAAGTGGGATGAAAATGAACGATACATCTGTACCTTCCATTCCACTGGGATTCACCTCAACTCCAGAGAAGACACATTCCATACCAACTGATTAGAAATCCAAGGAGAAAGATAAAGGTAAGAAAAATATTGATGATGTCCCTCCTAAACCCCTTCCTTTTCCAAATAGGTTTGTTCAAACCAAGAAGATTGCTGAAGATGAAATGAAGAAAGAGGTTTTGGACACATTCAAGCGTGTGGAGATCAACATTCCTCTACTTTAAGCCATTAAGTAAATTCCAAGGTATGCCAAATTCTTAAAAGAACTCTGCACCAATCGAAGAGGGCACAAGGGAAATGAGAGGATAAATCTTGGAAGGAATGTGTCAGCACTCATTACACCAACTCTAGCCATGCTGACATAGTACAAGGATCCAGGGACATTCATCATCCCATGTACCATAAGGGAGTTGCACTTCTCTGATGCACTTTGTGATTTAGGGGCTTCAATAAATCTGATGCCTCACTCTGTATTCTCTTCCTTGCAGTTTGGTGAGTTGAAGTAAACAAGAGTGGTGGTGCAATTGGCGAATTGAGCCACGACATATCCAGCGGGAGTCCTTGAGGATGTACTTGTCCATGTAAGAGACATGATCTTTCTAGTAGACTTCTATGTGCTTAACATGGAGGATGATCAGGTAAGTTCTCATACCCCCATTATCTTAGGTAGGAACTTCCTCAAAACTTCAAAAACTATCAGAAATGTCAATGCGGGTACACTTTCCATTGAATTTGGGGATGAAGTTGTGATATTTAATGTTATGGATTACAAGTAGTACCCCTCACAGGATCATTCTACATTTGTTATCTCCCATTTTGAACCACCAAGTAAAACCACCATGGAATTGGATTGTCCTATGATTAGGGAGATTATGAGTATTGGTTCTATTTTGATCTCTAAGAGTACTTCTACACCAGTTTTTAAGGAACAAGATTCTCAAAGATTTGATTTTGAAATGGAATCATATTTCGATTTTGATCATGTGAACTCGGATTATGACATGACTATTGAGTATGCTGATGGATTTGGTGCTTTATTCTATGATTGTGATTTTTTTATTATGATACTGATGTTCACTGTGCAGATATGTCTGTTGCATCAATTTCTCCATCCACACATCACCCCCTACATTGGAACTCAAGCCTTTACCCCCAAATCTTAAATATGCATAATTGCCGAGTGGTGATAGATTACCTGTTATCATTTCTAACAATATCTCTTTTGAACATGAAGAAATACTTTTGAATCTATTGAGAGATAACATTAGGGAAATTGGTTGGACATTGGCAGACATATCAGGTATTAACCCCTCCATTTGCATGCATTGGATTCTCTTGGAAGATGGGGCTAAAACGGTAAAGCAACCACAAAGGAGACTCAATCCAACACTTTTGGAGGTTGTTAAAAAAGTAGTTGAAAAATTGCTCGAGCTAGGTATAATCTATCCTATTTCAGATTCTAAGTGGGTAAGTCCATTTCAGGTTGTGCCTATGAAAATGGGTTTCACTGTTTTAAAAAATGAAAATGATGAGTTAGTTCCTGTGAGAGTTAAAAACAGTTGGCGAGTGTGTATTGATTATAGGAAACTAAATCAATACACTCGTAAGGACTATTTCCCAATTCCATTCATTGACTAGCTGCTTGAGAGACTTGCAGGTAGGACGCATTATTGCTTTTTGGATGGTTTCTCTGGCTATTTTCAGGTTCCCATTGTAGCAGAGGACCAGTAGTAGGCGACATTCACCTACCCATTCGGTACCTTTACTTCCAGAAGGATTCCATTTGGAATTTGCAATGCCACAGGTACGTTCCAGAGATGCATGGTGGGTATTTTCTCAGATTTCATTGAGTCCTGCATGAAGGTATTTATGGATGATTTTACAGTTTATGGATCCTCATTTGATGAATGTATCTCTAGTTTGGGTGATGTGTTGCATCGTGGTATTGAGAAGAATCTGGTCTTAAATTTTGAAAAATGTCATTTCATGGTCGAAAAGGGAATTGTCTTAGGTCATATAGTCTCACAACGTGGCATTGAAGTTGATAAATCTAAGGTAGACATTATTTAATCCCTCTCATATCCTACATGTGTGTGTGAGGTTCGATCATTCCATGGACATGCTGGATATTATTGATGCTTCATCATAGATTTTAGTAAGATCGTTATACCCTTATCTTGATTGCTTCAAAATGATATTGACTTCAATTTAGATGATTCATGCAGGGTATCATTTGATGAGCTAAAGAAGTGTCTGACCACTCCACCAATCACACAGCCCCCGTGGTGGGACCTTCCTTTTGAGCTTATGTGTGATGCCTCCAACTTCGCGGTTGGAGCTGTCTTATCTCAGATGGTGGAGGGACGTTCACATGTGATCGCCTATGCATCGAGGACACTAGATTCTGCCCAATAAAACTACTCTACCATGGAAAAGGAGTTTCTTGCAGTCATATTTTCATTAGATAAATTTCACTCATATTTATTGGGCTCTAAAGTAGTTGTTTTTTCTGACCATGAGGTTTTGAGGTACCTCCTAAAGGAACCAGATGCAAAGCCATGAATTATCCGTTGGATGCTCCTTCTTCAGGAATTTGATATTGAGATAAAGGAAAAGAACGGATCAGATAATTTTTTAGCAGACCACATGATTAGGCTTACTCACACACTAGAGAATAACGCCTTAGACCAGGTACCACTTCGGGACACTTTCCCCGATGAGCAACATTATTCCATCTCAGGTACGCATTCTTGGTATGCTGATTTAGTTAATTACATTGTTTCCTATGAAATCCCAGAAAATTTTAAGACACGTAAAGTCCAAAAATTAAAAAGTTAGTCTAGGTATTATGTGTGGGAAGATCCTTACCTCTGGTGCATGTGTAGTGACCAAGTCATTAGGAGGTATGTTCCCGATCATGAGATTGAGTCTGTTTTGCATTTCTGTCATACACTTGCTTGTGGTGGACAATTTAGAACCCAACAGACTGCTAGGAAGGTTTTGGACTCTGTATTATATTGTCCTAGCTTGTTTCATGATGCCCATGTCTTTTGTATGTCATTCTCTCGTTGCCAACACACTGGGAATATTTCTAAGAGACATGAGATGCCCCAACAACCCATACTATTCTGTGAGATTTTTGATATATGGGGCATTGATTTTATGGGTCCATTTCCTAGTTCAATTGGATTTTTGTATATTTTGGTCGCTGTTGATTATGTGAGGAAATGGGTGGAGGCCAAGGCCACCAGGACTGATGATTTTCAAGTTGTAGTGGACTTTGTCAAAGAACAGATTTTTGCAGGTTTGGAGTAACAGAGGCCATCATCAGTGACCAAGGGACACGCTGTTGCAATAGGAATTTTGCTTCCATCCTTCAGAAGAATGGGGTGACACATAAAACATAAACACCATACCACCCCCAAACAAATGGCCAGGATGAGGTTTCAAATCGTGAGATGAAACAAATATTAGAAAAACCCGTGCAACCAAATAGAAAGGATTGGAGCAAGCGCTTGGATGATGAATTGTGGGCTTATAGGACAGCATACAAGACACCCATTGGTATGTCCCCATTTAGTATTGTTTTTGGTAAAGCATGTCATCTCCTTGTGGAAGTCGAGCATCAGGCATATTGTGCTATAAAGATACGCAACATGGATTTATCCCAAGATGGAATTCAAAGGAAGTTGCAAATTCAAGAGCTTGAGGAGTTTCGACTGTAATCATATGAGAACTCAAGGCTCTACAAGGAAAGATCAAAATCAGCTCATATAAAATTGATCCAACAAAGGGAGTTTCATGTTGGAGAGAAATTACTTCTCTATAGTTCACGACTCAAGCTGATGCCTGGTATGTTGTGTTCCAGATGGTTAGGTTCTTATATTGTGACTAATGTTTTTCCTTATGGTGTAGTGGAGATCACACAAGAGGACACTGGAAGGATCTTTACAGTCAATGGGCAACGTTTGAAGAGATACATTGTGGGACTTCTTACTGATGCAGTGGATTTTATCACACTACATGACCCCATCATCACTTGATCTCATTAGGTTGTTCCTAACCCTTTCACTTTTATATTATTTGTCCAATTTAAAAATTATGCATTTCATGTGCATATATCATCTCATAGGTTCACATTGAGTACAATACTATATTTTAAGTGTGGGGGAGGGAACCTTTTAGTTTATTAATTTCAATTTTTTTCCTGTTTAAAAAAACAAACAAAATAATTGTGCGGGTTTTGAAATTTTGTGAGCTTATTTTTTCTATTTTCTTTGTGTTTTTGAAATTTTTGAGCTAAAATGATTCTCATCACAATTTTGAAATGCATATAAATGAGTGAAACAATTTATCCAATGAAACTAAGCTTAAATGAATGCTGCAATGAGTTTGTTTCAAGTTCAAATATTTAGTAATTTAATGAAAAGTACACTAAATTCTGAATCCCATGCCACATCTCACTGTCTTTATATTTGAAATCACTTTTCTGTGAGCCTTCTAAAACATTATTTTCATATTCTTTACATTCACCTCACTTCTTGAGAGAACCAAACCATGCATGATTTGACCAGAATTTGATCTACTCCTATCAAAACATGAGGGTTTGAGGTACTTATGATTAAATGATTGAGGCATTTGTTTGGTATTAAAGTCCCTATTTCAAAAAATACTTTTTTATAATCGCATACCATGAATATTAAATCCTTGTAGCCCTTAGAAGTCATGCACATCATGTTAGGTTAGCCACATTACAAGCCAATTTTCCCTATCCAACCAAATCTTGAAGTTAAATTGCATAATCTAGTTGAGATTAAGTGTGGGGGAAGCTGTCTTGTGTTGTGCTACCACAATTTGTGATATTTTTGGTGGAAAATTAAAATCTGAATAGATGTGTTGGCTATTGAAGAAATTCATTATATTGAAAGTTGTGCCTTTTCTGGAGCTATCATGACAAGTGAACCTGTGCCTTTTCTGGAGCTTCTATCTAAGGTTGAATGTTGTGCCTATCTGGAGCTTTGAAGAAAATCATGTTTGAGATGATAGGCATTTTTTATGCTGAAATAATGAATGGTGTAAACGTTTCATGACTTTTAATGATGATGGAGATGAATTAATACTATGGGGATTGAGGAGAAGACCATATTTAAGTGAAAATTAGATTAATGCAATTTTTCTTCAAAAAGAGTCAAGCCCTCCTTATTCAGCCTCAGAATTTTTCACTTCTAAATCCTACCAACCGAAAGCCACAGAACAACCCTGAAAAATCCTCATGATAAAAATATGTCCTTGACTCACATCAGGTAGCAATGTAGGAATCTATCAAGCCTATGGTTACCCTTTTATGAGTTTGAATGAGAAATACATTGCAAAAAAATTGATATTTCACTGATGAGAGAAAAATCAAGCGAGTTAAGTGTTTTGTGCATGGGAGGATAAATGAAGTGGAAATATATTGAATGATATAAATGGAGAAATTGAAATAAGGGTTTTTATGAGGCTTGATATATATTTATTCTTGGTGTTAAATTGATTGATCTCAAGGATATGTGTTTTAAAATTGGTTTTGATTTGATATTGATGTTTACTTGATATGAGGTTTTTCCCAGGAGTGCAAAAGGGAAAGTGTGGGGGAGTTGGTAAAACACAATTTTATTAAATATTTTATTGATAATAAATGGAATAATTTCCTCACATTGTGTTAAATATATTTATTTTTAAAATATTTGGGATTTAATCATTCATTTGAAAATTTGGTGAAAATTCCAGTTATACCCTTAATAGTGTACTGTAGTATTTTGAAGATAAATATTTTTATGTTTATTATTTGAAATTGAGATTTTTTAAAAGTGTTCCTAACTTAATTTTCTACAACTTTAATTCAGGAAAATATAGCTAAAGAGTGAATTTGAATGGAGTAAATGGGAAATTAATCCAATGGTGGGATAGACTCAGAAGAATGCACTTGGGTTCTGTATTTGGGTCATATATTTTTCATCAAGGCTTTGATTGAGCCCAAAATTTGAGAAAATCTCAGAGACATGTTTGGGAACAAATCATCCTTCTGGAATTCTGGTCAATTCATGGGTTGTGGAGGTCAAATGGGCGGTGAAATTTGGAATAAGATATTAGGCTGAATTTCTACATTCACACTTGAAACCACTTGTAACCTCTCCTCCCCTCCCTTTTATAAATTGGTGTTTTTCTCATTTTGAGGGGTTGGTATGTGATTTGGGATGTTTAGGGAAGATGATATGTGGATCCACTTCAATTATCCAACCATTTCAATAAGGGTAGAACTTGAAGCAATGATCCCTTCGACGAAGCCTTCTTCTTCTCCTTTATGTTGTAATGATTTTGTTTGTGTAATAAGCTTCTTTTTTATTCTTTTACATCTTCTCATTTCTTCTGTTTTGTTTAATTTTCTTCTTCTCTTAATCTTCCTTTTTGGGCTGCAATTCTTTATTAGAACCATTATTGGGTTATACCCATTATAAACCATTGCACATGCAAAACGCTTCTACGATGATTACGCCACCCATGGAAGAGTAGTCTTTTAGTAATCGATCTGTCTTCTACAATCTTAATTTAATTATTTTTTATCAATGAGATACATTAATTCACATAATATGATCCATTAATTTTGTTTTTATATTACAAGAAACTAATCAATAAATTGAACAATTAACACAAAAACGCACGAGGTCGGGATTTTGTGTAAATTGTGAGAGCATAATCTTAATCGGTAGTACAAGACCACTAGGGATAAATATGTAGAGTTCAAATATAATCTATATTCACAATTCATCCTATTTTCTATAATGGATATGTTCTCTAATTAACCACTTACCATAAGCTATCTTTATAACAACAATCAAAGATGGGTGTTGTGATTGCGTGTTCCGAAGCTTTATTAAGGTTTAACTAATTTCATCTTTGTGTTTAAGTTAACTCTCGTAGGGTTCGAGGGATAAAAAATTAAGGGATCATAATTAAGTAGATATTTATTTAAATGATAATGATTAATAAGTGAATGAAGAGTTATAGTTAGATCGATTTTGCCTTTTAAAATAGATTTCTAAAAAAACATCTTCTTGTTGTGTCATTTTAATAGAAATTCATTTCAAAATTGAAAACAAAAATATATACAATCTTCTTCCAACAAAATTCTTCTAGATTCATAAACTATAAGAAAACCTCAATACTTAAAATAGTGTTTTTATTTTATTCTCTTTTATTTTATTTTTATAATACCTTTAAAAAGTTGTTAAATTCACTTCCTCCTCTGAGAGACGACCTTGGTCAGCCACTCTGCTGCATCTAAGTAACCCAAAACCACATTAATCATTTGAGGCACCCACGACAGCGCTCTTTCAAATTCGCGTCATTGCCGGGGGGACATGTAATTATTTCAACAACTTAAAGAGATTTTTTCCAGCATCAAGGACAACTTCCATTCGTATGGAGATCTCCGGGATCAACAAAGCACAAGGGGAGTCAATGAATGAGTATTGGGAGAGATTCAAGAAGTTGTGCGCAAGCTGTCCGCATCACCAAAATCAGTGAGCAACTCCTCATCCAATACTTCTACGAAGGACTCACACCCATGGAGAGGAGCATGGTGGATGCTGCAGCTAGAGGAGCATTGGTGGACAAGACACCAGTAGCTTCACGTACGTTGATTGACAAGATGGCCCAAAACTCCCAGCAATTTGGTGATAGACGTACACCACATGTCAGGGGAGTGCATCAGGTAGGTCCTTCATCTCTTGAAAGTCATTTTATTGATACTATGTTGAAAGAATTGACCAATATGGTGAGGAAAATTGCTTTGGCACAAAAGACATATCTACCCCCTCCTTCAATGCCTTGTGGTATTTTCACTGAGACAAGACACCCAACTGACTGTTGCCCACAACTACAAGAGACAGAGGATTGCGCAGCAGTATTACCAGGGAGACCATTTCACCAGCAACAAAAACCATATCTCCAAAAGGAGTTTGATTCATTTTATCCAACATATAACCAAGGGTGGAAAGATCAACCAGACATGAGGTATGGCTCTGGACAACAACAAAGGCCACCATTTCAACCAAACATCCAGCAGCATCCACCTTACCAACATGGTTTCCAACAACCCCAAAGGAGATTTGAATCTCAAACATCAACAAGTCAGCAACAAGGGAATCCTCCACCAAAGGTAGATTCTAATAATGATGAACTTTTGAAGAAAATTGTTCTTAATCAACAGAATCAGCTGAAGAGTCAAAGTTCGGAGTTGAGGGAGTTGAAAACTCAAATGAGCCAGATTGCCACCACCCTCCATGAACTTGTGAGTAAGAATTCTGGAAATCTACCTTCCCAACCCACTCCAAATCTAAAGGGGAATGTCAGTTCCATCACATTGAGAAGTTGGAAGATAATGAACGATACATATGTACCTACCATTCCACCGGGATTCACCTCAACTCCAGAGAAGCCACATTCCATACCAATTGATGAGAAATCCAAGGAGAAAGATAAATGTAAGAAAAAGATTGATGATGTTCCTCCTAAACCCCTTACTTTTTCAAACAGGGTTGTTCAAACCAAGAATATGGCTGAAGAAGCAATGAAAAAAGAGGTTTTGGACACATTCAAGTGTGTGGAGATCAACAGTCTTCTACTTGAAGACATTAAGCAAATTCCAAGGTATTCCAAATTCTTAAAAGAACTCTGAACCAATAGAAGAGGGCTCAATGGAAATGAGAGGATCAATCTTGGAAGGAATGTGTCAAAACTCATTAAACCAACTCTAGCAATGCCGAAAAAGTCCAAGGAACCAGGGACATTCACTATCCCATGTACCATAAGGGAGTTTCACTTCTCTGATGCAATTTGTGATTTAGGAGCTTCAATAAATGTGATGCCTCACTCTGTATTATCTTCTTTGCAGGTTGGTGAGTTGAAGTCAACAAGAGTAGTGGTGCAATTGGCGAATAGAGCCACATCATATCCAGTGGGAGTCCTTGAGGGTGTACTTGTCCGTGTAAGAGACATGATCTTTCCATCAGACTTCTATGTGCTTAACATGGAGGATGATCAGGAAAGTTCTCATTCCCCCATTATCTTATGTAGGCCCTTCCTCGAAACTGCAAAAACTATCATAAATGTCAATGAGGGTACACTTGCCATGGAATTTGGTGATGAAGTAGTGATATTTAATGTTATGTATTGCATGAAGTACACCTCATAGGATCATTCTGCATTTTTTATCTCCCATTTTGAAGCACCACGTAAAAAACCATGGAATTGGATTCTCCTATGCTTAGGGAGATTATGAGTATTGGTTCTAGATTGATGTCTAAGAGTACTTATACAACCGTTTTAAGGAAAATAACTCTCTAAATTTGATTTTGAAATGGAATCATATTCTGATTTTGATTATGTGAACTCTGATAATGACATGGATATTTAGTATGCTGATGGATTTGGTGCTTTATTCTCTGATTGTGATGATTTTTATTCTGATACTAATGTTCATTGTGCTGATATGTCTGTTGTATCAATTTCTCCATCCATACATCACCCCCCTACATGGGAACTCAATCCTTTTCACCCAAATCATAAATATGCATACTTGCTGAGTGGTGATAGATTACATGTTATCATTTCTAACAATCTCTCTTTTGAACATGAATAACAACTTTTGATTATTTTAAGAGATAACATTAGGGCAATTGGTTGGACATTGGCAGACATATCAGGTATTAGCCCCTCCATTTTCATGCATTAGATTCTCTTGGAGGATGAGGCTAAACAGGTAAAGCAACCACAAAAGAGACTCAATCCAACACTTTTGGAGGTTGTTAAAAAAGAAGTTGCAATATTTCTTGAGGCAGATATAATCTATCCTATTTTAGATTCTCAGTGGGTAAGTCCAATTCAGGTTGTGCCTAAGAAAACGAGTTTCATTGTTTTAAAAAATGAAAATGAGGAGTTAGTTCCTATGAGAGTTCAAAATAGTTGGTGAGTGTGTATTGATTATAGGAAACTAAATAAATACACTCGTAAGGACCATTTCCCACTTCCATTCATTGACCAGATCCTTGAGTGACATGTAGGTAGGATGCATTATTTCTTCTTGGATGGTTTCTATGGCTAATTTCAGGTTCCCATTACAGTAGAGGACCAGGAGTAGACGGCATTCACCTGCCCATTCGATACCATTTCTTACAAAAGGATGCCATTTGGAATTTGCAATTCCCCAGGTACGTTTCAGAGATGCATGGTGAGTATTTTCATAGATTTAATTGAGACCTACATGGAGGTATTTATGGTTGATTTTACAGTTTTTTGATCCTCATTTGATGAATGTATCTATAGTTTGGGTGATGTGTTGCATCGTTGTATTGAGAAAAATATGGTCTTAAATTTTGAAAAATGTCATTTCATGGTCAAAAAGGTAATTTTCCTAGGTCATATACTATCACAAAGTGGCATTGAATTTGATAAATATAAGGTAGATATTATTTCATCCCTCCCATATCCTACATGTGTGCGTGAGGTTCGATCATTCCTAGGACATGCTGGATTTTATCGATGCTTCATCAGAGATTTTATTAAGATCGCTCTACCCTTATCTCGATTGCTTCAAAAAGATATTGACATCAATTTTGATGATTCATGCAGGGTATCATTTGATGAGCTAAAGAAGTTTCTGACCACTCCACCGATCATACAGCCCCCGCTGTGGGACCTTCCTTTTGAGCTTATGTGTGACGCCTCCAAATTCGCGGTTGGAGCTGTCTTATCTCAGAGGGTGGAGCGACGTTCACATGTGATCTCCAATGCATCGAGGACACTAGATTCAGCCCAATAATACTACACTACCATGGAAAAGGTGTTTCTTGCAGTCATATTTTCTTTAGATATATTCCGTTCATATTTATTGGGCTCTAAAGTAGTTGTTTTTTCTGACCATCCATCTTTGAGGTACCTCCTAAAGGAGCCAGATGCA
Organism: Viscum album; assembly: GCA_963277665.1. NCBI lineage: Eukaryota > Viridiplantae > Streptophyta > Magnoliopsida > Santalales > Viscaceae > Viscum > Viscum album. The sequence continues at coordinate 784,032,488 of OY728151.1, forward strand.
AAGCCATGACTTATCCGTTGGATTCTCCTTCTTCAGGAATTTGATATTGAGATAAAGTAAAAGAATGGATCAGAAAATTTTGTGGCAGACCACATGAGTAGGCTTAATCACACACTAGAGGATGACGCGTTGGACCAGGTACCACTTCGGGACACTTTCCCCAATGATCATCTTTATTCCATATTAGGTACGCATCCTAGGTATGCTGAGTTAGTTAATTACATTATTACCTCTGAAATCTCAGCAAATTTGAAGACACATCAAGTCCAAAAATTAAATAGTGAGTCTAGGTATTATGTGTTGAAAGATCCTTACCTCTGGTGTATGTGTAGTGACCAATTCATTAGGAGGTGTGTTCCCGATCATGAGTTTGAGTCTGTTTTTCATTTCTGTCATACACTTGCTTGTGGTGGACACTTTAGACCCCAACTGATAGCTAGGAAGGTTTTCGACTCTGGATTATATTGTCCTAGATTGTTCCATGATGCCCATGTGTTTTGTATGTCATGCTCTCGTTTCCAACACACTGGGAATATTTCTAGGAGACATGAGATTCCCCAACAACCCATACTATTCTGTGAGATTTTTGATGTATGGGGAATTGATTTTATGGGTCCTCTTCCAAATTCAGTTTGGATTTTTTTATATTTTGGTTGTTGTTGATTTTGTGAGTAAAAGGGTGGAGGCCAAGGCCACCAGGACTGAGGATTCTCATGTTGTTGTGAACTTTGTCAAAGCACATATTTTTTGCAGGTTTGGAGTACCAAAGGCCATCATCAGGGACCAAGGGACACACTTTTTCAATAGGAATTTTGCTTCCCTCCTTCGGAAGTATGGGGTGACACAGAAAACATCAACACCATACCACCCCCAAACAAATGGCCAGGCTAAGGTTTCAAATCGTGAGATGAAACAAATATTAAAAAAACCGTGCAGCCAAATAGAAAGGATTAGAGAAAGCGCTTGGATGATGCATTGTGGGCTTATAGGAAAGCATACAAGACACCAATTAGTATGTCCCCATTTAGGATTGTTTTTGGGAAAGCATGTCATCTCCCAGTGGAAGTCAATCATTGGTCATATTGGGCTATAAAGAAATGCAACATGGATTTGGACCAAGATGGAATTCAAAGGATGTTTCAAATTCAAGAGCTTGAGGAGATTCCACTGATATTATATGAGAACTAAAGGCTCTACAAGGAAAGATCAAAATCAGCTCATGACAAAATGATCCAACAAAGGGAGTTTCATGTTGGTGAGAAATTCCTTCTCTATAGTTCACAACTCAAGCTGATGCCTGGTAAGTTGTGTACCAGATGGTTAGGTCCTTATTTTGTTACTAATGTTTTTCCTTATGGTGCAGTGGAGATCACACAAGAGGACACTTGAAGGATCTTTACAGTAAATGAGAAATGTTTGAAGAGATACATTGAGGGACTTCCTACTGATGCAGTGGATTTTATCACACTGCATGACCCCAACATCACTTGATCTCATCGGGCTGTTCCAAACCCTTTCACTTTAATATTATTTGTCCTATTTAAAAATTATGTAATTCATGTGCATATATAATCTCATAGGTTCACATTGTGTACATTTAAATATATTAATTGTGGGGGATGAAACCTTTTAGTTTTATAATTTCAATTTTTTTCCTGTTTTAAAAAAACAAACAAAAAAATTGTGGGTTTTTTCAAATTTTCTGTGTTTATTTTTTCAATTTTCATTGTGTTTTTGAAATTTTTGAGCTAAAATGAATCTCATCACAATTTTGAAATGCATATAAATGAGTGAAACAATTTATCCCATGAAACTAAGCTTAAATGAATGTGAAAATGACTTTGTTTCAAGTTCAAATATTTAGTAATTTCATGAAAAGTACACTGAATTTTGAATCCCATGCCATATCTCACTGTCTTTATATTTGAAATCACTTTCCTGTGAGGCTTCTAAGCAATTATTTTCATATTCTTTACATTCAACTCACTCATTGAGAGAAAAAATCCATGCTTGATTTAACCAGAATTTGATCTATTCCTATCAAAACTTTAGGGTTTGGGGTACTTATGTTTAAATGATTGAGGCATTTGTTTGGTATTAAAGCCAATATTTCAATGAATACTTTTTTATAATAGCCTAACATGAATATTAAATCCTTGTAGACCTTAAAAGCCATGCACAGCCTGTTAGGTTAGCCACATTACAAGCCAATTTTCCCTATCCAACCAACTGTTGAAGTGAAATTGCATAATCTATTTGAACTTAAGTGTGGGGGAAGTTGTCTTGTGTTGTGATACCACAATTTTTGATACTTTGGGTGGAAAATTAAATTCTTAAGAGATGTGTTTGCTACATAAAAAGTCATTATATTGAAAGTTGTGCCTTTTCTAGAGTTTTCATGACAAGTGAAGTTATGCCTTTTCTGTAGCTTCTAATTGAGGTTGAAAGTTGTGCCTTTCTGGAGCTTTCAAGAAAATCATGATTGAGAAGATTCCCATTTTTTATGCTGAAATGATGAATGGTGTAAACGTTTCATGACTTTTCATGATGATGGAGCTGAATTGATACTATGGGGATTGAGGAGAAGACCACATTTATGTGAAAATTAGATTAATGCAATTTTTCTTAAAAAAGAGTCAAGCCCTCCTAATTCAGCCTCAGAGTTTTTCACATCTAAATCCTACCAACCGAAAGCCACAGGACAACCCTGAAAAATCCTAATGATAAACATATGTCCTTGAATCACATCAGGTAGAGATGTAGGAATCTATCAATCCTATGGTGACCATTGTTTGAGTTTGTATGAGAAAGACATTGCAAAAAAATTGATATTTCAGTGATGAGAGAAAATTCCAGCGAGGTAAGTGTTTTGTGAATAGGAGGATAAATGAAGTGGAAATATATTGAATGATATAAATGGAGAACTTGAAATAAGGTTTTTTATGACACATGATATCTTTTTATTATTGGTGTAAAATTGATTGATCTCAAGGATATGTGTTTTAAAAAAAAAATTGATTTGATATTGATTTTTACTTGATGTGAGTTTTTTCCTAGGAGTTCAAAAGGGTAATTGTGAGGGAATTGATAAAACAATATTTTATTGAATATTTTATTGATAATAAATGAAATAATTTCTTCACATTGTGTTAAATATGTTTATTTATAAAATATTTGGGATTTGATCATTCATTTAAAAATTTGGTGAATTTTCTAGTTTTACCCTTAATAGTGCACTATAGTATTTCAAAGATAAATATTTTTATATTTATTATTTGAAACAGAACCTTGGTAACAGTGTTCCTAACTTAATTTTCTACAACTTTCATTCAAAATATTAGAGCTAATGAGTGAATTTGAATGGAGTAAATGGGCCATTAATCCAATGGTGGGCTAGACTCGGAAGAATAGACATGGGTTCTGTATTTGGGACATATATTTTTCATTAGAGCTTTGATTGAGCCCAAATTTTGAGAAAAGCTCGGGAACATGAGTTGGCACAAATAATCCTTCTGTAATGCCGGTCAATTCACGAGTTGTGGAGGTCAAGTGGGCGGTGAATGTTGGAATAGAATATTTGGCCGAATTTCTACATTAACACTTGAAACCACTTGTAACCTCTTCTCTCCTCCCCTCTATAAATTGGAGTTTTTTTATTTGGAGGGGTTGGGACATGCTTTGGGAAGCTAAGGGCAGAGGAGAAGTGGTCCCACTCCAATTATCCAACCATTTCAATAAGGGTATCTTTTGAAGCAAGGATCCCTTCGACGAAGCCTTCTTCTTCTCCTTCATGTTGTAATGATTTCGTTTGTGTACTAAAATTCTTTGTTCTTCTTTTATTTCTTCTCTTTTCTTCTGTTTTGATTAAATTTCCTCTTCTCTTAATCGTCCTCTTTGGGCTGTAATTCTTGAGTAGAAGTGTTATTGGGTTATACACATTATAAACCTTTGCACATGCAAAATTCTTCTACGATGATTACTCAACCCATGGAAGAGTAGTCTTTTAGTAATCGATCTATCTTCTACCCTCTTCATTTAATTATTTTCAATCAATGTGATACTTTAATTCAAATAATATGATCCATTAATTGTGTTTTTAAATTACATAAAACTAAGCAAGCAATTGAACAATTAACACAAAAACACACGAGGTCAGGATTTTGTTTAAATTGTGAGAGCATAATCTTAATCGGTAATACAAGACCACAAGGGATAAATTTGTAAAGTTCAAATATAATCTCTAAACACAATTCATCCACATTTCTAGAATGGATATTTTCTCTAATTAACCACTGAACATAAGCTATCCTTAGAACAACAATCAAAGCAGGGTGCTGCGATTGCGTGTTTCGAAGCTTTCCTAGGGTTTAAGTAATTTCTTATTTGTGGTTATGTTAACTCTCGTATGGTTAGAGGGATAAAAAATTAGGGAATCATAATTATGTGAATATTGATTTAAATGATAATGATTAATAAGTGAATGAAGAGGTAGAGTTAGATAGATTATTCCTTTTAAAATATATTTCTAAAAAACACTTTCTTGTTGTGTCATTTTAATCGAAATTCAATTCAAAACTGAAAAATATATACAATCTTCTTCCAGAAAAATTCTTCTATATTCATAAACTATAAAAAAACATCAATCCTTTAACCATAATTTGATATATTCCTATCAAAACATGAGGGTTTGAGGTACTTATGTTTAAATGATTGAGGAATTTTTTTGGTATTAAAGCCCCTATTTCAAAGAATCCTTTTTTATAATGGACTTACTTGAATATTAAATCCTTGTGGGCATTATAATCCATGCACAGCCTGTTAGGTTAGCCACATTAAAAGCCAATTTTCCTTATCCAAGCAACTCTTGAGGTGAAATTGCATAATCTAGTTGATCTTAAGTGTGGGGGAAGCTGTCTCGTGTTGTGCTACCACATTTTGTGATACTTTGGGTGGAAAATTAAATTCTGAAGAGATGTGTTTGCTGCTGAATTAAGTAATTTTATTGAAATAGGTTCCTTTTCTGGATCTTTCATGATATGTGAAGCTGTGCCTTTTCTAGAGCTTCTAATTGAGGTGGAAAGTTGTACCTATCTGGAGCTTTCAAGAAAATCATGTTTGAGAAAATTGACATTTTATGATGCTGAAATGATGAATAGTGTATACTTTGCATGAATTTTCATGATGATGGATATGAATTGATACTATGGGGATTGAGGAGAAGACCATATTTATGTGAAAATTAGATTAATGCAATTTTTCTTCAAAAAGAGTCAGCCCTCCTTATTCAGCCTCAGAATTTTTCACATCTAAATCCTACGAACCGAAAGCCACAGAACAACACTGAAAAGTCCTAATGATAAACATATGTCTTTGAATAAAATCAGGTAGCTATGTAGGAATATATCAAGCCTATGATGACCATTGTATGAGTTTGGATGAGAAAGACATTGCAAAAAAATTGATATTTGAGTGATGAGAGAAAATTCAAGCGAGGTAAGTGTTCTGTGCATGAGAGGATAAATGAAGTGGAAATATATTGAATGATATAAAGGGTGAACTTGAAATAAGGTTTTTTTAGGAATTATATCTTTTTATTCTTGGTTTTATATTGATTGATCTCAAGGATATGTGTTTTAAAATTGGTTTTGATTTGATATTGATGTTTACTTGATATGAGGTTTTTCCCAGGAGTGCAAAAGGGAATGTGTCGGGGAATTGATAAAACACTATTTTATTGAATATTTTACAGATAATAAATGAAATAATTTTCTCACATTGTGTTAAATATGTTTATTTATAACATATTTGGGATTTGATCATTCATTTGAAAATTTGGTGAAAATTCCAGTTTTACCCTTAATAGTGCACTGTAGTATTTCAAAGATAAATATTTTTATGTTTATTATTTGAATTTGAAATTTTGTAATGGTGTTACTACCTTAATGTTATACAACATTCATTCATGAAACTAGAGATAAAGGGTGAATTTGAATGGAGTAAATGGGCCATTAATCCAATGGTGGGATGGACTCGGCAGAATGGACATGGGTTCTGTATTTGGGCCATATATTCTTCATCAGGGCTTGGATTGAGGCAATAGTCTAAGGAAAGATCGAGGACATGATTTTTCAGAATTAATCCTTCTTTAAGGCCGGTAAAGTCACGCGATTTTGAGGACAAATGGGCGTTGTAAGTTGGAATAAAATATATGGACGAATTTCCACTTTCACACTTGAAACCACTTGTAACCTCTCTTCCCCTACCATCTATAAATTGGAGTTTTTCTCATTTGGAGGGGTTGGGACATGATTTGGGAAGTTGAGGGTAGAGGAGAAGTGGATCCACTCCAATTCTCCAACCATTTCAATAAGGGTATCTTTTGAAGCAAGGATCCCTTCGATGAAGCCTTCTTCTTCTCCTTCATGTTGTAAAGATTTTGTTTGTGTAATAAAATTATTTTTTATTCCCCAGTGATGAGCCCGTAAGGGGCCTCTCTCGACGTTAGGTTTTCCTCGGCGCTGCCATCCGCTCCCCCATTGCAGATCTGCCTTGTTCACCTTCTGCCCGGCGCACTCGTGGCTCGCGGGTCTTCCAGTGGCGTCGATTTCTTCTCTGGTGAACATCCTTGCTGCGGCGTGATTGCTCTGGCTAGGGCTCTCCATGGCGCCACGATGTTGGTCCCGGGCGGACGATGCTGCGGTTTGGGGGTTGATGTTGCGATTCGCGTCGTCTGCGGGTGTGATGGGTAGATCTGGCCCCGGGTGCGGTTTTGAAGGCGGCGCCGGGATTTGCGGCATAGGCTTGCGGAGGGGTCCCCTACCCGCGAGATCTGGCCTGGTTTGTGTTCGTTCTCTTTTTCCTGTGTGTTTTTCTTGGTTTTGTGGTGCGATGGTTGTTGTGGCACTCGGTGTGGACTCGGCTCCGATTCCGGCGACCGGTGATGCATTATTGGTGACCGAAATCTTGGTTTCAGGTGATTGGCGACGGTCTGTGATGGATTCATGGTGGCGGATCATATTTTCATAGACTTGTTGTGGTGTTTTTGCAGCAGGTTAATTGATTCTGAAATTGTGATTTGGTTTTCTGCTGGTTTTTTGTGATTTTGAGGTATGATGCTCGCATGTCTGGTCTGTGGCCCGTGAAGTGTTCCCGGTGATTTGTCAACACCGGTAGTGAATGTTGATGATGGGTCTGAGAGGTTGAAGGGTTTGTAATCCGGTGATGCTATGGTGTTTTGTGTAGGGACTGCTCGTGTAACGCCCCGACCCCAGTTACCCAGAGTTGGTGCATTATTACATAACATTGGCATGATCACAAGAAAGATCAAATCTCGAAAGACCGATTGGTTTAGTAGCCTTGGAAACACTAGATATATTCATAAGTTTTACTTTACATCATAAAATGAAAAACTTCTACAACAACATAATGTTTCCACAATCCACACTATTAACCCCTCATAAAATCCCTGCAGGTCATTCATAACTTACTTCTTCACATCCTGGGAAAAATAAAACATAGAAAAGGGGTGAGCTCAAATGCCCAGTAAGGATAACAATATAGCGGAAACATTCATAAATAAGAATAAACATTTAAGGCAATGTATAACTAAAACAAAAGCCTTTTAAATATGAACATTCAACATGGTATGGCATAAATAAAATGAAATAATGCCATTTACTTATTCACATGGATATTCTACTAATCGAATAATCACATGTAAAAATCAATAACCACTTTCATAATGTTGGAATTCATAATGCCAGACTATCATAACCACATAGCCAAGGCCTCGTGCCAAGACTACAAATAAGATTTTGTCAAGGCCTTGTGCCAAGACACTAGTTTGTCTCATGAGACCTACCGATGCATCGAGGAGCTATAGCTGGCTCCACCCGTCACTTATTAAGTCCAATGCATTCCCATATGAAAAGGTTTAAACATAACATAAACATTCGTATTAAAACTAGCATACGAAATGTCAATAATTTCACCATAAACTATGAATGGTATAAAAATAGAACATCCATAGTCAAACATATCACAAAACCTTCAATACAATATAGAAGTTTTGTATCATAATAAATCAACTTCAAATAATCTTAGAATCCATCAAAGGATGTTGACGTAGATGAAATCAAAATTCTTTTTAAAGAAATATCTCCTTTTATTTTGAAATCATTTAAGATCCACATAAAATAAAACATTTTCTTTGAAAATATTCTTATAAGCTTGTAAGGAAATCATTGAAGATTTTATAACGGCGTAAAATAACCGCACACGCCGTATAAGTTAATAAAAGCATTCTTACCTCAATTCTGTCGAAAAGGTTAAAAAGGACCTTATTTTGAAAACGACCGAAAGATTCCTTTATAAACCACTTATAAAATTCAAAAAGGGTATAAATGACTTTAACTCATATTCTAGTAAATAGTAAAAATGTTTTGAAATGCATTTTTAAGAAACATGGATGTGGATGATAAAGAGATCCCAGTAGATTATTACGTATAAACAACCTCAGATAATGAAGAGATTGTGAAATAAACCCTTACCTTGTACTTTTCCTTGGTTTGGGTAGGTTAACCTCCTGTATAATGGTGAAATAATTGTTATTAAATTATACAAGAATCATATACATTAATATGATATCATATATGATCTTTTAATATTGATTTGATAATAATATCTTAGTATTATCATTATATCGGGTGTTAACTTACTTGTTTTCTTTTATATGTTTTGTTACATAAGACATGTTTGTAAAGGATATGTTGTATATTATTAATATCCAGAATGATATCAAGACCTTAAACATCATTTTTAAATCATCAAATGATAATTATACTTGAATGGATACGATGGAGAATGAATCTCATCGCGTTCGTGGAGACGGTAGTCCGTACGTACGCACAGACGCTACTTCCATTTAATTTTTATTTTAAAAGAATCGAATACAAATGATACATAGGTATATTACTATTCCAGTATAATATAATATTTTATACATGTTACTTAAGTTCATTAACACCATCCTTTATACGTTCCATGTGTGGTATGAACGAGTCATATCATTTTAAGGGGGCAGTAGTCCGCACTTCCTCAAATGAAATTATCGTATGTATATACAACATGAAACGAATAATGGTATGAAATAAAATGGAATTACAGAAGCTTATATATAAAATATATATCATTAATATCATATTTAATTACAGTGCCATCATAATGGCCACCATGAGAGGCAGTAAGATGTATTTGAACAATCATCGTTTCGTGAGGCGTTAGTTTGCCATCCACAGAAACATTATGTTCATCATCCATTAGATGGAGTTGTGTGTATGTGTAGTTTGAATCCTTCTTATAACAACATCCTAGTATATTGAGGATACTGGTGTTGTTACAAAATAAAGGAAATAAAATGAGTTTGGGGGTTGAAGAAGCAAAATAAATGAAAATAATTTAAGAGAAATCGTTAACTTTAATTTAGGTAACTCACATTGGTTGGAACCAAAGGACTTCTTGAAATGCTTTTTGCCTAAGGGGAAGCTTCAAGGAGGAGGAGAGGGATGTGGGGAGCTTAGTTGGGCAGAGTTTGGACGATCCAAGTGGCTTGAGAGGTGTGTGGAATGAGTAGAAGTGGTCTCCTTTTATAAGGGAGAAGAGGGGCTCTTTAGGAAAGAGTGAAAGTATTACTTTATAATATAATTATATTCGGTTTATAATAGACCAAAAATCATTGAGGTCAAATATAAGATGACTCATATTCTAAATAACATCAACCAATAAGAATTGGACAGGTTTTAGATAATATTTTTATCATTATAATCTTATTTATTTAAATGATTTATTAATGAGGTAAACATTGCATCATTATTGTGTCATTAATAATTTAAATTATTTGATGTCTAAAAATTATAAATAAAATATCATTATGTAGGAAATCTTTTTATATTTCTAATGAATATTTATAATCTAAAATCCAACATATATAACCCTATGTAACAATTGTTTTTCTAAAAGATATATGCTTGTGTCATTTTTGTATTCATTTTAACTTAATTAAAATAAAGTGTCATTATCACTTACAAGTGGATCCATGGGGTCCCAAAATAGACCCAAAGATTCCCATGGTCGACCATTTATCAACCAATAGGGTTAAGACACGTTTTAGGGTAATTTAGTATTATTATAATATTATTTTTTAACCCTTATTTACCGGATTTACCCTTAACCATGGTAAATAAAATATTTACCGCATTAATTATTCAAAATGTCTAAAAATAAAAGTTACCTATTTACAAAATTTGATCATCCTGATTCCAAATATTGAATCCATTTTCCTATATTCAAAACACAGAAGTGGCAGAAATTAATTTAAAATTAATTCCCGCTGTCAAAACAAAAAGCGTGTTTTTAAGAGATAGTAACTATCAAACGATTGACACTTGTTTATGTTCGGTTTAATTGTGAAATTATGTCCAATGACCAAAATTATATTAAATGGTAAAAATATATTCTAAATATACTTTAAAACCACTCAAATTCATAATTTATCACTATTAATTATTTTGATTAAAAAAGTTGTTTTTAATTAAAATTTAGTAATTTTCACTATTAATCAAAATATGAAAGTTATCCGAAATGTACCAAAATTTCACCTTAGGATAAATTCGATATTCCGAATCCAAAAATGAAGTCCATTTTCAAATATAAAATATATATAATTTCAAAAAGTAGGTGTTACTATTCATAACGGCTAGTTTAATTGGTTGTTAGAACTCGGTGTTGCGTACAACACACGCTATCTCATTATTCAAAGAGAAGCATACCGTAGAAGCTTGGGGTGTTACATTCTCCCCTCCTTCAAATAATTGCGTCCTCGCAATTTCTAGGTTATTACTGCATAAAAAGACTCGGGTGGTTCTTCATCATAAGTTCCTCGGGTTCCCACATTGCCTCTTCCATCTTATGGTTTCTCCACAAAACTTTTACCAGACGCGTCGTCCGGTTTCTCAGCACTTGTTCTCTCGTATCAAGAATCATGATGGGCTCTTCGTAATAAGACAGATCGGGTTCCAGTTCTAATTCCTCATAGGTGAGTACATGCGTCGGATCAGGCATGTATTTCCTCAATAGAGATACGTGGAACACATCGTGAACTTTGGAGAGACTTGGCGGCATTGCCAATCGGTAAGCTACAACCCCAATTCGTTCTAGAATTTCAAAAGGTCTGATGTACCTGGGACTCAATTTACCTTTCTTACCAAAACTTATGACTCCCTTCCACGGAGATACCTTCAGAAAAACATGATCACCGACTTGAAATTCCAAATCCTTCCTTCGATTATCGGCATAGCTCTTCTGCCTACTTTGAGCTGCTTTTATGTGATTTTGGATTACTTTCACCTTTTCCACTGTTTCCTCCACCAGTTCTGGGCCTAAAAGTTTTCTTTCACCAATGTCATCCCAACAGGTTGGTGTACGACATCTCTTTCCGTATAACGCTTCATATGGTGCCATCTGAATACTCGAATGGAAGCTATTGTTATAGGAAAATTCTACCAAAGGTAAATATTGATCCCACATACCCTGAAAGTCAAGTGAGAAATATCTCAACATGTCTTCTAAGGTTTGAATAGTCCGTTCTGATTGTCCGTCTGTCTGAGGGTGGTAAGCAGTGCTCAAATGAAGTTCAGTATCCAGGGATTTCTCAAGACTTTTCCAGAATCTTGAAGTAAAACGGGGATCACGATCAGAAACAATCGATAGGGGTACTCCATGAATTCTCACAACTTCATTAATATATAGTCTTGCTAGACGTTCCAGGGGTAGATCTTCTCTTATAGCAAGAAAATGTGCTGTCTTGGTAAGATGATCAACAATTACCCATATTGCATCGTTCCTTCTAGGAGTCTTTGGTAGCCCCATGACAAAGTCCATCGTAACATTGTCCCATTTCCACTCCGGTATGGGAAGAGGTTGCATGACTCCTCCAGGCTGTTGCCTTCCAGATTTCACTTGTTGACAAACCATACATCATGACACAAAATCAGCAATCTCCCTCTTCATGTTGTCCCACCAAAAATGTTCCTTCAAATCTCTATAGATTTTGGTGCTCCCAGGGTGTATAGAGAAATTGGAACTATGAGCATCATCCAGCAATTCCCTTTTTAGATCAGGTATATTGGGAACACAAAGTCTCTTCCCGAATTTCAAAATTTCATCTTCATACACAAAGTCTCTCAATCTCCCATCATTCACAGCTTTAATCTTCTTTTGGAATTCTTCATCATCGGTCTGAGAACTCTTAATCCTTTCTAGTAAAGATGGTTTGGCAACCATTTGAAAAATCATTGATGTTTCACCTTCCCTGGTTATTCCCATGTCCATCTTCACTAGATCCATGAAAATTGGATCCCTTTCAATTCTCATATTGTTCAAAACTCCATGGTCTTTTCTACTCAAAGCATCTGCCACCTTGTTTGCCTTCCCTGGGTGGTAGTGTATTGTACAATCATAATCCTTGAGTAATTCAAGCCATCTCCTTTGCCTCATGTTGAGTTCTTTTTGTGAGAAAATATACTTCAAACTCTTGTGATCAGTATAAATCTCACATTTTTCACCATAGAGGTAGTGTCCCCATATCTTCAAAGCAAAGATCACTGCTGCTAACCCGAGATCATGAGTAGGATAGTTTTGTTCATGAATTTTCAACTGTCGTGATGCATCGGCAATAACTCTATCATTCTGCATAAGGACACAGCCAAGTCCTTTCTTCGATGCATCACTATAAATAACGAACCCATCATTCCCCGATGGTAGAGTCAATATAGGAGCATTGACTAATCTTCTCTTCAGTTCTTCGAAACATTCTTCACACTCTTTTTTCCAAACAAATTTAACCCCTTTACGTGTGAGGTTAGTTAATGGGTTAGCCAATCGGGAAAAATTCTGGATGAAACGTCGATAATAACCTGCCAAACCAATAAAACTACGTACCTCAGTTATACTCGTAGGTGTTGGCCATTCTTGTATTGCCTTGGTCTTAGAAGGATCAACAGAGATTCCATCTTTAGAGACAATATGGCCAAGAAAAGAAATCTCCTGAAGCCAGAATTCACACTTTCTAAACTTCCCATATAATTCATGCCTCCTCAGAGTCTTCAAGATAATGCCCAAGTAATTTTCATGATCTTCATAGGTTTTGGAGTATACCAAGATATCATCAATAAATACCACCACAAATTCATCGAGATACTCCTTGAAAACTCTATTCATTAGATCCATGAATACAGAGGGTGCATTAGTCAATCCAAACGGCATTACAGTAAACTCGTAATGCCCGTACCTGGTTCGAAATGCTGTTTTTGGAATGTCTTCCTTCTTCACACACAACTGATGGTATCCAGATCGAAGGTCAATCATTGAAAAGTATTGAGCTCCATGCAGTTGGTCAAATAAATCATCAATACGAGGTAGGGGATACTTGTTCTTTATCGTTATAGCATTGATCTCCCTGTAGTCGATATATAAACTCATAGATCCATCTTTCTTTTTAACAAAAAGAACAGGGGCTCCCCATGGAGAAACACTAGGGAGAATAAATCCCTTATTACTCAATTCCTCTAGTTGTTTCTTTAGTTCGACTAACTCTACAGTGGCCATTCTATAAGGGGTCTTCGATATAGGCCTTGATCCAGGAATCAAATCAATAGAAAACTCAACTTCTCGTTCCGGAGGATGTCCAGGTAAATCTTCCGGAAATACATCTACAAATTCTTTCACAACAGGTACATCCTCTATTTGAACATTCCTTTCCTCACCGACAGTTATTTCATTCTCTTCCTCCCCAATAATTGAATTAAGTTGAGCTACTGGGGGTGGATCTAAATAAGAATTAGGTGGTGACGATTCTGCTCTAAAAATAAGGTGCTCCTTATCATTATCATCAAGAATCGTAACCTCTTTCTTCTTACAATAAATCTCCGCATCATAGTCCGAAAGCCAGTCCATATCGAGGATTATATCAAACTCAATCATAGGTATGACGATGAAATCAGCAGATAAAGAAAATTTATGTGCTCTAATGGGGACTGATTCACAAAACTTTGTTGCAACGATACTTCCCTTATGAGTTTTAACTGAAAACTCCCTTATTAAATCAAATTGGAAATATCTAATTTTCTTAGCAAACTGGGAAGATATGAAACAATGCGATGATCCAGAATCAAATAAAGCATTTGCTAAACTTGAGGAAACCATTAAATTACCTGCCACCACGTCTTTCGGAGCTTCTACCTCAGCAGTAGTGATAGCATAAGCCTGGCCTTGATCCCTTGGCCTTTTCTGAGGTAAGTTCTCATGACGCTTAGGACATGCATTTGCATAATGCCCCATCTCCCTACAATTGTAGCACTGAACGTTGGTAGCTTCCTTCTTCCCCTTGCAATCATGAGCTTGGTGGCCTTTTTCACCACACTTGTAACAGACTCCCATTCCCTTCAAGCAAGTACCAGGATGTTTCATCCCACATTTACCACAAGATGGATATTCAACCTTTCCCTTCTTCCCCTTATTTCCATTCCCAGATTGATCAGCAGGTCTCTTCTTCTCTTGCTTTGCTTTAATGTCATAAGACTTAGAGAATTCCTTTTCGGTCTTGATAGCACATGAGACAATGTCTTCGTACGATGAAAAGGATTGTGAGACTAACGCTCGACGGAGAAATGGTTTTAACCCATCAAAGAAACGATCAATCTTACTTCTTGGGTTGCGAATATAATCTCCAGCATACCTCGCTAACCTTGTAAATTTAGCCTCATACTTTGTGACATTCTCATCCTCCTTCTGTCTCAGACTCGGAAATTGCCTTTCCATATCTGCTCGATGGTCGCGAGGGAAGTATTTTTCTAAAAACAGATCTTTGAACTCCTTCCATTCCATATTTGATACTTCATCATCTTCCTTCGTATTTTGAATCAATGACCACCATTGATCAGCATCTCCAGTGAGGCGGTAAACTGCCATGATAACTTTTTCCCTTTCACTGCTCCCCAAAGCCTGAAATATTTTCTCTAGGGAAAATATCCATTGCTCAGCTACTAAGGGATTTGTATTCCCATTGAACGTTGGTGGTTGTTGCCTCATGAATCGATCTATCATTGATCCTCCACTTTGCGGATCGGGGTGCTCCATACGGGTAAGGTTATTATTCATAACCTGAGTAAGTTGTCCCAGTATGGTGATTAGCTGATCAGCACCAGTTGCATCACCAGCCCCACTATAATTATCTTGAGCAGGAGGGCAATCCCTACATGGAGTGCGTGCATTGATATGGTTTCCATTTCTTCCACTAGACGCCATTTCTAAACAATGGCATAAACTAGATCAATTTAGGAATCAAAATACATAATCCCATACTTATAAAACACTTAACATAAATTGAACTATTTATGGATATAATCCATAATCATAAGAAAGTTTTATTTGAGGAAGTATATACTCATAATCCCTTCAAAATGATTTGTAAAGAAAATGAGAGTTATCCTAAACATATCCCCCGGGAGTGTCGTAACCAAGAGTGCAGCAAGGCCTGTTGTCGTGCACCAGTTCCCGTTCGAGTCTAGCTCAAAGCGGTGTTTTCGGGTTTTACCCCTAGGTACATCTGTGCCAGAGCCGCCTCTACCTGCTCGTATCCAGACAGGGATGTATTGCTTGGAAAACTCACAAAATCTCTACAATACCAAAATTCTAGGAAGTTCTTCTATACTAATCCTCAATGTTCATCTTAGGTCTACGTGCTCTAATCAGAGTTTATCTAAATCTAGCTTCCAAGGTTTGTACTAAACTTCCTCTGATACCAACTGTAATGCCCTGACCCCAGTTGCCCAGAGTCGGTGCATTATTACATAACATTGGCATGATCACAAGAAAGATCAAATATCGAAAGACCGATTGGTTTAGTATCCTTGGAAACACTAGATATATTCATAAGTTTTACATTACATCATAAAATGAAAAACTACTACAACAACATAATGTTTCCACAATCCACACTATTAACCCCTCATAAAATCCCTGCAGGTCATTCATAACTTACTTCTTCACATCCTGGGAAAAATAAAACATAGAAAAGGGGTGAGCTCAAATGCCCAGTAAGGATAACAATATAGCGGAAACTTTCATAAATAAGAATAAACATTTAAGGCAATGTATAACTAAAACAAAAGCCTTTTAAATATGAACTTTCAACATGGTATGGCATAAATAAAATGAAATAATTCCATTTACTTATTCACATGGATATTCTACTAATCGAATAATCACATGTAAAAATCAATAACCACTTTCATAATGTTGGAATGTATAATGCCAGACTATCATAACCACATAGCCAAGGCCTCGTGCCAAGACTAAAAATAAGATTTTGTCAAGGCCTTGTGCCAAGACACTAGTTTGTCTCATGAGACCTACCGATGCATCTAGGAGCTATAGCGGGCTCCACCCGTCACTTATTAAGTCCAATGCATTCCCATATGAAAAGGTTTAAACATAACATAAACATTCGTATTAAAACTAGCATACGAAATGTCAATAATTTCACCATAAACTATGAATGGTATAAAAATAGCACATCCATAGTCAAACATATCACAAAACCTTCAATACAATATAGAAGTTTTGTATCATAATAAATCAACTTCAAATAATCTTAAAATCCATCAAAGGATGTTGACGTAGATGAAATCAAAATTCTTTTTAAAGAAATATCTCCTTTTATTTTGAAATCATTTAATATCCATATAAAATAAAACATTTTCTTTGAAAATATTCTTATAAGCTTGTAAGGAAAGATTTGAAGATTTTATAACGGCGTAAAATAACCGCACCCGCCATATAAGTTAAAAAAAACATTCTTACCTCAATTCTGTCGAAAAGGTTAAAAAGGACCTTGTTTTGAAAACGACCGAAAGATTCCTTTATAAACCACTTATAAAAGTCAAAAAGGGTATAAATGACTTTAACTCATATTCTAGTAAATAGTAAAAATGTTATGAATTGAATTTTTAAGAAACATGGATGTGGATGATAAAGAGATCCCAGTAGATTATTACGTATAAACAACCTCAAATAATGAAGAGATTGTGAAATAAACCCTTACCTTGTACTTTTCCTTGGTTTGGGTAGGTTAACCTCCTGTATAATGGTGAAATAATTGTTATTAAATTATACAAGAATCATATACATTAATATGATATCATATATGATCTTTTAATATTGATTTGATAATAATATCTTAGTATTATCATTATATCGGGTGTTAACTTACTTGTTTTCTTTTATATGTTTTGTTACGTAAGACATGTTTGTAAAGGATAGGTTGTATATTATTAATATCCAGAATGATATCAAGTCCTTAAACATCATTTTTAAATCATCAAATGATAATTATACTTGAATGGATACGATGGAGAATGAATCTCATCGCGTTCGTGGAGACGGTAGTCCGTACGTACGCACGAACGCTACTTCCATTTAATTTTTATTTTAAAAGAATCGAATACAAATGATAAATAGGTATATTAATATTCCAGTATAATATAATATTTTATACATGTTACTTAATTTCATTAACACCATCCTTTATACGTTCCATGTGTGGTATGAACGAGTCATATCATTTTAAGGGGGCGGTAGTCCGCACTTCCTCAAATGAAATTATCGTATGTATATACAACATGAAACGAATAATGGTATGAAATAAAATGGAATTACAGAAGCTTATATATAAGATATATATCATTAATATCATATTTAATTACAGTGCCATCATAATGGCCACCATGAGAGGCGGTAAGATGTATTTGAACAATCATCGTTTTGTGAGGCGTTAGTTTGCCATCCACAGAAACATTATGTTCATCATCCATTAGATGGAGTTGTGTGTATGTGTAGTTTGAATCCTTCTTATAACAACATCCTAGTATATTGAGGATACCGGTGTTGTTACAAAAGAAAGGAAATAAAAAGATTTTGGGGGTTGAAGAAGCAAAATAAATGAAAATAATTTAAGAGAAATCGTTACCTTTAATTTAGGTAACTCACTTTGGTTGGAACCAATGGACTTCTTGAAATGCTTTCTGCCTAAGGGGAAGCTTCAAGGAGGAGGAGAGGGATGTGGGGAGATTAGTTGGGCAGAGTTTGGACGAGCCAAGTGGATTGAGAGGTGTGAGGAATGAGTAGAAGTGGTCTCCTTTTATAAGGGAGAAGAGGGGCTCTTTAGGAAAGAGTGAAAGTATTACTTTATAATATAATTATATTCGGTTTATAATAGTCCAAAAATCATTGAGGTCGAATATAAGATGACTCATATTCTAAATAACCTCAACCAATAAGAATTGGACAGGTTTTAGATAATATTTTAATCATTATAATCTTATTTATTTAAATGATTTATTAATGAGGTAAACATTGCATCATTATTGTGTCATTAATAATTTAAATTATTTGATGTCTAAAAATTATAAATAAAATATCATTATGTAGGAAATCTTTTTATCTTTCTAATGAATATTTATAATCTAAAATCCAACATATATAACCCTATGTAACAATTGTTTTTCTAAAAGATATATGCTTATGTCATTTTTGTATTCATTTTAACTTAATTAAAATAAAGTGTCATTATCACTTACAGGTGGATCCATGGGGTCCCAAAATAGACCCAAAGATTCCCATGGTCGACCATTTATCAACCAATAGGGTTAAGACACGTTTTAGGGTAATTTAGTATTATTATAAAATTATTTTTTAACCCTTATTTACCGGATTTACCCTTAACCATGGTAAATAAAATATTTACCGCAGTAATTATTCAAAATGTCTAAAAATAAAAGTTATCTATTTAAAAAATTTGAACATCCTGATTCCAAATATGGAATCCATTTTCCTAAATTCAAAACACAGAAGTGGCAGAAATTAATTTAAAATTCATTCCCGCTGTCAAAACAAAAAGCGTGTTTTTAAGAGATAATAACTATCAAAAGATTGACACTTGTTTATGTTCGGTTTAATTGTAAAATTATGTCCAATGACCAACATTATATTAAATGGTAAAAATATATTCTAAATATACTTTAAAACCACTCAAATTCATAATTTATCACTATTAATTATTTTTATTAAAAAAGTTGTTTTCAATTAAAATTTAGTAATTTTCACTATTCATCAAAATATGAAAGTTATCCGAAATGTACCAAAATTTCAACTTAGACTAAATTCGATATTCCGAATCCAAAAATGAAGTCCATTTTCAAATATAATATATATATAATTTCAAAAAGTTGGTGTTACTATTCATAACGGCTAGTTTAATTGGTTGTTAGAACTCGGTGTTGCGTACAACACACGCTATCTCATTATTCAAAGAGAAGTGTATCGTAGAAGCTTGGGGTGTTACAGCTCGGCCCTTTGTACTCTTTTTCTTTTTTTAATAAATGGTCAGGGGATTTTTCCCCCTGACAAACTTTCCTGGTAAAATTATTTTTTATTCATTTATTTCATATATTTTATTCTGTTTTGTTTAAATTTATTCTTATCTTAATCTTCCTATTTGGGCTGGAATTCTTGAGTAGATGTGTTATTTGGTTATACCCATTATAAACCTTTGCACATGAAAAACGCTTCTACGATAATTACGCCACCCATGGAAGAGTAGTCTTTTAGTAATCGATTTATATTCTTCCCTCTTCATTTTATTATTTTGAATCAATGAGATAATGTAATTCAAATAATATTATCCATGAATTGTGTTTTTAAATTACAAGAAACTAAGCAAGAAATTGAACAATTAACATAAAAACACGTGAGGCCGGGATTTTGTGTAAATTGTGAGAGCGTAATCGTAATCGGTAATACAAGACCACAAGGGATACATTTGTAGATTTAAAATATAATCTCTAAACACAATTCATCTTTATTTCCATAATGGATATGTGCTCTAAATAACCACTGACCATAATCTATCCTTAGAACAACAATCAAAGTAGGGTGTTCTGATTGGGTTTTCTGAAGCTAGCCTAGGGTTTAAGTAATTTCATCTTTGTGGTTAAGTTAACTTTCGTATGGTTTGAGGGATAACAAATTAAGGTATCATAATTAAGTGGATATTTATTTAAATGATAATGATTATTAAGTGAATGAAGAGGTAGAGTTATATCTATTACGCCTTTAATATAGATTTCTAAAAAAACATCTTCTTGTTGTGTCATTTTAATCGAAATTCATTTCAAAACTGAAAACAAAAAAATATATAATCTTCTTCCAGGAAAATTCATCTAGATTCATAAACTACAAAAAAACCTCAATCCTTTAAAGTAGTGTTTTTATTTTATTCTCTTTTATTTTATTTTTAGAATACCTTTAAGAAGTTGTTAAATTCACTTCCTCCTTTGAGAGACGGCCTTGGTCATCCACTCTACTACACCTAAGTACCCCAAAATCACATTAATCATTTGAGGGCTCCCACAATAGAGCTCTTTCAAATTGGTGCCATTTCCAGGGATAAAAGTAATTATTTCAACAAATTAGAGATTTGTTTTCGAGCATCAAGGACCACTTCCATTCGTAAGGAGATCTCGGGGATCAACAAAGTACATGGGGAGTCAATGTATGAGTATTGGGAGAGATTCAAGAAGTTGGGCGCAAGATGTCCGCATCACCAAATCAGTGAGAAACTCATCATCCAATACTTCTATGAAGGAGTCACACCCATGGAGAGGAGCATGGTGGATGCTGCAGTTGGAGGAGCAGTGGTGGACAAGACACTAGTTGTAAAGACCCGTAAAATTAAAGGGAATTTTTTTTCTTAATTTTCTTTAGAATTTTACAAGAGCGCGGTTTCAGACGGCACCTGATTCCGAGGCCCGGAGTGCCGGGAATCAATTTCCGAAGTTTGGCTCGGGTACGTTCAGTGAACGAACGAGCGGTTTTTCCTAACTTTTGATCCGGTGCTCGGAATTGAAATCTGAGGGCACCGATGAACTCGCAGAGCCGTTTTTCGCTTAAAGGTACCTTTTCGGAAGTTGCGTTTGTTACGGGTTGAAAGTTAGTTTTGGGAATTAAAAGATAAATAAAATAAAATTGTGTGTGAATTTTATTTTATTCGTGGTGGTTAGACTCTCTCATGGGAAGTTGTTGGTGGGGCCCACAACCACCCAACTTCCCATGTGTGGTTATGAGGGAGGTGGGGCCCACACGAGCCCCCACCTTTTCAAATTCTCTAACCCCTCTAAACCCCCTCTTAAATTATGTGGCTCTCCCCTACATTAATTCTTGCCAACTTATCTCTTCATTTATTTATTTGACAACTCTAGATTTTAATTAATGTAATGAATTCAACTTTTGAATTTTGAAAGGTTGGCAAAGTGAAAATAAAATAAGGTGTAGCTTATTTTATTTTGGGAGTTGCTGTGTTGTGTGGATATTTGAGAGAAGAAGAGTTCTACACTTTGAAGAACTTCATCTTCCTCCTTGAAGAACGCGAAGAACACCGACACACCGTTCTATCTTCTCTCCATGTCAAAGAAAGGGAGACACTGCTTCCTCCTCGGTTTTCCTTCATCGACTTGAGAAGTTTCGCCAACGACGTGTCGCATCGGATGCATCCCTTCGTCAACGGATTTGACGAACGACGACCGCGACGCCCGACCTCCGCGACGTCGTCTTCCACGGAACGTAGACAAATCTTCGAACCTTATACCAAGGTAGGGGTTGTTGATTTATTTTTGGTTTAATTATTTTATTCTTGATCGTGAATTTAGCAAGTCTAACGTGTGGCTTTGAATTATTTAAAGTTGCGTTATTATTTTAAAGTGAGGGGGGCCGGACCGCACGAACACGGCCGAACCCCCTCCATCGTACTTGTTTATTCTTGCGGGTGGAAGCAAGTGGTGTGGTGCCGTCGCACCACGCGGATAATCGTGCAAATATTTTGTGCGGCGCCGTCGCGCCACGCCGAGGAAGAATCTTCAAGAACGCGACGCCGTCGCGCCACGTTAAAAGGAATCAAGGCACGGCGAAGGGGCGCGGTGCCGTCGCACCGCGCCGGACGACGAACACCGCGGCCAGTTCCGGGCCGCGGCGGGATGAGAAGACCGGCGGCCGGGCCGCCGGCGTCGGAAGCCGAAGAGAGGACTAGAATTTCTGGTCCCGTTGGAGAAAACCGGCCGGCCAGCTGGCCGGCCGGATGACGTTAAACCGGGGGAATTAATCCTCCGGCCAGCGTATAAAACCCCCCTCTTTAAGAGGGGGCGGTTCCATGAAGGGGGGGGGGGGGGCAGCAGCCCCCCGGTTTGCTTCTCCAAAACCGGCCCCCACGTGGGGGCCGTTTTGTTGCAAAGGTGCGGCACAAAGGCAGCGCCGCCTCCAATTAGCGGGGGAAATAATTTCCCCCAGCGCAGCCTCCTCGCGGCGACAAGCCGCCGCGGCTCCCCGCGCTGCCGCGCCGACCCAGGGGGGGGGGGGGGTCGGGCGGGGTCGGCCCGGACCCGGACCCCCCCGTTTCGAACCAGTTCCGGTCTTTTGGCCATATCTTGAGCCTCGGACCTCCGAATGACGAACCGTCTGCGGCAACGCGATCCTTGGATCGAGACGGTCGTTTCGGTATATCACACTCAAGGTTTCGGTTTACTTTGAGTTCGGCAGGGTTGGTTCGTTCACGAAACCAACCGGGCCTTCGGAGCGGAAACGCTCATATCTTGAGCTACAGACGTCCGATTGACGTGCCGTCAGCTATGTTGTGTCCCTCTTAGTGAGACGAATCTTTTGGCATACTCCGCCCGAGGTTTGGACGTAGGTGGAGTACGGTCGGGTTGGTTTTGCCTTAAAAACCAACCGGTCCCCGGAGACGAAAATGCCAATAACTCACAGACCGGGCGTCCGATCGACGCGTCGTCTGTTGCGTTGAGTTCCTGTTGACGATATGGAACTTTTGGATACATCAACTCTGGTCTTCGTGACATTTGATGTATCAGCCTCTCAGCTCGTGGAGCGGGCCCTCCGAACGAGCTTGCTGCGTGCAGGAACCCTAGTGCTGGCTGCGACTGTTACTGTGACTACTACTGCTACTACTGCTACTGTGACTGCGACGACGACAGTACAGAAATCCTGTGTGGATTCGACGACGACGACTACAGCACTCAGCGATCCTACGTGGAACAGTGCTTCCGAACCTGTGTGAGCTGAATCTTCTGTTTACCTTGGGCGGTGGAGCGCTTGGTTGTAGCAGCATATCCTTGGCAGTGGAGCGCTCGGTTGTAGTGGTAGACCTGCGAAGCTGGAGACGAGCGTACAGAGTACGGAGACCGTGAAACCGGCTGAGACCTGAAGACTGCCCGACCGACTCAACTTGGAGTGAGTCGACTAGCCCAGTGGACGGAGCGCCCGGTATTCGGCGGCAGACCCACGGCGGACGGAGCGCCTGGTAGTTCGCAGCAGACCCGCGGTACTCGACTGGAGGAGTACCTCTGTAGGCTATCTGGGTGAGTGCCCGGTATTTGGCAGCAGACCCTCAGCGGACGGAGCACCCGATAGTTGGCAGCAGACCCGCGGTACTCGACAGGAGGAGTACTTCAGCAGTCTTAGGTTAGTGAGAAGTACCTCGGAGTCGTGACAGGACCACTGTACACTTCAGAGATGGGACTCTTTAACAGTTACGGTTTCGTTAATGAAAATCCTGGTTGGGCTGAAACCTGTTGTTTTCCTGTGTGGATTGTGTTGTGCTATCCTGTGTGGATTACGTTTTGCTTTCCTGTGTGGAATACGTTTACTTTCCTGTGTGGACTGAGTTGTACTTGGGCTCGGAGGTTGGAGCGTATTTGAATTTGATGACTTAGGTATATGTATGGGCATATACCTAAGCAGTGACGGTTGTTACTTCGTGATTGTACCTTTCTTCGTGATTTATCCATTGTGGATTTGAGAGACCTTCAGGGGTCTCGGGGTCCCTACTGAGTAGCTTATACTCACCCCTGCACGGGCTTTGCCCGCACTACGTTGTGTTGGTTGCAGACGACGGACAGCGTTGACCTTAGCTGAGGCTTGCAGAGCGGGACGGTACCCGGAGGTGGACCATTGGGCGGGACGTGCTCGGAGCAGACGGCGAGACCCGTGGAGCAGAGGAGCTATCTATACCCACCCTACAGGTGGGATTTCCAGTGGACAGCTCGGAGTAGCGACTTTTACTTTTTAGTTTCTGTTTTCCCATTCGAGTTGTACTTTACTTTCAGTTTGGGTTTGTATTCTGGCCCATTTACTTTTCTGCACTTTCAGTTGTACTCTGCTTTTGTTTAGTGTTTACTTTCTGCTTGCTTACTCTGTGGTGTTTGTTTACCTTACAAAGGCAATGCCTTCCCTTTTTACCGGGATTTACGCCTTGGTGCTAGTCGCCAGCCCCTGGCCTATGGAAGGCGGGCTTGGGGTAGTCACGACACGGACCTCGAGGGCGGGTCGTGACAAATTGGCATCAAAGGAGTTCGGTTCTACCGCGAACTCTGATCTTTTCTATGTGAAGCAATAATGTTTAGCGTATTGAGTGTGGTTATCAGTCCAGGGAGTCCAGTGTTGGTGCGGCGGCCGACGTATCCGTACACCAGGACCCTGACTTCTGATTTCCGACTTAATGCACGAAAACATTGATTGCGTGTGTGTTTCAAAGTTTTCTTTGTGATTACTTATATCAGCTCACCAGGTATACTGTTCTGACCGTGGCGCACCTGTTTCCTTTTCAGGATGGCCCCACGACAGCAGCCAGCTAGGGTTCCGAGAGTCGAGCGTGACGACAACCCACTGAGCGACGAGGCTTCGGTGCAGGGCCCTTTGTCAGCAGTGGCACCGGCGGTAGCTCTACCCGCCGAGCCCCCGATGCTTCCAGCAGCAGCCGCTGACGATGCACGTCGCCTCAGTGCACTGCATGAGTTTCAGCGCCAGTGACCGCCCAGGTTTCGCGGGGAGACGGATCCCCAGGCAGCAGAGGACTGGCTGGAGGCAGTGGTTCGAGTGTTTAGGCTAGTGACGACACCAGCAGACCTCATGGTGATCCTCGCTGCGAGCCTACTACACGCAGCAGCAGGACGATGGTGGAGCCTGATGCTCCAGGTGCACGATGAGGCATCTCTACTTTGGACGGACTTTGAGAGCCTCTTCCGCTCGGAGTTTGTCCCAACCACCCTTCGAGCGGTGCGTATCCAGGAGCTTCTACAGCTGCGGCAAGGCAGCATGACGGTCGCTCAGTACTCGGCGAGATTTACCGATCTCTCGCGCTACTCGACCGACATGGTACGAGACCCATTCTTCCGGGCCCGGACCTTCGAGCAGGGTTTGAGACACGAGATCAGGGCATCACTGATCTCCCTCAGCATACCGACTCAGAAAGGAGTACTGGAGCGGGCCCTTCTGATCGAGAGCTTCCTTGCTGAGTCTACACCAGCACAGCGACCCACCGCAGGGTGGCAGATAGCGGAGTCTTCGGCAACAGGTAGCCGACGGATGACTCAGGGTTCCAGGCAGACCAGACCTACCAGTGGCCGACTGCACGATTCAGGCTCAGTTGTGCGGGGAAGCCGGGGTGGAGTCAGAGTCAGGCGTGCCGAGAGTGGGCAGAGTTACTCCTGTGGCGGGATATGTCACATGGCTCGTGACTGTCCGACCCGCCATGCTGATGATCAGCAGTTAAGTGAAGAACCTCCCAGGCAGAGGCAGAGGTTCGACCGTGGCGGTCCGCAGGGAGGAGGCGGACGAGGCAGAGGAGCTGGACGAGCAGACGGTGGTGGGCGACGCTTTGAGGCTCTGCCACCACCACCACCAGGAGGTCCACCCCGACCGCAGGGGAGAGCTCAGCTTCAGGCAGCCGAGGCCTTTGATCATGGAGCTCTGGGAGCCGACGGACAGGAGCAGAACTAGTGGATACATCCTTTGTACTTCTGGTTCCTTGTTGCTTTTGTGTAGCGTCTTGTATTATGAGCTGCAATAATAAAAGATGCATACCTTTGTGATATTTTCGTTCCTATCCTCTTTCGTGATGTTACTAAGAGGTTCCAGTTTTGGCTGTTGACTTGACCCTCACTTGTGAGACATCAACTGGAGGAGACCCAATTACCACACACTGATGCTGACAGTGTGAATCAACCCGAGGCGAGAGTAACGGTTGAATATCTTAGTAGTAGCGTCGAGGCCTTACGACGTCATCCTTGGTATGGATTAGTATCATCCATGTTAGGATTGACTGTTTTAGGCAATGAATGTGGTTCATCCCGGGGATGAGACCAGATTTCTCTTATCGGCAAAGAATAAATCTTGCAGCTCTGATGGGACCGGAGATAGTCCAGGCCACGACAGAGAAAGTCCAGGTCATCCAGGAGCGGATGAGGACAGCTCAGAGCCGGCAGAAGTCTTACGCTGACAGGAGGCGGAGGCCACTGGGGTTCGAGGTTGGCGACCACGTCTTCTTACGGGTCTCACCTCGACGTGGTATTCGGAGATTTGGCCAAGGCGGAAAGTTATCTCCGCGCTTCATCGGACCCTTCCAGGTCGTCAGCAGGGTTGGTGAGGTGGCTTATCGCCTGGCTCTACCACCTCAGTTGCACCGGGTGCACGATGTCTTCCACGTGTCTCAGCTGAGGAGATACGTGCACGACCCGACGCACATCATTGACCATGGGGAGCTTGACGTTGACGATGGGGCGACTTTTACGGAGGTCCCGGTGGAGATAGAGGATCATCAAGAGCGGGTCCTTCGTGGGCGATCAAATACTTTTGTGCGCATCAGATGGCAGCACGGGAATCTCCAGGAGAGCACATGGGAGCGGGAGGCTCAGATGCGTGCTCAGTACCCACTTTTGTTTCCCTAGTTTTTGATGTATCATTACGGGGACGTAAAGCCCTGAGGTGGGAGTAGTGTAAAGACCCATAAAATTCAAGGGAATTTTTTTTCTTAATTTTCTTTAGAATTTTACAAGAGCGCGGTTTCAGACGGCACCTGATTCCGAGGCCCGGAGTGCCCGGAATCAATTTCCGAAGTTTGGCTCGGGTACGTTCAGTGAACGAATGAGCGGGTTTTCCTAACTTTTGATCCGGTGCTCGGAATTGAAATCCGAGGGCACCGATGAACTCGCAGCGCCGTTTTTCTCTTAAAGGGACCTTTTCGGAAGTTGCGTTTGTTGCGGGTTGAAAGTTAGTTTTGGGAATTAAAAGATAAGTAAAATAAAATTGTGTGTGAATTTTATTTTATTCGTGGTGGTTAGACTCTCTCATGGGAAGTTGTTGGTGGGGCCCACAACCACCCAACTTCCCATGTGTGGTTATGAGGGAGGTGGGGCCCACACGAGCCCCCACCTTTTCAAATTCCCAAACCCCTCTAAACCCCCTCTTAAATTATGTGGCTCTCCCCTACATTAATTCTTGCCAACTTATCTCTTCATTTATTTTTTTGACAACTCTAGATTTTAATTAATGTAATGAATTAAACTTTTGAATTTTGAAAGGTTGGAAAAGTGAAAATAAAATAAGGTGTAGCTTATTTTATTTTGGGAGTTGCTGTGTTGTGTGGAGATTTGAGAGAAGAAGAGTTCTACACATTGAATAACTTCATCTTCCTCCTTGAAGAACGCGAAGAACACCGACACACCGTTCTATCTTCTCTCCACGTCAAAGAAAGGGAGACACCGCTTCCTCCTCGGTTTTCCTTCATCGACTTGAGAAGTTTCGCCAACGACTTATCGCATCGGACGCATCCCTTCATCAACGGATTTGACGAACGACGACCGCGACGCCCGACCTCCACGACGTCGTCTTCCGAGGAACGTAGAAAAATCTTTGAACCTTATACCAAGGTAGGGGTTGTTGATTTCTTTTTGGTTTAATTATTTTATTCTTGATCGTGAATTTAGCAAGTCTAACGTGTGTCTTTGAATTATTTAAAGTTGCGTTATTATTTTAACGTGAGGGGGGTCGGACCGCACGAACACGGCCGAACCCCCTCCATCGTATTTGTTTATTCTTGCGGGTGGAAGCAAGTGGTGTGGTGCCGTCGCACCACGCAGATAATCGTGCAAATATTTTGCACAGCGCCGTCGCGCCACGCCGAGGAAGAATCTTCAAGAACGCGACGCCGTCGCACCACGTTAAAAGGAAGCAAGGCACGGCGAAGGGGAGCGGTGCCGTCGCACCGCGCCGGACGACGAACACAGCGGCCGGTTCCGGGCCGCGGCGGGACGAGGAGACCGCGGCCGGTTCCGGGCCGCGGCGGGATGAGAAGACCGGCGGCCGGGCCGCCGGCGTCGGAAGCCGAAGAGGGGACCGGAATTTCTGGTCCCGTTGGAGAAAACCGGCCGGCCAGTTGGCCGGCCGGATGACGTTAAACCGGGGGAATTAATCCCTCGGCCAGCGTATAAAACCCCCCTCTTTAAGAGGGGGGCGGTTCCATGAAGGGGGGGGGGCAGCAGCCCCCCGGTTTGCTTCTCCAAAACCGGCCCCCACGTGGGGGCCGTTTTGTTGCAAAGGCGCGACACAAAGGCCGCGCCGCCTCCAATTAGCGGGGGAAATAATTTCCCCCCGCGCAGCCTCCTCGCGGCGACAAGCCGTCGCGGCTCCCCGTGCCGTCGCGCCGCCGCGCCGCCCCAGGGGGGGGGGGGGTCGGGCCGGGTCGGCCCGGACCCGGACCCCCCCGTTTCGAACCAGTTCTGGTCTTTTGGCCATATCTTGAGCCTCGTACCTCCAAATGACGAACCGTCTGCGGCAACGCAATACTTGGATTGAGACGGCCGTTTCGGTATATCGCACTCAAGGTTTCGGTTTACTTTGTGTTCGGCCGGGTTGGTTCGTTCACGAAACCAACCGGGACTTCGGAGCGGAAACGCTCATATCTTGAGCTATGGACGTCCGATTGACGTGCCGTCAGCTGTGTTGTGTCCCTCGTAGTGAGACGAATCTTTTGGCATACTCCGCCCGAGGTTTGGACGCAGGTGGAGTACGGTCGGGTTGGTTTTGCCTTAAAAACCAACCGGGCCCCAGAGACGAAAATGCCAATAACTCACAGACCGGGCGTCCGATCGACGCGTCGTCTGTTGCGTTGAGTTCCTGTTGACGATATGGAACTTTTGGATACATCAACTCTGGTCTTCATGACAGTTGATGTGTCAGCCTCTCGGCTCGTGGAGCGGACCTTCCGAACGAGCTTGCTGTGTGCGGGAACCCTAGTGCTGGCTGTGACTGTTACTGTGACTACTACTGCTACTGTGACTGCGACGACGACAATACAGAAATCCTGTGTGGATTCGACGACGACGACTACAGCACTCAGCAATCCTACGTGGAACAGTGCTTCCGAACCTGTGTGAGCTGAATCTTCTGTTTACCTTGGGCGGTGGAGCGCTTGGTTGTAGCAGCATATCCTTGGCAGTGGAGCGCTCGGTTGTAGCGGCAGACCTGCGAAGCTGGAGACGAGCGTACAGAGTACGGAGACCGTGAAACCGGCTGAGACCTGAAAACTGCTCGAACGACTCAACTTGGAGTGAGTCGACTAGCCCAGTGGACGGAGCGCCCGGTATTCGGCGGCAAACCCACGGCGGACGGAGCGCCTGGTAGTTGGCAGAAGACCCGCGGTACTCGACTGGAGGAGTACCTCTGTAGGCTATCTGGGTGAGCGCCCGGTATTTGGCAGCAGACCCTCAGCGGACGGAGCGCCCGGTAGTTGGCAGCAGACCCGCGGTACTCGACAGGAGGAGTACTTCAGCAGTCTTAGGTTAGTGAGAAGTACCTCGGAGTCGTGACAGGACCACTGTACACATCAGATATGGGACTCTTCAACAGTTACTGTTTCGTTAATGAAAATCCTGGTTGAGCTGAAACCTGTTGTTTTCCTGTGTGGATTGTGTTGTGCTATCCTGTGTGGATTACGTTTTGCTTTCCTGTGTGGAATACGTTTACTTTCCTGTGTGGACTGAGTTGTACTTGGGCTCGGAGGTTGGAGCATATTTGAATTTGATGACTTAGGTATATGTATGGGCATATACCTAAGCAGTGATGGTTGTTACTTCGTGATTGTACCTTTCTTCGTGATTTATCCATTATGGATTTGAGAGACCTTCAGGGGTCTCGGGGTCCCTACTGAGTAGCTTATACTCACCCCTGCACGGGCTTTGCCCGCACTACGTTGTGTTGGTTGCAGACGACGGACAACGTTGACCTTAGCTGAGGCTTGCAGAGCGGGACGGTACCCGAGGGTGGACCACTGGGCGGGACGTGCTCGGAGCAGACGGCGAGACCCGTGAAGAAGAGGAGCTATCTGTACCCACCCTACAGGTGGGATTTCCAGTGGACAGCTCGGAGTAGCGGCTTTTACTTTTCAGTTGCTATTTTCCCTTTCGAGTTGTACTTTACTTTCAGTTTGGGTTTGTATTCTGGCCCATTTACTTTTCCGCACTTTCAGTTGTACTCT
The DNA here is from genome assembly GCA_963277665.1 of Viscum album. NCBI lineage: Eukaryota > Viridiplantae > Streptophyta > Magnoliopsida > Santalales > Viscaceae > Viscum > Viscum album. The sequence continues at coordinate 784,062,978 of OY728151.1, forward strand.
GCTTTTGTTTAGTGTTTACTTTCCGCTTTCTTACTCTGTGGTGTTTGTTTACCTTACAAAGGCAATGCCTTCCCTTTTTACCGGGATTTACGCCTTGGTGCTAGTCGCCAGCCCCTGGCCTATGGAAGGCGGGCTTGGGGTAGTCACGGCACGGACGTTGAGGTCGGGTCGTGACACTAGTAGCTGCACGTGTGTTGGTTGACAAGATGGCCCAAAACTCCCAACAATTTGGTGATTGAGGTACACCACATGTCAGGGGAGTGCATCAGGTAGGTCCTTCTACTCTTGAAAGTAATTTGATTGATTCTAAGTTGGAATAATTGACCACTATGGTGAGGGAAATTTCTTTGGCACAAAATAAATCTCTACCACCTCCTTCAAGGCCTTGTTGTATTTTCACTGAGACAAGACACCCAACTGACTGTTGCCAACAACTACACGAGACAGAGGATTATGCAGCAATATTCCTAGGGAGACCATTTCAGCAGCAACAACAACCATATCCCCAAAAAGAGTTTGATTCATTTGGTCCATCATATATCCAATGGTGGAAAGATCAACTAGACATGAGGAATGGCTCTGGACAACAACAATGGCCACCTTTTCAACCAAACTTCCAGCAGCCTCCACCTTACCAACAGGATTTCCAACAACCCCAAAGGAGATTTGAAGCTCAAACATAAACAAGTCAGAAACAAGGGAATCCTCCACCAAAGGTAGATTATAATAATGATGATCTTTTGATGAAAATTTTTCTTAATCAACAGAATGAGCTGAAGAGTCAATGTTCGGAGTTGAGGGAGTTGAAGACTCAAATGAGCCAGATTTCCACCGCCCTCCATGAATGTGTGAGTAAGAATTCAGGAAATCTACCTTCCCAACCCACTCCAAATCCAAAGGGGAATGTCAGTTCCATCACATTGAGAAGTGGGAAGAAAATGAATGATACATATGTACCTACCATTCCACTAGGATTCACCTCAACTCCATAGAAGACACATTCCATACCAACTGATGAGAAATCCAAGGAGAAAGATAATGGTAAGAAAAATATTGATAATGTTCCTCCTAAACCCCATCCATTTCCAAACAGGGTTGTTCAAACCAAGAAGATGGCTGAAGAAGCAATGAAAAGAGAGGTTTTGGACACATTCAAGCGTGTGGAGATCAACATTCCTCAACTTTAAGCCATTAAGTAAATTCCAAGGTATTTCTAATTCTTAAAAGAAATCTGCACAAATCGAAGAGGTCTCAAGGGAAATGAGATGATCAACCTTGAAAGGAATGTGTCAGCACTCATTACACCAACTCTAGCCATGCCGACAAAGTGCAAGGATCCATGGACATTCAACATCCCATGTACCATAAGAGAGTTGCACTTCTCTGATGCACTTTGTGATTTAGGGGCTTCAATAAATGTGATGCCTCACTCTGTATTCTCTTCCTTGTAGTTTTTTGAGTTGATGTCAATAAGAGTAGTGGTGCAATTGGCGAATAGAGCCACGACATATCCAGCGGGAGTCCTTGAGGATGTACTTGTCCGAGTAAGAGACATGATCTTTCCAGCACACTTCTATGTGCTTAACATGGAGGATTATCAGGTAAGTTCTCATGCCCCCATTATCTTAGGTAGGCCCTTCCTCAAAACTGCAAAAACTATCATAAATGTCAATGAGGGTACACTTTCCATGGAATTTGGGGATGATGTTGTTATATTTAATGCTATGGATTGCATTAAGTACCCCTCAGAGGATCATTCTGCATTTGTTATCTCCCATTTTGAACCACCATGTTAAAACACTATGGAATTGGATTGTCCTATGCTTAGGGAGATTATGAGTATTGGTTCTAGTTTGATGTCTAAGAGTACTACTACACCCGTTTTTAAGGAATAAGAGTCTCTAAGATTTGATTTTGAAATGGAATCATATTCTGATTTTGATCATGTGATCTCTGATTATGACATGGCTATTGAGTATGCTGAGGTATTTGGTGCTTTATTCTCTGATTGTGATTATTTTTTTTATGATACTGATGTTCATTGTGCAGATAAGTCTATTGCATCAATTTCTCCATCCATACATCACCCCCTACATTGGAACTCATGCCTTTGCCCCCAAATCATAAATATGCATACTTACTGAGTGGTGATAGATTACATTTTACCATTTATAACAATCTCTCTTTTGAAAATGAAGAAAAACTTTTGAATCTACTGAGAGATAACATTAGGGAAATTGGTTGGACATTGGAAGACATATCAGGTATTAACCCCTCCATTTGCATGCATTGGATTCTCTTGGAGGATGGGGCTAAACCGGTAAAGAAACCACAAAGGAGACTCAATCCAACACATTTGGAGGTTGTTAAAAAAGGAGTTGCAAAATTACTCGATCCAGGTATAATCTATCCTATTTCAGATTCTCAGTGGGTAAGTCCAATTCAGGTTGTGCCTATGAAAACATGTTTCACTATTTTAAAAAATGAAAATGATGAGTTAGTTCCTATGAGAGTTCAAAACAGTTGGCGAGTGTGTATTGATTATAGGAAACTGGATCAATACACTCGTAAGGACTATTTCCAACTTCCATTCACTGACCAGATGCTTGAGAGACTTGCAGGTAGGACGCATTATTGCTTCTTGGATGGTTTCTCTGGCTATTTTCAGGTTCCCATTGCAGTAGAGGACCAGGAGTAGGCGACATTCACCTACCCATTCGGTACCTTTGATTATAAAAGGATGCCATTTGGACTTTGCAATTATAGCGACCCGACCTTTTCATACTTTAAAATTACATCATTTAAATGTTAAACAACATAATAATATTACACATGGAGGATCTAGATGTTTAGTGACTTGTGAAAACTAGGACAATACATAACAAATACAACATCAAGCATAAACATTTATTAAATTTCTTCTGCACTAGTTTCTTAGTGGCACTTGTCCTCTCCTTAGTACATGTAGCCACATGAGGATATAAATCAAAAGGGTTGAGCTAAAAGCCGAGTAAGAGGATATATAAGAACAATATATCATGGGGTGAGCATAATCCTGACATAGTAAATAGATCATGAACATGAGAGGAGCATAAATAATAAACTTGAAATGTGGCAATGCATAAAAATGAAACATCATGTCTTAGTGGTTAACTACCACACATGCTTGTGAACAAAGATAGAATCATGTTCACACATAATTTCACATTTACTCATGAGATTCATCACTTTACCCAATGCATTGGAGCACTGTATAATTTCAGCCACACCCGTCACATTTAAACATTCATATTGCGCTATATAATTCCGGGCGCAACCGTCACATCATAACATTATCATTATCATGCTTGCCACATTGAACACATATCAAACATGTACATACAAAACCAATTGATGGGAATGGTTTTCATCTCATAGTAAAATATTCATAACCTTTGGGTTCCCAAAATAAAGAGGGAAGAACACACTTGATACAAGAACTAACAACCTTGAATGAGAGGTAAAATGTTAGATCTTGGAAGAAGTGTTCTTTTGGAAAAAATTTTTATGGACATAAAAATCAGTTACAAACATGTATATACCAGAAAAGTAATGTAAATGATGAAAAAATGATCTTTGAGGAGTAACCACATCATAAATTTAGTGAAAGAGGGAGAACCCGAAGGAAGAAAATTGGGGTTGAGATTTCCCCTTACCTTGTACTCGAATGACTCCTTCTCTTTAATGTCCTGTATAATGACATTAAATTAATTAATTAAAAATTTCCAAAACCTTTTATACATTAATATAGTTCATTCTTGTTTCATTATTTCAAATTATGTTCATTTGGATGACTTATAGAGTTTAATAACATTGTTCGGGGATGTTCGTTTTTATGATTTTCTTGAACGGTCCACTTGTATTCTTAAATTGATGTTTGGGTAGATCATGGGCAGACATCCAGAACTGATATTACATGTAATTAATGATATTTCAGAAGCTTGAATGATTTTGTAATGAGTTATATTAGATTCATGTGGACGAATCATTAGATAAGAATTAAATGATGATTATTTCGGTTAATTTGAGCAGTTTTTTGATCACAACGAACTCATTTTAACTTTTCAATTAGTAATATGGCCATAGGTTATTTCAAGATCTTAAAATAGAACATTATACATATAACTTATTCTGGTCAACCATAAAAATGGTTTCATGACCAGATTTAAGGTAGAAATGGAAGAAGAGAACATGTCGTTTTTGAAGGTGATAAATTATCACCACATGTTCAACTTTTTCTTTAATAAAGAAAAAGAAGAGGGAAAGGGTGTGGGGTGATATAATATACCATTATAATCATAATATTACAGTATATGTATAATACTGGTGTTAAAAAATAGTTTGAATGAAGATATGTAGGGAGAGATCAAGGAAGGAACTTGAACTTGATAGGAAATTAAAGGAGAAGAGAGAGAAATTACCTCTAGAATCTTCCTCTTGAGATCCTCCTTAAGGAAGATAGGATTGGTATTTTGATGAGACCAGAAGCTTTTGGACGTGGGGGAGGTGCTAGGGAAGATGTTTGGGTAGAGTTTAGTGAAGTCTTGGATCTTGAGAGGTGTGAGGAAAAGAGGGAGTGAAGGGTGGCTTTTATAGTGGAGGGGAGAGGGGTTTCCTTAATATAAAATTGATTAGTTTATTAATTTCACCAAAGACATGTAATAGTTAGTCTTGAACGACCATGAATAGTAATTTTATAATTTAATCCCGAACCATGTGGTCTTACATCAGCATAACATCATCGATGACTCAATTAATACATTATTTAGCTTTTATTGTGAATTATCGGATTCCACTATTCATCAAAAACTCAAGTATCTCAGAAAATTCCCAAAAATTTACCCCAACCATTTTTCGACGTGTAGAATCAAAAAATTAAGTAAATTTTTCAAAAATAATTTTCTAATTATTATTAATTTAATATTTATTAAAATCATAATTTACTTAAAAAACAGTTTTTAAAATTAAAAGTGATTTTGCAGTTCTTTCAAAAATTACGTAGGGTCTTATCTAAAAACTATTAGACATTGATTCAATAATTTATAAATATATTTCAGGAAAATAAATATTCATTGAAATTATTTAATTTATTATAAATATTTATTTATTACTTATAAAATACCAAAAACGTTTACTAAGGTCAAATTATCGATTTCTATGAAGTATAAATTTTATTTTATTATTCATAGGTAATGTTACTCTTATTTACTATTCATAATGGTCATATTACTATTCATAAGGGTAGGTTACTATTCATAAGGGTAGGTTACTATTCACCAAAAATTATTATTTTTTCATTAGACACCAAAAACTATCTTGAGCACAACTGTGTATGTCGGATTTTTAAAATTCCAACCAAAGGGGTGACAAAATTATGTTTAAAGGTCACTTATCACTTAGTAGTTCATTATTTTGTGTTTCTATGACATAGATATAAGAAGGGAATTTTTTATAGAAATAATTTAGGTCGTTACATTCATCCCCCCTTAAAAAATTTCACCCCCGAAATTTTACTTTACACAAACAGGTGTGGGTACTTCTCCTTCATTGCCTCTTCTGGTTCCCAAGTTGCTTCCTCAAACTTATGGTTCCTCCAAAACACTTTGACAAGGAGGGTTGTCTTGTTTCATAGAACCTTATCACATCGGTCCAAAATTTTTACCGGCTGCTCCTCATAGGAGAGATCGTCTTCCAACTATACCACCTCTGATTTTTGTACATGTGAGGCGTCTGGTATGTACTTCCTCAGTAGTGATACATGAAACACATTATGAACTTGAGACATATTCGGTGGAAGTTCCATACGATAGGCCACGGCTCCTATACGATCAAGGATCTCAAAGGGGCCAATGTACTTTGGGCATAGCTTCCCTTTCTTCCCGAATCTCATGACTCTCTTCCATGGAGATATTCAAAGGAAGAATTTATTTCCAAATTCGAACTGCAAGTCCCTTTGATGGTTGTCAGCATATCTCTTTGCTGACTTTGAGCAGCTTTGATGTGTTTCTGGATGACTTGAACCTTCTCTGTCATCTCTTGAACAAGATCAGGACCAAGTATCTTTTATTCTCCAACTTCATCCCAACAGGTTGGAGTTCTACATCGCTTCCCATAAAGAGCTTCATACGGAGCCATCTGAATACTTGAGTGGAAGATATTGTTTTATGAGAATTCTACCAATGGGAGATTCTTATCCCAACCACCTTTGAATTCAAGAGAGTAGGATCTTATCATATCTTCAAATGTTTGAATAGTCCTTTCAGACTGGCCATTAGTTTGGGGGTGATAGGCCTTGCTGAAATTTAATTCAGTACTAAAAGCATGTTGAAGGCTCCTCCAGAATTTAGATGTGAACCTTGGATCACGGTCAGAGACAATCGAGAGTGGAACACCGTGCAGTCTCACCACTTCCTTCACATATATCTTTTCAAGTTGTTCAAGCGATAGGTCTTCCCGAATTGCGATAAAATGGGCAGTCTTGGTGAGTTGATCAACCACAACCCATATCGCATTATTTCCCTTTAACATCTTTGGGAGACTCGTGACAAAGTCCATAGTAAAAGTTTCCCATTTCTACAAGGGTATAGGTAATGGATGCATCATACCTTTGGACTTTTGTGACTCAGCTTTAACTTGCTGACATTACAAGCACCTTGATATGTATTCCGCAATCTCCCTCTTCATGTTATCCCACCAGAAGTGTTCTCAGAGATCACGATACATCTTGGTACTTCCTGGATGGATAGAGAAAGTTGAGATATGTCCATTATCCAATAGCTCCTTCTTTATCCCGGGTGATGAAGGCACACAAAGACGTGTTCCAAACCGAATAACACCATCATCATCGATATGGAACTCTTGCAGCTTCCCTTCCTTTACTGCATTCACACTCTTTTGTATCTCCACATCATCCCTTTGTGATTCCTTAATCATCTTTTGGATGTATGGTAGCGGAATAATTTGGGAAAGGTAGGATGTGTCCCATGTCCTTATGATTCCAAAATCCATCCTTTTCATATCCAAGAAGATAAGGTCTTTCTCAATCCTCAACATGGATAGAGTAGCAGGTTCTTTTCAACATAGAGCATCAACTACCTTGTTCGCCTTCCCAGGATGATAGTGAATAGAGAAATCGTAATCCTTAATTAGCTCTGACAATCTCCTTTGATGCATGTTGATCTCCTTTTGTGTGAATATATACTTTAGGCTGTTGTGGTCGGTGTATATGTCACACTTTTCACCATAAAGGTAGTGTCGCTAGATTTTCAAGGCAAAAATCACGGCTACCAGCTCTAGTTCATGCATCGGGTAGTTCTGCTCATGGATATTCAACTGTTGTGAGTCGTAGGCTATCACATTATCATTTTTCATGAGTACACAACCCAAGCCTTTCTTTGAAGCATCACTATATATCACAAAAATATCTCCACTTTTCGGTACTATGAGTACAGGTGAAGTGATCATCCTTCTCTTTAGCTCCTTGAATCGTCCCTCACATTCTTCCACACATACATACATTACCCCTTTCCTTGTTAACTTAGTTAGTGGGATTGAAAATCGTGATAAGATTCTCACAAAACGTCGATAATACCCAGCTAATCCATGAAAACTACGGATTTCTGTGACACTAGAGGGCCTGGGCCATTCCTCAATCGCCTTTGTCTTTTAAGGGCCCACATAAATTCCCTCACTTGTGATCACATGTCCCAATAACTTGACTTGATTCATCCAAAAGTCACACTTGCTGAACTTGGTGTACAACTACTCCTTTCTCAATGTCGCCAACACAAGTCATAGATGTATTTCATGTTCCTCCATGATCTTGGAGTAGATTAGAATATCATCGATAAACACTACCAAATTTTTTTCGAGGTAATGACTAAAGACTCTATTCATCAAATCAATGAAGATTTCAGGGGAATTAGTAAGTCCAAAGGGCATCATAAAAAACTCGTAGTTCCCATACATTGTACGGAAGGCAGTCTTTTGAATATCTTCCTTCTTCACCTTTACTTGATTATATCCAGAACGAAGATCCACCTTTGAGATGTATTGAGCTCCTCTTAACTGGTCGAACGAGTCATCAATCCCTGGTAGAGGATACCTTTTCTTTATGGTGATCTTGTTGAGTTCCCAATAATCGATACAAAGCCACATGGTTCCATCCTTCTTCTTTACAAAGAGCATTGGAGCACCCCAAGGTGATGCACTAGGCCGTATAAACCCTTTGTCCAGATTCTCTTGCAGCTGCTTCTTTAACTCCTCCAGTTTGATAGGATCCATCCTATAGGGGCACTTCGAGATAGGAGTAGCTTCGGGTAAGATTCCAATTGAGAACTCTACCTCACGATCCGGGGGAATTCCGGGTAACTCTTCGGGAAATACATCATTATATTCCCTCACAATGGGCATTTCCTCAAGGATGGGACTTTCCTTCGACTCAACCATTTGTGTGAGGTATGCTTCTTCATAGGGAATAAACACCCACACCATTGAAGGATTTTTGATAGGATATTCATGATCTTCCTTGCATTTGTAGAGGAGCATGGGATGGTTCGGAATATGAAAATATATTTCCTTTTCCCGACAGTTGATATGTGCTCTATATAACGAGAGCCAATCCATTCCCATTATAGCATCGAATTACACCAAGGGAAGTATTACGTGATTTTCCGGAAGATCTTCCCACATACATCAACAGGAGAATAGTCAAACACTTGGGTTGAAATGATTGCACCACTTGGTGTTTTTACAGATATCTCTACTTCAATGTTTCTGGACTTCGATTCTATAGTTCTAGCAATCTTGAATCATATAAAGGAATGCGTAGAACCAGAATCAAATAAGACTTTTTCCATTCTTGATTGAATAGGAAGTATACCTTTTACAACTTCATTATCATGATCCACCTCCACAGTAGTAATGGTATACGCCTTCCCTTGTTCCTTTGGATTTGGTGGTTGTTGGCGCTGAATACACTCGAGAGATCAAGGTTTAGTGCACTGGTTTGAATAGTTCCCTAGCTCCCTACAGTTGTAGCATTGAACCACGAGTGGTTCTCTCCATTCATCGGCTACATTATCATTCCTTTTCATGTATTTTTGACACTCGTGAGCTTGGTGTCCTTCCTTACCACATATAAATCATGTCGTCGTACCTTTGAGGCAGTTCCCATGGTGCAACTTCCCACATTTTTGGCATGTGGTTCGTTGTGTTTTCTTCCCACCTTTTTCACTAGATCCACCATCTTGAAACTCCATATTTCCTTTCTTATCACCATATCAATGGGACCATTCTCGAAACTCTATCTCCACTTTGAGAGCACATCGAAAAACTTCTTCATAACTCCCAAAGTCTAGAATTGCAAGAGCCTTTCGAAGATGTGTTTTTAATCCACTAAAGAATATATCAATTTTTCTATCATTGTTGATAACAAAACCTGAAGCATACCTTGTGAGCCTTGTGAAATTTTCTTCATAGGTTGTGACATATTCTCCTTCTTTTTTCTCGAGCTCTATGAATTCTCCCTCCATCTTCATGTGAAGAGTTCGTGGGAAGTACTTATTTAGAAACATTATCTTAAAGTCTTCCCATTCCATCTCTTCAATTTCATCCTTTGGCTTGGTGTTCTTAATGAAAGCCCACCATTGATCAGATTGTCCATCTAGATGATCAATGGCTTGAGTCACCTTCTATGTCTTGAATAGTGAAGAACAGAAATGATCTTCTCCATGGAGTTGACCCACTGTTTCGCAACTAGTGGATCAGAAGATCCACAAAACGTTGGTGGTCGTTGCCGCATAAAACATTAATTAGCTAGTTGCTCCCTCTTTGGTGAAGGAGGACGTTCCCCATTATTATGGTTATTATTCATAACCCGAGATAATTGGGTAAGCATCACCATGATGTTTTTAACTCCACCTCCAAAATCATTAGGGATGTCATTCAGGAAATCGTTGCATTGGCCTTTGCAAGAGTTGTTGGCCTGATTTCTCCTGGTTCCCAGCATTTTCTAAGATAGAAAAGGTTAGAAAAAAACATAAGTAAACAAGTCATGAATAACTTATTCAATTAAAAAATTATACAAGAAACATAACGTATGTGATCCCTAGGTAAATATTCTTGTGTATGTGTTTGTACTTATTCTTATGCTAGAGGTTTTCTCTAGGGTTTACTAATCCTAATTCCCAAATTAACTAAACCGTTTCCTCTGATACCAACTATAGAGAACCGGCCTTTTCGTACATTACTATTAAATCATTTCAAAGATAAAAAACATAATATTATTACACATGGAGGATCCATAGGTTTAGTTTGTTGGGAAAACTAGGACAATACAAAACAAATACAACATCAAGCGTAAACATTTATTTAATTTATTCTTCACTAGCTTCTTAGTGGCACTTGTCCTCTCATTAGTACATGTAGCCACCTGAGGATATACATCAAAAGGGGTGAGCTAAAATCCAATTAAGTGGATATATAAGAACAATATATCATGGGGTGAGCATAATCATGACATAGGAAAAAGATCATGAACATGAGAGGAGCATAAATAATAAACTTGAAATGTGGAAATGCATAAAAATGAAACATCATGTATTAGTGGTTAACTACCACACATGCTTGTGAACAATGCTAGCATCATGTTCACACATCATTTCACATTTAATCATGAGATTCATCACCTTACCCAATGCATTGGAGTGCTGTATAATTCCGTGCGCACCCGTCACATTTAAACATTCATATTGCGCTATATAATTCTAGGTGTACCTGTCACATCATAACATTATCATTATCATGCTTTCCACATAGAACACATATCAAACATGTACATAAATAACCCATGGAATGGAATGGGTTTCATCTCACAATAACATATTCATAAGCTTTGGGTTCCCAAAATGAAGAGGAAACAACATACTTGATACAAGAACCAACAACCTTGAATGAGAGGTAAAAGGTGAGATCTTGAAAGAAGAGTTCTTTTGGAAAACATTTTTATGGACATAAAAACCAGTGACAAACATTTGTATCCCAGAAAAGTAAATTAAATGATGAACAAATAATCTTTGAGGAGTAACCACATCAAAAATGGAGTGAACGAGGGAGAACCCAAACGAAGAAAATTGGGTTCAAGATTTCCCCTTACCTTGTACTTGAATGCCTCATTCTCTTTAATGTCTTGTATAATGACCTTATATTCATTATTTAGAAATTCTAGAACATTTTATACATTAATAGGGTTCATTATGGTTTCATTATTTCATATTATGTTCCATTGGACGACTTATAGAGTTTAAAAACATTGTTCGGGGATGTTCGTTTTTATGGTTTTCTTGAACGGTCCACTTGTATTCTTAAATTGATGTTTGGGTAGATCATGGGTAGACATCATGAACTGAAATTACATGTAATTAATGATATTACAGAATCTTGAATGATTTTATGATTAGTTATATTAGATCCATGTGAACGAATCATTAGATAATAATTAAATGAAGATTATTTGGGTTAATTTGAGCGGTTTTTTGATCTCAATGAACTCATTTTAACTTTTCACATAGTAATATGGCCATAGGTTATTTAAAGAACATAAAATAGATCATAATACATATAAAATATTCTGGTTCAACCCTAAAAATGGTTTCATGACCAGATTGAAGGTAGAAATGGAAAAAGAGAACATGTCGTTTTTGAAGGTGATAAATTATCACCACATGAACAACGTTCTCTTTAATAAAATAAAAGGAAGAGGGAAAGGGTGTGGGGTGATATAATATACCATTAGAATCAAAATATTACATTATATTTATAATAATGGAGTTACAAAATAGTTTTAATGAAGATAGGTAGGGGGAGATCAAGGAAGGAACTTGAACTTGAATGGAAATTAAAGGAGAAGAGAGAGAAATTACCTCTAGAATCTTCCTGTTGAGATCCTCCTTAAGGAATATAGGATTGGTAATTTGATGAGACTAGAAGCTTTTGGACGTGGGGTAGGTGCTAGGGAAGTTGTTTAGGAAGTGTTTAGGGAAGGCTTGGAGCTTGAGAGGTGTGAGGAAAATAGGGAGTGAAGGGTGGCTTTTATAGTGGAGGGGAGAGGGGTTTCCTTAATATAAAATTGATTAGTTTATTAATTTTACCAAAGACAAGGAATAGTGATTCTTGAATGACCAAGAATAGTAATTTTATAATGTAAACCCGAACATGTTGGCTTACATCAGCAGAACATCATCGATGACAAAATTAATACATTATTTAGCTTTTATTGTGAATTATCCGATTCCACTATTCATCAAGAACTCATGTATCTCAGAAAATTCCCAAAAACTTACCCCAACCATTTTTCGATGTGTAGAATCCAAAAATGAAGTCTATTTTCAAAAAATAATTTTCTAAATATTAATAATTTAATATTTAATTAGAATAATAATTTACTTAAAAAACAGTTCTTAAAATTAAAACTGATTTTGCAGTTGTTTCAAAAATTACGAAGGGTCTTATCTAAAAAATGTGAGACATTGATTCAATAATTTATGAATATATTTCAGGAAAATAAATATTCCTTTAAATTAATTAATTAATTATAATTAATTATTTATGAATTATAAAATACCAAAAATGTTTACTAAGGTCAAATTATCACTTTCTATGATGTCTAAATTTTATTTTATTATTTATAGGTAATGTTATTATTATTAACTATTCATAAGGGTCATATTACTATTAATAAGGGTAGGTTACTATTCATAAGGGTAGGTTACTATGAACCAAAAATTATTTTTGTTTCATTAGAAACCAAAAACTATCTTGAGCACAACTGTGTATGTCGGATTTTGAAAATTCTAAACATAGGGGTGACAAAATTATGTTTAAAGGTCACTTATCACTTAGTAGTTCATTATTTTGTGTTTTTATGACATAGATTTAAGAAAGGAATTTTTTATTGAAATACTTTGGGTCATTACAGCAATTCCCTAGGTACCTTCCAGAGATGCATGGTGAGTATTTTCTCAGATTTTATTGAGACCTGCATAGAGGTATTTATGGATGATTTTACAGTTTATGGTTCCTCATTTGATTAATGTCTCTCTAGTTTGGGTGATGTGTTGCATTGTTGTATTGAGATGAATCTGGTCTTAAATTTTGAAAAATGACATTTCATGGTCGAAAAGGGAATTGTCTTAGGTCATATATTCTCACAACATGGCATTGAAGTTGATTAATCTAAGGGATACATTATTTCATCCCTCCCATATCCTACATGTGTTAATGAGGTTTGATCATTCCTTGGACATGATGGATTTTATTGACTCTTCATCAGAGATTTTAGTAAGATCTCTCTAGCCTTATCTCGTTTACTTCAAAAAGATATTGACTTCAATTTTGATGATTCATGCAGGGTATCATTTGATGAGCTAAAGAAGTGTCTGACCACTACACCGATCATACAGCCCCCAGGGTGGGACCTTCCTTTTGAGCTTATGCGTGACGCCTCCAACTTCGCGGTTTGAGCTGTCTTATCTCAGAGGGTGGAGGGACATTCACATGTGAACGACTATACATCAAGGACACTAGACCCAGCCTAATAAAACTACACTACCATGGAAAAGGAGTTTATTGCAGTCATATTTTCTTTAGATAAATTTCGTTCTTATTTATTGGGCTCTAAAGTAGTTGTTTTTTCTGACCATGTAGCTTTGAGGTACCCCCGAAAGAAGCCTGATTCAAAGCCATGACATATCCGTTGGATGCTCATTCTTCAGGAATTTGATATTGAGATAAAGGACAAGAAAGGATCAGATAATTTTGTGGCAGAACACATGAGTAGGCTTACTCACACACTAGAGGATGACGCCTTGGACCAGTTACCACTTCAGGACACTTTCCCCGATGAGCATCTTTATTCCATCTCACGTACGCATCCTTGCTATTATGATTTTGTTAATTATATTATTTCCTTTGAAATCCCAGCAAATTTGAAGAAGCATCAAGTCCAAAAATTAAAAAGTGAGTATAGGTATTATGTGTGGGAAGATCCTTACCTCTTGCGCATGTGTAGTGAAAAAGTCATTAGGAGGTGTGTTCCTGATCATGAGTTTGAGTCTGTTTTTCATTTCTGTCATACACTTGCTTGTGCCAGACACTTTGGACCCCAACGGACACCTTGTAAGGTTTTGGACTCTGGATTATATTTTCCTAGCTTGTTATATGATGCCCATGTGTTTTGTATGTCATGCTCTCATTGCCAACACACTGGGAATATTTCTAGGAGACATGAGATCCCCCCAAAACCCATACTATTCTGTTAGATTTTTGATGTATGGGGAATTGATTTTATGGGTAATTTTCTTAGTTCATTTGGATTTTTTATTATTTTGGTTGTTGTTGATTATGTGAGTAAATGGGTGGAGGGCAAGGCCACCAGGACTGACGATTCTCATGTTGTTGTGGACTCTTTCAAAGCACAGATTTTTTGCAGGTTTTGAGTACCCAAGGCCATCATCAGTGACCAATGGACATACTTTTGCAATAGGAATTTTTCTTCCCTTCTTCGGATGTATGGGGTGACACACAAAACATCAACACCGTATCACCCCCAAACAAATGGCCAGGCTGAGGTTTCAAATCGTGAGCTGAAACAAATATTAGAAAAAACCGTGAAGCCAAATATGAAGGATTGGAGCAAGCGCTTGGTTGATGCATTGTGGGCTTATATGAAAACATACAAGACAACCATTGGTATGTCCCCATTTAGTATTGTTTTTGGGAAAGAATGTCATCTTCCAGTGGAAGTAGAGCATTGGGCATATTGGGATATAAAGAAATGCAACATGGATTTGGCCCATGCTGGAATTCAGAGGAAGTTGCAAATTCAAGAGATTGACGAGATTCGACTGTCATCATATGAGAACTCAAGGCACTACAAGGAATTAACAAAATAAGCTCATGAAAAAATGATCCAACAAAGGTTGTTTCATGTTGGGTATAAATTCCTTCTATATAGTTCACGACTCAATCTGATGCCTGGTAAGTTGCATTCCATATGGTTAGGTCCTTATATTGTGACTAATGTTTTTCTTTATGGTGCAGTGGAGATCACACAATAGGACCTTGGAAGGATCTTTACAGTCAATGGGCAACATTTGAAGAGATACATTGAGGGACTTCCTACTGATGTAGTGGATTTTATCACACTGCATGACCCCATCATCCCTTGATCACATCAGGCTGTTCCTAACCCTTTCACTTTTATATTATTTGTCCAATTTAAAAATTATGCATTTCATGTTCATATATCATCTCATAGGTTCACAATTACGACAATGCAATATTTTAAGTGTGGGGGAGGGAATATTTTAGTTTAGTAATTTCAAATTTTTTTCCTGTTTAAAAAACAAACAAAAAAATTGTGGGTTTTTTCAAATTTTGTGTGTTTATTTTTTCAATTTTCTTTGTGTTTTTTGAAATTTTTGACATAAAATGAATCTCATAACAATTTTGGAATACATATCAATGAGTGAAACAATTTCTCCCATGAAACTAAGCTTAAATGAATGCTGAAATGACTTTGTTTCAAGTTCAAATATTTAGTAATTTCAGGAAAAGTACAATGAATTTTGAATCCTATGCCACAACTCACTGTCTTTATATTTGAAATCACTTTTTTGTGAGGCTTCTAAACCGTTTTTTTTCATACTCTTTACGTTCACCTCACTTCTTGAGAGAACCAAACCATTCTTGATTTAACCAGAATTTGATCTATATTTGTCAAAACATGAGGGTTTGAGGTAATTATGTTTAAATGATTGTGGCATTTGTTTGGTATTAAATCCCCTATTTCAAAGAATACTTTTTTATAATGGCCTACCTCGAATATTAAATCCTTTTATCCCTTATAATCCATGCACAACCTGTTTGGTTAGCCACATTACAAGCCAATTTTCCATATCCAACCAACTCTTGAAGTGAAATTGCATAATCTAGTTGAGCTTAAGTGTGGGGGAAGCTGTCTTGTGTTGTGCTACCACATTTTGTGATACTTTGGGTGGAAAATTAAATTCTGAAGAGATGTGTTTGCTGCTGATAATAGTAATTATATTGAAATCTGTTCCTTTTCTGGAGCTTTCATGAAAAGTGAAGCTGTGCCTTTTCTGGAGCTTCTAATTGAGGTTGAAAGTTGTGCCTATCTAGAGATTTCATGAAAATCATGTTTGAGAAGATTGACATTTTTGATACTGAAATGATGAATGGTATAAACTTTTCATGACTTTTCATGATGATGGAGATGAATTGATACTATGGGAATTGAGGAGAAGACCATATTTAAGTGAAAAATAGATTAATGCAATTTTGCTTCAAAACGAGTCAAGCCGTCCTTATTCAGCCTCAGAATTTTTCAAATCTAAATCCTACCTACCGAAAGCCACAGTACAACCCTAAAAAATCCTCATGATAAACAAATGTACTTGACTCACATCAGGTAGCGATGTAGGAATCTATCATGCCTATGGTGACCCTTTTATGAGTTTGGATGAGAAAGACATTGCAAAAAAATTGATATTTCAATGACGGGAGAAAATTCAAGCGAGGTAAGTGTTTTGTGAATGGGAGGATAAATGAAGTGTAAATATATTGAATGATATAAATAGATAAATTCAAATAAGGTTTTTTATGAGGTATGATATATTTTGATTATTGGTGTGAAATTGATTGATCTCAAGGATATGTGTTTTAAAATTTGTTTTGATTTGAAAATGATGTTTAATTGATATGAGATTTTTCCCAGGAGTTCAAAAGGGTAAGTGTGGGGGAGTTGATAAAACACTATTTTAATAAATATTTTATTGATAATAAATGAAATAATTTCCTCACATTGTGTTAAATATGTTTATTTATAAAATATTTGGGATTTGATCATTCATTTGAAAATTTGGTGAAAATTCCAGTTTTACCCTTCATAGTGCACTGTAGTATTTCGAATATGAATATTTTAATATTTATTATATGAAATTGAACATTTTTAATAGTTTTCCTAACTTAATTTTCTACAACATTCGTTCAGGACACTAGAGATAAAGAGTGAATTTTGATGGAGTAAATGGGCCATTAATCCAATGGTGGGCTGGACTCGGCAGAATGGACATGGGTTATGTATTTGGGTCATATATTTTTCATCAGGGCTTGGATTGAGCCCAAAATTTGAGAAACGATCTGGTAAATGATTTGTCACAAATCATCCTTCTGGAAGGCCGTTCAATTCACGTTTTTTTAGGTAAAATGGGCGGTGAAAATTGGAATAAAATATTTGGCAGAATTTCCACATTCACACTTGAATCCACTTGTAACCCCTACTCCCCTCCCCTCTATAAATTGGAGTTTTTCTCATTTGGAGGGGTTGGGACGTGATTTGGGAAGTTGAGGCCATAGGATAAGTGGATGCACTATAATTATACAACCATT
Organism: Viscum album; assembly: GCA_963277665.1. NCBI lineage: Eukaryota > Viridiplantae > Streptophyta > Magnoliopsida > Santalales > Viscaceae > Viscum > Viscum album. The sequence continues at coordinate 784,080,486 of OY728151.1, forward strand.
TCAATAAGGGTAGCTCTTGAAACAAGGATCCCTTCAACGAAGCCTTCTTCTTCTCCATCATGTTGTATTGATTTTGTTTGTGTAATAAACTTCTTTGTTCTTCTTTTATTTCTTCTCATTTCTTCTGTTTTGTTTAAATTTCTTCTTCTCTTAAACTTCCTCTTTTGGCTGGAATTCTTGAGTAGAATCGTTATTGGGTTATACCCATTATAAACCTTTGCACATGCAAAATGCTTTTATGATGATTACGACACCCATGGAAGAGTAGTCTTTTAGCAATCGATTTATCTTCTACCCTCTTCATTTAAATGTTTTGAATCAATGATATAATGTAATTAAAATAATATGATCCATGAATTGTGTTTTTAAATTACAATAAACTATGCAAGAAATTGAAAAATTAACACAAAAACACGTGAGGTCTTGATTTTGTATAAACTGTGAGAGCGTAATCTTAATCGGTAATACAAGACCACACTGGATAAATTTGTAGAATTAAAATATAATCTCTAAACACAATTCATCCTCATTTCCAGAATGGATATGTGCTCTAATTAACCACTGACCATAAGAAATCCTTATAAAAACAATCAAAGCAGGGTGCTGCGATTGCGTGTTCTGAAGCTAGCCTAGGGTTTAAGTAATTTTATCTTTGTGGTTAAGTTAACTCTCGTAGGGTTTGAGGGATAAAAAATTAGGGGACAATAATTAAGTGGATATTGATTTAAATTATAATGATTAATAATTGAATGAAGAGATAGAGTTAGATAGATTACGCCTTTTAAAATAGATTTCTAAAAAAACATCTTCTTGTTGTGTCATTTTAATCGAAATTCATTTCAAAACTAAAAACAAAAAAATATACAAACTTCTTCCTGAAAATTTTTTCTAGATTCATAAACTATAAAAAAACATCATTCCTTTAAAGTAGTGTTTTTATTTTATTCCATTTTATTTTATTTCTAGAATACCTTTAATAAGTTGTTAAATTCACTTCCTCCTTTGAAAGACGACCTTGGTCAGCCACTCTACTGCATCTAAGTACCCCAAAATCACATTAATTATTTGAGGGCGCCCACGACAGTTCACTTTCATTCACCTTTATTTGGGAAAGTTGAAGTGATGATATTTGGAAGGAATATTCTTTATAATATCTATCATATGGAAGAGTGGAAAGATAATGAAATGTATCCTGATGGAAGTGTATGTTTGGTAATCTCTGTGATTAAATAACGTTTTTTATTCATTATCTCTTTATAGGTGTCAAACTGGGCTCACCAATGACCTTCAAGGTATGATAAAGAACATTATATGAACTATATCAGTCTATGATTATAATTTAACATTATTTCTTGGAAGTAGTCTAATAAACCCATTATCATTGGTGGACTTGGAATCAAATAACTAAATCTTTTTTAATGATGGTCTCATTGGAATGTTTACATAGAATTTTATCTCTAATGATGCCACCTATGATTTTTTATCCAATATATTCAAAGAGAGATTGATTATGGGACACAAACATTATCTCACATCCTATATTTGGACTGATCTCATGCATTCATTTAATATCATTAATCAAGATACACATTGGCCAGTAAGCATGAATTCTACCCTTAATTTCTATGCCACTATTTTTTAGGGAAGGCCATTCCAAGACATATTGAGTGTTTCCCATGAATTATTGCACATTCCCAATACTAATTTATTGACACATTAGAATAACATTGAGTGTATTTTCACCAATAAAATTTTCATAGAGATTCAGAATCACAATATTATGTATTTTTATACTATTATTTGGAAACACAATAAGAATAGAAACTTTGACACCAAGGAATTTTATAGGCTAGAATGAAGAGGATTCAACTGACCACCCACATGGATAATGAATTTTGAATCACCATTCATACGTCCTTCTAAATTCATTTTGTTTAAGGTAATTTTGAAAAAATAAGATACCTACTAATGATCATCTTTAAAATTCTAGACTATATATTATCTATGCATGTCTCCTCTATCTGAATGCAGAAGAAAATGTATAACACCCATTCCTAGAATGTGAATTTTCATAGATATTATGGGATTATATTGGTTGTATATTCATCCTAAATATTAAACCAACTAAGCATCTATATGACTTCATGAAGGGAATTACAAAAACATACTCTAATGACTTGGTCTGTAATATACTACTTGAAAAAATTACAATAGTCCTCGCATGAATATAAAATTCATGGAATGTCATTATTTTTTCCAAACAGAATCTCTCCACTCACATGGGTTTTCTCACTCTACAATGGGAGGCCTAAACTACATCAATGGTGGTAACATGGTTTATGAATAATTTTATATCTGATCTGATTACTATCCAGGTTTTGGGAGTAGAAAACAGACCGTGGAAACCAATGATTCTTAAATTTATATAATGGATCCCTCCTAAGAGTCCATGGATAATGGTAAATGTTGATGGTGTTTTATTGTCATTTCAGGACCCTCAGGGTGTGGTGGTTTCTTTTGAACACATTGTGGCTTCATCAAAGGAGTATTTTATAAATAAAATGGAATTAGAGTTGCCTATGATGCATATTTATGGGTTATTGTCCATAATGTCTGATATTCTGTCAAGTATAAATGGAACCCTTTATGTATTGATTTTGATTTTGAAACTTCAGTGAATGACTTAAAAATAAAAAAACAGAACAAAACTTAGAAAATTATACCATATTCGGTAGATTTCCATTTAGACGTCACATATCATAATCTGGTTATATCAAATGCATATCAAGAATCAAACCAAGTGGAAGATACTCTATTAAAGAATGTAGTCATGGAGATGAAGATGATGCGGTGTTTCATGACGCCTGATTAGTGTGTTGTAATGGGGGATGCGAATATGAGTGGGGTAAATCATACACATATTTTTAATAAACCTTGTAATTCTTGTATCTATTTTTTCTTCTTAATATTATTTCCATAGGAATGCTTTTCCTGGATCATACACTTTTGGCTTAAAAAAAAACTTATTACCAGAACAATTGAATCATTATTCTATCATAACCAAATATTTTTCTCAAAGTAAAGTGTATAAGTAAGCATATCTTTATCAAAATAATATACATAATAGTCACATCTCTTCCACTTTTCCCTATTTTTTCCCATTCATATCCTATTTCCAATCATCATGTTCTCTTATCCCTTCAAAAAGACACCCTAATCCTTATGTATATAGGTAAGATCCTCATCATCACCATCTCATTCATAACTAACTAGTACGTCCAAGAGACCCTACAATACCTATAGCATGAATTATACCTCCATCCACCATTTACCATGAAATATGTAACACCCCTAGATTTTATGAAAAATATTCTTTTAATTTAATAAATGTCTTCTATTTTATTCTACACCATGATTACCTTGCTCTATACGCAACACCGTATTAGCTTGCAGTATACGCAACACTATTCTTGGATCGTGTTACACACAATTTTGATAATAGTTATTCTACGCAACATTGAGTATATATATATATTCAATGTACAAATGAAATATGTTTGGATTATGTTATATGAAACAACTAATGATTCTTTCACAACACGCAACCCTGACTTGGCTTGCATTACACGCAATCTCGACATTCGTCGATAGCGTGTGTTGTACGCAGTACTGAGATTTAATAAACAATGTTATATTATTATAATATTGTCATCAACTAACTGTTATGAATAGTATAAAATAAAATTTGAATTTTATAACATTATTATTCATCTTACACATTTTCTATAACATGGTATAAGAACAAAATAAATTTTTCGGGTAAAATAAGTATTTTTAAAAAAATGCAGTTTTGCCGCCTTTTGATGGCGCACCCACTTTAAATATAGTTGTTGACACGTTTATATGTTCAATTTGACAAAATAAAATTCTTATTTGGAATCAAGAAATAAAAATTTACTTTGGATAATTTTTTCATATTATTCTGGTAACTTTCACATTTTAATGTATAGTTAAAACACACTATTTTTTAATTAAAAACAACTTTTTTCATCGTAATATCTTATGTGGTTAAATTATAATATTGAATGGTTTTAAAGTATAAATAGAATATATTTTTACCGTTTAATATAATGTATGTCAGTATCATTGATTTTACCTTGAATTCGTAGGTTAAATCAATTCAATCTTTTGCAATGTTTTAAACAAAAGCTCGTTTTTATTCGACAACGGGATTAATTTTAATTTAATTTCTGCAACATCTTTGTATTCAATTTTAAAAAATGCATTCCATATTTGGAATCAGTGGGTCCAAATTTTTATAATAGGCTACTTTTTATTTTTGGAAATTATGAATAGTAACTACGGTAAATTTTATTTACCATAGTTAAAGGTAAATCAGGTAATTAAGGGTAAATATAATATTATAAAATTACCCTAACACATGCCAAAATTATATTTGATGGATAAAAGTAAACCCATATCAACTAAGGGTCGGATTAGATTCATTTTATGGACTTTTGACCATGAAAATAATTTAATGATTATTAAAACCAAAGAAAGTGACAACATGTCACTTTCTTATATCTTATAAGTATAATAATTTTAACTTAGTGATAAATTTCATAAAACTTAGAACATGAATAGTATCCAGAAATCTAACAAATTTATCTAAATCATGAGAATTTATTTAGAATTTTTTTGGGATTAAATAGTTATCATTAATTGTGACACAATAGTGATGCAGAAATTATTTATCTAGTGAAAAATTAAGAATATAGTTTTTATTAAACTAATAGTTACCATAAAAGGCACAAAACCATGACCAAAACATATTGGTCATGTAAATTGAAACTATAAACATCCAATGGTCTAATATTTGACCATTTGGAATCTTATACAAGCAATTATGACACTTATATTATTTTATTTTAAATGATGCCAAAGTTGTCACCTTCATAATTTAATAAATATAACAATTTAAATATTGTGATTTTAAGATGATAAATTCTAGTAAATGTATTATTGTGAAAGTTAATATATTTATCTTCATCATAGGATTTTATTTTACATTTTTATGCAACAAATAAGTATATTAAATAATTATACAAAAATAATGTAGTAATTATTTTATTAAGAGATAAACCAAATAAATGGTTTTAAAAATAATAAAATAAATATTATATGAACTATTTAATGTGATCCACTAATTTTATAGATACATATTAAATTTTATTAATATATTAAATCTTTTATTTCGAACATATTTTCTGTATATATTTTATTTAAATTCAAATAAATGAATAGTGTCAAAATTTACACTATTGTTATTTTATAAAAATAACATATTATAAAATTATTTAAAAATCACAAAAATATTTAAAAATTATAAATTTAAATTTATATGGTCTATAATGTTATAAAGTAAACAATTATGGAAAATTCACAACAAATAAGTAATTATGTGTTATAATTTAAAATTTAGAATTTTATTACCACAAATAAACTTAAATAGATTAAATAAGGATAAATCAAAATGATAAGGTTTAAAATAAGATCCAAACATGTCTAAATTTTATTGGATGATGAGATTACAACACTATCTCATCTAATCTTATAATATGAGTCATTTTTGGAGGTTTTTAAGTGGGTTTAGATTTATTATAAATTAATATTTTTAAGAATTCTAAAGGTACCCCTCTCCTCCCTTATAAAAGGTCACCTCCTCCCTCTCTTCCTCACACAACTTTGAGCCTTCAAGCTCGTCCAAAACCTTCAAAATTCTCTTATCCACTTCCCTAGAAACAACCTAGAGGTACTGGTCTTCCTCAAAGACCAATTTTAGTTCCCTAAGAGGAGGTCTCAAAAAGGTGCTTCAAAGAAGAGGTAATTTCTGTTACCGATTCTTTCACCTTTAGTTCTTCTTCCCCTTATTCTTCTTAGATTGTTTCATTATGAAGTAATAACATCAGTATAACTAATATACTGATATGTTATTATAAGTATGAAACAATCCTATTTCACCATCTATCCATCCTACGGAAAACGAAATCACCGTGCATGCGTACGTACGGAATACCGTCTCCACGCCGTGGTGTAATCTATTTTCCACCACCACCATACATGGATGGGTATAATGGTGTAATGAAAAACAATACATAGTTATTAGAAAATAATATTTATTCTGATATATTGTATCATCCACTCCAATTCAATTCAATAATTATGGAAATGATGTCATCGCTCGTGCGTACGTACGGACAACCGTCTCCACGTCTCGATGAGATTCATTCTCCATGTTAACCATTTAAGAATGATTATAAAGTATATAAAAGCAATAATAATGAAATATATGACATTATAAAGCTACTGGATTTATGTGTATATATATGAATGTCATCTACTTAATTCCACTCAATTCAATAATGAAATGAAAACAGTGTTCATACGTACGTACGACCTACCGTCTCCATGAATGGTGTATTTCTTTCCATTTATCGATCCATTATATATATGTATATTCTGAATATATATTATATATAAATCATGTTTTATATTCTATAATTAAGTAATAATGATCTTAGTAATCATATGAATAATTACAAGTTAAAACACGAATGACAAATGAGATGATTTTACCCAAAACGCTAATTTAACATGAATTTACAAAAGAACGGGTAATATAAAGTCATAAGTGAACCATATATGATATAATAACAATGAATATGATTCTGTAATAAGTCAATGACATTATTTAAATCATTATACAGGAGGTTCAGACACTTACGAAGCAAATCAGACCTAGGGTAAGGGAAATATCACAATCTCATTTTTATCCGAGATTGTTTATACTTTGAAATTTACTGGGGTGTATTTTATCATCCACATCCATGTTTCCTAAATATTTAATATTATTTCCATCCACCTACAATTTTTTAAATCCAATTTTACCCTTTGGTGAGTTTTTAGTAAAAGATATGAAAGGAATCTTTTGTCGTTTTTCGTATGAGGTACTTTTTGACTTTTTCGACAAAAGTACGAAGAATGTTTTTTTTTTCTTATACGGAACGAACATATTTTTACGGTTTTATAAAGCCTTATTTTCATGAAGCTTCCTAAAAAAAATTTCATGACTATTTTCAATAAAATCTCATTCTTTTAAAATTGCATGATGTATTGTGAAAAGAAGTTGATTTTGAAGAAGAAAGGATATTTTCCTCTAGAATTCATTTCAAGTGTTTTATCAAAATTATTTCCCATCTAAGATAACATAGGGTTATGATTATATCCCTATTATTACATTGATTTGATTATGTTGTGATGGAATTATTTTTATGAATTCATTTATCTTATATGAATTGTTTTATGATGTCACGATGTTTACGAATCCCATTTTTACTACATGGGTTAGGAAATGATGTATGATTTATGATTTTGTTGCAAACATAAGAATGGTATCATTATGAGATGGTTGGGACCTATATCTCCCTCCAATGAATTGGTTAAAGATTTTATATCTCATGAGATAGACATGGCTGGAACAGTAGGTTATACCGGTTCAGTGAAACAGGACTGAAACGAGGGTGACTCGGTTCAGAAAGGGAGTTTGTCCACTAAGATAGTCTTGGAAATGAGTCTTGACTAATAAGAAATGATTCTCTATGATTATGTGTGTATTCCAAAAAGTTTCATTTTTAAGTAATGATTATTGTGATTACATTTCACTGCCATGATTTATCCCATGTTATGAAATTATGATCTCTTTTTCAGGTTATGATTTCCATAAGTTATGTCCTTGTGTATACGATGAGATTTATATTTCTTTTGTTTACCTTTACTGAGCATTTGAGCTCACCCTTTTATGTTTTCTTTTCCACAAGATATAAAGAAAGGTGTTAGGTAAAAAAAGGGAAGATCTTTATGGGAGATATTGGAGATCTTTCACCACGATTAGAAGATTACGTTCCGAGTTTCCAAAGACACTAAACTATTACGATCCTTGTGTGTGTATTTTTTGTTATGTACTAAGTATTCCGCAAAAGTAATGTAATTTCCATGTACGTCAGGCTTCGGGTCTCTACAGTTGGTATCATAGGAAATGTTTAGTCAACCTTTGGAAACTAAGATGCGAAAACATTAGTGAGATCCCTAGAGATATTTCTAATGTATGTCTAGGGATGTCCCTAAGGATAAGTATACGTATAGGATATAGTCCTAGAACTATGGTAACGATATTAGAATAAACAAAAGATGTTAGATATTGAATTTACTCCCCCTTTATTATGATTTTTTCCTCTCACACTATTCTTTTTGGGTTTTAGAAAATGGATGGAAACAAGATGATTCACGATAATGGAGGATATGATGGACAATGGAATGATATTCATCATGAGAAACCAAATGAAATGGGATTTGGAAGACCAAACATCATTATTATGCCGAATCAGCAATCTCATAATATGATCAATAATGTAAAATTTGGTAAGTTTCCTGACTTGGTTAATAAGAGAAATATGGAGTTTCATGATGATCATAGAGGAAGGAAAGTTCAATTTCCCCTATGTAAATAATGTGGGAAGAGGCATCAAGGAGAATGTTTCAAAGGAACTAGAAGATGCTTTGGGTGTGGAAAAGAAAGACACAAAGCCAGTAAGTGCAAAGGAAAAGGTTCAATTAACACCAGGGATGAGGATAATGGTATTGCTACAACATAAACAATGGTTAAATGTTTTAAATATTGAATGTACTGGCATTATGCAAACCAATTCCCTAAGGGAAAGTCTCATGAAGAGAATCAGTATGGTCATATGGGTAGTATTTATGTTAATGATGATGAAGAGACTACAAATGATATGTGAGATGAAAGAATTTATGAAGATCGGTCAATGGTTTATGAATGTAGTGGAATGATTACATTTTTGTCATGTGTAATGTTGTATAAGAAATCTCATGGTACTATGGAATAAAGAGACATCTAAGTATTGTTACACTATTTGCTTTCCTTGAATTTTGAATGTGTATGATTAATGGTACCGGTGTCCATTAAAGGTTATTCCGATATTTTTGGAAATAAGATGATATGCGCATAATGAAGGTAAAAAGAGAAAATGAAATGTTTAACAGTATTCATGGGCTCATGACTGATATAAGGACAAGGTTATATCATGGTTTGAGTATGTCGAATTTTGAGGATTTTGGTATGTGGAAAGTGTTAATGTTTAAATGCATTTATGTTTTCACTAAGGTTCAATGGGTATTCAAGAGAATACCTGATTAAGGCCTTTGAATGTTTGGAATGTGACCAACAAGACATATCTTATGATATATGAGGATCAACGATGGTATTAAATCTCTGGTAATCGTTTTCACTATATTATGAGAGTGGAATACAGTATTATAGATAAGCCTAAAGATTGGATTGGATTATGTTGGACATAATTTAGTATAGATGTTTTTTTTATATTATTGATGAGATTTTATAGTAATATAACTTTAGAAAAAGGACAACCTGCAGGACGGGTGACAGCCCATCGCACCGGACAAGGCTGTGGGAATCAAACCCACAACTGAAGTGCGACTGGCCTTTATCGCCTACCACTGGCCTACAAGATGTCCCTGTTTAGTAGAAACTTGTTTTATTTTATTAAGAGGTATGATATATGATGTATAAGTTCATTTTTGGAATCGTATATGATTAACCTCACCAAAGACAGACTTATGTATATTTGATAACTATTGATAAACTTTTGTTTGAAACAGATGGAATGACCCATCATTCTATCAGATGATCTGTTAACACTTCAAGAATAACAAATTAAACTTCATTTCATTAAGAGATGAATTGGAAATTGTTCAAAGCACGAACAACAGTGAGATTGTACCAAAATCAAGTAAGTATTTCTTCTAATTCAAAATTTTCAACTTTAGGGAAATGATATTGAAAACCAAAAATGTTGTCCTAGTCATCTTATATCCGATAAATCAGATGGTACCCTAGATCATCACAAATTTATGGCTTTGTGATTGTTGGATTTTTCATAGCCATGTCCTCTACCACTCTCCATCAGAACATGACAGTTAGATTTCTCTTCCATGTCCATATTTTCACATATGTTCTCCTATGTGGATACCCAGTGATTAGTTAACTTGGGTAACCATTACGTTTTATACTTTAGTTTTTAAAGATAAGTTTTGGTATTCCTTTTTACGATGTGGGTTTCTATCAAAGAAACATTCAAATAGTAAACCATTTATAACCCCGACGAATTTCGAGGGCGAAATTCATTTTAAGGGGGGTAGAATGTAACACCCCTAGATTTTATGAAAAATATTCTTTTAATTTCATTAATGTCTTGTGTTTTCTTCTACACCAATATTACCTTTCTCTATACACAACACCGTATTAGCTTGCAGTATACGCAACACTATTCTTGGATCGTGTTACACACAATTTTGATAATAGTTATTCTACGCAACATTGAGTATATATATATATATATGTATTCAATGTATAAATGAAATATGGTTGGATTCTGTTATATGAAACAATGAAGGATTCTTTCACAACACGCAACCCTGACTTGGCTTGCATTATACGCAATCGCGACCTTCCTCGATAGCCTGTGTTGTATGCAATACCGGGTTTTAATAAACAATGTTATATTATTATAATATTGTCATGAACTAGCCGTTATGAATAGTATTAACTAAATTTTGAATTTTATAAAATTATTATTCGTTTTACACATTTTCTAGAATGTGGTATAAGAACAAAATAAAATTTTCTTGTAAAATAAATATTTCTCAAAAAATGCAGTTTTGCCGCCTTTTGATGGCGCACCAAATTTAATTATAGTTTCTGACATGTTTATATGTTCAATTTGACAAAATAAAATTCTTATTTGGAATCAAGAAATAAAAATTTACTTTGGATAAATTTTTCATATTAATCTGGTAACTTTCACATTTTAATGAATAGTAAAAACACGCTATATTTTAATTAAAAACAAATTTTTTCATCGTAATATCTTATGTGGTTAAATTATAATATTTAATGGTTTTAAAGTATAAATTGAATATAGTTTTACCATTTCATATAATTTATGTCATTATCATTGATTTTACCTTGAATTTGTAGGTTAAATCAATTCAATCTTTTGTAATGTTTTAAACAAAAACTCGTTTTTATTCGACAACGGGATTAATTTTAATTTAATTTCTGCATCTTATGTGTGTTGAATTTTAAAAAATGGATTCCATATTTGGAATCAGTGGGTCAAATTATGTTAATAGGCTACTTTTTATTTTTGGGAATTATGAATAGTAACTACGGTAAATTTTATTTACCATAGTTAAAGGTAAATTGGGTAATTAAGGGTAAATATAATATTATAAAATTACCCTAACACATTCCAAAATTCTATTTGATGGCTAAAAGTAAACCCATATCAACTAAGGGTCGGATTAGATTCATTTTATGGACTTTTGACCATGAAAATAATTTAATTATTATTAAAACCAAAGAAAGTGACAACATGTCACTTTCTTAAATCTTATAAGTATAATAATTTTAACAAAGTGATAAACATCATAAAACTTATAACATGAATAGTATTCAGAAATCTAACAAAATTATCTACATCATGATAATTTATTTAGAATTTTTTTGGGATTAAATAGTTATCATTAATTATGACACAATAGTGAAGCAGAAATTATTTATCTAGTGAAAAATCAAGAATATAGTTTTTATTAAACTAGTAGTGACCATAAAAGGCACAAAACCCTGACCAAAAATTATTGGTCATGTAAACGGAAACTATAATCATCCAATAATCTAATATTTGACCATTTGGAGTCTTATACAAGCAATTATGACACTTATATTATTTTGTTTTAAATGATGCCAAAGTTGTCACCTTCATAATTTAATAAATATAACAATTTAAATATTATGATTTTAAGATGATAAATTCGAGTAAAATTATTATTGTGAAAGGTAATATATTTATATTCATCATAGGATTTTATTTTAAATTTTTATGCAAAAAATATGTATGTTAAATAATTATACAAAAATGATGTAGTAATTATTTTATTAAGAGATAAACCAAATAAATGGTTTTAAAAATAATAAAATATATATTATATGAGCTATTTAATGTGATCCACTAATTTTATAGATAAATATGACATTTTATTAATATATTAAATCTTTTAGTTCGAACATATCTTCTTTAGGTATTTTATTTAAATTCAAATAAATGAATAGTGTCAAAATTGACACTATTGTTATATTATAAAAATAACATATTATAAAATTGTTTAAAAATCACAAAAATATTTAAAAATTATAAATTTAAATTTATATGGTCTATAATGTTATAAAGTAAACAATTAATTCACAACAAATAAGTAATTATTTGTAATAATTTAAAATTTAGAATTTTATTATCACAAATAAACTTAAATAGATTAAATAAGGATAAATCAAAATGATAAGGTTTAAAATAAGATCCAAACATGTCTAAATTTGATTTTTTGATGAGATTACAAACCTATCACATCTAATCATCGAATATGAGTCATTTTTGGAGGATTTTAAGTGGGTTTAGATTTATTATAAATTAATATTTTTAAGAATTCCAAAGGTGCCTCTCTCCTCCCTTATAAAAGGGAACCTCCTCCCTCTCTTCCTCACACAACATTGAGCCTTCAACCTCGGCCAAACCCTGAAAAATTCTCTTCTCCACTTCACTAGAAACATCCTAGATGTTCTGGTCTTCCTCAAAGTCCAATTTTAGTTCCCTAAGAGGAGGTCTCAAAAAGGGGCTTCAAAGAAGAGGTAATTTCCGTTACTGATTCATTCACCTTTATTTCTTCTTCCACGTCTTCTTCATAGGTTTTTTAATTATGAAGTAATAACATCAGTATCACTCATATACGTATATGATATTATAAGTATGAAACAATCCTATTTCACCATCTATTCGTCCTACGGAAAACGAAATCACCGCGTGTGCGTACGTACGGAATATCGTCTCCACGCCGTGGTGAAATCTATTTTCCACCACCACCTTACATGGATGGGTATAATGGTGTAAAGAAAAACTATACATAGTTATTATAACATAATATTGATTCTGATATACTGTATCATCCACTCCAATTCAATTCAATAATTATGGAAATGATATCATCGCTCGTGCGTACGTACGGACTACCGTCTCTACGACTCGATGAGATTCATTCTCCATGTTAACCATTTAAGAATGATTATAAAGTATATATAAGCAATAATAATGAAATATATGACATTATAAAGCTACTGGATTTACGTGTATATATATGCATGTCATCTACTTAATTCCACTCAATTAAATAACGAAAAGAAAACAGCGTTCATGCATACGTACGACCTACCGTCTCCATGAACGGTGTATTTCATTCCATTTATCGATCCATTATATATATGTATATTCGGAATATATATTAAATATAAATCATCTTTCATATTCTATAATTAAGTAATAATGATCTAAGTAATCATATGAATAATTACAAGTTAAAACACGAATGACAAATGAGACGATTTTACCCAAAATGCTACTTTAACATGAATTTACAAAAGAATGGGTAATATAAAGTCATAAGTGAACCATATATGATATAATAATAATGAATATGATTCTTTAATAAGTCAATGACATTATTTAAATCATTATACAGGATTTTCGGACACTTACGAAGCAAATCAGACCTAAGGTAAGGGAAATATCACAATCTCATTTTTATCCGAGATTGTTTATACTTTGAAATTTACTGGGGTGTATTTTATCATCCACATCCATGTTTCCTCAATATTTAATATTATTTCCATCCACCTACAATTGTTTAAATCCAATTTTACCCTTTGGTGAGTTTTTAGTAAAATATATGAAAGGAATCTTTTGTCGTTTTTCGTACGAGGTACTTTTTGACTTTTTCGACAAAAGTACGAAGAATGTTTTTTTTCTTATACGGCACGAACAGATTTTTACGATTTTATAAAGACTTATTTTCAGGAAGCTTCCTCCAAAAAATTTCATGACTATTTTCAATAAAATATCTTTTTTTTAAAATTGCATGATGTATTGTGAAAATAAATTAATTTTGAAGATGAAATGATATTTTACTCAAGAATTCATTTCAAGTGTTTTATCAAAATTATTTCCCATCTAAGATAACATAGGGTTCTGTTTCTATCACTATTATTAAATTGATTTGGTTATGTTGTGATGGAATTATTTTTATGAATTCCATTATCTTATATGAATTGTTTTATGATGTCACGATGTTTACGAATCCCATTTTTACTACATGGGTTATGAAATGATGTATGATTTATGATTTTGTGGCACACATAAGAATGGTGTAATTATGAGATGGGTGGGACCTATATCTCCCTCCAATGCATTGGGTAAAGATTTTATATCTCATGAGATAGACATGGCTGGAACGGTAGGTTATACCGGTTCAGTGAAACAGGACAGAAAAGAGGGTGACTCGGTTCAGAAAGGGACTTTGTCCACTAAGATAATCTTGGAAATGAGTCTTGACTAACAAGAAATGATTCTATATGATTATGTGTGTATGCCACAAAGTTTCATTTTTAAGTTATGATTATTGTGATTACATTTCACTGCCATGATTTATCCCATGTAATCAAATTATGATCTCTTTTGCAGGTTAAGATTTACAAAAGTTATGTGGTTGTGTATACGATGAGATTTATATTTCTTTTGTTTACCCTTACTGAGCATTTGAGCTCACCCTTTTATGTTTTCTTTTCTACAGGATATAAATAAAGGTTTTAGGTAAAAAAAGGGAAGATCTTTATGGGAGATATTGGAGATCTTTCACCATGATTAGAAGATTACGTTCCGAGTTTCCAAAGACACTAAACTATTACGATCCTTGTGTGTGTATTTTTTGTTATATACTAAGTATTCCACAAAATTAATGTAATGTCCATGTACGTTAGGCTTTGGGTCTCTACAAAATAACACCTATAGAAACTAAATCCCTACATCTATAATACACATATATTATATCCCTAAAGATATTACAACTCTCACACAAATGTATAGTGAAACTATGATCCATCATAACTTATGTAGACATATAAAATTTTACATAAGGAATAACTACTTGGATATTCTTACACATTGTGCAATAGAAATGGGAGAGTGGAGAAGAGGTTGAATCCATCCATTTATTCTATCATCAACATGGATTTTGAGGGAAACCAAAATACCTAAAACATTTGGGTATCAGCTGCCTATCCAATTAAGGTGGTGGAGTGTATGAAATCATAAAATATCAGAATAGATATTTTACATAACCATTAATGTGTAACTACATATACTTAAACACAAATACAGTTATTATACCACATGACACCTTGATGCTACCACTAAGGCCTAGGATAAAAGATCTCATATGTGTACAGAAACAATAAGATAGCAATTATGTAATCATATTAACTTTTTATTATAAATTCTCCTTCATTAAATATTATTCCCATTAATTTTTTTAAAAAAATTATTTTATTAAAAGAAAACTTTTTTATCCACTAAAATTTCCATATTACCATCCCATGCTCTATGGATAACTCCATTAATCTAACCCAAGGTTTTTAATGTTAAACACTATAATTATCAACACCCATCACAAGAGTTCGTGAAACATCGTACCATACCATAATCAGAGTACTCTATGACTCACCATAATCTACCATAAGGATATTCACTCATATTGAAGAAACCAACTATAGAAGTATGCTGGAAACCAAATAAAACCATCTAACAAACCATCTATTTAAAGCACATATCTAGAAAGAAAATAAATCCCACATATCAAAATGTACCACACAAAAAAAATCTTATATAATAACCTTAAAAATAGTAAATTCCATCTATTGACATATTCCCTCATTTCAATTTACACCTCATATGAAAATTAGAATATAAATAATCACACTCAAATTTTGTCATCCACCACTTATCAAACTATCCCATCAATAGAAAATGGAAGGCATAAAATTTCCAAAATAACTCATTAACGGTAATAAAATATTTTTTAAAAAAAATCCATGGGAAAATGTGTCCATAACCCCATGGAAACAAATACCTTATGAAATAAGAATGGCCTAACAAAGACCCAAAATTGTATCACTAGAAAAAAAACGTTTTATTACACTATTTAATCAACCAATTCATAATCAATAGGTCTTATAAATGAGATATTTAGCCTTAAAATATGTGAAAATCTAAGATATTTCCATAAATAGTCTCTATGAAATTCTTCCAGATGGAATAGTTTTCAAAATATTAATTGTAATAAAATTATCATTCAACTGTCATTATTAATCAAATAATTCTACATTTACCTTGTGTATACAATTTCAATAAAATCAACCATGATACCCAAAAAATAATAATAATGGCTTGAATATAACACAATATCCAGAAAATAAAAAGAGGCATTATAAAACAACATCACCCCAAGTGATCAAACCTTGCATTCCTATTTTCTATTAATTCATGTTAATATATTCCTTATTGTCAATTACACCTTTAACCAAGAAAATAACTCTTAATATATTCAAAATGGTATATAAAATATTGAGATATAATTAATCCCATAGATTGAGATGAAACATTCAATGTTCTCTAATATTTAATGTAAGTAAAAACATAAATCTCCAACCAGATATCTTGCAAGAAATTCTTTATCCCTATGGACATCCCACTATAAATATGGCATTAAAATGAATATAATGATCCATTATAACCAAGGAAACAAAATTTCATAGATTATAAAAAGATAACATGATAGATTATACCCAACTATAAAAGAAAAAAATCAATATGAATCAACAATACATGATCTCTAAAACATGGGGCTAAAGCCTAGAAAATTGCACATAAACATTGACATAAAGGCGCTTTGGTTACTTGGGGTTATAATGATAATGGCGGAAATCTGAGGAATTATATTGGAATATAAAATTTATAAATTATATTATTTTAATAAACCATAACACAATACACATATCCTTGTCGTATCCCCAAAGGGTTTTTAGCCAAACTGTAGAGAAAAAAGTGTGGTTATGCTGTAAAAGTTCAATCCACGATAATTATTTCAAAAAAAAAACTCACATATCTGAGATCGTTCATGATTTATGTATCTTTGTTGGGTACCATATGAACTCTTCCATAGTGTTCCCCCATAAGGTAGTGAAAAAAACCCGAATCCTTTGGGTTGAATAGGGAAACTTGTTCTAAAACATTAGTAACCCCTAGATTGACATAGAAACCAAAACATTATATCTCAATCCTCTACTCCACAAGTACAAATCCATGAATCAAGGAACACTTAAAAACAAAACAACCTTATAATATAGAAAACCATTACCTAATCAATATTTCAATATGATAACTCATCTCAAAAACGCCTTTTCCATTCCATTGTCCACTTAGACATGTATGATCAACCGAAAACAGAAAGAAAGGACTCAGAAAAAATGGAGACCTTATAAGTTCAAGAAATTAAGAGAGGTTAAAGAGACAAAATGAAAAATTTGGTAAAATTAGGGAACACTAATACACCCCTCTCCGACTATAGTTGCATGAACAATCGTGCATTAATACACTTTTTGACAAATGGTGTGACCAAACAATACAAGGATAAAATTATTTTATGTTGTGAATTAACCTATTCAGTAATGATAAAGTGATATTTATTTATACCTTCTATAAAAGTTAGTTATAATAACAATAATAGAGATAGTTCAAAATTAATTTTGTTCCTCTTCTAATTTACATCTAAACCCCTTTCCCCATGTCTTCAAGTAGAATTAGTTGGTAGATTTATATTTTAACCTTTTATTTCTTTCTTCATCCACTTACCACTAGTCTATTCTTCTCACATGAACCATAATGGCCATGGAAGTCTTACCTAGGGTTTAAGGTGGTGTAAAAATGGGGATTTTGTGGTATAAAACATAAAATATATGACCCCTATTTTCTTTTATAGAACATATTATTTAATTTTCAGCCTATCATTTTTGTGATCTAAATGGAATTTACTAATGGGATCCCAGAGTTTGGGGGAGTTTTTAAGCTTGGTTGAAATCTAAGACTAAATGTTTTAAAAGTTATTGGGAGAGGTTCATAGTTATCACATATAGAGAACTAACTATACACCTCAACCATACAAACATGATATCGTGAAGCACAATTTTTTAATGCATGCAATAGAGGTCGTCTAATCAATCGAAACCATAAATTTATTACAGGTGTTCCGAAAATGGTTTGTGCATGGTTTTCCTAATATTGGGCCAAAACCATAAAATGTGTGGCCTCACGGATAATGGGAATCACACAGTTAGAATATTGTTTTACCAACATTGTAGCCAAATAATATGACCCATTAAAATATTATAAATTAAAGATTTTTTCCACTTGGACATTAGTTATTTTCACCTTTTATTCCCCCCATTATATCACACCACATATGTGAGAGATCTTCCTTCTTCCCTCCTCTAGGATTTGGTGTTTCCATTCCATCTAAAATCCAACTCGATCAACATTGGTGGTGTTGGATCCCACTCAGTATATCTGGCACTACTCTTACTTCTTCTATCATTTACTCTTCATATCATTGGGGAAATATTCAAAACAACTAATATTCAATATATTAATTTTTTTTTCATTGCTCTTCCATTTTGTAAAGTTATTTGACAAATCTAAGATTGATATTGGAAAATAAGCCTACCACATAGATAAGGTAGGTTTTTTACTAATCCTAAAAGGTTTCACTTTTTAATAAATTATTGAATTATGTTGCATGCCAAAATTTCAATGTATTTACAATAAAAAATATATTCCTTTAATTATTTAAATATATTACGATAATTATTTGTTATTATACCCTTATATGCTTTTGGAGGTTGAAAACCTCAACCCAAACCAACCCTTTGGCGATTTATTTACTAAATTAACTTAAAAAATTATGTAATTTACGGTGTTTGAGGTTTGGCCTTATAGAAAACATTGATTTGGGGTGCTTGACCATCTGTGGGTGTGTTGAGTTGTCACATTATTAAATGACTGGAATAATTATTTATTAACTGTTCTAAACTCCTTACTTGGACCTTGGGTTTATTTTTTAACTTATTCTTTGGTTATTGGTAATGAGAAATGTTTAAAAAATTATAGGTGTGGTACTCCTTTTGTAAGAATTGGATTTATGAGAGAAAATGAATTGAATGAAATCTTTTGATGCCACATGATTCATTAATGTGAATTCTATGTGGAAAACCCACTTAGATTTAGTATTTCTATTACAAGATGAATTCACCCTCTTGACATCATAGGATTTGTATGGATTCTCTAAAAAAAATTTAATTTCAGGTATGATATACCATGGTTCAACTGGTATAATTGAAAATTGAATGCTTAGGTTATCCACATGCATTCCAATACATAATTACCCAAATAACTAGGATATTTTTTTTAATATTAGTTATAAACTAAATGGATTGAAATTAAAAAGGGTCACACCAAAGATTACACTGAAAAGAAATGGCCAAAACATACTGATTGATTAATACGAGATGGATTTAATTCCAAAAGGAAATAATTCCATGGATCATTCTTGGCTACCAAATTTATTTGTTTTGTGTGAATTATTGGAATTACTCCATGGATTCATCAGTATTATTGTTACCTATATTCTTGGGATATATGCTTCGAGTCCCTTGAATATTTATATGTTATATAATTAGAGACATTCAACTTAGGTTAATATAGGTATGGTTATTTGGGAATCCCTCAAGGATCCTCAGTGATATATGGATATTAATTTATTTACCATTTCTATTTTAATAATAATTTCACATAGTTACAATTTATACTAATTGTCTATATATTCATTGGACACCATTGGTGGTGGCCTAGTGGTATTTACTTAAACCATGTTCTTCTAACAGTTTGGTACCTAGAAAAAATTCCCGGATGCCAAAAAAGATCATGGGAAGCGTCCAACATTGGATGCTTGATTTTGTTATAGATTATTTAATCATGGTAGAGAATAGAGAATGTTATTGGGATTCCAATAGTGATTATATATTTTGATATTTTTTATATTTTTATGAAATTTTCTATTGCACACCTGTTACGAGGATTTTTCTACTCATCATTTTTGTATAGATAGTACATCATATGTATATGACATTATTTACTACTTGTTATTTGTTATAAATGTTTGGTTTTTTTATTTTAACGTCAATTTTAGTTGTATTCATTAATTGTTATTTAACATCATGTTTTAATATAATAAACAGGGTTTTGTCTCCCCACCAAACCACTATACATCATTACTACTAGTCAGAAGACTACATCGTATGGAGAGGTGATCTTGAAGCCACATGGGCCTTAGGTTCAGTTACATATGAGTAAAACCAGATTAGGATGTTCGTAAGTGGTATTAGATATTTCATTTCATTTTTAATACTTTTTTTGGTTTGTGTACATGAGACTATGAACTATTAAATATTCATAGTAATTCATAAATTGGAGTTGATAACCTATGTTTGGGGGGGAAATACATGTTACCCATGAAGAGACTTATTATTTTAGATTTATCCAGTTATAGTTTCACTACATTCACCATTGGTTACCACACATGACATATGAATTTTTTTTTGATTATTAATTTTTACCCTTAGTCAAGTATATAAAGGAAGTATTTTCTCATGTATTATAATAAAAAAAATAAGTAGATATATATATATGTCATACATATTCCATGCCATGTTTATTTAATTCTCTTTTGTTTATTGTATGTCCCTTTATTTATATGATTATAATTTATAAAAATTATTACAAGGAAAACCGTAAAAATAATAGTATACTTAATGTTTCAATGTAATCCTAAATGGTGTTTTCCCATATAGCTTGATTGTATAATCTTAAACAAACCAAAACGTACATGTTTAATCCCCAATACTTTGGTTATGTGGGTATAAATGTTTATTTGGTTTCAAATAAATGGATTCTAATTATAATTGATAAAGTTTTCACTTTTGTAAATTGGGAATATTGATCCATCTAATTAATCCATTTTATATAGACTTGATGTTTCCTTGCATTATATGTAAAAGGTAGGTTGAGGTGACATTGAATTTCAATTGTAACTTATAATGGTAATGTATTTATAACTGGGAATGAGGATATATCTAACTAAGCCAAGGAATAAATATATTATTTATAATTTTGAAATTTTAATGGAATTAGTTTTCATTAAATTTGGATTCCAACTAAAACATTAAGATTGATTTTCTAAATAACTTGGAATTAAAAATCTATATAACCGAACCATTATGATTAAAACATACAATATTGCCTTATAACCTGACCCTAGAAATTATTAGTTTGACAATATATATTTTTTATTTAGGAATTGCGTATATAATTTATTTACTTATTTCAATACATTTTATATATTATCTTGTCTGAGGAATGTGCTTGAAATTTGAGATATATGAGTCCATGATGGCCTTAGGTCAAGTGTCCAAAAGGAATAAGCTACTAAACTTCTAAAGTGGTGGGGCCTGATATACCAGTATTACTACATATAATTCCACATGTAGAATGAAATTTTTTACCAATAATCATTTATTGAATAGGAATTCAAAGATTATATTTGAGAGGGTTCTTTTTTTGGGTACAATCCATGGAGGGAGTTCCCTGGGATGCACTGACTATGTTTGAGTTGATGAGAGAGTTTTTATATCATGTCCCACCAATTATCATAGGGGTAGGTGGTCCACTAGTAGAATAAATGAGCATTTGTCGCATTCATATGAAATTAATGCAATTATAGACTCTTTTAGAGAGGAGTGATGCTGGAATCCAACACGAATCATTGATCTTCCATGATATGGAGGGTTATTCTGACCTATGTAGACTACTAATCAATTATGTTATGGAGTTATTTTTGGATAAATTTATATTTTTAGTTTTTCTTAGAGTTTTTAGAGCTTATTGAGCTCTGTAATTCATGCATTTGGCATAGGGTAATATAGATGTTATGGACTACCCATCTTTCTTTACTATCCTCCAACACATTGTACACACTTTTGAAGTTGACGAGTTGTCTAAGGAATGAAATTTTGATAATTGGATCAGATAAACCATATAATATTAGGATAAATTCTTCCAAAATTATATCATATATAAAATGGAAAAATAGTCCCTAATCTCCCAGAATAATTTGAGGAAATATAAAGGTGCATGTCTAATTGGCATAACATTATGGAAGGGAAGTTGTTTATCTAGTGTCTGGAAATATCACCTTGATATTATCATCATGGTAGTGGATTTCAAAGTATATAAACTAGTTTTTATGTGGTATTATTTAATTATGGATGAAAAATTCAAATGAATCTTCCGTGTGACAAAGACCGAGTGTAGTGTGAAGATTTTACCATAATGATCCTTCTTCATTGATTTTGTAGGATTTTTCCATTGATTCATATTGAGAGAGTATCTACACTATAACTAGTATTTGGAGTGGTATTTTATGATACACTATAAGTATGAAGCTATAGTAGTAGTATATGTGTAGGTTGAGGTAGTTTTCATTGTTGAGGAAGCTAGACTCTGGATTGGAAGAACTAGTAGAACAGACCGGATAATGGTGGTATGATTGTTGCTCAGGACAATTGAATATGCTAGTTACATACAACATAACCTAAACCAAGGATAAAATTTCTAGGCTCTCAATTGTAAGAGGTAGGATTTTAGTATCCTATACCTTAATATATACATTATTTTATAATGGATCTTCACAATAATTCTTTTCTATATATTTTATAATGAGTCATGGACACAAAATTGATTACATTGTGTGGGTGATGTCACTTAACACTCTATTGGGGATATGATTATATAGTGTTCACTAATGTAAGGATTTAACCCTTGAGATAGGGAAAACAATTTCTTAAGGAACCTTTTCCTATGATAGATGACGCGCTTCAACCTAATTCTTAGGAGGATCTAGTTAAAAACTTATCAAGACCATATTGATTATAATCTCTAAAGGGTGACCATAAAATAACTTGATACTGGTAAATATCTTCAAAAGGAATAACATAATGTCTAGGATAATCCATCTAGACCGGAGCATCACAGACTGGGCAGTGTATCTGGCTATATTTAAAAACTCTTTCTTATTGATCGGGAAGTATGATGGTCTATTTTCCTTATAATAGTGGACCGATTAAAAAAAGTTTTCCCTAATGAATAATCTAGGAAGCCTCCTAAGAGATATAGACATCTCACCATCATGATTACTACTAGATAAGAACTAGTGTAAATTCCTCTATATAATATGGATTCTAATATGCTCCAGGAACACAAGAGACAGTTGGAGGATTTGGAATAAAATGTTTTATATGAGTCAATACTTCTTCTTGGGGATTCTCCTTTGATTGTTTCCATGAAGGAGTATTATAAACAATGTTTGTTTTTGGATTATATTTGGGTTCTTTTAATTATCATTAAGAACTAGTAACCTCTTATATTTATATATGATCCCTTTGATTGTGTTCATGGAGCTAGATCTTTCTCAAATATTAATTTGAGATTGGGATATCATCATATGAGGGTCATACCCTCAGATATACCCTGTACATATTTCTCAAAACATATGACCATTATGAATATTTGTTGATGTCATTTGGTCTAAAGAACAAGCCTACTATCCTTATATAATTTATGAATTGGTTTTTCTACCCCGACATGTATTAATTTTTTTCATGGATGATATCTTTTTATACTCTAAAACTAGTAATGATCATTCCAAAACCTTGGAATCATTCTAATAACACTATGTTATGATAAGATCTATGATAGTGTCAAAAGATTTAAGTATTTTGATTGATAGAGTTCACAAACTAAGTAATACTATATCAGAAGAAATAGTGTCAGTGGATCCATAGAAGTTGAGAGCCATGTTTTCCTAGGATTATCCCAAGAACATCCTTGATATTTGATGTTTAAATTGGATATCCTATTTATATCAGATATTTAACAAAAAGTTTCACTCCTAACAACACCACTTAAATTATTGGCCCATAATTGTGTGTTTTTTAAAAGGTATTTATCTTTTGAAAAGGTATTTTAGGTGTTGAAAGGATGGTTTACCTAAAAAATGATATATATTCTTCTTGATCATGGAATATTTCATATATTGCATTGTGAATTCTCATGTGTTGGGATGGGATACATTTTGATGAAATGGTGAGGATTCACAGTTTAAGGCTATTTTATTTGAGGCCACATTACCGTAACTACTTCAAAAATGACCTCGAGTTAGTAGGAGTGGTTCATTCATTATATTACTGGAGACAATACTTTATGTTGGAACAATTTGTTGTATAAAAAGTGTATAATGGTCTCAAATAGAAATTATATCTGTGAAATGTTATCCTTATATTGTGAGTATTTGTTTAAAGCTTTAGTATTTTAAATTTTATATTTCTTACATGCCAGGTAATAGTAATAAGGTTGATGAAACTCTGATTCAGAATACTCAAACGCGAACTATTCAGAAAGTTAGTAATGAATATTAATTAAATGACCAACAGTTTAAGATTCTTATAAAAGTTCCTGAGTGTCACCAAAATCCATTTATCAGAGATATAGTAGTGGAATCAACACTTCTATATTGATTGATGTAGAGGAAACATTCATATCATAATGTTTTATTCATTAGAGAATGTATTTTTGGGGGAATATCCACCGCCTGGTTATGTTGTTGAAGAGAATGATGTCCATATTTCCTTGGATACGTATGGGAACCTGAAGACACAAAATATTACATGATTCAAGAATCTCATTTTTCCAAATGATTTGTATATCCTAGACTCCCTATGATTCGCATTATCTTATAGTGATAGTGTTGGTATCATGGGATGAAAAAGGTGATTGTAGACTTTGTTACTAGGTGTTTCACCTATTAATAACTGAAATAAGTACACCAAAAACCAAAAGGTATATTCCATGCATTACATATTAGAAAGTTTAAATGTGGTTACATCACTGTGTTTTTTATAATGGGTTATCAAAACTCAACTCGGAGTAGTGACAATGCTTGAGTGATCATTGATAGGTTGATAATGGTCTCACACTACTTGACTATCAAAGAGAATATCTCATAGGATGAAAATGGGAGAAATTATGTCAAATCGATCATACATAATCTGAGGGTTCAACATTATATCATATTAAAGAGGGATTATTTGTTTTCTTCTTATTTATGGTAGTTGTTAATGAATGTTCTTGGCATGAAAGTACTTTTGAGTACTTCATTCCACCCATAGACCAAAAATTTATCTATGAAAACTATACTTGTACTCAAAGAAATTATTCAATTGTGTGTCTCTAATTTTGGAGGCTCTTGGGAAAATCCCCCCAACTATGGATGAGTTTTCTTAACAAAAAAATTTTCAAAACACTATCCAAATGTGTCAAAACAATGAACTCTGCAGTTTCCCTTATTGTATACCTATTTGTTAGTGTAGGAATGGGGGTGTAGTGTTACTAGGACCTCATCTCATTTTGGAGACATAAGAGAAGGTATAGATGATCAAGAAATTAATGACTATGTCTTAATATTGAAGGAATCAATGTTCCAATCATTGTAACTAATATCTATATTTTGAGGTTGGAGATTAGGTATTCTCGCATGTTTTTCTTAGATTTGGTCATTTATGGATTCCTAAGAAAGCTAAGTTGACACAAAAACTCATCAAGAACATTCGAGATATTGGAGAGGGTTGATATGATATCATTTCAGATAGATTTACATTAGTTATATAGTGAAGTTGACAATGTATTTAATGTTTCTTATCATTGATGATATTTTTCTAACCCATAACATTTTTTTGATCCTTGGAATGTTAAATTATAGGATGATTCTTCTCTTAATATGTATGTATTAAATATCATTAATCAATGGAAAATTGATATTAATGAATGGATAATTCCTCTATATTGAGTAATATGTTATCATGAACTGGTACAAGATGATATGTAGGGATGAGAGTTTGATATACAATGTCAATGTTTGGATTTCATAACAGATGTATATCAGCCAACACTAGAATGGAAATATGGGATGAGTTGTTTTAGAGAGTAGTGGTTGTAGGATCTCGATTTTCCATTGAGGTATGGATCCTTTAAATTTAACACTAAACAATTTTTTATCTAAATGGAAGTTCCCAATGGGGTGATGGATGTTTTATGACCATTTTGGCTTAATTCGATGCCCTGAGATGTGGTCTTAAAGATAAAATGTGGGGCATATGGTTATCACATTACTAGAATTAACTGTGAACCTCATCCATGTGAACCTATGAGGATGAATAAATGTTTGTAATACCTTTAAATAGGGGCTAAAAACCATAAAATCCTATAATTTAATATAGGATCAGTACGCATATATTGTCTAACTATGTACCTAAACTGTGTGAGACGTGGACTCAAGTATAGTAGAAATTGAACTATTGGTGTATGGTTTTGACAACACTATAACCAAACAATAAAACCTATTAAAATGAAATAAATTGATCATTTTTTCTCCTATTAATTAAATCTATTTTATCTTTTCTTCTCCCTATTCTTACACCACCACCACATTATATATATTCCTTCTTTCCTCAAATAGGATTTGGTGTATCTCTTCTATACTCACACATATTTGAACACTATTTGTCCCATTGGATCCCACTTGGTATCTATGAAAATCCCATTTCTTATCTTCAATCTATATATTTAAATGTTTAGTGACATCTTAATGTATGATTATACTCCATATTTTTTGTGTTTTTCTCCAGTTTACAGTTTCTTGCTTATTGGAACCCAACTCTGAGGCCGACACTTGATGAGGAGTTTGTAACATCCCAGGTAAATAAAGAATTTGACATTTTCATATTTATTACTATTTATTAATTAAATATTAATTTTAATTTAAAGGAAATTCTATGTTTGATGGCATACCTGATACGCAACGAAGGGTTTCTTTGAAATCATACGTTACACAGAACGTTAAGCTATACCAAAAAACAATATATTATTATTATTATTTTAAATGGTTGTTAACGCATACCTGTTGTATTGGAAGGAATGAAGAGGACTAACTACAATATTATTATACATGTTTGTTAAATTTTTTTACATTTATCCAATAAATTTTAGAGGCTTAAATTAAGAAAGAATCCAATTTTAATCATAAATACTCTAATATTCTTCAACGAGTCGATTTACCAACTTTTGATGGAGAACCATTTTAAAATCTATTTTTTTATCACTTTTATATGTTCTATTTGAAAAATAATATTCATCTTTAGAATAGGATCATCGAAATTTCCATTGGATTAAATTTCGTATTTTTTTGATAAAATTCATTTTTTTAATGAATAGTTAGAGGTAGTGTATTTTAATTTAGAACTGCCTTTCAAACAAATTTATTTAAATAGATAGATTATTTTTTTTAATTTATTTCAATGTCAAATTTGACTATATTTTTACCATTTAATCGAATTTTGGTCATTGGAATTAATTTCACTTTTAAATTGGACATAAAAAAGTTTTAATATATTGATAATTATTATTTCTAAAAAACACGCTTTTTTTGGAAATGGTAATTAATTTTAAATTAATTAATTAAACTTATATGTTTTTAATTTGTTAAAATAGCCATCATTTTTCTATTCAGAATGTCAAAAATATCATAGGATGAAGTTTTGGTATTTTTCTGAAAAACATCAATTTTTGATGAATATTGAAAACACTGAGGAGTAGTTAAAAACCGATTTTTTCATTTAAATTAAATTTACCACTTCTATGAATTGAATTCTTAAAATATGAAATACATGTTTTTTATTAGTATGTAAATTTTTGTTCAATAAGATGATAATATTTTTTGGTGAATAGTAATTTTTGTCTTTTATTTACCACAGTTATATGTAAATAGGCAATTCAAGGTACAAATAAAATTATAATAATATTAAATTACCCTAACATGTGTAGTAATAATATTGGATGATAATTTCCGACCATTGAAATCCTTGGGTCGATTTTGGGACCCCATAGAGCCACTAAAAAGTAATAATGGCACTTTATATTAATTCATTTAATGAAATCAAAAAAATGACATAAACATATATCTTTTAGTACATAGATTCTTACATAGGGTTATATAAGTCATATCAAAGACTATAAATATTAATTTGAAATATAATAATATTTACTACATCGTGGGATTTTTTTTTTAATTTATAGACATCATATAAATAAAATTATTTATGACACAATAATGAGGCATTGTTTACCTCATTAATGAATGATTTATGAAAGTAATATTATAATTATTAAAAAAACAAAAACTTGTCCAATTATTATTGGATGATTTTATTTATTAGAAGACTAATATTATATTTTAATTTAATTAGTTATTTACTTTTATTAACCTAAAATCATTATATAATTAAATAATATTATCAATCCTTCATAAAGAGACCCTCCTCCCCCTTATAAAAAGTCATCACCTCTAACCCATTACTCACACCAATCAAGCCCCTTGGGTCATCCAAAATAATCCCAATTAATCTCCCTATATCCCTATATTCATCTTATAAGCCTTAATTTCAGAAGTCAGAACTTCAAGGAAGCCTTTTGGTTCCAACCAAAGGGAGTTACCCGATATAAAGGTAAAACATTCTCGTAAGTTCTTTTCTTATATTTTACATCTCCAATAATATAAACTATTTTTATTCCTTTATTTTAAAAAGAAACTAATATTCTCAATATACTACATTGTTTATATGAGAAGGATTCAAACTACACTTACACACACCTCCGTCTAATGGGTAAAGAACATACCGTTTCTATGGACAGGGAACTACAGCCTCATGAAACGATGATTGTTCAATATTATCCATCCAACTCTTATGGTGGACATTAATACATGACTGTATTTACATGTGATATATATTAAATTTATATTTTCTCTATAAGTTTTTTATTTTTCATTTATATCATACTTTTATGGTTTCCATAATGGTTATATATGTTAATTTATTTGAGGAAGTGCAGACTACCACCCACTCAAAATGATATGACTAGTTCATGCCATACGTGGAACACATAAAGAATGGAGTTAATTAAATTACATAAAATATATATTATAATTGAACTCTAATATACCTATGTATTATTATGTTTTCATTCATTTAAATATTAAATAAAAATTAAAGTATCGTTCATACGTACGAATGGCATACCGTCTCCAAGAACAGTGTGTTTCATTTCTTAAACTTCAAATGATATGGAATATTATAAATACATATACACTAGATATATATTGTATATATGATATCTCAATCATGAATATAATTCTAGATATATTGTTATTTTTCCCACATGGATAATTTGTAATTATTACAATATCATTTTTGACAAAAGTTCCGAACATCGAAAAAATGTACGATATGAACTCAAATAAATAACTAATTACTATACAAAGGTAATAAGTGATATAAAATGAATAATAAACTTGAAAAAATTTCTTAAGGATGTAGAAAAAAACTTAATTTTATTATTTAGGAAGAAAACAGAACTTACGAGTCATATTAGACATGAGGTAAGGGGTTTCTTATCTCACTTTTAATTCTGTGTGATTTCCATTGTTCGCCACTTATTTATTTCATGTGGTGAATTGTGTACTGAAATTTAAAATATATTATCATTATTATTTTTATATTCATGGTATACTGTGATTCATTTGGTTGTTATTAACTTTTAGTCATATGGATCAATTGATTACAACATGGTAATGAGTTTTCATCTCATTTTGTTTCCTGTGATATTGATGCTATATTTGAAACTATTTACTTTTGTTTGGTTAATGTAATACCCATGATTGTATTCTATGTTTAATATAATTTAAATTATGGGTATTTAATTTTTCAGTGTATCATTCTTCTTTCATGTTGTGTATGTTTCGTAAGTTACCAAATCAGTAATGGAACATTTCACTGTACTCTTTTAGTCAAATAATTATTTTATGTCATGTTTTTTAATTTCTATTTTCTTATGTCGGGATATGTTATTAAATATCCTTATTTAGGTAAATTTCATGTCTACATGATTATGGACCATTTTATCTTTCATCAACTGATTTTATGAATTTTTAAGCGACGCAGTTAGGCTATAAATTTTTTTATGGTAACTTCTAAACCCAATTTCAATTATTTGGGTTAAACTTCAAATGTTTTATTGTATCATGATATGAATATGTGTGAATGAACTATTATTGTTTTACACATAATATCCAATTATATTTGGTGTATTTTTATTTTTCACCCGTAGTTATGTCTTTGATTTATCCTTTATATAAGGATACGATCTTTCTAAGGTATTTTGTTTCAATTTTCATTACATTGAAACTTATATGTTGGTTTACAAATATTAAAATTTATATGGTGTATATACTTCCCTTTGACATATTATTTCATGAATCTTTTTATTCTGATGATATTATATACATTTTTAAATGTTATTGTGTAATTATTTTTATTCAAGTATTTTTTCATGTGGTAATGGACTTCGTCTCAATCTCCTTTCATGGAGTCATATTTTGTTTTACACATGACTTTCTTTTATACAGTGTATAGACAACATTGAAATTTCATTTCATTGAAAAGGAATCTTTTTCTATGAGATGTTTTACTAAAAGACAAAAAAAAATATTTCTTTCAACGTAAGGGATGACAATGACCTTTTCCACCATGGTGAGTATTATTTGATCATTGGATTTATTAACATGCCATCATGTTTTTTAAAGGAAACTAAATTCCATATACCCATTTTATGTATTTTGGTATTGAAAACGTTTTGGAGAAAGCAAATATTATTTCAATATCTTAAAATGATATATTTTTATTGAAATGTGGAAATTGTATCTTTCCTTTATGATTTTTTTATGTGTTATTGCTCTTGGGAATTGAATGTGTATACAGGTGGATCCGTTATATAACTAGGGTGGGTAATCATGAGATAACTCTCCAATGAATAGGTTTATGTGACGGATGTAAACGATAATATTTGTCTTAAGAGGTTTAGGGAATATACTATGATTGGTTTTCCAAATGTAACTCCCTACGTAGTTATGAAATCTACAACGTAAGTTTGTTATGGATTCCACAAGTTACCATTATGATTTATGATTTCTATGTTTTATTCAGAAATCATATGATTTCATGAGGTATGTTAAAGATCTTATGTTTTGTACTTATTGATGAACTAGTGTTTTATTTCTTTATTTCATAACCGGTACTGATATTTTTCTGCACATCCAAATTCTGTAATGTTTAAGGTTGTGGACTTATAATTGGTATCATAGGTCGGTTTAGACATAATTATAGATTAGGAGTCTTTTGATATACACATTGTTAGTCTCTATATCTTTTCTTTAAGTTAAATCCTTATTTTTTAAATTTTTCAGATCAATTAAAGATAGTTACAATTGGATGTAGGAGGATCTTAAATGACATTCTGACCTATTCTTGATTACTTTCTTGCAATAATTATTGCAAAGTCATGTCTAGATGACTCTGAATCATTTTCAAACATAAAAATCACTTGGAAGTGAATTATTGAGATATCAAACACCTCCGCTAAACCTTGATACCATCGTGGATCATGGGTTGTATTTTATCAAATATCATTTTCTTAATATTCTCAGATTTTCAATAAAGGTAAATTTTATCAAGGAATTTTCAAATATTTTACATTATAAAAATATTTTGAAGCATATTATGATTTTCAAAAAGGTGATAAAGAAGGATAACCTTGTGCAACCTATTATTATTTTATTTTAAATTAATGTATTTGGGAACATAATTATGGTATTTTAAATGGACCATTGATTGAATGTTTTAACTCAAACTCAGTCAGACTGTATTATAGAAAACATGTTTTATCAGATATTTGGAAAATAAATTTCATACATGATTATTTTCCGAAATTATTTCTCTGTGATCACCCATATGACCCAAGATGTACGAGGTGTATTTGGATAATAGAAGAATATGTTTGTGAAGAATCTCTAAATCATTGTTGCAATGAATGTACCATTTATCTATGTGAACAAGATGATGATGAAACCAGGTGGACACCATGATCAAGGTATGGTGTTCATTATCTAAGAATAGTGTTATTAAATGGAGTTAATTTTCTTAAATATATATAAGTGTTCATGAATGGACATATTGACGTCATTATGACTTGGGAAGAAAATGAGAGGCATAAAACATCCATTGAGGTTAAATCATGTTATAATTACTTTTGAAAAGTTTATCCCATTTTTTGGAATGTTATAAAATTGTATAGTTTTTTAAAATAGGACAACAAGCAGACTGTGTGACAACCTGTCGTGTCAGACAAAGTGGTTAGAATCTAACCCACAACCAAATTGCGAATGGGATTTATCACCTACCACTCGACTACTTGAAGGAACTGATTAGTATGACTTATTCATTTTAGTCGAATGATTTTATTTATCAAGAATAAGTTGATTTGGGATCTTATGTTTTGTCAAATGTATATCCAAAATATAGTAAAATGAAAAGGTATTAAGTGATAAATGTTATTTTTGAAGACATTTTCTCTTTTTGAGAAACTATATTCCTAAGGGAAAAAGAATACATTGGGATTTCAATTGAGGAGTAATGGTAGAATTTTATTTTGGTAGAAAATATGTTTTTAATTTGGACATATGGTTACTTGGGTTATGTATGGAAATGATTAAACTATCATAGGGAATATGTGATTTGGTAAATTACACTCAGTATGAGACTCGAAGAGTAGTTGATGTTATTTGGAGATAAATGTTATGATTTTCAATGGAAGAATTTGCGATTAAATCTTACTAGGTTTTGGGTTACAATCTATGTTTCTGATACTTTGAATAATTTTAAGGACATATGTTTAATGAATGGTCATTGCTAAACTTCGGGTAATTTATATTGAATTTTTTGGATTAAGAGTAGTATTTCTTTTTATATAGTATTATCCTTTTTTAAGGATTATCTGATCTTGTACTAACCATTTTGGTTGTGGTTACTGTCCAAATACAAAGGAAATATATGGTTCATCTTTTGTGGATTATGTGATTCATTATAAGTTGATTCTAGTGCATCTAGTTTGACCGAGTCATCTTTCATACTCATCATTTGATGAAAAGATGTGTTTGTGATAGGAATTTAGTAAATGATGAAAGTCTACATGAGAAGTAAGTAGGTATTCCTATGTTTTTAGTTAATCTCATAAAAATTTTCTCAAATTTATGAAATTAAACCTAAAAAATTGTTATCTATTTGATTTTCATACTAGGAAACGAATGTCTATTTAACCCATCACAAGATGGTGGTTTTCATGTTGTTAACTATCTCCTTATCCTATTTTCTATTACTATGCATCAGAACTTGACATTTAGTTTCCCCTCTATGTCCATCATTTCATGGAATCCTTGTATGAGTTATCTCGGGTGAATATTGTACATCTCTTTCTTTGTTTTAATGAGATAGTTTTATTGACTCTTTTTCGGATGTGGGACTTTTAATGACATTTCCAAGACCAATTTTAAAATTATGAGGATGTAATTTCAAAATAAGGGGAAGGATGTAACATCCTAGATCAGTAAAGAAAATGAATTTTTCATATTGATTAATATATTTTAATTAAATATTAATTTAACATTAATGGTGACTCTATGTTTAATGGTGTACCCGATACACAACAATCGGTTTCTTTAAAATCATACGTTACACACAACGTTATGTTATGTCGAACAATAATATATTATTATTATTATTATTATTTTAAATGGTAGTTTACGCATAGCTGTTGTATTGGTGGGAAAGAAATGGACTAACTAATATATTATTATACATGTCTGTTAAATGTTTTTTCATTTACTTAATAAATTTTATAGGAATAAACTAAGAAAAAAAATTCAATTTTATCCATAAATACTCTAATATTTGTTGAGGAGTCGATTTATCACCTTTTGATGGAAACCGGTTTTTAAATCTAGTTTTTGTAACATTTATATTTTATATTTTAAAAAATAATATTCTTATTTAGAATAGGGACATCGAAATTTATATGGGATGAAATTTTGGTATTAATCTGATTAAAATCATTTTTAATGAATTGTTAAAAATATTGTATTATAATTCCAAACTGCATTTTAATTTAATTTTTATATGGTTATATTATATTTTTTATGGTTTTTAAAGTGTAATTTGACTATATTTTCACCATTTAATAAATTTTTCTTCATTGGAAGTAATTTCACGTAGAAATTGGACGTAAACAAGGGTCAATCTTTTGATAGTTATTATTTCTTAAAAAAACACGCTTTATTGTTTTGACAATGAGAATTGATTTTAAATTAATTAATGAAACTTATATGTTTTGAATTTGGTAAAATAGACAACATTTTTTAATCTTGAATATCAAATATAGCTTAGGCTTCTTTTTTAATATTTTTCTGAAAAACATGAATTGTTGATGAATAGTGAAAACACTGAGTAGTAGTTAAAAACCAGATTTGTTCATTTAAATTAAATTTTAATGCTTCAATGAATTGAATTTAGAAAAGAAAAAATACATGGTTGTTATTTATAAATAAAATTATGTTCAATAAGATGAAAATAGTTTTTTGGTGAAATGTAACTTTTGACTTTTATTTACAAAAGTTAAAGGTAAATACAACAATTCAAGGAAAAAATAATATTCGAATAATATTAAATATCCCTAACATGTGCCCTAATCCTATTTTTTGATACATTTCTGATTGTGGGAATCCTTGGGACGATTTTGGGACCCCATGGAGCCACATAAGAGTGATAATGACACATTATATTAATTAGTTTTATGTAATGACAAAAATGACAATAACATATATCTTTTAGTAAATCAATTATTACACGGGGTTATTTTTGTCATATCTTCTACTATAAATATTATTTTTAAATATATAAATATTTAATACATCATGGTATATTTTTTATAATTTTTAGACATCAAGTAAATGATATTATTTATGACACAATAATGATGCAGCGTTTACCTCATTAATGAATGATTTAAATAAATTAGACTACAAAGATTAAAACAATATCCAAAACTTGTCATATTCTTATTGGATGATTTAATTTCGAAAAAGAGTCATCTTATCATTGATTTTATTATGTTTTGGGCCTTTAGAAACCGAAAATCCTTATATAATAAAATAATATTTTCAAACTTTCCTAAAGTGCCCCTCATCCCCTTTATAAAAATCCATCACCTCTAACTCATTACTCACACAACTAAAAACCATTGGCTCATCAAAAATATTACCAAATAATATATTTATATCCCTCTCTTACTCATATAATCCTTAACATAGGTATAAGGAACTTCATGGAATCCTTTTGGTTCAAACCGAATGGAGTTACATTATTTAAAGGTAACATCTTCTCTTAAGTTCTTTTATTTTGTTATAATTCTCCAACCTTCAAAACATTTTTTATTCCATTATTTTATATCAAAAAACTATTTTCATTATACTAAATCTTTTATATGATATGTATTCAAACTACACTTACATACACCTCCATCTAATGGGTAAAAAAGATATTGTTTCTTTTGATGACGAACTACTGCCTCACGAAACGATGATTGTTCAATCTTCTACTACCGTCTCTTATGGTGGCCATTAATATGGCACTGTATTTACATATGATATATACTATATATATATATATATATATATTTCCACTATACTTATGTATTTTTCATTTATATCTTACCTTTCCGGGTTCCTTAATGGGTAAATACAATAATTTCATTGGAGGAAGTGCACACTACCGCCCCTCAAAGTGATATGACTCGTTCATGTCATACATGGAATGCATAAAGGTTGGATTTAATTAAAATAAATAATAGAAGTATTATAATTCAATTATAATATTACTATTTATTATTAATTTTTCAATCATTTATATATAAAATATAAATTAAAGTAGCGTTCATGCGTACGTACGGCTTACCGTCTCCATGATCGATGCCTTTCATTTCTTAAACTCCAAATGATATGGAATATTATAAATATATAAAAAATGGATATATATATGTGATATATGATATAGAAATCATTAATATCATTCTAGAGATAATGTAATTTTTACAACATGGACAATTTGTAATTATAACAGGTTCATTTTTGTCTAATATTTCGAACGTTGACAAAATGTCTGATATGAACTGAAATAATTAAATTATTGTTATAGAATGTTAATTAGTGATATTAAAGGAATAATAAGCATGAATAGTGTTTTTAATTAATTATAAATAAAATTAATTTTATTATTCATGAAAAACACGAAACATTTGAGTCATGTGAGACACGAGATAAGGGGTTTCTTATCTCACTTTTAATTCTATGAGATTTCAATTATTCGCTACATAGTTATTTTATGTGGTGTATTGTGTACTTCCATTTGATATATATTATCATGATATCTTTATATTAATTGTATTCTGTAATTCATTTGGTGGTTATTAACGTCTTTTCATACCACTCAATTGATTACAACATGGTAAGGGGTTTTCATATCACGTTTTATTCCAGTGAGATTTAGGATATATTTTAAACAATTTCCTTTTGTTTGGTGTACATAATTCCCATGATTTTATAATCTGGGTAATATAATTTAAATTATAGGTATTTACATCTTCATTTTATGATTCTTCTTTCTTGTGGTGTATGCTTCGTAAGTTTCCAAATCGATACAGGAGCCTTTCATAGTAGTCTTTTAGTCAAAGAATTATTTTATGTCATGTATTTTAATTTCCATTTTCACATGTTAGTATATGTTATTATATATCACTATTTATATAACTTTTATTTCCATGCGATTATGGACCCATTTTTATTTCATCAACTAAATTATTTATTTTTTAAGTGACGACACCAGGCTGGAGAATTTTTGTAAGGAAATTTCTAAACCCAATTTCAATTATTTGGGTTAAACATATAATTTTTTATTATATCGTTCTATTAATTTGTGTGAATAGACATTGACTATTTTAAAATTAATATCCACATATGTTCAGAATATTTATATTTGTTACACATAATTATGTCATTGATTTATACTAAATCTAAGGATATGATCCTTTTAAGGGATTTTGTCTAAATTTACATTCCTTTGAGACTTATTTGTTATTATGCATAAATTCACTTTTATATAGTATGTATACTACCCTTTGGAATACTATATCCTGAATCTCCTTATTCTCATGATATTATAAGCATTGCTTAATGTTATTCTGTAATTATTTTTATTTCTCATGTGGTATGGGACTTCGTCTCAATGCACTTTCATTGAATATTATTTTTTTACACTACATTATTTTATATGGTGTATAAACACAATTTTACTTTCATTTCATTAAATTATAATCCGTTTCTATGAAGAATTTTACTAAATGAATAAAAAAGTTTTCTTTTAACAGAAGTAGTGATAACAACTTTTTCCACCGCCGCGAGTATTATTTTAACATTGGATTTTTTAACAAGACATTATGTTTTTAATGGAAAATAAATAACATATAAACTTTTTAAGTATTTTTATTTGAAAATGGTTTTTATAAAGCATTTATTATTTCAATATCTTGAAATGATATATTGTGATTTCAATGTGGAAAATTCATCTTTGATTTATGCTTGTTTTATGTGTTATGGTTCATGGGAATTGTTTACATATATGGGTGGTTATATAATAATACTAGGGCGTGTGATCCCGATATAGCTCTCCAATGCATTGGGTAACGTGACAGAGGTAAATGATGATGTTTCTCCAAAGAGATTTTGGGAATATACTGTGATGGGGATTCCAAATTTAACTCCCTTCGTATCTAAACAAGAAACAATGTAAGTATGTTATAAATGCCACAAGTTACCTTTATGTTTTATGATTTCTATATTCTATTCATAAATCTTATGATTTCATGATTTATATTAATGAGCATATGTTTTGTTTGTATTTATGAACTAATTTTTTCTTTATTTATTTTATAACCCTTACTGATATTTTTATGATCATACCATGTTTTTGAAATGTTTTCCCTAGGGTATAAGTCAGGGTAAAACAAATAAATAACTCAAAAAGATTTATATTCATAATAGAATTATTGTTTTTTATGAATTTTTATTTTATGAAAAAAATGGATACTTAGTAGAAGTGTCTACTTTTTAATTCATGAGATGTAATATAATAGTTATGGCCTAATTATCTAAAACAAAAAACCTAAAAATATTCTCAATGTAAATTATTTACATAATTCAATATTCTGTAATGTTTTAGGATGGGGCCCTATAGATTCTACCATAGAGACATGTTAAGTGGTATAGGACTTATAATCTATGATATCAAAATTTATAAAATGTTACATTGTGCCTCACTACATGCTTTCCCTGACCTTCCTCTAAAAACTATTTTCCATTAAATAGATTTCTAGACATTATTTATGAGGTGTTATGAGACCTATAGACAACATTTGATATTGAAAAAATAAACCCAAATAACCCATTTAGGGGTTATTGAAAACATTACCTTGACAACCATTCTATAATATTGTACTAAAAACCTACTTATGGTGTGTTTGGTAGGGTCTTAGTTAAACCCTTTATTTGTTGTGTCCAAACAATCCATATGGTGTGTTGAGTTGTCACATAAAGAAATGGTAGGATCAAATTAATTTTTAAATTCCATGAACTAATTACTTTCATATTGTTATTATTTTTTCATTTATGTATTTATTAGTGGTTATGGTATTATTCCAAACCATTATAGGTGTGTAATTATTCATGTATTCCTTTTATTTACAAGTAGAAATTCTTTTAGTGAAATCATTTGATTCCACCCAATTAATTTATGTTAATCCCTTGTAGTACAACCAATTTTATTATATCTTATATTACATTTTTAATACCTAATATTGATGTTATATAATTTTTCTAAATTCTACTAAAATAATTGAATTATATGGATGATATTTCTATGTTTTGATAATGTACTTGGATATGGAATGCCTTAGACCAAACACATGGATTCCAAATAAGGATACCTGACCCACTAGGAATTTTCTCCACGGTTCAATTAGATATTTTTAGGGTTGAATATAAAAGGGTCTAGTCCTCATATTACAAAAAAACCAAATGAACAATACATTTGGTTTGATCACTATGAGTTGTATTGTCTTCAAAAAGTTAAGAATGGAATGGTTATTAACTAGATTATAAATTTGTGTGTTATATGAAAATTTTGAGTCTTGTACCTTGGTTTACTCTTAAGTATTATTTTATGGATGTTTGGTCTATTGACATGAGTCCTTTAAGTATTTATAGTTTAAATGAAACATGACATCCTATAAAAGCCTACGTAGGTATGTTCATTCGGACATCCCTAGAGGATCCCGAGATTTAAATGATTTCTATTTTATTTAACATTTCAAATTTAATCTTATTTGTATATCATTATAGTATATAATCATAGAATGTATTTTTATTAGACTTCATCGGTTGTTGTCAGCTGATTTTTACTTACACCCTTTTTAGGACCATGTTTGCTACTCAGAAATGCTTCTTGTGTGTAGGAATGGAAAAAAGGGAAATCCATGACCTTGGATTCTTAATTTTTTTCTAGATCATGGTATGGTAGAAGATAAATGATTCAATTCATGGGATGTTCGTGGATTTTAACACATTTAGTCTTTCGGTATATGTTTTTCTAACATGTATTATTGTAGGCCTAAATATTTGATTTTCTTGCACCACATTTTTTTTATATACACGACATCATCTATATAGGAAACCATTGACTTCCTTATATCAATTATTAATGTCTATTTGGTTTATTTATAGAACATTATTGTTTTTACTACTTAATAAAAATTTACTAATATGTTTTACTCTGATTGAGAGGATATATTCTCCCCCCATACCACAATATATTCCGGTTTTCAGTTATAAGAACTGGGATATGGGGTGGTGTTCATGAGGCCATGTGTCCCTTAGGTTTTTTAGGTATGAGTAAATTAACCTCAGAATGTCATATGAATAGGCCTTAATCATCCCGGGAAATATTTTTCCCATTTATTGTGACATGTTTTTAGAGAATGAGATAGGTTTTTGTGTGAAATTATTTTATTTGACATACCATAATAGGATTAAACACTCTAAATTTATTTTACTTTTATGGTATTATATTGTATGCTTTCATTGATGGGGTTCTAAATATTTTCTGTATTTTTCATATTTATTATAATGTTAATTTTACGGAATTTATTGTTATCATTTTAACATAAATATTATGTATTCTGAGTTTTTCTATAAATTAATAACTAGATATTTTTAGATAAATTTATGGATAGAAAATGGTTTTTGATGTGTGTTGATTTTGAAATATAAAAGACATTTTTCAAGTGTTTTATATATTAAATATGTGATTTTATTTTTAATCAACTCCTGAAGGAGGATATCAATGTTTTAAATTTATTTATCATTTTTTATAGTTTAATTTTTTTTACAACAAGATTCTCCAAGTTGTATTTCAAGGAGTATTTTTCATGTTTTAAAATGAGTATTCTTAATGATCATAACACAATGTTTATGAGGCCCTTATTCTATTTCTTGTATATATTTTTTCCCTTCATTAGTTTAAAAATAATTTATTATTCCGTTATTATGATAAAGCGATAGGGTTTGTATCTTGAGTGTCCTTTAGAGGTGTTATGATGTTTATTTGTTATGTTTTATGACTAATATATATGATGAAAATATATATTTTTGTTTTATCATCCACACTGTAATAATGTCATGGGAACCTCAGGTAACTATGTGAGGGGTATTTTATTTTTCTACAATATGTTTTTCTGTTTCACTATCTAGTTTCCCTTAGTTTAGATCATAGCCTTGCCATGTGTGTTACCTTAAAAAAATATAAGAGTAACTCATGATCTTATTTCTTATTAAAATACAATATAGGTTACTTTTATATCCCACATTAGTTTATATAAGATCATATATATGATATCATAAGCCTCATATAAAATATAGTCCATTATTTCTATCATTATGATCCATAAAATTCAACCAATAAATTTATATTCTTTGTGTCATTCAGAGATTAGATAAGTAAAATGTAAACTTAAACAAAATGCATAATATTTTATTATTTCCATAAAAGTGATTCAGAATCCTATAAATTATCTTTTTTTCAATATGATTCAATAGGGACATAAATAATGAAAAGTGGAGAGTTAAAATACTAGTAAGGGATTAATCAATGTAAATAATTATGATATGAAATGCATATTAAGAAAGTGGAATATTGTGATAATATAATAAATAATGTTCAGATATTTTCATATGAAATAATATAATTATAAAATATGATATCCTAGGATATTGGAATAATTGAAATATAGGAAAAAAACACGACTTCATGAAACCAAGTAAAGCCTCACTATCAAGAAAACATTACATAGATGACTAAGTCCCATAGTGTTTTGGGTTTACTCCTCAGCCCCCTGAATATCATCTAATGATATATAAAACATAACCCAAAACCTTTGAGGGTGTTAAAATTCTGAGACCACCCGTAACATTAATAATATGTAAATTCATATGTGTTCCATATATAGAAATCATACATAGGTAATAATTATAAGAAAATCCCATTAAAATGAAATAGTTTACATAATCCATTATTGGAGTATAAAAAAATGTAATATTATAAATATTCCCTTGATATGAAGGAATTGAGTATTTCATGGAAGTTATTAAGTTACTAATGAAGCATAATTAATAAAATTTAAGATTAAAATGAATTAAAGAAATACAGAAGAGGAGAAGTATGTTTGGAAATGAACCACGTAAGATGGGCTTTTAGAAAAAGCATGAAGTTGGCGTATAGAGGGTAAAAACGTACTAAATTAATTAAAACTAAAATTTATTAAAATTAGTTTCCCTAAAAAATAATTTTTTAAAAATATATAAATTTAAAATCATTAAAATAAGTGATATATTAAATGATACAGGAAATAAAAAACATCAATTTAAATGAGGAATCATAAAAAAAGGAATTGAAAAGGGAACGCGAAGAAAAAGAATTATCCATAATAAATAAAGGTAAACATAATATTCAATATATGAAATGAATATATATATATATATATAATTTGGAATAATTAAATTTGAAAATTATATAAGGAACGGTTACAAAGAAAGACAATTCATAACTCAAAAGTAATGAGGGCGGTTCAGAAGATCCCTTATCAAGGGTCCTTGACTAATTCAATAAATTTTTATAACTTATTAAATAATAATATTATGTTTATTAAATTCATTAAATAATACATTTATCATTAATATTCTATATTATGTTCAATTTATAATCATAAATTATTGATTAATTATATTTTTTGTCTATATATTGGCCACATCGGGTTGTTCAGTTGATTTTATCCAAAACATCTTCAATATTTTGATTATGAAGAAAAACCTATAAATTTTTTCAATAATTTCTATAAATTTATATTTATGGATTAAATACCATTATTGAGGAACAATATTTATAAAAATCAATATATTTCCAAAATAGTATCAAATTATAAAATATGTCTTATTATGCTCGTTTTGGGAGGTAAAAATCATCATGATAATTGATTTGATATTATAATTAGTATGATAAAAAATTTTACTCTACATAATATTAATTATTTAATTAATATTATTTTTATTTAATATTTACATTATTAAAATTATCCAAGTAATGTAGTGATGAAAAACAAAACACGTCGTTCATAGAGGCGGTGAACTGAACATAACATTAGAAATAATTTCACTCTATAATGAATAGGTTTACGGTGGATAATGGTAATAATTTCATTTTAATCGTAATTCATAAAAATAATGATAATTATGTAATTACATTATGATGGTTTAAATAATTTCAGAGGTGGTCTAAGCAGAACAATATTTAAGAGAATTAGGATGAGAATATAACACTTTTCCTTGAATACTAACACATTGGCTACTACTTAGGGCTCCTTGGTTTTGAAATTGGTGATAAAAAGGCTTACAAGACATGGGAAGGGGGTTGGAAGATATGACTATGGGGTTTGTTAAAGAAAAATTTCTTAAAGTGAGATGAGAGGTGAGGTTGTGATGGGTGATATTTATAATGGGAGGGGAGGGTTGTGTTAGAGTAAAATATTGATTATTTAATCATTTAATACTACTAAATATGAATTCAATTGTTCTAAGTAAATTAGTTTGGGTATTACTAGATAAAGTATTTTTAGTTTACATTAGAGTCATTACAAAACCAAATGTCACAATTCAACAACTCAAAAAAATACATATGTAGAGAAATATTGTTTACAAGAATAAAATATAACTTAGGTCTCATAATTTTAGATATCAGATTATGAATTTCAAATATTTTGTTTAAATTAAATATTTTTCTACTTATATTTTTTTAATTCAGATTTGTTTTTTAAATTTTCATGTTATATTTACATATTTATGATTTCATAATTAATTCTTTTCATAAAAAATGAGATTTTACATTCACCCAAAAATTAATTTTTTAGAAATATCTCAAAACATAACCTAATATAAGTTGTATTCATCAATTAAAATAAATCTATATGATGAAAATAATATTCCATTTATTATATGTTTGTTTATTTTAAATAAATATAAATTTTATTTATTTATTTTTTATTTTTAGGATATCATCAATGTTTTGACAGTTTGGGAAATTATTATTAATTCATATAATTATAATATTAAATAAATATTTTATAATAAATCCCTATTATGAAAATATATATTATTATTAAACCATAAAAATATATTTTATTTCAAAAAAATATGTTTTTAACAATATTAAAAGTATGTTTTATTTGTTACAAGTATTTGTTTCATCATATTTAACAATTTTATTTAGTTTTCTTGTGATATAAATTTATTATATGTGAAATTATAAACCAGTATAATGAATTTAAATTATCTATTTTTATATTCTTAAATATAAAAAAAGTGTTAATTCAAATTGGGAATTCCATTTATAATGTTTTGGTTCATTAGAATATCACCACATAAAAAATTTCACCCTTGAAATTTTATTTTCACTGAAAGCTGAACAATGAGGGTACTATAGTTTAATTGATTCCTTAGGTTACCATTTTTCTTCTTTAATATTTTGGTTCACTGAATGTACATTTATAGTGTGGTTTTATTATTGAATAAATCCTTTTCTCTACTATCTAACATCACTAAAAAATAATCCTCAAATGAAATATCATTATCCATATATAAAAACTATAAATTATAAAAA
Source organism: Viscum album (assembly GCA_963277665.1). Classification (NCBI taxonomy): domain Eukaryota; kingdom Viridiplantae; phylum Streptophyta; class Magnoliopsida; order Santalales; family Viscaceae; genus Viscum; species Viscum album. The sequence goes on from OY728151.1 coordinate 784,125,058, forward strand.
TTTGAGGGATCTAGTATGTATATATTTAAGATTAGTATGTAGATCACTAAACGTACTTAAGAAAATGTGGGGGTGATTTCTACTATAAGGGTCATAGATCAGATGTGATCAAGAATCAGAAATGGATAATGCATATTGGAAATAAAATTACATTATAACAAAACTTCATGACTATCTTCCATGGAGATATATGATTGAATTATTTATTTGTAGCCTTAAAATATTGATATTATTAATTATATCAACATAAATATTCTGTAAAATTTTTTATACCCTGATGTGTTTTTCAATTGATTTTTCCTTTTCTACCATTTCTCCAACCGGTTAACATCCCAATAGATTAAATTAACTAACACCATCCCACAATCGATGAGTTATAAATGTCATCCCATATAGAAGTTTATAATTTTCCGTCTAAAAACTCTAGTGAAATATATTATAATATGATAAGTAGATTAGAATAATATATTTATGTCAACAACGGTTGGTGTTTATATACAAGGCTCTTAATATATATATAGGTGTCTAGATTTTTATTTTGGATAGGCCAATGGTTTGGGGTTAATAGGCCATAATAAAGTTCAAATATATTTTTATATATTGTTGAAAAATTATCTATTATATAGATTTTAATATTAGATTATATAATAAGGCTCTATAGTGGTGTTCCATGTACACTCACCACTTATCTAATGTGTGAATATGTGGGTTGATTGAGTAATAAGTCCTTTATAATAAATATTATGTGGTATGTATTTATAATACAATCCACTATTACCCAAATAGAATTATTTTCAATGGATGTATTAATAATACTTGTGAAAAAATCAATAGAGGTGTTCTCCCATTTTTTCATAGGTATGTGTAATGAATGAATCATCCCTTTGGAATTTTTTATTTAAGCCTTCACCTATTGACATACCAAGAATATTGATATATATTATCCAATACCATCATTTATATTGTACCAAAAATAGTTATATCAGACATTTATATACATCTTTAGGCTCCCCAAGTGGATGGATAATATTATTCTATGAGCATCAGTTAGTCACTATGGTATTATATTACTCTTATATGGTACATATTGTTGTGTCTCAGACCCAATAAATAATTTTTTACGAATAATGAATATTGAGTCTTTTAAATTAATTTTATAATCCACCTTATTTTTTACCTAATTATCATATCGTGAAGATTTATTTATCTTATCAATAATGGATGGTTGGGATATATTTTACGGAAAGACGAATGTTGTTAATTCATTTATGATTCCCAGGTCCATCCTCTATATTTGGATGAAGATTTACTCCTTCTCAATCATACTAATAGAAAAATATAGTGACCCCATCCTTTTAAAAATATTAATAAAATATTTTAATCATAATTAACCATAAAATACAAACAAAGGATGTTATGTCTATTGAATTTTGAATATTAGTTACAAAATTAGAAAACATAAATCCAAAATTTAAATTAAAATATATTTTTGTAATATCAATTATGATATATTAATTTTCATTTTTCTCTGTAATATACATAAAACAACATGGGTAATAAATGTAAAAATGGATGAGCTAAACATCCTATTGAGGGAATAAAAAATAGAACAAAGAATTATACGTGGTTTAAATGGAATAACATGATGAAATAAAAAGAAATTGTACAAGAATAAATTGATGGAATAATAAAATATATAAAATGGGATAATGTAATAATGGTACCATTGTAATTTGGTAATAAAAAAGAACATTACATGTGTCAACGCTAACTGGAAAGACTCTATCACTTGGTGGAAAATGTACTATAAATGAATCATGTTTACTCTCTATCCCAATAATATTTCTCATGACATGATAAGTTTACCAATTAAATAGAGTCATATATTGGTGAATCCATAATGATATGAACAATTATAGTTTTTCTATATGATTAATCAATCATAAGGAGTAAATATAAGGGTCACCCATAGAGAGAAATGGGTATTATAATCATGTCATAATGCTTAACAAAAGAGAATATAATAATGGTATCCATTACTAAATGGGTTTAAATAATACATGGACATTAATAATGTAAAATAGACAGATATTATGACAAATAATATACAATTGATGTTAAACATGTAAAATTAGTGTTTAATTCACTTTAGAAATTATCCACTTCCGTGCAGTTTAAGGGAAAATATAAACGAATCATTAAAGTAGAAAGAAGAATAACTATTTAAATAATACCAGAATTGAACTTATATAATATTTAATGATAAAAATATTGATTTTATAGAAATATTTTTGTCTTAAAACATATTATGGAGTGTTCTTGAAAATGGGTATGAAATTTAGATGTTCCCTTTAATCGGGATATCTTATCAAGAAAAATCGAGAAGGGAACATTATAAAACATATATTTCCACATAAATAATGGATGAATGGATCTAAATACATATTTTTGTAACATATACACTGAAAATTTATGAATTATATATGAATAATTTATATTTACATTGGTGTAATGAGAGTGAATGAATAACCCAAAGGTAATTTGGAGGTTTTGAGAGAGTCACTTACCTAATGTCTGAAAGTGTTCTATAGTGGTACTCAATTTACTAGATAATAAAATGAAATTAAATAATTTATAACCAAAATTATATTTAATTTTTTTTATTATAAATTTATTAAGTCTATATATGGCCTTTTTTATGAGTTATAAGATTCAATTTCGTCTTTTTAGGATAATTCCTTTCTAAATTTTATGAATAGATTCCATCTATTTAATTAATTGTGTGCTTGTAAAATAAACTAAATACTATATAAGTTTATTTTTATGATATTTATACCCCAAAATAAATTGAAATTTTCCATATATCATTTTTTTCATATATGAAAACGATTCATTTGATAAAATGATAATGATGAACGTTGGTTTAATTTGGTGATTTTTTTATCATCACGAACTAGTTTTGTTTTATTATTTAATAATATGTATAAATATTTGTTATAGAACATAAAAATAGTTTTAATTTACAAATTATAATTTTTTTTACAACAAAAATCATTTTATGATAGTCCTTGAAGGTTGTAATGACAAAAAAATCATCTTCCACGAATGCGGTAAATCGACACCTCATTGATGATGTTTTCATTTTTAGAATAAAAGAATAAGAGTAGAGTATTAATGATGGACCATCCATTAACATAATAAAATAAAATTATATATATAATAATACAGTTATCATTCATGGGAGGTAAGAGGAGGATAAGGAAAGATATAAAATTAAAAGAGAAAGAGGGAGTGTTTTACGTCTTATGTGTCACCTCCAAGAGAACCTCCATATGAAAATTGGAAATGGTATTTGGGTGAGAATAGTAATACCATAACATATCAATGTGGTTTGTGAGTTTAATTTTTTAGAATATACAGAATTCAAATGGCTTAGAAGGTGTGATGAGAAGAGGTAGTGAAGGGTGGTATTTATAGGGGGAGGTGAGGGGTATTTTAATTATTATATTTATAACATTATAATTTTGGAATAGTAATATTAATAGTTTTGATACATATCAATAAAAAATTGTAAATAATTAATTATAATCTATGTTTATGGTTTTTACATCACATATACATCATCCACGGCTCTGAAAATCCTGTATTTGTTAATTATCGTAAATTACCGTATTTAACTATTCCACAAAAATTCAATTTTTTTTTAAAAAATTAAAATTATTTACCATAACCATTTTTGATAAATTAATAACATTAAACCCTTTTATAAAAATATTTTTCTAAATATTATAATTTTAATGTTTAATTAAAATAATAATTTATATGAAAAAAAATAATTTTAAAATTATAACTGATTTTATAAAACATTAAAATATAAACTACGATCTTATAAAATAATTTTACAATCATAAGAAAATATATATTCATTTATTTATCTAATTTATTGAATTAAATTTTCTTTTAAATAATAAATTTTATTATTGATTTGTAAATAATCCTATACATTTCCAAAATACAACAACACATTATTTATCATTTTTTTAAAATCATATTTTTAAATAATCATTGATATAATAAAATAATATTTTCATTTTTAAGATACCTAAATTTTTTATGTATACATTCATAGGAGAGGTCACTATTCTATGTTGTTTTACTATTCGTAATGTTCACCTTACTACTCAAATGGCCAACTTACTATTCCATTGGTATAAGTTTCATACGTTCTATAAATACCAATTATTTCATTCTTAGTTTATGTGAAAAATGTATTCTATGTTATGAATGTGTTTTATTATATAATTAATAAATACAAGAAGGAAAATTCCATTAATAATATTTTGGGTCATTACATTCTTCCCCGTATATGAAATGTTTCCATCAAAATTTCATTTTAAATACTATAGTGAAAACATTCAAGGGTAATTCTCTTTAATCGCTTCTTATAGTTCCCATATTTCCTCTTCATAGTTATGGTTCCACCATAGTACTTTTACTAGGTGAGTAGTCCTGTTGTGTATAACTTTATCCCTAATGTCCAAGATATTCCCTAGATTCTCTTCATACGATTGGTCATTATTGAGTAGTACAACCTAAATATTCCATACAAATGAGGAATATGGTATGTACTTCCTCAATAGGGATATGTTTATACTTCATGTACATATAATATGCTAGGTGGAAGAGGTAGTTGACAGGTCATAGCTCTAAAATGATGAATAATATCAAAGGGATGATGTACTTGAGACTCATCTTTCCTTTCTTCACAATTCTCGTGCTACTCTTCCATGAAGATATATTGAGGAATACCATGTAACCAGCCATAAAATACTGATCGCATAAATTATTGTATTCATAGATATTTTGTTGACATTGGGCTACCTTAATGTGCTGCTGAATTGTTTTCACCATTTCTACCACTTCGTTGATCATATCAGGTTCTAGCATCTTATGTTCATCGACTTTATGATATCATGCCATTATTTTATATTTTCTCCCATAAATGTATTTATATGGTGATGTTTGTTTGCTCCAGTTGAAATTATTATTTTATGAGAAATTGGAAAAGGTTATATTTTCATCCCATCCTCCATTGAAATCCATTAAAAAATATGTCAACATGTATTCAATGTCTGAATATTTTGCCCAGATTAACCATAAGTTTGAGGATGATAAGTCATACTAATTTTCAGCTATGTGTTTTGGTTATGTAGAATTATTTTCTGGAACATGATTTTGAATCTCAGATCATGATCATATACAATCGATAGTGGTAATCCATAAATCCTTATCACTTCTCTAATGTATATCTGGGAATTTTGATCTAGTGAGAAGTACTCTAAAATTGTGATAAATTGAGGTTTCATTATAAGATGATCCACAACAACCCATATAGTCTTATTTTATCTCGATGTCTTCATAAGTCTAATGAAAAATTATATAGTGATGTTTTCCCATTTATATGTCGGCATGCGTAATAGATACGTCGTCCTCTTATACGATAATTTTAACAACCATCAATTTCAAAAATACCTGGAACTTTGATGTATACTCAGTGATCTCCTTCATATTTTACCACCAATAGTTCTTTTGAACATATTGATACATCATTGATCTCCCTAGGGGAATTGAGAAGATTGATATATGAGACTAATTCAAAATATCGTTCTTTATCTCTACATTAGATTATACACATAGTCGTAACACAAACATTATAACCCCTTCCTCATAAATTTTGTACTCTGAGTATTTCCCCTTCTATATAGGTTCCACATTTTTCTAAATTTCCTCACCATTTCATTGAGAATCCATTATTTTTTCCATAAAGTATGGTTGAGAAATCATTTGGGAAAGGATTGATTATTTTCCTTCTTTAATGAATCCTATTTTATCCTTTTTAAAATGTAATAATATTGTATCATTCTAAATTATCATTATTAATAAACATCCATAAACCTTTATACATAGATCATCTACCACATTATTATCTTTATCAAGATGGTACTGAATTAAGCAGTCATAATCTCTGATGAGCTCTAAACATCTTAATTGTATCATATTATACAATAACATGAAAATATATATTTTAGGAACTTATGATTAGTGTATATTTCAATATTCTCCCCATATAGATAATGCATCCCTATTTTCAATGTGAATATCATAGCTTCCAACTACCAATCATGTGTGGGATGGTTTTTCTCATTAATTTTCATCTTCCCTTAGGCGTAGGCTATCAACTTATCATTTTTAATTAGTAATAACCCGACGCCATTATTTTAATCATCTCTCTATACAAAAATATGTTACCCGCTTGTCAGAAGTGTGGGTATCAACATGGTGATAAGCCTCTTTTTTAAACTCTTTAATTTGTATTCAAATTTACTAGTTCATACTATTTTTTCCCTTTTGAGTTATCTTGGTTAGTGGCTTTGAATATAATGAGATGTCCTTAGAAAATCATTAGTAACACCCAAGTAGAACAAGGAAACTACAGATATATATTAAATATGATTTCTGGCGCCACTCTTTGATTACCTTTTTCATGTATGGGTAAATAGATATTCCATTGTTGGTGATAAAATTCCCCATGAATGATACCATTCCATCCATAACTCAAATTTAATATATTTTTCATATTTTTTATTCCATCATAATGTATTTATCATGATATTTAAATTCCAATCATTCTCCTTCTTGATTTTGGAGTATATAAGAATATCATCGATAAAGAATATGAAAAAATTATCAACGTAATCTATAAAGAATATATTCAATTAAAAAATGAATTATAGTGAGTTGGAAAGGAATAAATTTGAAATAATAGTATCCATATCACATTCTAAATGATTTTTTAGAAATCTATTCCATTTTCAGCTTTAACTGGTGATATCCTAACCATAGTTCATCCTTAGAGAAATACTTGGCCCCATTAATTGATAAGAAAGGACATCTATCTGTAGATGTGTATACATGTTCGTTATTGATATTTTCAATAGGTCACGATAATCAGTGAAAGGTTACATTGATCCTTCATTCTTCTTGATGAAGTGGACTATCCCACAACATGGTGAAGCACTCAGCTATATGAAACCTTTTTCTAGATTTTATTTTAACTACTTATTTAATTCCTCAAACTCAATAGTTTATATCCTAAATGTTATATTTGATATATGTTGAGACCCATGAAAAAGTTTAATTGAGAACACAAACACTTGGTTAATAGGGAGACTATAAAATTATGTGAGGAACACATTAGTATAGTTCCTTATAATGGGAATGTCTTTGAGCATAATCCTATTATATGTAAAAATCATATAATCTAGATATTTTTACCTTATGGAAATAATATCCATAATTGAGGTGATGATTCTAAAGGAAAATTATCATGATTACACGTGTACAGAATTTGAGGATGATTCCGGATGTGAAGAGTGATCTATCATTCTAAGAAATCCTTGTTTTATTTATATAATGATAGCCAATATATCCCCAATTTAGCATTAAACTCCACCAAAGGATGTAATATATTATTTTCATGGATATTCAGTCTACAAACATTAACCGTGGAATAGGTACAAATATTGGATGCAATAATTTCTCAATTTTACATTCTCACAGATAACTCAACCACCATATTCTGAGATGGTGTTTAAATATTTCTAATAAAATTACAATATATGAAAGAATGTTTTGAAAATATAGTGTTTATGAAACTTTAGAAATGATCCACTTTTGTGCTATTTGAGGGAAAATATAAAATGGTCATTAATGTAGAAAATTGAATAATTATCTTCATAAAATTAGAAATGAAAAAATACATTTCATCATGGTAAACATAGTGATTTTATAAAAATAATACTATATTAAAATATATTATAATGTGTAGATGGAAATGGGAATGAATTTGGAGAGATTCCATTAACCAGGCTTGCTTATCGGGATGAATCGATAAGGGAACCTTATAAAATTTGTATTTCTCTAAAAAAGAAGGGTGAATGGATCTATGAACATAATTTTTAAAAATATAAATATAATATGGAAGAATTATATAATAATAATTTATAATTATACTGGTGTAAAGGGAGAGAAATCAAAATCCAAAGGTAATTGCATGGTGCAGATAGAATCCATTGCCTTATGTCTGACAGTGTTATGCACTTGTATATAATGTCCTTGATAATAAAATTAATCCAATAATGTTACTAATTATAAACATATTATAAATGCTTTATATTAATTATAATTTTAATAATTTGATTTGTTTAATTTTTAATGTTTTATAATATTAAATTTCCTCATTTCGGTAGCATTGGTTTCATGAATTTATTATCAGTTCCCTTGAGTTTAATTATGGGAGTTATAGTAAAATGAAAAAAAAAATCATGATGTGGGATTACTGATATTAATTTAACTCTAGAATTTTCAATGGTCCCATTTTTCATTTTATTTTAAGATGTAATAATGATTTGTTATACAAAAAGTTAATGATGAACTTTAGTTTATTTTTGTGAATCTTAGATCACCACAAACTTGTTTTTCTTTATTATTTAAAATTATGCTTAAATATTAGTTACAAAACATAATAAAAATTATAAAATAAATAATATAATCTGGACTAACCATAAAAATTGTTATATCACCACTCTTTAATGTGGCAATGAGAAATGAAAAATCATCATCCATGAAGGTGGTGAATGGACACCTCACAGATGTTGTTTTCATTTTAAATTAAAAAGAGAAGAGAACAGTTTGGATTATGTAAATTGAATTCAAGAAAAACAATTATTTCATAAATATATCCCCAAGTTTATCATAATGTTTTTGATTAGGGTTGTGAGTGGATGAAAAGAAAATAATGGAAATTAAAAGAGAAAGAGGGAGAGATTTAGCTCTTGGGTGTCACCTCATTCTGAACCTTTTTAAGGCACTTGGAAATAGAATTTTAGTGAGACTAGGAATACAAGAACATATAGAAGAGTTTTGGGAGAGGAATTATGTATAATATAAGAAGGGTATAAGGCTTTTAATGTATTCGGTGAACAGGCTATGAGGGGTGGTATTTATAGAGGAAGGAGTGGGGTCTTCTTGATTATTATATTCACTTTTTTTAATATATTGGCTCAAGAATATCAATAGTGTTGATCCTTGTAACACAATATATTAAATAATGATGGATATTAATATATTATGGTTCTTAAATCATGCATACATCATCCATTTTAACACCAAAAGTTAACTCTATACTGTTCTTTTTATAATAATGCTAATATCTTGTTCAGCACATAACACTGAGTTCGAGCACATCATGACCTATCAAACAAGCTGTTTAAATAATAGGATATGAAAATTATTAACCAATTTATGAAATTTATTAAATTTATTTTTCAAAATAGACTTCTTTTTGGAATTTTTAATATCAAAATTATCTTAGGGTGAAATTTTGGTATGTTTCTGAAAAGTAACAAATTTTTATGAATAGTGAAAATAACTGCATTGATGTTAAAAACTGACTATTTAATTTAAATAAATATTATACCGTGAATTGAATTTAATGTTAAAATAGATAAATAAACAAATATTAATCCAATATTGTTCAGTGGAATCATTTTACAGTAGAATTTGAAAAAAATTATTTAACTTTTGAACGTCACATTTACCCGCCTTCTAACGATATCTGTAGATAAATAATAAATATAATATTACCACTTTCATGAGATGAATTTAAAAATACTGAATAACATGGTTTTATTTAGTTTTATATTTTTTTTATAATGGGATCAAGATAATTTTTTGCGAATAATAACTTTTGGATTTTGTTTAGCACAATTACAGATAAACAAAGTAATAAATTGTAAAAATAAGAATATAATAGTATAATATTACCCTAAAAATTTTCTTACTTTTATTGTATAAGTATTTTTCTAACAAAATAATAATTATGTCAAAAATATGATTCTTTTTAAGTCACTTCTTTTAGATAAGGAAATTTATAATATTTTATTTAAAGAAGAGTTAAAAATGTCTTATTCAAATTTTAATGAATATATCATTTTAAATATGAGGATATATAGGTGATATGATAGAATATAAATTGTATTTTAAAATAAAATATATTTATCTACATAATTTTAATTATTTTATAATTTAATGAAATAAATATTTAAATTAAAAGGGGATACAACAATGATGTTGTAATTTAAATAATAAAAGAAGAATCAATTAAATGATATTAGAAATATTAAAATAAAATAATTTTAATTAGTTCATTACATTAAGAATTATTATGGATAAAAAAGAAATTTTAGTTATATATTGAATGTATATTTTTATTTTATCATGTTGGTTTTATATTTTTTTAATATAAAATATTTAATAGTATAAAAATTGACATAAATAATGCTTTAAAATAAATAATATTTAATTAAATTTTATAAAACTTATCAAAATATTAAATTTGAAAAATTGACCTGTATAAATTTATAAAATTTATCAAATCCAGAAGATAAGGTTAAATATATGATGTAAAATTGTATAAAAAAATCAGTTTAGAGTATTTCGACCCATAATCATAATATATTCTAAATAACTCAATTTTGAGATATTTAAATGTAAAAAATTAAATTATAATAATTTAATATTTATGGACTTTCCAAATATACCCCCACTCTTATAAAATAGAACATCTCCTTCACTTTTATTCAAACCTCTAAATCTATTTTGGATCAACCAAAACATTCCCAATTATCCTTCAAATATACCTTATGTCATCTAAGATGGCCTACATTAGTTATAGATCGATCCTAAGGATTCCTTTTTTGTAAATAAAAAGGAGGCGTGCAATGTAAAGATAATTGTTTTACCAATTCCAATCAAATTATTTTATTCTTATACTTCCTCCTTGTATGTTGTTTAGTTAATAATGTAACAAATCTAGTATAATCTATATAATTATATTTTATTATGATTATGGGGTAACCATATAACACATTTTATCTCTACTATAAATAAAAATATCACCATATGTTCCTACGTACGACATAATGTCTCCACATCATAGAGTAATTCGTTATTCAACACTACTTCATTTGGATGGATATAATTATGAGTATAATGGATATAAATATTGAATATAACATGAAAATTATTGTTTATAATTAATATTACTTCCAATTTCATATCATTTAACTGTCGAGGGAATGATACTTTCTCTCTTGTGTACGTACGACATACCGTCTCCATGATGTGGTGTGATTCATTATCCATGTTAACCATTCAAAAATGATTATAAAATTTATATTGTAAAGACCCGTAAATTTCAAGGAAATTTTTCTTCTTAATTTTCTTTGAATTTTATAAGAACGTAGTTTTTGACGGAACCTGATTCCGAGGCCCGGTGTGCCCGTAATCATTTTCGGAAGTTTGGCTCAGGTACGTTCAGTGAACGAACGAGCGGGTTTTTCTAACATTTGAACCGGTGCTCGGAATCGAATTCCGAGGGCACTGATGGAATCACATCATCGATTGTTGCATAGAAATGCCTCTTCCGGAGTGGCGTTTTCTCGGGTGTGGTTTTCAATTTTAGAAGCAGATAGGGTTCAATCCAAAATATCCTACCCTCTTGGTAGGATATTTTTGAGGGGGGATTGCACGAGCCCCACCGTTTCTTTTCCGATAAGTAACGCTCCCGCGAAAACCCTTTTTAATAAAGGTCAACTGGGGTGTTTTCATAAATAATTAAATGCTCCTATTAATTGGGAGGTTAATTCATTGAAATTAATTCTATTAATTAATGGGTCGTTACTTAGTTTGTTTTTCAATTTGTTGGCATGTTAATAAAATAAGACCAACACACCTGTCTTCTTGAGGTCGGTCCGTTGAGAGGATTTGAAAGAAACCTTAAGTCCTTCATCCTCCTTCGCAAAGAACGCGAAGAACGCGAAAAACGCGAAGAACGCCGGCCTCCAACAAAGGGAGACAAAGAAAGCCGAGCCCTCAGAGATCGACGACGGGATGCTAAATACTGGGCCGCTGACGATTCTTCTCCCGCGACGTTCTTCTGCAATGTTCCTTCATCCACGAAAAATCTTCATTCATCCATTGAGGTAAGAGATTGTGGACATTTTAATTCTTTTTGGTTTATAACAAAAACATGGATTTAATTTTTATAATTAAATCTGTATGTTATTTATCCTCGGAGTTCGTCGACGCAATGTCGTATACCGCGACGACGCGGCGCCCTTCCGCGACGTGATGATCCTCTTCTTCCTTGATGATCAATTCCAAGTAGAATGCTCATTCGATGAATTCAATGAGATAGGAGTTTGAATCTTAAAAATCATTGTGATTTACACCCACGACGTTTGTTCAACTTTTGTTGTGTAATATTTTAAAACCGCTAACGTGGTGGGTGAAGACTAATGAACAAGTCCGAACCCACCGCACCTTTTCGTTCTTGGTGTGCGAAACGACGGACGATGAAAAACGGGGCCACAATGACGATTTGAGGGCCTGGCAGTGAAGATCCGATCCCGGGAGGACCACTGGTGAAGACCGAACACAAAATGGACCAGCGGAGCGCGCCCGGTGGTCTGCGGAAACTTCTGCGGAGCGCCACGCCTGCGCGGCGGCAGTGCCCGATGCGCCACACCGGCGCGACGGCGGTGCCCGGCACGCCGCCGGCAATATCCACCGCGGCTTCAGCTGCGACGGTGAGGCAGTTCTCTGGGTGCGCGAAATGGGAGGCGGGACGCGGCTTAAGCCGCGTCCGGGTACTGCGGAGCGGTCCCCGTGTGGGGGCCACAGTTCCCTTGCTCGGCCGCGCGGCCGAGCCGAGCCGAGCCGACCCACCGGGCCGGTTCGCGCCCAGGCTGGGTCGGGCCGCCTTGGCCGGGCCGAGTCGCGCCCAACCAGGTCGGACCTGGACCCGGGTCGGGTCGACCCGGTTCTGGCCGACCCAGGGGGGTTGGTCCGGGTCGGTCCGGGCCCAGATCCCCCGTTTTCGGCCCCTTTTGGTTTTTCGCCAATATCATGGGCTACAGACCTCTGATCGATACGCCGTCTGCGGCGATGCCATCCTTGGATCGAGACGGTCGTTTCAGTATATCACACTCAAGGTTTCAGAATACTTTGTGTTTGTCCAGGTTGGTTCGTACACGAAACCAACCGGGCCCTCGGAGCGGAAACGCTCATATCTTGAGCTTCGAACATCCGATTGACGTGCCATCGACTTTGCTGAATTCATCTAGGTGAGACAGATATTTTGGCATACTCCGCCCGAGGTTTGGACGCAGGTGGAGTACGGTCAGGTTGGTTTTTCCTTAAAAACCAACCGGGCCTGTGGGACGAAAAAGCCAATAACTCTCAGGCCGGGCGTCCGATTGACGTGCCGTTTGCGACATTGAATTCCTGTTGATGATACAAATCATTTGGATACATCAAATCTTGATTATGTGTCAGTTGATGTATCAGACTCTCGGCTCGTGGAGCGGACCCTCCCGAACGAGTTTGCTTTGTGCGAGAACCCTAGAGCCGGCTGCGACTGCTACTATGACGACGACGACTATGTAGAGATCCTCATTGGATTCGACGGCGACGACTACAACACTCAGAGATCCTTTGTGGGTCAGTGCTACCGATACAGTTTGGGTCCGATCCTGTGTGGGTCAGCGCTCAATGATCCTGTGTGGGTCAGCGCCAGCAGGTCCTATGTGGGCCCGATCCTCTGTGGGTCTTTGCAGGGTTTAGTTACCAATCGATCCGTTGTGGGACTGACGACTTAGATGGATCAGTGATCATCTCTATCGTCATTCAAAGAAGTATACCTATGTGAGCTGAATCCTGTTTACTATCCTTTGTGGATTGTGTTGTTCTATCCTATGTGGATTACATTTTTCTTTCCTTTGTGGATTGTGTTGTGCTATCCTGTGTGGATTTACGTTTTGTTTTCCTATGTGGACTGGGTTGTACTTGAGCTCGGATGTTGGAGCCGAGAGAGAATTGATAACATAGGTATATTTTTGGGCATATACCTAAGCAGTGTCGGATGTTACTTCGTTATTGTATCTTTCTATTGTGGATTATCCTTTGTGGATTCTGGGAGACCTTCAGGGGTGTCGGGGTCCCAACTGAGTAGCTTATACTCACCCGTGCACGGGATATGCGTGCACTACGTTGTGTTGGTTACAGACGACGGACATCGCTGATCGTGGTGGAGTCTTACGGAGCAGGACGATACCTGGAGGTGGACCACTGGGCAGGACGTACTCGGAGCGGTCGGCTGCACCCAAGGAGCATTGGAGGATATCTGTACACACCCTTCAGGTGGGACTTCCAGTGGACAGCTCGACATTGCGGCTTCACTTTTCAGTTGCTGTTTTCCCTTTCGAGTTGTACTTTACATTCAGTTTGGGTTTGTATTCTGGCCCACTTAATTTTATACACTTACTATTGTACCAGTTTTTACTTAGTGTTTACTTCTTCCGCTTGCTTACTCTGTGGTGCTTGTTTACTTTACAAAGGCAATGCCTTCCCTTTACCAGGATTTACGCCTTGGTCCTAGTCGCCAGCCCCTGGCCTATGGAAGGCGGGATTGGGGTAGTCACGGCACGGGCCCCGAGGACGGGTCATGACAATTTGGTATTAGAGGAGTTCGGTTCTGCCGCAGACTCTGAATTTTATTCTATGTGATGCAATATTGTTAAGCGTATTGAGTGTGGTTATCAGTCCAGGGAGCCCTGTGTTGGTGCGGCGGCCGACGTATCCGTACATCAGGAACCTGACTTCTGATTTCTGACTTAATGCATTGATTGGATGTGTGTTTCCTGTTTTATTTAAGATTACATGTATCATCTCACCAGGTATACTGTTATGACCATGGCACACATGTTTCTTTTCAGGATGGCCCCACGACGCCAGCCAGCTAGGGTTCCGAGAGTTGTACGTGATGACAGCATGTCGAGCGACGAGGCCTCGGTACATGGCCCTTTGACAGCTGAGGCACCGGCAGTACCTTTACCCGCCGATCCACCGATGGTTCCAACCCCAGCCGCTGACGATGCACATCACCTTAGTGAAATGCATGAGTTCCAGCGCCAGTGACCGCCTAGGTTCTGCGGGGAGACGAACCTCCAGGAAGTGGATGCCTATGACCACGGTGCGCCTTAGATGATTCGAGGTACGATCTGTGTCTATTCCACCTTTGTTGTAGTTCTTATAGACACGGGAGAGAGTCACTCTTTCATAGCTGCTGCCCTTGTTCGGAGCTCGGAGATTACAACAGAGCCGTTGGATCGATCCTTATGGCTAGAGACTCCTACGGGAGCAGACTCAACGATTACGCACTGGTGCCGGTAGTGTGAGCTTACTCTAGGTGGTGAGAGCTTCGACTGGGATCTTCATATAGCGGTGTCGAGGACATACGACGTCATCTTGGGAATGGATTGGTTATCTACAGTTCATGCTCAGATTGACTGTATTAGGCGCAAGGTGTGATGTGTACGCACGGACGGGAGCAGGTTCACCTTCACCGGCGAGAAGGGAGACTTCGCATCACATGATGGACTTCCGCAGAGGAGAGGATAGCCCATCACTAATCATTTGGCTAGCCTCATCCTAGGAGCAGTTGACGTGAGAAGTCCTAGTTTTCCTGCAGTGGTGGATCAGTATGCGGACGTCTTTCCCGACGACGTTCAAAGGCTACCTCCTCGCAGAGAGGTAGGAATTAATATTGACATGTACCCCATGTCAACCCCGATATCGACTCCAGCATATCGGATTGCCCCCTCTGAGCTTCGAGAGCTACGGGTACAGTTGGAGTACTTCCAGGGCAAGGGTTTCATCCGACCCAGCGTTTCACCCTGGGATTCCCCGATATTGTTTGCCAAAAAGGCGGACAAGAGCTTGCGAATTTGAGTCGACTATCATCGCCTGAACTAGGTGACAGTGAGGAACAAGTATACGCTACCGAGGATTGATGACCTCTTCGATCAGCTCAAGGGAGCATGGTGGTTCTCGAAGATAGACCTCAGGTCATGCTATCATCAGCTGAGAGTTCAGGACGAGGACATGCAGAAGACGACCTTCAGGTGTCGATATAGCCACTATGAGTTCTTGGTTATGCCATTCGGTGTAACCAATGCTCCAGCAGTGTTTATGGACCTCATGAACAAGATCTTTCAGCCATAACTCGATCGATTTGACATAGTTTTCATCGACGATATTTTGATTTACTCGACGACTAAGGAGGAGCACACCTACCACATACGGGTTGTACTATACACACTCCAAGAGCACCATATTTTTGGAAAGCTCTCAAATTGTCAGTTCTGGATACGTGAAGTCCACTTCTTGGGAAACGTCATCTCTGAGGCGGGAGTTGCAGTGGATCCTGTGAAGATCGAGACAGTGCTAGCTTGGGAGCCACCTAGGAGCGTGACGGAAGTGCGGAGTTTCTTGGGACTAGCTGGATACTATCAGAGATTTGTGCCAGACTTCTCCGGAGTTGCGGCACCACTCTCAGCTTTGACAAAGAAGGGGAAACCCTTTGTGTGGTAAGACAGATGTCAGCAGAGCTTCCAGGAGGTGAGACAGATATTGACCACCGCCGCTATCTTGATGTTTCCTGAGGGGGGAGTGGGGTACGTAGTCAACTGTGATGCATTAGGGACCGGACTCGAATGTGTTATGATGCAGGAGTGGGTATTGATTGCCTATGGATCAGGTCAGTTGAGGCCGCATGAGTAGAACTATGCTACCCATGACTTGCAGTTAGCAGCAGTGGTCTTCACCCTGAAGACATGGCAACACTATTTGATGGGCGAGCACCTTACAGTCTTTTCTGACCACCAGAGTCTCAGGTACATCTTCTCGCAGAAGTACCTGAACCTGAGACAGCGGTGATGACTCAAGTTCTTCCAGGACTATGACTATGAGATAGTCTATACTCCTGGGAAGGGGAACGTGGTAGCCAATGCTCTAATCAGGAGGACATGCATTCATCTACTCGAGGAGGCGACTGAGCTGATAGCCGCTTTGCAGATATCCTTCGTCGATAGTGATGGAGAAGCTTTCTTTCAGTCTGTCACAGTCACCCCTCCACTATTGCAGCGGTTCAGATAGGCACAACGTGGGGACATTGACATTGAGACGCGGCGTGCACATATATCCTCAGGACAGACACATGATGGTTTCTCCATTGGAGCCGTGCACGACATCCTTTTCAGAGGATGTACCTTGGTACCAGTCACTTTACAAGAGGAGGTGCTGAGAGAGTTTCACACTTCTCCTTTGGCGGTTCATCCTGGTGTGGCGAAGATGTACCAGGATCTCAGACGACAGCACTGGTGGCTGGGAATGAAGAAGGTTGTGGAAGAGTTCGTTTCTTGATGCCTCACCTGCTAGCAGGTGAAGGCAGAGAATCAGGTACAAGATGGCTTGGTACAACCCTTGGAGGTCCCGGAGTGGAAGTGGGATGGGATATCTATGGACTTCGTGACTGGACTTCCACGCACTTCCAGAGGTCACGACTCCACCTAGGTGATTGTCGACCGACTCACCAAGTCGGCTCACTTCTTACCCATCAGAGAGCAGGGCTCAGTGGAGAGATTGGGGCAACTCTACATTCAGGAGATTGTATGGCGTCACAGTGTGCCATCATCTATATTCTCTAATAACGATGCTCTCTTTACTTCCCGACATTAGAAGCGGTTTCCAGAGGCATTCGGGATGCATCTACGTTTGATCACCGCCTTTCACCCTCAGACGGATGGTCAGACGGAGAGGACAATTCAGACTCTCGAGGACATGCTCCGCGCATGTGTCCTCGACTTTGGTCGCAGCTGGGAGGACCACCTGCCCTTGGTGGAGTTCACGTACAACAATAGCTACCACTCCACCATAGAGATGGCACCGTACGAGGCATTGTACGACAGACCTTGCAGATCTCCTTTGTGCTGGACAGACCCTGGGGAGTCAGCACTTGTGGGGCCAGAGATGGTCCGGGCCACGATAGAGAAGGTCCAGGTCATCCAGGAGAGGATGAGGATAGCTCAGAGCCGGAAGAAGTCTTATGCTGACAGGAGGCGGAGGCTACTAGAGTTCGAGGATGGCGACCACGTATTCTTGCGTGTCTCACCTCGACGTGGATTACGGAGGTTCGGCCAAGGCGGGAAGTTGTCTCCATGCTTCATCATACATTTCCAGGTTCTCAGTAGGATCGGTGAGGTGGTTTATCGCCTGGCTCTACCACCTCAGTTTCACTGGATGCACGACGTCTTCCACGTATCCCAACTAAGGAGATACGTGGACGACCTGATTCACATCATTGACCATGGGGAGCTAGACGTTGATGATGGGGTAACTTTAGCAGAGGTCCCAGTGGAGATCGAAGATCGATAAGAGAGGGTCCTACATGGACGATCGATTCCTCTTGTGCGCATCAGATGGCATCACAGGAACCTCCAGTAGAGCACTTGGGAGTAGGAGGCTCAGATGTGTGCTCAGTACCCACATTTGTTTCCTTAGCTTATGATGTATCTTTACGGGGACGTAAAGTCCTGAGGTGGGAGTGATGTAAAGACCCGTAAATTTCAAGGATGTTTTTTTTCTTAATTTTCTTTGTAATTTTACAAGAATGCAGTTTCTAACGGCACCTGATTCCGAGGCCCGGTGTGCCCGGAATCATTTCCGGAAGATTGGCTCGGGTACGTTCAGTGAACGAACGAGCGGGTTTTTCTAAAATATGAACCGGTGCTCGGAATCGAATTCAGAGGGTACTGATGGAATCACAGCACCAGTTTTTGCTTAGAAACGCCTCTTCCGAAGTTGCGTTTTTTCGGGTGTGGTTTTTAATTTTTGGGCATTATGTTAAGAAATAAAATAATGTGGTACGTCAAAATTTATTTTAATTTCACTTAAAGCCGCTTAAAGCCACTTAAATCTGATTAAGCTAAGTTGAAGCGGATAGGGTGAAATCCTAAATATCCTACCCTCTTGGTAGGATATTTGTGAGGTGGGGCTCACACATTCCCTACCGTTTCTTTCCCACTATGTAACGCACCCGCGAAAACCCTTTTTAATGAAGGTCAACTGGGGTGTTTTCGTAAACAATTAAATGCTCCTATTAATTGGGATGTTAATTCGTTGAAATTAATTCTAAAAATTAATGGGTCGTTACATAATTTGTTTTTCAATTTGTTGGCATGTTAATAAAATAAGACCAACACACCTGTCTTCTTGAGGTTGGTTCGTTGAGAGGATCTGACAGAAAACTTAAGTCCTTCATCCTCCTTCACGAAGAATGTGAAGAACGCGAAGAATATGAAGAACGTTGGCCTCCAATGAAGGGCGACGAAGAACGCCGAGCCCTCGGAGATTGAGGACGCGACGCCAGGTACCGCGACACCGACGATTCTTCTCCCGCGACGTTCTTCTGTGACGTTCCTTCATCCGCGACAAATCTTCGATCATCCATTGAAGTAAGAGATTGCGGACCTTTTAATTCATTGTGGTTTATAACAACAATAATGATTTAATTGTTATAATTAAATCTTTATGTTCTTGATCCTCAGAGTTCGTCGACGCAATTCCGTATACCGCAACAACGTGACACCCTTCCACGACGCGACGATCCTCTTCTTCCGCGACGATCAATTCTGCGTAGATCTTTCGTTCGATGACTTCGACGAGGTAGGGGTTTAATTCTTAAAAATCATTGTGATTTATACCCCTGAAATTTGTTAAACTTTTGTTGTGTAATATTTTAAAACCGCTCACGCGGTGGGTGTGGACTAACGAACAAGTCCGAACCCACCGCACTTTTTCGTTCTTGGTCCGCGAAACGGAGGACGATGACAAACGGGGCCGCAATGGCGATTTGAGGGCCTGACAGTGAAGATCGGGTCCCGAGAGGACTACTGGCGAAGAACACATGCAAAACAGACCACCAGAGCGCGTCCGAAGGTTTGCGGAAACTTCTGCCGGTGCGCCGCTTGCAAAACCCGCCACAGACGAAGCCGCGGCGGCGAGGCGGTTCCGCAAAGCGGCCCCCGCGCGGGGGCCGCGGTTCCCTTGCTCGGCGGCCCGGCCGAGCTGAGCCGACCCGCCGGGCTGGGTCGCGCCCAGGCCGGGCCGGGTCGCGCCCAACCGGGTCGGACCTGGACCCCAGGTCGGGTCGACCCGGTTCGGGCCGACCCAAGGGGGTTGGGCTGGGTCGGTCCGGGCCCAGACCCCCCGTTTTCGGCCCCTTTTACTTTTTCACCCATATCATGGGCTACAGTCCTCTGATAGATACACCATCAGAGGTGATGCGATCCTTGGACCGAGACGGTTGTTTCAGTATATCACACTCAAGGTTTCAGAATACTTTGCATTCGGCTGGGTTGGTTCGTACACGAAACCAACCGGGTCCTCGGAGCGGAAACGCTCATATCTTGAGCTTCAGACGTCCGATTGACGTGCCGTCGACTTTTTTGAATTCCTCTAGGTTAGACGGATCTTTTGTCATACCCCGTCCGAGGTGTGGATACGGGTGGAGTACGGTCGGGTTGGTTTTGACATAAAAACCTACAGGGCCCCTGGGACGAAAAAGCCAATAACTCTCAGACCGAGCGTCCGATTGACGCGCCGTCTGCGACGTTGAGTTCCTGTTGATGATACAAAACTTTTGGATACATCAAGTCTAGACTATGTGTCAGTTGATGTATCAGCCTCTCGACTCATGGAGCATACCCTTCCGAACGAGCTTGTTGTTTGCGGGAACCCTAGTGCTGGCTGCGACTGCTACTGTGATGACGAAGACTGTGAGAGATCCTCAGTGGATTCGACGGCGACGACTACAACACTCATCAATCCTTTTTGGGTCAGTACTACCGATCCTGTGTGGTTCCGATCATATATGGTTCAGCGCTCAGCGGTCCTGTGTGGGCAGCGCCTACAGGTCGTGTGTGGGCCCGATCCTGTGTGGGTCTTTGCAGGGGTTAGTTACCTATCTATCCTTTGTGGGTCCGACGACTTAGATGGATGAGTGATCATCTCTATCGTCATTCGATTAAGTATAACTGTGTGAGCTGAATCCTGTTTACTCTCCATTGTGGATTGTGTTGTGCTATCTTATGTGGATTACATTTTTTTTTCTTTTGTGGATTTTGTTGTGCTATCCTATGTGGATTTACGTTTTTCTTTCCTGTGTGGATTGGGTTGTACTTGAGCTCAGATGTTGGAGCCTAGCGAGAATTGATGACTTAGGTATATGTATCGGAATATACCGAAGCAATGTCAGATGTTACTTTGTGATTGAATCTTTCCTTTTTGGATTATTCTTTGTGGATTCTGGGAGAACTTCGGGGGTCTCGGGGTCCCTACTGAGTAGATTATACTCACCCCTGCAAGGGCTATGCCCGCACTACGTTGTGTTGGTTGCAGATGACGGACAACGCTGATCTTGTTGGAGGCTTGCGGAGCAGGACGGTACCTAGAGGTGGACCACTGGGCGGGACGTACTCGGAGCGGTCAGCTGGACCCGAGGAGCAGTGGAGGCTATCTGTACCCACCCTTTAGGTGGGACTTCCAGTGGACGGCTCGACGTTGTGGCTTTACTTTTCAGTTGCTGTTTTACCTTTCTAGTTGTACTTTACTATCAGTTTGGGTTTGTATTCTGGCCCACTTACTTTTCCACACATAATGTTGTACCAGTTTTTACTTAGTGTTTACTTCTTCCGCTTTATTACTCTGTGGTGCTTGTTTACTTTACAAAGGCAATGCCTTCCCTTTATCGGGATTTATGCCTTGGTGCTAGTCGCCAGCCCCAGGCCTATGGAAGGCGGGCTTGGGGTAGTCACCGCACGGGCCCCGAGAACGGGTCGTGACATATATGATGCATAAAAATAATAATTATTAACATTATATAATTATGTATATTAATATAATACATCTTATCCATAAAAAACATGACTTACACAACAAAACATCCATAGGAAAACAAAGAAGTTAACACCTAAAAAATGGTAATGCAGATATTTTATTAAAAATCAATATAAGAGGAACATATATGACATAATAAATATGATAATGGTTTTTGTAAAAGATAATAACATTAATTAACCATTATATAGGAGTTTAACTCACCCTCGAATAAAGGAATGTACGAGGTAAGTTTAAATTTCTCAATCTCATTATTATTCGATATTTTTTATTAGAAAGTATCTACTAGGACATGTTTATAATCCATGTCCATGTTTCTTAAAATTAATTTAAAAAATATTATCTAAAATTGTTTAATGTAATTTTTACCCATGTTTTACTTTTGAATAAAATTATTTGAATGTAATATTTCCGTTATTATCGAAATGAGGTACTTGATGACCATTTTTGACAAATTAAGGACAGAATTGTTTTTAACAAATATGCCCCGAGTATCTATTTTACACTATTATGATTCCTTATCATTTTGAATCTTCCCTTATAATCATAAAATGTTATTATAAAAAATAATGGTTTTATTTTATAATTATCCATATTTTATTTGATTTAAAATTAGAAAAGTGTTATTTCTCTCAAAGAGTTTAAATAAACATATTAGATTATTTTCATCTATGTCAACATCCACTGTTGGATTTTATGAATAATTGAGGTTGATTTATTATGATACAATCTTCCATATTTCATTTAAGTGTTTGTGATATATTTGACCATGGAAGTTCTATTTGGATTCCATTCATGGTTTATAGTTAAATTGTAAACATTTTGTAAGCTAGTTTTAATATGTATGTTTATGTTAGGTTATTGCCCTTTCTAAAGAGGAATGCATTGGACTTAGTAAGTGAATGATGAGGCTCTCTATAGACCATATATGCATCAGTAGGTCTCATGATACAAGAAGGTGTCTTGGAATGATACCTTGAGGATACAGTTATGTTTGGTCTGGGCATGAGGACTTGACGGTATGGTTATGATTCCCAAATTAATGCATTTCCTCATTATAATATTAGTTATTCATATTTCATGTGATTACTAAAATAGTTGAATATCCTTGTGAATTATTTCCATATTATTCTTATGATTATGTTCAAAAGGAATGTGTTTCTATTTTATTCCTTGACTTAAACATTTATGATAATTTATAATAGCTTCCACTATATTGATTATCCTAGCTAAGAATCTGAGCTCACCCCTTTTCTATGTTCCATTTTCACCAATATGTGAACTAGTATACTATAATTCACCTGTAGTGATAGTCTATGTTATAGGAGTGTATTCAAAATAGACACTATGTTGTTTTTCAATTAAATAATTAATGTAAAACTTATGTTTGTATCATGTTTTTCTAAGGATACTAAACTGATTGGTTTATCAGGATTTGACTTCTTTTTTTTTCATGCCAATGTAATAAAACAATGAACTGACTCTTGGTTACTGTTGTTGGGGTGTTACAGTTTGTATCAAAGGAAGTTTAATACAAACCTAGGAATCTATATTTTAAAAAAACTTTATTAGGGAACATTACCCAAAGATAGACATTGGAGAGAAGTTTAATCATCATAATATAATTTTGGTAAAATAGATATTGGGTGGGTTTTACTTGAAAACACATCTCTGTCTAGATACTATAAGTGTACATGGTTATAGAATAAATGTACCTAGGATTTACAACTCTAACACGGTGTTCTGGGCTAGACTCAGGGTATCCTAGTTCACGAAAGTGGGCCTAACTGGACACTTGGTTTGACACTTCTGGGGGACATTCATAGTCCAATTCACATTTTATTTACAAACCCATATGAAGGATTTGAGTAAATATGTCCCTAAGGGAATTTTTTTTATGATTATGGAATAGATATGCAAAAAATTTTTAATTTGTGTTATGCATTATATTAGTTTGGAATTTAGAATTATAATTCATAACCTAATCAATTATATTCTATTTTTTATAAATGGTTCATATTAGAAGGAATGGAAACCATATCAACACACATAATCCATAGAGGGATTTCCATCCTATTAAATATTATGATAGTTGATCTGGTGATACAGCCGACACTATACAACTTATAACCATGCAAGGAAAACTGAATTATGTTTTGAATAATAACATTACCGATATAGAGTAGCCTGATCCACTAGACAATGGATCAATGTTAGGCCGATTCATGAAACAACAATCTCTAATATTCAAGGGGACAAAAAATCTATTTGTAGATAAGAAATTGGTAAGTTCCTTAAAGAAAATATTTCTCTTTTTGGGGATTAATGTAATGGAAAAAATTGTTATAAAATTCTATCATATATTAGGAGATGCAGTTTAATGTTGGTCATTAGTTGAAAACATTAAGAAGGATGAATATGTTTTATGTATGGAATGGAGTGAATTTAAAGGACTATTCATAGAAAATAAATTTCATCATGATCTACAAGTGGATATGAAGATTAAATTTCTATGTTTGAGGTTAAAAGAGGATGTGAATGTTTCAATGTATGTAGTTTGCATCAGAAGTATATCAATACATGCATCGGATTTATATTTAACCCAAGAGGTAAGATTGATTGATTATTTGATTGTTTAAAACCATTCCTCTGATGTGAATTGGTCTCATAATAAATCTCATCGAATAAAGATATATTCTCATGGGAGATCAAGAAAGAAAATGAATTCTCAAAGAATAATCATTTTAAGGTATAGAAAAAAAAGAATAGGAACACTAAACACTCTGAAAAAGGAAATAAGGTGAATAAGGGAAATGTTGACTTTCCACTCTATAGTAATTATTGTAAGAAACACATCAATACTTTCCTAATGATAATGATAATTTTTTTACATTTTTTTGATAATTTTACCCCAAGATAGGGATTGCAAGAGGAATAAAGAATCTATCAATGTTTATAGCTAAATTTCTAAAGAGATGGTACATTATTCAAATGATTGTGCTATGAATAAAAAAACTTTTCCAAAAAAGTCCAACATCAAAATACTATGCTTTTGTGATCACAAATACTAATGATGATGTTCCTAATGATGTGGTGACAGGTAAATTAATCATTTCATTAAATTTATCCAAATATTTATTTGATTTTGGATCCTCTGATTACTTTATATAATCATAGATTTTTTTTAAAAAAATTAGATATTTCCAATTCACATTAACAAGGGAGTTTTCAGTCAAAACTCTTTAAGGAAGTCTTACTACAACAAAGATGTGTCAGGATGTTCACATTATGGAATATAAACATGCTTTTTATGATAAATTTATCATCATACCTATGGTATACATTGACATAATACTCATTATGGGATTCTTATAAAAGTATAATGTTAAAATTTATTGTGAGATTATGGAATTTTGGATTTTTGAGAAAAATGTTGAATCCATTATATTTTGAGAATAAACTTCATCACCTGATTCTTATTCAAACCCACCCCTGATATCTTTAATGAATGAGATTCATAGAGAGGAAGAGGAAATGTAATCTATGGAATAAGAAAGAAATATTCAAATTGAGTATTAATATATTATACATGAATATATTGATGAATTTCTAGAATATTTACCTAGTCATCCTCTAGATAGGGAAATTGATTTTATAATTGATTTAACCCTTGATTGAAGGCAATATCAACAAATCTCTTTAGAATGGACATAGTGGAATTAGTAGAGCTAAATAAACAGCTAGAAGAGTTGATTAATAAGATATTTATTCACCCTAGTGTGTCTCCATGGGGAGCCCCAGTTCTTTTTCTTAATAAAAAAGATGGATCAATGAGGCTATACAATGACTTTAGAGAAATCAACACTATTATATAATAGAACCGGTTTTTTCATTCTCAAATTGATGTTTTGTTTGATCAACTTTATGAAGATAAATATTTTTGAAGATTGGCCTTCATTCTAGATAACATAAATTGTGTGTAAAAAAGAAATTTATTCCGAACTATTATTTACAAACGAGGTTTGGTCGTTTCGAGTTTATATTAATTCCTTTCATATTGACAAATGCACCCTCTATATTCATGGATATAATGAATAGAGTGTTCAAGGAACATAAGGATATTTTTTTAGTATTTATTGATGATATTTTTTTATGATATAAAAGATAATAAAACCATGATAACCACTTAAATATTTCCCTAAAGACTATTAGAAGAAATGAAATCTATGGGACGTTTAACAAGTGTGAATTCTGGCTTCAGAAAATTTCATTTCTTGGCCATGTTGTCCCCAAATATGGAATCTCTATTGATCTTGTAATGACAATGGTAATCAAAGAATGGCTAGCACCAATGAGTATAATTGAGATATACAATTTTATTGGTTTAACAGGTTACTATAATTATTTTCCCCAAAATATTTCCCATTGGAAATCCCATTAACAAATCTCCCACATAAAGGTCTTAAATTTCTTCGAACAAAAAGGTGTGAAGAATGTTTTGTAGAATTGATGATATGATTAGTAAATGCTCCTATACTAACTTTAACACCTAGGAATGATGATTTTGTGATTTATAGTGATGCATCAAATAAATTATTTGTTTGTGTCTTTATAATTAATTAAAGTGTTATTAATTATGAATCGAGGTAATTAAAAATAACTAACAAAACTATTAAACACATGATCATGAGTTAGGAGAATTAATATTTACTCTGACGATAGAGAGACCCTATCTCTATGGTGAAATATTTGAGATATATACTGATGAAAAGAGTTTTAAATATATTTTTTCATAAAATGAAGTAAACTTGAGACAAATGAGATGACTTGAGCTACTCAAGGATTTTTATTGTACAATAAACTCTCACCCAGTGAAGGAAAATTTGGTGGCAAGTGCTTTGAGTAGAAATGACCATTGAGTTCTAAACAGAATGGAGGTTTAAATGGATCCTAAGTTCACGGTTCTAGTAGATATTGATATAAGAATTAGCATAGATAGAATAACATTAATAATTTTTAAAAAAATTTCCAAAACATCTTTAATTGAAATGATAACAAATTCACAGTCTCATGATGATGATATTAAGATAAAAATTAAAGAATTGAATGATGGGATATTGATGGACTTCATATATGAAGTTGGAGTTTTTAAATTTGGAATGAGGATATATGTTCCATCTATACCTGAGTAAAAATGGGAATTATTGGATGATACGCATAGATCTAATTTTATTATACACCCAAGTTGAAATAAAATATATAAATATTTGATGGAACATGTTTTGAGGGACAACATGAAGAAGGATATTGTTGATTATGTGTCGATATGTTTCATTGGTCGACATGTGTAGGCTACAAGAAAACTTCTAGAGTAATCATGCAACAAATTTCTATACCTATTTATAAATAGTATGATATTATAATGGGCTTTGTCATGGTGATACCAAAGACTCCATGAATAAATGATGCAATATGGGTTATTATGGGTTGTCTTATAAAATCAACCCATTTTATTTCTATAAGAGAAGATTTACTTGTTGAAATTTTAACAATACATTACAATAATGTTTTTTTAAGACATCATGGTGTTCCCCTATTTATTGATACTGACCGTGACCGTCATTTTTTGTCATGATTCTGGAAAAGCCTTTAGAAGGCCCTAGATTCTGATTAATAGTTAATATTACTGCATTGATCTTAAAATTTGATTATTTCATTTAAATAATTATTATAATGAAAATTTATTTTAATGTATTTTTTTATAAATAATAAATATAATAATATAATATAGTTCATTGGAATCATTTTATAATGGATTTAGGTATACAAATTTATTTAACTTTTGAAAATCACTTTTACCTTCCTTCTTACAACATAAGTAGATTAGAATTAAACATAATTTTATAGATTTATTGAATTGAATTTATTAAAATGGAAATACATAGTTGTAATCATTATGAAAAATTTGGTCTAACAGGATCAAAATAATTTTTGGAAAATAGTAATGTTGTGATTTTAATTACCACAGTTAAAGGTAAATAGGGTAATTAAAGGTACAAATAATTTTGTAATAATACAATATTACCACAATTTTCTTTTTAATCCACTAGTGATAGATGATGAAATTTATTATATTTCATTTATGTGTTAATAATGTCACATTCAAATTTTTATAACAATATCATTTTTATGAGGTTATATAAGTGATATGGTCGACTATACGTAGTTTTTAGTAAGGTAAATTTTATATATGCATAACCTTAATTTATTTATAATTTTATGAAATAAATAATTAAACTAAATGGTGACAAAATAATGATACATTAATTGAATTATTAAAGGAAGAATCAATTAAATGATATTTAAAACATTACAATAAATATAATTTAATTTATTTAAATACATAAACGTATTTTTTAGATAAAATAGACATGTTTGTTACAATTTTTATATATTTTTTAGATGTTATCAAGTTTTATTGATATTTTTAAATACGAAAATATTGAATTACTTCAAAATTGATTGAAATGATACTTTAAAATAAATAATATTTAATGAAAAGTTATATAATGAATAAAAATTTCAGATTAAAAAAATTTACTAGTATAATGGTAAATATGTCATAAATTATCCAAATGGGGTTCTCTTGTCATTTTATAGTAACTATATTAATATGATATTATAAAAATTTAAATAAACATGGTAAGAGTTAAAAAATTTATATAAGGGTTAAATAGAAAAATTAAGGTTAAATTTTTTATTAACAATTTTTAAAATCATTTTTAAGATTATTTATACCCATCCTTATATTATCTATGAAAAAACTCACTTAGTAGATAATTGAAACCGAAAACCAATTTATAATAATTTAATATTTTTGGAGTTTCCAAAAGTACCCCCTCTCTTATAAAATTGTACATATCCTTCTATTTCATTCACACCTCTAATGCACTTTGGCTCAGTTTAAACTTCACCAATTATCCTCCCAAATTCCCACAATTCAGTCGTGAGGCCATACTATGGGAATAGTTCCATCCTATGGAGTCTAATTTTGAAAAACAAATAGGGTTTAATTTTATTATGATTATGGTACAACTATATTCTTTCTTGTATC
Organism: Viscum album; assembly: GCA_963277665.1. NCBI lineage: Eukaryota > Viridiplantae > Streptophyta > Magnoliopsida > Santalales > Viscaceae > Viscum > Viscum album. The sequence goes on from OY728151.1 coordinate 784,154,090, forward strand.
CATCATATGAATAACAATATCACTATGCGTGCATATGTATGACATAACAGCTCCACACCATGGTGTAATTTTTTATTCAACACTACATTTTTTGAATGGATATAATTAAGAGAATAATGGATATAAATATTGAATATAATATGATAATTATTATTTATAGTAAATATACCATCCTATTATATACCATTTAAACATCAAGGGAATGATAATGGTGCTCATGTGTACGTACGACCTATTGTCTTCACAAAACGATGAGATTAATTCACTACATTACCATTAAATAATGATTAAAAAATTTATATGATGACTAAAAATAAAAATTTTGTACTTTATATCATACTGTATATGAATGAAATACATCCTGTTCATAATATACATTACTTACACAACAAAACATGCATATAAAAATGAATTTGTTAACACAAGAAACTATGGTAACACTAAAATTTTAATAACAAAACGATATAAGAGGAACATATATGATTTCATAAATATTTATATGGTTATTGTAAAATTTAATAACATAAATTTACCATTATATAATAGGATAACACACCCTCAACTAATTTAATGTACAGGGTAAGGGTTATTTTCACATTATCTTTTTTATCCGAGATTTTTTATATTTATGTATATACTAACACATCATAATCATCAATTTCCATGTTTCATAAAATACATATAATAATATTATAAAAAAATATATAAAGTCACTGATACCCATGTTTTAATTCTTATAAATTGTTTTAAAATGAATCTTTCGATCATTTTCCAAATGATGTACATTCTCACCATTTTTGAAAAATTATGGAATGATTGTTTTTTAAATTATACAGCACATTTAAATCTTTTCCGAAGTTATGAAACATTAGAAATTTTATGATTACCTCACATGAATAAAAGGTTATTTTAAATTTCAAATTTATTATTTTATAATTGTATGGTTCTTATATGATTTCAATGTAAAAAATGATTATTTCTATCAAAGAGTTTTAATGAACATATTAGATTCTTTTCATCTTTGTCAACATATTTTGTTGGATTTTATGCTTAATTTCGGTTGATTTATTATTATATAATCTCCCATATTGTATTGAAGGTTTTATGATACATTTTTTTGGTCGGATTGGACACTCAAGAGGGGGGGGGGGTGAATTGAGTTCCAATTAAAATTATTGTTTAAAAATCATTTACCAAATTCCCCCAAATAAAACAAAGAATTAAGCTTTAGTGAATTTATATCAAAGTAAAGGGAATGTTAGGTTCTCAAGGGATTGATTATTTCCCAGTTAATCAAATCAGAGGAGTTGATTAACATTTGAAACTAACTTACTGATTTACAACTAATATAAACACTTGCGAGTTTAATTATCAAAGTGACTTTAAAACAGTTTTTGGTTTGAAAATAGTTTGCAGTGGAATAGAAATAACTTTGAAAGGAAATAAGAACAGCAGATATAACCAAGAGGTTCAGTCTCATGATAAGACTTAGTCCTCTCAAAACTTTATATAAAAGTGATCCACACCCTAGATCAGGGATTACAACAGTATACAAATATCCAGGTCTAAGACCTCTACAAATGTTATTCAAGGTAAACAAAATCAACAGAAAACTAGTTGTCTAGGTCACACACGACCTCTACCACTATACTAGTGGGAAATAAAAGATGTAAGAGTCGATTGATGATTTATAGATCCTCCAGTTAAAGTACCTGAGATAGTGTGTGTGTAAAAATACAGTATATGACACACACTGCTCGAAAAGAAAATAATAAATCACAGAGGCAACGATATAGAGTTTAGAATAGCTCTAGTGATTTCAGTGCAGCTCTGGACTCTTTGGATTGATCAAGATTGGTTCTGAGTCCTCTTCTGGTTTTTTTCTGGAAAACAGAGCGTCGTCTTATTCATTAACATCCAGGTGTAGAGACACAGGAGAATGTAGTCAATGAAGTTCTTGTGTGGATGTTCTCCTTCTCGTTCTCTTCTCTTTCTGGTATGCAGCAATGTATGAGAACTTCGTGCAAGTTCAGTCATCTCTTTTCATGCACACGCTTCAACACCTTCTTAGTTTTTTTCAACATCTCTTTTTTTTCACCAGCTGGAGCATCTCTTATTTTATGCATGAGCTCCGGCAACAGAAGTGATTTCCTTTTTGCAGGTATGAGGTACTGTTCCCTGACATCCAGAAACACACATTAAATAAATGTCAGTGTATTAAAATATACCTGATATGACAGTTGGTCAGATTAAATAATGATATAGAAATTAAAGTAGCATCGAGTTCTGTCTCTGGAACGGTAGATTTGGATATCGTTAGCCTTGTGTATCGGTAGGTCTGAGTATCGGTAGTTTCTTGTGTAACAGTATCCCTTTGTGTAACTGTAGCCTTTCCATCTGTAACCCTTCTATCGGTAGACTTCAGGTCAGTCGATAGACTTTGGTATCGGTAATCTTTGCTGCATCGGTATCGGTAGGCTTTCTTGTATTCGTAGCTGTAGACTTGTCTTGTATCAGTAGTGGTAGACTTGTCTGTATCAGTAGCGGTAGACTTGTCTGTATCAGTAGTGGTAAGTCCCTATCGGTAGATTCCTTGATGTATCAGTAGACTTTGATATATCAGTAGACTTGTGTAACAGTGACTAATCTGTACCTGTAGCTCTCACATAGCTGTAGACTTAACTGTATCAGTAGCTCTGTTCTGTATCAGTAGCCCTATTCTGTTTAAGCATTCTATTGGCAGGATGAGTTAAGATAAAGTATACATACATCCAGTAACCGAAAGTCTAATACAAAACATAAAATAATAGAGCATTTCTTAACCGAATTCTTTGATTATTATATAATTATCATAACATATAAATATGTGTCTGAAGTACACAAATAAAAAAGTAAGTATTTATCCACAACAAGAATTGTCAAACTATAAATAAGAAATATTGATATTATCAACATATAATAAAGAATAATTAGGATTATAAAAATATAGTAATGCAACTAGATTACTAGAGGGTTCAATAATCTCCCCCTTTTTTATAATCACAACTTATGCCAAAATGAAAATAATTACAATCATAGAAGAATTATAAATAGAGGAAAAAGATTTCTGTTATTAAAACAATGCTTCCATATGGCTCCCCCTTTCAAATGTACTACAAGATTCTCTTAGGTCTCATTTCCCCCTTTGTTTTTTCTCCCCTTTGTGGTTTTTCTCCCCTTTTTGTTTTTTCTCCCCTTTGAGTTGTTCTCCCCTTTTTGGTTTTCCCCCCTTTGTTAACTCTTCGGACTCATGTTTTTCTCCCCCTTTATGATTAAAGAAAATAAGGTTATCAGAGAAAAGATAAATACAAGCAATGTAATAGAAACATAGTACAGTAGAGAAAGTAAGAGGTATTTCATTAATGGACAAGAGATACACTGATAAAATCAGAAGGTCAAAAAATACATGTGAATCCTATCAAAAAAATCTTGAATCACTCAATCATCCTCATGAACAAGAGTCTTTCCATTAGGATCAGAAGAGGGTGCAAGGTCTGATTCGGTAGAAGGCTTAGGAATAGCTGAAAGAGCAACCAAAGGGTCAGCCACTGAAACTATTCTGGATCGGAAATATGTGCTCTTCTGTGGGATCATATGTGTAAAGCTGCGAATAGCCTGAGCTGGATTCAACTGAGGTATACTCCGAGAGGCAGAGGCAGGAAGTACAGGACGTGCAATCACTGGTCTGGCATCCACAAGCAAGAAGGGTAGTAATAGGTTTCTGAAATCCATAATAATACTCCCTCCTCACTCCATTCCGGACCCAAAATCATCTCTATTTTCAATGAATTTATCCAAGGCAGGAGTATGATTTCTGAGATTACTAACCTGTTCTTTGAAGGCCTGAGTCAGTGGAGGAAACTTCAGATTCTCTAGCAAGAGCTTGAAATGGTTGGACATTTGATTCTTGGTGTAAACCTTCTCAAAATAAGCCTCCACATTATTTTTAATTTCCTATTGAGAAGAAGTAGCTACCCGTAGGTGATAATGAAAAAAACTACTAACATCCCTAGTGGTAGCAAGGATCTGAGTATCCGAGGAGCCACTGGTACTGGCCTTAGCCAACTCTTCCTGAATAACAGTTCTGATCTGCTCAAGATTCACAGAGGAGCTGGATGAGGGAAGGGGTTTAACTGAGAAAGCTACTGTCTCCTTGAAAGATTGTGTTAGATTACTAACCACCTTCTGGACAAGTTCATCTTGACTGTTCAAGTGTTCTTTGACCGATTTCGTAAAATCCTCAAAAACATCAACAAATTGCTTGACTAATTCTTTGATATATCTGATATCAGTGTACACTTGGGTTTGAGAACTGTTCAAAGCAGTCAATGAAGCAATTGATTGTCTAAGAGCAACCACAACTCCTGTCCAACTCTCAATTTGATTATGGCACACCTTAACATCATACATCATTCCTTTCACTGGACTAGCAACAGAACATCCCAGAGATAGCTCCAGGGATTGAACCACACTTCTCATTTCATAAACCTGACATGTCTTCAAATCTGCCACTGATTCTCTCAGTGCTTATTTCATTTTAGCCTTTAAGGACTCAGGGTCCTCCATGGTTGCCAAATTTTCAGCCATAGCAGGTAGGATAATGGATTCTCTTTGGGGAGGGTCTTCCTCATCAGAAAATCCATAAGAAAGTCCATGAACCATATATCCTGGATCTGATGTTCATCCTTCAATGTCATTCAAAATAGATACTGAACCAAGATTCTCCGCCTCACATGGAATATTCTCCTGAGGTATCTTCTCCAACTTTTCTCCTTGATGTAATTCTATAATTTCTTCTACAACTGCAGCAGATTCAATAGTCATTTTCTCTAATGGCTCAAGAATTCTCTCAACAACATATGCTACTTCTGCTTCCTGATCAGGAACTATTTTGACATTACTGTCAATTAGAGGGCTCAAACTGAGCACTTCTTCTTCATTTTCATCATCTTTTGCTTCACCAGAAGCCTCCTTTTCTCCATTAAATACACGACCAGATTCGGTTGCCTCATCCTCTTCAGAGGTGTCCTTAACATCATAATGACAGGTTTCCTCTTCTTCTTCCTCAGTATTAGTATCATTTTACTTCAAAATAGTTTCTCTCATTGGTAGTTCTTTTGGAGGGCTAGCAGCTCTGTAGGAAATGGTTCGAGGCAAATAAATAGGAGGTAAATCAAGGTCTCCTCCTTCCTCAACTGATGTCTCTTCCTCCTCATCTTCATCATCATTGTAGACCAGTTTTGGCTCATTTGGTCCAAGGCCAGGATCTCTCACATTATTTGGTCTAGTGGGATGTTCCTTTGGTGTGAACTTATCATATATTCTTCCTTCAACATTCACCCATGATTTTCTCTAAGAATTCTAGCAGACTTTAATATATTTACAAACAGTCCTTATGATGCAGAAGTTATCCTTAACTACTATCATTTCATCCTGAGGTCCAGCCACCTCCTTTGCTTTCATCATAACAGAAATCAACATTGAGAAGTACAATGCATTTGACATAGACTTCGGTCTAGTCATATCCTCAATATGAATCATAATCAATCTACACAGATTTACCTTAACTCTATGCCTCAACATATACAACAAATAAATTTCCTGGAATCTCAGTGTAGCAATGTATCCTCTCCTTGGACTAACTACATGTTGACTAAACTTGATAAGAAGTTTATCTTCCCCAGCCATCTATACAGCTATGATTTTTCTAGGGGTCCCATTCCCTGTCAGCTCTAAAAAAGAATCTTCATACTTAAACAAGTCCTTGGTTGAGGGTATCGATTTTGAATAAAAAGAATAATCACCTTCATGTGGAACGTTTATGTTCCCAACCCATTCAACCGAATTAAAGGAAAATTTGTGACCATTTATATAAGAAAACATCTTGTTTTCTTCTTCGGACTTCTCAGAACGAACGAACTCATAGAATTGTTTCACCAGTCCTGGATAATAAGTTCCATTGTTGTTTGTGAATCACTAGAGCAAACCTCGTTATTTTAAAACCTTAAGAACCAAGGAATTGTTCTCCATGATCCATTATGCATACACCTCTTTCTCAACGACAATCTCTTTCCTTGAGAGATGCAGGTTTACTAGATTCCTTTGAGCTACACTTTCACCACTTCTACTGGCATCAGCATTGGTCACCTTCTATCTTTTCGCTTGCGGCTCATCACTACCATATGTAACCTGAGGTCTTTTAATGCGAGCCATTACAGATCTGAGGTTAAGGATTTTGCGGCTTGAGAGGTTGAGGTTGGAGGGATTCGAACAGACGAGTTCGTGGTGAGATTGAGTGAATTCTAATATCGGGTTAAATATCATTTATGATTCACAAAAAAAGTAAATCATTTAAAAATGGTTCGATGTATCGTCTTTACATAAGTTTAAAAGAATGTGAGATGTACCGGTAAAGTCTCATAACGATGAGGACTTCTAACGGTGAGGATTCCCTAATGGTGAGGTTTCTCTAATCGGCTAGGATTCTCTAACGGCGAGGTTTCTCTAATAGTGATGATTCTCTAAGGGTTTAAGAGAAAGTTATCAATCCTAATTCATGTCTAATGATACTTAATCTTTCTGAACATAAAGGCTTAGTGAAAATATCAGCTAATTGAAGTTTAGTGCCTATAAATTCAAGAGTTATATCACCTATTTGATAATGATCTCTTAGAAAGTGGTGTCTAACATAACAGTGTTTAGTTCTAGAGTGAGACACATGGTTACTTGAGATATTGATCGCACTAGTGTTGTCACAGTTAATTGAAACATGTTTACAATCAGATCCACAGTCTAATAAAGTGTGTTTCATCCACATAATCTGTGCACAACAACTACCAGCAGCTATATACTCTGCTTCAGCAGTAGATAATGCAACTGAGTTATGTTTTTACTACACCATGATACAAGGGACTTTCCAAGAAAATGACATGTTCCCGATGTGCTCTTTCTGTCTAACTTGCATCCAGAAAAGTCAGCATCTGAATAACTTATTAAATCAAATGATTGTTCTTTTGTATAAAACAATCCTAAATTTTCAGTATACTTAAGATATTTGAAAATCCTTTTAACAACAAGTAAGTGTTACTCTTTAGGGTTAGCTTGAAATCTAGCACACATATATACACTAAACATAATATCAGGTCAACTAGCAGTAAGATAAAGTAAACATCCAATCATACCTCTATAATTAGTTTGATCTACTAGTTTACCAGTTTCATCAATATCCAATTTACATGTGGTACTCATAGGTGTATCACTTCCCTTAATACTATCTAAACCAAAACATTTTAATAAATCCTTAGTATATTTACTTTGATTCAAAATAATACCATCTTTAGTTTGAAATATTTGAAATCCAAGAAAGTACTTAAGCTCTCCCATTAAGCTCATTTCAAACTCATTTTCCATAACCTTTGAAAAATCAGTACATAAATAATTTTTCGAAGATCCAAAAAAATATCATCAACATAGATTTGTACTATTAAATCATCTTTTGAGAATATTTTTATAAAAAGAGTGGGATCAGTAATTATTTTTGTAAATCCTTTTGAAATAAGAAAATTTGTAAGTCTTTCATACCAAGCTCTTAGAGCTTGTTTTAAACCATATAAATCTTTAGAATGTTTAAAAACATGATTTTGAAAGTGAGGATTTGAAAAACAATGTGGTTGTTCTACAAAAACATCTTCAACAATAAAACCATTTAGAAAACCACTTTTCACATCCATTTGATATAACATGAAATTCAGATGTGATGCAAAGGCATGTAAGATCCTAATTGCCTCTAATCTAGCTACAGGTGCAAAGATTTCCTCATAGTCAATTCCTTCTTCTTGATTGTAACCTTGTGCAACTAGTCTATCTTTGTTTCTAATGATATTTCAAGATTCATCAACTTTGTTTCTAAAGACCGACATTGTGCCTATGGTCAAAGTGTCTTTAGGTCTTTCTACTAGTTCCTAGAATTTATTTCCCTCAAATTCATTTAGTTCTTCTTGCATAAAAATTACCCAAAATTCATAATTGATAGCATCATTGATATTTTTATGTTCTAACTGTGAAAGAAAAGCTTCATGTTCAACCTGATTTCTTAGAGAAGCTCTAGTCTGTGTTCCTCTATCAAGATTTCCTACAACAACATCTAAAGGATGGTTCTTTAAAATCATAGTTGGTCTTGAAAAGGTAGGGCAAGAGATTTCAGGTTTATCAACAGGTTGGGAGTCAACAGAAGCAGGTTCTTGAAAATTTCCAGAACTGGACATTTTAATTATAGGTCCATTGTCTTTATCATTAAGGTTCAAAACAGAGAGATCATGTTCAAGATTTTCAAGAGAGGTCTTAGGTTCATGTGGATCAGTTTCATCAAATTTGATGTGAAGAGATTCCTCCACACATTTGGTTCTTTTATTGAAAACATTATAGGCTATACTAGAAATAGAGTAACCTATGAAAATTCCTTCATCACTCTTAGATGCAAACTTATCAATATTATCTTTATTATTAAGAATAAATACTTTGAAACCAAAAACACTGAAGTAGTTAACCTTATGTTTCCTATGGTTCCACAACTCATAAGGGGTCTTCTTAAGAACAGGTCTGATCAAGACTCTATTGATAATATATAAATATGTACTGACAGCTTCAGCCCAAAAATAAATAGGTAGGTAATACTCATTGAGCATGGTTCTGGAAATTTCCTGAAGGGTTCTATTCCTCCTTTCAACTACACCATTTTGGTGAGGTGTCCTAGGGACAGAGAAATTGTCACTATATCCATTGTGTGAGAAGTAGGATTCAAAATCATGATTTTCAAAATCACGACCATGATCAATTCTCAGGTTTTTAATCTTACGTCTACTATGGTTATCTACAGACTTGGAATATTTAACAAAGTAAGAACAAGCTTCACTTTTGTGAGCTAGAAAATATACCCAAGTATAACTAGAATAGTCATCTACTAGAACATAGACATAGTGCTTCCCATTTGAACTAGATACTCTAGAAGGTCCAAACAAATCCATGTGAACCAACTCGAGAGGTTGAGAATTTGATACTTCTTTCTTTGATCTAAATGAAACATTATGTTTTTTCCCTTTTGACAGGGATTACAAACTTTATCTGCTGGGAATTCAAGTCTTGGTATGTCTGTAACTTAGTTATTCCAAGAATGTTTTCTGAGTGAATGTACATTGCATTGTCCTAATCTTCTGTGAAAAATCCATGACTCTTTCTAAAAAGAATTTAAAAAAATAATATTTTTCATAGCTAAAGAATTTAAATCATCAACATAAACATTTTCATTTCGCAAGGCAGAAAATACTTAATCATTTTTAGAATAAACATTACAAGAATCATTTTCAAATTTAACATTGAAACCATCATCACATAACTGATAAATACTTATTAAATTATATTTATGTCCATCAAAAAATAGAACTTTAGAAATTAATACTGAGTCAATGTTACCAATCTGGCCAAAGCCGATGATTTTCCCTTTAGAATTATCAACAAAAGTGACAAAACCTCCACCAAATCTGACAAAGATTTTAAAGCATGAGAAGTCTCCTGACATATGTCTTGAAAATCCACTGTCCATGTACTGGGTATTTCTATAGGAGATCTTTAAGAAGGTTCCCTACAAAATAGATTTTGACATGAAATGATTTTGGTTCCCAGATTTTCTTGGTTCCAGACAGGTTAGCCAATAAATCTTTAGGTACCCAAATTTGTCTTATAGGTCTCATAAATTTTTTAGAATCAACTGAGTTGGAATGATAAACTTTATTAGATCCGTAACTATGAATATAACTAGTTGAAGCATATGAACCTCCAGAATTATAACTATCTACATTCTATCCAGATTTAGAAATAAATTTAGTTTTGGTAATTTTTATTTGTCCATGTTGGTATCCAATGCCAGTAGTATATCTAGGTGCAATATGCTTACATAGAATTTTAGTAAGAGTATCTTTTCCATTTGTGAACTTTTATAAACCCTTCCAAAGATGATCATTTGACAATTTCAGTTCATTGTTTTCTTTATGTAACTGAGCATTATTTTCTATTTATATGTCAAGATCACATTTATAATTAACAGTAAAAGAATACTATTTCTTTAAACCTTTGTATTTTTCTTTTAGCTCATTACAGGTTTCTTCCAACATATCACAGTATTCAAATAATTCAGATTTTGACATATTTTCAGAATCAGAATCATCTCCAGAATAATAATAATTTAAAGCAAGAGTTTCAGCTGTTACCTTAGAGGTGTTTGTCATAAAACACATGTTTTCCTTATTTCTGATTTCAGTTTCAGAAGCATAAAATTCACTAGAGCTATCCTTAGAAGCACTCCAAGTAGCTTTCATGGCTTTCTTATACTTATTATCCTTATACTCATATTTCTTCTTGTATTTCAGTTTTGGACAATCTGCTTTTATGTGTATTTTTCTCTTGCACTCATAACAGACAACTTCATCAGATTTGAGATATTTCTTCTAGTCCTTTTTCCAGTTTCTCTTGTTTTCATTCTTACCTTTGTAATTTGATCTTCAGAAAAACTACTTTTTCCTATAGAACTTCAAAAATATTATGGCTATGTGAGCCATGTCTGCAACACTGTCAGATGCACTTTCACTTTCTTCACACCTTGAGCTATCACTTACAGCTTGGCGTTTCTCCTTATTCTTTGAAGTAGATGTCTTGAAGGCAACTAACTTCCTTTTTTGTTAATATTCTTCTTCTTTGTTTACATTAAGATCTTCTTCATACATCATCAACTTACCAATAAGTTCTTTAACTGGAAGTTCACCAAAATCACAAGATTCTCTAATTGAAACACAAGTTCCCCTCCATCTTTTAGGTAGGCATCTCAAAATTCTCATGATATTCTCCTTTGATGAAACATCTTTTTCCAGTGAGATCATTGTGTTAACAATTTAGTTAAACCTGAGAAACATATCAGAAATGGGTTCATCAGGATTCATCTTAAATTTATCATATTTAATAGTATAGGTGTTCAATATCATTTCCTTAACGTTAGTTGTTCCCTCATGAGAAATACTTAAATTGTCCCAAATTTCATGTGCAGTCTTACAAGCAGATATTCCATTAAATTCATCTTCTCCTAAAGCACAATACAGAGCATTCATATCTTTGCAATTATTATTTTTGGCTGTCTTAGTAGCTTCATTCCAATTTATCTAACAGTAGTAGGAATTTTATATTCTGATTCTATGGCAGTCCAAATATAAAAACCCATGCTTTCTAAATGAATTTTCATCTTAATCTTCCACTGAGATTAGTTGTTTCCATTGAAAAATGGTGGTCTATTAGTAGAAACACCTTCAAGTCTGTTATCCGTGATAACTAGGATAAAATAAAAATTTTAAAGAGATAATAAATTTAGAAATAACAGAAATTTTAAGAAGTTTAAAATACAAATAAAATCATAGTTGGAAAACAGAGTACTTCAGATTATATTTTAATTCCTCTGATACCAAATGATGGTCAGAGTGGACACTCATGAGGGGGGGGGGTGAATTGAGTTCCAATTAAAATTTCTGTTTAAAAATCATTTACCAAATTCACCCAAATAAAACATAGAATTAAGCTGTAGTGAATTTATATCGAAGTAAAGGTTCTGTTATGTTCTAAAGGGATTGATTATTTCCTAGTTAATCAAATTAGAAGAGTTTATTAACTTTTGAAACTAACTTATTGATTTACAACTAATATAAACACTTTCATGTTTAATTATCAATGTGACTTTAAAATAGTTTTTGTTTTTAAAGTAGTTTTCATCGGGATAAAAATATCTTTGAAAGGAAATAAGCAAATCAGATATAACCAAGAGGTTCGGTCTCAAGCTGAGACTTAGTCCTCTCAAAACCTTATATAAAAGTGATCCACACCCTGGATCAGAGATTACAATAGTATACAACTGTCCAGGTCGAATACCTCTACCACTATTATTCGTGGGAAAAAAACACAATAGCAAACCAGTTGTCTAGGTCATGCACAACCTCTACCACTATCCCAGGGGTAAATAAATGATTTAAGAGTTGAGTGAGGATTTACAGATCCTCCAGTTAATGTACAAGAGACAGTGTGTGTGTAAAAATACAGCAGATGACACACACTACTCGAAAATTAAATAATAAATCACAGAAGCATTGATGTAGAGTCTAGAAGGGCTCTAGTGATTGCAGTGCAGCTCTGGACTCCTTTGGAATGATCAGGATTGGTTCTGAGTCCACTTCTGGTTTTTCTCTGGAAAACAGAGTGTCGTCTGCTTCCTTGACTTCCAGGTGTAGAGACAGAGGAGAAAGTAGTTGATGAAGTTCTTGTGTAGATGTTCTCCTTCTCGTTCTCTGCTCTTTCTGGTATGCATGAATGTATGTGCTCTTATTGAATGTTCAGTCGTCTCTTTTCAGGCACACATTTCAGCACCTTCGTAGTTTTTTTCATCCTCTCTTTTTTTTCAGCAGTAGGAGCATCTTTTATTTTATGCACAAGCTCCGACAAAAGAAGTGATTTCATTTTTTCAGGTATGAGGTACGGTTCCCTGACATGCAACAACACACATTAAATAAAGGTCAGTGTATTAAAATATACCTGATATGACCATTGGTTAGATAAAATAATGATAATGAAATTAAAGCAGTATCGGGTTCTGTCTCTGGAACTGTAGCTTTGGATATCAGTAGCCTTGTGTATCGGTTGGTCTGAGTATTGGTAGTTTCTTGTGTAATGGTAGACCTTTGTGTAACAGTAGCCCTTCAATCGGTGACCCTTCTATAGGTAGAATTCATTTCAGTCGGTAGACTTTGGTATTGTTATGCTTTACTGCATAGGTATCGGTAGTCTTTCTTGTATCAGTAGCAGTAGACTTGTCTTGTATCAGTAGCGGTAGACTTGTCTGTATCAAAAGTGGTAGACTTGACTATATCAGTAGCGGTAAGTCCCTATCAGTAGCTTCCTTGATGTATCGGTAGACATTGATGTATCGGTATTCTTGTGTAACAGTGAGTAATCTCTACTGGTAGCTCTCACATAGCGGTAGACGTTACTGTATTGGTAGCTCTGTTCTGTATCGGTAGCCCTATTATGTTTAAGCATTCTATTGGCAGAATGCGTTAAGTCAGAGTATACATACATCGAGTAACCGAAAGTCTAATACTAAACATAAAATCATAGAGAATTTCATAACCAAATTCTTTGATTATAATATAATTATCATAACATATAAATATGTTCCTGAAGTACACAAATACTAAATTAAGTATTTATCCACAACAAGAATTATCAAACTATAAATAAGAAATATTGAGATTATCAACATATAATAGAGCATAATTGGGATTATCAAAATATAGTAAAGCAACTAGATTCCTAGATGGTTCAACACATTTGACTATCAATTTTCAAATTTGATACCTATAACTGCCCAAAAATCATATACCTTGTATAAATATTATATTAAATAGAGTAATTTATTGTTCAAAAAAGCTAAAAATTTATTTAATATAATTTTACTGGAAAATAATAACTGAAATTATGTATTTTAGTTAATTTAATTAAAATTGTTATATCTATTTATATTTAAAAGATGATATTTTTTATCAAGAAGATATTTAATAAAACATTTTATCTGAATTTACTATTAATATTCTTGAATTATGTTATGAATATATTTTAACTATTAATATTCACTTTTTAAAATATGATAATAATTATGTAATCTCACATTAGAATAATAATTTTATTATAAAATTGAATTGGGTTTATTTTAAAAAATATCATCTATAGATAATTATAATAATAAATTTCAAATTTGAAATTTTGATTAGATTAATGTTTTCTAAAATTATTAATATTATGAATTTTGTTTAATAAAATTGTAATTATATAATATAATTGATTAATATAAGGTTAAAATTGTACATATTTGAAAGATATTTTTTAACGTGATTTGTAATTTGTTTTATAAAACATTTAATATTTATAAATTTTGATAATTTTGGTTTTTTAAATAAATATAAATAATTTTTTTATATTTATTTTGAAAAAGATATGATATATATATATATTAGTTTCGAAATAAAAATAATTATTAAATTAAAATTTTATTTATAAAACATTTTCTTTTTTAAAATTATTTATATTAAAAAACTGATTATATATATATGATAAAATAAAAGGATTATTAATAATCAACAATTATAACAAAAAATGATGATATAATAATATTAATAAAAAAGAATCGTGTATAGGGGAATTGGGATTTCGAATTTCTACTTCATCCGTGAGAGGTGATGTGAGTGTTTGTTGTGAATCATGCTAGTTTTCACGGGAGTCTATAGTTATGGTAGAGAGTCACAGGTCACGATCTGAGGGAGTCGATTCATCATCGTGTCGATTAGAGAAACCCCTCGTCGTAGAGTTGAGACCAGGATAAGATGTTGAGCATGGTTCACGTAGAGAAGGAAGAGATGCGAACTGAGCATGGTTGTGATGTTTTTGTTGAGGTCGGGATCGAGTCTGATCTATATCTGGTTAGAGTCCAGAGGCCATCATGCACCCAATCTGTTTCACGTTGATGTATCCGAATGAGATTTATGTAAAATGACCTACGATTTGAAGATCTACCCCATGAGAACAAGTTTTGTAAGTAAGTTTTGTTTTTTCATTTTGTGTATTTCTGATTCAAGATTCAAAATTTTATTATGGTGTAATAAATAGTGACTTGTCTTGTTTTTCATGGATTTAAGTGTTTGAAAATCTTATATGAAATGTATGTAGTGCATTGATTCTTTTTTTGTTTATTATTTATTAAATCTGTATACACCTTCATTCTAAATGATGTAAATATTTGTAATGATGTTGATTTTCATTTCCTGTTTCAATTTATCTATTTTGAGGATTTTTTTGTCATCATCAACAAAAAATCACAGAGAATTTGACTTAAATATTCTCATTTATTATTTTTGTTGCAGAAAAATCATTTAATATATCTTCTGTTATTCATTTGATATAAACAATAGTGTGAATGGAGATATCATTATTCTCAAACACCATTTCCATTTCATTATCATTCAACATAAAAATGAAGTTATGAGAAACATATAAAAATATAAGTATCTCTATCATATTATATGCACAAGATGTAATCGTTTTGAGTGTTTGGTTTTCTATACAAACTATTTGATATTTAATAATGTAGTGATCACATTATTTCCAATATGACTAATAAATTATCATGACATGATGAAATAAAATATACAGTGAGCTTAGAACTATAAATAACTGTTTTGGATTCAATTTTCTACCCTGCCTATCCTGTTTCATTTCTTCTGAGTTTCGTAGTGCTCTGTGTTGTTTCTCTTAGAGAATTATGAGTATTAGAGGTAGTGTTTGAGTGTTCTCTACACGAAATAAGTCATGCTGGAAAGTGGGAGTCTCTAAAAATCCGTTAGCAAGGGATTATTTTTTATTTTACAATTATTATCTTCTTTAAAAATAATTTCATTTTATTTAAATGAGTTATGGTTATCTAAATAAAATCTATTTTAATCAATTTGTGTTTCGATTTATGTCTCTCTGAGGAATTATATTATTCGAAGAAATATTTCAATTTTTTCTATAGAAAGGAGATTTATTTGGATGAAAATAAATTATTTCTAATTTTCAAATTTTTATATTTCTCAATATATATATTTGAGAAATATTTAAAAAAATTATAAATCTTTGTTTTTAGATTTCAAATATATTTAGATTGCATGTTTAATAATTAAATGAAATCCAAGGACTTATTTGTAATTCATGAATTGAATAAGTGTGTTTTTGTTTAATTTTTTTGTTTATATATATATATATATATATCTATTTTTGTGTATATATATATCTTCCTGATAGGATGATAGTATAACAAATGATACTTTGATAATATCTGTGTGTCACACAGTTAGCTATTTCTTATGAATATTTTTTCAATTACATTATACATTCTAGTCATTATAATGAACATAAATGAAATTAATCAAATATTCCTTGGATATTCTGATTCAATATTGAGTTTCTAAAATGGATAAAGTTATAACATTATTAAATATTGTATTTCATAAAATTTTTGGGTATGTAGATGTTTATGAAAACTCTACAATTTTGGTAAGAATCAAATTGCATGTGAAAGGCAATGGATGTTCATATTTTTATATATGTATGTAATCATATATATAAATATTAGTGTAATGTGTATTTTAATGTAGTTAAATGTTTCAAAAAAAACTTCATTGAAAGTATATATATAAGTAAAAAAAGCATAATTATTTTAAGAAAATCCAACACATGAATGTTGTAAATATGGTAGGGAATTCAGTAGTGAACCCACTACCTCAATAAGTGGGTAGGCCCAAGATATACTTCAATGTTTCAAGTGTCCATAAGCTACCATGTTTTGTTTTTAAAATCTTACATTGTGTTTTTAGATGAATCACTGGATTAATTTTAAAGAAATTTTATACGTAAGTAACTTTAAAAGTTGTATATTATTTTAAACGTAAGTAATTTAAATTATGTTTTTCAAAGGGTGTTTTGAAAATTATATTTTTGTCATCTTCTATGGAATTTCTCAAAATTTATTTTAAAAGAAACATTTTATAGAATGTATTTAAATAACATCAAACCTCATTACTGGGAAATTGAATGCTCTCCCTTTGTTTTAAAAATGGTTTTTCAATGGTATCTTAGAAGTTCAAATGAGATGTCTTCTCTTTTGGAGTTGTTTCATGCAAAAGAGAAGTAGGAACTCGATTTAAATTTTTTGAAATATGATAAAGGTAACATGTTTCCAAATTATCTAGAAACGAGACCGGTAAATGGTCCTCATTTATGTAATCTGTATTCTAATTTTATTGTTTCTTTTTCCAAAAAATATTACCCAATATTTTAAGCCCTTTTTTCAGAATAACATGCTCAAAAAATTACTATTCCATTCTTATTTTGTGGCTAACGTATTAATATTTCTTATTCCCATTTTAATATGACCGATTATGTTATGTTTTACACCATTCCCATGAGGAATTCATTAGAATTAATATGTGACAGGTGGATTTTTCTATATCCCCTTGATGCATTAGCAGGTATAATTAGACAAACAAGTGTGTTGGAAGAAGTCCTCGATGATATGGTTATGTATGGTCTTGCCCTGAGGCCTTGATGGTATGGTTATGATGTTTGAAATTATGCATTTTCTCATTATGAGATTATTTATGGATATTTAATATGAGTATTTGAATACTAGAATATCAATGTGAATTATTTTTATATTATTCTGAATATTATGTTATAAAGGATCATGTTTCAGTTTTATACCATGCATTAAAAGTTTATTCTTGATTATGATATATTCAACAATATTTTTTTGTCCTTATAGAGCATCTGAGCTCACACATTTCTTATGATTAATTTTTCCCAAAATGCAATGAAGTATATTATGAATGACCTAGATGGATAATCTAAGGGATATGAGTTTATTCAAGGAGGAACTAGGTTGTTTTTCATTTCAAGATGTAATGTAAAACTTCTGTATTTATAACGTTTTTTCAGGGCTATTAAACTGATTGTTCCTTCATGATTTGATTTCATATTATCATGAAACTTTAATAAAATAATGCACCAACTTTGGGTAATTGGGTTGAGGGCATTACATCCTTGAAAAAAAATTCATGTAATTGTTAAATACTCTAAATTACCGTATTTCAGTATTTACCAAAAATTGAACTATTTTAGAAAAAGCCTAAAAAATCATTCAATTTTTTTAATATGTAGAATTGACAAAATGGACTCTGTTTTATGAAAATAATTTTCTAAATATCTTAAATTCAATTTTTAATTGAAATTACAATTTATTCAAAAAATAGTAATTTTAAAAATATATCTAATTTTACGACACATTGAAAAATTATCTAAATTAAAATTAAAATATAATATAATGATATGGAATGAAAAAATTAATTTATGAATCTATTTTATGAAAATAAATTTTCTTTTAAATAATTATTTTAATTATATAATTGTAAATAAATCCTTAAGTTTCACCAAATATCAATAATTAATTTATCAAATTTAAAACATTTATTTACTTATGACATGTTATAATTACAATATATTTTAAAATTATAAGATTTATATTTTTTTATTAATACCTTCATTGGTGAGGTTACAATTCTATTAGTCAGTTTACTATTCCAAATGGTCACAGTACTATTGAAACAGTCATGTCACTCTTCCATTAGTATAAGTTCATTAATTTCTATAAATATGACTTATTTCAATCATTTTTTATAAGAATAACATTTTTAAAATTTTTTATGTTATTTATACTAAAAAACATATCTATAATATGGTAAATTTCATTGATAATATTTTAGGTCATCATAATATAGTTGTATGATATTTTATACTTAGTGATTTTTTGGAAATTATTCACATTATTTGTATTAAAATGGAATTTTTAGTATTAATAATTGATCCAATCTTCTTAACTATATTTTCACATGTTGAACTCCTTCTATATGAATAAATACTTTAGGATCTTATGTTACATATATATTTCACACTTATCAATATATATATAATGATTCCAAATCATTATTGCGATGATTACAATTGCCAATTCCAAATCCTAAATCAAATATTTTTTATAATTAATTTTCTATTGTTTAGATATGAAGGCTATCACTTTATAGTTTTTCATTAGTACACAACATCATAACTTCTTTGATTCAT
This sequence comes from Viscum album, assembly GCA_963277665.1. Taxonomy (NCBI): domain Eukaryota; kingdom Viridiplantae; phylum Streptophyta; class Magnoliopsida; order Santalales; family Viscaceae; genus Viscum; species Viscum album. Next base: position 784,172,921 of record OY728151.1, read on the forward strand.
CAATATAGATCAATAATCCTTCCACACTAGTGGTTAGTGTAGAAGAGGTGCTATTACTAGCCTCTTCACAGAATCTTTAAACATCTCCTCAAATTCATCATTATAAAAACAAATTCAACCTTATAATTTATCTTGGATAGTGAGTTTTATAGTCAAGATAAGTTTGTTAAAAATTGATTATATTACCTAGATAACTTGAGTAAACTACAACTATTTATTATAAATTTTTGTCTAGAATATTCCTTAACACCTCATATCATTGAAGGATCCATATATATCTCATTTCTTATGATAAAATTACCCAAAAATGTTACATGATTTATCCAAAATTCATATAAATTATACATGATATATTATTTTTTATTAATGTCTCTAGAACCATACTTAAATTATTCACGTGTTTCACATTCATTTTATATTATATGATAATTTCATCTATAAATACTATAATAAATTTAATAAGGAAAAATATAAAGAATATATTCACGATGTATAATAATATTTTTGGAGTTTTGGTGAGTTTTATGGGAATTACTAGGAACAAATTATCATCATATTTTATAGGAAATGTATACTTGGGAATATCCTCAGTGTTTACCTTTAATTGATTGTATCTTGACAAAAATATTAATTTAAAAATTTATCGGATCCCATGTAGCTAATTGAATAATACATCAATCCAATGATGTGGATTCTTTTTCTTTACGATTTTTTTTTGAGTTCATAATAATCAATGTAGAGGATCATTGAATCATCCTTCTTCAATACAATGAGGACCATGCACCCCATATTAATTCACTTGGTAATTAGAGACACTTTTATAGATTACCTTGTGGTATTTTATATATTTATTCCATTTCAATGGGAGTTATTATACACAAAATATTAAAAAAATTTATAACTCTAGGTATAAGTTCAATTTATAAAACAACATCGACATCAAAAGGAAGCCCAAACAACAATTCAAGATATATATCTGTATATTCCCTCATAATTGGAAATTCATAAATAGTGTTCCTCTTACTCTTTTAAATAATTTGAGCCATATATTCTTGCTCATAGGGAAACAATATTGATACTTGAGAAGAATATTCCAAAGGAGACACATCCACCTCATTACACTTTTAATGAAAAATAGTATGGTTTTGTATATATAAAGTGATTTCCTTCACTTAATAGTTTATGTATTATCTATATAGTGATAGAAAATCAATGAAAAATTTAGAATCAAATACCTTGAAGGGAGTATGGAATGGCATACTTGGAGACGCATGAAACATATATTGAGTGGGGATGAGTTATATACTTGAAATAAAAATTTCCCTTTTGTTATATTTATCGACAACTATATATGATTTTATGAGGATGTGTTTGAATAATTATTCTAAAATTTCAAGAAATTAAATGATTTGTAGTAGTAGAATGAAATATAATATTATCCATTCGTGATGGAATTACTATATCACTGATCATCACTTCATTGTCATGGCCCACCTGAGTTGTAGCGATATCATCGATCATCCTTTCTCTCTTGGCCTTGGATTTTATTTAAAATGGTTATCATAAATAATTCTTAACATATGAAATTATATTGAATAGAATTTTTATTCCTTGTAGTTGAATCATTGTCCCACATGCTAAAGATTTATAAAAAACTGTTCTTTTCCTTCGACACATTAGTAGGATAACTCATCTCTTTTTGATATTAATTATCACGAAGTCACTATCTTCAATAATTGATGCATCATCATATACAATTGAGATGGTTTCACAAAATTCACCATCTAAACTAATGACATGTGGCTAGATGGACAATATTCCCTAAATCATATTTATCCATTCATCTTACACAATTTATTTCCATTATAAACTATTTATCTCTTTCATCATGTGACCATTGAGAATAAAAAACATCCATATCATCATTAAGAGAACATTGGATTATTTATTTATAATAACCAAATTCCAAAATAAATAATGATTTATGAAAACATATCTTTATTCCAACAAATAGTTGATCAAAATTAGTTTTAGGGTCAATGAAAAATCATGAGGTTTACCAAACAATCCTTATGACGTTATCTTAATAATTCTGGATATATTTATCCAAAATTTTCTTATTTATAAGGATTCCCTATATATTTTAAAATATAGAGAGATGTGAAAGTATTTTCTAAGAGTTACCTTCTTGAATTCGTCCCATTCGATGAAATCAATTTCCAAATTGGGATTTTCATTATTGATTAGTTCCCACAAGTGACTGAATTCAACCTTTAGGGGATAAAGGACCAATGTTAATTAATCATTCTTAGAGTTCCAGAGGATAAATAATATATTTTCATTATAGTTCATATGTTGTTTCTAAATCAGTGGGATAAAAGATCTATTAAAAGTAAGATACCGTTATTAAATAAATGAATCATCCTATTATTTTACTTTCTTAGATTAAGTGGGAATTCCAAATGATTCATTTTATTATTCATAACTTGGGTCAGTCACGAAAGTACTTATATGAAGTTCCCAACTCCTACTCCAATCATATAAGGAAAATTAGTTTGTAAATCATCACATTTACTATCATATTGGTTGTCACCATGATTCTTCCTATTTAAAGTCTTTAACTAAAATAAAATGAACTTATGTATGAGAATAATTAAATTAATTATAATATTAAAGTGAAAGTGTGATCATAGATGTAATAACTCATAAATTACATTGATATACCATCTTATGAAATTGTATCTTACAATCTATATTATCAATGGTTTTAATAATACTTTGATCTCTAACATTAACAAGTTATATATTAAATTATTAAATTCTATGACACTATATTGAATTCATCATATTGTTTCATTAAGAGTGTGTGAATTGACCAGAGTATATCCTATAAGAGATTCAAACTAGGTGTTTGGTTATGACCACTATTTGTAAATTGAATAAAGATTTATTAAATACCCCATCAATCATTTTTTGTGTTTTTACACCAAATTGAATCTATTACAAATCCTGCATCCACTTATTTTTATCTAGATAAGTATTTATATGAAAGGAAACCACAAACTCTATACTATACCAATATTATATGACGTTGTTATGAAACATATTCGTAGGGTTGTCAATATTGTGTTATGATCCCAATCCCAAAAAATAATTATATGTTGATACGATACTATCTATAAGAAATCAATAGTATTTGATAATTTTTCATGATTTCAATCATAACGTTACTTAAAATACAATTTAAAAATAACAAAATATAGTTCCTTTGAGATATTAAATACATAAAAACAAACATTATTTAAAAAATACATATTTTTTTCTCCATAAATGTGAGTCTAAATACAATGGGGTTTCATATAATTCATAGGATACCCTATGTACATACATAAGGAAAAAGTGTGTGTTTTAATATAATTAAGAGAATAATATGTGTAAAGAATGAAGAAATGCAATACATATAAGGAAAGGGGCATATAATGACAATATTAAAAGAAAAGTATTATATCTTCACATGTAATATTGGAATAAAGAAGATTATATCATATGAATATTTCATCATAAGAAAATGGAAAAACATAAAACATGGCATTATAAGATTAATTCCGGGGTCACTATTGATATAATATTACACAGTGGAATGTGTCTTAGAGAACATTGGGTTTACTCCCTATTACCTTACATATCATCTCATTATTTATAAATTATTACCTTATGTGATTGTGTAATTTATAATTTTAGGTCCACTGATCACACTCATAACTTGTACATGAATATGTATTCTGTATAAGGAAATCATGCAGAAGAAATACGAATTATAAAAAACTGTAAAATATAAATTAGTTACCAAATAATATTATAGATCATAACCAAATTCAATATCATAATGACTACCAGGAAATAAATGAACACATCACTGTTATTTTTTTATAAGTGAAAAAAATCACAAGTCAAAAAAACACAGTCAAATTAAATGATGAAGTAAAAGAAAAAAGGAGAAGTATTTTTGGATATAACCCTCTTAAAGTATATCATATGAAAAAGGGTGAAGAGTCATTAAATATGGTAATTTCATAATAATTTAATTAAAACCTTAAATGAACCCAAATGGTTTTCTATTGAAAAATTATTAGTCCCTCAATAGGATTAGGTGTTATATACCATAATAGTGGGAGAGGGGGTGAATCAATGAATATTAAATCCTTTCAATTAAATTAATTCCCTTTAACCACATCAAAAAATATCAAGAAATTATTATTTTTAATATATGTCCCACCCTTTATCATTTCGTATAGATGTGGATATGATTACTATTTTACTTGACCAACCCTTATCTAATATAATAAATGGTTTCTTTACCCACTTTATCAAATTGTGTTTTTATTGAATATAAACAAGAAAATACAATGAATTTACAGATTTTTTACTTGTTGTACAATTGTTTGTTAATCCAAACAGCATATGATAAATAATGTGTTGATTCACCAAATAATTAAAACTCATTACACATGGGATTTTAGGATAGTTCAATCCTACATAGGGCCACTCCCCTTGTAATTATATAGGGTTGACGCACCATCACCCATGTGACCGTTTTATTAACAATTCCAACTGCAATCACATTTTTTAAAATAATTTTCATTAGAATGCAGTCTATAAATAATATCACCTATTTTTTGTGATTTTCAAATATTGTATATCGGTTCTCTTTGAACCTCAATGATTCTCCTTTGAAAAGTTATGGTGAAACTTCCCTTTGACCACATCTTCATCATTCTTCTATGAGATGTCATGGAATAACATTATCCTTTATCTTTGGTAGGATATGTATTATAGGACATGCCTTAATATATATCTTTCTTGTTTTCCACACTACACCAATTTCATTTATATCTATTATATTTGGATCTTTAATTTACAACAACACTTAAATAAATTAATGAACATATATGAGTAATTATATTTAATTTATAACATTAATATGCTTGATCCAATGGTTATAATTTATTTCCCTTCGTTAATGAAATTATCAATATAATAGTTAAATTTCATAGATTTGGGAGGTTAATGATATGAAATAAATGTGATTTAATCCCATTAATTTCATACCCAAAATACACTGTTAATTTTATAACTAAAATACTTTTAACACCCTGATTTGTGGAACTATTTCCTATACTGTGTTTACTTTTCTCATTTTGGGCATCCCAATTGACTGACGATTCCATACTAAATTATACACCATGGATGATTGATTCACCCAAATTAAAAATCCTACCACCTTTATCCATTCCCATGTTAATATTTTACAAAATAAGCATAATACTTGTAATTCTCAAAAATATGTACTTTATCCAATCATTATGGTGTAGCGGGTCATCCAAAATCCTCACTCAACTCGCTAAGCCCACATGGACAAAGACCACTAAAATTACCATAAAGGGATTCCCATTTCATGTTGGAAAAATAAAATGAACCCCGACCATGGTTACTTGAAACCATCTATATTTTTCTTTACAATTTCGCATAAGATAATTCCCATCAACCATGTTAGATTATGTTACATGGTGATCCCCATTTTTAAATATTCTTCAACCATGGCCAGTACTATGACATGGTAACATAAGCTTAGTAATTTTTCTTTATTGTTATGATGTTGTCTGAAGAGATTATTTTTATAAAAATAATCATGTATTTTTAAAAAATGTATCTTTAATATAATAAACTTCATGATTCAAGTATCCATGACTTGTTAATGAGGTCTTTGATGGTTTCAGGCTTCAAAAAGAGTTCTAGAGTTGAACTGTTCTATTGTTGTTGGTGAAAATCAACTTAAAAAATGTAATGACCTTAACACATGTCATGGATCAACTATAAAAATCTATCATAATGATCATTATTAGATTTAAAAGGAATTCATTAAACATTAAAAATACCATAATTGTGGTAACTTGTGCCTATAGATATTAAATATAAAATTACATAAATTCATTTTCCTTATCATAAATCATATATAGATATTGGATTACCATTATGTATAACAAAAACATATATTTTCACTATAATAAATACTTATGTAACTTTTAATAAGTCATATATTACCGAGACACAATCATCTAATGAATTAGCATTTAATGAAATCATTTGTTACCTTTATGTGGGCCATAACCTTTTGTGCATCCCTACATACATTTACATAGGAAATTCATTACCTTCATACACGTTATCCAATCTAATCACTTTTATGTAAGTCGTATATTCCATTTATATTTTATATATCATCTATTTATCATTACATGACCTATGACCAAAATTACCTTTACATATCCAGAATTGGTCCAAGTGACATGCCGATGGATGGAAATATTCTTTTTAATTATTCAATCAATAACATAGAAAAAAATATCCCATTCATGAATACATTGTGTCTATTGAACTAAAAATTTCATATAAATATTAATTATCACTTCAAGGATAGAAATGTGATCTAACATTATTCTCTAAGGTTAAATCTATATCAATTCTCAATGATTCACTAGAACTGTAACCTTTATATATATATATATATATTATCTCTCTATAGAAAGAAACTAGAACTATCTTTATTTATTAAATATGAATCCAAAACAATCCTCCAATAATGGAAATACCATTCAAAATTTGTATACTTTTAAAAATTTCATAAAAATATTTATTACATATTGTACATAATCTAATAAAACACATTGGGGTTTAATAATAACCCTTCATATTTTATTGAAAATTTTCCCATAAATCCAAATCCATGTAATCAAAACTATGTAAAATTAATGAATTTATGTATTTAATGATCTTCAATATCAATTAAAATATTAAATACAATGGGTTACTTAAAACTAAAAATCAATCCATGTGATAGAAATATTCAAAAATCCCCTAATTATGAATGGATTTAAAATGAATATCTCATTATCAACCATCCCGTGGTTGCTAATAAAAAATAATAGGGATACCCTTATTTTTGGTCACTTTTGAAATTAAATGAGAGGGGTATTTTCAATGATCTTTCACTTATCCTTTACTTCTCAATTCCATGTGTAATGATCCATTTGTTCCATTATCATCCCCTCTTCCAAAAGATCCATTCAACAACCTATTAAAACAAATTTTAAAACATTATATTTTGATTTCACAAATCCAAAAATCACCTCCTTTCATGCATTTAAATCACATTCCCCAAAACTATTTTATTACCCCACAAAAATATTGTGATTAATTTTAAAACACTTATGGTGTTAAAAAATATAGTAAGCCGTCTGATCCTTAAAATAGTATAGGAACAAAGAATCTAAGGTTACAATTCACTGGATGTCCATGTCACCAACATGATTTATTATTCCCAAGGTGGATTTAACATTATATTTCCTTAATAAATATTATGATCTCAATGAAATGCACGTTGAATAGTTAGTAAATTATATTTTGATCACAAAAATATCATGAAATACTAAGTATATCATTAATTGACAACATTTTAAAATATAAAATATATAAATGCTCTGGTTTTTTATGTAATCAAGGTTCTCATAGGTTTATTTTTTACGTATACATATAAAAAAACTTTATAAACTCATCTACAACTCCCGCCTATTCTTATAATATGTTTTTGAAGTATTCTTTAATTTTCGAAAAACCACTAAGTGATGAATAATACATACATTTTTAAATAATAAATTATCTTGGGAATTACATCATATAATAATATGATACAATAGAAGAAAATAGATTTAAAATATTGTATATACTTCATGAACTATTAATTCACACATTAGGAATATTACCCATGGATTTTATTGTTACAGCATATAAATATATTTTCAACTCTCTTAATATATCATCTTCCTTTTTAATATGATTATGCAAAAAATATTGGCTTTATTTACAATTTATAAGACATATTCAACATGATATCATTAAATTTACTAGATCTATCCTAATGTTCATGTTCACATTCAAATAAGACATTTTATTTTTAAATTTTATCAATAAGATTCACCATTACGTATAGTTTCATGAATGATTCCAAAATGTACATAATACTCTATAAACAACACATGAATGTTTTAAATTCCAAATTTAAATTAGTTGTGTTTTTAGTTTTGAAAAATGTTTTTTGTGAAAAACATTATGCCATCTATTATACATGACATTTATTTGTATTCCACTTGAGTGAATTTAAGGATAATTAATGGAAATATGGAGAGGGGTTCCTTCTAGGTCCTCAAGTTTAGGATGATGGTGAATCAATATGGAACACCATTTATCCTTTTTCCATCATCTTTGAGTACATTTTTATATATCAATTGGACTTAATGTAAACTAACATCTTTTTAATTATTTGTTCTAGTTTTATTCTAGACAACCCAACTCACAACCCATCATTCCTTATAAATCTTCATCACTAAAATTTTTCCTCATCATATCAAATAACCCTTACATTTATACATGTCATCTTTTTTTGAGCTATATATGCATAAAATGTTTGTATTTTTAACACATATATTACCATGGGACTTTGATTTCACGTAATAATTTCTAATTTTAGCATCATGTGAACTCCTTAATCTCCTAATAATGTTATAATTTCATTTATATAAAATATTAGATACATCTATAGATTTGGGACACCTCTTCTCATTAATTTATATATAGTGATATTATATAAATAAGTTTTAAAATAAGGTTCTCAATAGAATTTATTTTTTAATTCATACATAATTATTTATATATTTTTTATCTAGGTAAAAGCAATTTATATTTCAACTTGACATATAATTATTATGGTAAGAATCATTTTAATGATTACCACACCACTTCTATTATTCTTGGTAACTTCTCCTTGCACATATTCCAAATTTATGAAAACATTTTTTATACTCTGATTCTCAATAAAAGAAACTACACGTGATTCCAAGCATTATAAGAAAATTTTACTTCTGTATATATCTTCTTTTAGGGATATTCATGTTTCCATAACCTCTTATAGGTATTTTTTGATCTATTTATAGAACTAAAAAGATTAGTTATCTTGTTGGGAATTTCAATGTTCTTTTTATTTTTAAGATTTGAGAGTCATCTATCTTGATCAAGTACCGTTTTTCCAAAAATAAAATATCCGTTGAGACATAGAAATAATATCATTATTATTAATTGACATGTTTAAAAGGAATGTGTTTCTATTTTATTCCTTCTCTTAAACATTTATGATAATTTATAATAGCGTACACTATATTGGTTATCATGACTAAGAATCTGAGCTCACCCCTTTTGTATGTTCCATTTTCCCAGGATGTGAACTAGTATACTATTATTGACATGTAGTGATAGTCTATGTGATAGGAGTGTATTCAAAATAGACACTATGATGTATTTCATTTCAATATTTAATGTAAAACTTATGTTTGTATCATTTTTTTCCAATGATACTAAACTGATCGGTTTATCGGGATTAGACTTCTTTTGTTCATGCTAATGTAATAAAACAATGCACTAACTCTTGGTTACTATTATTGGGGTGTTACAGTCTGTATCAAAGGAATTTTAATACAAACCTAGGAATATATATTTTTTAAAAATACTTTTTTAGGGAACATTACCCAAGGATAGACATTAAAGATAAGTTTAAAGAACATAATATAATTTTGGTAAAATAGAGATTGGATGGGTTTTACTTGAAAACACATCTCTATATAGATACTATAAGTAGACATGGTTCTCTAATAGATGTACCTATGAGATAAAAATCTAACACGGTGATCTGGGATAGACTCAGGGTATCCTAGTTCACGAAAGTGGGCCTAAATGGACACTTGGTTTGACACTTCTGGGGGGATATACATAGTCCAATTCACATTTTATTTACAAACCCATATGAAGTATTTATGAGTAAATATGTCCCCAAAGAAATCATTTTTATTATTATGGAATAGATATGCATAAAATATTTATTTTAGGTAATGTATTATATTAGTTTGGAATTTATAAGTATAATTCATAACATAATCTATTATATTCCATTTATTATAAATGGTTCCTAGTAGAAGGAATGGAGACCATATCAACACACATAATCCATATAGGGATTTCCATCCTATGAAATATAATAATAGTTGATCTGGTGATACAACCGACACAGAAAACATATAACCATACCAGGACAACGGAATTCAGTTATGAATAATAACATTACCCATATTGTGTAGCCTGATCCACTAGACAAAGGATCAATGTTAGACCGATTTGTGAAACAACAACGTCTAACATTCAATGGGACAAAAAAATCCATTTGTAGATAAGAAATGGGTATGTTCTTTAAAGAAAATATTTCTTTTATTGGGGATTAATGTAAGGGAAAAATTTGTTATAAAATTATATCATATATTAGGAGATGCAGTTTAATGTTGGTCATTAATTCAAAACATTAATAAGGATGAATATGTTGTAAGTATGGAATGGATTGAATTTAAAGAACTATTCATAGAAAATAAATTTTGTCATGATCTATAAGTGGATATAAAGATTAAATTTCTATGTTTGAGTTTGAAATAGGATGTGAATGTTTCAATGTTTGTAGTTTGCACCAAAAGTATATCAATAAATGCCTCATATTATATTTTTAACCCAAGAGGTATGATTGACTGATTATTTTATTGTTTAAAACCATTCCTCCGATGGGAATTGGTCTCATAATAAATCTTATCTAATAAAGATATATTCTCATGGGAGATCAAGAAAGAAAATGACTTCTCAAAGAATAATTATTTTAAGGTATAGAAAAATAATAATAGGTACACTGAACACTCTGAAAAAGGAAATAAGGTGAAGAAGGTAAATGTTGACTTTCCACCCTATAGTAATTATTTTAAGAAACACCTCAATACTTTCCTAATGATAATGATAATTTTTTTCAATTGTTGATAATTGGAACCCAAGATCGGGATTGCAAGAGGAATAAAGAATCTATCAATTTTTAGAGATAAAATTGTAAAGGGATGGGACATTTTTCAAATGATTGTGCTATGAATAAAAAAAGTATACCAAAAAAGTCCAAAAGAGAAATACTAAGCTTTTGTGATCAGAAATATTGAGGATGATGTTCCTAATGATGTGTTGACATGTACATTAATCATTTCATTAAATTTATCCAAATATTTATTTTATTTTGGATCCTCTGATTCCTTTATATAATCCTAGATTTTTTGAAAAATTATATATTTCCAATTCACATTAACAAGGGAGTTTTCAGTCAAAACTCCTTAAGGAAGTCTCACTACAACAAAGATGTGTCAGGAAGTTCACAATATGGAATATAAAAATGCTTTACCTGATAAATTTATCATCATACCTGTGGTATAAATTGACATAATACTCATTTTAGGTTGTATATAAAAGCATAATGCTAAAATTTATTGTAAGATGAGGAATTTGGGATTTTTGAGAAAAATGTTGAATCCATTATATTTTGAGAAGAAACATCATCACCTGATTCTTATTCAAACCCAACCCTGATATCTTTAATGAATGGGATTCATAGATATGAAGAGGAAATAAAATCTAGGGATGAAGAATGAAATATTAAAATTGAGTATTAATATATTATACAGGAATATATTGATGAATTTCTAGAATATTTACCTAGACATCCTCTAGATAGAGAAATTGATTTTATAATATATTAAAAAATTGATGCATGGCCAATATCAACAAATCTCTTTAGAATAGACATAGTGGAATTAGTAGAGCCGAATAAAAATATAGAAGAGTTGAGTATTAAGATATTTATTCACCCTAGTGTGTCTCCATGGGGATCCCCAGTACATTTTTTTAAGATGAATGATGGATCAATGAGGCTATTCAATGACTATAGAGAAATCAACACAGTTATAGAATAGAACCAGTTTTTTCATTCTCCAATTGATGTTTTGTTTTATCAACTTCATGAAGATAAATATTTTTGAAGATTGAACTTCATTATAGATAACATAAATTGTGTGTAAAAAAGAAATTTATTCCAAACAATTATTTTCAAACGAGGTATGTTCGTTTCGAGTTTATATTAATTTCTTTCAGATTGACAAATGCACCCTCTATATTCATGGATATAATGAATAGAGTGTTCAAAGAGAATCAAGATATTTTTTTAGTATTTATTGATGATATTTTTATATAATATAAAATATAAGAAGACCATGAGAACCACATAAATATTTCCCTAAATACTATTAGAAGAAATGAACTCTATGGTACGTTTAACAAGTGTGAATTATGGCTTCAAAAAATTTCATTTCTTGGCCATGTTGTCCCCAAATATGGAATCTCTATTGATCCTGTAAAGACAACGGTAATCCAAGAATGGCCAACAACAATGAATATAATTTAGATATACAATTTTATTGGGTTAACATGTTACTATTATCATTTTGTCCAAAATATTTTTCAATTGGAAATCCCATTAACCAAGCTCGCACATAAAGGGATTAAATTTCATCGAACAAAATAGTGTGAATAATGTTTTGTAGAATTGAAGAAATGATTAGTCAATGCTCCTATACTAACTTTAACACCTAGGAATGATGATTTTGTGATTTATAGTGATTTATAAAATAAGTTATTTTGTTGTGTCCTTATAATTAATGAAAGTTTTATTAATTATGAATCGAGGTAATTAAAAATTCACTAATAAAACTATTAAACAAATGATCATGAGTTAAGAGAATTAATATTTACTCTGATGATATGGATACCATATCTCAATGGAAAAATATGTGAGATATATACCGATGAAAGGATTTATAAATATATTTTTTCATAAAATGAATTCAACTTGAGAGAAATTTGATGAATTGAGCTACTCAAGTATTTTTAATGTACAATAAACTATCACCTAGTGAAGGAAAAATTGGCGGCAAGTTCTTTGAGTAGAAAGGACCTTGGTGTTCTAAACAAAATGGGGGTTTAAATGGATCCTAAGTTCACAGTTCTAGTAGATATTGATATAAGAATTATCATAGATAGAATAACAACAATAATTTATAAAAAATTTCCAAAAAATCTTTATTTGAAAGGATAAAAATTTCTCAGTCTCATGATGATGATTTTCAGATTAAAATTAAAGAATTGAATGATGGGATATTGATAGAATTCATATATGAAGTTGGAGTTTTTTAAATTTGGAATGAGGCTATATGCTCCCTCTATTGCTGGGTAAAAATGGGAATTATTGGATGATACTCATAGATATAATTTCTTTATACACCCTAGTAGAACTAAAATATATAAATATTTTATGGAACAGGTTTTGAGGGACAACATGGAGGAGGATATTGTTGATTATGTGTCAATATGTTTCATTGGTCGATATGTGTAGGCTACAAGAAAACTTCTAGAGGAATCATGCAACCTACTTCTATACCTATTTATAAATTGTATGATATTATAATGGGCTTTTTCATGGAGATACCAAAGACTCCAAGAATAAATGATGCAATATGGGTTATTGTGGGTTGTCTTACAAAATCAACCCATTTTATTTCTATAAGAGAAGATTTACTCGTTGAAATTTTAACAAGACATTATATTAATGATGTTTTAAGACATCATGGTGTTCCCCTATTGATTGATACTGACCGTGACCGTCATTTTATGTCATGATTCTAGAAAAGTCTTCAGAAGGCCCTAGATACTGATTAATAGTGAATATTACTGCATTGATCTTAAAATTTGATTATTTCATTTAAATATTTATTATACTGTAAATTTATTTTAATACATAATTATATAAATAATAAACATAATAATATAATATAGTTCATTGGAATCATTTTATAATGGATTTAGGTATACAAATTTATTTAACTTTTGAACATCACTTTTACTTGCCTTCTTACAATATATGTAGTTTAGAATTAAACAAAATTTTATAGCTTTAGTGAATTAAATTTATTAAAATAGATATAGATAGTTGTAATAATTATGAAAAATTTTCTCCAACAGGATCAAAATAATTTTTGGTAAATAGTAACGTTGGGATTTTTTTTACCACAGTTAAAGTTAAATAGGGTAATTAATGGTACAAATAATTTTGTAATAATACAATATTACCCCGACACTTGTCCTAATTTTATTGGATAAGTGTTTTTCAACCAAAATCAACTCTAGATCGAAAATAGTTTTCTTTTTAATCCACTAGTTTTAGATGATGAAATTTATTATATTTTATTTAAGTGCTAATAATTTCATATTCAAATTTTAATAACAATATCAATTTTATGAGGTTATATAAGTGATATGGTTGACTATACATAGTTTTTAGTAAGCTAAATTTTATATATATATAACCATAATTTATTTATAATTTTAGGAAATAAATAATTAAACTAAATGGTGACAAAATAATGATACATTAATTGAATTCTTAAAGGAAAAATCGATTAAATGATATTTAAAACATTACAATAAATATAATTTGATGTAATTAAAGACATAAAAGTATTTTATAGATAACATAGACATGTTTGTTACAATTTTATGTATTTTTTAGAAGGTATCATGTTGTATTCATATTTTTAAATATGAAAATATTGAATTACTTGAAAATTGACCGAAATGATACTTTAAAATAAATAATATTTAAATAAAAGTTATAAAATGAATAAAAATTTCAGATTATAAAAAAGGACTAGTATAATGTTAAATATGTCATAAATTATACAATTGGGGTTCTCTTGTCATTTTATAGTAACTATATAAATCCTATATTATAAAAATTCAAATAAACATGGTAAGCATTAAACAGTTTAAATGAAGGTTAAATAGAAAAGATAAGGTTAAATTTGTGATTAACAAGTTTGAAAATCATTTTTTAAGATTATTTCTACCCATCCTTATATTATCCACGAAAAAATCACTTTGTAGATACATGAAACCAAAAACCAATTTATAATAATTTAATAGCTTTGGAGTTTCCAAATGTACCCCCTCTCTTATAAAATAGTACTTATACTTATATTTCAGTCACACCTCTAATTCCCTTTGGATCAGTTTAAACTTCACCAATTATCCTCCGAAATTCCCTCAATTCAACCTTGAGGGCATTCTATGGGAATAATTCCATCCAATGGAGTCTAATTTTGAAAAACAAATAGGGTTTAATTTTATTATGATTATGGTACAACCATATTATTTCTTTTATCCATCCTACGAATAAAAATATCACCATGTGTGCATATGTACGACTTAACGGCTCCACACCATGGTGTACATTTTTATTCAACACTACATTATTTTAATGGATATAATGAAGAGAATAATGGATATAAATATTGAATGTAATATGATAATTATTATTTATAATAAATATACCTTCCTATTATATACCATTTAACCATCAAGGGAATGATAATGGCACTCATGTATACGTACGACCTATTGTCTCCACAAAATGGTGAGATTCATTCTCTACGTTACCATTAAAGAATGATTAAAAAATTTATAGGAGGAGTAAAAATGAAAATTTTGTAATTTATATCATACTGTATATGAATGAAATACATCCTGTTCATAATATACATGACTTACACAACAAAACATGCATATAAAAATGAAGTTGTTAACACAAGAAAGAATGGTAACACTAAAATTTTAATATCAAAACGACGTAAGACGAACATATATGATTTCATAAATATTGATATGGTTATAGTAAAATTTAATAACATACATTTAACATTATATAATAGGTTAACACACCCTCAACTAATGTAATGTACATGGTAAGGGTTATTTTGACATTATCTTTTTTATTCGAGATTGTTTATATATAAGTATTTACTAACACATCATAATCCTCAATTTCCATGTTTCATAAAACACATTTAAAGATATTATACAAAAATATATAAAGTCACTGATACCCATGTTTTAATTTTTATAAAATGTTTTTAAATGAATCTTTAGTTCATTTTCCAAATGAGGTACATAATCACCATTTTTGACAAATTATGGAAAGATTTTTTTTAACTTATACTGCATATGTGACTATTTTACGATGTTATGAAACCTTATAAATTTTAAGATTACCTCACAAGAATACAAGGTTATTTTAAATATTAAATTTATTATTTTATAATTGTATGGTTTATATATGATTTCAATGTAAAAAAGGATAATTTCGATAAAAGAGTTTTAATGAACATATTAGATTTTTTTCATCTTTGTCAACATCTTTTGTTGGATTTTATGCTTAATTTTGGTTGATTTATTATTATATAATTTCCATATTGTATTGAAGGTTTTATGATACATTTGACTGACAATTTTCAAATTTGATACCTATAACTGCCCAAAAAGTATATACCTTGTATAAATATTTATATTAAATAGAGTAATTTATTGTTCAAAAAAACTAACAATGTATTTATTATAATTTTCTTGGAAAATAATAACTAAAATTAAGTATTTTATTTAATTTAATTAAAATGGTTATATCTATTTGAATTTAAAATATGATATTTTTTATCAAGAATATATTTAATAAAATATTTTAACTGAATTTACAATTAAAATTCTTGAATTATGTTATGAATATATTTTAACTATTAATATTCACCTTTTAAAATATGCTAATAATTATGTAATCTCACATTAGAATAATAATTTTATTATAAAATTGACTTGGCTTTATTTTAAAAAATATTATCTAAAGATAATTATAATAATGACTTTTAAATTTTAAATTTTGATTAGATTAATGTTTTCTAAAATTATTAATATTATGAATTTTGGTTAAAAAAATTGTAATTATATAATATAATTGTTTAATAGAATGTTAAAATTGTACATATTTGAATGATGTGTTTCAACATGATTTATAATTTGTTTTATAAAACATTGAATATTTATAAATTTTGATAATTTTGGTTTTTTAAATAAATATATAAAATTTTTTTAAATTTATTTTGAAAAAGATATGATTTATATATATATATATTAGTTTTGAATTAAAAATAATTATTAAATTAAAATTTTCTATATAGAAAATTTACTTTTCTAAATTTTTTTATTAAAAAACTGATTATATATATATAAGATAAAATAAAAGGATTATTAATAATCAACTTTTATAAAAGAAATTATGATATAATAATCTAAATAAAAAAGAATCGTGTATAGGGGAATTGGGAATTCGAGTTTCTACTTCATTCGTGAGTGGTGAGGTGAGTGTTTTTTTGCGCAACATGATAGTTTTCACGTGAGTCTCTAGTTATGGTAGAGAGTCACAGGTCACGATCCAAGGGATTCGATTCATCATCGTGTCGATCAGAGAAACCCCTCGATATAGAGTTGATACCAGGAAAAGATGTTGGGAAAGGTTCACACAGAGAAGGAAGAGATGCAAACTGAGCATGGTTGTGATGGTTTTGTCGAGGTTGGGATCGAGTCTGATCTAGATCGTGTTCGAGTCCAGAGGCCATCATGCACCTGATCTGTTTCACGTTGATGTTTCTAAATGAGATTTGTGTAAAATGACCAACGATTTGAAGATCGACCCCATGAAAACTAGTTTTGTAAGTAGGTTTTGATTATTCATTTTTTTTATTTCTGAATCTAGATTCAAAATTTTATTATGGTGTAATAAATATTTACTTGTCTTTTTTTTCTTGGATTTAAGTGTTTGAAAATCTTATCTGAAATGTATGTAGTGCATTGATTATTTTTTTATTTATTATTTATTCAACCTGTATACACCTTCATTTTAAACGATGTCAATATTTGTAATGATGTTGATTTTTATTTCCTGTTTCAATTTTTATCTCTTTTGAGGATTTTTTGTCATCATCAAAAAAAAATCACAAAGCATTTGACTCAAATATTGTCCTTCATTAATTTTTTTCCAGCAAATTCATTTAATCTATCTTCTGTTATTCATTTGATATAAACAATAGTGTGAATGGAGATATCATTATTCTCAAACACCATTTCCATTTCATTATATTTCAACGTCAAAATGATGTTATGAGGAACATATAAAATTATAAGTATCTCTATCATATTATAAGAACAAGATTTAATCGTTTTGAGTGTTTGGTTTTCTATAGAAACTATTTGATATTTAGTAATGTAGTGATCACATTATTGCCAATATAATCAATAAATTATCCTGACAAGTTGAAATAAAATATACAGGGAGCTTAGAAATATAAATAAATATTTTGGATTCATTTTTCTACCCTGCCTATCCCGTTTCATTTCTTTTGAGTTCCGTAGTGATCTATGTTGTTTCTCTTGGAGAATTATGAGTGTTAGAGGTAGTGTTTGAGTGTTCTCTGCACGAAGTAAGTCATGCTGACGAGTGGGAGTCTCTAAAAATCAGTTAGCAAGGGATAATTTTTTATTTTACAATTATTATATAATTTAAAAATAATTAAATTTTATTTAAATGAGTTATGGTTATCTAAATTAAATATATTTTAATCAATTTGTGTTTCGATTTATGTCTCTGTAAGGAATTAAATTTTTCAAAGAAATATTTCACTTTTTTCTACAGAAAGGAGATTTATTTGGATGCAAATGAATTATTTTTAATTTTAAAATATTTATATTTCTCAATATATATATATTTGAGTAATATTTAAAAAAATTATGAATCATTGTTTTTATATTTCATAAATATTTCGATTGCATGTTTAATAATTAAATGAAATCCAAGTACTTATTTGTAATTCATGAATTGAATTAGTGTGTTTTTGTTTAATATTTTTTTTCATATATATATATATCTCTATTTTTTTGTATATATATATCTCCATGATAGGATGAAAGTATAAGAAATGATACTTTGATAATATCATGTGTGTCACACAATTAGTTAATTCTTATGATTGTTGTTTCTATTACTTTATACATTCTAGTCATTATAATGAACATAAAAAAAATTAATCAAATATTCCTAGGATATTTTGATTCAGGATTTAGTTTTTAAAATGGATGAAGTTATAACATTATGAAATCATGTATTTCATAAAATGTTTGGGTACATAGATGTTTATGAAAAGTCTTCAATTTTAGTAAGAAGCAAATTGCATGTGAACGGAAATGGATGTTCATATTTTTATATATGTTCGTACTCATATATATAAATATTAGTGTAATTTGTATTTTAAAGTAGTAAAATGTTTCAAAATAAAACTTCAGTGAAAATATATATATAAGTAATGAATGCTTAATTTTTTTAAGAAAATCAAGCACTTGAATGTTTTAAATATTGTACGGAATTCAATATTGAACCCACGCCCTCAATAAGTGGGTAGGTCCAAGATATCCTTCAATGATTCAAGTGTCCATAAGATACCATGTTTTGTTTTTAAAATCTTACATAGTGTTTTTAGAAGAATCACTGGATTATTTTTAAGTAAAATTTTATACATAAGTAACTTCAAAAGTGGTATATTATTTTAAACGTAAGTAATTTAAATTTTGTTTTTCAAAGGGTGTTTTGAAAATAATTTTTATGTTATCTTCTATGGAATTTCTCAAAATTTATTTTAAAAGAAACATTTTATAAAATGTATTTAAATAATTTCAAAACTCTATACTAGGAAATTGAATGCTCTCCCTTTGTTTTATAAATTGTTTTTCAATGGTATCTTAGAAGTTCAAATCAGATTTCATTGCTTTTGGAGTTGTCACATGAAAAAGAGAAGTAGGAACGTGATTTTTTTTCAAATATGATAAATGTAATGTGTTTCCAAATTCTCTAGAACCAAGACCGGTAAATGGTCCTCATTTCTGTAATTGTTTTCTAATTTTTTTTCGTTTACAAATAATATTACCTAATATTTTAAGCCCTTTGTCCAGAATAACATGCTCAAAACATTACTAAAACATTCTTATTTTATGGTTAATGTATTAATATTTCTTATTCTCATTTTAATATGACTGATTATGTTATCTTTTACCCCATTACCATGATGAATTCAACGGAATTAATATGTGACAGGTGGAGTTTTCTATATCCCATTGTTGCATTAATAGGTCTCATTAGACAAAAAAGTGTGTTGGAACAAGGCCTCGATGATTTGGTTATGTATGGTCTTTCACTAAGGCCTTGATGGTATGGTTATGATGTTTGAAATTATGCATTTTTATCATTATGAGATTATTTATTGATATATAATATGAGTATTTGTATACTAGAATATCAATGTGAATTATTTTTATATTATTCTGAATATTATGTTTAAAAGGCTCCTTTTTTAGTTTTATACCATGCATTCAAAGTTTATTCTTGATTATGATATATTCAACTATATTTTGTTATCCTTAAAGAGCATCTGAGCTCACACATTTCTTATGATTAATTTTACCCAAAATGTGAAGAAGTATATTATGAATGACCTAGATGGATAATCTAAGGGATATGAGTGTATTCAAGGAGGAACTAGGTTGTTTTTCATTTCAAGATGTAATGTAAAACTTATGTTTTTATCATGTTTTATCAAGGCTATTAAACTGACTGTTCCTTCAAGATATGATTTCCTATTATCATGAAAATGTAATAAAATAATTCACCTACTCAGGGTAATTGGGTTGAGGTCATTACATCCCCGACAAAAAATTCATGTAATTGTTAAATACTCTAAATTACCGTATTTCACTATTTACCAAAAATTGAAATATTTTAGAAAAATACTAAAAAATAAATCAATTCTTTTAATATGTAGAATTGAAAAAATTTCCTCCGTTTTATGAAAATAATTTTCTAAATATGATAAATTAAATTTTTAATTGAAATCACAATTTATTCAAAAATTAGTAATTTTAAAAATATAACTAATTTTATGACACTTTGAAAAATTATCTAAATTACAATAAAAATAAAATATAATGATATGGAATGAAAATATTAATTTATGAATCTATTTTATGAAAATAAATTTTCTTTTAAATAATTAATTTACTTATAAAATTTTAAATAAACCATTATGTTTCACCAAATATCAATAATTAATTTATCAAATTTAAAACATTTATTTACTTATGAAATGTTATAATTACAATATATAATAAAATTATAAGATTTATAATTTCTTATTAATACCTTCATTGGTGAGGTTACAATTCAATTATTCTGTTTACTATTCCTAATTGTCACATTACTATTGAAATAGTCATGTCACTCTTCCATTAGTATAAGTTCATTAATTTCTATATATATTACTTATTTCAATCATTTTTTAAAAGAATAACATTTTTAATATTTTGTATTTGATTTATACTATAACACACATATATAATATGGTAAATTCCATTGATAATATTTTAGGTCATCATACTATAGTTGTATGGTATTTTATACTTAGTGATTTTTTGTAAATTAATCACATTATTAGGATTACAATGGAATTTTTAGTATTAATAATCGATCCACTCATCTTAACTATATTTTCACATGTTGAACTCCTTCTATGTGAATAAATACTTTAGGATCTTATGATCCATATATATTTCACACCGATCTATATAAATATAATGATTCTAAATCATTATTGCGATGATTACAATTGCTAATTACAAATCCTAAATCAAATAGTTTTTCTAATTAATTTTATACTATTTAGATATGAAGGATATCAGTTTATAGTTTTGCATTAGTACACAACATCATTACTTCTTTTGATTCATCACTACAGATCAAAAATCATTTCCCACTTGTTGTTAGTGTAGAAGTGGTGTTGTGACTAGCCTTTTCACAGAATCTCAAAATCTCTCTTCAAATTCATCATTATAAGAAAACAATTCAGCCTTACAATTTATCTTGGATATTGAGTTTTAGAATCATGATATGTTTTTTAAAAATTATTTATAGTACCAAGATAACCTGAGTAAACTACAAATATTTATTTTAAATTTTATTTTAGCATATTCCTTAACACCTCATATCATTGAAGGATCCATATATATCCCATTTCTTGTGATAAAATTACCAAAAAATGTTAAATTATTTATCCAAGATTCATATAAATTATACATCATATATTATGTTTTTATTAATGTCTCTAGAACCATAAATAAATTATTCATGTGTTTCACATTCATTTTAAATTATATGATAATTTCATTTATAAATACAATAAAAAATTTATTATCGTAAGATATAAAGAATATATTCATGATGTATAAAAATATTTTTGGAGTTTTGGTGAGTTTTATGGGAATGACTAGGAACAAATTTTCATCATATGTTATAGGAAATGTATGCTTTGGAATATCCTCCTTCTTTACCTTTAATTGATTGTATCTTTATTGAAAGATTAATTTACAAATGTATTGGATCCCATGTAGCTAATTGAATAATACATCAATCCAATGATCTGGATGATTTTTCTTTACGATCATTTTTTTGAGTCCATAATACTCAATGTGGAGGATCATTGAATCATCCTTCTTCTCGACAATGAGGACCATGCACCCAATATTAATGCACTTAGTAATTAGAGAAACTTTTATAGATTAACCTGTGGTATTTTATTTATTTATTCCATTTGAATAGGAGTTATTATACCCAATGTATTAAAAAATATTATAACTCTATGTATAAGTTCAATTTATAAAACAACCACATCATCAAAAGGAAGGCCAAACAAAAATTCAAGAAATATATCTATATATTTCCTGAAAATTGGAATTTCATAAATAGTGTTCCTCTTCCTCTTTTAAATAATTTGAGCCATATATTCTTACTCATAGGGAAACAATATTGATACATGAGAAGAATATTCCAAAGGAGACACATCCACCTCATTACAATTTTAATGAAAAATAGTATGGTTTTGGATATATAAATTGATTTCATTCTCTTAGTAGATTATTTATGGTCTATGTAGTAATAGAAAATCAATTAAAAATATAGAATCAAATACCTTGAAGGGAGTATAGAATGTCTTACATGGAGACCCATTAAACATATATTGACTGGGGATGAGTTATATACTTCAAATAAAAATTTCCCTTTTTTTTATATTCATCGAAAAATTTACATGATTTTTTGAGGTGGTTTTTGAATAATTATTCTAAAATTTCAAGAAATGAAATGATTCGTTGTAGCAGAATTAAATATAATATTCTCCATTTGTGAAGGAATTACTATATCATTGATCATCACTTCATTGTCATGATCCACCTTAGTTGTAGCGATATCATAGATCATACTTTCTCTCTTGGCCTTTGATTGTATTTACAATGGTTATCATAAATAATTCTTAACATATGAAATTATCTTGAATAGCATTTTTATTCCTTGTAGTTTAATCATTGTCCCACATGCTAAGGATTTATCAAAAACTGTTCTTTTCCTTCGACACATTAGCATGATAACTCATATATTTTTGATAGTAATTATCATGACGTCACTATCTTCCATAATTGATGAATCATCGCATTCAATTGAGTTGGTTTCACAAAAGTCTCTTTCTACACTAATGATATGTGGCTAGTTGGATAATATTCCCTCAATCATATTTATCCATTCATCATACACAATTTAACTCCATTATAAACTTTTTATCTCTTTCATAATGTGACAATTGAGAATCAAAAACCTCCATATCATCATTAAGAGAACATTGGATTGTTTCTTTATAATAATCAAAGCCCCAAATTAGTAATGATTTATGAAAACTTATCTTCATTCCAACAAACAGCTGATCAATATTAGTTTTAGGGTCAATGAAAAATCACGAGGTGTACCAAACAATCCTTATGATGTTATCTTAATAAGTATTCATAGATTTATCCCAAATATTCTTATTTATAAGGATTTCCTATATATTTTAAAATACAGAGAGATGAGAAATTATTTTCTAAGAATTACCTTCTTGAATTCATCCCATTGGAAGAAATCAATTTCAAAATTGGGATTTCATTCTTGATTAGTTCCCACTAGTGATTTAATTCAACCTTTAGGGGATAAAGGACCAATGTGAATTAATATTTCCTAGAGTTCCAGAGGATAAAAAATATTTTTTCATTGTAGTTCATATGTTGTTTCTAAATCAGTGGGATAAAAGATCCATTAAAAGTAAGAGACCATTATTGGATAAATGAATCATCCTATTCTTTTACTTTCTTAGGATAAGTGGTAATTCCACATGATTAATTTTATTATTCATAACATGGGTCAGTCACAAAAGTACTTCTATGAAGTTCCCAACTCCTACTCCAATCAGATAAGGAAAATTAGTTTGTAAATCATCACATTTACTATCATATTGGTTGTCACCATGATTCTTCCTATATCTAGTCTTTATCTAAAATAAACTGAACTTATGTATGTGAATAATTAAAATAATTATAATATTAAAGTGAAAGTGTGATCATAGATGTAAAAGCTCATAAATTACATTTATATACCAATTTTGAATTTGTATGTTACAATCTAGATTATCCATGGTTTTAATAATACTTTTCTCTCTAACATTAACAAATTATATATTACATGATTAAATTCTATAATAGTATATTGATTTCATCATATTGTTTCAAAAAGAGTATGTGAATTAACCAGAGTATATCCTCTGAGAGATTCAAACTAGGTGTTTGGTTATGACCACTTGTTGTGATTTGAGTAAAGATTTATTAAATACCGCAACCATCATTTTTTGTGTTATTACACCAAATTGAATCTATTACAGAGCCTACATCCACTTGTTTTTATCTTGATATGTATTTATATGATAGGAAACCACACACTCTATACTATACCAATATTATATGACGTTCTTATGAAACATATTCGTAGGGTTTTTAATAATGTTTTATTATCCCAATCCCAAAAAATAACTATAAGTTGATATGATACCATCTATAAAAAATCAATATTATTTTCTAATTTTTCATTATTTCAATCATAAAGTTCCATAAAATATAATTTACAAATAACAATATATAGTTCCTTTGAGATATTAAATACATAAAAACAAATGTAATTTAAAAAATACATATTTTTATCTACATAAATGTGATTCTAAATCCAATGGGGATTCATATGATTCATAGGATACGCTATATACATAAATAAAGAAAAAGTGTGAGTTTTAATATCATTAAGAGAATAATATGTGTAAAGAATGTATAAATGCAATACATATAATGAAAGGGGCATATAATGACAATATTAAAAGAAAAGTAATATATATTCACATGTAATAATGGAATAAAGAAGATTGTATCATATGATTATTCCATCATAAGAAAATGGAAAAACATAAAACATGGCATCATAAGACTAATTCCGGGCTCACTATTGATATAATATTACATAGTGGAATGTGTCTTAGAGAAAATTGGGTTTACTCCCTATTACCTTATATATCATTTCATTATTTATAAATTATTACCTTATGTGTTTGTGTAATTTATAATTTTAAGTCCACTGATCACACTCATAACTTGTATATGAATATGTATTCTATGTAAGGAAATCATGTAGAAGCAATAAGAATTATAAAAAACTATAAAATAGAAATTAGTTACCGAATACTATTTTATATCATAACCAAATTCAATATCAAAATGATTACCAGGAAATAAATGAACAAATCACTGTTATATGTTTATAAGTGAATAAAAAAATCACAAGTCAAGAAAACTCAGTCAAATTAAATAATGAAGTAAAAGGAAAATGGTGAGGTATGTTTGGATATAAACCTCTTAAAGTATATCATATGAAAATGGGTGAAGAGTCATTAAATATGGTAATTTCATAATAATTTAATTAAAACTAGAAATGAACCCAAATGGTTTTCTATTGAAAAAGTTTTAGTCCCTCAATAGGATTAAGTGTGATATACCATAAGAGTGGGGGAGGGGGTGAATCAGTGTATGTTAAATCCTTTCAATTAAAATAATTCCCTTTAACCACCTCAAAAACCATCAAGATATTATTATTTTTAATATATATCCCACCCTTTATCATTTCTTATAGATGTGGATCTGATTACTATTTTACTTGACCAAACCTTTTCTAATATAATAAATGGTTTCTTTAACCACTTCATCAGATTTTGTTTTTATAAATATAAACAAGAAAGTACAATGAATTGACAGATATTTTACTTGTTGTAAAATTGTTTGTTAATCCAAACAGAATATTATAAATAATATGTTGATTCACCAAACCATAAAACTCATTACATGTGGGATTTGAGGATAGTTCAATCCTACATAGGGCCACTCACCTTTTAATTATTTAGGGTTGACACACTATCACCCATGCGATTGTTTTATTCACAATTCCAACTTCAATCACTTTTTTGAAAGGATTTTTTTAGAATGCAGTCTATAAATAATATCACCTAATTTTTTGTGATTTTCAAATATTGTATATTGGTTCTCTTTGAGCCGCCATTATTATCCTTAAAAAAGCTTTGGTAAAACTTCCCTTTGACCACACCTTCATCATTCTTCCATGAGAAGTCATGGAATAACATTATCCTTTATCTTTGGTAGGATATGTAATTTAGGAAATGCCTAAATATATATCTTTCTTATTTTCCACACTACACCAATTTCATTTCTATCTATTATATTTGGGTCTTCAATTTAATACACCTCTTAAATACATTAATGAACATATATGAGTAATTATAATTAATTTCAATCAATAATCTCCTTGATCAAATTGTTATAATTTATTTCCCTTCATTAATGAAATTATTTATATAATAGTTAAATTGCATGGATTTGGGAGGTTAATTATATGAAATAAATTTTATTTAATCCCTTTAAATTCATACCCAATATACACTATTAATTTTCAGAATAAAAATACTTGTAACACCCTGATTTGGGTAACTATTTCTTAGACTACGTTTACTTTTCTCATTTTGGGCATCCCAATTGACTGACAATTCTGTACTAAATTGAATACCATGGAAGATTGATTCACCCAAATTAAAAATCCTACCACCTTTATCCATTCCCATGTTAATATTTTACAAAATAATCCTAATACATGTCATTCTCAACAATATGTACTTTATCAAAACATTATGGTGTAGCAATTCATCCAGAATCCTCACTCAACTTGCTAAGCCCACATGGAGCAAGACCACTAAAATTAACATAAAGGGATTCCCATTTCATGTTGGAAAAATAAAATTAACCACGACCATGATTAATTGAAACCATCTATATTTTTCTTTACCATTTCACATAAGATAATTCCGATCAACCATGTTAGATTATGTTACATGGTGATCCTCGTTTTCGAATATTCTTCAACCATGGTCCGTACTACGACATGGTAAATTAATCTTAGTCATTTTTCTTTATTGATATGATGTCGTCTGAAGAGAATATTTTTAGAAAACTCATCATGTATTTTAAAAAAATTTATCTTTAATACAATAAAATTCAGGATTCAAGTATCCATGACTTGTTAATGATGTCTTTGATGGTTTCAGGCTTCAAAAAGAGTTCTAGAGTTGAACTGTTCTATTGTTGTTGGTCAAACTCAACATAGAATAGGTAATGACCTTAACACAGGTCATGGTTCAACTATAAAAAGCTAACTTAATGATCATTATTCGATTTAAAAAGAATTCATTAAACATAAAAAATACCATATTCATGGTTAATTGGGCCTATAGATTTTAAAGATAAAATTAAATAAATTCATTTTTCGTATCATAAATCATATATATATATTGGATTACCATTATGTTTCACAAAAATATATATTTTCACTATAATAAATCCTTAGGTACCTTTTCATATGTCATATATTACCGAGACACATATCATCTTCTAAATTAACATTTAATGAAATCATTTGGTACCTTTATGTGGGGCATAACCTTTTGTGCATCCATGTATACATTTACATAAGCAATTCATTACCTTCATTCACGTTATCCAATGTAATTACTTTTACGTACGTCGTATGTTTCTTTTAAATTGTATATATCATCTATTTATCTTTACAAGACCTATGACCAAAATTAACTTTACATATCCAGAATTGGTCCAAGTGACATGCTGATGGCTAGAAATATTCCATTTAATTATTCAATCAATAACATAGAAAAAAATATCCCATTCATGAATACATAGTGTCTAATGAACATAAAATTTCATATATATATTAATTATCACTTCAAGGATAGAAATGAGATCTAACATTATTCTCTAAGGTTAAATCTATATAAATGCTCAATGATCCACCAGAACCATAACCTTTATATATATATATATATATATATTATATCTCCATGGAATGAAACTAGAACTAGATTTATTTATTGACTATGAATCCAAAACAATCCTCCAATAATGGGAATACCTTCCAAAATTTGTATACTTTTAAAAAATTCAGACAAATATTTATTACATATTGTAGATAATTAAATAAAACAAATTGAGGTTTAATAATACCCCTTCAGATTTTATTGAAAATTTTCCCATATATCCAAATCCATGTAATAAAAACTATGTAAAATTAATGAAGTTATGTATTTAAGGATCTTCATTATCAATTTAAAAATTAAATACAATGGGTTAATTCAAATAAAAATATATCCATGTGATAGAAATAGTCAAACATCCCTGAATTATTAATGGATTTAAAATGAACATCTCATTATCATCCTTCACATGGTTGATAATAAAAAATAATAGGGATACCATTATTTTTGGTCACTTTTGAAATTAAATTAGAGGGGTATTTTCAATGATCTTTCACTTATCCTTTACTTCTCAATTCCATGTGTAATTATCCATTTGTTCCATTATCTTCCCCTCTTCCAAAAGATCCATTCAACAACCTATTGATACAAATTTTAAAACATTCTAGTTTGATTTACCAAATCCAAAAATCACCTCCTTTCATGCATTTAAATCACTTTCCCCAAAACTATTTTATTTCCCCCAAAAACATATTGTGATTTATTTTACAACACTTATGGTGTTAAAAAATACAATATGCCTTTTCATCCTTACAATAGTGTGGGAACAATGAATCTAAGGTAACACTTCACTGGATGTCCATGTCACCAACTTGATTTATTATTCCCAAGGTGGATTTAACATTATATTTCCTTATTAAATATTATGATCTCAATGAAATTCACGTTTAATAGTTAGTAAAATAGATTTTGATCATAAAAAAATCATGAAATACTAATTATATCATTAATTGACAACATTTTAAAATAGAAAATATATAAATGCTCTGGTTTTTTATGTAATCGAGGATCTCATAGTTTTATTTTTTAAGTATACATACAAAAAACCATTAAAAACTCATCTATAACTCCTACATATTCTTATACTATGTTTTTGAAGTATTCTTTAATTTTGGAAAAACCACTCGGTGATGAATAATACAGACATTTTTAAATAATAAATTATCTTGGAAATTACATCATATACTAATGTGATACAATAGAAAAAAAGAGATTTAAAGTATTTTTTATACTTAATGAACTATTATTTCACACATTAGGCATAATACCCATGGCTTTTATCACTACAACCTATAAATATATGTTCAACTCTCTTTATATATCATCTTCCTTTTTAATTTGATTATGCAAAAAAATATATGCTTTATTCACAAGTTATAATACATATTCAATATGATATCATTATATTTACTTGATCTGTCCTAATGTTCAAGTTCACATCCAAATAAGACATTTTGTTTTTAAATTTTATCAATTATATTCACCATTACGTATAGTTTCATGAATGATACCAAAATGCACATAATACTCCTTAAACAACACATGTTGGATTAAAATTCCAAATTTAAATTAGATGTGTTTTTAGTTTTGAAAAATGTTTTTTGTGAACAAAATTATGATTTATATTGTACATTCCATTTATTTGTATTCCACTTGAATGAATTTAAGGATAATTAATGGAAATATGGAGAGGGGTGCCTTCTAGGTCCTCAAGTTTAGGATGATGGGGAATCACTATGGAACACCATTTATCCTTTTTCCATCATATTTGAGTACCATTTTATATATCAATTGGAGTTAATGTAAACTAAAATCTTTTTAATTATTGGTTATTGTTTTATTATAGACAACCAAACTCCCAACCCATCATTCCATATAAATCTTCATCACAAAAAATTTTCCACATCATATCAAATAACCCTTCCATTTATACATGTCATCTTTTTTTGAGCTATATATGCATAAACTGTTTGTATTTTTAACCCAAACATTACCATGGGAATTTGATCTCACATAATAATTTCTACTTTTAGCAACATGTGAACTCCTTAATCTCCTAATAATATTCTAATTTCATTTATATAAAATATTAGATACATCTATAGATTAGGAACTCCTATTCACATTAATTTATATATAGTGATATTATATAAATTGGTTTTAAAATATGGTTCTTAATAGAATTTATTTTTTAATTAATACATAATGATTTATCTATTTATTATCTAGATAAAAATAATTTATATTTCCACTTGACGTATAATTAGTATGGTAAGAATCGTTTTAATGATTACCACACCAATTCTTTTATTCTTGGTAACTTCTCCTTTCACATATTCCACATTTATGAAAACATTTTTTATATTTTGATTCCCAATAAAAGAAACTACATGTGATTCCAAGCATTATAAAAAAATATAATTCTTTAAATATATTCTTTTAAGGATTTTCAAGTTTCCATAACCTCTTATAGGGATTTTTTGATCTATTTATAGAAATAAAAATATTATTTATCTTTTTGGTAATTTCAATGGACTTTTTATTTTTATGATTTGAGAGTAATCTATCTTGATCATGTACCATTTTTCCAAAATAAAATATCCTTTGAGACATAGAAATAATATCATTATTATTCATTGACATGGATGACTTCTCATTATTTTCATTTGTAATTTTTAGATAGAAATATTATAAAAATTTCAATGAATCTTTTAGTTTAGTATTTCCCATGGAACTATATTGTTCAAATTATTTATTATATATGATTAATTCTTCTTCCAATTTTTGGATCATCTTATTCCTCGGATATGAATGAGAATCATTTTATTTCTTAAGAGGGATACCACTAGATATTGTATCCTCCAATTCGTGAGAGTGTTTTTATAAAACACCTTAATGCTCTTTCATTTTAACCATTATTTGTGCAATATAATATTAGATGCATTTTTTTTGTTACATTACTTATTTAACTTAAAAAACATCTATTATATGGGAAGTGAGTAAATCCTTCATACATTTTCTAATTTAAAATTCATTTGTGTTCAAATGTATTACTTTTGAATTGGTCGTGATATTTTTAACCTTTATTTCTAGAAAATAAAAATATATTTTAATCCAAATAAAACATATATGATTTACCAATAATACTAGTATGCTTTCATTGTACCAACCATTGGTTTCATTGTATTTAATAGTTTTATTTAACTGTCTTGTGATATAAATTTATTATTTGTATATAATATATCCATATTTCTTCTAACTTTAAATATATATTTCAATTGATTAATCGAATCAATTATATCAATTTCAAATTAATATCATTTTTTGTTTTTTGATTATTTTTTGATATATTTTTAGAAAATGAATAAAAATTAGGACATTATGTATTTCTAATAATTCATGGAATTAATCATATATGTGAAATATTTAATTATGATTTTTTGTATTATTTTTAAAGAGTAATTATTTACTTGGAATTAAAAATTATGACTAGGACTGGAGTCTTTATCCATAATTTCATTTTTGATTATAAAATAAATTTTCTACTCATATGATGTTTTATTTTACTAAATGATCAGCCTGTTAGGATATTTTTGAGCCTCTCAGAAATATTATAGGGGAATGTAAGACTTTTCATAATGTATTATGAATGATTTTCAAACTAATATAATGATTTTCTTTTCCAAAATAAAATATTTTATAAATATTATTATATTTTTATAACTTTTAAAGTCCATATAAGTGAATTATGCAAATTTATGATATTTTATAGTGCCTGTATGACAATTAAATATACCAAATTTCTTATATTTTATGATATATACATGGTCATTTGAAATTTTATTCCTACAAAAAACACTTCCATGGTTTAATAACCCATTTTTTATAAGTTTATGATTTTTTTAGACTATTTTATGACATTTTCAGAACCCATGGTGAGTTCAAATTGGCCAGCTATAGGGAATTGAACAATGTTCATGCTCTCATAGTCTTTGTGAATATGTTCATTATGATATTTTCAATTGGTCACATGATTCCATTTAAAGAGAATATCAAGAGTTAAAATCTCAAGAATGATTCAAAGGAAAATAAATTCATTTCATTCACACAATTAGTAGTTGTTTCCAATACAATAATGTGAAGAATTAGTTATTATAGATTTCCTCAGAAGGGACAATAATGAGAAAATATTTACTCATGGTAGTTCTTGTGAATATATTAGAAAAAAAATTATTTTGAAATTATTTTCCCTCCGTTAGTGGAGTATAATGTGGATGAACCCCATAGTTAAAAAGGGTGATGGACTATGAGGGTGGTCTAACATGAATGATGAAAGGTGTTATGTGTATGTAGAGTATTTATAAATATCTGATATATTCAAAAGAAGAATAAAGATATCCATTCAAAATTATCCATGTATATATAATCTACCATGGGGTTATCAGATGTGAGGATCCAAAGAGAATAATTTCCAAGCCTTTTTTTGCATTATATATTCTAGTGTATTTTTTTGGAAAATAGTTTTTTGAATAAAGATTGTATTTTTCATTCTCAAATGATTATTATTCTAAATTTTACTAAATTTTTAATCAATTTTGGAAATTAAAATGATTTATCTATCTTCTATGGGATTCTTTCGAAATGCCTTGTGTTTGAGAAAATTTAGTTCAAAGAGGTTCAATTAATTAAACGTACTTGATCATTGGAATCACACTAATATGGGGAACAATACACATACTGAGGTATTTTTATGATATGTTGGATGATTTAGTTTTTCACTTGTCCTTTATTAAGAGATAATTTAGAGATCCAATAAGATAATGAATATGTGATGTTATCAATATCAACCCTATCCACTTATAATTTTTTTTAAAAAGTTATCACATTTCATTTAAAAAAAATTCATACATTTTTTAAAAATCAAAATTCTCATGTTTTAGTATAATTTTGTTATTCTATGTTTATATTTAGATTAAAATCATTAAATTACCAAATTTACTTTATATTTTAAAAAATAATAAATAAATTGAATGTTTTATTACTTAGCTATAACCACATTGGGACATAACCGAATGATTCTATTAAATATTACATTGATTAAGCAATAAATATATGATTTAGGTTTCATGAAAATAAATTACAAAAAATTATAATAATTTTTTGTGAGGCTACAAAAAATTATTCATTTTTTTATTTTTCTAGAAATGGTAATCAAATAATCTTAGCTTTAGATCCTAAAATATACATAACGTATCACCCTTAGTCTTGATTTTCTAGAAGTTCTTTTGTTTCTAGTTGTGATTCCATAACTAATAAATCAAAAAACCCTTTAAATCTCAATTTATTTTCACTAAAAATATAAAATTGTAAGAATTGGTTTCAACTAATGAAGAGGATCAAAAAATTAAATAATATCTTGATTTACCCAATAGTTTTTAAATTAATTCTATTTCATTATCTAACATTAAAAATTCAATGAACTGCCTTGTTTGGATCCAAATAAATACATTCAAGTGTTTTATTTTCAATACATTAACATAAATACCCAGTAAATTAATATAGATGAAATTAAATTTAGATTATTTATTTTCTATTTAGAAGTATTTTCCAATTATTTTTTTCATATTCACACTAAAATTTGAATAGAAATTAGAATGAATTCAGGAAAATTACTAATGATTTTCCCTGCTTCTAGAACTGCTTCTATGTAGAATAAAAATTTACAAATTAGGTAAACCCAATGAGAAACTTTTCATGAATTTTGGGAATGTTTCAAGATTATTTTTTGGATTCCTAAACAATCAAATCAATGAACAAATTTTGATTCAATATGTATATGATGTAATTTTTATTACATATAAGAGTATGATAGATACTATTATAGGTGGAATTTTAGTTTACAAAACCATATCTGCTTCTAGAACTATGATTATAAAAATGGATTTTAATTCTTGATAATTTATAAAAAGTGGCATATTTCATGATAAATCCAATAATAAATCCATCTTATACTTCTAAAAATTGCACTATTGTGAGTCAACAGAATGATATTACTAATAGGTTTATATCAATGATTTTATGAAAAACATATGATTCTCACCCACTATTTTAAAAAACATTTTAATTGATATTACACTATGTAATTTTATATTCAAATGATCATTTATTTGTAAATTTCCCCAAATTGAAGAACCTTGTGATTTACAAAATGTTATTCTCCTCAGATTTTTTTTCAATCATCCCTATAAATACCTTTTCAAACATGCCAAAACATCATCAAAATGCAGAATGACCAACCTGATGCTTGTTTTCAAAATCTATAACATCTAAATATATTTTTTCATTCTTATGCAATTGATTATCATTAGAGATGTATCAATTATCAAGCCAATGCTAAACATGGGAGATATTTCAATCCTTTTAAACCCACTCAAAAACCATAAAATAAATTTGAAGAAATTATATGATGAAAAATGAAAACATAAGGTAAAATAGAAATATTTAAGGCAACCAAAAATCACACCGTTTATTTTTATTACACAAATTTTTCAAATGGATAGTAATTTTTTTATTATAATAAATTATATCGGGGAATGTTTTTCTTCATAACCTGAACTGAATACCAATGGGAAACGGAAATAAATTGTGTGTGTTATAGAACATAGGATTGATAGTATGCATGAAGACCCAAAAATTAATAATAATGAACCAAAAACTATAAAATAGAGTTACATACCTATTAACCTATTTTAGAACCTATTATAGAATAAGAAAATATTATTCAACCTTATAAAAATTAGTAATTTTTTTGAAAGATAAATGATTTCGAAAAGAATAATATTTTATTGAAATAACTAATAATGATTATAGAAATTTGATAGAACCTTATATTTCCTAAAATACTTCTCAAATTATCATGATACCCTCAAACCCCCACTTTACAATGCTCAATGTAACCCACCAGTGATGTTTTTTATAAAGAGAATCAGATAAACTAGTTTTATAAACCATTAGAAAAGATCGACTAAAAAATAGTTAACATGATGCTTTCAAAAAAAATTATGGAATATGGTTTTTTTTAAATCTATTTGTTCTGAAAAAAGAAAATTCCAAGGAAGAGAGAAATTAAATTTATGGAGTATTGTTTCTTCCATGATTCATTATGATTTTCTTATTAAATGTAATAATAATTTGAATTTTAACAATTCCAACACCATATTAGAATATTAATTCAAGGATTACATGTTAGTTCTTGGATGTTTTATAGAATTTATACCCTATAACATTTTAAAAATTTATCGGTTTGTGATATATAATCTATAAGAATTTCTATCTATTTTTTTAGTCATGGAACCACCAAACCTACTCGAGTTATAGAAGATGTTGTGGTTTACATATAAAAATTTATTTTCTATACTATTTTTGATAATTTTTATTTGGAAGATGTTATATTTATTATATGTGAATGCATCATTCTACGGAGACATTTTTGAAGAATTTCTAAATCCACCATAAATGAAAAAAAAGAAACATTATCATTAGAATATGGAGGATAAGTAGTATATATAAATATTTTTTAATCCAAGAAACACCCAATTAATGATTATTCTTATTATATGTTTAAAAAGATATATTGGGTTTACATTAAATTTCTTTATGATCTGACAATTAATGAATGAATTTTTTTTCTATATTGATTCTTTTCTTCTAGATGAAACTGATTTAAATGAGATGTATGTTTGTGAAGAAAATCTAAATAATAAAAATTATGTTTTTAGATGATAGGATTTTTATATAGATGTACCTATTTATTGTGAAATTCATTAAAATATGAAAATGATGATTATATTTACTATTTGGAAGAGGTTGATTTTTTTTAATTATATATAATTATTAAATATGTTGAACCTATTAAGAATGATACCCGTGATACTGCTAGTTTTTTATAATTATTATTCTATGTTAATGAAACTACAGAACTCGCTTGTTGTTTTCTTGAAAACCATGATCATTTTATATGTAAAAAAATTATTATATTCATGGAAATTTTTAAACATGTATCAAAAAATTGATATCTTATATGTTTATTAGAATATTGATTTTCTCCAATAAAATCGCACCTGTAAATAGACCGTTGGAAAACATATTTTCACTAGCGTTGATCTATAATCAATGTTCTTTTAGAATCCATTAAGAAATAAAATTGATATTTTAATATTAAATAAAACTAACTCTACAAAGGAAAATTTCCCATATGATGTGGAACTATAATAACTCCCCAAAAATCATAAATATGAACACATGGTTGAAAATAAGAAATGTTATACAATCATTTCTGAAGATCTATTAAAATTCTAATAAAATCAACTTTTAGGAGTCGTGATGACACACAATATTGACTAAATATGAACATTATCTAATTTAACATGAATCAACCCCCTCATTGTTTCATATAATTTTTTTTAATGGGGAATGAAAAAACCCATGAGGTAATTTCAAATGATATTAAACCAAACACTTTTAAAAAATTTCTTAAAGGAGGTCACCAATTTTTTGGATGCTATTTTTTCCAAAATACTATAGATTTTGGGAAATACTCATTAAATTGGGTTTTCAAAATTATAATTACAATTTCCATGAATAAATTTGGCGAGATTATTCGAATTAGGGTTTTAATAAAATTTATAATTTTCTTTATTTATAAAATACTAAATTTAGTGATGTGGAAAGAACATTCCCCCTACCATTTATTGACTATAAACAGAAAATATTATATAAATTAGATCACTATTATTTTCATTATTTCTTTTATGGTTAAATTCAGAATCATATAATATATGAATATCATAAAAAAATTATTGATATACTTTTAGTACATTGGCCTATAGAAGAATTCCCCTTGGATTGTGTAATACCCCGAGTACCTTTATATTATTTATAATAACTATTTTTTATGAATTTATATAATATTATATGTATGTTTTTACGGATTTATAAAATTTTATGTATTATTTTAAGGATATAAGAAATATTTGGTTGTTATCATTGAATCTTTCAATGAAAATCAACAATCTCAAATATGAAAAATTAATCTTCATGGTAGAAAATGGAATTTTTCATATTGATGTTGTTTCTTAAGATATAATTAAAGTGAAAAAATACATGGATAAAGTCATTTCATATTTTTCTTAGAAATAAACAATGATATATGTGAGTCCATTCATTATATATGATGTATTTTAAAGGATATTTATAAAAGACATTTGAATAATACAAATTATTTTAACAAAATTAACTCAAAGAAGACCCACAATATGTTTTTTATG
Source organism: Viscum album (assembly GCA_963277665.1). Taxonomy (NCBI): domain Eukaryota; kingdom Viridiplantae; phylum Streptophyta; class Magnoliopsida; order Santalales; family Viscaceae; genus Viscum; species Viscum album. The sequence continues at coordinate 784,210,527 of OY728151.1, forward strand.
CGACTTTATAAATATCATATTGGGAGTTTAAAAAATATGATAAATCGACCAATTATATTTCAACCAAAATGGTTTTTAACTTTGGAATTAATGATTGATGCCTTTTATTTTTCACTTGGGTCAGTTTTAAGTCAATATATTGAAAATATAGTGCATGGGATTTTTTTTAACGGTTCAGACCGAAGCCTCATTTTTTTTTTATTAAAACAAATAAAAGTCCTCTTTAACTAGGTAGAGGGAAAACCATTAAATAACCCATAGGCCCAGTCGGCATTTAGCCCATTACATATCCCGTAGGCCCAAATTTTAGGTCCAAGACCTATTCTGTGAATAGTATTGCTACAGTACACACGCTGTTACAGTATCGCAGTGTACCCACGGCCGCTCAAGTTCCCATACCGACGCTACAGTTCTCCTACTTCTTCTATAGTGACTCCATTGCAACAGTATATAAATATTGATCAATATAAAAAAAATACAAAAAACATATAATTAAATATTACCTTTACTTTTTTAAATTTTAAATGTTATCTTGTTAGTCTAAAAGGTGAATGTTTTCACTGAAAAATACTCAATTATAATTGAAATGAAGAAATATAATGCCAAGGCAACACTTTTGAGATAGATATTTTGGTAACCACAATTTTATATTGAACAAAAATAAATGAATAGGATTTAAAATATTTTTCATGACCATTTTAGTTGATTACTACTATTTAATATAAGAAACATCATATTTTTACCCAATTAAAGTGGCAATTCCTATTGAAGAATTAGATTATTTAATAATCATGATACCATGTTTTCATGATATTTTAAATTATTTGGATGAAAATTAAATTACCCAATATTTTTCTAAGAAACAAATATATTTTTTATGAACAATTTAAATAGAAACATTTGGGATAACCTTTAAATTTCAATATTTTTAGTGACCATAATATTTGAAGACGAAATCAAAATTTTAAAACTTAATAAATCCAATTTTTTTCATACCTTGAGCTATAGAGGTCACATTGAATATAATATAACATCTAGTGATTGATTATTATTTATATTAAAACACTTTTATGGATTTTATTATATTATTCAAAACCCATAATAAATTCCAATTTAACTACAATATTTCAAATAGAAATTAGATTCCATAACAACCCCTTCTATTTTGTGATGTACATTATGTATGAGGGTATAGATTTCATAAAACAATTTCCTATTATTTAGGTATATCATAGATTATTTATTAATTATTATTATGTTTAAATGTATATAGAAATCATTCCTATAATATCTGGCGATGCTTCATTAATTTCCAATTATTTGAATGGAAATATGTTTTCCAAATTTTTTCTACCTATTATTTATTAACTAATCAAGGTAAAAAATTATGTAATATAACATTTAAATTTTTTTTGAAGTAATTTTAATTTCTATATAGAATTTATAAAACCTTAATCACATAAAAAATGAAATACATGAGTTATTAAAAATAGATATCAAACAAATTTTATGGAAAAATTTTCACTCAAACATAAAATATTGGAGTTAGAGATTATATAATTCACTTAGAGATTATATGGCAACCTTTAAAACTCCAACTCAAAAGATTCATTTTAGAACTGTGTATCGAACGTATATCTCCATTCATTTTTAGCATGATAAAAAATTGTTTTTGGAAATTAAGATATGTCACATGAATCATTTTCTACAAAAAGGAAATATATTTATTCATGTAGAAGCTAGAAGAAATATAAAACAGTGTATTTGATAAATCCTAGATGTATAAGGAGATAATAAAATACTTCCACTAATAAATGATAATTAATAATTAATTTAAATAGGTAAACAATGTGCTACTATTTTACTATATACTTAAGCTATCTACAATTAAATTTTATCCTAAATTTTATCATCTCTCATAGTTACTCATGTTTTTCTATTTAGTGTTATGTTGATTAAATAAAAAAGTATAGAAAAAACCATTAAAACCAATGGAAATATATTCATTTTTCATATCGAGTATTTTAAACAGCCACCTCTTGAGGAAGTTCACCTTAATGAAGCTTTGTATAGTTGAACATCATGATGTATCCTTTTTTTCTTCTTCTTTTTCTATGGACATAACACATTGATATGTTTTTCTCCTAAAACATTTTCATAAATTATTTAATTTTATAAAATTAATAAGTGGGTGGGGGTCCATAATTTGGATCATTATTATTTTTCACGAGTTTTCTTTACTATTTTATATTCTCTATTTTTATCAAAATAAATTATTTAATTTTAAATTTCTTTTGTTTATCTTCAATTTATTATTTCTATTTTTGAAAATATTGAGATGAAAATACATTAACATTGAAATTTATAAAAACAATTTTAATTAATGAACATATTTTTACGATGATATTAAAATTAAATAAATGATAAAATAAATATGTTGCAATTTTAATGATTTTGGTAATTCACAAATATACATTCGAAAGATTGAATGCAATGCCAGATTTTACTATACAATTTTAAAATAACTCACTTAATATGAATATTAATTTTTTTGACATATTCTTTATATTCGCTAAAATTCTCATGTGAACTAAAAAATATAAGTTTAATTAGAATGTTTTGACTCTCTATCAAAACCTGTGAGTTTGAGGTACATTTTTTGAAAATGATTGAGGAAGTTTCTTTGATTTTGAAATACCCAATTCTAAATAACCTCTTTTTGGTAATACTATTTAAATTTTATCAAAATATACAATATAAATCATTGAAAAACTTGTTAAGAAACCAAATTAAAATATTTCATTCGTTATTGAACATATGTTGAATGTATATTTCATTATTTTCTAAACATAACAATGGGACATTATTATTTTACTTTTCTACATCATTTATGACACTTTTTATAGAAGATTTAAGATTGAAAAGATTTTTTCTAATGAGTTTTGAAATAATGTAACCTATTAAATGTTTTAGGTTTTTTTTAAAAAATTAATCTACTAGGAATGTTATTTTACTAAAATTACAATGAAAAATAAAATAAAATTGAATTAAGTAATTAAAATAAACTATTTGAATCATTTAATAGTTCTCTACTTTATCAAAAAATAAATTCATTATGCATAGTTAAATGTTAAAAATAGAAGGAAATTTGTGAAGACAATTGAGATAATGAAATGATGTTGCTAAAATTATTATATGTTCGATTTTAATTAATATTTTTATAATGTTTAGAGCTCATTTATTTCCATAAACGGAAAGGAGGAGACCATTGTTTAGTTTAAAATAAATAATATATTTTTTACCTAAAAAACCCAAACCATAATAATTTAGCCTCATAATAAGATCATATCTAATTAGGGTGGATAATTTAAAAATTATTAAGAATATGATTACCCATTCATTTGATTGTATAGGAAAGTATTTATTTTAAATTTATATTTTTGTAATAAGATAAAACTAATGGGAAATATATTCTTATGTCTGCATGAGGTAATAAATGAAAATAAATTAGAGTGAATGAAAAAAATAGCAAATTTTGAATGATATATATTAAAAAGGAATGATTATTTTGAGTTTTTTTAAATTAATTTATTGGATCTTATTGGTATTGTTTTTTAATTTTGTTTTGTTCTTTTTTTGACATATACATAGCTAAGTGTTTAAATATAAAAAGTTAGGGAGTTTATTGGACTTTAATTTTAATCATTTTACACATTTATTTTAGTTGATAAATCTCTACCATTGTTTCATTTTCTATGAAATTTCATTTTTTTCTATTTTCAAGGATATTTTGGGGATTTTTTTTGAAAATGTATCAATTTTATGTTTTTATTGTTTTTCAACATTTCTATATTTATTTTATCAAGGCTATATTTTAATTATGATTCTTGAATTGTTTTGGAAAAAGTAATTTTTTTTATTAGAATTGTAAATTTTACCTACGTTTGATATCACATATGTTATTTAATTCTATCACATAAGATAAGTTTTACGATCATATATTTTCTTAAATTTAAAAATTGAAACTTCATAATATTTATATAATTATCATTAGGATTCATTAGAGGGATGAAGACATTTCACCAAGTCTCATAAGAAATTTTAAAACTCATATGACGATTTTCTCAGAAAATATCAAATATCATATGAAATTCTCTATATCTATATGATTTTTTGAGTTTTTGTGGGAAATAATGGATGTGTATAATATTTTAGAGAGCATTAATGATATTTAACTATTAAATTTTTTTATCTCATATGATATTTTTTATCTCATATGACATTTTGTGTCTCATTAAGAGTTTTCACTACTCTGAAAATATATTTTTTATATGTGTATGATTTTTTCAGATCATGTGATATATTTTATAATCCACACATGAACATTTTTATTCATATAGGATATTTATTTTTTCTCAATATATTTATCCTATTGTGATATTAAATATATAATGATTATCGATCGTACTATATTTTCCATTGAAAAATTTTAGGGAATGATGGTGTGTGACGTGGTGAGTTCAAAATAGCAAGATATAGGGAACTGCTGCATGGTGGATCTCGTGTATTCACTGTGAAATAGTTATTATTTATTTTTAGTGGGTGATTTTATTACATTAATGAATAAGGTCTAGGGTTCAATTATCAAAAATGACTCAAAGGAAAATAAATTCATGCCATGAAAGAATAAATAATTGGAAAAAACATATACATGGGAATAATTAGTATTCTCGACTACCACATGGATCTAATTGTGATGAGTTAATATATGAAATTTTTTTTTAAAATGGGAATATTTAATTCCTTCATTATTTTGAAAATATGTTTCCTCCATCATGGGAACATACGGCGGATGAAATCAGCTGTATGGAGGGGTTTTTTCATAAGAGGGATGCATGACAAGGATTGTGGAAGGTGTTGTATGATGATAGATGTTTCCCAAAGAGATTCAATATCCAAGGGATGATTAAAGATATAAAATATGATTTAGTCAAGCATGGAAAAACTCCAAAGTGGCTGTGTGTAGTAGATATCTACATAAGATCTCTTCAGATACTTTTAATTTATATTGCATCTTCTTTTATTTTTTAAAATAAATTTTATTTTTAAATAAATATATACTTTTTCATTATCCAATGATATTAATAATAAATATAATAAATTATTAATAATTTTTTGAAATTATTTATCTTAGTCTCGCTGTTTAAAATTTTATGCAGAGGCCTTGAATTTGGGCACATAGACCTTTTTAGGTTCAATTTTTAAGATGTCTTTGAGACTTTAAAAGAATTTTATATGGAAATCAACATGATTTTTTTAAATGTTAATTTAGGAATATTTAGGAATACACATGGAGGTATTTAAGTGATTTATTAGATATCGAATCAGATAATTCCATTAGGCATAAAAAATGGTTTGGCTGAAGGCTTAACTCTAGTATAGTTTTGGTTTCATTAAAATATTTTTTCACAGTCAATGTTAATCTAAATTAACTCTTACATTTAATAACATACACTCTCCTTTAATTTATTATTACTATTTTATATTAACATAATATTAAGATAAAAATATATAATTCCCATACATTAGTTTCTATTTATATAAACATAAAACAGAGTGAATGATTGTTAACTTTGATGCAACACACTCAACAAAAAATCAATGATTTCTATATTTAAGTATTTCAAGAATCAATATTTGGATTAGGATTCAAAATAAAATGATAACTATTAGTAAAATTATAAATAAATATAATGAAGTTAAAGTGTTTAATTATGATTTCAAAAATATAAAACACATATTAATTATAATGAGGAATTCCATTAATAATGTTCTGGGTCATTAATGTCTCAGTAGGATATATTAATTATTTATTATGATTATTCAATTGGTGATAATTTTTTCTTAGGGATTTCCATAAAACATATTATTTTCTTCCCCTTATACTCAAATTTGATTCTAGAAAACATTTCCCCCACTGTTTATCTGTTTATACAACATTTCATTGAAAATATTGTTCTCGTTTTATTACATACCTTCTTCATTTTATGATTTTATTTACTTTTCATGTTGATTAGAAAAGGGATATTTTTTACATACTTATTAATTAAATAAATAGAATTGGATTGTATTCATAATATTCTAGGTCACTATTTTGAGGGATATAAAGTGATTTCATATTTAGGCAGGGGATCATCTAGTTTTTTAATAAAAAAAATTTGTAAAAAGATATTTAAATTAAAATATGATTTATATTTATAAGTTTAAAATCATTATTTCAATCTTTATAATTCATTTTTTCCATAAACTATTTTTTCATGGATTTCCAAAAGGATAAATGTTTGATATTGACTTTCACTATATTATATCATTATGAAACCTTTTTTTAATGATGTTAAAAAAATTTAATGAAGTTTTGTATAAAATGATAAATAAAAACACATTGTTGAAATCCAAATGGGAATTTTTAGATATAAACCCAAATATTGACTGATGTGTTATTATATAGATACCACATTTTCATAAAATTAAACATGTTTTGATCCATGTTTGGTCGTTTATCATGTTTTCTACTACCAGACATTGTGGAGACGTTGATGTATCATTGTTTATGTATAGATGTCATAGGGTATCTCAAATGTTTACTTTATTAAGAGATAATTTGAGTCAAGAAAATTGAAAAAATGTTTTATTTATGTTTTTTGTTTTACTAATATTGGGACATTGAAATATATTACTACAGTGTTGTATTTTATTAAATGGGTTTGGTTTTTTATTTAGGTTATCTAATTTTTCTTTGGTTCGATTATTTAGAACTATTTTTAATATGTATGGAAGTACAATGTATGGTCAAACAATAATGAAATATTATTTGGATTCCATTAATTTGTTATCATATTTGTTGTTGTTGTTGTCGTTTTATTTATTTATTATTATTATTATTATTATTATTATTATTATTATTATTATTATTATGTAAGTGGGAAAATATTTCCACTTAGTTATTATTTTATACCGATGTTCTTGTCACAATCATTTGACAATATAGATTTCACTTTATCCTTTATTATGGACTATCATGGGTGATTTTGATGGTTGAACTGGGATACATCATTACTTGAAAAATATCAAAAACTGATCCATGAACTCATGAAACCCATAAATCATGAGCGCCATTAAAATAACTAGTGTATTAGGGAAATAAAATTGCATACCCTTGATACAAAAGTGTCCATAACAAAACCTAATTGTATTATTCAACATATATTCCACCATTACCCTCATATAGTGATATATTAAAAAAATTATGTCTCTAAAAACAAACTAAAAACATTTAACTAATTAAGAAATCATTTATCCTGGGAAGTGGTGGCATTCCATACTCATTGTAAAGATATATTGTTTATAGTCTTTACAAAACCTCAGAATGCCATACTCCATGGTAAAAAAACAACTGAACACCGAATGTTATCAAAATATAAATGGTTAACCCTTTTTATTATGATACTGCAAATCATTAATATTTATCCTTCATTATTTTAATTCAAATTGTGCTATCTTATAAGAATCCAATGAATCAATGTGATGATTTTTTTCGACCCTATCAAAAAATTGATGTCAAGTTGAGAGGGAATGAATCAAAATATATTCAAGAAAAACATTTAGAAACACTTCATCAAATAATAATTACAAATCAAAATAAACAACTACCAAATAAGATAAAAATACATAATACTACGAAAAAAATAATTTCAAAATGCATATGGACCATCTGGAGATTGATATCATGAATGAAAAATGCACATTGGACTTAAATATCAACAATAAAATCATAATCTAGAAGAAATAAATATATACAAGACTAGATTATAAAAAGTCTATTACAATAATAAAATTTTATAGTCATATCGATAATGGGATGAAATACCCCAGTGTATGATAATTTCCCATAATCAAATAATAACACCAAAACATCAAGAAAACAAGAAAAGCACCCAACTAGAATAGATATAAATACATAAGATAGAATTATTTCTAATTTTAGTCACAGATCATTGATAAAGGTATATAACATAATGGAGTGTGAATATCACAATTAAAATAACTCATAACCCGTGTCAAAATATATTCAAATTCTACCTCTTATGATCTCTAATTTTTCTAATGATAAACTATATATTAAATGCAGCTAAAATTGACCTGAGCCTATACCTTAATTACCCAACCACATCTACGACAATGATCAGTTCTATGTTCAAAATAGAAGGGTAAACATTGGGGTTTTTATGTGTGTTCAATCTCCCCCTACTGGCAGAATGCATTTTATCCATGATGTGGTTGTGGTATTCAAGGAAAATACTAATATGGATGCACTAGAAGCTGAACACATATTCCACCCTAGACATCAAGAATTTCGAGTTAGTAAAATAATTATTTTTAATAACCACCAAAAGAAAAACACACTTGAACAAAAATCCTATAGGATGACCAAGAATAGAAAACCATTTAGAAGCATTAATAACTCTAAGACTGACTCTCTACCAGCATGAAAATTATCATCCCTAGAATATGATACCTGCCATCTCCAAGTCATCTCCTTAGAAATCTATAACCACATTCCTCACGATATTTCCTAGAATATTCATGCCTCGTTAAAATAAATTTTTTCTTAGATAGCACCTGTCAATACATATGTATTATTAATTGATTTACCTGATAATGAATAGAAGGACACAGTACCTATATAAAATCTCATGCTCTAGACCCCACATTAGAGAATAGTTTAGGGGAATGTCAACTAGAACCCAAACTCATATACAATCATTCTCCCATTTCAATGACATAAAATCTCATACCCACTTACAAACTTCAATTTTGAATAAATAAACTCTAAAAAAGTATTTCCTCTAAAAAACATCCCATGATGAAACCAACTCATAATGATCCCTAAGATATATTAACCAACACTAATGAAAAATTACTCTTATATAACTAGTAAATAATGGTATTTAATTCTCATTTTATTCCTATATTATACCAAAAAATACCTCATTCTCTTCTGACCACAACTATGTCACTTGATCAGAGATCATCCCTTTATACATCAAGAATCTCTAACAATGGATATCAGGTAAAATTTCCTCCAAGACTATACATCCTATACGAGGTGACCACTCAAATGGTCAACTAAATTAATATGTCTCATCTCACTAATAATTCCAAATTATATATTTTTTTATTAATTATTATTTTTTATTTTAAATTATTTTTTATTTTTAATATTTAGTTATTAATTACTTAAAAATATTTTATCATATATTTATAATTTTATAATTTTATTTAATTTTTAGTAGTTTTATTATATCTTTTTATAATAAGAATTAATTTTTTTTAATTTATTTATAAGAATGTTATTTTGGAATTATTTTTAAATGCAAGTAAATTATTTTACTTTTAATTTTTAAAATTTTTATATTTTATTGTAAATATATTTTATGTGTATTTTAAAATTATAAATATTTTAATTTTGACATGAGATGTGTTTATTTATATTAATTTTATGAATTTCTATTATTATTAAGAGTTATAATCTAAAAAAATTATATATGTTCTTATTTTCATATTATAAGTACAGAACAAGTTTTTAAAATTATATTACTAATTTAATTATAAGTTCAATAACATGTATTTAATTATATTTTTTGTTTAATATTATGTTATATGTATGGATTTAAACTAAATAATATGATACTGATTTTTTTCAGTTGAGCTATGTTGAAGTAAAATCATGGGGGTACCAAGGTGTGTAATATTAAACTCAAAGGAATTTAGTGGTTGTAAGAATAATTTGTGGAACATAACGACATATAAGATTAAAGTTATCAAGATATTAAATAATTATATAAAATAGAGCAAGAAGTGTAAGAAAAAATTAACATAGTAACTCCCTATATAATAATAATTCGAACTAGAAACATGATTAATGTTTGGCAGTTTATAATTGAACGTATCAATCATAAATCTATATTAGGTTAACCTATTACAATATAATGATAAAATGTTTCATTCCATTGTAGGATAACCCTAATATACAGTTAAACTAGATTCAATTGATATCCCAATGAAAGAATTACTTTCAAATCATAGAGATATAAAAGGTAGTTGAATAATAATTAAAGGTTGATAAATTTAAACGGGTTGAATACTAGGAACCATATGATGTTACTATACAGATGATTTATAAAAATTCATATTGAAAAAAACAAAACTTGTGAACACTAATGGAATCCAATGATTAATGGAGTCACATTTTTATCAGTGGATGATAAATTAAGATCATATATTTTTTTGTGTAGATTTGTTTCTTTTGAATGGTTATTATTTTATCATGTGATTGATGATTCAAAAATATTTTTTAAATAAAATATATCTAGATTCATTGATCATTAGTCATTGGGGAGCGTTCTTGAGTTTTTTCAACTAGATGGATATGTTTTTGGCTGTAATTGAACTAGAATTTCAATGTAATGTATAAAACTCTAAATGTATACCTAGATAAATAAATTTCAGACATTAGAATCAATATTCAAGATTTAAGGAATATTTATTATTTGAATGAGTGTCTACTATTTCAAGAATTTCGTACATTCTTTTTCATTTTCTTCTAACTTTTTATAGTTTCTCCATTCATTTTAAATGAATTGAAAGAAATAGTTATCAGTATATCAAATATAAACATGATAGTTTTCATTTACTGTACTTACATGATTTAATCATCTCTTTACATTTTTTAAAATGTTGTAGGTTATTACAATTTAGAGTAAATATTTTATTGTTTTTTATATATTGTTTCTTTTATTCATTGAAAAATTTACTACGAAATCATGTTTTTTTCTCTCAGGGAAATAAATATTCTAGCCTTGAATAAATTTATTATTTTTTTACAAAGTATACTTATTCCAAGTAAATTTTCATTTATTATTAATACCTTATTTATTTAAAACATGTGCATCGCAATTGTATGATCCCATGGCCGTACGTGTTGAAACTTCTTGAATGAAATTTATTTTTTTAACTAATGGACGTTCTAGATTTTGAAATAATATTGGGAATTTAATTTAAGGATTGGGATTATCCTAAAGTGATGTTTTTATTATTTTAATTCACCTAAGAAGGTAGCTCTAGAGTGCCTCATGATCATCATGTATGTTTTAGTTGTTTTTTTGGGATGTCTTTTAGTGGAACACAACTTGGGGATCATGGTATAGGGGAATCCATGTGAAATTATAAAACTGAGGGAGTTTACCAATCATATTCTATAGAGAGTATTTTGATCAGACAACTAGATAATAGTTATGGTAATTTTTTTAAAATATTTCAAAGGAAACCATTTGAAAATTTATGATCAGCTACAGAGTCACCCGTAGATTTTGGCACATAGTTTGGTAAAACCTGTGACCAAATTGTCTAAGAGGGAGGGATTCTATGGAAAAATGCCTTGATAGTTGTCTCATGGTTTTTCCAACTATGTATATAAACTATGTCAATTATTTATGTGAAAATATCTATTTCCCCACAAAATTTTGCAAGTGGGATGAACCACTTCCTTTTTCCCAAATTCTTGTGTTGCCATATATCCTCTCCCCCTTATCCACATTTCCACCCAATTTGATTTGGGATGTTCTAAGTGTTATTTTTAGCTGATTTAGGTCAATTCATTGACTCTTTTTTCCATTGTTTATCTTCTCTTCCCCTACCTTTTATCATTTTTCCATGTTTAAGTTTTTTTGATTTCGATTCGACTAATATAGAGTGGATTCAAACAAAAATGATTCAGATTCTTCACAACTTTGGATGAGGGCATCCCAAGCCCCATTATTTAAAGTTTTAATTAAAGTTTTTATTTGGCATCTCACTATGTTTATTTTAAATGGTATTTCATTTAATTTAAATAGTAATGTTTATTGTTTGGTGATGTGTGATACAAGGTTTTTTCTAATGAAGATGGGGAACACCAAAGGTAGTTGGTGTGTGTTTGAATTCATTTCCTATATGGTGAGGCCACTAGTGGAGTTTTTAGAACTTATTACCCATTTGTAATAAATTTATTATTTAAATATTAATGTTATAATTAACTAATATGCGGTTTTTGGATATATTTCGTTATTTGGGAGAATTTTTTATGGCTAATGAATCATTGGAGGCTTGATTGGGTCTTTTATAACCATGTAAATGGCACCAGACTAAGACATTCATAAAGGGAATTGGCATCACCATGATGAAGGTGGTCCTCAATACATTATTTATAACTTAATGAGAGTTTTTTATTATGTATGTGATTTTTCTACACTTTATTGAAGCCAAACACCCACATGTTTATCTAATTTAATGATGAATTTAAAATGATTTTATTTTTAAATAAAATGAAATAAATCATGAATATGGGATGATGGTCTAAGTCTACATTTTTTCATGTGAATTTCCTTGTTCCCCTCAGCCCTAGATGGTTTATTCCCTGAGTTATCTTATATGAGATATGATTTTTGGATCCTTAGTGTCTTACTAAGGTGAGTATGACCTAGAATCCCTATTTAGGATCCCTTCCCATCCTCTGTGTAGATTTGTGAACTTAACTTAATGGACCACCTTAGAGTTACATTTGAATTTGAGTTGTTTTTTTGTGCCATCTATCTTCGGTTACCACTAAATCTTATATTATTACTCCAAGAGGTTATGAGATGTATAAGAATAGTATTAGGGACATATTTAATGTAGCTGTTGTAATTTAACCTTATAAATGATCAGAACAAGAAGGGGACTCCATGTAGGGATCCACTAATTCATAATAAAAAGAGGACCCTATGTAGGGTGTCTTCTTCTTGAATTGAATAAGGGTACTCGAGTAGGTACCCTAGTGAGAGTCCAAGCCTAAGAGGACATGGGGACATGGGTATAGAGGGAAGCATGTGTCAACATGGAACATGTACTGAACATGTGCTCATGGGGGAATATGGACTTTGGTAATAGTCAAGGACATTCCACAAAATCCATTCTTCAATTCAATTCCCTATTGTATTTTTAGGTATTAATAGATTACCAAATTTAGTTCCAAGGAATCAGCTTGTGGTAAAGATGCAAAAATGGTATTTTAGATTCCCCTTTCTATGTAATAGGATCTATGCCTGTTCCACATGTGATATTGATGTAATACGGATTGGAGGTGATGATTTTGTTGAGGATGTTCAGTGAATATAAGATACCAGGATTTTTCATGAGGAATAAATTATTATATTAATAACTGAACTCTTACTTACATTATTTTTGGTTTAGACCCTAAGTTGGGATGTCTTCAAGATGGTTAGTTCTTTGGAAGGAAGAGGTTATAGGTTTATAGGTTGGATGCAGGACTGTTAAATGTCATCTAATTTGGATACACGACATGTATCAATTACATGATGTCTAATGGTGTGGATAGGAGCATTCACATCATGTAATGTATTTTTATAGTTAGTAATACCCCGAGACATTGAAGAAGTTTAAGGTATTTAAAAATCATGTAAATACCCAAGATGGTTTTAAAAAATAAGAGGCAGCATCTTCTAATTTTGACAGAACACTCACCTCTCATCTCTATCTTGAAAATGAAGCCCGTAAAAACCCTAAATCTAGGTTTTGATCCTGATTCATTATTTGAACTCTTATTTGAACTCCTTCTGACATGCTCAATCTATGAAAATAAAGTATTAATTCCTTTTTAGAAATTATTCATTAATCATATTATCATCTGCACTATTCAGGTGCGAGATCATTTTCCTTATTTTTGGGATGTTCATCTGTTCTTCTTTTTTCTCCAAATTTGATTCAAATTGGGAGTTGATACTAGAGGAGCACACTAATATCGATCTATAATAGGTTGACTATACTTTTCTCATTGTTATTGGTGATTTATAGACCTATCTACCATAGTATGGCTTGATGTCCTTTCCGTCAAAACCTTGAAATTGAAGTGATTAAATGAATTAATTTAATATGAACATTTTAGTGATTCCATTATATAACCAAAGACTTGTTGGAGGTTGTTTCCCAAAAAAACACCACTAATGTGGTGATCCATGTATTAAATATGTTTTTTTCCTTTATTGAACCACCTAAGGGGTGCGTTATTGAACATCCCTAGAAAGAGGAAGACCACACATAAATGAGAGGAACCAAATTGCTTAATAGGAGATATTTTACATCCCCATGTATGTGATTCTTGATTTAATGGTTTATAGTGAACTTGAACTTCTAAAATGTTTTATTGGAAAATGTGGACATGAGTGGATAAACTCATCAGATATTTATAAATGTGAATTTTTATTAATTAGTGGGTATTCCCCATAGTTTCCATTGAATTTGAATCATGATATATGAGTAGGTATACTCATGAGATGAATATGAAGGTGAATGGTTATATAGGTGGGTGAAATTCTATGGTGTTAAATTTTTAATGGTATAAAATTGAGAATGACTCCATTGATTCCATACAAATAATTACTTGAATATTTAATAGGATAGTGAATGTCTTGTATTGTGTATGATCATTGGGTCTTGATTTTGAGGGATGCCTTGGGACTTTCTTCCCCATCGATCCAGCTTGTTTGGACTCCAATAGGATATGTTTGGTATGTATTTATCCTTATATTACTGCCCGTGCCAAACCATGTTTCCATCGTGATGCTCAAAGGACTTGATGTGGATTCCTTGGTCTTCTACACCTTGTTCAAAACTCATTTTTGTCTAAAACATGATTATACAACATGGCCATGAGTGATAAGAAATTCCTTGTTGAACTCCATTGATGTGGATGTTCTGACAGTTAATGTTATATGACAAGGACATGATAGATATGTTCTAAGATTTTATGGTGAGGTCACGATGTTTAATTTATTTAATTTTAGTTTCCATGTTATTGGAAATTAAACTTGTTTTATATAGAGCCTCTTGAGGCTTTCTGGTGTCACTTGTATTACTTACATGTCATTATAATTGTTAATTTCATTTACCTCTTACATATTTACCTAATCATGGATTAGATTATTATATTTCACATACTAGATTGTATAAACTGATGGGTGGTTTCCATCATGGATTGCATCTCACACCCTATTTGGGCCACTATTGGGTACCCGAACAGACTATTTGCATGTAGTTAGAGATAGAGGAAAGTGCCCCTAGTGTTATGCTTGATTTTTTTATCATGAATAGGATTAGGGGAGAATAAGACCAATCTAAGACTCATAATGCTATTTTCAGATATAAGTTTTGGTCTCTTTGGTATTTTGGATACATGTATTATATTTTACTATTGGGTACCTATTTTGGAAACATTGTAGATACATGTAAAATTATCATTTTATATGAGCATCCTTTTGATATTTTTATATTTTCCTACTAATTTTTTATTGTCTATTTGATTTACAACTTATTGTAGATGTATGTTATTGATATTCTATTGTGTTACACTCTGGTGATGAGGGAATAATATCCCCAATGACACACCAAGGAAATCACTTCTAGTTGGTAGCCTCTAGCATTTAGGGACATGTGATTGAGGTTATGTGACAAAAATTGATCAGGGTATGGTTGAGTGTTATACAGTTCTGGGAAGTTACAATGTGATGTCATAGAATATTTTTTTTATTTTAATTTTTATTTGGAGATAATAGAAAAGGATTTAAAGATTTCAGATTTTGGTAATGATCCATGATTAGTTTAAGCTAACTGACATAAAAGAAAAAGCCAAATATCCTCAAATGAGATTTCTATTCTCTGTATTTTGTCTATTATAGGTGATTTGATTCAACCATTGGTTGATGAACATGATTTGTGATGAATAATATTGATATGAATATGGGTTATATGTCTATTGTAATGTGATGAGATGATGATTTGAAATCACATGCATAATATTATGTACTTTACAAGAATCACTTTCCATGGATTATTAAATTCCATTTCGGATGCATTTCATGTTTCATGGTATTGTGATCGGTGTTGTGATTGTTTTACGTACTACTTTGATAGATTTTGTGTAGTGGATAGAGAATTAAATATTATATTTTAGTTCTTAACGGTATGGTCCTTAATGAATTGGAATGTGATAAAAATTCTTATTCTATCATTTCAATTGAATTTGAAGTGGTATATATTATATTGGCATCAAAGTTTGGTTCATGAGGTGTTATGGGCCCTCATGGATTGAAACATGGTGGAATATTGGTTAATCCATTGAATAAATGAATGATGGAAATAAAATAATAAATGAATATGAATTTAAATATAGTCTTGGAAACCTAGATTTGATGATGACCTAACATATTAGTGGGAAAGAGGTACTATATCTAGTGTGTTTTGGTGAATGATCATCTTACAGTACTGGATTTAGGTTCGGGCAATGTGGTATGACATAAATATTTGTGGTTTTTGACATGTACAATGTTTTTGATTTGAGTACTTTGATATCATTTTTTATTGAGTGTGATTGGAATTTTATGTGCACCCTATGACGAACTCTAGTCACCAGGAGGGTGGTGAAAACCATGCTTTGGAGGTGGTGAGCCATGAGATATCACTAGATCATCCTTTTTAGCTAGCTATGAATCCAGTGGTGGTTCCAGGTATAAGATCTATGGTATAGTTCCACAAGGGTGTCTTTATCGTCAAGCATTCTTTTTAGGAAACAACTCAGCCTACCATGTCTATGTTTGAGATAATGTGTGTGTGATCCAGAAATAGTATCCTCATACATTTTGTAAGGATAAAGGTCCATAGGCTACTGAGCTATCGATAGTGACTATGATACCGATCTTCAAGGATCTAGAGTCACCTCCTGAGGACAGTGTGAAGCTCACAACTTAAATTCTATGATCAGAAATGATGTACTACTGAGATGATTTGAACCAGGCTGATAGGCTATAGGATATGGTTTGGGATATTTTTTAAACTGGATTATTGTAATATATAAATTCCAAGACACTGGGGGAATCTATACCTAATGAATTCTTTCATCCGATTATGGAGTTGTGGAAGATATGGAGTACTTATACGTCCTTACAGATATTTATCAGTTTTCATTGATTTACATTATAGAGGAGTTATTGAGGGAGGGAAGGTTCAAGGAATGTATTCAACATGGAATCAGGTCTTTTGTAAATGTGTTCAGATTGACCTCTATCACTAAAATTGTGAAATAGGCACTGATTAAAGAGCATTTCATGAGGGAAGATGGTCATGTGGATTATTGGAGTGTATTCTCTAGACCTATTGGTTCAACATCTTTATACATTAAATTACATTTTGAGGCTACTCATGGGATGAGTACCAGTTTGGATAAGAGTACTGGTAGCTCATTTTTCTGTCATTAGTGAACCAGATGATCCAACATGAAGAATAAGTAAAAAATGACCATTTTGATTGACAATCTCATGGAATTAATGGGCCACATGAAACGAATCTATAGTACCTTCCATACAGCTATGAGTTGCAGGGGGTCAGATCTGACACCAGGTACATGAGAAGGTTTCTCATCTTCACATCAGGATGGAAGTTGAACAAGTTCTAGTAAATCAATCCGAATTAGTGGTGGTCATGGATGAGGAATCCGAACACCAATTACACTGAGGCATCAATGTGGTCCTACTCTATGTCATGAGGTTATGTCAAAATGCTATAGTTCATGCCAAATATTTTCGGTATGTCGTACCCCTTGGGATCAGGGATCCATACCATCTATGGTGAGAGGTATTTTGTTAGTGGACTCTACTATTTTATGTACTCTTTTTGATATAGTATCATCACATAGTTCCATATCTACACTAGTGGTGAAAAGGCCTGGGTTTATTATACTAAATAAAGAGTGTTTTATAAAGTTATAAACTCCATTGAGAATTAGGAATGATGATACATTCTAGTACAATGAGTACCCCCTTAAGGATGGTGGGTGACATTTCATAGGGGATCTTTTTTTCCATGAGATGAATGTGTTTGGCTTCATACTCAGGATGGATTGACTAGTAGATTATAGATTTTAGGATCATCGTTACCACTAGAGGGTGACTTTCACATCACAAAGAGGCTGTATTATATAATCCAAATGTTGAATGGGGGTGTCTAGGAGAGACAAGTTAAAAAAACATAATGGGCTATGCAAGATGGTAGCCTTGATCACTATATCATTTTTGGATGATCAGGGAACACATCAAGACGATTTCCCAAAATTAGATGATAACTTCATGTATGTCTTCCTTGATTACTTTTCTGGTTTACCACAAGATATATAGGTTGATTTCTCTTTTGAGATAGTTATAGGTGCTCCAACAGTATCCATTCCTTCAAACAGAATGGATATGAAAGAGTTATAGGAGTAAAATAGGTGGGTAGAGGATTTGGAGGTGCAGGGGTTTATTCAACCCATTAATTCTCCCTAGGGTTCTCAGGTCCTCTTGGTGAAAAATTCGGATTTTACCCTTATGCTATGTGTGGATTCATGGGAACTGAACTAGATGATGGATATGAACTCATATCCAATGCAATGTATATATGAACTATTTAATCATCTTTGAGGAGTTTTGTTGTTCTATATAATTTATTTTATATCCATACATCACCATGAACTTGTTATACCTGTACACATAACTTGTAAAACATTTCATCATTGGTATTCTCTATACGAATATCTAGTTATGTGGTTCGGTGTCACGAACTAACCTATAGTTTTCATGACATTGATGAACAAATTATTCCATTATTATATGGATTTTGTGTGTGTGGATATCATGAATGAAATATTTTTGTATTCTCATAATCAACATGGCCATGAAAAACATCATGAGATCATTTTGGATACACTAAGAGAGAGCCTCAATTAATTTATTTGCACACAATGTGTCTCATATGGATGAACTTGATTCACTTACTAGGTATATTATCTCAATGATATGAGTATCAATAGGCCTAGAGAAGGTTAGTGATTCATCTTCCTTGGAGAATCCCAAGACAATATTCTACATATGAATTCCCATGTGGATAACATGATTGTACATGCATTTCATACAGAACTTCTCACACCTAGCAGCGCCGTTGATGGGATTAACTATGATGGAGTGAAGTTTTTATGGTTAGATTCATGTGAGATAGACTTTTAAGAGTTCAAAGGGAGATTGTATTTATCACTAGTCTATATATTTCTAGAGATGGGTAGGAGATACATCGTTTACTATGATGCATTAGGTATCAGGCATGGAGATGTACTGATGTATGGTTATAGAGTCTTGGTGTTTGATTCTCAAAATATGATTCCACATGAGAGGAATTACCTCATTCATGGTTTTGAGTTTGCTGCGGATGTTCACGCTATGTGTTGTAGGATTCATTACATACATGAAGATAAACTTTTTGTTGTGTACGAAGCACAAAATCCTCATGCACATACTTACATAGTGTGATTTCAATTATAGGTGGTGACTATGGTTGGAGTTCCACAATTCATTTTACATTAATATTGCCTACATGTATGGGAATATAAATTCAGTGACCGATCTACTGAGTTGGAGAACTAAGATACATGCAGTTTAGTAGGCCAGTAGTGAGTGGAAACTTATGTCTTTATTCATTGAGATGCAAATGGAGGTTCAAGATTGTTAGAGGATATTTATCTTTAATCCTTCAATGTGACCTATGACCTACTGTATTCTATTAGGATAAGGCAACTTTCTTATTTAGAGGGCCTAGTCCTACAAGAGAGTGTTGGAGGTTGGGATCCACCTCCTGGTTGGACCAGAGGAAAGGATACGATTCAGAATATACTTGGTTGCGTTTGGGTTCTAGTGGATATAAAAATGAGTTGATGTGTTAGTTTCATTCCTCATCATGGGAAATGTATCCTAGAGTCACCAAGATGTAATGTGACATACTGTAATAGTACTGGTGGCCGATTATGATGCATGTGGTAGCTAGTTTTGTTAAATGGTGTTCCATCTATTAGTTGGTGAAGGAGGAAAATCATCTACTAGCGAGGATTTTATAGAAATTACCAATTCCGAAGAAGAAATAGGATGATGTTGTGATGAATTTCATTATTGGTTTAACAAGGTTTCTTCAAGGTAACGATGTTGTGTGGGTTTTTGTTGATAGGCTCCTGATGTTTGACCATTTATTATTAATAAAGGAGAGATTCAGAGTGGATTATCTTGGAAGTTAGGATATTAATAAAATATTACAACTTCATGTTGTTCCATATATAATCATTTCAGATTGGGAATCCATATTTACTTCTCATTTTATGAAGAGTTCACAGAGGGCCCTGGGTGCATATGTGATTTTGAGCACGGTCTACCACCCTCAGACTGATGTCTAGATAGGGATTAGTATCGACATGCTTACGGTAATTCTATAGGCATGGTCTTGGATTTTGGGGGCTCTTGGCAGAGGCATATTCCCCTAGATGAGTTCATATACAACAATAACTGTAAAGAGACAATACAGATGGTACCTTATGAGGATTTTTCTAGTAGGCCATGTTAACCACTCTTATAATGGTTAGAGTCTGGGTGATTCATCTTTTCCAGGACCATATCCCATGTAGGAGAATTTTGATCTCATCTAGTTGATGTAGAAGCAGATGGAAACATCCTTGTCTTGACATCAATCTTACGTCGATCTCCAAAAAAGACCTTAAGAGTTTGAGGTCGGGGATCATGTATTTTTTAGTGTTTAATTGAGTTTGGGACATAGAAAAATACGGAGATAGGGTATGATTTTTCTAGGATATTTAGGGTCCATCCATATTTGAGGTACATTCGGTCCACTGTCCTATTAGTTTTAGTTACATCATTGGTTCCAAGCCATGCATGACTTCTTCTATATATCTCATTTCTGACACTACCACATAGACTTGTCTCATGTTTTTCATCTCGAGGAGGTTGATTTACTGGATGATTTATCCTTTGAGGAGCCTCTAATTCGTATCTCTGATAGTATCAAAGAGGTTATTCAATTTCAATTATTTCCACTACTATAAGTGTTACAGAATAATAGATTCTTATAAGAGGACAGATGGGTGAAGGAGGCCAATGTATATTATCAGGGGTCGGAGTTGTTCTTAGATGAGTCTTTACCACCCATGAGAGGTAAATTATGGGAATAATTTATTTCAGGGGGAGGATTTAAATATTTTTTGTTTTTTCTTGAGGTATATTTTTTTGTGGTCTTATTCTTCTTTAAATTCATTTTGGCTTAGACCATATGTCAGATTGTGTTCCAATTGGGTAGTTATTAGGAAGGAAGAGGTAGGGGAGTTGTATATATGCCACATGAAAATTACACACTGTGTAATTGGTGTATAAGATGTGTATCAATTACATGATGTGTAATGGTGTGGCTAGGATCTTTCACATCATGTAATGGGGTTTTCCATGGAGGAGTATTATTATAATTATATGAGTTTTAAGGTATTTACACATTTCAATAGCCAGAATGTTTTTTAAATAAGAGTTTGGAGAATATATTATTGGAGAGAACCCTCAAGTATCCCCTATATCATGCATAATAAACCCTCAAAAATCCTAATGCTATGATTCTCTAACGATTCATCATCTCTACTCAGATTCGAACACTACCATTTGTGTTTGATCCATTCCACCAAGATATGGATTCCTTTTTATCCATTCATTTTTCTTCTGGGTATCACCTATTATATTTTGGTGTAGACATGTTTTCCCTATTTTCAAGATCATCATCTGTTATTATTTACCTCCCAAAATAAGTCAAATTAATAGTTGATACTGGATTAGTACTATACTACCATGCTATGGTAGGCGGTCTATTATTTCCTATTGGGTTTGATTATTTTTAGAACTACCTGTCGCAGCGATTCCATCCCAATTTTTTGAATTAACCCAGGAATTGAAATTATTAATTGATTAAGTTTATTTATAAAATATTAGGGGTTCCATTTAACTTTCCTGAAAATTTTTTAAGGATTTTTCCCAACCAATGGGATCCCATGGGTTGTTCCATGTATTGTCCTTTTTTCCTTTATTTAACCTCCCAAGGGGTGTGTTCATGATATTTCTTAGGAATATTATTGACATATATAAAAGAAATAAATCAAATGTATTGTTAGAATATGTTTTACATCCCATTACATGTGATGCATGATTAAATGCTTAATATTGAACTTGAACTTCTTAAGTTGTTTATATAGAAAATGTGGAAATGAGTTGGAAAACTCTTTTGATATGTTTAAAAGTGAAATGTGATAATGACTGGGTATAATAAAAGGTTGATTTTGTATTTGAATTGTGATATATGAGTGGGTATAATCTTGAGATGAATTTGAATATGAATAGTTGTCTGATTTTGTAGAATCATATGGTTTGAATTGAATAATGGTATAAATTGGTGAATGACTCCATAAATTTCTTGGATTGTGTTCCTTGGATCATGAATTTAGTAATGGATGCATTGGATTGAGTATACTCTTTCATTATTGATTCTGTGAGATTCCTTGGGCATTTCTACCACTTTGTTTCAGCATTCTCAGAATTGTGTATAACATATTCGGTATGACATGCTCCATAGACTCCAACCACTTCCTAACTGAGCTTCCATCGAGATACTCCTGGTAATCAATGGGGATTTTATTTTCTTTTACACATTTAATACAACCCTTTGTGGTTTGACACTTGGCAATATGGAATGGACCTACGAAATATGAAATGATTTGTAGAACAACTTAGTAGTGGATGTTATGGGACATTATGTTGTACTGAATGATATTGGTTGGTATTGATATATTTTTATATAATGGGGATTCTGTGTTTAATATATTTACTTATGCCTACCTTGGTATGTGATAAGACACTTACTTTTTATGCAGCCTCTTGATTCTTTGTGGTGTCACTTGTAGTATGTATATACAACAAGTATCTTTACATTCATTTACTCGGTACATATTTACCTGAACACTACTTTTCTTATTATATTGCATATCCTGATGGTATTGGCAATTATGTGGTAACCAATTGGTATAGTATCTCAAACCCCTTTCAAGATTCCATTAGGTTATAGAACATACTCTTTGAATGAATGCAGAGATAGGGGAATGCAACCACTATTCGATGCTGGATTTTTTGCAATGCATAGGAGTATGGGAGAACAAGACTGAGAAAAAACCATGATCCTACATTGAGATAGAATTTTTTTTATCTTTTGTATTTTTGATACAAGTATTGTATTGTATAACTATGTGACTATATTTTATTTTTTTGTAGAAAATGTTCCATCATCATTGTGTATGATCTTCCTTTTAATATTGTTATATATTAATGAAAATTTTATATTGTCTGTATGATTTAATCCTTCTACATCTATGTTATTGAGATTCAACGATGTTACACTTTGGGGATGATGGAATAGTCTCTCTATTGACACACCGAGCACCCCACTACTAGTCAGTGGCTTCTAGCATTTCGGGAGATACACCTGAGGCCATGTGACCGACCGAGCTCATGGCCTTGTTGAGTGGAAACCTAATATAGGATGACAAAGTAACTATAATTTAATATAGTAATGTAAAATATGGATGGAAAACGTGGATTTAACGTTACTTCATTATTGGATTACCTAGATTCCATGGGTCCCTAAGATTCCTAGTCTTCTAGGATCTAATCATTCATGATTTTGTTTTGTTATCATTTTTATTATTTTATGATGAAGTTTTAATGCTATTCCTAGGAAAACATCTTGGATCCAGTTGGTGAAACCATGTGACATTACACACACACAATTTCGATTCCCATGATGCTTGGGATAGAGTTTTTGGTCATAGTGATTCGTGAATTTTCTGGTTCAGTGATTTCCCCAAACACATATAGATTTGATTTTATCCATATATCATATTATAGTATGGAGAGATACTTGGGATGAATGAGATCTGTGTGTGGAGTTGTTCATAACGAGTGATTATCCATTGATCCAAATAATTGGAGATTCATGGATTATACCCTATGATTAGGTATTAATATGGTTGGAAAAGTCATAATGTTGTACTCAGAGAGCTTAGAACACATTGATTTATGTACGGTCAATTGAGGTCATAGACCCAAGGATCGATAGTGGTTTCTCATTTACTTATTTTCTTGTAGTTATTATTAAATTATAGTTGATCATTTCATATTCACATTTCAATTCATTAATATACTATTATAGGATTTCATTGTGGGTACCCAATGTAATTTTTTACTCACACATTTCTTAGGACACCATGGAACATGGGTACCTGAGCAGACTCTCACTTGGTTACATGAATAGGTCAGGAGTGGCTCAGGTTTGATTGAATAAGTAAGCTTAATGAGTACATAAATATCATATGAAAGATTATGGATTTGAGATTGAGTAGAACCATTTCATTAATTTTATTTCCTTTTTTTTCAAGTATTTTTGATCAACCTAGTGGGTAATCCATCTTGTATTCCATATGTTAGTCTTTTTTTACAACACATATACAGTTTATTTTAGTAGTATTTTGTAATATGATTTTATGGATATGTTGAATATTTTTTATTTCTAACTTGATTTATTCTCATGTATAAGTGGTGAATTCTCCCCAGAGTACCACCTTAAAAACTAACAGCTAGATAAGAGACTTGAGAATTTTGGGAGGTGTGCTTGAGTTCTTGTGGTGGTCCGGTCTAGTTACTATTTAGAGTGATACATGGTAGGGTTTTACAAAGATGTATTATAGTATGTTTTATATATGTAACTATTTTGGAATATGGTATCCAAGAGTTTATGGAAATTTGAGAGCCTGTGATGAATAATGTGTATGTATGTCATGAACACCTATTTCAGGAGGAATACCATGTTACTAGGGGATGAAGATTAGTACTTATTGATAAGTGGTGTTACAATTGATATGATTTATACCTCATGTGTTTCACATGGTGTTTGAAATTAATGATTTGATAATATATTTTTTCACATTCTTATCGGAATAAATCTAGTTATTGGATTTGACTCTTAGTTTGTGGATGAAAGATGTCTATCATGAATCATTAGTTAGAACATATTATTTACATGATATGTAATGAAATGATATTTTTTTCACTAATTATTGGTTTAACCTGTTAATGTGTTGGAAATTTCTCATAAAACATTTTCCTATATAAATACATTCTTTGAATATAATCATCTAGAATAACATGTATATTTTTCATTTTTATGGCATGCCTTATGTATTTTTGGTGATATTATTATTGACATAAATTATGCATTACCTTGGTACATGGTACATATAGTTACCTTATTAAGTCAATACATACATTTAATGTCTTTGTGATGGTCCCATTGTGTCTCTTCAGATATCTTTCTTGGTAACATGATGTGTTAGTAATAACTTATATGATGTTTTCCAATATATCCTGGAATGGAATTATAAATAACATAGAAAATGTTTTTGTTTTTTGGTTCTTATCATCTTTGTTGAATCCATTATATGATTATTCCATGGATGAGATCATTATTATTTAGAGAATAACATGTTGGTAGATTTCTGTAGATGATTAGTGCCATGGTAGGATAATAGTGTTGAATGTGATGTGGTAATTTTATGAGACCCCTGAGTGGGAAGGTGGGATTGTTTGGTATCACATATTTTTTGATTCAGGAGAACGATTGACACTTAATTTTATTAGAGTTCTGAGAGAACTAACATATCATCTTGGAAGAGGTCTTAGGGACTCATGAGGCATTACTCAACATTCTAATAAGTTAGTACCTTGTGTTATGTACAATGAAACCCCATGAGAGTGGTTGTATTAGGATTGCGATTCAATTAGAGGATGATTCACAAGTTTTTCTTTTTCTTTAGATTTATGAATGGTTGTTTAAATTGAGTATTTGAAGGATTCATAGATAGGACATGGGGATATATGAATTTAATCTTGGGAGCTAGTACCTTGGGATGAAAGGTAATTGGGGTGTCATGGTTTATGAAAAACCTTTATGGGAATGGATTTTCATGTTTCTGACCCTTTTAAATTTTGATTCAATTTAGTATGTGTTGTAAGTGTGGGTAGATGCTATTATATTAATATGATACAAGATAGTGTCTACATTTTTGCATGGACTGATAAGTTTTCATGTCATCTACAATGAAATATGATTTACATACTTATATATTACATCTTATTAGATATATATTCATTTCGTTACATAATAATACATATAATTAAAGTAAATGCTTAGTTTTATTATAAACATGGGTACTAAAACAACTGGTTTATAAGTGAAATACATCATTTCCTACCATGTTATTAACCAACAGAATACTTCTGAGAAATATGATACATAAAAATGTATTCATAACCAGGTGAACTAAAACATAAATAAGTAACATATAACAAAATAATTAAGGGTAAACAAGGTAGATATCAACATAACAGTGGAATAAGGGTATTTGAACATGAGAATAACATTTTAAAACAATACCCTACATATCATGGATTTAAACTAGATTCATGGAAAAAATATTTGCAGTTCCGAAGACTTAGATCATAAACAAATCAAATAACATAATACATGATAGTATAAAATGAGCATAAGACATATAGTTTTAGTATACACATATTAATTTAAAATACCTTGTTTTGGAAACCCTTGTGACATTCATAACATGTTAGGAACGGGATAACATCCCATGTACCTATATAGGGCTTGATATAACATTATATATACCATCTTTTGGGATTTAGATAACCTCCCATGTAACCTATTGTTTGGTCTAGGGATATCTTATTGTGTACCCTATTTTATCCATTGGATATACTCCATTTAACCATTTTTTTCTTGGGATATCCTCTCATGTATCTTCATTCAGCCATAGGTTAACATCTCATGTTCCCTATTAGATCAAACAAAATTCAACATTACCCGATGAATTGGAGGGAATATATATCCCACCCATAACATAATTAAAATCATATATATTCATGTAAAAATATAATATAACATCCATCATATCATAACCCGTGAATAGAAAAATGTTTCATAAAAATTTCATCATAATGTAACCAGTGAAAAAGAAATAAGTTTGATAAACATTTGAACATTTAATCATAGTATCACCCATGAAAAATTAATGGGGTTTGTAAACATATTCTCATAATAAACTTTATGAAAATTATGAAATTATAAGGATGGTATCATTGTATAAATACAAAAATAAATATTTATTAATATCAAAGGATTTAAACTTATATAGAATATGATTTTGAAATATTGCATGGAACATTTCTTCATGAAAATATCATTTGACATTTGAAATCACCTGTTTAAAAAAAAATATTCCCAAATGTTCAAGAAAAAATTTTCTTAAAAAATAAACTTGTAAAATTATAAAGAGATCAATAAATAATTGTGTGGTCGTGATGTTATAAAATTTGAATCATGTTTTACAAATTAAAAAATATCCATTTCATATTTTTGGTAAAAAGGCAGACTACCTCTTAGGAAAAATAAGAAAATGAATCCCTTTAAATCATTTTGTAAAAAACATAAACATGTGTTAAAATTTATTTAAAAATAATTAGGTTATATTAAATATTTAATTATAAAATCACTTTGGAATTACAAATATTTCATCAAAACATTTATAGAAAACATGGACCTGGAATAAAAATAATTTTCAACTGAAAAATGAAATATAGTAGTTTTTTATTAAAAATAATCATTCATTATATTGAGTAATTAAAGAGATTAAAATCATGTTAAAACATGTATTTTATATAAATAACAAGATACGAATAAAATAAATGAGTTTATTGATAGTTATATCATTATATTGAATCATTGGAAACATAATAATAAATAACCCAGATAAAGAATGAGATTGTAATATAAAATATCTACCATAGTGTTATCTTTTGAATATTAAGACAGATGAGAGAAATAAATGTATATGGATATGTATATTAAATAATATTCTATATAATAATATTAAAATACATTCATTTTTAGTATACACACTATAAAAATTAACTATGTGGGGATTATGAAAAGAGTAAAAAAATGTCACATGAAAATCCCCTACCACTATAGTGCAACTCTAAATGATTAGCCATATGAAATAATAATATAAAATGAAACATTAAATATAATTTACACATTTATAAAAATTATATAACATTTCAATGTTACTATAAATAAACCTAATAAAATAATATAGGTAAATAACATAACCCATATCCAAATGAAGAAAATTTGAGATGATAAACACTTACCTAGTGTCTCAAAATTATTAATAAACATGAAATGTAACACCCCGGGTTTAAAATTATGTTTTATGTTTTGCCAATGTTTTCAAGATGTAATAAAATAAATTACCAAATGAAAATATATAATTATCGAGTACTTTATTCATACAAATACCAGAATAAACCCTTGATACACAAAAACTAACCCATTAAACCCACTGCTATTGATAACAAAACAATTGGAAGACTACCGAGAAACACAACGACGCCGATCGAGTAGTTATCATCTCCTGGATCTGATAGAAGAACAAACGTTGTGGTAAGGATGATAGGAATGAAACTAAAAATAAGTGGAACATATAAAACCATCTCTGAAAGAAGTGGCGGGGGCGTCGTGATATTTTTCTTCTGAGTGTTTGAACGACCCGTAAAACATTGGTATTTATAGAGTTTTATCCAACCGTTACAAAAAATAAACTCTCCGTTATTACTTTTAAAAATTTAAATAAAAGTGACTGTTGATGTATAAATAAAATAACTGAATAAAAACATTGAAATTGAAAAAAAACAGAATATAGATCTAATATATATATATAAGACAAAATGATATATATATTGAGATAATTATTCTATATAAATAAAAAAATAAATGTTAAAGATGAAAGTCGGGGTAGGGTTTTTTGTGTTCGGGGGCTTGAGGTCGACGTGGAAGGAGATCGAAATCAGCACCGCTTTGAGTGTGGCAGGAGAAGAAGCTCGTGTCGCCGTGAGGGTTTCTGGTCGAAGAGAATATTTAGTCGAGTCATTAGGCCAGATGAAACAAAGCCGTGGGTCTCTTTTCTGTCGAGTTTGAGCGTCAGTCCAGGTCGAGACCAAGACGTAAGTGTTTGACCTTCAATTAAAGCTCGGGCGTAGTCCAATGTTCATTTGCTTTTAGGGGTTTCGAAGAAGTGTTCGAAGCGCGATTACGGTTCATTTACACCCGATCTGTTTTGAATTGATGTATCCGTATGAGTTATGACGAAGGTGACTTTCAATCTACTACCATTGTCATGTTTTTCAAGTAGGTATTTGTTTATCCGATATTTAGGTATTCGAATCTGATTTCCATATTCAAATTTTGATATATTAATTAGCATGTTTGTCTATTTCTGTATTTTTTTCAAAGTCTTATCCGTTATCTTGTTGTCGGTAATTTAATATATTCAAATTGATTTTGGTTTATTAAATATCAAGTTGTGTATTTCAGTCGATTTCCTCCACTTGCTTCTGGTTAATGCATGGAATTTCTTACTCAATGTCAGTGTTTGTCTATTTTTATAATCTACAATTTAATTTGGGATCATTTTTGTCAACGATTCTATTTTGGATGTTTTGGTATGCGGCTGTGGATCATCACGTAACAGAGATGTAATGTGTAAACATCAATTTTAAATTCATTTTTCTGTTTCAAGATTGTGATCTCTGTTGAGATATTTGTTTTGGACAAACTGCAAGTTGTTTACAATTAATAAAATATTCCAAATACACAGTAACACTATGTATAAATAAATATCTCAGGTGGGATGAAGAGGCCACCCTACATAGCATTTTTCTCTGGTCTGTTGATGCTATGTGTGACAATAGAACTGGCGAAGAAGGACCCTTTCATTTCCATTTCTCATTCTTAGTTCTAATGTAGTGTTTGAAGTTTCTCACATCCTTCATGGGTGGGTATGGCGTTTGGGAAAGTATTATGCTACAGAACGATTAGAGGTAATGGACTTTTTATTTTCAAATAATCGCTCTTATATTCTAATTCAATTTTTTTTAAGGGACTATTTAATTTCAATTACGTAGTATGCAATTCCATTTAACATTAGGTTAGGGGAAAATATTAATTTTCCAACATTTGGTTCTTTTAAACTCTTATTTCCATAAGGAATTATGTATTTTTAGAAACATTCTATGCAATTACATATTATTGTTTTTGTAAGGGAATAATTGTTTTACTCTAAATTTTCTTATGAGAAAATATTATAGTTTTTATGATTTCTTGGTTTGTATAAAGAACTATTTCCAATCATTTCAATTTCTAAAAAACATTTATTATATAATTCTATGCAGTTTAATAATCTTAAGTAGACTTCAATTCCTCCTCTTTTATAATCTTCCAAATAGGTTTAGTGATGCTTTGTTGGAGTTTTTATACCTAAAATCAGCGTAAGGGATAAACTATTTTTTAATTTATATTGTTATTTTATGGGTTGTAATGCTCATTTACGCTCAAAATGATGATTTGTATTTTATGATTTTAAGGCGAGGTTCGAACATCTATTTATTTTCCAGAAGTATTTACAAGCTTTGATTCTAATTGTTTTCTAAAATTATATAAAGTTATATAATCTGTATTTTTGAATATTCATTTGACAGAATCCTAAAAGGGATAAAATATTATAATAAGTTATGATTTATTTTTATGGATATACATATATATATTTAGATTAAATTACCATGTTTATAATCCTACTACCATGTTTATAATATTATTTTCAGTTTATTTTCATGTTTCACGTTACGTATCAACATCTTCTATCAATATTATCGGCATCACACTTGCATATACATTTTCCATGTGTTTATGCATATCATCGACGTTCATTTCTCTAAAAGTAAAAATATAGTTTAAGTTAAAAAGATAAGGTTCTGTTCTCAAATTCACCAATTACAAGAATTTCAATATAAAATTGAACGTCAAATTTATAATGTTTTATTCATAACTTTATTAATTGTCAGAGTTAATTTAAATTAAAACTGCACATATTTTCAACAAAGAGGATTTGAGAATGAATGATTAATCGCGGGGATATACCTTTTAAAGTGTAGAAGAGTTGGTCATAACCAAACTTGTAGATGATAAAAATATGGAAGTCTTTATTTAATTATGTTGTATTTATAAATACATGTGTACTTTAAATACATTGATAAGTTAAGGGCATAAACTCCAGTAACCAATACTAGTATATATGTAAAGCAGACTTTAAACGTTTTCTAAAAGTATCGGCTCTTGTTCGTTGTAAAAATAGAAGGTCATTGGGAAGTGAACCCATCCTTCACTATGTGGGTAGGCCCCAGACAACCTTCGACGAATCAAGTTTCCTCAAATGATGTTTTTTTTCATGAAGTTTTCTTAATATTTTCATGACAAAAATCACTGGATTAGTTTAAATTTTTTTTTTCAAAGTATAATTAATTTTCAAAATCATTATATTATTTTGTAAATTAGTTTTTCAAATGTATTATAAAAGTGATTTTTTTTAAAAGGAATTTATCAAAGGTTTTCAAAACCCCTTACTGAGTATCTTTGGGCTCACCCCAAGATTTTAAATGTTTTCACAGGTATCTTAGGAGTTTATCGTAGATGTCGTCGCTTATGGTGTTAGCGCACACGGAAGCGTAATGGAAAAAAAATATTAGTTCAGTTCAACTTTGAAAAATGTAATGTTTTTTCTAATACTCCAGAACCTAGACCGGTAAAAGATCGTCATTTTGTTTAAAGTGTTGTGAAATTTTTAAGTTATGTTTATAAGGTAAAAAAAATTTACACAGCATTTTGTTGGGATGAGTTTGAAATAGCAGGCTCGGGGCATCACACTTGGTATCAGAGGAACGGTCTAGAAAACTCTGGAAATTTAGAACCCTTTGATAAATTGACTGTCGTTCTCACTCAACATTCTTCTTTGTAATTTTCAGATGGAATGAAGGAGAACTCAAACAAGTCTCTTAGACCTTTCGGATGAATTACTCGCTATGATCGTGGAAAAATCATGCAATGAAGAATTTGAGCCCTATGAAGCCATGCAGATTTCTTGAAAACGTCTCTATAATATATCAGGCACACCAGATATACTTCATTTTCATCATGGTTCTGGTTTCATTTTCGAAGATATCATGCAGATCCAACATCATTTCTATCGACGCAATGGAGCATATTACGAAGGACTTTTTAGGTGTTTTACAATGTTTGAGCAACCAGAATCAATCTCTAATTTTTACAAAGCAGCTGAAGAAGGAACTCTTCGCGCAACATTTATGTGTCAACTATTAAGCTTTTACTTCATAGGAAGAATTTATGATGAATTCGAAACATTTGAAGATGAAGCAATGATACTTTCTTATAGGAATCAAATTCAAGACGAACTTCTCGGATACTATATTGATTATCATTCCTTGAGGGCTGTCTTCTGATGCTTACATCCATACAACCCCTCTTGCACTAGTTGCATTTGGGCGAAGGAAGTGGAATATTTCGAAGACACATTGAACTTTAATTTCTTAGGGAGATATGGAAACCATGGAAGACAACTATGCAGACCTTGGGGACATCATGTGAGACTCAGAATAGATGGGAATTAAGAACGATAAGTTTAAATGAATTTCGAGGACGAAATTCTATTTAAGGGGGGTAGAATGTAACACCCCGGGTTTAAAATTATGTTTTCTGTTTTGCCAATGTTTTCAAGATGTAATAAAATAAATTACCAAATGAAAATATATAATTAGAGAGCACTTTATTCATACAAATACCAGAATACACCCTTGATACAAAAATACAAACCCATTAAACCCACTGCTATTGATAATAAAACAATTGAAGACTACCGAGAAACACAACGACGCCGATCGAGTAGTTATCATCTCCTGGATCTGATAGAAGAACAAACGTTATGGTAAGGATGATAGCAATGAAACTAAAAATAAGTGGAACATATAAAACCATCTCTGAAAGCAGTGGAGGGGGCGTCTTGATATTTTTCTTCTCAGTGTTTGAATGACCCGTAAAACATTGCTATTTATAGAGTTTTATCCGACCGTTACAAAAAATAAACTATCCGTTGTTACTTTTAAAAATTTAAATAAAAGTGACTGTTGATGTATAAATAAAATAACTGAATAAAAACATTGAAATTGAAAAAAAACTGAATATAGATCTAATATATATATATAAGACAAAATGATATATATATTGAGATAATTATTCTATATAAATAAAAAAAATTAAATGTTAAAGCTGAAAGTCGGGTTAGGGTTTTGTGTGTTCAGGGGCTTGAGGTCGACGTGGAAGGAGATCGAAATTAGCACGGCTTTGAGTGTGGCAGGAGAAGAAGCTCGTGTCACCGTGAGGGTTTCTGGCCGAAGAGAAAATTTAGACGAGTCATTAGGCGAGATGAAACGAAGTTGTGGGTCTCTTTTCTGTCGAGTTTGAGTGTCAGTCTAGGTCGAGACCAAGCCGTAAGTGTTTGACCTTCAATTAAAGCCCGGGCGTCGTCCAATGTTCATTTTCTTTTAGGGGTTTCGAAGAAGTGTTTGAAGCACGATTACTGTTCATTTACACCCGATCTGTTTTGCATTGATGTATCCGTATGAGTTATCACGAAGGTGACTTTAAATCTACTTCCATTTTCCTGTTTTTCAAGTAGGTATTTGTTTATCCGATCTTTAGGTATTCGAATCTGATTTCCATATTCAAATTTTGATATATTAATTAGCATGTTTCTCTATTTCTGTATTTTTTTCAAAGTCTTATCTGTTATCTTGTTGTCAGTAATTTAATATATTCAAATTGATTTTGGTTTATTAAATATCAAGTTGTGGATTTCAGTCGATTTCCTCCACTTGCTTCTAGTTAATGCATGGAATTTCTTACATAATGTCAGTGTTTGTCTATTTTTATAATCTACAATTTAATTTGGGATCATTTTTGTCCACGATTCTATTTTGGATGTTTTGGTATGCGGTTGTGGATCATCACGTAACAGAGATGTAATGTGTAAACATCAATTTTAAATTCATTTTTCTGTTTTAAGATTGTGATCTCTGTTGAGATATTTGTTTTGGACAAACTGCAAGTTGTTTACAATTAATAAAATATTCAAAATACACAGTAACACTATGTACAAATAACTATCTCGGGTGGGATGAAGAGGCCACCCTACATAGCATTTTTCTCTGGTCTGTTGTTGCTATGTGTGACAAGAGAACTGGCGAAGAAAGACCCTTTAATTTCCATTTCTCATTCTTAGTTCTAATGTAGTGTTTGAAGTTTCTCACATCCTTCATGGGTGGGTATGCCGTTTGGGAAAGTATTATGCTACAGAACGATTAGAGTTAAGGGACTTTTTATTTTCAAATACTCACTCTTCTATTCTAATTCAATTTTTTTAAGGGACTATTTAATTTCAATTATGTAGTATGCAATTCCATTTTACATTAGGTTAGGGGAAAATATTAATTTTCCAACATTTGGTACTTTGAACTCTTATTTCCGTAAGGAATTATGTATTTTTAAAAACATTCTATGCAATTACATATTTTTGTTTTTGTAAGGGAATAATTGTTTTGCTCTAAATATTCTTAAGAGAAAATATTATAGTTTTTATGATTTCTTGGTTTGTATAAAGAACTATTTCCAATCATTTCAATTTCTACAAAACTTTTATTATATAATTCTATGCAGTTTAATAATCTTAAGTAGAATTCAATTCCTCCTCTTTTATAATCATCCAAATAGGTTTAGTGATGCTTTGTTGGAGTTTGTATACCTAAAATCAGCGTAAGGGATAAACTATTTTTAAATTTATATTGTTATTTTATGGGTTGTAATGCTCATTTACGCTCAAAATGATGATTTGTATTTTATGATTTTAAGGCGAGGTTCGAACATCTATTTATTTTCCAGATGTATTTACATGCTTTGATTCTAATTGTTTTCTAAAATTATATAAAGTTATATAATCTGTATTTTTGAATATTCATTTGACAGAATCCTAAAAGGGTTAAAATGTTATAATAAGTTAAGATTTATTTTTTTGGATATACATATATATATTTAGATTAAATTACCATGTTTATAATCCTACTACCATGTTTATAATATTATTTTCAGTTTATTGTCATGTTTCACATTACGTATCAACATGTTTTATCAATATTATCGGCATCACACTTGCATATACATTTTCCATGTGTTTATGCATATCATCGACGTTCATTTCCCTAAAAGTAAACTTATAATTTAAGTTAAAAAGATAAGGTTCTGTTCTCAAATTCACCAATTACAAGAATTTCATTATAAAATTGAATGTCAAATTTATAATGTTTTATTCATAACTTTATTAATTGTCAGAGTTAATTTAAATTAAACTGCACATATTTGCAACAAAGAGGGTTTGAGAATGAATGATTAATCGCGGGGATATACCTTGTAAAGTGTAGAAGAGTTGGTCATAACCAAACTTGTAGATGATAAAAATATGGAAGTCTTTATTTAATTATGTTGTATTTATAAATACATGTGTACTTTAAATACATTGATAAGTTAAGGGAAAAAACTCCAGTGACCAATACTAGTATATATGTAAAGAAATCTTTAAATGTTTTCTAAAAGTATCGGCTCTTGTTCGTTGTAAAAATAGAAGGTCATTGGGAAGTGAACCCATACTTCACTAAGTGGGTAGGCCCAAGGCAGCCTTCAACGAATCAAGTTGCCTCATATGATGTTTTGTTTTCATGAAGTTTGCTTAATATTTTCTGACAAAAATCACTGTATTAGTTTAAAAAAATTGTTTTCAAAGTATAATTAATTTTCAAAAGCATTATATTATTTTGTAAATTAGTTTTTCAAATGTATTATCAAAGTTATTTTTTTTAAAGGAATTTATCAAAGGTTTTCAAAACCCCTTACTGAGTATCTTTGTGCTCACCCCAAGATTTTAAATGTTTTCACATGTATCTTAGGAGATTATCATAGATGTCGTCCCTTATCGTGTTAGCGCACATGGAAGCGTAATGGAAAAAAAATATTGTTTCAGTTCAACTTTGAAAAATGTAATGTTTTGTCTAATACTCCAGAACCTAGACCATTAAAAGATCCTCATTTGGTTTAAAGTGTTTTGAAATTTTTAAGTTAAGTTTATAAAAAAAATTTACATAGAATTTTGTTTGGATGAGTTTGAAATAGCAGGCTCGGGGCATCACATGAAAACCACTATGTTATAAATATAGGATTATTATAAATCTATTAAAAAAATTTAGTCAAATATATCGTAAAATATATAATATAATTTTGACCTTTTATCATCCATTTATTAACAATTACTATTTTAAATCACATTTCAAGAAAAAACTGCTATATTTTTATGTATATTTAGGTAGGTTATTTTTAGAAAATTACTTTGGATATAGGTTATAACATAAAAATAATTTTATTCAGGATAAACTTATAATATATATTCATTATATACGTATTTATATTAATCAATAAAAGTCATAGATATAAAATGAACTACACCATTCATTGAGATAATAGGATGTACAAATGCATGAATGTTATAAAAATTTCCTTTATTGATGAAATAAAATAATGATAAATGATATATTACCATTATAAAAATATTTATATTTCATATGTATTATATATATTCATTAAATATATCCTTATTAGAAACCTTGTTAAAATAAATTGAAAAACGAATCACATCACTTTGTGGAGGTGGTAGTCCACATGTACAATGAGTGACATCGTTGTTTCCCAATATCATGGAATGAATGAAAATTGGTATGATATTATAATTTATTGATCATATTTTATTTATATATACAATATATTTTCTTTAATTCTGTCATTATATCCACCCAACAGACGTGGTGATGTAAAAGGAGGTGGCAGTTTGCCGTAAACATTATTAATGATTTTGCATCCCATTTGATGGAAAGGGAAAATTAATATAGCTTTATAAATTTACATAAAAACATATCCATATTTTATATAAACTATTTTTAAAATAATATTGTAGTTGAATAATGTAACACTACAAGCATACATGCTACATTTCCCTTTCAATAATACAGTTGCTTGTGTTGTACACAACTTCAAGTTCAAATACACAACAACCCATCAAATTGGCCGTTATGAATAGTAATACCCAATTTTGGAAATTTTATAAATATTATCTTTAAAATGGACTTAATAATTGGATTTGAAATATTGAAACTAGTTTAGGGTGAATTTGTGGTATTTTTTCTTGAAAACATTTAATTTTTGATGAATAATGAAAAACAATGAGTTATTGTTTAATTTTTTTAATTAGTTATTTATTTTACATAAATTTATTTTATGTAAAAATAGATACATAATACCTATATATGTTCAATGTAATTCATTGTAGTTGTTTTATAATATGTTTTGATATATAAAATTTTCATTCAACGTTTTACTGTCTTTTACACACCTTCTAGAAGCATTTGCATATTTGCATAAAACATAATTTTACCGCTTCTGTGAACTTAATTTCAAAAATCCAAGAGAAACGATTGATATCTGTGAGTAAAATGTGGTTTAATAAGTTTAAAATAATTTTTTGGCAATAGTAACTTTTGACTTTAATTTACCATGGTTAAAAGTAAATAGGGTAATTAAAGGAAACCAAAATAATATTATTATCTATACACAAGTCATAATTCTATTCGATAAGTGTAATTTGACCAAAAAAACCTTAGTAATAAAAAATTATCCTTTAGTTCCACTTGGATTAGATTAGGACATTTATTATTATTTAATTCAAAGAAGAGTTAAAAGTGCTATATTAAAAGTTTAATAACTAAAAAAAATTTAATATAGGGCTACACCAAAGATAAAGTAGACTATAAATATTCATTAGAAATATAAAAATATTTCCTAAATATTTTTATTTTATTTATAATTTTTAGACAATAAATAATTTAATTTATTTATGACACAATGATGATGTAGTAATTACATTATTATTGAAAAAAATAAATTTATTGATGATATAAATACCCAAATAAATGTAATTTGAGACTTTTTTTGAATTCCACAAATTTAATAGGACAATATGACATGTTATGGTTGATGAAATGATTTTTTATAAGTAACAATGATGTTATGAATTTAGAAAAAACAATGTACCAAAATAGTGTCAAAATAGACATAAAAGATTTTTCAAATCAAATATTATATTATTAATTGATATAACATTGATAAAAATCTAAGGATAGGTTGAATGACTTAGATATGGTTATATTTATTAATAAGAACCAGTTGGGGTTATTTTGGTTTGTTATTGTATGTTTATTAACCGTTTAATATTAAAATAGAAAGAGACATGGTAAATGTCAAACAAATTAACTAAGAGTTAAATCAAAAAGGTAAGATTAATATAGTGACCCAAACCTATCATAAACGTATTGTTTGATTGAATTTTGACCCCTCACCACATTATCCTCGAAATTAATAATTTTTGAGCCATTAGAAATCAGAAATTAGTTTATTATAAAATAATATTTCAATCTTTTCCTATGGTGCCTCTCACCCCTCTTAAAAAGGGCACTTACCATTCTATCAAATTCACACCTTCAAAGCCATTTGGCTCGACAAAAACCTGCCCAAATAACGTCTCAATTATCCTCCCTTAATCATAGAGGCCTTACATTAGTCAGAAAGACAACTTATGAAGCCCTTTTGTTCAAATCTAAAGGAAGAACCTGAAGAAGAGGTAAATATTTCATCATCTCTTTAAAGTTATTTTCTTCTTTTACTTCTTCATTCATTGTTTTTTCCACTCTAAAATAATGAAACCACTATATTATATATAATTTGAAGTTAGTTTAAAAATATTATAACCCTATTCATTATTCTATCCATACTATAAATGACAAAGTCACCATACGTGTGTATGTACGAATTACCGTTTCCACGTCGTGGTGTAGTTTGTTATTTAAACCCTTCATCATTTGGATGGGTATAATAAAGAGTATAAAATATGTAAATAATAAATATAACATGATAATGATGCTGTATATATGATATACCATCCAATTATATATGATTTTAAAATTAAAAGAATGATATTGTCGCTCGTGCGTACGTACAGATAATTGTCTTCACGAACATGACGAGATTCATTCCCCATCATATTCATTCAAGAATAATTTTTATTTTATGATGAAAGATAATGTTTATGAACATAATATAATTATTTATTTTAATCAAATAAATCCTATCCAAAACAAACTTTACTTATGTTACAAAGCATATAAAGGGAAATGAATTAGTTAACACCTGAAACGATGATACTACATAAATATCACTAACAAAGCAATATTAAAAGATCATATGTGATATCATATTAATTTATATGGTAATTTTTTTAATTTAATAATAATTATATAACCATTATAAAGAGTTTAATCTACCATAATCCAAGGAAACATACAATTTAAGGGTTAATTTCACAATCTCTTTATCATCCGAGGTTGTTTTTACATGAGTATCTACTGGGACCTCTTTATCATCCACATCCATGTTTTCTGAAAAAATTATTTTTAAGAAAATTTTTACTATTAAATATACAATGGGTTAAATTCATTTATAACCTTTTTTAACTTATATTTTCTAAAAGGAATCATTCTGTCATTTTCTGAACAAGGTACTTTATGACCTTTTTGACAAAATTCTAGTAAGAATGTTTTTTAACTTATATGGAGAGTGTGGTTATTCTCCGCTATTATAACTTCGTCGAAACATACCTTTAAATATTATAATAATATTTTAAGAATAAATGTTTTCTTTTATGATTACACGACTTTTAAATGATTTTAAAATAGAAATATATATTCCAGTTAAATAAATTTCATTTCATTTATGTCAATACTCATTGATGGATTTTAAACTAGTTTGAAGTTGATCTATTATGATACAAATCTTCCATATTGTATTGAAGGTTTTGGGATATGTTTGACTATGGATGTGTTATTTTTATACCATTCATGTTTGTTGGATAATGTATTGACATTTCGAATGCTAGTTTTAATACAAATGATTTTGTTATATTTCAACCCTTTCATATGAGGAATGTTTTAGACTTAGTAAGTGACAGGTGCAGCCCGCTATAGCTCCTCGATCAGTTGGTAGGTCTCATGAGACAAATAGATGTGGAATTGGATGAGGCATATCCCAATTTGATATATGGGTTTGGATGAGGACTAAATCATTTTTAGACTTCTTGGCTGAGGCCTTGACAAAATGTTTTAGAATGTATGACATTATACATTCCCTCATTATGAAAATAATATTGATGGTTCATGTGGTCATTGGACTTATAGAATACCCATGATTATGTTTTATTATAGATATATTTAGTTAGCTCATATTCCGGCCATAAAAGTGTTCATGTTAATTATTTGTAAAGTAATGTGTTTTCAATTATTCACCATGCTTAAAATTTATGTTATCTTCGACTGTATTTCATACCCTTACTGAGCGTTTGATCTCACCCCTTTCATAGATTTAATTTACCCATTAAATGAATGAGTTAGTTATAGTGAGTTGTAGGCATAATATAGTAGGAATGGATGTTTCTAATAGAATAAATTAGTGTTTTATTTATTTTTAATTTGTAATATTGAAATTATGTATGAATCCTGTTTCCAATAATACTAAACTGACCAGTCTTTCGGGACATGATTT
Organism: Viscum album; assembly: GCA_963277665.1. Classification (NCBI taxonomy): domain Eukaryota; kingdom Viridiplantae; phylum Streptophyta; class Magnoliopsida; order Santalales; family Viscaceae; genus Viscum; species Viscum album. The sequence continues at coordinate 784,251,345 of OY728151.1, forward strand.
CATTCTGATCATGCCAATGTAATGTAAAAATGCACCGACTCTGGGTAACTGGGGTCAGGGCATTACAGTCTGTATCAGAGGATGTTTGGTACAAACCTTAGAAACTATATTTAGATAAACTCTGATTAGTGCACATTATACTAATATAGACTTTGAGGATTGGTCTACAAGAACATCTAAAATTTTGGTAATGAAGATATTTTGCATGTTTTCCATGAAATACATCCTTGTCAGGATATGAGCAGTTTGAGGTGGCTCTGGAACAGATGTACCTAGGGGTAAAATATGAAAACACCGCGTTGATATAGACTCGAACAGGAACAGGTACACAACAACGGGCCTTGCTTCACTCTTGGTTGTGACACTCCCAGGGGATATATTAGGATAACTATCATTTTCATTAAAAACCATTATGATGGTTTTATGAGTATATACTTATTCAAAGAAAAAAAAATTATGATTTTGGATTATACCCATAAATTGTTAAATTTATTTTATGTTTTTTACAAGTAAGAAATAATGTATTTCGATTCATAAACTAATCTAGTTTATTCCATTGTTTAGAAATGAAACCTAGTGGAAGGAATGGAAACTGTATCAATGGACAAAATACATTTAGGGATTTCCCTCCTAATCAAGATAATTATATTGGATATGGTGATGAAACTAGTGTTGATCAGCTTATCATCATATTGGGAAAACTAACACAAGTTATGACTAATAACCTTACCTGTATAGAGCACCCTGATCCACAATGCGGAGGATCAATGTTAGACCACTTAATGAGTAAAAAACCACCAACATTCTATGGGTCTACAAATCAATTTTTAGCCGAGAAATGGATATGCTCCTTAGAGAAAATATTTCATGCTTTGGGGAGTAGATAAAGGGAAAATGTTGTCATGGAAGTTTATCACCTGAAAAGAGATGTAGATCAATGGTGGTAATTGATTCAAAACACAAAGGAAGATAAATAAGTATCAAAATGGAATGGAGAGAGTTTAAAGATATTTTATTAGAAAAATTCGTTTCTCTTGACCATCGAGAGGATATGGAAAAGAAATTTCTGAGTCTGAGGAAAAACGAGGATAAGAATGTCACAAACTATGAATCTAACATTATAAGGTAAGCAAGGAATGCTGCAAATTATATAAATAACCGAAGATGTAATATTGACCCTTTCTTTTATGGGTTAAAACCAGTTCTCCATCGAGCATTAGTATAAAAATCATTCTCATTGTATGAAGATATTTTCTCACGTGCTATCAAGAAAGAAAAGGAATTATCTATGTCTTATGACTTTAAAGAAAATATAGAGTAGAAGTGATCTTATGAACACTCTGGGAAAGGAAATATAGAAATAGAGAAGAGATGAAGAGTTTAATAAACAACCTATGATAATTGTGGAAGGAGGCACCCTAGATCCAGTCTAAAAGGAAAAGGTGTATGCTACAAATGTGGCCAGGAATTCCATCTTGATGGTGATTGTAAGGGAAATAATGGCATTACCAATGTTCAAAGCTACAATTTCATGGATATGGGACATTATGAATATTAATTTTTATGTGTCAAGGAAACATACTTTGGAAAAGGATAAGGGATCAAGGCCATGATTATGCGATCACAAATGCTGAGTTTGAAGCACTGAAAGACGTTGTGGACGATAATTTAATTATTTCCTGAAGTTAGGCCAATGCATTATTTGATTTTGGATTATTTCATTGTTTCATATCATTCCAATTTTCAATGAAAATTAGATATTTCCAATTTTATTTAACAAGTGAGTTGTCACTCAATACTCTTAAGAGATTTATCATTGCAACAAATTTTTTTGAATCAGTCCCTAATAGGAAATATAAATGTTCATTATATGCTGATCTCATCGTCGTACCCATGATTTAATTTGATATAACCCTCGGTATGGATTGGATTTCAAACCATGATGCAAAAATTTATTAAAATAAGGAGGTTACAATTCTCAATGATGACATGGAGTACCTTATCATTAGAGAAGATACATCACCACCTGACGCTTCTTTAGACCCACCAACAATAGCTCAACTAAATTAAATTATTGGGGATGAAGGGAGTGAAATATCTGTGGGTGAGGAAAAAAATGATCAAATAAAGGATTTACCAATTGTGAAAGAATATTTTGTTGTGTTTGCAGAAGATTTACCTAGACATCCCCTAGAACGAGAAATTGTGATTTACATTGATTTAATTCCTGGTTCAAGGCCCATATCGAAGACCCCTTATAGAATGCCCACTGTGGAATTAGTGGAACTAAATAAAAAACTATATGAATTGAGTAATAATGGATTTATTCATCCTAGTCTTTCTCCATGTGGATCCCCTCTCCTTTTTGTTTGGTAGAAAGATGAATCTATGAGTCTGTGCATTGAATACAGGGAGATCAATGCTATAATAATAATAAAAAAGTATCCCCTACCTCGCATTGATGATTTATTCGACTAACTTCGTGGAGCTCAATATTTTATAATGATTGACCTTCGATATGGATACCATAGGTTGTGTGTGAAGAAGGAAGACATTACGAAAACATCATTTCAAACTAGGTACGTGCATTACGAGTTTACAGTAATGCCTTTAGGGGTGAATAATGCACCCTATATTTTCATGGATCTAATGAAAAGTGTTTTCAAGGAATATCATAATGACTTTGTAGTGGTATTTATTTCTGATATCATGGTATACTCTAAAAGCTATGAAGATCATGAAAATCACTTGCACACGATTCTAAAAACCCTTAGAAGAAATGAATTATATGGGATGTTTAGGAAATTATAATTCTGGCTTGAAGAGATTTCTTTTCATGGACATATTGTCTCTAAGGAGGGAATATCAATTGATCCTTATAAGATAAGATCAATCCAAGAATGACCATCACCAATGAGTATATCTGTGGTATTTCGTTTTATTGGTTTAGCAGGTTATTATCGGCATTTCATACATAATTTCCCCCGATTGGCTAACCCATTAACCAATATCACCCGTAAAAAGGTTAAATTTGTTTGGAAAAAAGAATGTGAAGAATGTTTTGAATAATTGATGTGAATATTAGTCACTGATACTATCTTGACATTACCATCAGGGAATGATGAGTCTGTTATTTATAGTGATTCATCAAAGAAAGGTCATGGTTGTGTCCTTATGAATAATGATATGGTTTTTGCCTATGCATCATGACTGATAAATATTCACGAGGAAAAATATCATACTCATGATCGTGAGTTAGAAGTTGTAATCTATTCTTTGAAGAAATGGAGACATTATCGCTATAGTGAAAAATGTGAGATATATACCTATCACAAGAGAATGAAGTATATTTTCTCACAGAAAGAACTCAACATGACGCAAAGAATATGGCATGAACTACTCATGGATTACGATTTCACTATACACTACCACCCGAGGATGGAAAATTAAGTGGAAGATGCTATGAGTAGAAATGAGCATGGAGTATCAAACAAGATGAGAGTTGAAAGGGATCCCATTTTCATGGATCTAGTGAAAATAGATATGGGAGAAATCAGGGAAGGTGAAACATCAATAATTTTTAAAATAGTTTCCAAATCATCTTTACTAGAAAGTATAAAAATTTCATTGTGTGATGATGAGGAGTTTCAAAAGAAAATTAAAGCTGTGAACAAGAGGAGATTGATCGACTTCATAAATGAAGATGGGATTTTCAAATTTGGGAAGAGACATTTTGTTCATGATATAACTGATCTGAAAAGAGAAATGTTATATGATACTCATATCTCTAATTTCCCTATACACCCTAGTAGCACTAAAATGTATAGAGATTTGAAGGAATATTTTTGGTGGGACAACATGAATAGGGAGATTGCTAATTTTGTGTCAAGATGTATGGTTTGTTAATAAGTGAAAGCCAGAAGGCAACGACCTGGAAGAGTCATGAAACGTCTTCCCATACCTGAGTAGAAATGGGATAATGTTACGATGGACTTTTTCATGATAATACCAAAGACTCCTATAAGGAATGGTGAAATATGGGTCATTGCTGATCGTCATACCAAGTCAAACTAATTTCTTTCTATAAGAGAATATTTACCACAAGAACGATTAGAAAAACTGTATATTAATAAATTTTTAAGACATCATGGGGTACCCCTGTTGATTATTCCTAATCGTGATAACCATTTTACATCATGATTCTGGATATGTCTTTAGAAATCCATGGATACTTAACTTCATTTGAGAACAACCTACCACCCTCAAAAAGTTGGACAATCATAATTGTCTATTCAAACCTTATAAGACAAATTTAGATCTTTCTCACTTGACATTCAAGGTTGTGGGATCAATATTTAACTTTGGTAGAATTTTCCTATAACATTAACTTCCATTAAAGTATTTTGATGGAACTATATGATGCGTTATACAAAAAGTGTTTTTTCACACCAACCTATTGGGATGATGTTAGTGAATGAAATCTTATAGTCGTAGAACATGTTGAGGAAACTATGGAAAAGGTGGAGGCAATCCAAACCCACATCAAAGAAGCTCAGTGTAGGTGAAGAGCTATGCTAATAACCTAAGGAAGGATTTTCAACTTTAGGTAGGAGATTATGATTTCGTGAAGATATTTCCATTGAAGGGAATTATAAGATTCGGTAAGATGGGTAAATTGAGTCCTAGGTACATCAGACCTTTTTAAAATTATAGAACTAATTGGGGTTGTAGCTTACCTTTTTTAAAAGCCGACAAGTCTCTTCAAAGTTCATGACATGTTCCACGTATCACTGTTGTGAAAATAAAATCTTGACCCAATGTATGTACTCACCAATGAGGAATTAGAACTAGAACCCGATCTCACTTATTGTGAAGAGCATGTCAAGATTCTTGATACAAGAGAACAAGTGTTGAGAAAAAAGACGACTAGTCTGGTAAAAGTTCTATGTAGAAACCATAAGATGGAAGAGGCAACATGGGATCCCGATGAACTTATTATGAAGAACCACATGAATCTTTTTATGAAGTAAAATTCAAAAAATTTATAGGAATAAATTATTTGATGTAGGGGAAAATGTTACATCCCAAGCATCCCTGGTACGTTTCGCTTTGAATAATAAAGTAGCTTGTGTTGTACGCAACATTGAGTTCAAACACACCACAACCAATCAAACTAGTTGTTATGAATAGTAATACCCACTTTTATTAAATTTTATGAATATTATCTTTAAAAATGGAATTCATTTTTTGATTCATAATATCAAAATTAGCTTATGGTGAATTTTTTGTATTTTTGTGATAACATTAAATTTCTGATGAATAGTGAAAAATATTGAGTTATTGTTTAAAACCGAATTTTTATTTAAATAATTATTTATTTAATTTAAATTTGTTTTAGGTCATAATAGATACATAATAACTATATAAGTTCAATTTAATTCATAGGAGTCATTTTATAAAATGTTTAGATATATAAAAATTTTATTGAACTTTTTACCATCTTTTACCCACCTCCTAAGAGCATTCGAAAATTTTCATAAAATTTAATTTTACCGTGTCTATGAATCTATTTTCCAATATTTTAGAGACACGGTTGATATCAGTAAGTAAAATGTGGTTCAATAAGATAAAAATATTTTTTGGCGAATAGTAATTTTTTACTTTTATTTACCACAGTTAAAAGTTAATAGTGTAATTAATAGGTAAAGTTATATAATTATTACCATAGAATTGTCCAAATTATATTAGATAAGTGTAATTCGACCAAAAAAAACATAGGATTCAAATATGACGATTCATCTCAAATTGGATTAGATTAGGACATTTATTATTATTTAATTCAAAAAAGAGTTAAGAGTGTTAAATACATTGTTTAATAACTAAACCATTTTTAATATAGGGTTACACATAAGATAAATTCAACAATAAATATTTATTAGTAAGGTAAGAAGATTTAATAAATAATGGTATTTTTTTTATAATTTTTAGACATTAAATAATTCATTTTATATCTGACACAATGATGATGTAGTAATTGGCTTTTTAATGAAATATTAAAAAAATTGATATTATAAACACACAAAAAAATGTAATTTGAGACTTTTTAGGAATTACACTAATTATATAGGTCAATATTACATTCTAGGGGTGGTTAAAAGAATTTTTTTGGAACTAATAATTCTGTTATAAATTTAGAAAAAACAAAATACCCAATAGTGTCAAAATTGACATAAAAGTGTATTTTTAGAAAAATATTATATTATTAATTTATATAATATTCCTAAAAATGTACGGTTCATCCAAATAAATTAGATAATGTTATATATATTAATAATGAACCACATGGGGTTCTCCTGGATTGTTATATTAGGTTTATTAACCATATAATATAAAAATACAATGAGACATTGTAAATGTCAGACTAATTAACTAAGAGTAAAATCTAAATGATAAGGTTAATATAGTAACCCAAACCTGTATAAAAACTATTGGTTTAGTGGATTTAGACCCATACCTACATTATAATTTAAATAATTCATTTTTAGCCATTATGAACCGAAAATGATTTTATTATAAAATACAATTTCAATCTATTCCTTAGGTGCCTCTCACCCCTCCTATAAAAGGAATCTTCCACTTCTCTCAAATTCACACCATCAAAACCATTTGGCTCGGCCAAACCCTGCAAAAAATAATCTCTCAAAGTTCCTCCATTATTCCTATAGGCCTTTCATTAGTCATAAATACAACCTCAAGATCCATTTTGATCAAATCAAAATTACGAACTCGAAGAAGAGGCAAATATTTCATCACCGTTTTCAAGTTATTTTCATCTTCTACTTCCTCTTTCATTATAGTTTCCATTATAGAATAATATATTCAGTATATTTTATGTAATGTTATGTTATTATAAAAATGGTAAAACTTTATTCATTATTCTATCCGTCCTATAAATGAAATAGTCACCATACGTGCATACCTACAGATTACAATCTCAACGTCGTGGTGTAGTTTTTTATTCAAACACATCATCATTTGGATGGGCATAATAATGAGTATAAATGTTTAAAATAATAAATATTACATTTCAATGATTATGTATATATGATATACCATCCAATTATATATGATTTTAATATCAAAAGAATGATATTGTCTCTCTTGCGTACGTACGGATTACCGTATCCACGAACGCGATGAGATTCATTACCCATCATATTTATTCAAGAATAATTTTCATTTTATGATTAAAAATAATGTTAATTAACAAATTATATTTCTATATATCCACAAAATACATCATATACATAAAAAACATTAATTACGTAACAAATCATATATAGGAAAATGAATCAGTTAACACCTGAAACGATGATACTACTGAACTATCATTAACTAAGCAACATTAGAAGATCATATATGATATCATATTAATGTATATGGTTATTTTATAATATAATAAAAATTATCTCACCATTATAAATGATGTTAATCAACTCTCGACAAAGGAAAAGTACATGGTAAGGGTTAATTTCACAATCTCTTTATCATCTGAGGTTGTTTTTAAATAAGTATCTACTGGGACCTCTTTATCTTCTAAATCAAGGTTTTCCTAAATATGTATTTTTAATAACATTTTTTCTTTTTAATAGACAATGGGTTAAAGTCATTTACAGCCTAATTTTATGCTATATTTTTTGAAAGAAATATTTTTGTTGTTTTCCAAACAAGGTACATTACCACCTTTTGGAAAAAATTAATGTAAGAATGTTTTTAACATATACGGTGGGTGCGGTTATTTTCCACTGTTATAACATAGTCGAAGCTTCCCTTACAAGCTTATAAAAATATTTCTAAAATAAATGTTCTCCATTATAATTACATGACATTTAAATGATTTCAAAATAGAAAGACATCTTCATGTTAAATAATTTTTCTTTAATCTATGTCAACATCCTTTGATGGATTTTAAACAACTTTTATTTTGATCTATTAAGATACAAATATTCCATATTGTATTGAAGGTTTTGTGATATGTTTGACTTTGGATGTGTTATTTTTATACCATTCATGGTTTATTATTGATGTAATGACATTTCATATGGTAGTTTTAAGACAAATGTTTATGTTATGTTTCATCCCTTTCATATGATGAATGTATTGGACTTAGTAAGTGACAGGTGGAGCCCACTATAACTCCTCAATTCATTGGTAGGTCTAATAAGACAACTATACATGTAATTGGATAATGCATTTCCCAATTTGATATATGGTTTTGGCCGAGGCCTAAATCATTTTTAGATGTCTTTTCCTAGGCCTTGACAAAATGGTTCAAAATGTCCAGCATTATACATTCCATCATTATGAAAATAATATTGATGGTTCATGTGGTCATTAGAATAGTATAATACCCATGATTATTTATTATTATAGAATTATTTACTCCGCTCATATTCCTTCCATAAATGTTATCTTGTTAATTATTTGTAAAGACATGGATTTTTAATTATTCACTTGCTTAATATTTATTTTATATTCCACTATATTGCTTAACCTTACTAAGCATTTGAGCTCACCCCTTTTTTATGTTTACTTTTCCCAATATATGAAGGAATTAGTTATGATGAATTACATGCATAATCTATGAGGCTTGGATGTTTCTAATGGAATAAATTAGTGTTTTATTTCTTTTCAAGTTGTAAAGTTGAACATATGTATGAATCTTGTTTCAAATAATGTTAAACTAATCCGTCTATAGGGACGTGATTTCATTGTTATCATGAAAATTTTATTTAATAATGCACTGAATCTGGGTAACTGGGGTTGGGGCGTTACAAATAATATTTTAAGGATGTGTAAGAAGAAATTAAACAAAAAAGATCTGTAAATAATGAAATATCTTCTTCGAACAACCTCATTAGGTTATCACAAAAATCCTTCTTAGTAGGGATACATAATCTATTAAGGCGTGTAGGATGTTTTGGAATAATTAATTAATGTTTTTATGTTGGTTTTTTCTAAACCAAAGTACATTGGCTGTCTAAAGAGGATAGGAGAGCTGGTTCCCTTTTCATAGTGGGGTTGAGGAAAAACATAGAATATTAGAAAATAAAAAGATATACACATTTTTTACAGATTAAATAAGTTTAAAAATGGATTATTATAAAAAAATAGATGATATAAGGTATAAATAATTCCAAAAAATAGTAATTGTAAGTTTTTTACATATTTTTAACCGTTATAATTGTAGTCTAACCTCGACAAACCAGTTTTAACATTTACTAAGATAATTTTTTTTACTTTATTTATATTTAATAATAACAAAAAATTAAGTGAAAATTATAATATAATATTAAATATTATGTTTGTAAATATTTAAACATTTTTTATAAATTCAATTCACCTTGGTGGTGGGATTTCATTAGAAATTCATCCTGAATACGCAATAAAAAATGGTTTTCTTAAGTGAATGTTTTCAAATGTGTTAAATGTTTTTTATAGAAAAAATCAACATTAAATTAATTTAAAAAATAATAAATTGTAGTAATATTTATATAATAATTGTAATGTTACATTAAATCCATTTAGTAACAAATAATTACTTTCTAAATGATTTAAATGAAAATGCAGTTTTCAATAAAAATCATTATTTTATCACTATTCATTAAAAAATTATACTTCTCTAAAAATTTCCTAGAATAAGAAATATGATAATATTAAAATGTCGATTTAAAAAATATGATAAAAATTTCATATAAATTCACTCAATGTGGGGAAATTTAATTTTATTATTTTTTCACAAAATTAAAAAGAATCATTTTTATGAGATACAATTATTTTTGAATCCTATATATACTTTACATAAAATTATATACATATTTAAAAATATATTTATTTAAATTAAAAAAAATTGTAATGAATATGAGAAATATGATTATTTATATTCTTAAGACTATATTTAAATACTATTTTTTACTGATCATATTGAAATTATAATAAAAATAAATTGTATATTGTTAAAAATTGGTGTTTCATGTAACCCAAGTTGTCGAATAAATTTAAATTTTTTAGAAAAAAATATTTAATAAAATATCAGGGTGTAACACTCTACCCCCCAATAATATTAATCCACCTATTCAAATTTTTCATGTTGATTCAAACAAATAGGGATACTCCTACCTTCTCATATCTTAATGTTCTCATGTAGATTTTTCAAATTGGTGGTTTAACCACAAAATATTTATCATGTGAGTTCTCTTGTTCCATATAACCTTCTATTGACTGTCCAAATCCCCGACCAATTGTTCATAAAAATAAAGATCATTCTATAGTGGTATGAACTTTGAATTTAGTACCAGCGAAGGGTCTGGTATGCACTTAGTAGAGAAACCTAGAACACATTATGAACATTAGAGTGGTTCCATTGACACTATGTGATAAGAAAATTTACCTACTCAAACAAGTACATCAAAAGGGCCAATATACCAAGGGCTCAACTTTTCTTTCTTTATAAATCTCATAACCCTCATCCATATAGAAATTCATAGGAAGACCATCTCGCCATCTTCGAACCCCAGATCTTATCAATGGTTGTCAACATAAATTTTATTTTGAATGTGAGATACCTTGATGTGACATTGAATGGATATAATTTTATGTACCATTTCATAAACACATCGGGTACTAATATATTTCTACCACCAAATTCATTACAACATTTTATAGTTCTACACATCTTTCTATATAGGGCTTCCTAAAGATCTATTTGAATTCATGGGTTATTGATATTATTGTATGAAAAATAAATTATAGGAATGTGTTGATCCCAAAAACCTATGAAATACATATATTAATATATAAACATATCCTATCAGTTTTTAATTATTCTCTTATATATACAATATATCAGTGGATGATGCATAGTGCTGAAACATATCTTTATATCTAGGGACTATGGAAGAATTTCCCAAAACATCAAAGTAAACCTTGGGTAACAATTAAACATAATATAATGTGGCACTCCATGAAACCTTACCACTTTCGTAATTTATATTATATAAAGAGGATCTACAAAGAAATACTCTCTGATAGATAAGAAATATGATTACATTGTAAAGAGATTGACTTAAACCCATATAGCACTATTTTCTATTAGATGTTTTTAAGAGTCTGACAAAAAAAATATTTCTATTTTCCAATTAACCATATTCTATGATTAATATTTTTATAATATACATATTGGATTTCCTCTAAGACGTAACATGATAACATACCATGCACCAAAATATATTCATTCTAAAATAACTTCCTTTATTACATTACACAAGAAATACCCCTTTAGATATCTATACATGTTTTTTTACTTCTTATATGAATATAGGATAAAGAACATTGATATTAATATAATATATTTCTTCATATATAGTTTCCATTGAACACATAAATTCTTAAATAACATTATCATTCTCTTATAGTCATAGTTAATCATAAGAAAATTTCTCACCATCTTCTATACCTCTACGACATCCTTCAACACTTTTTTTTAATCTTAAAATGGATCAATGGTGGATCACTCATTTGAAAAATATAATATTTATCCCATTTATTCAGTATTTCTAGATCCATACATAGAAAATACATAAATATTGGATGTTTTTTCATCCACATCATAGATAATCAAGCATGATCCTTTTGACTAGAAGAATCTTCCACCTTGTTCATTCTACTAGGTTGGTAATGTATTAAGAAATTATAATATCAAATAATCTCCAACCATCTTCTCTAGAAAAGGTTCAACTCCTTCTATGTGAATATATACATTAAAATTTTATTATCTTTATATGTACCAAACCTTCTCAATAAAGATAATTCACTTATATCTATAATTTTAAATCACCTCAGCTTACTAAAAATAATGTTATTGGTAATTTCTCTAATGAAAAATAGATTTATGTGTGGAATAAGCTATCACCATATAATACAATATGCGAATGAATCCTGATCCCTTATTTGATACAACATGACATATTAAAAACCCTTCTATATTGTATTGTAGTTTATGTATTTGTTCAGTGACTAACCTTCTAACTAGTACATTAAAATTTTCTTGACAATCATCTATCCAATGGATCTTGACAATCATACAAGATTATTTGGTAAGTGGACTAGAAAATCATGATTAATAATGCATAAACTATCAAAAATATCCATCCAAAACAAGATAACCATGGAACCCTATAACAATGGTTGATCTATACAAATGTTCAACAGCCTCCATTATAGTTTGGTCCACTGATGTAAAATCTTTTGTTATTGTATAACCCAAAAATAGAACCTTGTTTATCAAAAATTCACAGTTGTTAAATTTTTCATATAAATATTCCTATCATAGGATATTTACTACAATCCTTGGGTGATCTTCATTATCTGCATTTATATTTGAATATATAATAATATCATATATAAATAGTAGCACAAACTAATAAATATAATTTTTAAATACACTACTTATTTAATCCATCAGGATAGTGGGGGAATTAGTAAGACCAAATTGCATCACAATATGTTATTTGGGTTCATACCATGTATGAAATGTTTTCATGGGTATGTATACCTTCTTATCCCTCAATTTATGACACCCAAAATGGCGATCATTCATGGAAAAGTATTGAGCTACATACAGTTAACCAAACATGTCATTAATATGGGGTATGTGATACTTTTTTGTTGTTTTTTATATAGTTCAACTCCAAATAATCAATTCAATGACTCATTGATCCATATTTCATTTTAACAAAAATAAAATCTCACCTTATGGAAATAAAATTGGCAGCGTGAATCCCTTTTCAATGTTCTTTTTTAGTTTCTTCTTAAATTCATGGAAATCATTCGAGGCTATTCTATAGAAATTCTTTGAGATGGGCTTAACACCAAGAATGAGTTCCATTAAGAAATAAAATTCAGGATTCATATAAGAATAATTAATTAATTCATAAAGACATCAACATAATCATGAAAAACAGTCATATCATCGTTTTAGAGTTTGTCATAAACCATAGGAGAAAAACATCCCCTTGTAAAAGGGATAACGCCATTAACAATGCTTTTTATTTCCATTAGAATTTCATATTTATTATCACAGTAATAGGAGATTGTATTTTGGTTTTGAATATCAATTATGAAATCCCTTCCTCAGTAATTTTTGTTGGATTTATATATAAAGGATACTTCTATAATGAAGATAATATCAAATTCAACTAGAGGGAGAATAATAAAAATTGTAGGAACCATATTCCCGCATACATAAACTAGATAAGAATCATAGACTATAGAAGAGATCATCATTTTATTATGGTTTTTCACTAATAATTAAACATATAGTCACTATGTGTGGAAATTAACATTCATAGGGACATATCATTATTTTAAAATAAATTCTATCTAATATATAATAAGACAAATCAATATTTGAGCATACTTATCATCACCCCAATGTAATTTTTCTATATTCAATCCATTTCTAAAACAAAATTTTTTTGGATAACTATAAGGAAACACTATTGAAAGTTACTAATCATGGAAAATTGTTTATAAGACTTCTAACTCATGAAAACTAATTTTCAATCTATAAAACCCCGAGTTAGCCTAGGTTATTTATGGTAATAATTTTATTAAAATCCATCAGGATGGTTCTTACAGTGTTTTTCAATTTACAAAGAATATTTGCTGGGAGGGTCCAACCAGGTGTGTAACACGAGCTATTTTAATTTAGTAGGTAATGATTGACTCCATCTCAATGCACACTTTTAAAGGTATTCCCCTAAGAAGAACCTTTCTATAGGAATATCAACTAGTAGTATGTAGATAGGGATTTAATTTCTCTGAATCTATTCACTGTATACATCACCAAAATTACAATATATTTATCTATACATAAACATATACTTAGAAATATTCTTCGAAATATCCCTTGGGATATCAATAATTCTTTCTCATCCCAGTTTTGATTGGTTAACTGAAACCTTTCATTTAATAAAAATTATAGTTACACAGGATTTACATACATTGATACTATATTTTAAAATTTGAAAACTCATATCATTATATAAATTTATTCATGGGGACCATAAGGTTTAGTGTCTTCGGAAACTGGGATACATAAAAAACATGTTCATAACTGAAATGCATTATCTCAAAATATTTTCTTTATAAATAACACCATTATTCGACATATCATACATAATAATTTTATACATAATTTGGGGAATGGAAACATAATAATAATATAGCATAGATTCTCAGTAAGGTTAAACAAGGGATATATCATCATTAAATGATCATATGTGTATAATAATAAGTGTATGATGTTTGAAAACCAAGTCCTACATATCATTAATTAAAAATTAGAGTCATGGAATAGATCATGGTAATTTACAAGACATGGATCATAAAGTAATCAATCAAAATAACCCATGACAAAATAACATTTTCAAAAGGCATGTATCTTTGGAATAAAAATACTAATAGAAAGTATAATTTCAAGGATACACACAAATACATTCATAACATGTTTGGATTTGGCTAAAAAATCATGTACCTGATTTGGTATAGGGATAACCTCACATGTGCCCATACTGGGATTAGGAGCACATCTTGTGTAACCTAATTTTTTGGATTCGGGTAACCTCACATATTCCCTCTTTTTTGTCTTCTGATAACCTCTTATGTTCCATATTTCAGGATTGGGATGACCTCCGATGTACCCTCTAAGATTATAGAACATTAATATTTACCCAATTCATTAGATGGAGATATAGGTCCCACCTATCAAATAATATAAATCATACATATTTGTTTCACAAGATCGTATAAAAATCATCATGTTGAAACCCATGAAAATAAATGGGATTCATTATCATTTCATTGTATAATAACCTATGAAAAATAATTGTGTTTCATAAACATTTCTTCATTTCATTATAACATAATCCATGTAAAAGAAATATGATTCATAATCATCTTATAATCGTAAATATTAAAAATATATTTGTAGAATAAGGAGGGAATCATTTAATCATATCCCTATAAAACGTATGTAACATCAATGAATACATCATTGATTGAAAATGATTTTGACATATCACATAGAACATTTCATGACGAAAATATCTATTAAAATTTTAAATAATACCTATATAGTATTAAATATTTTTAAATATTAAACAATTTTTTTATAGTAAATTAATTTATAAACTTGTATTGGAATCATTAAAAAATTTATAGTCCCTAATGGTAAAAGATTTATTTCATTTTTACACATTAATATAATGATTAATTTCACATTAACAGTAAATATATAAAACTACCTCATTCTGAAAATGAGAATAATACTAATTTTAAACCAATTTGTAAGAAAATAAAACATGGGTAAAAATTTCATTAAATAGTAATTTTATAATAGAAAATAATTAATTACATTTTGTTTCAAAATCATGGAAAAGGAAGAAAAAGGTTTTTTTTACTATAGAGAGATATAAAGTCAATTTTTAATTAAAACATTATTTTTGTACCATGGGTTATTAAAGGGAGGAAAATGAAATGAAAACATATATTCTCTATAAATAACAAGAGGATATGAAAATTAATGGTTTTATTGAGAGATATATTTTAATACTTCATTATCAGGAAGGTAATCATAAAAAATTCTAATAAAAATTTAGATTATAACAAAAAATATTTACTATTAATGTCACTTTTCACATGTAATTCCAGTGAGTGAAAGAAAATTTTATTAATATTTACATATCAAAATTTTTATAAAAATAATCAAGAAATGAATTCATGGGATGTATACACCCAACATAAAATAAACAACTGTTGAATATGGCCCATGTCCCACCAAATGAAATGTGAGATGAATATCCATTACCACTATAGTAATAATTTTAATTATAATACCCATGGATGAATAAAGTCAAATGAAACATTAAATATCATATATATAATGGTAATAATGAATTGAAATTTCAATGGTGATCCATATACACATTTTAAAAGAAGATAGTTTTTTAATAAAACATATGTCCCGAAGAAGAAAATTTGAGATGATAATCCCTTTCCTCAAGAATGGAATTTATTTGTACATGTAAGAATATTCTAATTAATAAATAATGGGTTTTTAAAAGTATATTTTATAACTTTAATCACGTATATAATTCTACATATGATTTACCTATGACCTTTCATTATCCATTTTTTAATAATTCAATGTTGAAACCATGTTTTGAATAATAATTGGATCGTTTTTCATGTATGATTTGGTTTGGTATTATCAATTATTTTTTATTTCATAATTGTTCTATAATATTAAAAATTTTCAAATTTTATAAATATAATATTTATTCATTATATATTTATTTATATTATTTAATAAAAATTATAGATAGAAAATTAATAACACCATTCATGGAGACAATATGATACACATACCCATGAATGTCATTTTAATTTTCATGATGGATGAAATAAAAGAAAGTAAAATAATATATTAACCATAATGATTATTTTTTATGTTATATATATCATAAATATTCCTTAAATATATCAATATTAACATCCATGCTAATATAAAAGTAAAAAAGATTCAAATTAATTCGAGGAGGTGATATTCCAGATGTACGCACAAGCGACATTATTGTTTCCAAACAGATAATATGGAAAGAAGGTAGTTTTTAAATTATAATTCTACTAGTATAATTATGTCATAAATAAAATTTTTTTATTTATATCCTCTAATATATTGACCCATTATAGGTGGTCATAGAAAAAATATTACATCTGTTTACGAGCCTGTAGTTTGTTGTAAACACGATTGACAGCTTCATTTCCCATTTGATAGAATAAGGGAGAGATATTGGGTATGTAAATAACATAAAAACATATTGTTATATATTAGAAATGTATTATAATATATTCATACAGTTGAATAATATCTGTAGGATCTAGAGGAAGAAATAATACAAAAATGATTTGTTAATAATGATACATCTTCTTCTGACAACCTCATCAGGATAGAACCTAAATCATTATTATGAGGGTTTAATAATCATAATAATTACTCTAGAACATGGATATATAATTTATTAACATATTTTGATAGGTATTGGTAAACTGAATTGCTTTTCATGTGTGAAAAGGAGTGGATATTTGCTTCAATTTTAGAAGTGGAAGAGAGGATACACTAATACTTTTTGAAATAAAAGAGTTATACCGACATTTTACAAATGCAAAAAGGCTCAAAAAATGAAAAATTATAGAAACATAGATAATATATGTTTTAAATATGTAAATACAATCGTAATTTTACATTTTTAAGTCATTTTAACTATTGTATTTTTTAAATATCCCCTGGTAAATTGGTTTTAACAATACATGTGTTAATTTGTTTTATTATTCATTTGCATAAAAAGACAATTTTAATTATTTTATAATATGGAATTATATTATAAAAAATATTCAATCCAACATTTTAAATTCTTTTGATAGTAGGGGAAATTTTTAATTTAAATCTACACCTGTAGATGCGGCGGAAAATAGTTTCCATAGAGAACTTTTTTATTACTATTAAAAGTTATTATATCCAAAATGAGGATAAAATTGAATAATTTTGCATATATTGGATTAATCATAAAATAATTTAACAATTTTTTACTTTTAAACCCTTTAAAAAAATATTACTTTTTAAACATTTGAAATGAAATGAATGTTTAAAAAAAATCATTTTTGTCATTATTCTATAAAAATTAATCTTTTTTGAAAAATAAAAATATTCAACAGTAATATAATTTTGATATTATCATTTAAAAATTGAAATTTATTATATTAAAAAATTTATCAAATATTAAATAATGAATATTTTTATTTTTTCAAAAGAATCATGTAAAATTATTTATTTCAGAAAAATGTATTTTTGAAGCAAATGATGAATTTAATAAAAAATAGATATTTATATATAAATATGTTTTATTTATATAAAAAAATAAAATCATTTTTAGGTTTTTGGTTATTTCTATTGATATGACCAGATTTAATGGATCGGGTATAAAAACTATATGTAAGAACATGGACCTTCTATTCAGGTTTCTTTTTCATTTTTATCAAGAGGTTTTGAGAAAGAGGAGTTTCTGGGAGTTTTTTTAGTACTCTTCGTGTACTGCCTTGCCCCATGAGGCCGTGTGCTGGCCATGTCTGAGCCACACACACGACCATGTAGGGGTGATGTGGATGCCGCTTAAATTGTTGTATGGAAAATCCTAGTACACGCAGTGTACTTTCTTTTTTTCTTTAAATGGACTGGGCTCGCATTTGATCGACATAAATGTCTTCTTCTAAGTCTCGATTGACCGAGAGAAGCCATACAGCCATGGAACTTCTATGAGTCCCCGATACTCCATCCGTTCATCGAATTGATCGTCATCAATTGCGTTGGAACCACAGTTGTAAGATCTTCCTTCTTCTAGAGCATAGTTTTCCAATTCCTCCTCTTTTGCAAGTTATCATGGGTTGAACGTTTTGTGCATTTTCATAGATATAAGACATTTTAAGGAGAATAAATCCTCATGGTTCAAGTATATCAATCTCCTAACATCAAGGTAGGTGTTTTGTGCCATTCTGTTCAAAGTCCGTGAGTATTATGTGCAAATTCCGCCAATACCCTTGGAAGAGCTATTGCGTGATTATTATTTTACCCCTGTTGTTTTATTCCCTTGCATGTATTCTTGTGTATAGGTAATTTGTCTATGTATAAGGATAATTAATATGCTTGGAGGATCATCCATTCCTTATTCTCTTTACGAACTTTTGGTTTAGTGTATCTGTTGGTTGTTATAACAGTTATCCATGCCTCGTGACTGTAGGATGGAGTCTTGTTCCCACAAATTCTTGTTATGATTTAGACTGGTTAGCCAAGTAGCTCTGTAGGTCTACAATGGCCATATTTAATTATTATGCACTGATTGACACTAGTTTGTGAGAACCTGATGCTATAGACTACAAGGGGATAGACCGAGTGAGTTTCCTCAGAGAGTCTCGGACATTATATACTATAGGGGATAGACCGAGTGAGCTTCCTAGAGTGTATTTGATATTATAGACTACATGAGGATTGATAGAGTGAGCTTCCTCAGAGAGTCTTGAGTATTATAGACTATATGGGGTTGGACCGAGTGAGCTTCCTTGGAGAGTCTTTGTTGTTTGAATTCCTTAAACCATCCCAGGATATAGGAGGAATTGACATACTGAGCTTCCTCAGAGTGTATGTGATAGAACTGAGGCTATAAGAGAAATTGACTTAGTGATATTCCTCATAGAGTCTCTAGACCATGGTGCTATAAGGGGAATTGACCATGTGTTCTTCGTCAGAGTGTCCCTGACTACATTAGACTATAAGGGGAGTTGACTGAGCGTGGTTCCTGAGAGAGTCTTATAATTTCTTATGAATAAACCAGAGAGGTTAGGATGAGTGTAATGCCCCAGAGGGTTGTTGGTAAATCTTGGATAGGACTAGAGGGGATGGTTGTGAGTACTTCCCTGTGGGATTCGTAGTTCTGGTTAGCTATTTTCTTCACCGATACTTGCTGATCTATGGATTGTTACTATTGTGTATCATCCTATTTACTGCTAATTGTTACTGCATACTATATTATTAACATCCATATACTCATTGACTGTTAGGCACAAATCTTCATGTGGTTGCCAACTGAGAATTAGTCTCACAACCTATTTGGGTCATGTTTTGGGCCAAAACAAATTATTATGCTGCAGGTATAGACAAAGGCAAGTGCCCTTCGACTTCAGGTACTTGATTGCATTAAAGCAGGAGAGCATGGTACCAAGCCGAGGCTTGCAATTCTGATGAGTTTTTATATATTATTCCATTGTACTTTGGTTTAGTATTGAATTCAACATTGCGACTTGTTTGGCTACTTTCCCTGACATATGTATCATGCACCATTTCATATATATGTGTGTGATCCGTTAGTTTGTTGTTTTAGCCTTCTATTGTTTAATATTGTTGGATATTTACTGTTTCCCCTATTGATTGTGTTCTTTTCTCCTGCTGTGTACTCTTCCAATGAGGGCATAGTTTCCCCACTATACGCCCAAGGCACTCGCTACTAGTCGGCAGCCTCTAGTGTTCGGGGAAATGCGATTGAGGCCATGTGACCAATCGGGTATGGGGAGCCTCTAGGTGTCTTCCGGAACCGTGACGTTACAAAGTGATATTAATGGAATTGTTTTCTCTGGACCTACTGTTTGGAGTTTATAGCTATGTATATGATAGAATATGTACTTGGTAATAAGTTTTCCCCTGAGAAGCTTACATGTGTATAGGGATAAGGCAATCTACCTCCTTTGTTTCAATTTCGTTAGGTTTTTCACGTTTTACAGTTGATATGAATTCACCGTTGGGTGATTCACATGCTTGGTGTTGTTACTGTTGTTGTTATTGTGGTTATATTTATGTCACAACCTAATTAGATGAGGGTATTCCATCCCATGAATCATATAGGAACTTGTTAAAAATCACATACCATGCATTCTTGCCATGACATCTAGGATGCATTAGCGATTTCATGTTGTTGTGATAGAAGTTGTGTAGAATATGCATGCTGTTGTGATAGATGATTTGATAGAATCTCTACTGTTTGATAGAGATTTTTTTTGTATAGTAATTTTCATAGATGGATTCCATACATTGGTTCTGAAGGTGTTATGGGCCGTCATGGACCGGAATTTGTTGGATCATTGCCTGCTTTCATTGTTATAAATTGTATAACATTCCAAGGTTTGATTCGCGAGGAGTTAAGGCCCTAACAAATCGTATTTTGGCACCTTAATGAATTTTTTTCAGTGTGTTCGGGGCTCCGATACAGTTCTGAGGCTACTGTCTAGAAAAACCCACAATTCATGGTGTGTACTTTTTGAATACCCACCATGTAGTTTTTAACAGTTTCACTGACTGTGTGGACAGAGACACGGGGTTGTGAAAAATCTTTTAGGAACAAACTGTGTACCGTATGTACACACTGTGTTGTAGTGACCATGTGTCTAACCGTGTGACTAAGGAAACAGATGTATAAAAATTTGAATATACACGTCGTGTCTTGTTATCACATGTCGTGCCATGTAACCTAAGTATCCAGTTGTGTCATGAATAACAATGTCTGGGGATAACCTTCAAGTATATGTTGTGTTCTCAGAGATCACTCCGTGTAGAGTAAACCGTATAGCCGTCCATGTAATGAAAAACATGGGTCATTGAAACCTTGTCTAGTACATGTTGTTTCCTTCCTAAACACCCCATGTAGTTTAGCATTAAAAGGACTATGTGGGTTATCAGTGAAAGGAGAATCGGGTAGGGGAATATAGTTAAAGTACTTGCCCTGTGTGGGGAAAACACACCGTGTGGTTGGGGCGTTAAAAGAACAGTGTGGCAGAAGTACACTCCCATGTGAATTTCTTGAAAGAACATGCCATGTAGTTTTTATACACGTCGTGTAGTCATGTTTTGTAAAACCTGGATGTTTCATTCTCCTGTTCCCCTCTTATAGTCTTGTGTCCTCATTATTTGATCATCATGATCTATGGTTTCCTTTGACCTTTTAGAGTTATTCCATCGAGACATCCTCTGATTGTACATCAGCTACCAGATGGTGATAAGTAACTGGATATGGCCGATCAGGGACCTCCTGCAGATCCTCTTGCTGTTCCAGCCTTGGAACCAATAGTTATACCAGTTGCAGGCACTGATGCGCAGTTTAGGGAAGAATTTATGAGGATGATATAGACCTTCTAGGGAGCACTGCCTCCGACCCGGTCGATGGCAGAGTTGACATGGGTTTTCCAACAGCATCATACTCCTACTTTTTTCGGGGATGGAGGACCTCAGGGTGCATTGTCGTGGCTGGAAACCACACTGACACGTTTGGAGCATATAGATATACCTTAAGTGAAGAGGGTGAATCTTGCTACCTATATGCTACTAGACTCTGCAAAGAGGTGGTGCGAGGTGATCTCACAGTCAGGGTGCTAGCAGAGTATGACATGGGATGTGTTTCAGCGAATCTTCTACGATTACTTATACCTGGAGACCTTGAGTGCCGATCAAGCCCTAGTGTTTATGATTCTAGAGCAGGGCACTCTTTCTGTTATGGATTACTCGTATTTCTTTACTGAGCTACAACGTTTAATGCATATTCCAGGAGGCGATGATTTGTTCCTTGTGCGAAAGTTCGAGGATGGTCTTAGGCACCACATCTACTCGTAGGTGAACATCTTCAGGTTGATTTCGATATCATCTATCATCAACGAGGTGCTGATCACTGAGCGCAATCTGAGGGATTCAGGAGCAGTGATCGAGGGTGGTTTGACATCCTAGAGTCAATGTTCCTCCTACTAATAACAGGAAGCGCCGCAGGGAGTCTTCTCGAGGATATCAGATTAGTAAGAATGTATTTTCAGGCATCTAGTTAGTATGATAATGGTGTGGGAGAAGTGGGAATACTAGGACTCGGTGCCAGAGAGACCTGATGTAGTGCCAATCTTGTGGAAAGATGGTCCACCTTCAACGTTTCTGTCAGATCATATCACCTACAGTTGGTGGAAAGGGTTTTTCTATGACCCACGTTCAAGAGATGCATCGCCTGTTTCTCACCAGTCTGGGAACTAGAGTTTTCTCTTGCTGTTCGGGCCGAGGTGGAGGTTGTGGCTGTGGTGGTACTTCCTCAGGCTACCAGCTATAGAAGAGTGTAACAACTCAATGTTGTCTGCCAGGGTCACAGTGTCATGGTAAAGGCCATACCTTTTTAGTGCATAAGATCCATCAGGAGTATGATCCAGACCCTTCTACCATTCGAGGAATGATCATAGTATCCTCAGTTTTATCTTCATATCTTTTCGATACTGGTGTTATGAATAGTTTTATCTCTATTCCAATTTTGGAGAGCTTTGTGATCTGCATCTATTCCTCTGCCAATACATTGACTCTAGACACACCGTTGGGGACTAGAGTGGTTAGAATACGTCAGTGCTAAGAGTTACATCTTGAGGTTCAGGTTGTCACTTTTTATGATTCTTCAAGGTCCTAGAGATAACGAGCTATGATGTCATTCATGGTATGGACTGGATAGTCGACTTCCAGGCAGTCGTCGATTTCTATCACCACAAGGTGGGTCTCGTATCACCAGAGGGTGGCTCCTTTCTTTATAGAGGTGAGTGGGATGTCTAGGGGAGAAGAGCAGGTCCAGAGCTTCATGAGTTGGGATGAGTTACAACCCATATTTCTAATATTTATCTGGATGACCAGGGTACTTCACAGTTAGAAATTCCTCATGTGGTGGAGCGTTTCATGGATGTCGTTCCAGAGTACTTTTTAGGTTTTCCTATGGTGCGTGTGGTCGAATTTCTATTGATCTCATGACGGGAGTGGCACCGAAGTCTATTCTTCTTTATCGAATGGCTACACCTGAGTTACAGCAGCTCAAAAAGCACTAAGAGGAGTAGTAGGAAAAGGGTTTCATCTGACCCTGTAGTTCCCCTTGGGGTTCACTTGTCCTGTTTGTGAAGTAGGAAGAATGTACCCTCAGGCTTTCTGTAGACTATCAGAAGTTGAACTAGATGATGGTCAAGAACCGATGTACCTTTCCGAGGATCGATGATCTCTTTGATCAGCTTCGAGGAGTCTGAGTGTTCTCAAAGATTGACATGAGATTTTTTTATCATCAGTTGCACGTTAGACCATCTGAAATATCTATTACAACATTCCAGAGAAGGTATGGTCTATATGAGTATATGGTTATGTTGTTCGGTCTCACAAACGTGCCGCATTTTTCATGACACTGATGAACCGAGTGCTTCATCCATACATGGATGCCTTCAAGGTGGTTTCTATGGATGAAATCTTGGTGTAATCTCACACTCGACTCGACCATGCTACACATCTTGAGATCATTCGGTGTACACTGAAGGAGAAGAGGTTATATTCTATGCTCTCAAAATTCCAGTTTTGGATGGACAAGATTCACTTCTTTTGTCATGTTATCTCATAGACAGGAGTATCAGTAGACCTAGAGAATGTGAGGGTAGAAGTTTCCTAGGAGAATCTTAAGAATGTCTTTGAGGTACAGTGTTTTCTAGGGGTGGCTGGATACTACATGCATTTAATACAGAACTTTTCACAACTTGCTGCACCGCTGAGAGGTCTGACCAAGAAAGGGGTGATGTTCTTATGGTCTGATTCAAGTGAATCAGGAGTTCATGAGTTGACAAGGAGGTTGAATTCAGCACTGATACTAGTCTTTCTAGAGTTTGGTTAGAGATATACAATTTATTATGATGCTTCAGGTATTGGGTTGGGAGCTGCACTTATATAGGGAGATGGAATCGTTGCTTACGAGTCTCAGAAGTTACGACCACATGAGAGGAATTACCAGACACACGATCTAGAGTTGGCAGTTGTGGTCCATGCCTTACACTATTGGAGACATTATCTTCTGGGAGAGAACTTAGTGGTGTTTACCGACAACTAGAGTCTCAACTACATCTTCAATCAGCGTGATATAAATTTGAGATAGTGTAGGTGGGTAGAGTACCTACAGTAATTTGACTTTGAGATTGCATATACATAGTGAAAGGGAAACACAGTGGCTATTGGGTTCAGTAGGATAACATAGATATAGGTAGTTCGTGAGGCCAATAGAGAGTGGAAGCTAATGGATTTGATCTCTGAGATGCATTTGGAGGTACATGACAGAAAAGGGCGGACAATATGCAAGTATGAGATCTTGCATTTCCAAGGATGTGTATGGGTGCCAGCTGAAATACATGAGGAGGTGATGCAGGATTTTCATTCCTCTGTTTTGGATATTCATCAAAGCATCAACAAGATCTATCATGATTTAAAACTTATGTATTGGTGGCCAAGCATTAAGGGAGACGTTGCTTGTTTTTTCATTAGGTGTTCCACTTGTCAGCAGGTGAAAGTGGAACATCAGTGACCAGAAGGTCTTTTGCAACAGTTACCCATTTAGAAGTGATACTGGAATGATGTCACGATGGAATTCATGTATGGTTTGCTGAGGACACCTTGAGGGAATGAAGTTGTTTGGGTTGTCATCGTCTGGCTTACAAAGGTTGCTCACTTATTTTTGATCAAGGATACAATTAGTGTTGATGAGCTAGGATGGTTTTACATCCGAGTGATTGTACATTTACATGTAGTTCCACCCTCCATTATTTCAAACAAGGAAACATGTTTTACTTCTTTGTTCTGTCAGGGGATTTTTATGGCTTTGGGTACACATTTAATTTTGAGTACATCATACCATCCCTAGATAGATGGCATGTCTGAGAAAACGACTGAGGTGATTGAGGATATTCTTTGAGCATGCATCCTATATTTTGGAGGTTCTTGGGAGAAACACATACCTGTTCTGGAGTTTTCCTACAAAAATAGTTTTCAGGAAACTATCCAGACGGAAACTTACGAGGCATTGTAATGTAGGCCATGCCGATCACCTTTATGCTTGCTAGAGGTAGGAGAGATAGCTTCTCTGTGACCTCATCTTGTTCAGGAGATCACATAGAAGATAGAGTTGATTTGAAAGAGCATGCATACGGCACAATATTGAAAAATGTATTATGTTGATCTGTGGAGATGACCTATGGAGTTCGAGGTCGAGGATCAAGTTTTCCTACGTGTCGTATCGAGGTTCAGACACAAGAGGATTCAGAGACAGGGTAACCTTTCATCGAGGTATGTCGAGCCATTAGAGGTGCTGGAGAATGTTGGGCAGGTTGCTTATCGTATGCAGTTACCTCAAAGGTACCATGCTATGCATGATGTCATCCACGTTTCTCAGGTCCGATGTTACTTTTCTGACCCATCTCATGTCTTTCGACCTGAGGAGGTTAAGCTCGAAGAAGATGCATCATTTGAGGAGCATCATTTCCGGATTGTCAATCACAGTATGAAGGTTCCATATGGATGTTCTTTTCCTCTGGTATGGGTTCTATGGCATCATGGGAGATTACAGGATGAGACTTGGGAGAGGGAGGCCGATGTATGATCGTAGTGGCCATAGCTATTCAGGGTTTCTTCTTCTACGCCTTACTAGGTAAATTCGAGGACAAATTTATTTGCAGGGGGATGTTTTTAAGAACCCGGACCTTCATTTTAGGTATGTTTTTATTTTTTTATAGAGTTTTTGAGAAAAGTGGAGTTTCTGGGAATTTTTGATGTACACAGCATCTACATTATAATTACACATTGTGTACACCCATTCCGCACATGGCCGTGTGTCGGCCGTGTCTAGGCCACACACACAGCCATGTAGGGGTGATGTAGAGGCCACTTAATGTGGATTTTGGAAAATCCTAGTACACAGCATTAACTCCAAAATTACACATCGTGTTTTGTCATTAAATGTACTGAGCTCGCGTCTGATCAACATAAATGTCTAATTTGAGGTCTCGTTCGACCAAGAGAAGTTGTACAACTGCAGAACTTCTCTGAGCCCCCCAGCCTCTATCTGTTCTCCAAATCAATCTCTATAGATTGCGTTGGAAATAAAGCGGTACGCTATTCCTTCTTATAGGCAATAATTTTCCAATTCCACTTCTTTTTCATGTTATTGTGGGTTGAAGGTTTTGTGCATTTTCATATATCTACGACATTATAAAGAGATTCAAGCATCGTGGTTCATGTATATTGATCTCCTAGAATTAAGGTGTGTGGTTTTGACCTTTCCGTTCAATGTCCATGGGGATTATGTGAAAAATTCCACCAATACCCTTGAACGGGGTATTGCGTGATTACTATTTTACCCTTATTTTTTCATGACTTTCTTGTATTATTCTGTAGAGGTAATTTGTCTATGTATAAGGATAGTTTCTATTCTTGGATGCTTTAAATGGCGTGTTCTGTTTACGACCTTTTGGTCTTGTTCAGCCTTTGGCCGTTATTCCTGTTTTCCATTCCTCGTGACTGTAGGATGGAGTGATATTCCCTCACATGCTTGATATACTATAGACTAGTTATCCAAGTATCTCTATAGGTTTAGTTTGTCCATATAGCATTATTATGCACTGACTAGCAAAGGACTGTGAGAACCTGGTGCTATAGACTATATGGGGATAGACCGAGTGAGCTTCATTAGAGTGTCTTGGAAAGTATAGGCTATAGGGGACAAACCGAGTGAGCTTCCTAGAGTGTCTTGGATATTATATACTACAATAGGATAGATCAACTGAGCTTCCTTAGAGATTCTTTAGTTTTATAGAAAATACAGGCGTAGACCGAGTGATCTTCCTTAGAGCGCCTTTATTGTTTGAATTCCTTAAACCATCCCAGGATATATGAGTAATTGACAGAGTGATCTTCCTCAGAGAGTCTCTGATAGACCTGAGGATATAAGAGGAATTGACCGATTAAGCTTCCTTAGATAGTCTCTATACCTTGGGGCTACAAGGGGAATTGATCGTGTGATCTTTCATAGAGAGTCCCTGACTACCTTAAACATTAAGGGGAATTGACTGAGCGTTCCTTCTTAGAGAGTCATATTATTTTATATGACCAAAACAGAGGGGTTTGGCTGAGGGTACTGCCTAGAGGGTTGTTGGTACTTCTTGGATATTCCCAGAGGGGATGGATGTGGGTACATTCCAATGGGATTCCTAGTTGTGGTAAACTGTTTTCTCCACTGCTACATGTTGTTCTTTGGATTGTTACTGTTGTGTATCATCCTGTTTACTGCATACTGTTACTGCATACTGTACTATTACCTACCATATACTCACTGACAGTTAGACACAGATCTTCGGGTGGGTTTCTACTGGAATTTTGTCTCACGCCCTGTTTGGGTCATGCTTTTGGGCCCAAACAGATAATATTGATGTAGGTATAGGCAAAGTAAACCTCCCTTAGACTTCATGTACATGATTTCATTAGAGCAGGAGAGCATATGACCAAGAAGAGGCATGCGATGCTGAAGAGTTGCTTATTTTTTTTCCTTTGTACTTTATTTTAGTGTCTTATTTAGCATTGTGACTTGTTCTACTTCTTTACTAGACATATGTATCAAGCATCATTTCATATATATATGTGTGTGCTCTGGTTGTTTATTGTTTTACCCATCCTTTGTTTACTGTTGTTGGATATTTATTGTTTCTGCTATTTTATGTGTTGTTTAAATCCACTTGTACTCTGTCAATGGGGGCATGGTTTCCCCACTACACGCGCAAGGCCCTCGCTGCTAGTCGGCATCATATAGCATTATAGAAAATTCACTTGAGGCCATGTGACCAACTGAGTGTCTTTGGGAACCGGGACACTACACTATGATTAAATAATATTAATAGTATATTGTGGTTCATTAAAACTCAGTTTCACATGTAATGAAATCTATTTAAAAATTAATTTTTTGATTTTTTTCTAAAATCATTTGGTGTTACACCATGGATCATGGTTAAAAATTTCAGGATTAATGACTCATGGGATTTTGATTCATGTGTTCTACAGTTGGGTGGAGTTTTATCCTATACCTGTTTGTTTTTAGATGAGTTTATGGTAGTTCTCATGCTAGTTACACATGATATTGATTAAAATGAAATCATTGATGACCATGTGGCAAGTAAAGAATTGTAGTTTTAGATGTAAATTATTCAACCATGTATTAAGAGGAGCGACATGCATCTGTTTACGAATTAAAATAAGTAGGTTGATCCTTATATATGTATAAGGGAATGAGATTCATTATTGGAGTGACTTTTTGAGATGGAACTTAATGGTGAGTATTTCAGCCACATGATGTATCCATGATTGATATCTAATGGATATTGGTCTTTTATTAATAATAATTCAATATTGGTAAGTGGAAATAAATAACCTACTAAGTAGGGTAATGTGATATCGATCATGGTGTCCTTTGGATACAGATGTCTAGGTTAATAAAATTTATATTGTCCCATATAAATTATATATATGGGATTCAAGTGTGATGTCATATAGAATCCAAATATGGGTCCTAGGCTTAGGAATGTTTTGGATGGATGAGGTTTGGATCAGATTTGGAAACATGTTTGTGCTTATGTTTGGAGTAAGAAGATGGAATTGTCTGACTGAGGATTTGACCATGGAATCACAATAGAAGTCAGGTGGAGACTTCATTGGATGTATCTGTATGATCTTTAGATGACTATGCTATTCCATTAAATATGATCAGATAAATGGATTGTGCGTCAGAGGTAGAAAAAAAACATTTTTTAGAATATTTGTCCCGAGGATGACCAATTGGTGTTTTGCATGAAATTTGATTAAACATATTGGAATCCACATCCAATATGTAATTGGGCGATATGATTGTTGTCTTAAAGGATCATACATTAAATTATGAATTAATGATAATCTAAAAAAAGTATGAGTAATTTAATTTAACTATATTCTTAATGTATGCCTTGGTGAATTTAATGGGAAACAATATTAATGGTATCATTGGAATTCCAATAGGATAGTTCGATAGAAAATTTTATTGGTGGATATATTAGGGAATTTCTATTTTCTATAAAAATATAAATTCTATAGTGGGAGTAACCTAAAATGGATGATGAATTTGACGATGCCACATGGTTGGTTTGGGATAGATGATCGTAGATGAGAATGATATTTTTTTAAGTTGTAATCTAAAGTTGTATGCCATGTTTCGATAGTTGAGAGCCTATTATTTTAATAAATGATTTCGAGAGGTTTTTAGAGATCCATGATAGATGGTGAAAATGAATTGAAATTGATGATTTAGAAAGCGTATGACCAGTGATGGATTCCTATGAGAGACTTATCATGGATAAGGTGTGTTATGGTGGGGAGGTCATAATATTCAGCCACTACATAGTATGAAGATTGGAGAATGAATTTGAATTATTGAATAGCTGGACATGAATGATTTTGAAGAATGATTAAGCCTGGAATTCCAAGAAAATTAATTTCATCAAGTGATTTTTCATGACTCGGAATAAAACATGCATGATAAATAAAGTTATTAGGCTAGCCTCTGGTGATTCCGGTAAGTTTCTTGGTTTTTGTGATGGTGTCTTCTTTGATCGCATAGTATGGGAAGAATAGTTTAGGGGAAACAATGTGGGACCCTAAAGATGAGGTAATTTTCAATTAATTTTATATGATTCATAGTTCAATATCATTTTTAAAGAATAGTTAATGTAAAACCATGAAAAATATGAAGAGTAAATCATGTGAAAATTTAAATAGTTATGCAAGGTCACCCACACTGTTTTACTCATTATTTTCTAATCTATGGGACAAAACTATGTGAGGTGGAGAGATTAAAGGGAAAACTATCCACATGGTTTGTTAAAAAATTGGAAAACCATGTATCCAAAACATGTGTCTTATTGAAATAAAAAAATTATGATTCTTCACTCTTGATTCATATGTTGGTAGTCTATATTCCCTCCCCCTCACTTATGTGCTTCTAGGAATTAACTCCTGTAATTCCTCATATCTCCCCCACTGTTTTTGGGTGTTTTATGTTTATTATTCTATAAATTAAGGCTTTTTCATTGAATCTATTAGCCAATGTATTTCTTCTATTTTAACTTCCACTAATTTTCTTATTCCCACTCAGTGTTTTTGATTTTGATTCCAGTAGAGCATTGTGTAATCAGACATAGCTGATGAGGTTTCTAATCTACATTGGAAGAGGATGTCCAGAAACAACATATACATGCTGACTATCAATTTTTTTTGATGATACATGTCACTATAGAGGATAATTTAGTTTTTTGACAAATATAAATATAAATTATTATCATTTCTTTGATACGTGTTATGGTATTTTCAATAAATGAGGCTGAAGGCTTGACATGGGTAGTTGGTATGTGTTTGGTTGTGATTTAAGTGTAATGAGGACACAAGTGAAATTTATTAAACTTATTCCCCTTTATAATTAAATTAATTAATTAATATGGGTCAATTGGATTATTTTAGGGACTCAAGTGAGTTGATGATGGTCAATGATGAATGGAAGACCTCAGAAAAGGCTTGGATAACACAGGAGGTGGTGTGAGGTTAAGATTTTAAAAAGGTAATTTGATTCAAATTGTGTAGATGATCCTTGGTATATACCATTTGTATTAATATGAGTTAATTACATGCATTTGATGTATCATCACATCCAGGAAGGAATATAATTCCCTATTTAATTAATTGAGTTGTTAATTTATATTTATATGTATAAATAAAATGAAATACCTTATGAAAAAATTGGATGATGTGTCTAGGAAATGCTAACCATTATCCACTTCCTTGATCACCACATACACTAATGGATGAGGTAGTGTTTTGACTTGTATAATGTAACACCTCGACCCTAGAAGCATGCATCTAGTGAGTTATATTAATACATTGGCATGCTTACATTGAATAAATTCCCAAAAGACGGATTAACTTAGATGTCTTGGATAGTATATTACATACACGAACATTACATTACAATTCCAAACATAAAATACAACACATATAATTCTTTTGATAATTCCATTATTCTTCTTTATTAACCTCAAATATCAATCATAAAACACTTCTGGTCATCATGGGAATGTAAAAAACATGAAAGGGGTGAGCTCAAATTCTCAGTGGGGATAAACAATATAGAATAATTTTTCATAAATATTCATAAATTTTTAAGGATAGTATATAACTGAAACACATGCCTTGTAAACATAAAATTAATCATAATATGGAAATAATAAATCAAATAATGACAGTTAAACATTCACATGAATATTTCAATATTCGAATAATCATATTTAATAAAAATAATTAATCTCATTATGAGGAAATGAATAATATTAGACGTCTAAACCACCCGGTTAAAGACATGTGCCAAGACAATACATAACCATACCATTATGGTCTCATGCCAATACACTGGATTATCTAACGAGACCTACCAATGAGTCGAGGGTCTATAGAGGCCCCACATGTAACTTACTAAGTCCAATGCATTTTTCTTATGAAAGGGGTAAAACATAACATAAACATTTGTATTACAACTAGAATATGAAATGATAAAACTTTAACAATAAACCATGAATGGTATCAAAATATCAAATGAACAAAAAAACATATCATAGAACCTTAAATTCAATATGGTAGATTATATCATAATAAATAAAACTAAATTAGGCATACATCCCAAAAAATGTTGTTAACATAGGAAAAAATAATCTAATAAGTTGTTCAAAAATCTTTGATAGAAATATATATTTTTACATTAAAATAATTTAGAAGCCATCAATTATGAAAGTCAAAATTTATTTTGAAATTAAAATTGTAATCTTGTAAGGGATGATTCAAAACATTATGGTGTCAAGGATTCTTTAATAATAGCTGATGTCATAAAAGGTAAATAATCATTCTTTTCTTAATTTGTCGAAAAGGTCATAAAGTAACTTGTTTGTAAAATGATGGAAATATTCTATTAAAAACGTTTTATAAAAAGTAAAACATTGTTAAAAATTACATTATATAGTAGTAAAAATATTTTTAAATACATATTTAAGATACATGTACATGGATGATAAATATGTCCCAATAGATATATATATGTATAAACAACCTCGAATAATAATGATATTGTGAAACTAATACTTAATTTTTATATTCCTTTTCTCAAGGGTATATTAACCATATACATAATAGTTAAATAATGTTATTAAATTATACCATAAATATATACTTATTTTTGAAATCATATATGATACTCTTATATTCGTTTGGTAATAATATTTTAGTATTATGCTGATTTCTCGTGTTATGTGCTTTATTTTACAATTCTTGTTTTGTCATGTATGTCATGGGTTTTTTGCATATGATTTATTTTAATAATTTCAATAATGATATAAAGTTAATAATTATTATTTTTACTCAACATTTAAATTTTATCATCATTCATGGGTGGAAAATGTGTATAATGAATCTCATCACATCATGGACACTGTAGGCCATATATACGCACAAGTGACGATATCATTCACTTGATGGTTAACTGTTATGGAATTGGATGGAATATTAATTATAAAAAATAATTATGATATAATTATTATTATTATTATTTAAATCCATTATAATCATTATTATACCTATCTAAATAAATTAAAAATGAAAACCAGTTTGCAGCAAAACATGGAGATGGTAAGGCATACACACACACATGTTGATAATGTTTTTTGTAGTATGGGTAAAAGGATAAATATGGTAGTCCCATAATCATAATAACATCTCATAATGTATATTATAGTTTATATATTAATTTAAAATAAAAACATAGGATGGTGAATTAGGGGAAGAATATAAATGGAATTGACCTTGTAAAACAATTACAACTTCTTCATGTTATCCTTTTGATTTCCACAAAAGGTATTTTTAGGTGGTCATTATTACAAAATTAGTCACTCTTGGACTGTTTTATAAGAGTTTGGAGGAGAATGTGGAAGTTTTTAGTAGATCCAGAGGGCTTTAGAGGTGTTATTTAAAGAGAAATATAAGTACCCTTTTATATGAGAGGTCATGGGCACATTTTAATGATCATAAAATATAAACTTATAATAAATTAGTTTACAATATGAAATACATTAAATGTTATTTATTTCTAGTATACGATTATTTTGAGTATAAATCCCACCAAACAATGAATTTTAGACATGTTTAGGTCATATGAGTAACCTTATCATTTGGATTTAACCATTAGTTAAACAATTTAACTCTTATCACGTCTTCTTCTATTTATACACTACATGGTTAATATATTTACCATAAAATTTTGAAAAAAAAATAGATACTTTATGAAATATTTAACATTATACAAGTTATTTTTATGAACCGTATTTTTTTAATTTTTTATCATTTAATAGAATATAATTTGTTTTAAAATATCACCACTTCCCATTTCAATACTATTAAATATATACATTTTTTAAAAAATAGAAAACCAATCTAATAACAAAGACAAAATACATAAGACATATCACTCTCATTATGACATAATCTAAAAACATAGTGTATTTCATTAATTAATTAAAATTATATTTATATTAATATTCTTAACATCATTTATTTTATATTTCTATGATAAAATAATTTATGCATCACTATTGTGTAATCGTTAATGTTAATTATTTAGTCTCTAAAAATTATAAATAAATTTATATGATGTAGGAAATAATATTTTACTTTCAGATACTATTTATCATAGTTTTTATCTTTTGGTTATATCTATATAAAAATTATTATAATTATAAGAAATAATAGTATGTTATTTTTTCACATTCATTATTTTTAATAATATTCATGTCATATGCCTAGAAAAGGGACCATTAAATGATTTCAATTCGAAACATTTTTTATAATGTTAGGATTTAGTCATCCAATATAATTATGAAGGATTTTAGGGTAATTTTATAATACTATTTTATCCTTTAATAACCATATTTACTCTCAAATGCGATAAAAAATTACTAAACATACTTTTTGAAATACCAAAAAATGAAACGAACATATTTATATAATTTATTCCCAATTAATCGAAATAATGGATCTATTTTTAAAAATAAAAAACACATAATTTGTAGTAATTAATTTAAAATTAATCCTCTTTTCGGAAGGAAAAACTAGTTTTTAAAATATAAATCATTGAAAAATATAGAAATCTTTTTACATCAATATTAAATTTAATGAACCAAATAAAATTAACAGGTAAAAATATATTCTATTTTTAGTTAAAAACAATTACATAATATAATTTATCCACATAAATCATTTTTATGGAAGAAGTATTTTTTTCAATTAAAATTATGTTTATTTTTACTATTCATCAAATCATAAAACATTTCAAGAAAATATCAAAAATTGACCAAAAGTAAATTTTTATATCCCAATTACAAAATTAAATTAAAAATATAATATTTAAAATTTTGAAAAACTAGATTTAAAATAGGTGTGCCATCAAAATTTGTAATTTTTTGGAAAAGTTCATCATTAAAATGAAAATTGTTATCATTTCTTATATCATATCTAGAAAATAGATAAGATAAATTTTAAAATTATATTGAATATATTAAATTTAATATGTGGTTAATACTATTCATAACTATTAATTTTATATCTAGTTTATATATATTATTAAATAACAATATTTTTTTAATATATTTTTGTTTGGTAGAAGTGGGTGTTTCATGTAACGTAAGGCAACTAATTGTTGCCTATACCAAAATATATACATAGTGTTGTATTGAAATAATTCACGAAAAAAAAATTAAATTTATTCCAAAATTAAAATATTATAATGTCTCAAGGTGTTATATTCTCCCCTCCTTCATTACATTGCGTCCTCACAATTTGAAATTTTACTTTGAAAATAACAGGTTAATACAAGAAATGACCTTCATAGAAAACCCACATTGAAAAAAGGGTTAATAAAATGGGATCCTAATAAGATTAAAAAGGAAATTTTAGGTTCACTAAAAAATTAGGTATTCAAATAAGATAACATTATTGGCAGGTAAATATATGTACTTGGAGAAAAAAAAATATTTATAGAGAGTGACTGAGGTCATCTGTCACAGACAAGTGAACAATCTATTGAAAATTAAGAGACACAAATATATAAATCTATGATGATTTAAAATAACATCGATTCAACACGAATTATGATAACAATTTTTTGTAGACAATTTTTCCTAGAGTTGAATGATAATTTTACTATAAAAACGAGAACATGATAAAACTTTCTTGATTCCATCAATGTTATCCTTTGGATGTGCCTCTATATATTTTCAAATCATTTTATTCAGATTTATAAGGAAATTAAAGATTATTATTTATTCATGAATTACTTATAATAAATCATACTATCCAGGAGTTTTTCATTCAACCTTTAAATTGTTACTGATACATAAAATGTTAGCACATAATATCCAATAAATCATTATTAAGATTCAAAAATAATATCCAGCATTCGATATATTGAATTCTATCATTAACACATGTCCAAACACTTGTATCTAAACTCACTATTAAAAAAGGTATCTAAATTTCAAAAATCAATATTAACATAAAAATCACCAAACAATATAATGTATCTCTTTTATACCAAATATTTGATCACATTTAAATCCTCTATGAAAACTCTTATTCCTCCAAATCCCTGATGATTTAGTACGACAATTAAATATTTATATATCTCATGATTCTTATAACCATATAACCATATATTTAATCATTCTTAAATCCAAATAAAAAATGACCTTTATCCTTCCACTTCACTATTACACAATAAACTATGCTTCAAAATCTGATTCCATAATAACTCCTTCATCTCATTTTTATTTGGATGATTATTCATTATCAGTAGTATAATCATTACTTGTATAACCTTGCTTATTCTAATCATTTACCAAAACACAAATTGAAGAAGTGAGAAACACTAATAATGGTGATATAGTCCCGAATAATCACTAATTGGATCTCTATATGAAGGAATATTCTTCTCAACAAATATTTGCATAGGATTAACCTAACCTAAAAAATGAAATCCTATAAAAACACGTATTCTCAATGTCATTCACTGGGTTTTATTTTCTAAGTCTAATTTCAATGGTTATTGATAAAAATCCTATGTTACCAACTATAACGCCCTTCCACAGAAACCCAGAGTTGGTGCATTGTTTTAATATATTGGAAATATTACATGGAATCAATTCCGAAAGGACTGATTAGTCTACCAGTATTTGGAAATATATTGCATATGAGATTTTTACATTAAAATTTTGTATAAAAAATACAAAACAAAGGATCCTTTTATAATGACAGTAATAATTTTTATTAACCTTTCATATCAATCATAAAATACATCATTGCAACTTGGGGAAATAAAACATAATAAAGGGGTTACCTCATATGCTCAGTAAGGTTATAAAATTCAGTAGAAGTTTTTATAACTAATTATAAACATTTAAGGAATGTATAAAACTGAATCTCAACCCTTATAAATAAAAACATAAACATAATCTAGGAGGAATAAATTAAATAATACCATTTTAACCTTCACATGGATATTCTAATACTATAATAATCACATGTAATATCAATAACCAATCTCATAATGAGGTAATGAATAATGATGGACATCATAACCATACCATCAAGGACATGTGTTAAGAAAATATATAACTATTCAATCAAGGCCTCACGCCAAGACACTAGTTTGTCTAATGAGAACTAATGATGCTTCGATGGGATATAGAGGCCCCCTCCCATCACATACTGATTCTAATACATTCCTCTTATGAAATGGGTAAAACTAAACATAAACTTTCATATTAAAGGTACCATATGAAATGTTAATACATTAACCATAAAAAATGAATTATATTGAAATATCACATCCACATTCAAATATATCATATACCCATCAATAAAATATGTATAATTATATCATAATAAATCTACATGAATTTAGCAGAAAATCCAACAAAGGATGTTTACATAGATTAATTTAATATAATAAGTCCATTAGGAAACATTGAGAGAAATAAACTTTTTTTCTTTTAAATCAATTAAAAGACGAAAAATTATAAAAGAATAAACTTCTTTTGAATATAAAATTGTATCCTTGTAAGGTATGCTTCAAAAAGTAAAGGTGTTATAATGGTGGAAATAACAACTCATGTCGTATAAGTAAAAAAAATTCCTTCCAAAATTTGTCAAAAAGTTCATAAAGTGCCACATTTTAAAAATGATGGAAATAAACATTTAAAAATAATTAATAAAAATTTAAACATGGGTAAAAATGAATTTAATTATTAGTAATATTATTTTAAAATACATTATTATGAAATAGGGATATTTATGATAAAGATGTCCCAGTAGATACTTATGTATAAACAACCTTGAATAATAATGAGATTGTGAAATTAACCCTTTCCATGTACTTTCCTTTTATACAGGTTGTGATTCATGATATATAATGGTTAATTCATTTTATTAAATTATACTAGAACCATATATATATATTTATGATATCATATATGACCATCATATATCCATTTTGTAAAAAAAAAATTCATTTTTCTTTTGTTTTGGTTGTTAACCTATTCATTAACCAATTCATGTTTTTTATGTAGGTCCTATTTGTTATGAATAAGCTTTATTTTGTAAATATAAGTTATGATATAAAGTTAATAATAATTATTTATTCTCATCATATTTTTTTATAATATTTCTTTAATGGTTAATGTGTAGAATGAATCTCAATGCATCTTGGAGATGGTAGGCTGTATGCACACCCGAGCGATGATATCATTCCCTTAATGCTTAAATGGTATGGAATTTGATGATATATAAATTTTAAAGAATAATTATAATTATAATTTTTATAATTAATATGAATTATACTAATCATTATACCAATTAAAATAATGTGTAAATGAATAATGTTTTCTCCATTATGTGTAGATGATAAGTCATATATACACTCACTGGGTGATATTGTTTCTCATAGGATGAGTAAAAGGAAGAATATAGTTGTATCATAACCATAATAAAATATCATAATTTATATAATACATGGTGTACTAATTTAGTATGGAAACAACATAGGAAGAGTAAGTAGAAGAAGAAGAATAAAATCAATTTAAATTAATTGGTAAAACAATTACATCTTCTTTG
Organism: Viscum album; assembly: GCA_963277665.1. NCBI lineage: Eukaryota > Viridiplantae > Streptophyta > Magnoliopsida > Santalales > Viscaceae > Viscum > Viscum album. The sequence continues at coordinate 784,290,142 of OY728151.1, forward strand.
AGTTTCTCCCATATATTTGAACAAAAAAACACATAGTATATATTTATAAAATATGTGTGGACTATATGATTAATTGAGGATATATGTGTGGAGAAATGATATATTTTTTAATGAGACAAATGGATTTAGATGTGTGACTTAAATAGAATGATATGTATCGTTTTATTAGAGAGGCTGTGGCCATTTCAGAAGATCCTTAAATATTATTTTATTATAAAATCAAATTCAGTGTCAAATAGCTCCAAAGTAATTTACTTTTATGATAATATGAATATAGGTCAAAATCCACCCATAAAATTAATTTAATACATGTTTAGTTCATAAAATTAATCTTATTGTTTTGATTCAACCCTTTGTTAAACAGTTTAACTCTTAACCTGTCTTCCTATATTTTAAAACAATATGGTTAATATTGTAAAAATATAATGCAAAAAAAAAACCAAATGTTATCATTTATTAAATATTTTACTTTATAAAATTTATTTCTCCCATCCTTATATTTTTATGACTTTTATATCATTTAATAAATTATTATTTATTTTCAAATATCATTTATGCCAATTTTAATAATATTAAATAGTTACATCTTTAGAAATATAAAAACAACTGAATAACTTCTAAACAACACATAAAATATTAAATTAACATTTCTAAGTTATCTAATAAATTATTTTATGTCATTAATTAAGTAAAATTATATTTATTTTAATATTTTTAATATAAATTTTTGATAATTATGTTAAAAAACAATTTATGAATCAATATTGTTTCATCATTAATGTTTTTTATTTAATATGTAAAAATTATAAATAAAATTCAACAATATTGGTATTTATTTTATGTTTCAAGATAATTTTTATAATCGATGTTATAGTGATATCAATATTAAAATTACCATACTTATAAGAAACATGAGTGTGGAATTTTGTCACATTCATTAATTTTAACAATATTTATGTCACATTAATAGAAAACAGTCAATTAAATGAATTAATATCAAATAATAGATGATTATGGTTGAATATAGAAATCCAATATAATTTTAACAGGTGTTATGGTAATTTTATAAAATTAACTTTACCTTTAATTACTTGATTTAACCATAACGGTGGTATGAAATTTCTAATGTAACTATTCATAATACCAAAAAATAAAAGTAACCAATTTTAATAATTTGGAACCACTGATTCCAATTATGGAATCTAATTTTTAAAATTGAAAACATGGATTATTTAGTAATTAATTTAATATTAATACCATTGTAATAATGAAAATTGTTTCTTAATAGTTAAACATTAAATAAGATTGAAACTTTTTTTCATCAAAATTCACAGTAAAATTATTTCCAACGACCAAATTAATATTAACAGGTAAAAATATTGTCAATATGTACACTAAGAAAATTAAATAATAAAATTCATCTATATAAATTGTTTTGATGAAAATAGTTTTTTTCAATGAAAAGTTAGTATATTTTTACTATTCAACAAAACCTAAATCTTTTTAGAAAAATTTAAAAAATTCATCCAAAGTATATTTTTATATCCTGATTCCAAATAAGATGTTTATTTTTATATAAAAGTTTCAAAAACTAGATTTCAAATGGGTTCACCATCTAAAGGTGGAATAAATGAATTTTTGTGGAAAATAATTCTTTTATCTGAAAAATGGAATATTTTATTATATAATATATTGAATATACATAAGATGAATATTAAAATTGTATAGATTATATGAAATTTGATATTTCCTTAGCACTATTCATAACCACTAATATAATAACTAGGTTATATATTATATTAATTAATAATATTTTATTAATATATTAATTTTTGGTAGAACTTGGAAATTCATGTAAAGCATGTCAACACATTATTGGGTGTAACATAAGCTTAAAATGGTGATGTTTAAAAAGAATGCATGAAAAAAATAATTTATTCATTTTTTTTATAAATTCTTGTGCTCTTACATATGACCTAGGACATTTTCACCCCATGGGTATGACAAGGGTGAGTTAGAATAATTGGTCTTATATAGGAACCTCTGTATACCTCCATGTAGAGGTGAGACCTAACATTGATGGAGCACTGTAGAGTGACTTTTGAAATTGATACAGGCCTTGTGACATATTAAGTTAGTTTCCATGGATACCTATATTATGAATCCAAGTGGTCATTAAATGTTTCAGACAGTGATAAGGGAAGTCATTTCCCTATGTGTTGGACATTTCCCCAATACATGAGACGTATAAAGAATGAACTCCTTGTATGGTCCCCTTAATTTGTGCTTACAAAGAGTACCCTAATTAGGGTACCTCTATCATAAATTTACATTTGGGACCTGATTAGATACACTAATGACAAACTGAACCTCAATAGGAATTTGTGTATGCATAGAGTGGGATGTTGGAGTCAACGAAGAACTTTCAATGAACACATGTGTCTATTGTGTAGTGGACTACCATAATGGGCATAATAAATCCAACACACCTTTATTTCATTTATTTATTCAGTTATCTATTTTTTTTATTCATCCACACATAATTTTTGGAGCCCAACATATGGGCCCGATTTGATGATGTTAATGTGGATTCCCAATGAAACATGTTGGGATACAACCTTCATCCTCTATTGATATAGATTTTATATGGATTGGATGTGGTGATGTCACAATGGATACATTGTGTGTATACAGAGATCCACATGTTGGGATTTGTGAAGAATTCTCGAGACACATCGATTTAACTATAATTCTATATGGGAGGCCCTGGATAACACGAGTCCCTAGTATTCGAAGTCGTTAAAAGATCCAGCTTTCGGAATTTGTGATTGTTATTACTACCATTATTTTATTATTGTTTATGTAATGATATTACTTGGTGAACCCTACTATTTTTTGGTCAATCTTTTTTATCTTACTCTTACATGCTTGGTAGGCCAGGGATTCCTGGGGTATTATAATTTAGTGTGTTGGCTTGTGGGATGTTCTCATTTATGGATTTCTTAGGAAACATGAGAATCATGTTGAATAAATTTATTATATTTTTCATTAGAGATATTAAGAGGGCATTTGGGATTTATACATGGAGCAGTTCATGATGATTTTTTGGCTGTTAAGCCAAAGAATTAGGAATATCTTGTTAACATCCTAGGATACATTATTCATAAGATTAATGTTGTTACAATGACATTATTATAGAAACCCCAGTGTAGGTTTAAGAATATATGGTCGATTAAGGTCCCTGATATATGGATTGATAGTGATTTGGAATTTTTTTTATTTTATTTTTGTTATTATTTATTTCTAGTTGAGCATGGAACATGTATATATCCATTCTTTACTAGTTGAGTATGATAGTATGTAAGATGTTCCATGAAGAGTCATATACTTATGCCATACTCAGGCCACCATGGAACATGGTTCCCAAAGAATAATCTAACTTAGTTGTAGGTATAGTTTTGGTTAGGGAACAAGTTTGATCCAGTGGTATAGATTAGTTATTATATAGGCCCTTAGATAGAGTATGTATCAATATTTTAGAGGATTTAATTATTTTATTTTATTTCCCTAGATTGGTTGTATATGTCATTGGACCGGGGTTCATTTGGTCTTGTATTCCATAGGTTATCATTTCTTATCTACCTCACCTTCTCGATATATATTTACTATTTCTATGTACTCTAATTTTATGAATGGTTTTGAAATTTTTCAAATTTTTATTAACACTACAATATAGGGGGTATAATGTACCAACAATACCACCTTAGACTACCACTATTTATCATATGATGTAGTGCAACTAAGTTCACATGGTGGTCTATTCTGGTATCTAATCAAAGGGATATATGTAGCTAAATTTTGATGAACTCACCACTCTTTATTAAAATCCATGTTTCCAAACCATTAGGTGAAGTCTCTTGTTTGAAAATTATTGAGTAGAAAATATATATGTATTTTCTGATTCGTTTATTAAATCTGAGAAAATTGGAATAAATGTTTAACGAAAAATTATTCATGAAATTTTTTAATTCACAACTATCATTTTTTATGGATAATTTTATGATGATTAAGTAAAATTAACTCAGATTATAAGCCATGAGTATTTTCAATTTGAGAGAATTTTTTATCAAAATTTTAGAATTAAATAATTAATTATTAATTATTTTAATCTAGGTTGAGGATATATTATTTAGTTTATTTTGAGAGAAATTATCTTTTCAAAAGTGATGAGTTTTATTCTCTTTATAACATGAAAAGGAATCACATGTTGTTTACAAAGAGTAAAAACCCACTTTTGGTTTCTTTTAATCCAATTTTGTGTGCCCTAGAAACCATAATATTAAGTAATGTTAATTGAATACCACATTTCATTGGAGATTATACTTATATCAATATAGGTGTAACATTATTTTACCATTAGTTAAGTAACTTGTGTGTATGAAATAAAAAATATTAATTATCACTACACTAAATTTTAGCAATCATTTTGGGCAAGGTAAACAATGAGTAAATATTTATGAAATTTTTTCTGAAACAATATTGAATTTTATAAAATTAAAAATACAAAATCATCATAAACAATAAAATAACAAAAATTATAAAGAGTTAAATAATATTTAGGAATATTTAGAAAATATGAAATCCAAAAATAAGGAAGAAATGAAAGATTAAAAAAAATTCAGAAAGATAAAATTGAAACTATGATTGGAAAAAAATATAATTAAATCCTCAAAACAATCTAATATTTATTTAAAATTTTATATGAAAAATAAAAAAAATTATTGTAAAATAAATTAATTTATATTATTTTTAATTTTTTTCATGAGAGTTTGTGAATTTCGGATCTATAATTTTAGGAAAATGTAATCTTGTTATTTATTCTATCTATTTAGTTGTGAATGTTGAAGATCTAGTTCTTTATCATAAAAAATTACATTTATGGTTTTGAAGATCTAATTGTATTTGTTGTTGAAATGTACTCGTTGTCCACCCTTTTTGAATTTTCCTTATTCTCTAAAAATGTTTCGTAGTGAAATTTGGGATGAAACTATTGTCTTTCAAACATTTTGGGTTGTTAGTGTGTGTTAGTGTATTCTATGGGCAGATGCACTCACTGATCATGAATGTTTTGATCATGTGTTTGAGAATGAAAAAAAATAAAATTATCAAAATTATTAAAAAATAAAAATAACTGCCCAAAAATCCATTTGATAACATCAACATGGCCATCCCAAATACTTCTAAAAAATATAATAGAGTAATCGAATCTTTATTTCTATAACAAAACCCTTGATTTTAATATAAATATTTTTGTGAATGATATGAATGAAAACCTGAAATTATAAAAATTCTTCCAAAATTCAATAGATTTATATGAAATGATCCCCACCTACATGTGAAATAATTACATACCATTTACACTAACATAATAACACATATACTAGATGAGGATGATGTAATTCTTAAATCCTTTATTTTTTTTAATGAAAATTCTACAAAAAACATGGATATATTATATAACCTTTTTTTTGTCAAATTTTGGAATGATTTTCTTAAATATTTTATTAATAAAAACATTACAGCTCTAGGACCACCTCTTCTAGGAATAAAATTACTCTAATTAGTCAATATCTAAAATAAATTTTTTGGGCGTATTTTGAAAGATTCATAAAATCACTGGCCTCAATCCCTCATGATCAAATTCATAAACAACATGTCATTCAATAATTTTTTTAGTGACTATTATAAATGGATTGTGATTTCATTAACCTAGATAGTGGTAGATTAATTATTTATAAAAGTACTTATCCCATAAGATAATTAACCAATATGATGGCATTCAACTCAAAAAAATTTAATTATAGAGGTATATCAAATCAACTACTTATTATGAGTGAAAATACAATTGGAAATTGAAATAATGTTTATAAAGATTGGTTGAGTGAAATAACATTATGATAGGAAAATTTTCCTTTTTAACTTTATTGTTATCTCATTCTAGTTCAATTTTGATTTCAAAACATAGTTTCTTACCATATTGTTTTTCATTAATTCCTCTATCACATTTTATATCCATCCATCCCATTTTGAATTAATAGTTCAATAAAGGTATCTATTTTTCCCACCATATCCATAATTAAAATATTCCCCAACATAATATTCATAGTTACAGAATTCATAGATTTTATTCCACTTAACTTTTTCATATTATCTGTGTAGTATTTTCTAATAAAATGATCACCCAACTGATTCATATAATTATTTTTAATTTCTACAGGTGAATTATTTGAAATCCAAGAGATTAAATTTTTATATCATCATAAAAGTAGTTCCTTTAAATATCAAATTTTTTTCCAACCAACCAACTAACCATTTAGGAACATTATATAACATAAAAAATAAATTTCTTAATAATTTCATCTCTGATTATGACTTTATAAATTACTAATTCAGTATTACTAATGATTATCATCCAAATAAAAATATTCATAATAAGAAATTAAATTTTCCTAATAAATAGGGCTTTTAAAACATTAATAAAAATAAAATAGTGAATATAATCAAGAATATGACTAATAAAATGGAATAAAAGATAACATATTTCTTGTAAACCGACCTTAAAAACCAATCCAGTTCGGAACAAACATCATTTCATAATAACCATCCACTGATAATTTTTTAAGTAATACTACCAAAACATAGGAATCATTAACTAATGAAATTTTAACAACTCTAATGGAGAATCATAATATAGAATAACTTGGGAAAGTTTTACCAAGAACCAATATTCCACCATTAAAAAACTGTTGAACCCATTTTGAGAAATAATTATCAATTAATGTATGTTAATAAATACAAAAAAAATTATGTTCTATTACCTTTTTGACTACATGAAAATAATAATGGTGATGTAAATTAAATAGAACATTAAATTGGATAATAATAAAAAGAACATGTAAATCCACTTAAAATAACTTAAAAATAGCATTTAATATGTGAAAATAATAAAAGGAAAAAGAGTTAACAAATTCATTATAATTTTTCATCATATGATGATTGAAATGATGATCTATCTGAAAAATATTAGTGCACCATTTGAAAAACCTATTATTCATGGCCCTAAAATTAATTACTACAATCATTTATAAAATGGTAAAAACATATTTTTCATAAACTCAATTTTTAATTTTTTTTAATGATATTTGGGATAATTATTACATAACCTAATATTATGAAGAAAATACCAAAACATACTAATCTTTTAAAAGAAATTTTCACAAACTAGAGAAAGATCAATTTTGTTATGAATGGATAAATTTTCTTCAATCTTAGTTATATTTAAATCCCACATTACCATTACCATGACTTATAAAATATGTAATTTTAATATTGAGATTTATTTGGTTGATATAAGTGCTCCGAGTAATTGTATTCCCAAATATGTTTTGTAATTAATATTTTATTTCTAATGTGCAGATTCCTTAAAGAAAACCAATCTCAATTTAAAACTTGAAAACAAAATCTAAACAAAAATGGTATGCTTTCATAAAAATATACAAGTAGGTATTCATGGTTTAATTTTTATAATGAATTATTTATATTATAAAAGGAAGGATGTACTTTAAATGAACATTTTACCTCATATTATGATGACCCATCCACATGATTTATAAATTAATGATTTATGACTATTTCAACACATTGACCAAGGATTTTTTTGATAAATTTGCGAAATTGGTCATATTTTATAACATACAATCACCCTTAGATACACAAAATAATATAAAATTTCTATTTATGTGATTCTTAACAGTAAATTCCATAATAGTGAATTTAATTTTTAATATCTGTTAATTTTTACAGTTTATGGAAACGTGTATGTTTTGTAGTGAAAGTATAGCTAAATAAAAAATAAAAAAAAATAGCAACCAAAAGTTTAATGTCATATTGGGTAACGAATATTACAATTATTCTTTTTTTTAATTGATATAATTTATTTAATACTGATACATATAATTTTTTGGACAATGAACCTCGAAATTATTTATATAATTTTACTCCCAATTCTAGAAATCAGTTATTCTAGTAGAATAATAAAAAATTGTCAACTATTAAAGTTGATAATCAAGTACAGGAACATAAAGAAACATATCATCGAACCTAATTTCATTTAAAATAGTGAATAATATGTATTTTCCCATTTTAGAAACAATATTTTTAATATGGAAATTAAGATTATTTTGGAGAAATCAAGGAAAATTCTAAGTAGAATGCCAATAATTTTATTTTAAATGAAAAAATAATAATTTAGATTGAAACATAAATAATATAACATTTAGAATCTATTTTTAAGAACTAAACAAGTAATTTTGAAAGCAAAATTTGTGTTTTTGGAAGTAACTGAATGTTATTCCGTAATTATTTCATCAAATTTAAATTTTGAATAGGATAATATACATATTAAAATATTTGTATAAGATAGTATTCCTATTAGATGGAAAACATATTTTATTATTAGTTTTAATCATGGAAATTCCATTAATATTATTTATCAATAATAACACTCTAAACAGAGTAGATAGCCTAAAAGGATGTTGAATCAAATTATATTGGAAGTGGTTAAAGAATAAGTCACTATATTATTATGGTATAGAATAATTAATACTATTTTAGAAAGTAAGATGTTATGCATTGTTCCTAATGTCCGTGAAAACAGTGTCATAACAGTTGGACCAAATTAATAAGGATCATTAATGCCCAATATAGTTAAAAATAGGTAGATAATCTTTATTTTTTATATGATAACGATATTTTCTTCACAGTAAAGGATCATTGAAAAAGATTAATAGGTTATATATAATGTAACACCTTTTCTTCCATGATGGTTACACTAATTACATAAAAAATCACATTGCACTTTTTGTTATTGAAAATCGTTTTTTATTTATAAAGGAAACAATGGTGAAAGAAAAAAATTCCAAATATAATAAAAAAATAATGGAAGATGAATAAAATATAGTCCTAAAGCTTAAGTAGTACTAAAATATATTATCTATAAATTATTTTTTCTAGAAGATGAGAATATATACACATTACAAATCGATGGTACATGCATTGCAAGTTAGTCTAAACGCATATTTTCTTCTCTATACATCTGGTAAATGTAATGGAACATATCTGTGTAGTCTAACAATTTTCATGTTTTTGAGGTTCGTGATGCTTAGAGGTGGATTTGAGTGATTTTGGAGGGGATAAAATACAAAAATATTTAATGATAAAGATTAAATGCTCTATAATATTTCATTTCATGTATGTGAGATTATATGATTGTGTATGGTTTTTCAAGAGAATCATTAATTCAATTTTAAATACCAAAAGTTGATGCATTTTTATGGCAATGTTTAAAATTATTCGTCTGCATGTTGTGAATGCATTACACACTATATAAATGTATTAAGTGGTGATATTATAAAATTCTGTAGTTCGTGAATTTTCCCTAAAACCATTGCCTACTTGTGCTCCCTATCTGTTTATTGGAGAATAGGGGAACTCCTACCTAGAATATTGGAGTCCCTTCAATGATTATTGATTTTTTTGCATCCATATTTGACCCAGGGTGATCCATAGTGCTTTCTTCACTCACTGTCTATTAGGATCTCCATGACCCATATCTTTTTCTCCCATTTATTCTATCCAAATGATATAATATCATCTCTATGTTTCTAATATATTTTTTCATTGTTGGTTGTAGTTGTGGTTGTATCGTGACATAACTGGAGGGATGTTTTTTCTTTCAAGAGTGGTGATAAAGGTATGAAATGCAGGTCCATTACCATATGATTAATGTTAACACATTTTATGTGAGTTTTTATTTTCTTCTTACATTTATTAAATGTGTAATCGTAAATCTAGCATGATTGATCTCTTTGGATGGAAATGAAGCTAACATAATAACTATTGAACTAGATTAATAATGAATTGGATAACAATCACATGATGATTCAATATTAAATAAAAGTGGATTCAATCATTATTTTTTTTATTGTGTGATATCTATGATTTTACTTGTTGTCATGATATTTTTCATGGAGTAACATGTTGGAATTAGTAAATTACATAAATATAAAATTGATTAATAATTAAATTTCATAACAATAATAAAAAAATGGAATGTTTTGAATCCTATTTTTATTTTTGAGTAATAATGACTAAATTTATTCAATTAACATGTATAATTAAAAATGTTCTTCAATATTATTAATTAAATTTATAATGAATAAAAAGACAGAAAATGAATTTTGATAATAATAAATGGTATTTTAATTGATAAATTTCCTTCTAAAATTTTGATGAAACTACTTCAAATGGAAGGATGTTTTTTTTAAATTAATTACTTTATTAATTTAGTGGATTTTTATTGCATGATGCCTTAGGTTTTCCATTGATTGAACCTGTGAATTATTAATTGTTTAATTTATGATGGAATAATGAGAATTTGTTTGATAAATACAATTTTTGTTTCCTGATTTTTCCTTCTTTAGAGGGAGGACATGTTCATTGAGTTTTCATCCTTGAGATCTCATATTTGCGTGAAGGATGAATGCTTGGTTTTAGGGCATAGATTTCCCTATTGGATATTCAGGATTATTCTATGTTGTATTTGATATGTTCTCCAGATGTGATCTACATTATACAATGTGATATGGTGTGGGGAGGACCAGATGTGATATGATCATAGAATAGATGAGAATGGGATATATTTTGTGATATGTGGGTGGGGAGGCCCATATTATTTGGTATAATTTTATTCATTGGATTGTTAGGTGAATCTATATATGCATGTGGTTGTGGGTGATGACACTTGAGATGTTGGAACGGTTTAATGAAATGATTTCCCATTGAGGTATTTTTGATAGTTTAAATTTTTGGATTTTTATCTATTTAGTGGCCAATGGTTGAGTTTATTTTTTATCTACATTCATTTCCCCACTTCTTGTGTTAGTTGGATGTGCTTGGTGTCATGTTTCCTCTTTGTTGTTTCTTAGGATGCATTTAATAATGTAATTGGATTATGGAATGATTCTAATTATGAATAAATAACTCTTAATACATGTGGTTGGTGTTTTAGGAATGAAAATTCATAAAAATTTCAATCTTGATAACTAGTGTACTCATTTTGGATTTTCATTGAAGAAATTAACTTTACACTGATGATAAATGTAATGTAATGTGGAATAATTATAGGGGTTAACTAATGGATAATGAATTAATTAACTAAAAATTAATTTTATAATGAAAGGTTGTAAATTGATGTAAATCTTTAATGTTTTTGTGCATATAAGATATATTCTCCTAGTAGTGGAAACAGAAATATGAGGGAATCTAACACCCAGTGGACTCAAAGTGTGTGTTTTCCCCAACATCTAGGTGGGAGGATAGATGAATGACTATCCCATTTTTCCCACTCTCTTCTATTGGTAATTTCTTATCTTTGTAGGAATTATGGTTAGTTTTCTCATAAATTTTTGTTGAGGGATCTAATGCCTTGTGGTTATTTCACACAAAATTATTACTATATATAGTATCTAAAAGATTCTTATTTTCATGACATGTATAGGCTATGATGGATTGAGGTACTGAATCAATGAATTAGTTGTAATGGCCTGAGGTATAATATCCAATGTATCATACTTTTCATACATGATATAGTGTATCTATTAAACTTCTTTGTGAGTATTTTTACTGACGTGATATGAGATTATTTGATGATTTTATTCATAAGGTTCATGTTGTGACACCTAGAATATGTGTATTTAGGATGTCATACTTTTGGATAGAAATGGATAAGGATGTGTGATGTTGGTGTAGACTGTGAAACTATCGGGGAAGTGGAAGGGTGGCACCCTTTAAGTTTAATTTTATTATTATATTCTCTCTTTTATGTGATACATTGTGATAGTTATTCATACTGAGGTTTGGTACATAGTATACCTATTAAGGTGATGTGTTGTTGTACTATTTTCCATTTTGCATTATCATTCATCCTTTATCTTTTTTCCGAGAGGTTATAATGAGGATCCTACTAAGTATACTATTTTGATTGGCCTATGTATATATAAACAGTCTTACTGTTTATCTAGAATAGGTTTTAGATCAGCCTAGAAATTACATGATATTTTTTACTAGAGATGTTTTGGAATCATGGTCATTGTTGACTTTACATATTTGGTACTTTTAGTTTACATTTTAGTTGTTGTAGTACTATATTGAATTATATATTTTCACTTGGGTTATATATATATATATATATATTTATATATGGATGAGAAGGTGTTGATTTGTGTATCCTTCTAATCCCTCTCTTTTTTATGTTCTCTTACAGAGTAATTCCTTTGATATTCTGGTTTAATATACCCCTAATGCTTGCTGCCAACCTGAGGCCTGCTAGAGGTGGGTGTCATGAAGTCACTAACTTCCGCCATTCTTTACTTGATTATTGTTGGAATGGGGTTATAAAAGAGTGGTATAAAATGTTCAGTTTAAGGGATATGATGGATTTTGGAGTTATGAACATTTGAGATTTAATGTTTTGGTAGGGAAAATGTGTTAGTTATGTTAATGAAGAAATATATACATGGGAGACCAGCTCTGACATGGCTAATTAGGGCCCCTATGATCTGATTTTCATTCATTTAATTTTAAAGAGATTACTAAATGATGTTATTTTGGTTGTATAGTAAAGACAAAGGAAAGAATCATGCATCATTCCTCAACCTAGTTACCAGGGGAAAACCATCCTATGAAACCACTAAGAATAATCATGAAAGAAAACACATCCAACTACCTCATTTATTGGATAAATGAAAAAAAAAACTATAAACCCAACCATAAACCATTTAACATATTAAAGAGTAATAATTCTCTTTATATACATCACATTCCAATTATCCCATTTTTCCACCCATTCCAGTATCTCTGGAGTTTTACCCAACACCCATATTCGTATCCTGATGCATCCCTCCTTCTCTAGTGTCAATTAACGCCACATCATCGATGTGTCCCCCCACATATCAAATCATCCATCCTAGTATTATATCTCATCTCGGCCCCCTCACACTATATCACATAGCCAAATGAATCACACAACCTCACACATCTGAAAATATAGAGGGAACCAACAAGCAGAGACTATAGGTAATTCTATACCCTAAAACCTGTAGAGACCCGAAGCTTGACGTACGTGAACATTACATTACTTTTGCGGAATACTTAGTACATAACAAAAACACACACACAAGGATCGTAATAGTTTAGTGTCTTTGGAAACTCGGAATAAAATCTTCTAATCGTGGTGAAAGATCTTCAAAATCTCCCATAAAGATATTGTTTTTTACCTAAAACCTTTCTTTATATCCTGGGGAAAAGGAAACATAAAAGGGTGAGCTCAAATGCTCAGTAAGGGTAAACAAAAGAAATATCAATCACATCGTATTCATAAGAACATAACATTTTGGAAATCTTAACCTGCAAAAGAGAGCATAATTTCATAACATGGGATAAATCATGGCAGTGAAATGTAATCACAATAATCATAACATAAAACAGGAAACTTTGTGGCATTCACACATAATCATAGAGAATCATTTCTTGTTAGTCAAGACTCATTTCCAAGACTCTCTTAGAGGACAAAGTCCCTTTCTGAATCGAGTAACCCTCGTTTCAGTCCTGTTACACTGAACCGGTATAACCTACCGTTCCAGACCTGTCTATCTCATGAGATATAAAATCTTTACCCATTGCATTGGAGGGAGATATAGGTCACACCCATATTATAATGAATCATTTCATATGTGTGCCACATAATCATAAATCATACATCATCGCATAACCCATGTAATAAAAATGGAATTCTTAAACAACATGACATCATAAAACAATTCATATAAGATAAAGGAATTCATAAAAATATTTCCATCACAACATAATCAAACCAATGTAATAATAGGGAAAAAACAGAACCCTTTTATTATCTTAGATGGAAAATAATTTTGATAAAATACTTGAACTCCATTCTTGAAGAAAATATCCTTTCTACTTCAAAAACATTTTTCCTTTCATAACATGTCATACAACTTTAAAATAAAATAAGTTGATTAAAAATAAACTTGAAAACTTGTAAAGGAAGTTTCTTGGAAATAATTTTTTAAAAATCCATTCATTCCGTATAAGTTAAAAAAACATTCTTCGTACTTTTGTCGGAAAAGTCAAAAAGTACCTCGTACGAAAAACGACAAAAGATTCCTTCCATACATATAACTAAAAACTCAAAGAAGGGTAAAAATGGATTTAAAAAATAGTAGGTTGATGGAAATAATATTACATATTGATGAAACATGGATGTGGATGATAAAATACACCCCGGTAAATACTTACGAATAAACAATCTCGGATAAAAATGAGATTGTGATATTTCCCTTACCTTAGGTCCGATTTGCTTCGTATTTGTCCGAACCTCCTGTATAATGATTTAAATACTGTCATTGACTTATTACAGAATCATATTCATTTTTATGATATCATATATGGTACACTTATGACATTATATTACCCGTTCTTTTGTAAATTCCATGTTAAAGAAGCGTTTTGGGTAAAATCGTTTCATTTATCGTAGGTGTTTTGACTTGTTGTTCTTGACATTATTATTACTTATATCATGATTTAATTACTTTCAGAATATAAAATTTGATTTATATATCATATATATTCAGTATATATATATATATATAATAGATAGATAAATGAAATGAAAAACACCGTTCATGGAGACGGTAGTTCGTACGTACGCATGAACGCTGTATTCCTTTCCTTATTGTATTGAATGGAAGGAAGTAGATGACATACATATATATATATACATAAATCCAATATCTTTATAATGTCATATATTTCATTATTATTTATTATATATACTTTATAATCATTCTTAAATGGTTTACATGGAGAATGAATCTCATCGCGTCGTGGAGACGGTAGTCTATACGTACGCACGAGCGATGATAGAATTTCCATAAATATTGAATTGAATTGGAGTGGATTATACAATATATCAGAATCAATATGATGTTGTAATAACTATGTATAGTTATTCTTTACACCATTATACCCATCCATGTAAGGTGGTGGTGGAAAATAGATTACACCACGACGTGGAGACGGTATTCTGTAAGTACGCACACGCGGTGATTTCTTTTTCTATAGGATGGATAGATGGTGAAATAGGGTTGTTTCATACTTATAATAACATATAAGTATATGAGTGATACTTATGTTAATACTTAATAATGAAAAAACCTAAGAAGAAGAAGTGGAAGAAGAAATAAAGATGAAAGAATTGGTAACGGTAATTACCTCTTCTTTGAAGCGCCTCTTTGAGACCTCCTCTTAGGGAACTAAAATTGTTCTTTGAGGAAGACCAGAACCTCTAGGATTATTCTAGGGAAGTGGAGAAGAGATTTTGGCAGGGGTTGGACGAGCTTGAGTGCTCAAATTGGTGTGAGGAGGAGGGGGAGGAGGCACCCTTTTATAAGGGAGGAGAGGGGCACCTTAGGAATATCTCAAAATATTATTTTATATTAAAGTAAAAAATCGGTTTATAATGGTTCCAAATGGTCTTATTTCGAAGCTCAAGTGGGTATGGGTCGAAATCCTATCATCCAATAGGATTTAGACAAGTTTAGGGTATTATTTTAACATTATCAATTAGATTTAACTCTAAGTTAAATAATTTAACTTTTACCGTGTCTTTTTTTTTCTTTCACTATATGGTTAATACACTTAATATAACATGCCAAACGAACCCCAAATTGTTTATTATTAATATATATATCCTTATCTAAGTCATTTGTCCGAACCTTAGATTTTTGGGAATAAAATAACAATTAATAATATAATATTTGATTTAAAAACTATTTTGTGTCAATTTTGACACTATTTGATATATGATTTTTTTGAAAGTCATAACAGAATTATATGTTCGAACCAAGTTGATTAAATCAACACTAATATATCATAGTAACCTAGAAAATTAGTGGAAATCATAAACAGTCTCAAATTACATTCATTTGAGCATTTATAACATCAATTATGTTAATATTTCCTAAAAAGGGTAATTACTGCATCATCGTTGTTTCATAAATAAATTAATTTATTTAAAGTCTAAAAATTATAAATAAAATATAATTATGTAGTAAATATTTTTATCTTTCTAATTAATATTTATAGTCGAATTTATCTTATGTATAACCCCATATTAAAAATGTTTTAGTTATTAAACATTGATTTTAACTATTTTAACTATTCATTAAATAAAATAATATTAAATGTCATAATCTAATCCAAGTGGACCTAAATGGTCATATTATATTCATAAGGTTGTTTTTGGTCGAATTACACTTATACAATAGAATTAGGACATGTGTTAGGGTAATAGTAATATCATATTTTCCCTTATTTACCCAATTTACTATTAACCGTGGTTAAAAAAAGTAAAAAGTTACTATTTACCAAAAATTATTTTCACCTCATTGAACCACATTTTAGTCCTTGATATTAACCGTGTCTCTCGGATTTTCGAAATTCCATTCACAGAAGCGGTAAAATTACGTTTTATGAAAAATTCAGTTTTTAACCTACCACTTAGTGGTTTCACTATTCATCGAAAATTGAAAGTTTTCAGAAAAATACCAAAATTTAGGCCTAAGATATATTGGATATTATGAACTCAAAAATGATGTCTATTTTACCAAATTCAAAACATATCAGTTGCGTTAACTAATTGAAAAATTAATTCTCGTCGTCAAAACAAATAGCGTGTTTTTAAGAGATAATAACTATCAAAAGATTGACACTAGTTTATAACTGGTTTAAATGTGAAATTACATCCAATGACCAACATTGTATTAAATTGTAAAAATATATTCTAAATATACTTTAAAACCACTAAATTTAATAATTTATCACTATTAATTATTTCGATTAAAAAAGTAATTTTCACTATTCATCAGAATATGAAAGTTATCCGAAAAGTACCAAAATTTCACCTTAGGCTAAATTCGATACTCCGAATCCAAAAATAAAGTCCATTTTGAGAGATAAAATTTCTAAAATTTTAAAAAGTGGTTATTACTATTCATAACAACTAGTTTTAATAATATTTTAATAGCATACCGTTGTTCGTGAAACTCAGTATTGCGTACTACACACGCTATCGAGGAAGGTTGCGATTGCGTGTAATGCAAGGCAAGTTAAAGATGCGTGTTGTGCAAGCTCATTTTGGTGTAGCGTACAACACAAGAAATTAATAAAATTAAAAAGAATATTTTTCATAAAATCTCGGGCTGTTACAAAACCAACCATTCATCCATTACACATAAATGAGATTTAATGTTTCCAAACTCAAGGCACTCAGCCTTATCAAGTAGATAGGCTACTATGGTGCTAGTAATTATGTTTTTTCAAACGGTTTTTGTTCTATATTGACTTAACTAATTCATGTTTTCAAAGGATCCAACTATGGGTAACATAATTCATAATGAAATATCTGGCAACTAAATTAACTAAAAAAATAATTTCGAAAAACATTCAATCATTTATAAACATTTCATCAATCTATGAGAAGAACCATTCTCAATTAACATTTCTTTTTATTACAAACAATAATCATTATCTTGCTTTGAATTATATATTAACTCCATCAATCACATATTATATCATTTTAAATTTCACATATTCATTTAATCAACATGATCATCATTAGAATAAAACAAACACCACATTACAAGCATTCATCATCTTACATTATTCTTAACAAAATTAATTATCAATTAACTCAAACTTTAAATTCACTAATAATTTAAATATGCTACTCCGATAATAAAATATTCTCAAAAGGAATAGCATAAATATCACACTATCTATAAAATAAATAGGCAAACAACTATCATGGTATAAATAACAAAATTTTGATCCACATTTAATTCTTTGTTAATTATTATAAAAATTATTAGGTCAATTTCAGTTCCATCCAAAGGGATAAATAATGGTAGATATACAATAGCATGTAAAATTAATGG
The DNA here is from genome assembly GCA_963277665.1 of Viscum album. Taxonomy (NCBI): domain Eukaryota; kingdom Viridiplantae; phylum Streptophyta; class Magnoliopsida; order Santalales; family Viscaceae; genus Viscum; species Viscum album. Next base: position 784,308,273 of record OY728151.1, read on the forward strand.
TTAAAGTATGAATCGTCTTAATAAAATTCATCAACATTCATCACATGAGAATAGATGGACATTGAATATTCCAATATCATCTCCCTTAAGAAACAGTATCCCTCCAATGATTATATTGAAAAAAACACACCAATGACCAACCAAGAAAAACTCCACTATAAACATGGAGATGATCATTCATCACGTTGAATGAAGGAATATAAAAAATCAAGACTGATATGGAAAACCCCCTAACAAAGAAAAATCCACCACAGATAACCAATGACTAAATAAATAATCCAAGGATCAATACCCATCAAAGGGATTCAAAAACAAATTGGGAAGGAGGTCCACTGGTCATAAGGAAATCGATAGGTAGTCTAGCTGAACATAGGTTTCAATGCAAACTAGATTGATGCAACCATTCATAAACATGTTTCATAAGGAATTTATAGAGTTTTAAAAGATAACACATCATTCAAATATTGAGTTTTTGACTTCAATTAAAAAATTCATCACCTTAAGTAATTTAACATAGAATTAACTCAAATCTTGGAAAGCCACATTGAGGCCACAAAACTCAGTTATATAGTGTGTAAAAAATAAATTTCGTATTATATTACATGACATGTAATTTCCATGATTCCTACATGTAATATCTGAACCCCTCTAGAATCCCTCCAATCCACTTATGAGCATCAAAAACCTTGGAAAAATGGAATGTTCTGGACTACATATATTTGTTACCTTACATTGGATACCTATCAAATGATTATGATCATTGATAATTCAACCCAAAACCAAAGGGAAAATGAAAGGGGTTTGTACCAAAATCCACCTCATGATATACATCTCAATGATATCACCAGAAAAAGAGCATCACCACATCAATAGAGAATGAACATAAAACCATAATATATAAAGAGTTACCTTCTAAACACACACATGGGGGTGAGATACCTATAAAAATAGAGTCATGACACAACAATCAATAATATGAAACTATTTACTAAACCAAAAACGTCAACATCAAGAAGAGAAAAACATTATAAGACATGTTATAAAAATAAAATTTCTTAGGATAATGAGTGTTCATATTTGAATCACATTCCCATGTACTCTATTACTTTCCACTTAGTTTCCATAATACACAATCCAATTGAATAACATGCCCACACAAAACCTTTGATTAGTGCCCCATGGATATCTAGGACCTCTCTGAGAAGGTGCTTCATGGGAATGAAACTTAGTTGGTTTGTGATTTTGTGTGGAATGGTGGAATGGAATAGAGTATCTTGGATCACGAGTCACAGATTCACAATCACTATCCCAATTTGTTTTATTTTTTGTTGATATATTGTAACATTGTTTTCTAGAAAGATGTTTAACTTTATTATTTATGAGATAGTTTCCTCTTTTGGATTATTTTTTAATGAGTCTATTTTGAGAGGACTCTACCTTGGGAGAGTGATTAAGAACTTGTTTTTACTATTTCATGGTTTTGTGTTGTTCCTCTAATGAAGTAGTCGAGTTCCTTTAGTGGAAGTAACCTCGAGAAGTATATCATGGGGTGGATATTTAGACATTCCATTTTTTTTATATGTATGGTTATGGTTTTTGATTTTGGAGGATGAGAATTGTTTTACTACTATCTAATATAATGGGTAAGAGCTATGAATTTTTAAACATTTCATGTTTCTAAGACTTGTGGTGCACATAGAAGGCTTGGAGTGAGTCTATAGGGGTTCTTCTGCTAAAACCTTAAAGTATGGATACTACACACAATGTAATATTCACATGAAATGTTAGTCAGTTTCAGGTATTGTGATTGGTTTTTCATGATGTGTTTAAAATTGAAGTTAAATTCATTGAGTGGGAACATTCTTCAAAGGTAGTTGAAAACATGAAATTTACATAGAGATTAAGCATTACACACTATGTAAAAGCAAAGAATTTTTTTCATCAAAGGATCCACCACATGGGTTTTCTCCAAAACCTATTTATTGTTGTTCTCTCTCTCACATTCCAGGAGACCAGCCGACCTTCTTCCGAGAATATAGGAATCCATTTAATGGGGATTGATTCATGGATTCTTTCTTTGATCAATAGTTATCAAATGTCTATTAATCATTCTTTTTCTAGAAGATTCTCTATAATCATTCTATATTTTATCTATTTATTATTTCCATGAAATTTCAGATCATCTCCATGTTTATAGTGTAGTTTTTTTGGGTTGGGTTTTTGGGTGTTTGTATCATGGAATCCATGGAAATATGTAATTTCTCTCTAAATAGATGATGGTGATATGTACTACTGGTTTGTTCTCATGTGATGACCGATGGTTCCTTTGATGTAAGATATCTTTCACTTCTACCATTTATATTATGTGAAATCAGAGAGATAGATTGATTTATCCCTTTGGATGGTAATGAAATTAAATTAATAATTTTTTAACTCGCTTAAAAATTGATTGGACAGAGATTAGATGATTATATTTTATATCATGATAAATATTTGACTCTTTATTTTCTAGACAGTATGATATATATTATATGCCTTGTTATATTGTTTTTATGATCAATAAAGCATGTTGAAATTGGTAAATAATGTCAAGTTATAATTAAGGGATAATTAATTGGGTTAAGAATAATTATTTATTAGTCATGCATGTGATCTATTGTTTATTATAATGTTATGATGACCAAATCGATGAAATGCATATTTTTAATTGAAAAATATCATTTATATGATTAGTGAAGTTCATAAATAATGGGATTCATGATAATTCTTATGCATAAAAATAAATGGAATGTTAAAAAAGAATTTTGTTTTCAAACATTTTGATGAAAATGTATTAAATTAATAGAATGATATTAAGATTAATAGTATTATTAATTTAGAGGATTTATATATATTGATTCCATATGTCTCCCACTATTAGACCCTTTTAATAATTAATTAATTAATTCAATATGGAATAAAAACAATTGTTTGATGAAGATATTTTCTAGGTCCCGAGTTTCCCACATGCTTGAAAGGTTGAGTTCCTTGAGGTTTGATTTATCAGACCTCATTTATGTGTGAAAGACAGATGTCTTGTTTTAGGGAATAGATTTACCTATTTCCTAGGCTTTTTTTCTCCCAAATTATTTTCATATTTTCTTCAAATGAAATCTTTGCTTTGTGATGTGTTATGGGGCGAGGAGTCACATGTGTGTTATGAGGTTGGGGTGGCTGATTTTGTGATGGATGATGCGATATTTGGGAGGGGAGGAATGAATGATGTTATATTAGTTGATTCCTATAAGGGAAAGATGCGTTAGGATACTTATGTGGGTGTTATGGAAACCTCCCAAGATTCATGAATGGGATGAATCTGGGTTATCCAATGATGTGATTTTGAGATGTGGCAAGAATTAATTTGAATCAATTTAATGGATCAATACCAAGTTTCTTGTTTTATCTTTTTTTCCATTCTCTGCCACTTCAGGTATCTGTATTTTATTGGTTTCATGTTTCCTCATTGTGGAATCATAGAATGGGTTTTCTAGAGTTCTTATTGTATGAAGTTATTCTAATAATGAATAAATAATTCTTAACCCTTGAGGTTGGGGTTGATGGAATGAAAATTCAAAATATTTTCTAATCTTGATAATCTATGGAATCAGTTTTGATTATACATAGAGGGGGTTGAATTTACTCTGATGGTTAATGTAATTTAATATTGAATAATTTTAATGTTTAATTAATGTATAATCAATTAAATGACAAAAAAGTGATTTGATTAATGAATGGAAGTCATTAAATGTAGCAGTTTAAATGATTGCGTGGTTATTGGATTTATATTCCTTGTAGTGGCAGCTGGGAGTGTGAAGGACGTTATCTATAGATGAGTTTAATAAAATGTTATTCCCATAGTGTGGTTGTTGGATATATAATATCATTTATATTTGGTTATTTCGTACAATCCCCCATACAAGGTGGTTTGGGAAACTGACACCCAATAGAATATAGGAGTTTTTTCTATAACATCCAAATGGGAGGAAGGATGGATGTCTACCCAATATTTCCCCACTCTATTCTCTTAGTAGTTACCAGTGCTAGTTTGAATGTCAGTTTCTTTTCGAATATATGTGTGTAATGGAATGTAATGGGTTATGATTATTTCTCACACATGTATTACCAAATACAGTATCCAATGAATTTTTATAGATACAATGTGTATAGGATATAATGGATTAAGTTATATACTTTGTGTATGAGATGTAATGGATTGAGGTATAATGGCCGATATATGATTCATTTCATACTTATGGTAGTGGATACTAGAAAATAATTGGTAACTTTATATGGTGATGTGATCTGAGATGATTTTATGATGTGATGAATATTGTGCATGTTGTGATGACTTGACATAGAGAATTTGAGTTGGATTACTTTTGGAGAGGGATGGCTAAACATTTTCAACATTGGACCAGAGCAGCAATCCAATGGGGAAGAGGGAGTGGGGTACTGTAACGCCCTGACCCCAGTTACCCATAGTCGGTGCATTATTATACAACATTGTCCTGATCACAAGAAATATCAAGTCTTGAAAGACCGATTAGTTTAGTAGCCTTGGAATAACTAGATACATTAATAAAGATTACATTACATCATAAAATGAAAACTATAACAATATAGTCTCCATTGTCCACACTCTTATCCCCTCATACTATCCCTGCAGGTCATTTATAAATTATTTCTTCACATACTGGGAAAAATAAATTATAGAAAAGGGGTTAGCTAAAATTCCTAATAAGGATAACAATATAGCGGAAACTTTCATAAGTAAGAATAAACATTTAAGGAAATGTATAACTAAAACAATAGCATTTTAAACATGAAATTAAACATAGAATGGTAAAAATAAAATGAAATAATTCCATTTACTTATTCACATGGATATTCTACTAATCGAATATTCACATGAAATATCAATAACCACTTTCATAATGATGGAATGCATAATGCCAGACTATCATAACCACATTGCCAAGGCCTCATGCCAAGACTAAAAATAAGATTTTTTGAAGGCCTTATGCCAAGACTCTAGTTTGTCTCATGAGACCTACTGATGCATCAAGGAGATATAGTGGGCTCCCCCCGTCACATATTAAGTGCAATTCATTCCCATATGAAAAGGTTTAAACATAACATAAACAGTCGTAATAAAACAAGAATACAAAACGTAAATATTTCATCCATAAAGCATGAATGGTATAAAAATAACACATCGACAGTCAAACATATCAAAAAACTTCCAATACAATATAGATGTTTTTTATCATAACAAACCAACTTCAAATAAGCGTAAAATCCATCAAAGGATGTTGACATAGATGAAATAAAAACTCTTTTTAGAGAAATACCTCTTTTTGTTTTTAAATCATTTAAAAATCATATATTTATAAAATAAAACATTTTATTTGAAAATATTCTTATAATATTTAAGGGATGATTCGACGATTTTATAACGGCAGAAAACAGCTGCACCCGCCATATAAGTTAAAAAACATTCTTACCATTATTCTGTCAAAAAGGTTAAAAATGACCTTGTTTGAAAAATGATGGAATGATTCCTTTATAAACCACTTATAAAAGTTGACAAGGGTATAAATGACTTTATCCCATATTCTAGTAATTATTAATTTTTTTGAAATACATTTTTAATAAACATGGATGTGGATGATAACGAAGTCCCAGTAGATTATTACGTATAAACAACCTCGGATAATGAAGAGATTGCGAAATAAACCCTTACCTTATACTTTTCCTTTTTTGGGGTAGGTTAACCTCCAGTATAATGGTGAAATAATTGTTATTAAATTATACAATAATCATATATATTAATATGATATCATATATGGTCTTTTAACCTTGATTTGTTAATAATATCTCAGTATTATCATCGTATCAGGTGTAAACATACTCGTTTTATTTCATATGTTTTGTTACATAAGCCATGTTTTTCATGGATAGGTTGTATCTTATTCTTATCCATAATGATATAAAGTCTTTAAAAATTAATTTTAAATCATCAAATGATAATTTTACTTGAATGGATAAGATGGAGAATGAATCTCATCACGTTCGTGGAGAGGGTAGTCCGTACGTACGCACGAGCAACAATATCATACTTTGGATATTAAAATAATAAGTAATAGTGTGTTAAATCCTATATACAGAATCATTATCATGTTATATTTATTATTTACATGAATTAAAAATCATTTTTATACCCATCGAAATAATAATGTTTTGAATAACAATTACATCACGACGTCGAGACGGTAAGCCGTACGAACGCACCTATGGTGAAATGACATTCAAAGGATGGATACAATACTGAAATATGGTTGTAGAATATTTATAATAACATCAATTTACATATAATATACTGGAGTTATGATTTTAGAATGGTAATAAAAAAGAAAGAAGAAGTGGATGAAGAAAGGAACTTGAAAAAGGATGGTGAAATCATTACTTCTTCTTCTGGTTATTCCTTTTGATTTGATCAAAATGTCTCTTTAGGATGGCTTTCTGCCTAAAGTAAGGCCTCTAGGATTAAGTGAGGGGATTTGAGAATGTGTTTGGGCAGGTTTTGGCCGAACCAAAAGGCTTTGAAGGTGTGAATTAATGAGAAGAGGGAGTGCTCTTTTATAAGAGGGGTGAGGGGCACCTTTGGAAAAGATAGAAATATTATTTTATAATAAATGCATATTCGGATTCTAATGGCTCCAAATTGAATTATTTAATGGTTAAGGTGGGTATAATTCGAAAACCACTCATCCAATAGGATTTAGACAGGTTTGGGTTACTATATTAACCTTATCTTTTAGTTTTAACTCTTAGTTAATTAGTTTGACACGTTCCATGTCACTTTGTATTTTTATATTATATAGTTAATAAACATACTAAATAGGTAAAGACCCAGAAATTTCAAGGATAATTTTTTTTCTTAATTTTCTTTGGAATTTTACAAGAGCCCAGTTTCTAACGGCGCCTGATTCCGAGGACCGGTGTGCCCAGAATCATTTTCCAAAGATTGGCTCGGGTAAGTTCAGTGAACGGATGAGCGGGTTTTTCTAACTTTTAAACTGGTGCTCGGAATTTAAATCTTAGGGCACCGATGAAATCGCAACGCCGGTATTTTCTTAGAAACGCCTTTTCCGGAGTTGCATTTTCTCAGGTGTGGTTTTTAATTTTTGGGGGTTAAGTGAAGAAAATAAAATAAATTGGTGCGACAAATTTATTTTATTTCACTTAAAGCCACTTAAAAATGCTTAAGGTGAGTTGAAGAGGACAGGGTGAAATACAAAATATACTACCCTCTTTGTAGGATATTTGTGAGGTGGGGCCCGGAAGAGCCCCACCGTTTCTTTTCCTCTATGTAACGCACCCGCAACCCCCCTCTTTAATGAATGTCAACTGTGCGTTTTTCTAGTTAAGAAGCGCCTCATTATTTGGGCAGTTAAATCGTAACAATTAATTCATTGAATTAATTGTTCATTTCTTTTCTTTTGAAATTAAAAAGTGTCATGTGAATTAATAAAATAAGATAACTCTTATTTTATTTCTATTGGAACTTGTGGCGTGGAGAGAATTTGGAGGAAAGCGTTCTTCTTCGGCGAAGAACGCGAAGAACGCGAAGAACGCTCTGACATCTGACGAAGAACTCCAAACCCTCAGAGATCGACAACGCGATGTCGTGAATCGCGACGTCAACAACGTTTCCTCCGCGACGCTACTTCCATGAGGATCCTTCTCTTCCGCGACGATCCTCTTCTTCCGCGACATTTAATTCTACGACGAACTCATGCTCGACGACAACGCTTGTGGTTGGGAATTATGTTTTAAGAATGATTTTATTCCCTTGATTTCTTTCTTCTTAAAGAAATCAAAGAACACGGATCAACTTATTACCTAGTTGATCCGCAAACATTTTCCTTGAGGGTTGGGAATAATCTGTTGCGGGAAAAACAGTTTGGGTTGTTTCTCTTTTGTTCGTGAAGTTTTCCTTGTTGTTCTTCGTCTTTTGGGCCGCTTGTTTCCGACATAACGGGAGGAGGTCGGACCGCACAAACATGGACGACTCTCCTCCCCCTTTTGTTGTTTTGATTCGTTGCGGCACGAACAAAGGAAGCACAATGCAACGGCACCGTGCGGACACGAGAATGAACGTGGAGAAGAAGCGCGACACCGTCGTGCCGCACCCTTGAGGCCGAACGAAACCGCGAGCGGAGTCGGGGCCAAGGAGGCGATTTGAAGACCCCGCCTTTTGTTGTTGAAGTACGGATCGACATACGATGGTGAGGCGAACTGCGAAGGCGTTTTGAAGGCTTTGCAGCGAAGGTAGGGTCTCGGGATGATCACTGGCGAAGACCGCAGGTGAATCGGACCACCGGAGCGCGTCCGGTTGTCCGCAGAAGCCCCATCCGGTGCGCATCGCCAGCGCGGCGGTGCCGGCGGTCGGTGGCAGGGGTGCCCGGTGCGCTGCCGAAAGAATCTGCAGTGGCTGATGCCGTGGTGGCGACCGAGGTTCCCGTGGCTACGCAGGACCGGGGAACGTGGGACGCAGCAGCACGCCGCGTCCGGTGACACGGAGCGGCCCCCGCGCAGGGGGGGGGGGGTGGGGTCGCGGCTCCTTGGGTGCTTCCTCTTGGCCAGCGCCGAGCCACCCAGCCGGACCGCGGGCTGGGTCGCGCCCAGACCGGGCTAGACTGTGCCGGCCGGACCGGGTCGGACTCGGACCTGGGTCGGGTCAACCATGTTCAGGCCTACCCAGGGGGGTTGGCCCGGGTCGGCCCGGGCCCAGACCCACCCCCTCCCCGTTTTCGGACCCCTCATGGTTTTTCACTAATATCTTGAGTTGTAGACCTCCGACCGATGCACCGTGAGTGGCGATGCGACCCTTGGATCGAGGCGGTCGTTTCGGTTTATTACACTCAAGGTTTCGGAATACTTTGGGTTCAGCCGGGTTGGTTCGGATACGAAACCAACTGGGCCCTCAAAGCGGAAACGCTTATATCTTGAGCTCTGGACGTCTGATTGACATGTCGTCGACTTTGATGGATTCCATTAAGTGAGATGGATCTTTTGGCTTACTCCGCTAGTGGTTTGGATGCCGTCGGAGTGCGGTCGGGTAGCTTCGCTCACAAAACCAACTGGGCCCCTGGAACGAAAAAGCCAATAACTCACAGACCGTGCATCCGATTGACTCGTCGTCTATCTCGTTGAATACCTCTTGATGAGATGGAACTTTTGGCATGCTTCGCCTAAGTTTTGGAAGCAGTTGGATAGTGGCCGGGTTGGATTGTACCCAAAATCCAACCAGGCTGTTAGATCGAAAAAGCTGATATCTTTCAGACCGGACGTCCATTTGACGAACCGTCTGCAGCGTTGGGGATCACGTTGAGAAACGGTCCCTTCTAGTATAACCTATGAGAGTTCAGGGTACGGTTGAGATACAGCCGGATTGGTTCGCACACGAAACCAACCAGGCCCCGGGGATGAAAAGGCTAATAACCCACTGACCGGGCGTCCGATTAACGTGTCGTCTGTTGCATTGAGACCCCTGTGATGAGGTGGTCCTTTGATATACTTCTTCGTGGGACTTGTGATACTTGGAGTATCGACATGTAGCTCGTGGAGCGGACCCTCTGGGAGATGAGCATGCAGAGTATGGAGACCGTGTAGCCGACTGAGACCTGACGACTGCTTGACCGACTCGACTTGGAGTGAGTCGACTAGCCCAGTGGACGGAGCACTACATTGTGAGGTGCAAACCCATGGCGGACAGAGCACTACCTGTGTGACAGTGCAGACCCGTGGTACTTGTCTGGAGAGTACCTCTGCAGGCTACTAGGGGGTGTGCACTACTGTGTTTGGGTGCCATACCATGACGGGAAGAATTACTGTGTTTGGGTGGCTGGCCCATGGTACTCGACATGAAGAGTAGCTCAACAGTCTTAGGTTATTGAGAAGTACCTCGGAGTCCTGACAGGACCACTATACACTCCAGAGACGGAGCTCTTCAGCAGTTACAATTTCGATAATGAAAATCCTGGTTTGAGCAGAGTCTATGACCTTGTGTTTGCCTCATTATTGAGATGGGTCACTTGATAACATAGATATGTATGGGCATATACCTGGGTAGTGGTTATCTGTTAATTTCATAATCTTTGTGTTTCCTCATGATTGAGATGGGTTACTTGATAATTTAGGTATATGTATGGGCATATACCTAAGTAGAGGTTATCTGTTGAGATCTTCATAGTGGTTATCCTTGTAGGTTTTAGTGAGACCTTGAGGGTCTCGGGGTCCCTAATGAGTATCGTTATACTCACCCCTTCACGGGCTATTCCCGCACCTCGTTGTGTGGGTTTCAGACAACGGGCAGTGATGACGGAGGCCTAGTGTTTGAGGACTGGACGGTACCCGGAGGTGGACTACACAACGAGTCAGTATGATGATCTGGACTTCACGGTGAGACGACACTCGGAGGAGGTTGATGGGAAAGAGCTTTGTGGATGCTATTTGTGCTTACCCTTCAGGTAGGATCCGTGGTGGATGATCCAGGAGCTACACCATATGTACCTACCCTTCAGGTAGGATATGAGTAGGACTTCCTAGGAGCCACTTCCATTCTTCCACCTGTTGTCTTATTCTGTTGTACTTTTGTTCAGTTGTAGTTGTACTTTCAGTTGGTTTTGTATACTGGCCCATTTACTTTTCAGCACTTCTCATTGTACTTAGTGTTTTACTTCCTCTTGTACTATGTGGTGTTTTGTTTACTTTTATAAAGGAAATTCCTTCCCAGTTATCGGGATTTACGCCTTTGGTGCTAGTCGCAAGCCCCTGGCCTATGGAAGGCGGACATGGGGTAGTCGCGGCAAGGTCCCCGAGGACGGGTCATGAAAAATTGGTATCAGAGAAGTCGGTTCTACCGCATAACTTATAACTCTGGTATTTTCTTTTTGTGAAGCAATAGTGTTATGAGTATTGAGTGTGGTTTTTAGTTCAGGGAGTCCAATGTTGGTGCGGGAAGCCGACGTTTCCATACACCAGGACCCTGACAACTGATTTCCGACATTGTGCACGAAAACACTGATTGCGTCTGTGTTTCTCGAAGTTTTTAAATGACAGCTCAAACCAGGTCAGCTCACCATATATAATCATTTGATAGTGTCATGTTGTTTCTCTCAGGATGCCTTTTTTGGACGACCATCTAATTCCCAGACGTATGTGTGTACTGACAGCCTGTTGAGCGACGAGGCTTCGGTACAGGGCCCTCTTTCAGTTGAGGCACCAGCGGAGGCACCAATGGTACTACCATGTGTTGGGCCACCGATGCCACCAGCCCCTGTAGTAGGATATGCGCGCCACTTAAGTGTGCTGCAGGAGTTCCAGCTCCAGAGGACACCCAAGTTCTGGGGAGGGATGGACCTGCAGGTGGCTGAGGATTGGATGGAGGATGTGTTGAGAGTCTTCAGGCTAGTGGGGATGCCAACAGACTTCATGGGGATCTTTGCTGCCGGCCTTCTTCAGGCAGCAGCAGGTTGGTGGTGGAGCCACTTGTTCCAGTTTTGCAACGGGATTACCTTCACATGGGAAGACATCGATTCCCTCTTCAGGGTGGAGTTTGTGCCACTAGATCTACACCCCGAGCATGTTCATGAGATGATGCCTTTTTCGCGTGTTTTTTGATCAGTAGCCGAGTCATCTGTGGGTAGTATACCAATAATGCAGAGGTCCAAGAAGGCCAGAGCAGACCGTACAAGGATCAGGAAGTGTTATGAATGCGGCGGAATGGGTCACCTGGCACATCACTATCCGAGTCCTCGTACAGTTGATCCGTAGGATTTGGAGGAGCCACCGAGGCAGAAGCAGCGGCAGGTGCTTGAGAAACAGTCGAGCAGTGGACAAGGCAGTAGAGCTCCGGGAGCAGGTGGACAGGAGATGAACTTGTGGATACGTCCCTTTTACTTCTAGTTCCATGTTGTTGTTGTATTCGTGTGATTTTACTATGAGCTGCAATAATAAAAATACACGTATCATTGTGATGTTTTCATTCATGTCCTTTTGTTTGGTTGATACTGATTGGTCCAGGTTAAAACTGTTGACTTGACCCTCACTTTTGAGATTTCTACGGGAGGAGACCCAGTGACCTCACACTGATGCCGACAGTGTGACTCTACCCTTGGAGGCGAGAGTGACAGTTGGATCTCTTGGTAGTTACGTCGAGGCCTTACGACGTCATCCATGGCATGAATAAATCATTCATGTCAGGATTGACTATATTAGGCAATGGGCGTGGATCATCCATGGGATGAGACAGAGTTTCTCTTTTCGAAAAAGGAGAAATTTTAGCAGCTCTTTCAGATCGTAGGCAAAGAAGGTGCAGATCATCTAGGAGTGGATGAAGACTGCACAGTGCAGTAAGAAACCGGAAACTGGTGCCAATCATAGAGACTCGAGCGTGTTAAATGTTTCAAGAAGAGGAATATTTAAAGAGAGATGAGTCTGCGAAGCAGACGACATGGAGGCAGAGCTAGGAGAGGAGCATGCGGTGGTGTACATTTTAGCATTCTACAACCACCCGCCTTAGTTATCCAATCCAGGCTCAGGGAGCTGGAGGCCGGAGGAAGAGTGCGGCTGCATGCTGTCAAGGAGTGTGACCCAATGGCTCTAAAAATGATTCGAGGGATAGTCTGTGTCCACTACTAGCTGCTTTAGTAACAGACGTCGATATGAATTGTTCCATGCTTTCATAAATCTTGTTCTAGACCTAGAGTTTCTGGTAAGCCGTGGACTTGACCCTCACATCTGTAGATACCTTGGGAGGAGACTCGATATTCACACTTACGCCGACTGTGTGGTGAGACCCTAGAGGTGAGAGTTTTAGTTGGAATCTCTTGGTGGCATCGTCGAGGCCTTATGACGTTGGTTTGAGTATGGACTGGGAAATCACAGTTCATACAAAAATTGACGGTATTAGGCAAAAAGGTTGTGGTTTAACTACGATGTCAGGTTGGGTTTTCCATGGATGGAAAAAGGATACCTCGGGCAGCACAGGATAAACTCATGCATAGGAGGGTCTTGATTCGGTCAACCTTACCCTCGTGGAAGTAGTTGTTTTGAGTTCCAGTTCTAAATAAGAGTTGGAGACCTCTAGAGTTCGAGGATGACGATCGCGTCCTTATACGGGTCTCACCTCGATGAGGTTAACAGAGATGTGACCAAGGTGGCAAGTTATCTTCGAGGTTCATCGGACCTTCTTAGGTCCTCAACTGGGTAGGCGGGGTGGTTTACCGCTTGACCCATCCACCTCAGTTGCACCAGGTGCACGACGACTTCCACGTATCTCAACTAGGGAGATACGTGCTCGACCCTTCACATATCATCGACCATGGGGAGCAGGACGATGGCAATGGGGTGACTTTCTCGGAGGTTCCAGTGGGGATCGAGATCGACAGGGGAGGATCCTACAAGGACGATTGATTCCTCCGGTGCACTTTATTTGGAAGTACGAGAGTCTCTAGGTAATCACATGTGAGTGGAAGGCGCAGATGCATGCTCAATACTGCTTTTGTGACCCTAGTTTTTGTTGAAGCTTTACGGGGACGTAAATCCCTGAGGTGGAAGTAATGTAAAGACCCAGAAATTTCAAGGATTTTTTTCTTAATATTATTTGGATTTTTACAAGAGCGTAGTTCCTGATGGTGCATGATTCCGAGGCCCGATGTGCCCGGAATAATTTTCCGATGTTTAGCTCGGGTATGTTCATTGAACGAACGAGCAGGTTTTTCAAACATTTAAAATGGTGCTCAAAATTGAAATTCAAGGGCACCGATGAAATCGCAGCGCCGATATTTGCGTAGAAACACCTTTTCCGGAGTTGCGTTTGCTTGGGTGTGTTTTTTAATTTTTGATGGTTAAGTGAAGAAAATAAAATAAAGTGGTGCAACAACATTATTTTATTTCACTTAAAGCCACTTAAATCAACTTAAAACTGCTAAAGCTGAGTTGAATTAGATAGGGTGCAATCCAAAATATCCTACCCTCTTGGTAGGATATTTGTGAGGTGGGGCCCGCACGAGCCCCACCGTTTCTTTTCCTCTAAGTAACACACCCGAAACCCCCCTATTTAATGAAAGTCAACCGTGCATTTTTATGGTTAAGAAACGCCCCATTATTTGGGCAGTTAAATCGTTACAATTAATTCATTGAATTAATTGTTCGTTTCTTTTCTTTTGAAATTTAAACGTGTCATGTGCATTAATAAAATAAGATAACTCTTATTTTATTTCTGTTGGAACTTGTGGCGTGGATAGAATTTGGATGAAAGCGTTCTTCTTCGGAGAAGAACGCGAAGAACACGAAAAATGCTCCGACCTCCGACGAAGAATTCCAAACCCTCGGAGATCGACGACGCGACGCCGTGTACCACGACGTCAACGACGTTTCTTCCGCGATTCTCTTTCCGCGACGATCCTTCTCTTCCGCGATGATCCTCTTCTTCTACGACGGTTAATTCCGCGACGAACTCGCACTCGACAACAATGCTTGTGGTAGGGAATTATGTTTTAAAAATGATTTTATTCCCTTGATTTCTTTCTTCCTATAGAAAACAAAGAACACAAGTCAACTTATTACCAAGTTGATCCGTGAACGTTTTCCGTGAGGGTTGGGAATAATCTGTTGCGATAAAAACTGTTTGGGTTTTTTCTATTTTGTTCGTGAAGTTTTCCTTGTTGTTCTTCGTCTTTTGGGCCGTTTGTTACTGACTTTACGGGAGGAGGTCGGACCACAGAAACACGCCCGAATCTCCTCCCCCTTTTGTTTTTTTGATTCGTTGTGGCATGAACAAAGGCGGCATAGTGCAACGGCACCGTGCATACACGAGAAAGAACGCTGCGAAGAAGTGTGGCGCTGTCGCACCGCGCCGTTGAGGCCGAACGAAACTGCGGGCGTAGTCGGGGCCGAGGAGGCGATTTGAAGACCCTGCTTTTTGTTGTCGAAGTGCGGATTGACGGATGATGGTGAGGAAGTCCGCGAAAGTGTTTTGAAGGCTTTTCAGTGAAGGTTGGGTCCCGGGATGATCATTGGCAAAGACCGAAGGCGAATCGGACCACCGAAGCGCGTCCGGTGGTCAGCAGAAGACCATGCTGGCGCACCTCCGGAAGAATGTGCCGCGGCTGAAGCCGCGGCGGCGACGGAGGGTCCCGTGGCCGTGCGGGATCGCGGAACGTGGGACGCGACAGCGCTCCGCGTCCAGTGAAATGGAGCGACCCCCGCGCGGGGGGGTGGGGGGTGGGGGTCGCGGCTCCTTCGGCGCGGCCGCTCGACCAGCGCCGAGCCACCCGGCAAGACCGCCAGGCCGGGTTGCTCCCATACCGGTCCGGACCGCGCCGGTCGGGCCTGGTCGCGCCCAACCGGGTCGGACCCGGACCCGGGTCGGGTTAACCCGAATCGGGCCGACCCATGGGGGGTTGGGGCGGGATGGTCCGGGCCCAGACCCCCCCACTGTTTTCGGACCCCTCATGAAATGTCACTCATATCATGAGCTGTAGACCTCTGATCGACGCACCGTCAGCGGCGATGTGACCTTTAGATCGAGACTGTCATTTCGGTATATTATACACAAGGTTTTGAAATATCTTGAGTTCGGCCGGGTTGGATCGGATACGAAACCAACCGGGCCCTCGGAGCGGAAACACTTATATCTTGAGCTTCGGACGTCCGATTGACGTGCCGTCGACTTTGATGGATATCTATAAGTGAGACAGATCTTTTGGCTTACTCCGCTCGAGGTTTGGATTCGATCGGAGTGCGGTCGGGTTTTTTCGCTTATAAAACCAACTAGGCCCCTGAAACGAAAAAGTCAATAACTCACAGACTGGGCGTCCGATTGACGTGTCGTATGTCTCGTTGAATTCCTCTTGATAAGACATAACTTTTGGAATGCATCCCCTGAGTTTTGGATGCAGTTGGATAGTGGCCGGGTTGGATTGTACCAGAAATCCAACCGGGCCCCTGGAACAAAAAAGCTGATATCTTTCACACCGGACGTCCGTTTGACGAACCGTCAGTGGTGTTGGTGATCACGTTGAGAAACGGTCCCTTTGAGTATACCCTATGAGAGTTTGGTGTATGGTTGAGATACGACTGGATTGGTTTGCACACGAAACCAACCGGGCCCCGAGGATGAAAAGGCGAATAACTCACAGACCGGGAATCCGATTGACGCGTCGTCTTTTGGGTTGAGACCCCTATGATGAAGTGGTCCATTGAGATACATCTTCGTGGTACTTGTGATACTTGGAGTATCGACTTGTAGCTCATGGAGCGGACCCTCCCGAAGATGAGCGTGCGGAGTACGGAGACTGTGTAGCCGACTGAGACCTAACGACTGCTTGACCGAATCGACTTGGAGTGAGTTGAATAGCCCAGTGGACGGGGCAATACTTTGTGAGGTTCTGACCCATTGCAGATGGAGCACTACCTGTGTGACAGTGCAGACCCACGGTACTCGTCCGGAGAGTACCTTTGTAGGCTACTAGGGGGTGTGCACTACTGTGTTTGGGTGGCCTACCCCGACAGGAAGCACTACTGTGTTTGGGTGACTGAACCGCGGTACTCGACAGGAGGAGTACCTCAGCAGTCTTAGGTTAGTGAGCAGTACCTCAGAGTCATGACAGGAACATTGTACACTCCAGAGACGGAGCTCTTCAGCAGTTATGGTTTTGATAATGAAAATCCTGGTTTGAGCTGAGTATATGACCTTGTGTTTGGCTCATGATTGAGATGGGTCACTTGATAACTTAGGTATATGTATGGGCATATTACTGGGTAGTGTTTTTCCGTTGATTTCATAATCTTTGTGTTTCCTCATGATTGAGATGGGTTACATGATAACTTAGGTATATGTATGGGAATATACCTAAGTAGAGGTTATCTGTTGAGATCTTCTTTTTGGTTATCCTTTTTGGTTTTATTGAGACCTTGAGGGTCTCGGGGTCCCTACTGAGTATAGTTATACTCACCCCTGCACGGGCTATGCCCACACCTCGTTGTGTTGGTTGCAGATGACAAGCAGTGCTGACGGAGGCCGAGTGTTCGAGGACTGGATGATACCCGGTGGTGGACTACATGACTAGTCATTATGACGAGGTGGACTTCACGGTAAGATGAAACTCGGAGGAGGTTGAAGGGTTAGAGCGTTGTGGAGGCTATCTGTACCTACCCTTCATGTAGGATCAGTGGTGGACGATCCAGGAGTTGCGCCATCTGTACCTACCCTTCAGGTAGGATACGAGAAGGACGTCCCAGGAGCCTCTTCCGTTTTTCCAGCTATTGTCTTCTTCTGTTGTACTTTTGTTCAGTTGTAGTTGTACTTTCAGTTGGGTTTGTATTCTGGCCCATTTACTTTTCAGCACTTCTCTCTGTACATAGTGTTTTAATTTTGCTTGTACTCTGTGGTGTTTTGTTTACTTTTATAAAGTCAATTCCTTCCCAGTTATCGGGATTTATGCCTTTGGTGCTAGTCTTCAGCCACTGGCCTATGGAAGGCGGTCTTGGGGTAGTCACGGCACGAGCCCCGAGGATGAGTCGTGACAATATACCTCCATGAGACCCTCAAGTGGTCCATTAATATTAGACATATCATGATATACGTATCTTGGCCGAACCATAAATTTTTAGGAATTTAATATCAATTTATAATATAATATTTGTTTTAAAAACTCTTTTATATCAATTTTGACACTATTTGGAAAATTGATTTTTGTGAAAATCATAACAGAATGATTACTTCAAAAAAAGTAAATTAAATAAATCCTTATATGTCATATTAACCTATAAAATTTGTTTAATTCATAAAAATTCTCAAATTATATTTATTTGGGTATTTATAATATCAATTATTTTAATTTTTCACTATTATGGTAATTACTGCATCATCATTGTGTCATAAATAATATAAATTATATAATGTCTAAAAATTATAAATAAAATACGATTATATAGGAAATATTTTGATATTTGTAATGAATTTTTATAGTCGAAAATATAACTTATATTACCCTATGTAAAAATTGATGTGCTAAAAGATATATGATTATGTCATTTTTGTATTTATTTTAACTTAATTAAAATAAAGTGTCCCTATCACCTACAAGTGGCTCCATGGGGTCCCAAAATCGACCCAATGATGACCATGGTCGAACATGTATCCACAAATAAGTTTATGACACGTTTTAGTGTAATTTAGTATTATTATAATATTATTATTTTTAACCATTATTTACCGGATTTACCATTTAACCATGGTAAATGCAATATTTACCGAAATAATTACTCAAAAAGTATAAAAATAAAAGTTAATTATTTACACAATTTGGACATCTTGATTCCAAATATGGAATCAATTTTTCCAAATTCAAATCACATAATTGGAATAAATTAATTTAAAATTAATCCCCGATGTCAAAACAAAAAGCGTGTTTTTATGATATAATAACTATCAAAAGATTGATACATGTTTATGTTCGGTTTAACTGTGAAATTATGTCTAATGACCAAAATTTTATTAAATTATAAAAATATATTCTAAATATACTTTAAATCCACTCAAATTCATAATTTATCACTACTAATTATTTTGATTAAAAAATTTGTTTGTAATTAAAATTTTGAAATTTTCACTATTCATAAAAATATTAAAGTTTTCCGAAAAGTACCAAAATTTCACCTTAGGCTAAATTCGATACTCTGAATCCAAAAATGAATTACATTTTGAGAGATAAAAATTTATTAAATTTTATAAAGTAGGTATTACTATTCATAACGGCTAGTTTGATTGGTTGTGATGTGTGTTAGAACTCGATGTTGCGTACAACACACACTATTGCATTATTCAAAGAGAATAATATTGTAGAAGCTTGGGGTGTTACATTCTACCCTCCTTCAAATAATTTATTCCTCAAAATTTATAGATTACAACCGAATGAAAATACTCAGGTGATTATTCATCATAAGTTACTCGGGTTCCCACGTTGCCTCTTCCATCTTATGGTTTCTCCATAGAACTTTTACCAGACGAGTCGTCCAATTATTCATCACTTGTTATCTCGTATCAAGAATACTGATGGGCTCTTCGCAATAAGACGGATCGGGTTCCAGTTCTAATTCTTCATAGGTGAGTACATATGTTGGGTCAAGAATGTATTTCCTCAACAGAGATATGTGGAACACATCGTGAACTTTGGAGAGACTTGGCGGCATTTCCAATCGGTAAGCTATGACCCCAATTCGTTCTAGAATTTTTAAAGGTCTGATGTACCTGGGACACAATTTGAATTTCTTACCAAAACGTATAACTCTCTTCCATGGAGATACCTTCAGCAAAACTTGATCACTAACTTGAAATTCCAAATCCTTTCTTCGATTATCTGCATAGCTCTTGTACCTACTTTGTGCTGCATTTATGTGGTTTTGGATTACGTTCACCTTTTCCAATGTTTCCTCCACCAGTTCTGGGACTACACGTTTCATTTCACCAACGTCATCCCAACAGGTTTGTGTGAGACATCTCTTTCTGTATAACGATTCATATAGTGCCATATGAATACTCGAATGGAAGCTATTGATATAGGAAAATTCTACCTGAGGTAAATATTGATCCCACATACCCCGAAAGTCAAGTGAGCATGATCTCAACATGTATTCTATGGTTTGAATAGTTCCTTCTGATTGTCCATCTGTTTGAGGGTGGTAGGCAGTGCTCAAATGAAGTTCAGTATCCAAGGCTTTCTGAATACTTTTCTAGAATCATGATGTAATATGGTGATCACGATCAGAAACAATCGATAGGGGTACACCATGAAGTCACACAACTTCATTAATATATAGGCTTGCTAGTCGTTCAAGTGGTAAATCTTCCCTTATAGCATGAATATTTGCGGACTTGGAAAGACGATCAACAACTACCCATATTACATCATTCCTTCTAGGAGTCTTTGCTAGCCCCATGACAAAGTCCATCATAATATTGTCCCATTTCCACTCTGTTATTGGAAGAGGTTGCATGACTCCTCCATGTTGTTTCCTTCCAGCTTTCACATGTTGAAAAACCATACATCGTGACAAAAAATCAGCAATCTTCCTTTTCAAGTTGTCCCACGAAAAATGTTCCATCAAATCTCTCTACATTTTTGTGCTCCCAGGGTGTTTAGAGAAATTGGAACTTTGAGCATCATCCGGAAATTCCCTTTTTAGATCAGGTATATCGGGAAGACAAAGTCTTTTCCCAAATTTCAAAATACCATCTTCATACACAAACTCTCTCGATCTCCCATCATTCACAGCATTAATCTTCTTTTGAAATTCTTCATCATCGGTCTGAGAACTCTTAATCCGTTATAGTATAGATGGTTTGGCAACCATTTGAAAAAGAATTGATATTTCACATTCCCTGGTTATTATCATGTCCATCTTCACTAGATCCATGAAAATTGGATCCATTTCGATTCATATATTGGTCAAAATTCCATGATCTTTTCTGCTCAAAGCATCTGCCACCTTGTTTACCTTCCCCATGTGGTAGTGTATCGTGCAATCATAATCCTTGAGTAATTCAAGCCATATCATTTGCCTCATGTTGAGTTATTTTTGTGATAAAATATACTTCAAACTCTTATGATTAGTATAAATATCACATTTTTAACAATAGAGGTAGTGCATCCATATCATCAAATCAATGATCAAATATGCTAACTTGAGATCATGAGTGGGATAGTTTTGTTCATGAATTTCTAAATGTCGTGATGCATATGAAATAACCCTATCATTCTGCATAAGGACACAACTGATTCCTTTCATCGATGCATCACTATAAATAACGAACCCATCATTCCCCGATGGTAGAGTCAATATATGAGAATTTAATAATCTTCTCTTCATTTCTTGGAAACATTCTTCACACTCTTTTATCCAAACAAATTTAACCCCTTTACGTGTGAGCTTTGGCAATGTGTTAGCCAACCGTGCAAAATTCTGGACAAAACGTTGATAATAACCTTCTAAACAAATAAAACTATGTACCTCAGTTATACTCGTCGGTGTAGGCCATTCTTGGATTTACATGGTCTTAGTAGGATCAATAGAGATTCCATCTTTAGAGACAATATCGCCAAGAAAAGAAATCTCCTAAATCCAGAATTCATACTTGATAAAATTCCCATATAATTAATGTCTTCTCAGAGTCGTCAGGATAATGTACAAGTGATTTTCATGATCTTCGTAGATTTTTGAGTATACCAAGATATCATCAATAAATACCACCACAAATTCATTGAGATATTCCTTGAAAAATCTATTCATCAGATCCATGAATACAGAGGGTGCATTAGTCAATCTAAAAGGAATTACTGTAAACTCGTAATTCCCGTAGATGGTTCAAAATGTTGACTTCGGAATGTCTTCTTTCTTCACACAAAACTAATGGTATCTAAATTGAAGGTCAATCTTTGAAATGTATTGAGATCCATGCAGTTGGTCAAATAAATCATCAATGCAAGGTAGGAGATACATGTTCTTTATTGTTATACCATTCATCTCCCTGTAGTCAATACATAACCTCATAGATCCATCGTTCTTTTTAATAAAAAGAACAGGGGATCCCCATGGATAAACACTAGGGAGAATAAATCCCTTATTACTCAATTCCTATAGTTGTATATTTAGTTCAACTAATTCTACAGTGGCCATTCTATAAGGGGTCTTCGATATAGGCCTTGATCCAGGAATTAAATCAATGGAAAACTCAACATCTTATTCTGGAGGATGTCCAGGTAAATATTCTGGAAACACATCTATATATTCATTCAAAATATGTACATCCTCTATTTGAACATTCCTTTCCTCACCCACTATAATTTCATTCTCTTCCTCCCCGATAATTGAATTTAGTTGACCTGCTGGGGGAGGATATAGATAAGAATTAGGTGGTAACGATTCTATTCTAAAGATAAGGTGTTCCTTATCATCATCATAAAAAATTGTATCCTCCTTCTTCATACAATAAATCATTACATCATGGTCCAATTTACAATCCATGCTGAGGATTATATCAAACACAATCTTAGGTATGACGATGAGATCAACAGATAATGAAAATTTATGTGCTATAATGGGGAATGATTCACAAAAATTTGTTGCAATGATACTTCCCATAGGTGTTTTAACTGATAACTCCCTTGTTAAATCAAATTGGAAATATCTAATTTTCATAGAAAACTAGGAAGATATGAAACAATGCGATGATCAAGAATCAAATAATTCATTTTCTAAACTTGAGGAAACCATTAAATTAGATGATGCCCCTTCTTTCAGAGCTTCTACCTCAGCAGTAGTGATAGCATAAGCTTGGCCTTGATCCCGTGGCCTTTTATGAGGTAAGATCTCCTGACACATAGGACATTCATTTGCATAATTTCTCATGCCCATGCAATTTTAGCACTGAACATCGGTAGGTTCCTTATTCTTTGTGCAATCACGAGCTTGGTAGCCTTTTTCACCACACCTGTAACAGAGACCCATTACCTTCACACAAGTACAAGGGTGTTTCTTCCCACATTTACCACATGATGGATATTCAACCTTTCCCTTCTTCTCCTTATTTCCATTTCCAGATTCATCCACAGATCTCTTCTCGTCTTGCTTTGATTTAAAGTCATAAGACTTAGAGAACTTCTTTTCTATCTTGATAGCACATGAGACAATGTCTTCGTACGATGAGAAGGATTGTGATACTAATGCTCAATGCAGAAATGGTTTTAACCCATCAATGTAACGTTCAATATTACTTCTTGGGTTACATATATAATCTCTAGAATACCTTTCTACCCTTGTAATGTTATCCTCATACTTTGTGACATTCTCATACTCCTTTTGTCTCATACTGAGAAAATTGACTTTCCATATCTGATCGATTGTCACATGGAAAGTATTTTTCTAAAAACAGATTTTGAACTTCTTCCATTCCATATTTTATAGTTTATCATCTTCCTTCATGTTTTGAATCAATGACTACCATTGATCAGCATCTCTAGTGAGGCGGTAAACTGCTATGATAACTTTTTCCTTTTCACTACATCCCAAAGCCTGAAATATATTCTCTAGGGAACTTATCCATTGCTCAACTACCAATGGATTTATAATCCCATTGAACGTTGGTGGTTTTTTCCTCTTGAAGCGATCTAACATTGATCCTCCACGATGTGGATCAGGGTGCTCCATACGGGTAAGGTTATTATTCATAACCTGAGTGAGTTATCCTATTATTGTGATTAGATGATTGGTACCAGTTGCACCACCAGCTCCACTATAGTTATCTTTAGCAGGAGGGAAATCTCTACATGGAGTGCGTGCATTGATACGGTTTCCATTTCTTCCACTAGGCACTATTTCTAAACAATGGCATAACCTAGATCAGTATATGAATCAAAATACATAATTCCATACTTATAAAACACTTAACATAAATTGACCTATTTATGGATATAATCCATAATCATAAAGATGTTTTTTTAGGAAGTATATAATCATAAACCCTTCATAATGATTTGTAAAGAAAATGCGAGTTATCATAAGCATATCCTTGGGGAGTGTTGTAACCAAGAGTGCAGCAAGGGACGTTGTCGTGCACCAGTTCCCGTTCGAGTCTAGCTCAAAGTGTTGTTTTCAGGTTTTACCCCTAGGTACATCTATGCTAGAGCCGCCTTTACCTGCTCGTATGCAGACTGGGATGTATTGCTCGGAAAACTCACAAAACATCTACAATAAAAAAAATTCTAGAAAGTTCTTCTATACTAATACTTAAAGTCCATCTTAAATCTATGTGCTCAAATCAAGGTTTATATAAATCTAACTTCCAAGGATTGTACTAAACTTCCTCTGATACCAACTGTAATGCCCCGACCCCAGTTACCCAGATTCAATGCATTATTACATAACATTGGCATGATAACAAGAAAGATCAAGTCTCGGAAGACCGATTAGTTTAGTAGCCTTGGAATAACTAGATACATTAATAAAGTTTACATTGCATCATAAAATGAAAACTACAACAATATAGTCT
This sequence comes from Viscum album, assembly GCA_963277665.1. NCBI lineage: Eukaryota > Viridiplantae > Streptophyta > Magnoliopsida > Santalales > Viscaceae > Viscum > Viscum album. The sequence continues at coordinate 784,332,433 of OY728151.1, forward strand.
CCATAGTCGACACACTTATCCCCTCATACTATCCCTGCAGGTCATTCATAAATTACTTATTCACATCATAGGAAATATAAAACATAGAAAAGGGGTGAGCTGAAATACCCAGTAAGGATAACAATATTGAAGAAACTTTCATAAATAAGAATAAACATTTAAGGCAGTGTATAACTAAAACAAAAGCCATTTAAACATGAACTTCATCATAGTATGGAAAAAATGAAATGAAAAAATACCATTTACTTATTCACATTGATATTCTACTAATCTAATATTCACATAAAATATCAATAACCACTTTCATAATAATGGAATGCATAATGCCATACTATCATAACCACATAGCCAAGGCCATGTGCCAAGACTACAAATATGATTTTGTCAAGGCCTTGTGCCAAGACTCTAGTTTTTTTCATGAGATCTACCGATCCATCGTGGAGCTATATCGGGCTCCACCCGTCACATATTATGTCTAATGCATTCCCATTTGAAAAGGTTTAAACATAACATAAGCATTCGTAATAAAACTATCATACGAAATGTAAATAATTCATCCATAAACCATGAATGGTATTAAAATAACACATCCACAATCAAGCATATCACAAAACCTTCAATACAATATAGATGTTTTGTATCATAATAAATCAACATCAAAGAAATGTAAAATCCATCAAAGGATGTTGACATAGATGAAATCAAAACTGTTTTTTAGAGAAATATATATTTCTATTTTGAAATCACTTAAGAGTAATATGTTTATAAAATAAAACCTTTTCTTTGAAAGTATTCTTATATGCTTTTAAGGGAAGCTTCAATGAATTTATAACGGCGGAAAATAGCCGCACCCGCCGTATAAGATTAAAAAAACATTCTTACCTTAATTCTGTGGGAAAGGATAAAAATGACCTTGTTTGGAAAATGATGGAAAGGATTCCTTTATAAACCACTTATAAAAGTTGACAAAGGTATAAATGACATTATCCCATATTATATTAAATAGTAAAAATGTTTTTAAATACATTTTTAAGAAACATGGATGTGGATGATAAAGAAGTTCTAGTAGATTATTACGTATAAACAACCTCAGATAATGAAGAGATTTCGAAATAAACCCTTAAATTGTACTTTTCCTTGTTTGGGGTAGGATAACCTCCTTTATAATGGTGACAAATTTTCATTAAATTATACAATAATCATATATATTAATATTATATCATATGTTATCTTTTAACATTGCTTTGTTAATAATATCTTAGTATTATCGTCATTTCAGGTGTTAACTTGCTCATTTTCTTTTATATGTTTTGTTACGTAAGACATGTTTTTCATGGATAGGTTGTTATTATTCATAACTATAATGATATCAAGTCCTTAAAAATTATTTTTAAATCATCAAATGATAAATATATTTGAATGGATACGATGGAGAATGAATCTCATATTGTTCGTGGAGACGGTAGTCCTTATGTGCACACGAGTGACAATATCATTCTTTTGATATTAAAATAATATATAATTGTATGGTATATCATATATACAGAATCATTATCATGTTATATTTATTATTTACATGAATTACAAATCATTATTATACCAATCCAAATAATAATTTATTGAATAACAATTACACCACGACGTGGAGATGGTAAGCATTACGTACGCACATATGGTGACATGTCATTCAAAGGATGGATAGAATACTGAAATATGGTTGTACCATGTTTATAATAACATATGTGTATATATAATATACTATATTTATTATTTTAAAATGGTAATAAAAATTAAAGATGATGTGGAAGAAGAAAGGAACTTGAAAAAGGGTGGTGAAATCATTACCTCTTCTTCGGGTTCATCTTTTTGATTTGATGAAAAGGGCTCCATAGGTTTGCTTTCGGACTAATGAATGGCCTCTAGGATGAATTGATGGAAGTTGAGAGAGTATTTGGGTAGGGGTTGCCCAAATTAAATGTCTTTGAAGTTGTGAATTAATGAGAAGGTGGAGTTCCCTTTTATAAGAGGGTTGAGGGGCACCTTTGGAAAATCTAGATATATTATTTTATAATAAATTCATATTAGGTTTCTAATGGCTCCAAAATGTATTATTTAAAGTTTAAGGTGGGTATAGGTCAAAAAACACTAAACCAATTGGATTTAGACAGGTTTGGGTTAGTATATTACCTTTTCTTTTAGTTTTAACTCTTAGTTAATTAGTTTGACACTTACCATGTCAAAATATATTTTTATATTATATAGTTAATAAACATAATATATATCTCAAAGAGATTTAAATGTGGTCCATTAATGATGCACCTATCATGATATAAGTCCCTTGGCCGAACCTTAGATTTTTATGAATTTAATATCAATTAATAATATAATATTTGTTTTAAAAACTCTTTTCTGTCAATTTTGACATCATTTGGAACATTGATTTTTAAAAAAATTATAACAGAATGATTACATCGAAAAATGTCAATTAAATAAATCCTAATATGTCATATTAACTGAGAAAATTAGTGTAATTCATAAAAAGTCTGAAATTAAATTTATTTGGTTATTTATAATATCACTTATTTTAATTTTTCACTATTATGGTAATTACATCATCATCATTGTGTCATAAATAAATTTAAATATTTATAGTCGAAAATCCAACATATAAAACCTTATGTAAAAATTTATTTTCTAGAAGATATTTCCTTGTGTCATTTTTGTATTTATTTTATCTTAATTAAAATAAAGTGTCCCTATCACCTACATGTGGCTCCATGGGGTCCCAAAATCAACCCAAATATGCCCATGGTCGGACATTTATCCACCAATAAGGATAGGGCACGTTTTAGCGTAATTTATTGTTATTATAATATTATTTTTTAACCCTTATTTACATGATTTACCCTTTAACCATGGTAAATAAAATATTTACCGAAGTAATTATTCAAAATATCTAAAAATAAAAGTTACCTATTTACACATTTTGGACATTCTAATTCAAAATATGGAATCCATTTTTCCAATTTCAAAACAAATAAGTGGTAGAAATTAATTTAAAATTAAATCCCGCTGTCAAAACAAAAAGCTTGTTTTTAAGATATAATAACTATCAAAAGATTGATACTTTTTTATGTTCGGTTTAATTTTGAAATTATGTCCAATGACAAAAATTGTATTAAATGGTAAAAATATATTCTAAATATACTTTAAATCCAATCAAATTCATAATTTATCACTATTAATTATTTCGATTAAAAAATTTGTTTTTAATTAAAATTTAGTAATTTTCACTATGCATCAAAATATTAAATTTATCCGAAAAATTCCAAAATTTCACCTTAGGATAATTTTGATACTCGGAATCCAAAAATGAATTCTATTTTGAGAGATAAAAATTTATAAAATTTTAAAAAGTAGGTATTACTATTAATAACGGCTAGTTTGATTGGTCGTGGTGTGTGTTATAATTCGATGTTGCGTACAAAACATGCTATTTAATTATTCAAAGAGAAGCGTACCATTGAAGCATGGGGTGTTATAGGTACCCTTAACATTTAATTATTATATTAAATACACTCTTGAATGTGAAACTTTGTTAGAGTTATACATAGTTAAAATGGGGACAGAGCATACCTATTTGGGTGATTAGTTAGTTTCACTATTTCTCACTATGTTATAGAATTATTCCTTTATCTTTTTCACGAGAGGATATGGGGATGATACTGCTGAGTAGAGTGTTATTCACACCATACACATATAAAATGAGGGTTATTTCTCTTTCCAACATTGAAAAAGATACTATGAACATTGTCTAGTTTTTGAGATACATAGAATAATCAAGTACTTCGGATGAATAAAGTCCCCCTACCACAATATTATTCCATCATAAACCATTTGTCTTCAATTTATACCAATTGTGGGGAGCATACCAGAAAACACACCTCCCTCTAGACACATTATTCCAATGATACATCATGTAATAGAGAACCAAACATAACCATTATGAAACACCCATCTATTTTTTTATATATAACATTAAAGACATGATCATTAATAAATTTTTGACTCTGGTGAAGAATGAAGGACAATGAGATATAATTATCCCCCTGGATGAACTCATTACAACCACAACATAACAACTAGAACACTGCCTTAATGATGAAATTTATGAAATACATTATTTTTTTCTCATAGATAAGGTTAAGAATGAATAATGAGAATTTAAGATTAGATTAACAAATAAAAAACATCCATGATAACACAATAATACCCCCAAAGTATTCCAACTAAATAACACAAGGTAAAAATATTATCTACATACTCCGTCACCCGAAAAAAATGAATCATTAAACTAGAAACCTATTGATCACCTCTCTTTTGAATAGTAATATTTTCATGAAATTATTTCAAATAATTATAAAACATAATAAGTACATTTATATATGGATAATATTTTCCCAAATGGAGACCCCCATAGCTTGGTCTTTGGGATTCGTTTCAGATAATGAAAATAATATGAAGAGAAATGGTCATTAACATAAGAAAAATAAACTAACCTATCCTTGGTTGAGGATATGAAAATTTTATTAGCTATATATCTCTATGAAAAATCAATATGTTCCAATGGAAATTCATATAATATATATCCTCCACAATTGAAATAATTGGAATTGAGAAATCAGGGATATGTATTTGAGATTCCAACTACTGATCAATCTAAGAAGATACATCCCCTTTACTCTGTGCCTGTCAAGTATGTTCAATGATAGTATTAAGGATAAACACTATAATGTTACATATTTTAGAAGTTTAACCACCACCACTCCCTAGAACCACCACCTAAATATTCCAATTCATTTCATGAGAAAAATTATTCCATGAGAAGGATCCTTCAATAATTCCCATTCCAGTTTTTCATAAATTGATTTCATTATTTCCCCCAATACTTATAAATTATAAAAGAGTATTATATATAAAACTAAAAATATAGAAATCTAAAAAAATGATATTTATAGTCACAAACACTAACATAAATAATTTTTAATAGATAATCTCTAATATATGAAGGATTTCTTTACAAAAAACAATAATATTTTGTAAATGGATTTGCATAAAAGAGAGGACACTCTTTATCAAATTGATCCCACTAACAAATTCAAATATAATATTTTATAATTTTGAATATGACTATACACTTTCATTCCAATGAAATTTGAATGATTTATTCCTTTAGTATATTGGATAAAAGGGGGCCCATCATATTCAAAATAGAAGCCCCATTTTTAATAACTGGCCATCTCTCAAGGAGATCCCTTCATTAAAATAATATATTCTCAGAGGCCAAAAAAACTACACTTACTATAAATTATAATATGTATACTCTATATTCCATTTATTTTTGTATTTCTCACAATGTTGAAAATATATTTACACTAACCATTAATAATCCCTAAATAAATTTTTGAAAAGTGAAAATTATAGAGATCAGATGTCCCATGCCATCAAGAAAACTACACCACACTACATATTACAATGGAATAATTATTTTATACTATATAAATCATGAGAAATTATTAAATGGTTCATGGTATGATTTTTACCATGCTAAAATCCACTCACAGTTTTGAAAAAAAACCAATTATCCAACCAGTGAGAGAGATAAGAAACCATAGAGACGAAAAACACAAAAAATTCAATCCAAATATTTATTTGTAAAACCAATTCTTCTAAATGATATATTAATGAATTCACATTACATATTATTGTAATCTTTCTACATTTAATTTTTGATCATGACATTTCCTCTGACACTTTCAAATCCAATTATACCATCATTTCTTAAGTCTTTCCTACTACCCCTTTAATGCTTCTACGACTATCAAACCCATGTTTCTCAAATAAAAAAATATATTAGAGGATAGGATATAACTTGTTTTTGATAATAATATAAATAATATTACCGAAAACAATTCATACACTAATTAACTGGAAGTGTTTAAAGAGATATAGGTGTCAATCCTTTGGGATTAGAACTAGAGTATTGGATGTCATAGACATCAGAATCAATCCACAAATAAATAAATCATTCAAATCAATAAAAAATTCTTGATGATATTCAAACAAAAATGGTAATTCTGGACTTCAAATAAATTATTATTTGGTGAATCATCCACCCCCATGAATTTAACACCTTCATATATTTCCTCTTATACTAGTTCGCGAGTATTTATCCTATATTATGAGTCATGAATTGCCTTATTAATATTGTTAAAAAAATTACAGATCCTATTTAAAATATCCAAAAATATATGATTTAGAGATTAGATTATTGATCAAAAAAATGCCTAACCACTCTCTCACCATGTGTATCTACATCCGAATTTAAAGACCCATATTCCTTTTGAAGTTTTACTATTCCAATGAATTATCTATCATTGATACATTTACTAAAATTTCAATATTATGTTAAATTTTTTATACACATTATTATTTTGAGTTATTTTTCACTCTATCTCTTCCATTAATAAAATGGAGTGAAACATACCATGCTTCTTAGAAAATTTTTCATATACATGATGGCTTTGTAATGATATCAACCCCCCTCAAAATTTTCAATATTACTCTATATATATCCATCCCACAAACATCCTCTACGTTTTCAACACACCACATCCAAATAAAATTGTAAAACTCTTTATATTCCCCTGACATAAAGACATTATAGGCCAATTGAATGTTTCGTTCCATGATTGGCACAAAACCTGAAGAAACCATTCATCTATGGGCCAATGATTATAATATTTGGATCATCGTATGTTGGTAAATAATTCACACTATCTAAAACAAGTGTTTAGTGATCTTATTAGCATTGTAATAAGTTATTAACATTTAATCCATTGAAATAATTTATCCCATATGGGTTTGATAAACACTTATCTTGTTTATTCCACATCCACTCCTCTCTCATATGGTTATTTAACCGCATAAAATAATCCCTAGTAAATCATAGGTTAATTACATGAGTATCATAAATGAAATAATTGAAAACATTCATCGATCTTCTGAAATAAATAAATTCTACCATTTTTAGTAGAAGTTAATTTAGTATTTAAAAAATCATTTAAAAACCACGGAATTAAAATAATGTGAAAACTATAAAGTTCATTCCAATGGTAAAACCTATCAACTATATCACACATCATATAAACGTCAGTAAAAACTAATTTTCTATGAAGGTTTCCTTGATTGTGATTTATTAGTCCGAATCATTTTCATTGGACAATACAATATGTTCCATTCATATGATCCAAATGTGATGATTACTTATAAATATAGACTATAAAAATCACCATTTAGACAAAAACACAAAAGATCAACCATCTAATTCATTGGTTTCACAATCTTATAAATCTTGTAGTTGGTTGAAACCATCTTCCTCTTAATATAATAGAACATGAAAGAACCCCCCAAACCCAAAAATATTATTTATAATGATATAATTATAAATATTTTCTGTTATTGTAGACCAAGGTTGATTCTACACCTTATCTATGGTAAGAAATAAAAAGTATACTTATCATAACATCATCAATATATCAAGAGAGAGTTTTGATCCCATTGGATATCCTATAAAAAAACTATGATCACTTTCTAAATGAATTTTTACACATTTATCCACTGGTTAAACCTAAATATATATAAAATTTCCTTTCCATAATATAAAAATGGTTGAGTATAAACACTACCACTAGATAATAAGATACGACATCCCTCCAATATGCTTTCCCCTTTCCCTTCTTAGAATCCCCATCTAGGGATGAATATAATGTAAAGTATGAGAGGGGATGAGAATCCCATAGACAATAAATACACATAAGGGGATTAAGCATGATTGAGGGAGAAAAAAAGAACAATAATATGGAAGATCATAATCAATTAAAAATTCTCCATGAAAAATACCCATCCCACAAAAAGAAACACAAATAAAATTAAAGGGACTTCAACTTGTATAATATTGTTTTACCCATGGTTGGGGTAATTAACTAAAATGACCAATAATATATCCTCTATTATAAATATCTCATATCATGTGTGATACCAAACCAAAACTCAATCCAATACCTATAATGTAAGTAATGTGTAGGTTGATGAAATAATAAAATCCTGAGAAACACACCTAGACCAAAACATGATTCCTCAATACCGGGCCTTAATTAGGGGAAGGATAAAATTTACTAAAAGAATAAATAGTATGATTATTCTTTTAAGAGTGAAATAATTTTTCAAACTAATCAATGTTATGTCCAGAAACATAATAGTGAGAACAAATCATGATTCCATATTCATAGTGATTTTTTTTCTATCAAAAAATCATCTATAATTATTAGATGAAGATGATCTAAATGTGATGGAGATATGTCTATATCCACATAAATTCTCATATCCATTGGTTTCATAATAACCAACACCTATTCATAATATACAAATAAGATTCATAATGAATTTGCAATTCCCCTGAGAACTAACACGTTTTGGGAGAAAAAGGAAGTATAGATTATTGAATACATAGAGCTGTCATAACATGATCCTTATATATATTTAAATATTCCATCAACATGGATAAAATTTATCACATTTTATGCATCTAAAATTCCATTTTCATTCAATGATAAATTCAACATCTCATCTTTGATAGTTGCTTATGTACTGAACATGTATGATACTAAGAGATGTCAATGATATAAAACCTCAAGCCAAGTTAACCTAGATAAAAGAATTAAAAAATATAAGCTTAGGATTATTCAAAATGAGTAAAACTATTTCATTAATAAATTAAAGTTTCATCTATAATCTCAGAATTATAAATCCAAAATATTATAAATTTATCAACAATGACACTAGGATTACAAGTGAGTTAAATGTAGGCAGATTTTTAAACCCATTCAAGAAAATTAATATCTACCTAATGTAGATGAATATAAATATCATGAAATAATGGGATAAAGATTATACATCCCATCGAAGGAATATTTCTTTTTATATCCATTCTGATGTTGGTTGGATGCTCAAATTTATCTTGATATCCACCATCCAAGATGCTCTAAAATAGTGAATTTTTTTATATAGTACCATGAAAGATACTGAGACCACCCCGAATATTTGAATTTTTTTACAATTGGTTGGTATTAATATGATGTGTTTCTTTTCTAGATGTATTGTATGTTTCTCATATATCTTATTTTAAAAAATTCAATAAATCAAAATTGAATCACATTGCACCATTGGATAAATATAAGAAAAACAATTTATTTATTTCCATGTAATGTTTTCTTATTTGATGATTCATTGTTGTCATTGTAATGATATTTCTATATTCGTATAATGTATAATGAGTGTCTTTTATAAATTTCATGTGAGTATTATTTAATAATTTATGGTTGGGATCACTGTTTATGACAATTATTTCGATTATTTCTTATATTAGATATCTATGATATTAAATATATTTTTTAAACTAATTTAATGGTAAATTATGTGAAATATAATTTCATGTACACTAATTGTGTAATAATTTATGATATCATTTCAAAAAAAAGAGTTAATGTTCATCCTACAAATATTATAGTTATTGAGTAGTAACCTGACGGAAGTTTTTTTAAACCAGATGATGGTAGTTTCCTAAAGGATGTATTATTAACAATATTAGATTTTTTTGAGATGGTGGTTTTTATGGGAGAATTTTTAGGGACATCAGATCTATTTTATTTTCCCAAAAGATGTCTTCGAAACATAATTTACCTCTTTTGATAAATATATCAAAATAATTTCTCTAAATTTAAACATTATTTAATTTCCCCTCCTATTCCTGAATCACCATATTGGTTATTTCCATTTTTGATAATGTTTGTTGATTTTGATTGGAACATTGGAGTTTTTCTGTGTGATAAAAGTGGTAAATTATAAACTTTTTTTGATATTACCTCTAAATGTTACAATATATCCCAAAATAATTATAGCACAACTAATAATTGTTTTTGAATATTGTTTATTCTATATATAATTTTACATTTTATTAATTATAAACTAGGGTTATTGTTTATACTAAAAATTCTACAATTTTATACATATTAAAAAATGAAAAGAAACATGAAATTTTGATGAATTTTTATAATCCAGGGTATTAGATTAGAGATTAAATATAAGTATGGAATAGAAAAGCATTTTAATGATAATTTAATTAAATAGATAATAATGATAACTAAGTGTTTCTTATACATGAATTTCAAAAATAAAATCTTCTTTCCCTAATTTATAACATTCATTAGTATACTAATGTTTTTATCATTTAACAGTTTGAATTGTTCCCTATAACTAAACTAAAGACAAAAAATGAGATTCAAAATTATGTCAAAATGTTATTTATTTAATGATTAAAATTACTGGAATCATGGGTCTATATTAGAAATGGGAGATTGTGTTTCCAATTAAAAAAAATAGCTTTTAAATTTATATCTTCATCTGACTAGTGGTGGACACATTATTCCTAATGTAAAAACAAAAATTGTTTTTCTATTTTTCATTATTTAGAATTTAATTATTTATATATACGTACATTCTTTGTAAATATTATGCCATGTATAGAAAATATGATATAATATTTAGAATAAATGAAATGCCCCAAATAACAATTTTTTTGAGGATTTTGAAATCACAGTGGGGTAATTTAATGGGTCCATTTCCACCATATAATGTTTATTTGAATATTATTTAATAGTTTGATCATGTATCATGGTGGGATAAAGCTCAATCTATTAGGAATATCAATGCATTAAATATTTAAAAATATGTAAAATAAAATATATTTAATCATTTAATTATACCTAATTCATTAATTAATGATTTGGGAACTCTATATAATAATAAGGCCTTTACTAATTTATTGAAAAAATATGGATTTATGCATAATAATACAATTCCTATAATATAAAAAATGGACAAATTGAAATTTGATATAGAGAAATAATAATTTATTCATGATATTATTGTTGAAACAAAAAGAATATATTGGTTAGAAAAAAATAATTAAGGTCTTTAGATGTATAACAAAGATTATAAAACAGTATTGGTTATGTTTCCATTTAAGATAGTATTTTGAAAATCATGTCATTTAAATACATATATATTAATCATAGATAAAATTTTCTTTTGAAACATGAAATTTTTAATTATAATCTATTAGTTTTTATAGTAAACTATAATAAAAAGAGTGATAGGTATTGATAAATGACTCATATCAAAATAAATAATTCTATAAAAAAATTCAGCTACATCATGATAATAACTTCATAAGAAATACATTTAATGAGATAGAACATGAATTACTATTTAATTCCATTCTTAAATTGTTTGTTGAAAAATTAAATTATGAAATGGATAAACCATTTCTTATATTAAATATTTTTCTATTTCATTCTATATGAATTTTGGACCCATTAACTAGTGGTTTATAGCGAATAGTGTTTATGGTTTGGGACATGAACAACAATTTATTTTGTTGAATTATTTGGATAAATACTCTGAAACAGATAATAGAAACCCTATAATATTTTAAGAGAGGATATCCATGGATAAAATTTATAAATAATTTATGAATATATAAATTACATTTTCTTGTATTTTTTTATTCATTTCCAAGTTGGTTGACCAATATTTTCATACCACCACTACAATGTATGATTCATTGGGAATATCCATTTAGTAGTTTTCCCATGTGTTCCTCAAGATTAAAAACGTTATCATTGCATCTCCATGAGCAAGAGATGAAGATCCAAACACATACAACAATCATCAGGGGTCATTATAATTATAACTTCCTATCCAAAACAGTTATAGATATTTCTATCTATAACAATAGTATGGATGAGGAGAATCTCTCTCCATTTTTTTGATCTTTCATGAGAATGTTCTCTTATGTCTTGAGAGAAATATCTAGAGGATAATGTTGTTCAAAACAAATAATTAACCTATAAAAATAATATACCCATGATTTTATACTTATGGTAACATATTTGTAATGTTAAAAAGTCCCTTAACCAAAATCTTAATTATAAGTTAATAACTACATCAAATAACAATAATAAAATAATTATTTCATTTATTTTTGAAAAACTGAAGGATATGTAAATATACTTCCACCAAGACCCTTAACATGACATGAAAACTCTCCAAAATATTCACAATGCCTTGAATAATATTTATTTATTTATTTAAATAAATATTTATGTTTTATATGGTTAGTAAACATATATTAAATCAACATAATAAAGAATATTATTATTCCTTACAAACTAAGAAAAATATGTATTAAATATGAAATTTGAATAGAATTTAACTAGTAGTTTGGAAAAATATATTTAGTGATTCGTTAATCCTCATTCTTAGTGGAAATAGGTAGGTATTTTCTGAAGACAAATATCGATGTTTAACAACACATCAAGGTATCCGTAGATAAGTAATTTAATGTCAATTTGAAAAAATATCATATGGATCCTTACTATATAATATAATCTCCTTTCTTTAGTATGTTGTTGATCAGGTTTCATACTAGTAACATCAACCAATTTATTGCTATATCATTCATTGCATTCCAGAAATGAAATTATATGTAAAACACCCTGGCCTTTGAATTTTTCATATTGTTCCATTACAATAAAATTTCATGATATATCTAATTATAATAATAATAAAGGAAAATTGTTTCATAACATATTCATTAATTTCATATCATTTATAATGCACCCAACATATCCTACCTATCTACATGAAATTTCTATCATGGTTTTAATGAATATAACAAATCCCATGATCCATGATACACATTAATTATAATATCCAGTTTAATGAACAAAAAATAAATCTATATATATGAATATATAATAGAATATAAAGCATGGTGAATTCTAATGGTGTGACTATTCTCATAAACCCATCTCTGGGATACATACATGTGTGAACTTCATGAAAAGTCAAAATGTCTTATGAGCCTTAGAAAAACGAATAAAATACATCATATATCTTTTATATGATACATTTGATCTGGAATAAGAACATTTATTTGACATTATTTTCATATAATTTCATTATTTTTATATCAGGGAACTATTATAAACATTGAATGAGAAAAATATTCAATGGAAATTATCTCATCATTTTATGTAGAAGAACTACCATCATGTGATAAGCTATTTATTAATACTAATGAATTTGAATAAAATTGTAAAATAAAGTAAAATATAGTTGATTCTAGGGAACTAACTATGATATAATCCCCCTGAAACTAGAGCATAATGGTAATGAATTTCAATTTTGTAGTTCTAACTTGAAATCCATGATTCTACTTTGTAAAGGCTTTAGAAAAAGGGGTTGCTATAATATTCTTCATATAAAAGATATATACTTCAACCCAATCAATTTGAGAAAATTATATAATGTGGTTATTCTTCCAAAGAATATGATTTATCTATTTATATGAAGTTAGATATTTATATTGGAATACCACTATAGTATCATAATAATATAATGTGATATTGTTTTTAAAACTAGGCACCCACTAAATCCTTGATTATGTTGAGTATCCATTTTTTTTATTTAAATAAATAAAAACCTAAAATATAATTTTACTATTCTATATAATTGGAATCCAATGGATATTTTGGGTCATTATAGCTTACAAATCATCTGTTAATATAGAAGATAGATCTCAACAATGTTTTCAAATCATTATGATCTATCTATAAACTATAATATTTATATCCCATGATTACACGATAATTTTATCCTCCATAACCCTAGAACATATACTTAGTATTCCATAGAAACATCATGATATTCATCACAATATCCTAATACTCGTCTCATGGTTTTTCTTGATATCCACCTACAATGATCAAGGTGTACGGAACATTATGCCTGGTAAATAAAACAACATAACATTCATGATAGTACCAATCATAGAAACGAATCATATTATACCCACCCTATATCAATCTTTATAATTTTATAAGAAGAACCTTTTTCATTTTGAGACATATTCTATCTAATTATTGAAATATCACCTATTAAATTGTTCCATAAAAAGTATATTTACTTTCATGTCACTGTATGTATCCTAACATAGTTGAATAAACCATTTAGATTTATCATGAATGATCTTGATCCTTTTAATGTGTGCTTATTCACTTATGTCTTACCTAGAGAATTACATGTTTAACCATGTCTTAATAGACTATAATAATATTATCTTATTTAGTATTAGTAATATTACGTCAATATATACTACTAGAAAAATTACAGCACTCACAAGAAAGCATTTATTGGAATTTTTTTTTCATTCAATCATACCAAAATAAGATTCCAATTTTAAATTATTAATGTGAATATTATAGGATATATATTACTCCTTAAATAAATAAATATATATCTGTAAATGTTATACTTTATTGGCATCACTTTGAGTCAAAAAAACAAATTGGTTGTGTCATACCATAAGATTATCATTATGGAAATATGTTTTTAAATCCATTTCCCAAATCACTTATTCCTAGTAAAATGCTACAGAAATCATAATTTTGATGGATTTAGACATAGGAACATGGGAAAACGTTTTTTATAGTCTAATCCATGATGTTTCATAGTCTCTTTAGAAACAAGTCGTACACTATAGGAACTGAATTCACATTACTTTTTGGGTTTCATCTTGATGGAAAATTTTCACCCAACATTATTCACAAATATTAGAGAACCTACCAAGATGAAGACTTGGTTCTTATACATGTAATCTATCATATAATTCATGGATTCTTACCATATTTTGAATTTTTAGAATATTACCGCCTCCTTATGGGATATTGCTTCATTAATCTCAAAAAACAACAAGTCACCAAATGTGATAATTAAAAATTTATATATATATTGTTATCTAACCAATATATTTTTCTTACCTAGTACTTGTGCCCCTATAACTATTACATCTTATAATTTAATAAATCATTCTACCATCTATAGCTTATGAGATACACATCATCGATCATAAATGAACCTCAAAATATTATAATGACCATGAACATTATAATGAATTAGAAAATATGTATAATATTAACTATGTTGTGAAACATTTATAAATTTCAAAATCAGTGAAAATTTATTAATAAATTATTACGAAAGAAGAACTCAATTTTTTATGAAGATATTTATTGCTTCAAAAATATTACAAAAGAAACAATCAATTTTTAAAATGCGCATCATATTTTATTATCAGTACATCAAAAAAATTAACGTGAAAGTTTTGTTTTTTTGAAAACAATGATTTCTCATTTAATAGTGAAAAAACCAGTTTTTTTAAAATGATTATTCAATTTCATTTAAAGTTACATTATGTGTTAGATTTGATAATAAATTATTTTAAGCCTCATTTAAATTGATATTATCTAGTTAAATACCTCAAAAACATCATTATACTTTGTTTGGTATATGTTTACTTTTATGCTTAGAAAAGCATTTGTCACGAAAATTATTTTTATGTGTATTATTTTTTTATATTTTAATTAATTAAAATATACCATAATGATTGATTCTTAATGTAAAAATTATATTATATATATGTATCAATTTTAATTTAAATTATAATAATGATGATTAATAGTTATAAAGTTAATGTAAGGTCATCTTATGGTTAAAAATTGTATTTATTTTTCTAAATATAGATTTCCATCATGTTTGAAGGTTTTATTTTAAATTAATTTTATCTAATTATAAAAATTGAATGATAAAATATAGATTCCGATTATTGAATCTTGATTTTTATCAATATTGACCATTTATTTTTTTCATTATTAATATTAATGATATTAAATTTTTTTCAACTCTATATGGGAAAATGTGTTAATTAAGGTGAAGAATAATATTATCCAAACAAAAAAAAACTCTAATTAAGAATTTTAATCAATTTTATGCGTGGGGTTTGAAAATATACATCCAATATATTAATTTATATAAATTTTTTCCATTATTCTTTAAATATGACTAATATATTATATTATTTAAAGAAAAGTACAAAATATAAATCTCTGGATTTTAAATATTTATTATATTTTCACATAGGAGATAAATTGTTTTTTAATGAATAATAATGTTTAGTTTTATAATTTTTAAATTATCTTAATTTTCCTAAATTTTTTTAATTTTTTAGCGATGAATTAGTTTACTTAAATTCATACAGAACACCAACGTAGTTCCAGTACAAGTAGTAGAAAAATAAAGTAAATGATTTTATATAACTCTAAATATAATATTTTGGGTGAGATAATGATTCCTATGAATTTTATATCTATATATAATATATTATTAGATTTTTTAATGCCTATATTATAATTCAATTTTTTTATCATCATTAATTTTAAGGAAAATTAATTGAATATTTCCAAAAATGACATAAATGATATATTATAATAAAAAATATTTTATTAAATGTTTGAAATTTCATAAAAATTCTATCTTAATTAAAAATAACATAATATCATTTAAAATATGAACCATGAACTATTTAAGGATCTATTATACATTTATAGTAAAATTACTGGCCCATATGTAATAAAAACATTCATATCATGGAAATCATTAATGGGTTGATGGGGGGGGGTTAAAACAAAAATATATGGTTGAAAACATTACATAAATTTGAAAAATATTTATTTAATGAGAGAAATTATTCTCATAATAGTAATCATACAATCTTTTAATATAAATAATCTTGGTTAAACTTATCCATTAATATTAATTAATATATATTTAATACTTTCTGTAATTTCATGACTGTTCTTCCCCTCACATATAATTGGAAACCTCTTATCCTCTATTATGCACACCATATAACCATTATTTTTTAGATAGTTCCAAACAAAGTATCTTTTCAAATTAACTAAACACTTCATTTAGGTACAATTTTGTTCAAAAAACAAACTTTATAGGGATTAATGTATAAAGAAAAGCATCTTCTTCGAAGAATAAGTAAATATTTTAACCCAATGTTTGGGAATTATTTATGATTATACATCATTAAAAACTATTTTAACCATTTTGATACCATCACATAAATAGCTCACATATATTTATAAAATATTATTTTAATTTATTAATCATAATACATCTTTTGATTCCATCAAATCTAATAGGAAACCATTATTTTTTTTTGTGGTAGACTACCACCTCAAGAGATGTTGTAATTTTTTCCACCACCACCTCTCATGAGTAGTTATAATGATGAATATAATGTATATATGCAATATTAAGGGTATAATTATCCTTATTCAAATAAAAAATTTCATATATTTTCTTACCTTTCCATCCACTGAAATATGATTATGTCGTTCATGTGTACGTGTGGATTTCGACACAATGAAATGATAAAATTATTTTATGATCATCATATAATATGGATTATATATATAAGTATTTAATAGGGTAATATTAAATTTATAATATTATAATATTTTTTTACATTACAGTAATACTTACAATTCTTCTTTGATGTTTCCTGAAAGATGGATATGTTATATATACGTACGCACAACACACTATCTCAGTGATTGTAACATAATTTATTTATCATTACCTTAATTCATTATAGATTAGAAATTATGATTAGTATATATAAATTACAATTATAAAATGATAATAATTATGGATATTTTGGGAAAAATATTTTTTTGATGATAGTCATCATATGAAATTCATTATGATGTTTTTACCATAAATCCTCAAAACAAACGTGATGGACATAACTACTTAATTAGTTAAATATATCATGGAAATAAATGAAATAAATAATTTAAGGTAAAGGAATTAATCATGGAAATTTTCATAATAAATATAATAATTGATATAATTTTGTTATACAATTTTGAAAATATATTTAAATAATGTTGGGAATTGATGTAATGGATTTCATCTCTGTTTCCCTTTATTGAGGTATGTTTTAATGTTATACACCAAAATTACTTTATGTGTTGTGAATAATAACATTTTATTTTTATATCATGAATCCTTCATAATTCATGTTATTATATTTTATAATTCATGTTACATCATCTAAGTGCTTTTTATTTGAACGATACAAAAATTGTAAGGAGTTTTATAAGTCAATTTCATTTCATTGGGTAATGAAACTTTGTAAAATATTATATTATTCAAGTATTATGTGTTTAATGTTTTTATGTAAATTATTTTGTTTTTTCACTTTTTTGGGATTTTAATTTGCTACACAAAATCAATCCAATTATTGAAACTCAAATTCAATGATATAATCTACTTAAGTATTATTCGTCTCAAAATTTTCACCTTTGGGACATATGTTTACATTATTCACCAAAATTCATTTATGAGGTGTATACACGACCAATTTAAATTTTATATCATAGATCTATATATTTTCATGTCATTCATATTTTCATTTGATGAAATTTCTTTCATGGTATTAAAATTTAGACGTTACCGAAATGTTAAGGATTTTTTTGATAATATCTCATATTATTTTAGGATTTTTTGTGATCATAGTTCCATTGAGAGAGATCATATGATATTATTTTATTAAACCACATATTATTTATTCTAATATGTTTATTAATGTGGTATTAAATTTTTTTTTCACATTCCCACCATATTGATTAACAAAACATCACGAAATACATTTGTAATTGATACTACTCATGAATCAGTTTTATATTCAGGAATCCCTCTTTTCCATATCCTTTTTTGTAAAATGTTTTAAATAATTATATTTTCTGAAAATTAAATATTACCTAAAATTATGTAAAAATTTATTTTTTCTCATTTATAATGTTTTTATAATGAAACTCTATAATTTTTTCCATATGTGTTACTTTTCACTATGTTTACAAATGTCTGAAAATAATATTAATTATAATGACTACAATATTAATGTAATTCATTCATCATAAATTCTAAAATATTTAATTTTTAATGTTTAATTTTCCATTTTTCTTCACAATAAAATATATTTTCCCTAATATTATACATTTTTAATTTTTTAAAAATGATTTTCAATGTGGAAAGGTTATTTAACTCAAAAATGACATTACTGATATTTTAATCATCCTTCTATTAAAAAATGATTAAAAAAATAATGTTACTTATAATCCAATATGGATTTATTTCAATGAAACAATACTAATTCATTATTTGGATTGAATATGACTGTTTTAATGTGATTTTCATGGAACATTTTTCATTTCCATATGTAAATAATCCAATATAAGAAAAATGGTAATTGCTATATTTGAAAGTAAATGTTTTTAATTATTTTTATCAAAATATGATTCTTAGATGTTATTTATTATAGAGTTTTATTTAGTGAACAAAAATGGTTGCTGTTATGTTTAAAATTAGTTATTTTTATTATGTTATTGTACTATTATTCTAATATTTTGCTCAATGATGGAATTTGATTGTTGAGTCATCTATTTAGACTTATTTAAGGTTTTATAACACTATTCTTATTGATAATCTCCATATTTATGACGAATTATGATAAATGGTTTGTTTTTCGACTATTTTAATTTGTGAATAATTTTATGAGTGATGTATAAGTATTTTTTTAATAAGAAAATCTAGGTATATTTGGAAAAATTATCACATGAAGGCATGGTTATCATCATGTACGAGTTTTTTACTAATTAACTAAAAAACTAATTCTAAAAGGTTTTTGGGTATGAATTTGATATAATTTATTCATTTGATGTTGTCTATGGCTAAAACCGAGAAATATTTATTGAAATAAAATATTTTAATTTTGGTTTTATGTTTTTTCCCCAAACATGGAATGGAGGTTTGGTGTTGTTATAGTTGGTGTGAGAGAAGAGTTTATTTAAATTTAGATATTAGGATGTTTTCATATTAAGTTATAATTATAGTTATTGAAATCATAATGGTTTAATAATTAAAATTTTTATCATATGTTTAATGGAAAGAACCTGCTTTTTATGGTTTCAAGTAATGGTATTTTAATAAGATAACGTTTATTCTAGGAGGAATTTATGGAAATAAAACTTTTGGGTTTAGTATGTGTCTTAGTGAAAAGGTTTTTTTTAATAATTATTTTTTATTTTGAAGAGTTGTGTTAAATTGAATTTATAACCTCTAGGTTTAATTTGATTTTTGACGTCGAGGTTACTGTGGTTATTTAGGATATAATGTTAATTATTGATGTATGTATGCTAAACCTTTGGTGTTATAGTAGAATTTTTGAGATTAATGTATTATTTATGTATATGAAGGTTTATAAATTTATTATATTATCTTATGTTTTTTAACCATTTGAGTTTTAAAAAATATCTAAAGATAGGTGGAATATGTTATTATAATTTTAAAGATTATATGATCCTTTGGATTTTAGTTCTTCAGGCATGGAAAATTAATCTTGAATACACATAGTTTAGTTAAAAAGATTATATTGTGGGGTAAATTTATTTATTGTTGAAATAATATTTTTCAAGTAATTATATTTCTTTATGTTATTATTCTATATGGTCAGGTAATTCCTGAACTCAATGAGAAAGATATTATAAATATTCTATCATATTACCATATTTTTTGGTGAATTGATGCTATATTTCACCCCACATTAATTTTTGGTCTTTTGGTTGTTGAATTCAACATAATTATTAAATTCATATTTATTAATTTTCTCAATCACTCTCTTTAAATATTTGGGCATTAATTGTTTTCCACTAAGTCTATATTTTTACTACACACTAATGTACTTCAATTTGGAAACCTATTAATATGTTATTTCATTTTATCCTTCATATTGACCTTCCTTTTCTTTCGAGAGGATGTTTTATTAACCCTTTTTATGATGTGGATTTTAAATAAAGGTATTTGGGAATGTCAAACAACTGATTACCAACATCAATTCAAATTTTTAGGGTTTAATTTATTAAATGGGAAGGAAAGGTTACACCACAAGAATTAGAAAATGGAGATTTCTTGATAGTGAATATGAAACATGGACACAATTTGAAAAGGATATTTATTTTGAAATATATATATCAAATTAAAATTAGGATAGTATTTTTCTATTTTTTGTGAAAAGATTAATTTTTTTTATGAATAGTGAAAAACAACTATTTTTGTAAAACTACAATCTATTTTTATTTAAAAGCCCCATTTAGAAATTTCTTTTACCTAATAAATATATGTATCATTTAATAATATATAATATAATTTAATAGAGATTAATCATATTTATAGTTAATTTTTGTATATGATTATTTCTATTCTTAAAAAAAAACTTCTTAGAAAACTATATTTAAATACATTGAGTTTTCCCATTTTAATTAATTAAAAAATTAATTAATTGATAATTATTTAAATTAAATTTATATAATATATTCTTATATATAAAAATTTAAATTTATATAATTATTATTACTACTTATAAAGTTAATATATGATTATCTTTTTCTTGGATAATGGATTTTTCTAAAAAAACCATTTCATCGCGTGATGAGGGTTTCATTTTAAATTAATTTATTCCATTTATAGAAATTTAATATAAAAAATATATATTTTATATATTTAATCTGGATATCCTAACTCATAACATATTTTATTTTTCATTGTAGTAATTAGGAATAGTAATTTTAGTAAATATTTTATACCTCGGTATAGGTAAATCATATAATTACGGTTAAAAATATTATGATAAGGACTACAAAGAATCCCAAATCATGAAATTAATACATTTTATTAGTTTGGTTAGATAAAAAACATCCAATTTTATATGTTATTACAAATCTATTCTATTTTTCTTGGAAAATTACTAATATTTTTTTTACCTATATAAAAATCAAAAACTTCACTCTTTTTCTATAACATTTATCATCTATTTTAAAAAAGCGATAAATTTTTTTTCAATAAATATTAATGTTTATTTTTATAATAATAAAATTCTATTTATGTTGTAAATTTATTATTAATTTTTTGTGATTAAATATTTACTTTAGATGAGTATGCATCACTGGTATAGTGCATGTGCAAACAGTAGAAAAGACATGTAAATTAATATAAAAAATTAATGTAGATCTTTTATGTAATTTATTGTTTCCAATATATATATATATATATAATTTTTTATTTTTAATGTTTATATTTTAATTTCATTTTTATCTTGATGACATTAACGTCAAATTACCCACTAATTCCAAAAAAGATAATAATGATATTTTCTAATAATGTTATTTATTAAATGAAATAAAATTATTAAAAAACCAATAATAAGATAATGGAAATAGATATTGGTTAAATAAAATTCATTTTACTTTTTAGGTTCACTTTTTTTTATAGTAACATTATTGATGCAGTAATAGTAAACAATTTGATATCAAGGTAATTGTCAAGAGGGTTTATCGGGGATAAAATAGAGACATAAGGGTAAAACACAACCTAAAATTGTAAAAAAAATTTTGTATGATATTTTTGGTCGTATAGTAATCCTAAATTGATCATATATCATGTTTCTAAGAATTTTAATTTTAAATTAATTAATATTTATTTAATACTTTACGTAATTTCACGAGTTTGTCTCCCCTCACTTATAAAAGTGAACCCCCTCTTCTCTCTTTCTCACACCATTGGAGAACTATTGTTCATCTAGTACAGTCAAAAATACATTGGGAAAATATCTCCCCATGTACATTAAGTATTAATTTTAGCATAATATTATACATTGAGGACTTAATATATATAAAAAAGGTTATCCAAATAAGAGTTATTTTTTAAACCAAATGTTTTAGTTTTATTTCTACATATTGAACATTAAACACTCCTCCAAACATTGTAGTATAATATATTCAGTATCTCCCTTGAATTTATATTTTATTATATTTTTTTATTATGCTTAATCCGTCATAATTTTTCATCAAATGGTATAGAAAACCACCATTGATGTATACAGAGGACTACAACCTCGTGAACCGATGTAATTTTTCTTTCTTCACCACTTGTCAAGTGTTCTTAAAATGATGGATTGAATATATATATATATATATAAAATTAATAAAATAATTATCATTGTTTAATGATAATATATCATCTTTTTTATTATCTTTCAGCACATTAAAAACTGATAATGTCGTTCCTATGTACTTGTGGATTCCCACCACCACAATGTGTTGTGATTTGTTTTTCTTCCCTGCATCACATGGATGGTATATATAATAATTAAATTTTTTGTAATAATATTTATGATAAAATAATTTTTCTATAAATATAAATAATACTAATATAATTTATTATAGTTTCCCTGAAAAATAGAAAAATTACGTACCCATAAGTACGACCAACCATCTCCATGATTTTAATATAATAAATTCTTAATAACCCTATTTAATTTTCGGTTTTAAAATTATAAATAGTTATTAATAATTATAATTATTTCATGATTATAATTTATAATATTTACGAACAAATATAATTTTGAAAATGGTCAATATATTCATGTTAGTTTGATGTTATGAACCAAACATCCTCAAAACACCCAACAAAGAATAAACTAACTATGTGATTAAAAATGTCCTTAAAATATTTGAAATAAATTTTTAAGGATAATTGATTAATATTTTAAGAAGATATTAAGAAATAAATTTATTCAAATATGGGTTTTATACTAGTTTTAAAGTACAAACATAGAATTTATGGGCTCGAGGTGAGGATTTTTTTAATTTCCCTTCATTGGGGCATTTTTAAATGTTATAGTCCAAGTTGAATTTATGTGGTTTATATTAAAAAAATACATGGTATATCATTGATTCCTTATTCTTCAATGGTATTTTACGATACATTTGATGTTATGTTATCCTATGGGTTTTGATTCAAAAGTTAACCAAGTGGTAAGGGGCATCATAACTAAATATAATTTTATTCAGTTATATAAATTATTCATTGATTATATAATTCAAATATTTGGTTATAAATGACATTTTTTTATTCATATTTATTTTCCACTTGTTTTTATTCTTTGAAATTTGGTACACATAATTAATCCCTTTGTTAATTCTCAAATTTAGTGATATAATCCTAAAAAGGGTTATTCGTCTCAAATTATTCTTCATTAGGATATATTTTTTCAATAAACCTCTAGTAATGGATTAAATTTATATAAATAACCTTGAATATTTTTATCATTAATATCCTTATTTTCAAGGTATTTATGTTTTTATTTTACTTAATTTCTTTAATGGACTTATGACTCAAATGTTTACAAAAGTTTTAGGATTATTATGATATAAAATCATATTATTTTAGGATTCTCTATCATATATGCTTATTTGGGAGGGATCATATTAAATTATTTAATTTAATTTTTTTGATGAATTTGTTTTAAATTTTTAGTTTCAATTTCATCTCTTATATATAAATGAAACATCATGAGAGTTGTTTATATGTGATAGTGTTCAAGAATAGTCTTCTATATTGAGAATAATTACGATATATAAACATGTTTTCTAAATTATTTTCATGAATATAATCTTACAATGTTATATTATTTCTAAAATTTATTTTACATGATCAGTAAAATTATCTAAAAAAGTTTTCAAAGGATATATCATATAGTATTTTAGGGGTCACTATTGACTCCATTTACTAATGTTTGAATCAGCAATTTATTTTTAACATTTTAAAATGTAATGGATTTCAATGATATCATCACTGCTAAATTATCTACATATTTCATTATATGATTCAATGAATCATTTCAATGAAAATTAATTTCCAATTTTTTTTAAAATTTTTTGGTTTTTAAGGGGATTTTCAAAGTAGAATGTGTATATTAATCTTGAATGATATAACAATTTTTTAATGGTATTTCAATTCAATAATGGAAATAAAACATATAGTTTCATATGATACCATTGGGATATATTGTAATTATTCCATCATAAATATTTATATGGATGTACTATGATTTTTTTTCAAATTCAATTTTTTTGGAACCCATTACTTTTATATTGGTAAATCATGATATGAAAGAACAATTGAAACTATAGTTGTGAAAAGTTATAAATTTTAATTGGTTTATTATTGATATGGTACATATAAATTTTCGATGAAATATGGATTGGGGATTGAACAAAAATCCTTAATATACGTTGTTCGATATATTTTAGGCGGTTCTGTTATATACCTCCACTACATTGGTTAATGATGAATGAGTTTACTAAATATAACTAACTTTTAATAGATGAAAAAGATAACGAGGTGAAAATTTACTCTTAAGAGATTATGGATATTAATTAGGGTTGGTTATTAAATATATAATGTTTATTATAATTTTTAAGTGAATATAATGTTCCAAGATACTAACATATTTTCAATATTCATTCAATGAGTTTCTAAAGTACCCATTTCTCAAATATTTTATTCACATGGCTTGTGATTCTTGACAATTACGACTCTAGTTTTATGTAAGTATTTTATTACATAATTTATAATTTAGGATAATGTTATTTATGGTTATGATTTCTATAATGTTATTCTAATTAATTTTTACTATATTATAACTCTCTTATACTCATCTTATGTTCACTAATGAAAATTAATTCTAAATGATTTTGTTTTCTCTTGCTAAGATTTTTTTCTCAATGTCTTAATGTTTCCTTCCCTAGAAATTAATAATAATGATGATAAATGATTTTTGTAGTGAACAATTTAATGGTATATGTCCAAGAATTTTGTATAAATAAGAAAACATGAGTATATTAGAAAAAATGATTACATGAGGTCTGGGGTATTGTTATCTAATAGTTTTTTATAATTATCTCAAATTATTAAGCTAAATTTTCATTTCGTATGTAAAAAATACAATGATTTCATTTCATATAATTTATTGTAATATGAGGAAAAATTTATTAGTATCAAATATTTAAATGAAATTTTAATGTTTTAGCAATGGATTCAAGACTCGAAGAACAACATTTTTACTGGAAAACACTATTTTATGGGGCCTTGGAATTTTTTTTCTTATGCATGTCTCATCTATCTTGATAAACTAATTAATCAATGTTTTTTAACAAACTATAATATTTATAGATGTGATCCCTATTAGGGAATATGGATTTCATTTCTACTATTACCTTTTTCTATGATGCATTCTATAGATAATATCCTTTTGTTTCATTGGGATATCATATAAAGATAAACATTATTCTCTATGGTACTATTTTTTTTTATAAATATATTTAAAAAACTTTTTTTAGCACCATATAAATATATAAAACAATGTATCATTCATCCCATAAATTGACTAATATAAATATAAATTTTACTCTTTATTTGGAACATAGTTTACTATATGTGCCACATGATATAATTAATATTAGTAGAATTAAAATGGTTGGTCTTCATGAATTATAGATGAACTCACCATATCAAATAATGTGTGCTCCTCCCTGTCACAGAAACCATCCCACTATGGTGTATAATGAGGATCTAGCCAATATAGTATCCCAAAACACCATAGAGAGTTGATGGACTCTTGGATAAGATACTCCTAGCCTCAATTTTTTGGGTTTTTCCTTATATTAATAAAAATGATTCCCTTCATTATTATATATCTCCATTAATGTCATAAAGGATTCATACTTATACATCATTATGTATATGCATACATGTATTCAAAATTAATTACTAAAAGTTATAATGTAAGAGAATCAACCAATAGATTCAACACGAAGAGGTCCAAAAAATAGAGGAGTGTTTATTTTTTCTTTGTAAACTAGCATGAAACATACAAAGTGGTTTAATTTAATGAGAATCCAAATACCCTTCCTGATAAATATTTTTAAACTAATTTGTTTTTACATGAATGTGTTTGTGATGCCAAAACTCAGTGTCATATAGGTATTGTGATCTTGATTCATAAAAAATTTACAGGACATTGTTTCCTTATTCATTTTTATAATGACTATTATTAAGATGTTTCATTCAATAAAAAATATTTTAATTATAAATTTTGTATATTTTCGTTACAAACATGTCTAAAAATACATCCATGTGTCAACTAGACATGGATATAATATTTTTTATAACATTAAAAATGTATTAATATTTCCTTTAAAAAACTGTTGAATCACAGTAAAGTGGTATACTTATATAGACAACAAAGCCAATCATATATCATTGGATGCTCAATGATCCACCTCAACTATGAAAACCATTCTAAGTATATTTGGTTTCAATTTATTGATACAAAATTGATCACCATAGTCTATACCCAATAGAGAAATTGTATAAATGGAAAGGTTATATTCAATAATAATTAAACATAACGATTCCTCATTATTCATCAATTATGTGAAATTATTATCCTAGTGGCCCTTATTTACATTGGGAAAAAATTATTATCTTCATCCTTATCCTTTATCTATAATATCCTCTTTATAAATGGGTTGTGTGAATAATCCCTAGAATTAGAATTACTATTTGTCACCATTTCCATTTCCATTATCTTATCCTCCATAAAAACATATGGTTTTTCAATAATCATATAATTATTTTCATGAGAACTATGGTTGGGATGATCAAGGATAAACTTATAAATATTATTAATATAATAATTCTATATAATATCAGATAATTTGTAGTGATGAATGTAAAATTTAGGTGAACAACTCATTGGACTGATTGAAAAAAAATATTTCCTTCTTTTCAATATATTCAATCATCTTGAATACAATAGTTTTTTATGGGAAACTATATCCATGAATTCATGTGAATATTACTTCTAGATATCATAGCTCTTCTACCTATATTTTTCTTGATATTTTTCTTCGATATGTGAAAAAATAGGAATGCATCCATGCTTTCATAAATCATATAGATCTCACTAGACATAAATGAAAAATGAGTCACTACATATCTAATTAATCATACACATTTTTCTAAAATATAGTGTGTTCATACTCACTAGCCTCCTTAAATGGATCTTTCTCTAGAATATCATGTTTTGAAATATATATCTTCCATTTCTGGAATAGTTTCATGAGAAATCACACTAATCAATCTGAGAAGTTTGTGATATTAATGATATCATCTTTCTCTAAAATTTATAATAAGGATAATTTCAATGGTATATTATATTCTATTTCTATATCAAAATAAATTGAGGTTTTAGTACATTATATTGACCACCATATAATAATATAATATCATTTACTTATTTATCTCCAACTATTTTATTAAATCCTTATTTCCCTCATCATTAGATTCATAAAATCACATTGTGTGGATATTCTAGTAGAAATGATCCTTATTTCCCTAGTAATAACCCAAAATCTACAATAAAAACTTATAGAATCTTTTTTATGTAGGTGATATTTCTGAGTGAATTAAATCATAATTCTATTATTCATTATGTGGACTCCCCAATCCAAAAATAATGGACTCTTATTACTCAAAACGTTCTTCCAAGTTCTGCAATGTGTTACGGAGGTAGAAAAAATTAATTTAAACTAGGTTAACTCAACCAAAACCATTATGAAAACTCTCTAATAGTTGAATGAACCATGAAGGAGGCTATATAAGTAAATTATACTATGGTTTCTTTTTAAATAAAATAATTTATGGATTTTATAAATTAATATTTCCTGGAGTCACAAAAATCCTATGAACTGATATTTCTTATTTTTTTCATTTTAAATAAAATTTGATATTATTTAGATTTTATATAATTAATTTAAATCTATTTTGATAACATAATTTACTTGTAAAAATTTATTTTTTATATTTTCTATTATATATAATAACATAAAAAATACAAGTAAACCTAAATAAATAACCATGCACTAGATATTACTCATTGTATTGCCAATTGTAATGTCACTCACATGAAATGATATTACACTATGGGTAGCCCTTGTAGTGTATTGTGTACATAAATTTCCAGTTGAATATATGTCATATCATGATATAAATAGTTTATTGTTTTATAGATCAAACTATATAGGGATCATGAAATTTGTTACTACCTGGAGTTCCATCAATATACTTGATGTATAAAACTAGAAATGATCATCCAAATGAACAATTTTTATGAGAAAATACATGTCGTGTAGTTATAGAATACTTATTGGGAAAATTAATTTTATATTTTAATTCGACATGATACTATAAAAATCACATAACACTTTAATCATGGTAAAACACTATTACATGACATGTATAATAGTTGTCTAGAAAGATACAAAACACATATAGGGACATGGTACATAACCCATTAATGAATTAATCTGTGACATGGTATTTATTCAAGTTACAAGTCATTTATCCAAACATTGACCATGTTACTCAGTTGGTAGTCAGTTCATGACATTTTTTAAATTTATAATTCATGGTATGATCCTATTTTTTTAGTCCTTAATCATGGTCCTAATCAATTGGGGTTACACAATATACACATCAATTAAAAAAAGTGTAATTATAAATAACCTCAGGTCATCTAGGTTATCAATATGTGGAACTTAATGTCATCACATACAGTTCTCCCACATGATGTGTTTGAATTTATGAAACTCGTGTTGGTATGGTAACCATGGGTACAAAAAATTTACAATTTTCTTCCATTCTATATATTAAATTTCACCTAAAAATATCTTATTCACATATTAATGAGATATTTGAGTGTTATTAGTCTATTATTAACATTTTTATGGTCAAATGAAACTAAAAGATAAGGTTATCTTAAATTGTTTATTAAGAATATATTATTAGGAATAAAATACTAAAAAACATGTTCTTTTTTATCAAAAAATAAAAAATAATCATAAACTAATATATGAAAAATTTGATACCACATTAAATTTTTTAGGTGAAATTTAGGTGGTTAGGGTTATTCCCAACAATGATTTTTAGTTTCTATTTATATTTCCGTTAAATATGATGATTAAAACCCGAAAAGATTCAAAGAGATTATATTTTCACACAAAATATATAATTAATTTATATATATATTAATTAAATTCAATTTTAGTTCATTAATTATTATTGATTCTGTTTGCTACTCTTGTTGTACTGTAATTGTGACAAAGTATTCATGGTTATAATCACTCTAATAGAATCCATAGATACCCCATGTTCCTCAAAATGTTTGTTTGAAACACTAAGTGCTTGAACAGATAGATCAAACCCCTTATGTCAATAATCATTCATAATTACAATAATTCATTTAGATATTGAAGGACTATAAAAAATTATCTGATTATTAATAGGGAGGAGAAGAATAAGAACTTTTAATTCAGAAAAGGATTCATGATAGTAGACTATCTATGATTAAGATTATTCACTAAAGAGAAATGTTGTACACCAAAAATCATTTCTCTCAGAAGCATCACTCACCCTGTCAATCCTATAATGAATATATCAATCCAAGAATAATAAAAACATATTATAATAAATAAATATCAATGTATTATTTATTTTATAAATAAATATAAAATAAACATGAATTGAATAATTTTTATTCCTTCCAAATTGGGAATAATATTTATTCAAATATAAACATAAACTAGAATTAAAATAAGGTTCTAGATATAGTTGGTGTGTGTCTTTCTAGGCTCATTATTGGTGGAAATAGATAGGTATTAACTAAATTCCATGATCAGTATATAGAAACACGATAATGAATCCATAGAGACAAGATTTAAAGTAGTAATGAAAACAAAATCATATAAATGATCATTGTATAATACAATCATATTTTTCACACTATCTTATCTAGTTGGTTGCATACTATTACTATCAAATTAGTTTTGTAATATATCATTATTTAACGTTCAAAAAATGAACTCTTTAATAATCCTCCATTGGAATGGAATTATGTAATAAAATAAATATATTTTACTAAAAGATTGTGCGATTTTTACCTCCATTTACTAAGAAGAGAGAAATTTTTTTATTACTTATTCATTAGTATCATATCTATATGACATTACAAAATATCAAACCACATCATGGACATAAGTGATCATAGTATTAATAAATATATCAAATAACATGATCCGTGATTCAAATAAATAAAAATATCATGTTTAAAGTCCAATACGCAAATCCAAATATAGGAATATCCAATGACACATAAAACATGTAGAATTCCTAATAGAGAGACTATTCCCAAAACATTTTCTATTATATATTTCAATGTGTGTCCTTCATGAAATGTATTCTCAATATCTTGCGACCCCCAACACATTATAACATGTATCATTTATGTCATATGAGACAGTTGTCATCCTGACATATAACATATTTTTTGGATTATTTATGTAGAATTAAATGGTTCTCATAGTAAAAGTAAAATTACTTTTCCATTAAATGTTATTAATAATCTAAATAAATTAACCCATTAATGTTAGGTTTAAAACCCCTCATATTTTGATATAATCTTTTTTAATATTCCAACTTTTGAATATAGTTGTAATGGAATGTACAATGTAGTTGGTTCTAAGGCACTAAATCTAACATCAAAATCTAAATTTTTTAAAATTTAAATAGAAATGGATAATATATTCCATTAATTAAACATATTATAATTTTTTTTGATATTTTTTCAATGAACATAGTCATGTAATATTATTATTTTAATTTTTTTCCTATTGGGACCACATTGTGAGGAGAAGTTTTTATGGAAGATGAATGATGTTTATGGAGAAAGTGTTTTCAATTATTGAAAATAATAATGAAATAAATTCACATTGTAATATAATACAATTAGAATGACCATCATATTCATGATTTCATACTGACAATTCTTAAGAAATTCCATGAGGTTGGGAAGATATATTCTCGAAGAAAAGGATCATTGGAGACACCATGGTTCCAAAATGAGGTTCTGATCATAACTAGGAAGATAATAACATTCTATATAGATATGATGTGTAGTAACGTGTCTTTTATATTTAATAATTCATAACAAACATATGTATTTTATAAAAAATGAGATTCATGATTGATAAAGGATAAGAGGAGAAAGGATTATTTTAATCATATTGAGTAATGTTGGAATGAAAAATGTTTCTTGTGGAATGAGAATTTAAAATAATTTCCATTATATTTCATTTAATGTAGAATAATATCTTATGTGTATTAAATATCATGAGGATTTCTTGATACAATCATTGATTTGGGAGTGAAGAAGGTTAATTAAACAAAATCCATTCAAATTGAGTCCATCAGTTTGAGATAACCAGACATTTATTTGTTTGATTGCTAGAAAAGTTGATCGAAATGAAGGAAGATATAAATTTTTATTTTTAGTCCTACCAAAGAACCACAAGAAATAATTAATTAGATAATGAAGTTGGTGTATCGTAATCAGAAAAGGAATGGTGTTTCTAAATATGAAGAAACTGAAACTAGCCTATTAGACACAATGTTCAACTGGTCGTTAGAGGTAGAATCATTTTTTTAGGTGTTTTTTGAATAATGTTATTATAAAATTAGTTTTTATTTTGAGACTGAATCTTGGAATAATATTACAGACCGATAAAAAATATAACAAAACATTTTCATTAAGATGAATTGTTAATTTTTTGATTTGGGAACTTTTGTTTCCTTTATATGTGGGTTGAATAAAATGGGAAATCTAATTTGTTTTTAGGAGGTTTTATTTTATGCGATTAAAGACTATAAGACTAGAGAAGACACTGTCTAATTCATCAGATGCAAAATCATTGATCTGGGAAAAGACGAAAATGGTAATTTCGTGATTCTTTTCAGTGTTTTTTCAAGGGGATCATATAAGAATTTGATAATGATAATATAATGGTTTTAATAGATTTCGTTTGGTGTAGTGAAATGTAATGTATAATCTAATATAATTACTATATTGAAAAAATAGAATGGTTTGAAAAACATCAAGTTTTCATCATAATGGGAAGTCATTAGTTATGATGAATTTCAAATTAGCTCAAGGAAAATTGGAATGAACTAATAAATCCATCATAATGTGAAAATCAGAATGAAGAATCTTAATCAGGTTGAAGATTGAAAAGAAACATCTGAAAAAGTGATGAATTAGTGATATGTTTTGAGAACATTATAGAAGATTTATGAAGATTTGAAGTAGTCAATATAAACCTAAAATTAAAGTTTAATTAATGATTCAGTAATCTTCATTGAGTAGGAAATATTTTCATAATCCCACCAAAACCACTTATATGTCTCTTATTAATAGAGGGAGTAATTTTTACTTATAGAAAGTGATGTTCTATTGAATATATATGGTTAATAGATAAATAATTAAAGATAAAATATGTTTCCTGATAGTTGTCATCTATTGTTTTTTTCTATTCCAAATATTAAAGGAGAAGAGAGAAGGTCATATTCAGTTGATCATCATATTGGGATGAATCATAGGACTGAGAATCATTCTAGGATTTCTAGATTTAAATAGAATATTTTCAGTATATTCCCAACAATACTTTTGAAGAATTAAATTATTATATTGAGAAA
Source organism: Viscum album (assembly GCA_963277665.1). NCBI lineage: Eukaryota > Viridiplantae > Streptophyta > Magnoliopsida > Santalales > Viscaceae > Viscum > Viscum album. Next base: position 784,366,015 of record OY728151.1, read on the forward strand.
CCAGTTTAGAGAATCAAATTGTCAAATCCAATTGAGTGTCCTAACAAAGTAAAAAATAATTACTTTCCTTATTCAAGGTAAGCAATCGAATAGTTGGTTTTAATGATATTATTTGTGAAATTTGTGGAAGCAGTACTATTACAAGTTTGTTAAAAAATATTATTACTTCATTTCAGGGTACTTGATGTACATGTCATGTCGTATTGAACATTACGCTACATGAGTATAAGGGAATATACTACGCATTGTGTTCCACACAAAAGTTTTATTTTCATTTAGAATGTATACCATTGGATTATTTCCAACCCATATCAAGGATGTTGGTAAACTTTTTTTGTAGTGAACTATGCAATTTATTTTGTTCTAGTGGATGTAAAATTGTTTTGTTTTCAATGAAAGTGATTACTCATTAATAGAAAAAAATGGTTGTTTAAAGAAGTGGGAAACGTAAAAAGAAAAAGACATATCTAATTCTCTTCATCCCCCTCTCAGTTATACATGATCTTAAATGGGAGTATACATGTGGTGTCCGAGCCAGGTTCCCATTATTTACACATTACTAATACATTGAAGAAGAATTTATTATGGATAACCTCAATTGTGTTAATAGTAATTGAAATGTAGTGTGTGATGGTTTATATATGGGAAGATAGAATATTGTATTGTCCGTTTTTCTGTTGGGTATGATGTTCTAGAAGCTATTAAAACGGATTTCCACCTATCAATGATAATGTTACACTTGCATCTATTAATAATAAGAATCTTCGAAATGATTGAAGGGAAAAAAATTATTTACTCTCCTGACTTTATGAAAGTGTTTTTATGATTTAAGGGTGTTTCCACTACCAACAGAATCTTGGATAAACTGAGATGATTTATAAAGGACAAACAGAAGTTATGAAGGTAAAGTTACAAATCGGGGGGATAAAGTATAAAGATCTCAATATGGGTGAATATGAATATGTTAGTTATTCATTTACAAGTGTGAAGGGATTTTTCATCACTATTAGATGTCATGGTGAAATGATATATGATTGAACTATTGGTAAAAATATCTCTAGAATAATTCATGACATGTTCAATTCTAATGTTACGTCGCGGGAAGATAAATATATTAAAAAATCTATTAGAATTATTTTTATATAACTCTCATTAGTTATGAAATGAGAAGGTAAATCCTTATGAAATGAATAAAATTTGATAAAGAAATTTATTTCTAAACATTAAAATAAGGAACTGTCAATGAATATTGTTTTTGAAGAAAAAGACCGTGACTATGAATACTAATATTATGTTTCAGAAAATATTAAGGAATTTTTATCAATGTTTTCTAAAAAGTTGAAAATATGTACAGATGAATACAAGGAAAATTTTCTCTTGAAATATCCTGAATTTAGAGCATTATGATCTTTTATCCTAACATTAGTTGAATAAAAGTAGAAGGGGAATGTGAAGAAGATGATAGAATGTATAAAATATAATGAAAAACATATAGTGATAAGGCAATAAATTATTCCAATGGTAATGATAAAAACTACATCAAAAACAAATGAATTTTTTTATAGAATCATAATGAAGAATAAGTAAGTGAGGTTAAATCAAAAATATCTTTAGAAAAGGATGGAAAACATAATTTAATTATAATATGGAACAATGATTGTTTTGATTCCGTAGTTACAAATTAGAATAAAATAAATTCAAATTTCATCTGAATGAATAGTTGAAATAAAGTATGATGAATATTGGGAGGCTTTAAAAAAATTTATGAAGTTGAAAAGTTAAAAAACAACAACAAATAATCCAGAATGATATTTTGATGAGAAACTCTAGTAGTTGAATGAGATTTATGATGTGAAGAAATATAATGGGAATGAAATGAAAAGAAATGAACATGTGTATGAAAATTTAAATGCCAATGTATAAGACTATAAACATTTCCACAAAAAAAATCCTATTATTGTACAGAGGGTTACATGTTTCTATAAATATATCAATGAAATTATTAAAGTCTCTGGATATGTTAAAACTACTAAGGATAACTAATTACATTCAAAGGTTGTGATGAATGTTCTAATTTTTTCAGAGAAGAAGAATTCTAGGAACGTTAGGTATATGGACAATATCAAAAAATTGAGGAAGTCATAAGTATATAAAAATTATATATTCAAAATAAATTTTAATACTTGCGGTAATAATAAATCTGAAAAAAATACCATGCAAAAAAATAAAAGTCTGGTTGATAACAAATTTTCAGTTTTCAATAATGTTCATGAAAGAAATATAATATGGTTGTTGAGAAACATGATCACATATCTAAACATTGTAAAAATTTTACAGTAAAATGTTATTTCAATAGATACTTTTGGAATTATGGTGGATTTATAAACAAGGAAAATATGTGTTCATTCCTTCAACAACATTTCCAAAATTCCAAAAAAATCTAGAAGTAAAAGATTAAGAGGGGGTGTCAACCCTTTCAATTGATGATGTTTAAGAAATATTTTCTGAATATACATAAGATTTTATGTGTAGAAATTAAAAATATGTTCCTACCTATGGAAACTATCTCTAAAATAAGTTTAAAACACAGACACCATGATAATGTTTTTCTTTTTTTCATCTCAATAAATATTTTTTAAGAATCCTCGAAATATGGAAGTCAAGAAAGGTAAAGGGAAAGAAGAATATTGTTTTATGGAAACCACATTCAAAGATAAAAATGGATATTGACATTGGATTTAGGATGGTAGTTTTTATTATTATATGATATGATATTTGAAATTTTTAATGAACATGTGAATTATTTTTTAAAGAGATGAAAAAGTTGTTTTAGATGTCTATTATAGGTGAAATTAAATACTTGAATGGTTAACAAATTTTACAAAATAAAAAAGAAATTTTTATTCCCAAAAAAAGTATGCTAATTAACATCTCAAAAAATTCATAATATAGAATTTGAAACCGTATTCCACAAAAGATAACGTGGGAACCAAGTTGAATAACAATGGAGAGGGTAATGAAGATGATCAGAAAGAGTTTTAAAAGCTAATAAAATGTTTTTTGTGTTTTACTACATTAAGGCCCGACATTGTTTCTCTTGTTACATTTTGTGAAATATTTAAGATTTATTTAATAGAATCACATGTTTTACATGGAATAAGAATTATCATACATATCAAACGCACCACAAATTTTCGAATCTAGTATGATAGTTCAAAAAATATTTGCTTTTTTGGGTATTCATATGTTGATTAAGAGAAAATTATTCATGATAGATGATCCACTAATGATAGGGACATCTATAGCTGGAAAATTTGTGTTATTAACCATGTAAAGAAATAATATTAATAACTCTTATAATTACTGAATCTTATTTTTTTTCTTCCACTGAAGCTTCATCCCAACATTTGTGGATGAAGACCAATTTTGATGATTTAGTTATTGAATTGAAGATACACTTGTTCATAGGTTGTAATCATCAGAGTTCTAATAACCATAAAATAAATATGTTACAATTTTTTTGATAAAATATTATTCATATGAAATATCATTTCATCAAAGAACATGTATAGTAGAATGAATTAAAGCTATATAATGTTCCCACATAAGAAATTTTTGATGAAAGTTTCCCACGATCGTTACCGAATGAAACAATTGATGAACTGATGTTGGACATGGGAATCAAACCACCTTCACATCAAGTCATTGGTATGTTTTTTGTCTACTATATCATCTTTTTTAGGTTTATTTCTGTCAAGGAGGATTATTGTTTCATACATCTGTCCATTTTTAAGTGAGAAACCTTTTAAGGAATCATGTAAAAGGGGGGAGTTGTGGGTAATCAATAAATGCACCATGTATGTGTGTCAACTATTCTAACTACTTGTTGAATTTGTTAAAAGAAATTTTTTATAGGAATGTGTTTGAATAAAATAAATAGATGATGAATTATGTGAAGAGAAATAGAAGCTGTTTCACAAGTCTAAAATTTAAAAAAAATGGTTATTCTGTCAATAATAATTATTTTCTATAAAAATTTTACTCATGTTGGCTTAGAATCTCTAATATGAAATTCATTTAACAAGGTTAAAGATTTCAATAATTTTTGAATCTTGGTTGATGAAAAAATCCAAATGGGGTTATTAGTGGGACAATATTTGATGGAGAACTTGTTTTTCAAAGCTCAATGAAATTTCTGAAGAATTTTTTGTCTTTTATGTTCAACTAGAATGAAATAGATTCACATTGTAAAAGAAGGAAATCAAAATGAATATCATATTCAGGATTTGAAACTCACAATTTTAATGATATTCGAGTAGATTGGGATGTTGTTTTCTTAGAGGAAATGCTCATTAGTCATAGATTGGGTCCAGAATGTGATTATGATTGTAACGAGGAAGAGAATTAGATTCTTCATTGATTCAATGAATACCAGATGATGCATTACTATTTTTTAATTCACTAAATTTATATGCATTCAATAAAATGCATGATGAAAAATTGATAATGGAATGGAAGAGAATATATGTTTCCAATAGTATTGATACTGATCAGAATGAGATAGTTTATTAATAATGGGATGTTAGAATACATTCCATTGTAGTTCGTATGATTTTGATTCTGATCTTAAAGATATTCAAAATATTGGGGAATTCATGTTGTAAGATGATATTTTTTAAATAAGAAAGTCAATTAAGCTTAAACATTTCGGTCTTAGTACATCAGTGTCAGATCAACCAACACCAAAAATTTTCTTTTTATGGAATGTGGTTAAAAACTTGAGAAGATGAAGATGATTGTTTTCAGTGATACCAATAATCTAAAATAAATAAATTATCTGATAATTAATTTGGTGTATTTTAATTAGAAAATTTATGGTGTTTATAATTTTGAGGGTGCTAGAAATAGTCCATCAGATGTGGTGAAACATGTATAATCAGAGAAATATTTAATTATGTTAGGTGTAATGGGAACCGTTTATGAAGATAATAAGTGATGTTTTTTGGGACTTTCGTGTAGAATAATATTACAACCCTAGGATTTATTTCATATTTAATCATGGTTTATTACATAAAATTAAACATAAAAAACTATGAGGATTGAGAGGTATAATGTCATTAGAAATTAGGAACATTACATAACAACTTAAAACATGAAATACAAAATCATTATTTCAAACATCTTTGACATGACCAACTCATTCCTCTGTACATTACAATACATGGGAAAACTTGTAGAAATTAATCGGAAAGGGGTGATCTATATATCACAGTAAAGGATTAAACAATGCATAACATAAGGAATACAATACATAATAGGAAATAGGCATATAATGGATCATAAGATAAAAATGAACATAAAGGCATGATATATCATGATTATCTTAACATAAAAATGTGGAAACCTCATACCATTAGATATTAACATTAGAAAAGGATAATAGCATATGGTTTAGCGTGAGTAAACCATCATTTCAAATGAATTATCATGATTAAACCATAATTTCACATGGTGTATGATGATACTAATCATTAACTAATACATTGGAGTGCTATCAGGGCACACCCTTCATAATCATTTTAATCCCATGATTAAGTGTTCCACATTGAACATATAACATGTATTAACAGCACATCATCTTTTAATCCAAAATACAATAATGTTGAAGACATAAATAAATTTATAAACTAAATATTTATATATGAATATTGGTGAATACCTGTGATAGGGAAATGGGCATGGTATTCATTACACGAAGATTTTGGCATTGAAAATTGCGGTGCAATTTTGATAACATAATGACATCACAATGTAATTCATAAATTGGGCTGATTAGAGAGAAAGTGGTCTATAATCATATAGACATGAAATAGGAAGTAAGGGGATCATATAGAATAATATCCCAACATATGGAATGGAATTTTAGAATCATAATATAGTAATAAATGGTTGAATGGAAATAAGAAGAGAGAAATATCTTGCGGAATTTCGGCATTGTAACCGGTGTACACGAAAGGAATAAATGAGATAGAATAGTATCTATCATCATTAAAACATAATGAGGGAAGTACGGGGTAGTTTATAAAATATAATCCATCATTTTTTATTTAAAATAAAAGGTTGTTATAGTATAAGGTAACTTTAATAAAAATTAAAAAGGAAGGAAATCCTTATGGAATATCGGCATAGTAACAGTTGTACTTGGAGATTCATATAGGGGATTAAAGAGACTGAAAGGAAGATCAAATAATTTATAAATAAAATATTACATAAGGGGATCATATAAAACTATAACTCAACATAAAAAATGTAATTTAATATGCATAATATTAAATAGGGACATGAATGGATATGAAAAGAGAGAAACCCCTTAAAGAATTTCGGCATAGTAACGACTTAGGTAGTGGTCCAAATGAGGGGGTATAAATGATCCATAAATCACATAAAATAAAATAGACTCTATATAAGGGATTAAAAAGGAATTAAAATACCAGAAATTGAAAATAAAAAGGCTAATTTCAAAAAAGGTACTAGAATTGAAAGAAAGGGAGGAAAGTGTGGATACCTTACATGGATGTGTGTGATCCGAAAGGCTTAGGAGAAGATTTGTTGGAGCTTGGGGTTTCCCTGGGAGGACAATAGAGTGTTTGAGGATGAATTTGGTAGTGTTATAAATGGTTTTAGTTAAGAGTAATTGGATACTGGGTGAGTTTATATAGGAAATGAGATGTGGAATTTCATTATATTTTTGAAACAAAGGTTTTGGAATCTGTATAATTAAATATTGAAAAACAAAAACCATCCCATGTTTTTACAATGGTTTCTTCCAAAGATAAGTGAAAAAAATCATTATATAAGTTAAATGTTCTAATATATTAAAAAATTATCCTTTCATTTTTTCAGGTGAGCCAAACCCTGCTGGAAATTAATTTAAATTCATAAAATATATTATACATTTTGGAGGATTCACTAAGTCATTATAAAATAATTTAAATAAATCAAAAATTACAGTATTTAAATGGAAAAACATATATTGGGCCTATATTACCCATTATTGTATTTATTACATCATTTTGGGTAAATTATATTGTCATAAAACACGTATTTTATTTATATGGTATATAATTTTTACAATAAAAATTCAACTATCTTCATAATTTTTGGGAAACTCACCATTGGATATTTTTTTGTTCATGATTTAAAAAATAATGGTCATTTTATCTAATAATTTTCTTAATATGTGAATTTTCACTTTTAAAATGAATACTGATAGTCATTTAAAATTCTAAGGTTTTGACAAAAATAGATTTCAACCCTTAATAAATATTACACTTGACATCATAAAATTTATATACTCATTTATTATTAATAAAATTAATTTTATAGTAATATTTTATTATAATATTGATTATTTAAATAATTCATTATTTTTTAAAATAAATTCTTTAAAACTACATTTTCGTTTTATGATATAAAAAATATAACTATTATCAAACTGACTACCTAATCATTTACAAATAAGAAAATGATATAATAATATTTTATAAGAATTGTTTTTATAATAATATTATTAATGACTTTGGTTTAATATAATAATGTATATATTCCTCAAAAGTACATTTTTTACCTGAAGAATCAATTTATCAAATTCATCATTTTTTTAAGAAAGAATATTTTCATAAAGTATTTAATAGAATAGTAATTTTATTTATAAAATGAGATGATATAAAAATTAACTAATCCCTTGTTACAGAAAACCTTATAACAATCGCATAAGACCTAAGGAAAAGTTGTGCTATGGTGATATACTCTTGGAGCGGCTCATATAAAAACTCTCTAGTGGAAATCTCTATTAAGGAGAACATCTCATACAGGAGATTCCATTCATGATTAATGTGTTGAAGATCAGCTTGGGCTTGGTCAAGAGTGAAGCCCAATAACGCTACCTTCTTTACGAGCTCTAACAAATGAGCATCGTATGTCCTAATTCTACTGAATGAGGCCATTATCTCCTTTGTCTCTATTAAGAAGAATTTATAAAACCTAATTCTTATATCAGTCATATGATCACTATTAAACATTTATATTATCATTTGTAATGATACTTAATGGTCATTTTAATATAATAATAATAAAAAAGTATTTATGTGTTTTCTATATTCATTATACATTAAAATAAATGGAATTTTCTTCATCAATTATCAGGTCATTACAAAATTCGCCCTAATGAAATTTATACATTGAAATTTCATTTTCCCACACTAAAATAGAAGAGGGTAACTTTGACTCATCAGTTCCTTATGTTCCCACGTTGTTTCTCCAATCCTTTGGAATAAACACAACAACTTGATGAGGGGCATAATCTTATTTCATACAAATGTTTCTCTACAATATATTATCTTCACAAAATTCTCTTCATAAGAGAGGTTATTATCCAATGGAACCACCTATGGATTAAGTACATGAGATGAGTAAGGTATATACTTCCTCAAGAGTGATACTTGGAATACATCATATACTTTTGGCGAGTTCGGTGAGAGTGATAGTCGATAGCCAACTACTCTAATGAAATCAATGATCTCAAAAGGGAATATGTACCTTGGGATAAGCTTTCCCATATTACCAAATCTCATCACCCTTTTCTATGGAGATATGCAGAGGAAAAACATATCTCCAACATCCAAATCTAGGTCTCATCAATAATTGTCAGTATTGATATTTTTTCAACCCTGAGCAACATTGATGTGCTCCTGGATGGTTTGAACCATATCCATCATTTCGTTTACAGTTTCTGTACATAGAAGTTTCTCCTTCCCAATTCCATCACATCCTGAGGGTGTTCTACACCTTTTCTCGTAAAGGGCTTCATATGGATCAATTTGGATGATTTAGGGGAAACTATAGTTGTAAGATAACTCAAGTAGATGAAGATATTTATCCCATCCTATTTTGAAGTCCATTGTGAATGATCTCAACTTTTAATCGTGTTTTTAAATAGTCTAATCATATTGGCCATTAGTTTTACAAAGATAACCCATACAGATGTTCGGCTCAGAATTTAGAGTGTGTTAGAGACTCTTCCAAAACATAGTGGTGAATCTTGGATCTCTATGGGATACAATCGATAGTGGTACACCATGCAGCCATACTAATTATCTGTGTATATCCATACTAGTTTATCCAATTAATATTCCTCTCTAATTTCAATGAAGTGTTCAGTCTTTGTATGATGATAAAAAACAACTCACATTTCATTTTTTCCTTTGGATGTCCTCCGATTTTTGGTGACAATGTTCATGTTGATGTTCTCTCATTTCCATTTTGGTTTGGGTAATTATTGCATCATCCCCATGGACTTATACCTCTTAGTATCTACATTCTAACATACCAGGCACATTGATGAATATTCAGTGATCACTTTTTTCATGTTATCCCACCAATAATTCCCTAGTAGATCTCAATACATCATTGTCTTTATTAGGTGAATTGAGAAATTCAAACAATGTGCATCATCCAAAAGTTCATTCATTAACACCAGATTTGATGGAACACATAGTTTTAACCAAAATATCAAAATTCCATCTACATTAACATTGAACTATGAGTATTTACCTTTTTCTATAGTTTCCACGTTCTTCTGAATCCCCACATCATCCGTTTTAGCATCATTTTACCTTTTCAAAAGATATGGTTGAAAACTCATTTGTGAAAGGATGGATGATGTTACATTTTTTATGATTCCCATGTCTATCTTCATTAAATCTAATAATATAGGATCCTTTCCAATTATCATCAATGAAAGAGTTGTTGAACCCATTCTACATAGAGAATCATCCATTGTAGTCACTTTCCCTAGATGGTTGTGAATTGAGCACTCATAGTCTTTGATCTGCTCTAACTATTTTCATTGACGCTTATTCATCTTTTTTTTTTGTGGATCTATACTTGAGGATTTTTTTATCAATATATATTTACATTATTCCACACAGTCGTACGAGAACCAAATTTTTAAAGTGAATATTACAATAACCAACTCCATAACTTGTGATGTATTGTCTTGCTCATTAACTTTCAATTTCTTTAAAGAATAGGCAATGACATTTTCATTTTGCATCAACACACTACCCATGCCCTTATTCATGGGATCAATTAATTCTGCAAAAATTTATCCACTTGTGGGTAGTGTGAGCATGGGCACTGTGATAAGACCCCTTTTCATATCCATGAACCTTTCATTACCTTCATCATTCTAAGAAAACATGAATCCATTCCGAGTTTTATTTGGTAGAGGGTTTGAGAATCATGATAAATTTCTCACAAATCAGTGATAATATCCAGCAAACCTATGAAAGAAATAGATATCCTGCATAGATGGCATCCTTGAACATCCATCAATTGCATTGGTCATGAAGGGATCCACACATATCCCATTGATTGTGATTATATGTTCCTAGAATGAGACATCCTTCAACCAGAACTCACACTTACCATACACTTCATAGAGTCTCTCCTTCCATAGGGTGTCTAGTATAGTGCTTAGATTCTCCTCGTGCTCCTCCTTGGTATTGGAGTATATAATAATATTTTATATAAAGACTACTAAATTTTTTTCTATGTAATATATAAAGACTATATTCATCATGTCCATGATGATTTATGGATAATTAGTGAGTCCGAAAAGAATTACCATGAATTCATAGTTCTCATACCATGCACAAAAATTAGCCTTAGGGATATCCTATTTCTTCACAATTAAATGGTAATATCCCGACCAAAGGTCCACCTTGACGATGTACTATGCTACATATATCTGATCAAACAAGTCATCAATTCATTGAAAATGATACAAGTTCTTTATCCTAATTTTGTTGAGAACATGACAATCAATTCATAGGCGCATTGACTCATCCTTCTTCATAATGAATGGTTCTAGTGTACCCCATGGTGAATCACATGGAAGTATAAAACCTTTATCTAGATTATCTTGTAGTTTTTTCTTTGGCTCCTCAATCTCCACAATAGAAATTCAATACAGAGTCATGAATATTGGTAATTGCCCAAGTAGGATATCAATCATGACTTCAATATCTCTACTATGAGGAAGACTAGAAAATTCATATGGAAACACATCAATGAATTCCCTCACAATCGGAATTTCTTCAAGGATGTTTTGTTTTATAGAATTAATCATATGAGAAAAATTCACATTTTCATAGGGATATAATAGTCATGCATGAGATGATGGTGGTATAGAATATTTATGATCTTCCTTACACGTGTATAGAATCGGGGGTGGATCCACCATTAGGGGAGTGATTTACCAAATTCAGAAATTTATGTTTGCTCTATATAAGGAAATCCAATACAAGCTAAGAATTGCATCAAATTAAACTATAGGGAGTATGAAGAGATTTTCATGGAAGTTAAATTTGTAAATTTTGATATGGGATGAGTTATATTCATTGGATGCAGTAATTTACCCATTTATCATTCTCACCAACACCTCTACTTCCATGATTTGTGGTGGTGTTTGGATTGTTCTACTATAAATTTGGGATATAAAATAATTCATAGAATCAGAATCAAAAATTATTTTCTCTATCCTTGAATGAATACCAATCGAACATTTCACCACTAGGTTTTTGGGATTCACATTAGCAGTAGTGATAGAAAAATCTCTCTCTTACTGCCTTGTAGGTTGATGGTTGCCTCCTAAAACCCTTGGCATAGTAAAATGGTTAAAATAGTTCCCAAGTTATTTGTAGGTGTAACAATGAATAATATGTTGAGAATCGAACAAATAATTTTTTTCCAATGTCGCAGTAACATGTTTTTCTTTTTCACAGTTTCTTGCTAGGTTCCATTCTCTGCCACACCTAATTCATTTCCTCTTCCTCTTCAAGAGATTTTGGGGGTTCTTTTTTTCACCTTTGGCATGGGGTTGCTAGAATGTCATAGCACCATTGGATTTATCCATAAAACCTATAGAAATAATGTGAAATTTATTCTTCTAATCCCCATTATACCCTTGAGATTCACTCATCTCTATTTCGACATTGCATGCACATAGAACTATTTCATCACAGCTATTAATGAGACAGATCCCAAGGTCATTTAGTATGATATGGTTTAGCCCACTGATGAAGTGGCCAGTTCTGCATTCAGGGGTAATGAAAAATCCAGAGGTGTATCATGCAATCCTTGTAATGGTTTCATTGTAAACTATGATGGATTTGTCAACTTTTTTCTTAAGGGAATGGAAGTCCCTTTAAATCTTATTTCGGAGGGTGTGGGGAAAATATTTATTGAATAAACATTATGGAAAATCCATCTATTCCAATGACATCATCTATTTCTCAGGCTTTGAATTTTAGATCAATGTACACCACTGATCACCTTCAACATCTATACAATATGCATCCATAATAATTTTCACTTTTTGGGAACATTAGAATATGGATAGGATCTTCTCAATGTATTTGTTCCATTGTTCGAAGATTGAGGTATCAAATGATCTATTCAAAGTAGGAGGCCTTTGTCTCATGTTTCCTTTGATTATGACTTGTTCTGTCATGGGGGGGGGGGAATTACTCTTCAACCAAGTTTATTTTCAAAAATTTAATTAACATAGAAACTATTATGACAATGTTTGTGATTCCTACTTATATCGGATTGGGAATATCATTAGAAAAGTCATCACATTAATATTCAAATATGTTTTTAGCCCGAGTCCTCTTATAACTGACCATTATTTAGAATAAAAGTAAAATTATTTTTATTTATTTTAAAGTACTAAACACATAATGGGATTCCATTGAAAAAAAGAGATAACTTATAAATTACATTTATTTCCATAACTTATGAATTTATAGGCTTCAATTTAAGTTATCCACGAACTATTTCCTAATGTATATTCTTATGGGATTTTTTTATTACTAATGTAATAGTAGATCATAATATTATTATGAATTTACCTAAGATTATCCCCCAGGAGTTTCAACCCAAAAGTGCGGTAAGGCCCGTTTTCGTGCACCAGTTTCCATTTGAGTGTATCTCAAAACACTGTTTTCGTGTTTTACCCTGAGATACATCCGTTCTAGACACACCTCTACTTGTTTGTATCCATAAAAAGATGTATTTTCTTGATAAAACAATTAATCTATTCTCACAAAAATTAATTTTTGTTTTACATATACATAGTCTTATCCCAATGGTATTCACAAGAGTTTTAAAACCCTAATCACAAAAATAACAAAAATATCCTATGATACAAACCCTAACAACCTTGTTCTTTATTTCATATATAAATTTTTTTTACATAAAAAATAACTTTATATAAATTTGAGGATCATGTTTTCTAGTGTATTGGAACATAAAGAGAATTACAAAACAACATAAAACATGAAATACGATATCATTATTTCAAACTTCTTTGACATGACAAACACAATCCATTGTACTTATCACTGCATAGGATAACCAGATGACATACATAAGAAAGTGGTGAGTAATAAATCCTGGTATGCGAGTAAAAAAGGAATAACACGATAAATCCAATAAATTTTAGGCAATGCACATATCAATAGAGAATCATAGAATCATTAACATAAATTTACGATATAGCATGATTATCATAGCATTGAAAATGCCACCCACATAGAACATGATATTATCATGAGCCAAGGATCATTTTTAATGTATTAGAAGGAGTAAACCCATTTCACATGACTTGGCAACAGTAAAACCTAATTTCACATGGATTATAATGATAAAAAACATTCCCAATGCATTAAAGTGCTATCAGGGTGCACCGTTCATAATCATTTTAATCTCATGCTTAACTATGCCACATAGATCATATGACCTGGATTCATTCATCTTTATAATTTTTGAAATGATAAAGGAATATTAAATATATACATGGATTTGTATAATCAATATTAATATGTGTGTAATGGTAAATACCCTTGATAGTGAAATGGGCATTGTATTCACTTCACGATGATTTTGGAAATGAAAATCACGGTGCAATTTTCATAGCAAAACGACATCACGAGGGGATTTATAAAATTGGGTGATGAGAGATAAAGGGGAATCTCATCATTTAGAAATGAAATAGGCCATAATGGGATCATATATCATAATATCCCAACTTATTAAATTTAAATTTAAATGCATAATATAGAATATTTCTTGAATTGAAATATGAAGAGGAATCCTTTAAAGAATTTCAGCATGGTAACTAGTGTACAAAGAAGGAATTAATGAGTGATAAGGGAGTCTATAAAAATTAAAATATAAGGAGTGTAGTATGGTGGTGGTGCTAAATCATATTCCATAATTTTTAATTGAATGTAAATGGTTGTAACAATATAGGAAAACATTGGATAAAAATGAGAATGGAAGGAAACCCTTACAAAATATCACCATAGCAACGGGTGACCTTAAAGGATCATAGGGGGATTAAAGAGAGTGAAAAGATGATATAATCATTTATTAATAAAATATACAGTATGTTATCATGGAAAATCATAAACAATCATATAAAAATACCATTTGAGATGCGTAATATAAAAGAGGTTCTTAAATGGGAATGAGAAGAGAGAAACCCCTTATGGAATATTAGCATTGTGACGGCTTGGGTAATGATCCAAATGAGGGAGGATAAATGATACATAATTCATATAACATCAAATGAACTATTTCATAGTGATCAAAAATTAATTACAATATAACCAATTTAAATTAAAATACTAATTTCAAACAAGGTACTTGAATTGAAAGAAAGAGGGGAAGGTGAGGATCCCTTAATTGGATGTGTGTGATCCCAAAGGCTTGGTAGAAGATTATTCGGGGCCTAGGGAACATTGGGAGGAAAATATGAAGTATAGGGAAGACATTGATCGACCTATAAATGGACCTAGTTAAGAGGAATGGTATATTTGGAGGGATTATATAGGAAATGAGAGGGTAATTATTTAATATTTCACACACCTAGGTTTTGGAATCTATATAATTAAATATTCAAAACCACAAACCCTCACTTGGTTTCATCGATTTTTTTGGGAAAAAGTTGTGTGGAAAACATTATTTTATATGAAAAATGTACGAAGGAAGTAAAATATTACCCTTGCGTATTTGGAGGTGAGTCACACCCTGAACGAAAAGAATTAAAAATCTTAAAATATATTATACATTTTGGAGGATTCACTAAAGAATTAAGAAATATGTCAAATAAATCTAAAATCATATTAATTTTATGAAAAACAATTGACCGAGAATTCCCATTTTAGAATTTATTACATTATTTTTGGGTCATTATGATGTCACAAGACACATATTTTATTTATACGATATTTAATTTTTACCCAAAAATTTAAATGTGTCAGAAAATTATGAAAAAATCACAGTTGGAAAATTTCAAATTCCTAATTCCAAAAAACTATTTATTTTATTTAAATAAACATATAAATATGTGAATTTTTAATTTTATAATGAAAACCGAGTGCTATTAAAATTTCAATTGTTTTGACAAAAACAACTTTCAAACCAAAAAAAAGTACATTTGACTTCAGGAAAATTATATACTAATTAATTATTTGTAAAATTAATATGATAATAATATTTTATTAAAATATTAATTATTTTAAAAATTCTTTATTTTCATAAAATAAATTCATTAAAAATACACTTTCTTTTTTATCGTATAAAAAATATATCTCTTATCAAACTGACAATCTAATCATTTATAGTTAAGGAACTAATATAATCATAATTTATTAGAAAAGTTTTTATAATATTATTAATAAAAACATTAGATTTATATAATAATGTATATTTTTATTTCTAAAGTACCAATTTAACCTAAAGAATCATATTATCAAACTCATGATTTTTTTAAGAAAGGCTATTCTCATAAAGGAATTGATGACAAATGGCTTTTAGTTATAAAAAGGGATTTCAATATAAGAAGCTAATAACTTTTTACATAACCCATTATAACACCCACATAATACCTAAGGGTAAGGTGTGAGATTGTGAATGGCTCTTTGGGTGGCTCAGATAACATCCCTCAGGTGGTAATCCCTATTAACATGAACTACTACCATAGGAAATTTTTTTCAAGCTTAACATGATGAAGTTAAGCTTATGCATGGTCAAGGGAGAAGCCCAGTGACACTACCTCCATTTCAAGCTCTAAAAATTGAGATTCTTATGGCCCGAGTCTACTTGATGAGGCCATTATATCTTTTGTATGCAACAAAGTGATATTTTAAAATCTCATATTTATATAATTCGTGTGATAATTATTCATCTAATATATTATCAATGATAATGTTACCTAATAGTATTCTAAACCCAGTAAAAATAAAAAAATATTGAATGTGTTTTTTATATCCATTAGTCATTAATAGAAGTGTAATTTTATTCATAAATGATTGGTTCGTTAGAAAGAAACATAGATATAGATCAAAAATACAGTAAACCATGTTCATAATGATAAATTACTGATTTTTTTAAGAGGGAAAGTTTTCTTCCATTACATATGTGTCATGAGAAAGAATAAATCTGAATGGTTTTCAAGAGTTTTTGAATAAAGTGGGGTATGGCCATCATAATACAGTGGACACCAAAGACATTGTTGGAAATAAAATCACTTGTCTGGGAATATAAGAAACATAGACTTTTTTGGAAACATTTAAATGTTTTCTGAAGGGGATCATATAAGTTTTTGATGAAGTTTTAAGAGTGGTTTTTACATGTTTCATATAGTGTATGTAATTGTAAAGAGGATTCGTTTCTCTACATTGTAATGAAGAAATCAAAATGGTTTGAATATCTTCACTTGATACAATAAAGAAGACTGAGAGGTATAGTATCTTTGGGGATTAATAACATTACAAGACATCTTAGAACATAAAACACACAACAACTTTTATTGAATACTTCTTTTACATGACCACTACATTCCCTCATACTTAGCATTGAATGGGATAACCTGAGGACATGCATAAGAATAGGGTGAGCTATAAAGCCCAGTAACAGAATAAACATGGAATAACATGAGTAATAAAATACATGTTTGACAATATTAATCTCAATGGATCACAATAGAAACATGAACATAATGGCATGATAAAGCCGAGTAATCATAACTTGGATATGTGGCAACAACACTTAACATGGAATTAGAATTAGCCAAGGCTAATTGCACATGGAGCATGAGTTAACCCTAATTTCCCTCAAAGAACATGTAAAACCCCATTTCACTTGAATTATAATGAGTCAACACACCTTTCACATGACATATCTTGATCCTCTACTTTTCCTAATGCATTAGAGTGCTATAAAGGCACACCCTTCATAAACATTTCATTCAATGCATATTTGAGCGACACAGATCAAACTACTGGAAATCAATCATCATCATTAATTCCATAATAAAGGGATATGGAATACATACATGAAGCGTTATAATAAATAAGTAACTGTTCATAAAGGTGAATACTCGTGATCTAGAAGGTGCATGATATTCACTACACAATGACATTGGCTTGGAAAATCATAGTTCAATTTCGGAAACATAACAGTGTAAAATAAGAACTCATAAAAAATGGTTGATGGGAGAGAAAGGGGTGTCTCATCATATTTAAATTAAATGGACAGTACGAGGGTCATATAGATAAAATCCCCAACAATCATAATGGAATTTATTTTCAAAAATCAAAAGAATTACATGGATGTAAAAGAGTAGAGAGAAATCACTCACGGTATTTCGGCATGGTAACAGGTGTACATGGGAGGCATAAATGAGAAAGAGAGGGGTATCCAATAACCCAAACATAAATATGGAACTATGGGAGAGGTTTGATATGATAACCCAACAATTGTAATTGAAATAAAGGGCATAACAATATAAGGTAAATTGGAAAAAAAATAATAAAGGAAGAAATACCTTACATGGAAGTGTGATCCCATAGGATTGGAAGAGGCTTGAGATAGGCTTTTTGGGAGTTTTGGGAACTATGGGAGGATTCTAGAGAGATGAGGTCTGGGTTTTTTAACTCCAAAGGCATTTAGTGAAGAGGACGTGTGTTCATGGGTCAGTTTATATAGGAAAGGATAGGTGAATATTTATTATATAGGTTTGGGTCAAATCACATTAACCTAATAAATACCACAAAACAGACCATGGTTTTTGAAAAAGGAGAGTGGAAAACAAAATTTTATATGTCCAATGGAGGAACCTCATAAAATAATTTGGCTGCGTATGTGGAGGTGAGTCACAATCTCAAAAAAAATATTTAAAAATACAAAATGTTTTATAACTCTGGGAGGGTCCACAAAATCAATGTAAAATAAATCAAAAAAATTTAAAATCACATTATTTTAATGATAAATCATATATTGGAAGAACATAATGTTTATAGTATTTTATTACCTCACTATTGGGTGATTATGATGTCATAAAACACATTATATATTTAAACGATTTTTAATTTTTACCCAAAAATTCGATTGTTTCAAAATATTATGAAAAATTCACCTTTGGATACTTTAGATATCATAATTCCATAAATAATATTAAATTTATCTAAATAATTCTATAAATATGTGAATTTTAACATTTAAAATAAAAACCAACATTTTAAAAAATTCATGGGATTTTACAAAAACAGTTTTCAAACCTTAATAAAAATTAAAATTGCATTCATAATAATATATGATCATTTATATATAATAGAAATTAATTTAATAATAATATTTTATTAAAGTATTATTTAATTCCAAATCCATTAATTCAAAAAAAAAATTTCTTAGTTGAATATTAACTAAAAATATTATTTGTGCTTTAAAAACTTTTTAAAAAGTAACAATAATAAAATGAATGATAATTTTTAATTCAAAAATAATGTACATTGTCAGAGTGCTAGGTTATTATTACATATCCCCTTATATCACCCTCATTAGACCGAAGGGTATGTTGTGCGATGGTGATAGACTTTTCGGGTGGCTCGGATAACATCGCGTGGGTGGTAATCTCTATTATCTTCCACTTCTCCCATAGTCGGTTATGTTGAAGCATAACATGTTCAAGAACGGCATGGGATTGGTCAAGAGTGAATCCCAATGATGAAACTTCTTTTTTGAACATCGAAAAATGGGCTTTGTACGGGGAAAGTATACTGGATGAGGCCATCACATCCTTTTTTTGAGTAAATTTGATTTGTTAATGCCCTATAATTATACTAATCATTTTATCACTGTCCAATGGCTATATTAGCAACAGTAATAATTAATAGTGGTATATTAAAATCCAGAAACATAAAACCAATTAAGTTAACATTTTATATAACCATAATAAGACATTTAATTATATTAATAGGAATTTTCATTAATGAAATTGCGGTTCATTACATTCTTCCACCTTATGAAATTTTTCCATTGAAATTTTCCTTTTCCAACAATAAAATAGATCTGGGTGACCTTTATTCATCACATCCTTTGATTCCCATGTCACTTCATAAAACATTTGGTTTCCCGCAACACCTTGATGGGAGGAATTGTCTTATTTTGTATTAGTTTTTCTCTACAATCTGATATCTTAATTAGTTTCTCCTCGTAAGAAAGATCATTCTCTTGTTGTACTACCTATGAAGAGAGTATATGTGAAGGTTATGATATGTACTTACTTAATAGGGATAAATCAAATAGATCATTTACTTTGGTCATGGTAGGTGGAATTTTATGTCGATAGGCCACAACCCCAACATGATCAAGAATCTCGAAGGAGACAATGTATATAGGACATAACTTACCTTTATTTCCAAAACCTCGTGACCTTAATCAATATATATATTCATAAGAACAAAATGTCTCCAACATTAATCTCAATGTCTCATCGATGGTTATCTGCATTACAATTTTGTCGACTCTGGGCTGTCTTGATATGATGTTGAATGGTTTTCATCTTCTCCACCATTTCATCGACTGTTTCAGGTAGTAGCAGCTTACGCTCACAGAATTCATCCCAACATTCTGGTGTTCTTAACCTCTTCCCATACATGGCTTCATAAGGTGCCATTCAGATGCTCGAGTGGGAACTATTATTGGAAGAGAATTCAACCAGTGGAAGATGTTGGTCCCACCCTCCTTTGAATTCCATAGAACACACTCTCAACATGTCCACAAGTGTTTGGATAGTACACTCGGATTGGAAATTAGTTTGAGGATGATGAGTTGTACTTTATTTCAGCTCTGTGTCGAGATAATGTTGTAGACTTTTCCAAAACATAGAGGAGAATCTTGGATGTCGATCAAACACAATAGATAGTGGTACTCCATGTATCCTTACCACTTCCCTACTATATATCTGTTCCACCTGATCCAATAAGAAATCGTCCCAAATTTCAATGAAGTGTTCAGACTTTATATGATGATCCAAAACAACCAAGATTTCATTGTTGCCTTTGGATGGCTTCAGAAGTCCAATGACAAATTCCATGGTAATGACCTCCCATTTCCATGATGGATTGGGCAATGGCTGCATCATCCCCTTTGACATCTACCTCTCTTTCTTCACTTGCGGACACACTAGGAACATTTATGTATAATCAATGATCTCCTTCTTCAAATTATCCCACCAATAATACTCTCAGAGATATTTATACATTGTTTTGTTTCCTGGGTGAATAGAAAAATTTGAACTATTCACATCATTTGAATTTTTCTTCGTCAGCTTTAGACATCATAGAACAGATATTCTTTTACCAAAAATCACAATTCCTTCTTAATTACCATTGAGCATTGAGGATTTCCCTTTTTCTAAGAGCTTCTAATCTCTTCTGAATTCACAGACCATCCTTTTGAGCATCCATTAACCTTTCCCAAAGAGACGTTTGAGGAATAATTTGTGAAAGGATTGATTATGTTCCCTTATTTATGATTCCCATGTCCACCTTCATTAAATATAAGAAGATTGGGTCTTTCTCAATTCTCATAAATGTTAGAATTTATGGGACCTTTCTACATAGAGAATCTATGAACTTGTTCGCTTTCCCACGGTGATAATAGATTGTGTAGTCCTAGTTTTGATCAGCTCTAACCATCTTCTTCGGTGCATGTTCAACTAATTATATGGGAATATATACTTGAGGCTTTTGTGGTCCATATAAATTTCACACTTCTCCCCAAAGAGATAATGCCACAAAATTTTCAAAGTGAAGATCACTGCATCCAACTCCAAATAACGTGTTGGACAATTATTGTCATTAACTTTCAATTTCCTTAAAGCATAGGCAATGAATTTTTCATTTTTCATCAGCACACAGCCCATGCCCTTCTACGAAGCATCACCGAATACCATAAAAAGTTCTCCACTTTTGGGTAAAGTGAGCATGGACGCAGTGATAAGCCTCCCATTTTACTTCTTGAAGCTTTCTTTGCATTAATCACTCCATGAAAACATTACTCCCTTCCGAGTTAGCTTGGTAAAAGGGTTGGAAAATCGTAAGAAAATTCATACAAATCGTCGATAATATTTAGCTAACCCCAAGAAGCAATGTATATCCATTACTAATGTTGGCCTCATCCATCCCACAATTGCATCTGTTTTGGAGGGATCCAAAGATATACCATTACCTGTGATTATATGGCCCATGAATGTGACCACCTTCAACCAGAACTCACACTTCATGTACATTGCAAAGATATTTTCCATCCTCAAGGTCTCTAGTACCATTCAAAGATTATCATCATGATCCTTTTTGGTTTTGGAGTATATTATAATATCATATATAAATACTACCACAAATTTGTCTAGGTAATACCTAAAGACTCTATTCATAAAGTCCATGAAGATTTATGGAGCATTTTTGAGTCCTAAAGGAATTACTAGGAATCCACAGTACCCGTATCTTGTACGAAAAGCAGTCTTGGGGATATATTCCTTCTTCACCTATAATTGATAATATCCTGACCGCAAATCCACCTTGGATAAGTACCATTCTCTATGTATATGATCGAACAAGTCATCAATTCTTGTGATAGGATACTTTTTCTTTATTGATATTTTTTATGATCACAATAACAGATGAAAAGGTGCATTGACCCATCCTACTTCTTGATGAAGAGGACTGGTGAACCCCATGATGAAGCAATGGGGCTTATACCCCATTTATCCAGATTCTCCTTTAGTTGTTTTCATAGCTCCACAACATCCATTCTATACAGTATCTTGGTTATTGAAAACACCCCAAGTATAAAATCAATTGAGAATTCAATATACCTTCTAGAAGGAAGACCAGACAATTCCTCGGGAAACACTTCCGTAAATTCCCTGGTAATAGGCATGTCGTCAAGGATGGTTTCCTCCTTAAACTCAATCATCTTATCCAGATATGCATTCTGAGAGGGTAGTAATATCCATTCTTGAGATGATGGAGCTAAAAATATTCATCTTCCTCCTTGCACTTGTATAGAATCGGGGGTCGATTCTCCACATGGAGAGTGATTTCCCTCTCACATTAATTTATTTTGGCTCTATATAATAAAATATAATCCATGACAATAATTGCATAAAATTACACCATAGGGAGTATGAAGTGGTTCATCAGTAAATTCAATTCACAAAATATGAATGGGGGAGTTATATTCATGGGATGAAATGATTTCCCCATTTCTGTACTCACTGACATATTTACTTCCATGATTTGTGGTGGTGCAGGGATTTTTCTACTAAACTTTTGGGATATAATAGAATTCATAGAACATGAATCAAAATGTATGTTTTCTATTATTGAATGAATAACTAGGGTACCTATCACCACTTCATTGTTGGGTTTCACATCAGTAGTAGTGATGGAAAAATAACTCCCTTGGTGCCTTGGAGGTTATTAGTTGCCTCCAAAATTCAATGGCATAGGGAACTAATTTGAAATATTCCATGGTTCATTGCGGTTGTAGAAATGAACTACACGTTGTGGTTCGAACATAACGTTCCTCTCCTTGGATGCAGCCGTGGGTTTTTCTTGTCGATAGTTAATAGCTAGGTTCCCTTCTCTTATAAACCTAAATCATTTCATCTTCCCGTTCAGAAAATTTTCGGGGTTCTTCATTCTACACCTTCAGCAAGTAGAGTGATGGATCATCTTAGCACCGTCATATTTATCAATCGAACTACCAATATTAGAGTCCACCTTATTCTTCTTGTCCCTATGATACCCCTGAGATTCTACGATCTCCAGTACGACCTTGAGGGCACATCGGACAATTTCCTCAAAGCTGTCGAAGTCACTGATCACCATCGCTTTACGTAGGCTAGGTTTTAGCCAACCAAAGAAGCGGTCGATCTCACATTTAGGGGTAATTACAAAGATGAAGGCATATCATGAATGCCTTCTGATATTTTCCTAATACGCTCCAAAGTATTCTTCATCATTTTTCATGAGGGCATAGAAGTCCCTTTATGTCTTATGTCGGAGGGTGCATGGAAAATATTTATCCAAAAACATCTTTTGTAAATCCTTCCATTCCAACGCCTTGATCTCTTACTCATGTTTTGTATCTTTGAATAACATCCGCCATTGATCAGCTTCATCATCCATACTATATGCATCTCAAAGAACCTTATCTTGTTCGGAACATTGATGGATGGATATGATCTTTTCAATGGAGTTGGTTTATATGATCCATTAAAAGTAGGAGGTCATTGTCTCATGAAGCTCTCGATAGAAATTTTTTATTTCTTGGGGGGGGGGGGGTTAAACGTTCCTCTTTCCCCATGTTTGTTTTCAAATCGTGATTTAACTGAGAGATAAGTGTGAAAATGTTCGCGATTTCACCTCCCATTGGATTGGGTATCTCATTTTCAAAGTCATCACATTGATCATCATATTGGTTGTTAGCCTAAATCCTCATATTACTGACCATTGGCTGGAATAAAAAGGAAATCTAGGGATAACACAGAATGGGTAATCCAATGAAAAAACTGATGACTTATAAATAACTTTTATTTCATTATCTGACAAATCCATAGTATTCAATCTATGATATCCATGAACTACTTTCGAACATATATTCTTAGAGGATTTTTTTAATTCCCATAATAGGTGTTCAAACTAAGCTTATTAAATTAAAAAAGCATATCCCCCAGGAGTTTCGTAACCAAGAGTACATCATGGCCCATTGTCATTCACCAGTTCCCATTTGGGTCTAGCTTAACATGCTATATTCGGGTTTTACCCCTAGGATACATTTGTGCCAGAGCCGTCTCTGCCTTCTCGTATCTAGACAGGGATGTATTTTCATGATAAACCACTTACTGAATACTCACCATAACGTAGATATTTTTTAATTATACTTATTCATGTCTCTAAGTATTCACTATGTTTTTCTAATGCAAATCCAAAAAATAAATAAACATATCCTTGTATACCAACTATAACAACACTTCTTTTTATTAAAAACATAATCCTTATTTATTACATGAAATATTAACATGATAAAACAACGATGCTCGAGTGGTCTAGTGTATTTTTGGATTAGGAACATTATAAAACATCTTATAACATCAAACGAACATAATCTTTATGGAAAACTTCCGTTACATGAGAACTATGTTCCCTCTTACATAACATTGCATGGGATAACCTGAGGTCATGCACAAGAAAATGGTGATCTATAAAGCCCATTAAGGGAATAAACATGGAATAACATGGGTAATAAAATACATGTCAGTGAACAGGCATATCAATGGAGCAGAAGAGAAACATGAACATAAATGAATGATAAATCATGATAATCATAACATGGAAATATGACAACAACACATAACATGGAATTAGAAAGATCCAAGGCTCATTGCACATGGAGAATGAGTAAACCCTCGTTGCACATGAAGCATGAGTAAAAACCCATTGCACTTGAATTATTAGGAGTCAACAGACATTGCATATGATTTATCATGATACTATACTTTACCCAATGCATTGGAGCTATATTAGGGATCACCCTTCCTAAAGATTTCATTCCATGCATAAGTGTGCCACATGGATCATAGAATATGGAATAAGTCATCATTAATTATTCCACAATAAAGGGATATTTAATAGATAAATCAATATTTACATTCAATAAGTAAATATTCATAAAGTTGAATACCCTTGATAGAGAAATGGACATGGTATTAGCCAAACAATGACATTGGCTTGGAAAATTGTAGTGCAATTTTGGCAGGATAACAACGTGAAATAAGATCTCATAAAAACAATTTAATGAAATAAAAAGGGGTATATAATCATAATTACATGAAATGGACATTAAGGGGTTCATATAGATACATTCCCACCAAACATAAGGGAATTTAGATTCATAATAAAAAATATTAACTTGGATGTAAAAGAGGGGAGATAAATACCTCACAGAATTTTGGCATGGTAACGTGTGTACATGGAAATGATTAATTAGAGAGAAAGGGGTATCCCAACATCAAAACATATATAGGGTAGTATGGGGGAGTTTTTAAGTCATGCCACATCATTATAAATTGAAAGAAAAATGGCGTAACAATTTAATGTAAATTGGACAAAAATGAGAATGGAAGAAATTCCTTACTTGGATGTGTGATCCCAAAGGCTTGGGAGAGGCTTGAGAGAGGATTATTGGGAGCTTGGATAACCTTGGGAGAATTATAGATAGAGTAGGGAAGGGGTTGGTTGAAATCAAAAGGCATTGAGTGTATAGTAAGTGGGATCATGGGTGGTTTCATATTGGAAAGGAGAGGGAATGCTTTATTATTTATGTTTGGGACACCTCACATTAATCTAATCAATACCAAAAACCACCCAATGGTTTTTGCCTGCGGTTTTTTCTATAAGAGATTGTAAAATAATATTTTATAAGTCCAAAGGCCTAACATCTTAATATAATTGGGTTTCATATGTGGAGGTGAGTCACACTCTAAAAAACAATTTAAAAAGACAAAATATTTTATATGTCTAGGAGGGTACATAAAATCTTTTTTAAGAAATCAAACAAATCTAAAATCACATTATGATAATACTAAAACATATGTTGGCAGATCATAATGTTTATAATATTTTAGTACCTCACTATTGGGTCATTATGATGTCATAAAACACATTATATATATAAACGATATTTAATTTTTACCCAAACATTTGGCTATCTCAGAAAATTATGAAAAATTCACCATTGGATAATTTTGACGTCCTTCATCCATAAATTATATTTATTTCATCAAAATAATTTTATAAATATGTGAATTTTTACTTTTAAAATAAAAACCGACATTTACCGAAAAATCCTGCGTTTTGACAAAAACAGTTTTCAAACCTTAACAAATATTAACATTTCATTAACTAGATTATAAGATTATTTATATTTAATAAAAATTAATTTAATAATGATATTTTATTATAACATTATTTAGTTAAAAATTACATTAATTCATCAAAATAACTTTCTTAGTTGAATATTTAAAAAAATACTATTTGTGCTTTTAAAACTATTTAGAATGTATCAATAATAAAATGAATTCACATTCTTTATTCAAAAATAATGTACATTTTCATAGTGCTAGGGAAATGTCACATAACCTCTTATGACACCCGCATAAGACCGATGGGTAAGGTTTGTGAAGTGGACAAACTCTTGGGGTGGCTTGGATAACATTGCTCGGGTGGTAAACACTATTAACTTCCAATTCTCTTATAATTGATTCCGCTATAACATAACGTGATCAAGCTCTACTTGGGAATGGTCAAGAGAAAATAACAATGACACCACCTCCTTTCTGAGCTCTGACAAATGGGATTCGTATGGGGTAAGTCTACTGGATGAGTCTATCGCTTCCTTTTACTGAGTAAATTGGATTTCTTAAATCCCTATATTTATATTAATCACGGGTTCACTATTCCAGTACCATATTAGCAACCATTACAATTCATAACTATATTTTAAAATCCATAAACATAAAACCATTGAAGTTCATAGTTTATATAAAAATAATAAGACATTTAAATATATTAATAGGAATTAGATTAATGAATGTTTGGGTTGTTACAGAATAATTTTATGGATCACGAACGCAAATGGAATTTTAATTGATATAAAAGGAAAATAATAGAGTGAAGATACTTTTAATTGGATCATTGTATTAGGTAGGATCATCAGAAGAGGATTTAATGATTCAGATAGAAGTAGATTAGTATTATCTCAACCAAATTCTTGTAGAATTAGACTATCATATTGATCAATTTGACAAGTTAATCGGACTAAAAAATTTGGATGAGTATCATTATGATGTCTAGATAAAATTATTTCCTTCTATAGGGTAGGGAAGTGAATACTATTTTTAATATCTTGTTTTTGAAATTTGATCAAGGAATAACATAACATGTTTTTCCCAAAATTGTTCACACATGATTTATTGATACATAAATCAGTTGACATATTTTATTAAACATAGTGCTATATGAGTGTAAGAGAATATTAATCTCATTATATACCACACAAAGGGATTGTTTTATATTGGATTTTGTGGTATTGGGTTTTATCCAAACCATACCAATTATTTAGCTACACATGTTGAGTAGTGATCTATTCAAATTCTTATGTTCCTATAGATGTGTGATTAATTTAATTTTAGTAATAGTGATATCACCTTAACAAGAGGTTATTTTTGTTTCAAAAATCTAGAAACATAAAATAGGAAGATGTCATGGATTCACACACTCTCCATATAAATGGTGCATGATATTGATTGAGAACACACACATCTCTAGTAATTAAATGTTTTTTTACACGATTATTTTATTTTTTCTGTTAATTTAGTTTTTATGATTGTTATTTTTCATTATTGAGTGTGATAATTATTTGACTTATATATTTATATATTTAAATAGATATTATATTATTTTCCTAGTTTTAAAACCCATTAATTTTAATCAAATTCTTAATGATGATTTTTATGCCCAAAACACATTTTAAAAATTAAATTTTAAAACATTACATTGTAAAAATTTATATTTCTTAAATTATGATTATTTGATATATGAGTTTGAATTTCCCAAGTTAATTTACGATATCATTGACATAAACATTATTTTACATTCCATTAACATGAATATTTGAATTTTCTTTTAATAGAGGGTCACATTATACAATATTTTTCTTTGTGTTCAGATTTTATTCATTTAGGTGTCTTTTATTGTAATTACTGATATATCCAGCAAAAGATGGAAGGAAATATTTTCAACTATATTATCGATGACTTTGATTGTAAGGAATTATTTAAATTTATAGAAAAATAATCCTTTAACATTAATTATTATATTTAATAATCCCCTTTGAGACATTAATAATCCTATTCAGCTGCTTAAGAGAATTTTGTGAGGAAAAATTAAAAATCTATCATTATCATACATTTTTAATTATTTCTCTTATACTAGAGTCTTTGGTGTTATAATATTTGAGATATATTTTATTGAGTAAATAAAACCATAATTATGGGGGAGAGGGTGAGCTATATTTACTTGAGTATGGTCGTTAAATTCATTCTTCATTTTTATTCCCTTATGACTTATTAAGTGATATTAGTAAATAATCTATTTTCATAAAACATTTTTTATATTTATCAAATCTTATTTCCTATTCAATTTATATTTTTTTGTGATCAAAATTATTTAAATTGTTAATTTTAAAATTCATATATAAATTTTTACACATGTTAAAGTTTAATTAAAAAAATTTGTCATTGTTTATTATGGAATTAATTTTTTTTATTGTATGGAAAACTAAGACATTTTTTATTCATTTTAAATATTTAAAAATAGACTAACTTTGAAAAAAAATAACTACAATTTTATAAGACACAAAAAATTATTATCAATTAACAATAAAATATATATTTTCAAACATACATCCATACTTTATCATATTTCATTTCATTTTATTCCATTCTATTTATTTTTTTTCTTTCATCAATTTATTAACTAATGTCATTATTTATTTTCAATTACGGTCATTCCTACAGTCATATACGTCATTATCCCTTGTTTCGGTTTATATTGTTAATTATGAGTTCCTTTATTGAATGTTTTTCTATTATAATTTTTTTTATTTTCACTTACCACCCACAAAATCTACAAAAAAACTTGGAAAACTAAATCTTGAGGGTTTTATATTTCCAAAGATATCAATAATATAAGATATTTGGAAGCCTACAGTGTGTTACAACTAATAAATGAAGCAGGGAAACCAACTTTTCATTGAAATGAATGTTTGACTAAAGAGTTGACTGAGTTACATTAGAAAGAGAGTATATTAATGGAATTTAAATTAATCAAAAAATGAATAATCTGATTCAATGACATAAGAAAGTAATGATTCAAATAGTTATCAGTTGTAATGAGTGAGAATTGTAAAATCAACATTGTTTTAACATAATTAATTTTTTAAAATTTAATTAATTCTATTATTTACGTGTTTTTATGTTTTTATATTTTATTACTTCCTTTTTGAATGAGGACAAATACTTAATCTTATGTTTGTGGGGTTGATACTTAAAATTTATATGTATTTTTTAAATTTTTTAATTATATTTTATGTAAATACCCTAACCCATGTAGCTTATATATAGTCAATATATTGTTACATTATCAGTAGATATAACAAATCACATCCATATGGTCCAAAAAAGTTAACAGTGTTGGTAAACTATATACATAAATGAAATTCACATTTTTTTAATTGCACAAATTATTTTATTTGAAAAATATGTTATTCCTCTTTTCATATCCCATAATATAAATAAAAACCCCGTCTTTTTTCATAATAGGTAAATTAAAGAATATGAATGGGGAGATATCAGATGCTCTATAATGGTATCTGAATAGGTGAATCTATCAATCCATGTATAATGTGTAAGTACTAATTAATGATTAAGTAATTTCATATAAACAATAACATGAGATGGATACATAACCATGGATAATAAATAAAATAACCGCCTAGATATGAATAAATGAATTCATAATGATAAAATGCATACATTTAGATATATAAAACGTATCATCGAGGCCTTGTCTCGGACATATGAAAATACAGTGAAGGCCTTGTTCCATGAAATTTGAATAAAAGGGAAAGGCCTCATCTAAAATATAATGTAGTTTGTCCCATGATACCTACTGTTGTATCGAGGGTATATAGAAATCCATTCCTATCACATATTATATCCAATGTACCCCACATATGTATAAATAATGAAACTAAATTAATAATGCTTCATAATCAATAATTTCATATATTGATAAACTATCATACAAAATGTCAATACATTCCCCGATAAAAAGGATCATAAAAAATCCAAATAAATATTTTGGAGGTATCATTATATTATACCATAAATAAATTATTCAAAAAATTAAGTTATCATAGAATAAAATACATTTAATGTTCAAATGAAACGTTTAAAAAATACCATTTCCTCTATAAAAATCATGCTTAATATTTTATAACTGCACATGTGACAAAGAAATTATTTTATTTGATCAGAAACCTATAAAATTATTATGTAATATTCAAAAATTAAAGGTTTCATGTGGGTTGGAAATATTATTTAATACATACAATATAAAAAACATTCATTTCAAAAATTTTAGAGAGGTCAAAAATCACATTGTTTTGAAAATTACAAGAAGATTCATTTTAATAATAATTTGTAAAAAGTAAAACATGTGTAAAAATTAATTAAAATCATAATTGAATAATATTAAAACCATATTTTTATTTTTTATAAGAAACATGTACATGGAAGATTTATATTCCCCAATGGAGTCTTAAACATAATATATCCTGAATAATGATGAGATTCTGAAATAAAGCATTACCACTGGGGATTCTTTGAAATCACAAAAAATGAAGTAAATTAAATGAAATTAAAATTTCAATAACATGATGAAAAAGTGATTCATTATATAATCTATCAAAGTGGTTTTATATACATGTATAGACCCAAAATTTCTGTGTAATTTTTTTATTAAATAAGAATTTTATGATTCCTCGAAAATTTACTCTGCATGATTCCAAGGCTCGTAGTGCCGAGAATGAATTTATGAACATTATTTCGGGTACATTCAATAATCATGGGACCAGGTTTTTCTGTCTTCTGAACCATTGCTCAGAATTGAAAACCGAGGACACCATTGAACTCACAATGCCAATATTCGCTTATGGAGACCTTCACCGCGACCGCAATGTGTTGAGTGTGAAAGATAGAATTTGGGTTTTACATGGTATAATAAAATAAAAATAATGTTTTGTGGATTATTTTTATTTTTAATTATAATCTCCATGTGGATGTTGAGAAGTGTGGACCACCATACCTAAACCTCCCATGAGTGGTTATGATGGTGGGGACCACCCAAACTAACCTCCCATGAGAGGTTATGGTAGAGAGTTATTATTAAATTTTTGATTTCTCTCGATAAAATTCCTCGTTCTTTGAAAGCATATAGAAAATGGATAAACCAAAATGAGTTGATCCATGTGTTGAATAAAATTGAAGATTTTGTCATTCTTGAATTTTTATTTTTTTGATGAGTAGCTTTCCACTGTTCTAATGTGGAGGGTTCCTGCCAAAGAAACATGGCCCGAACCGTCCGACCTTCTTTTTTATTGTGCTCTTCACGATGGAAGAAGGTGTCTTACACCACGACGATGAACGAAGAGAGAGGTCGGTTAAACCAGCTGCCAGCGAAGGCAGTGAGTGCTGTCGTCTGGTGGCTCTACTACCCACAACCTCCGTGCACCACGACCAAGCCTCCGCCCATGCTGCCACCACCGTTCACGGCTGAGCTGCTGCCCACGACCACACCCCTTGAGTGGTCATCGATTCACACAATCGAGCTTCCACCCACAGCCACACCACCCATGCCGTTGCCACCATCCGTTGCTGAGTCTCCACCTGCGGCCTCGCCACCCAAGCTGCCGACACTGTCTGCGGCCCCGCTGGGCAGGCCGTGGCCGCCGACCTTCCGACCGAGCTGCCCCAACCGAGCCTTCCTACGACCTCTTCCCTCTCGATCGATCCACCCCGTGCAGGGATGAGCTATCCCATGCCCTCGAATCACCCATAGGCTGAGCCACCCTCATGGCACCCCCAGCGGCCCTCCACGACCCCTCGCGACCTACCAGACCATCTAGAGGGTCGGGCCGGACCCATTGGGCTGGGTCGGGCCACCCAACGGGCCGTGATGAACCCAATGGGTTGGGCAACCCAGCTTTCCGAGCCGGACCCAGTGGGTGGGGCCGGGTCCACAAAGACAGGGTTGGGTCGAGTTGACCCGGACCGGGTCGACCCATACCAGGGAAGATAGGACCGAGACCCACTATGACCCATTTACACTTTTTGGACATAACTTTGGCACCAGACGTCTCTTTGACATACCATCAGTGGCACTAGAAATCATGTAGTGAAACTATCCCTTTGAGTATACCCCACTAGAGTTTTGGATAATGTTGGGAAATGGTCGGGTTGGATCGAGCACGAATCCAACCGGGCCCACGAGATTAAACCACATATGACATACATATCAGGTGTTCGATTGATGCCCCATATATTTCATTGAGACCCCTATGATGTGGCGACACATTGAGATACTTCTTTAGGGGACATTGTGGCAGTTGGAGTATCCACCCGTGGCTTGGATAAAAGACTCTCCTGGAGACGAGAATGCCTAGTGTGAGAACCCAGTAACTAGTTGTGACGAGAAGAGAGGTCCTAGCGATCATGTGTGGGTCAAATCCGAGAGATCATGTGTGGGTCAGCTCCTAGAGATCCTGTGGGGGTCAGCTTCTAGCGATTCGGTTAGGGTCAGCTCCTAGCGATCCTCTGCAGTTCAGTTCCTAGCGATCCTATGTGGGTGAGCTCCTACTGGTCCTATTTGGGTCCACTCCTAGCAATCCAGTGTGGGTCATCTCCTAGAGATACTGTGTGGGTGAGCTCCTAGCGATCCTGTGTGGGTTAGATCCTAGAAATCCTATGTGGGTCATCTCCTAGTGATTCTGTGTTGGTCAGCTCCTAGTGATCCAGTACTGGTCAGTAGCAGTGCCCTTTAACACTATAAGATGATTCAATAGTTATAACTAATAATCTCTACTATTGTACCTATGTTATACCTGGTGTGAGCTAAGTCAAAGCGTCTATGTTCCTCCATGATTGAGATGGATTATTTGATAACTTAGGTATATGTATGGGCATATATCAAAGTAGGGTTATCTGTTGTTTTCATACATTGTTGTTTATCATTGGTGTATTTTTGGAGACCATGAGGGTATCGGGGTCCCTACTATGTATCATTGTACTCATCCCTGCACGGGCTATGCCCGCACCTTGTTGTGTTGGATGTAGACGCCATATAGTGCTTTCTGAGGCTAATAATATCAGGATTGGACGGTGCCCGGAGGTGGACCAAACGGCGTGTCAGTACGCAGAGGAGACGAATGGACGTGGAGTGTTGAGGAGGTGATTTGAAGCTACCCTTCATGTATGAACCTCTAAGGACTATCAAGTAGCTTCGTTTCTCTTTCTTCAGTTGTATTGTATTTCAGTTATACTTATATCTTTATAGTTGGGCTTGTATTCCGGACCCTTTTACATTCAACACTCTTTTTGTTATACAGTTTACTTGTGTTCGTATCCTGTTTTGTGCTGGGTTGAATTTGTTTACAGGATATAAAGGTAATGCTTTCCTTGTTTTAGGGAATATTCCTTTTAGTGCTCGTATCCAACCCCCGACCTATGGAAGGCAGGCTTGGGGTAGTCACGCCACGGGCCCTAGGGGACATGTCATGAAAAATTAGTATCAGAGGGCTCGGTTCCGCCACAGAACATAGGGCTCTGTTTTTTATTTTTTTCAGAAATAGTGTTAGGTATAGCAAGTGTGGTTATCTGTTTAGGAGATCATGTATTGGTGCGGCGACCGAAGAATCCATGCACCATGACCATGACTTCTGATTACTGACGGAGTGCATGAAAACACTTATTGCTTGTGTGTTTTCCAATGTTTTCTTTGAGATCACTTGAGTCATATCACCAGTTATTAATTATTAACCTTTGTGCACCTGTATTATATTTCAGGATGCCTCCACGCAGACATCTAGCTAGGGTTTTGAGAGTTGTACGCATTGATAGCCCAGCATGCGACGAGGCCTCGGTGTAGGTCCCTTTTCCAGTAGAGGTAACAGTAGAGGCAAAATCTGTACCTTTCCCCATTGGGCCACTAATGCCACCAGCCCTAGCAGAAGACAGTGCATGTCTCTTGAGCGCATTGCATGAGTTATGATGCTAGAGGCCACCCAAGATCAGTGGAGTGATGGACCCATAGGAGGCAGAGGAATGGATGGAGGCAATGGTGAGAGTCTTCTAACTAGTAGGGACACCAACTAATCTCATGGTGATCCTTAATGCCATCATTCTACTGGATGTTGAAGGCAGATGGTGGAGCTTGATGCTCTAGGTCCACGACGAGGTGACGCTTCTCTAGGTAGACATCAAGAGCCTATTTCGGGCATAGTTTTTCCTAGTGACTCTTCTAACATTGTGCATAAAAGAGCTTCTTCATCTGCAGCAGGGCAGCATGATTGTATCTCAGAACTCAGTGGGGTTCAATGACCTCTAACGCTACTCCACATATATTATGCAAGAAACATTCCTCAGTACACGTACCTATGAGTAGGGGCTCACGCGGAAGATAAGGGATTTGATGATATCACTCAGAATCCAAATGCAGACAAGGGTTTTAGATAGATCCATCCAAGTAGAGATCTTACTTAGTGAGCAATCTCCAGCAGAGAGATCCACACTAGTCGTCACGTATCTATTCATCTGCTGCTTGCAGTAGACAGATGTCGCAGAGGTCCAAGAGTACCAGACCTACTGGTGGACAAACACATGACTCAAGATCAGTTGTGCAGGGAACCTAAGGTGGTGCCAGTCATGTCAGGAGTGGGCAGTGATTCACATGCGGCGTGTTGGGTCACATGGTTCATGACACTCTGACCTGCCGTACGGATGATCAGCTGATTGTAGAATACCACCCAGACAGAGATAGAAATTTCACTGAGGAGGTCTACAGGGAGTAGGTGGAAGTGGCAGAAGAGCTGGTCGTGCACCTGACAATGGGAGATGATTTGAGATGTTACCACCACCACCACTAAGAGGTGCACCCCGACCGCAAGGAGTAGGTGGATAGGGGAGAGCTCAGCTCTATGCATCCGAGGCTTACGATCATGGCACTCTAGAGATGATACAAGGTATGATCTTGTGTCTACTCCACCTTATCTACAATACTTATAGACTTAGGTGCTAGTCAATATTTAATTTTCTCTACCCTCTTTCGAAGCTTGGAGATTCCGACAGAGCCATTGGTTCGATCCTAACGGCTAGAGACTCCTATGGGAGCATATTCGATGATTACGCAATGGTGCCAGCAGTACAATCGTACTCCAGGAGGCAAGAGCTTCATCATGAATCTCTTAGTAGCAACATAAAGTCCTTAAAAAGTCATATTGGGTATGGACTGGTTATCTACAGTCTATGATCATATTGACTGTATTAGGAACAATGTGCGGTGTGTCCGCACGGATGGGACGAGGTTTACCTTCACCATCAAGAAGGGAGTCATTGCAGCACATGAGGGACTTACCCGAAGGAGGGTGCAACCGATTACACATCAGTTGTCTAGCCTTACCCTCCGAGCATTTGATGTGGAGACTCGGAGTTATCCTGTTGTGGTGGACGAATACGTGAATGTTTTCCGTGATGATGTTTTGGGTCTACCTTCTCATAGAGGGGTGGACATTTACATTGAATTATAAACCAAGGCAGCATCGATATCTACACCAGCATACTGGATTTCTTCCACGGAGCTTCGGGAGCTTCGGGTATAGCTAGAGGACTTGAAGGTGAAGGGATTCATCCGAACTTGTGCTTCTCCCAAGGCAGCCACGATTTTGTTCACCAAGATGGCGGATGGGAGCTTGAGGCTATGTGTATATTATCAGTTCCTGAACAAGGTAAATGTGAAGAACAAGTACCCACTCTTGAGGATTGTAGACCTCTTTGATTAGCTGAAGGGATCACGGTGGTTCTGGAATATAGTCCTCAGATCAGGCTATCACCAGCTCAGAGTTTGAGATGAAGATGTGAAGAAGACAACTTTCAGATGTCGGTACGACCACTACGAGTTCTTGGTTACACCATTCATCATGACCAATGCTATAGTAGTTCTTATGGGAATCATGAACAGGATCTGTCAGCCATATCTTAATCGCTTATTAGTAGTATTCATTGATGACATTTTGATCTACTAGGCTACTGAGGAGAAGCATGCCTATCATTTGCATGTAGTACTAGACACATTCCGAGAGCACCATCTTTATGGTAAGCTCTCGATGTGCCAATTCATGATCCGAGAGGTTCACATTATGGGAGTTTTCCTATCGGATGCTAGAGTTGCAGTAAGTCAAGAAAATATTGAAGCGGAACTTTCTTCGGAACCACCCATGAGTGTGATGGAGGTATATAGTTTCCAAGGTTTGGCCGGGTAATATTGGAGATTTTTTCCAGATTTCTCTATAGTTGGAGCACCAGTTTCAGCATTGAAATTGAAGGGGAAACCCTTCATGTGGTCGGGGAGATGCCATCAGAGTTTTTTGGAGCTGAGGATTAGGCTGACTAGTGCCCCCATCATGAGGATTCTAGGGGAGGGCGTAGGGTACGTAGTCTGTTGCGATGCATCAGGGACAAGACTCAGATGTGTCCGGATGCAGGAGTGAGCATTTATTGCATATGTTTCTTGACAGCTACAACAACACGAGTAGAAAAACGCTACCCATGTCCTGGACTTAGCAGTTGGGGTCTTCTCCTTGAAGATGTTGTGACACTTTCTGATGGAAAAACACTTAATAGTCTACTTGGATCACAAGAGTCTCAGGTATATCTTATCTCAGAAGGACATGAATCTGAGATAGCGACGTTGGATCGAGTTCTTCCAGGACTATGACATCGAGATAGTCTATACTAATGGGAAGGGGAACGTTGTAGCACATGCACTCAGTAGGTGATCTGGTATACAGCTTCTAGGTGAGGCGAAAGAACAGCTGGAAACTTTGCAGAGAGCTTTTGTGGATAGAGATGGAGTTGCTTTTCTTCAGTCTCTTACAATCACTCCTCCACATTATCAGCTAGTCAGGGTGTCTCAATGTGGGGACAATGACTCCGTGACACAATGTTCAAATATAACCACAAGACAGGAACCTGATGGATTTTATGAAGGTGGGGATCATTTCATCATCTTTAGAGGACATACCATGGTACCAGTGTCTCTTTAAGAGGAAATGATGAGGGAGTTCCAAACATCCCCTCTAGCAGTACATCCAAGAGTGGAGAAGAAGTACCAGGACCTTTGAAGACATCACTGGTGGCCAGGAATGATGAAAGTAGTAGTAGAGTTTGTTTCTCGGTGCCTCACTTGTCCGCAAGTGAAGGCGGAGCATCAGGTACCCGCAAGCCTGGTTCAACCTTTAAGTGTCCTAAAGTGGAAGTGGGATAGGATATCCATGGACTTTGTGACATGAAATCCACATACATCCAAGCGTCATGAATCTATTTGGGTGATCATCAACCGACTCACCATGTCGTCCCAATTCCAACCGATCAGAGAGCAGGGTTCAGTAGAGATAATAGGACACCTCTATGTGGAGGAGATTGTGTGGATACATGGAGTACCCTCTACGATCGTCTCTGATCAAGATACATGTTTTAATTACCGGATATGGAAGGGGTTGAATTAGGCATTAGGAACGTAGATTCATTTGAGCACTGCCTTCCATCCTCAGACCGATGGAAAGATAGAAAGAACCATTCAGACTCTCGAGGACATTCTGTGTGATTACATCCTCGACTTCGGTCGCAGTTGGGAGGATCACTTTCCTTTGGTGGAGTTTTCATACAACAAAAGCTATCACTCCGCAATTGGGATGGCGCCTTTTAGGGAATTGTAAGGGTGACCATGAAGATCATCTTTGTGCTGGATGGACCTAGGGGAGTCAGCACTAGTGGGACCAGAGACGGTATGAGCTACAATAGAGAAGGTTCAGATCATCCATTAGTTGATGACGATAACATGGAGAAGGAAAAAGTTGTATGCCAACATGAGATAGAGAAATCTCTAGTTTGAGTATGGAAACCGCGTCTTTCAACGGGTCTCACCTCGATGAGGTTTTCAGAGATTTTCTGAGGCGGAAAGTTATCTCTGAGATTCATCGGACCCTTCTAGGTCCTCAGAAGAGTTGGCGAGGTGACATACTTCTTATCTCTTCCACATCAGTTGCACTAGGTGCACGACGTCTTCCAAATATCCAAATTGATAGGATACATGCACTACCCTTCTCAAATTATTAACCATGGAGAGATGAATGTCGAAGATAGTGTGACATTTATAGAGGTTCCAGTAATGATTGAGGAACGACCAGAGTGGTTCCTTCGTGGACGGTCGATACCAGTACTGCACGTTCACTGGCAGCACGAGAACCTCTAGGAGTGCACATGGGAGTGGGAGGCTTAGATTTTGGGTTAGTAACCCCACTTTTTTTCCTAGATAGAGTTGTCGCTTATGGGGATTCAAATCCCTGACGTGGGGAGAATGTAAATACATGAAATTTACAAGAAATTTTTTTTATATTAAATGGGAATTTTATGAGTCCGTGAAAATTTATGGTGCGTGATTTCGAAGTCCAGAGTTCTCGGAATGAATTTTTGAAATTTAATTCAGGAATGTTCAGTAAACGTTCGAGCAGGTTTTTCTATCTATTGAACCAGTAGTCAGAAATGAAATCTGAGGACACCGTTGAGCTCGTGGCACCAGTATTCACTTAAGGAGATCTTTACCTCGACTACAGTTGGTTTTGGAGTGCTGAGGATGTGATATGTACCTACCCTTTAGGTAGGATCCTCGGAGGCTGACCCATTAGCTACTTTTCACTTTCTTCATTTGTATTATATTTCAGTTGTACATGTATGTTTATAGTTGGGTCTGTATTCCGACCCCTTTTACTTTCAACACTCTTTTTGTTATATAGTTTACATGTGTTCGTATCTTGCTGTGTTCTGGGTAGAATTTGATTAGAGGATATAAAGGCAATGCCTTCTCATTTTTAGGGAATATGCCTTTCCATGCTTGTCTCCAGAACCTAGCCTATGAGAGGCAGGCTTGGTTTAGTCTTGGAATGGGCCCAAGGGGATGGGTTGTGACAATACACCACAAAAATATGTGGCAAATATGAACATTTTCCCACCGATGTAAAATTGAGTTGATAAAGCCTTACCTCAGGATTTATTTTCATCGTATGTGATAAAATCTCCTATATAATAATTATATATTTATTATATATATATATATATCCCAAAAAAATTAATATATATATCATACCATATATGATTTATTTATAATATTTACCACCCATTTAATATCAATTATTATTAAAATTATTGTTTCTTGTGGCAATTTATTCCTTTTCATTTCTGATTTGGTTTGATTGTTTTATTATGTGATCATTGTTCAAGGATAAAATATCTATTTTTTATTTTTTTTTAAAATATCATATATATTCACAATAAAAATTTATTGTTATCCATAAAATATAATGATAAAAAATGAATTACACAACTCATGGTGATGGCATGCATTACATTGGCAAGAATGATGTTTTCTCACTTCAATGGATGGAATAAAACAATAGTAAATAACATATCACCTTTAAAGAATAATTATTATATAATATATTTCATATATATTCATTAAATATAACCTTAATACTATCCATGTAAAATAGAAATAAAAAATTAATAGCAATGCTTTATGGAGGTGGTAGTCCACATGTATGGACAAGAGACATTATCTTTTATTATTGGATTGGTTGGTGAAAATGTATATTATATATTAGAATAAAAAGGTATAAATATTTTATAATTATCATATGTTTTCAATTTTTACATATTTATAACCATCATGGTAAAGTGGTGATTAAAAAAATTTACACTTCTACGTGGAGACAGTAAGCCATATGTACGCATGAGCGATATTTTTTCTTTTTCTATGATGGAAAATAGATATAATGTGTTTATACCATAATAAAAATAACATATATGTTTATCTATGATATATTAATTTTTATTATAGGATGATTAAATATAAAAAAGAGTTAGTAGAATAAAAAATAATCTTGGAAGATTCAGTAAAGATGATTATCTCTTCTATAGTAAACATCATTTAAATATATTCTTAAGGGATCATGGAATACTGCTATTGGAAGGGTAAGAACCTCATGATAATTGATAATTAATTTTCTATAATAGGAATTATAATGATATTTTTTGGATATATAAGGCTCAAATTAGGGTTAAAAAACATGGGATTAGGTGTACTTTTATAATTTATGTCATGGGAAAACATGGAATTTCTCAAAAAATTAAAATATAAAAATAATATTCTGGATCATAATGCTTCAAAATTGTCATTAATTCTGTGAAAGAGTTTATAGGGTTGAAATAACAACATATAATAAAATTTATAGATGTTTTGATAGCATTTTAATCCATTTGTTTATTTTATTAATCCCTTGGATAACCTATTTATACATTAACGATGATAACATCCTTTTTACAATTAATGGGTAATAATTTTACATATAAGGTATCTATTGAACCATAAATTGAAAAGGGATGAAATTTTAGACACTATATTATCCTAATTTTCTATTAAGTTTTTTTATATTCCTTATTTAATTGAATAAAATATTGTTTTTATGGAATATCATTATTTTTAATTTTGACACTATTCATATACTTTAAAATAAAATACTTAAATAAAAAGTTTCATTTAAAATATAATTCATTTAAACATCACTGTTTTGTAGAATATATCTAAAACATTTGTGTGGAGAATTATGTCATTCAAATTATATATTTATTAATATTTTTAAAATCAAATTTTTTTATTATTATATTAAGAAAATAAAAAATTTACCGGAGTTATGGAAGAATTTTAAGTAATTTAATGATTTTTAAGAGTTAAAAATAAATTTATAAAATGGAAGTAATTTCATTAATATCAAAATATGCATTAGGTATTGTTTATAACATTATTTCCCCCTATATAGAAAATTGATAAATTAAATTCAATGAGAGTGACATTTTTTAACATCTATTGATTTAAATAATCTATAAGTCAGTTTAACAAAAAAGTATACATTAAACAACACAATTTTAAGAATATAGTTTTATGGGTTGGATTAAAATTTTCCAATTTTATTTATGATGAATACATGTGCCACTATCACTTAGTATTAACCTAGATATCCCAATTCACACTCTATTGAGGTGATAAGAGTTATCATGGTGACCATTCATAATGCATAAAAATTGAAAGGACCTATTAATTTTTTTATTATATTGAATAAAATTATGTAACAAAATTTCTCCAGTTAATCCCCTAAAAATTTATGAAATTATTTTTCAAATAAGTTTGAATAACATGATTAAAATCACATTTCAGAAAAATACAATTTAAATTGAAATTATTTTTTTATAGAATATGTTTTTATAAAAAAATATATAATTGATTATAATTAATATAATTGTATTATATAAAATATAATTGAACTAATTTTATTTTTCTCATTCATAAAATAAAATGGAACATTTCAAAAGGTTGAAACAAAATTAAAATTTTAAACAAAAATTAGTATTTTTCATTATTCACTAGAAAATAATTCATTTATGAGAAATTAGAAAATATAACACTTATATTACATTAACATAATGATTTAAAAAATTATACTATTCTTATAAAATACAAATTATATATGTTTTAGAAACTAGTTATAATATTTTATCATAAAAACAAATAAAAATTAATATTGAAGTAAATTTTTGTCTGAATAATAAAATTATATAATGGAAATTGTGTAGATATTTCAGAAGAATTAATCAATGAATTTTTTTTGATTAGGTCCTTTATAAATTTCATAATTTTTTTAATAAAAATCATATCCACCAACTTAATGACAAGGATATTAAGGAAATATTTAATGAATAATATTTTTGGGGTTCATTTAACCTCAGTGTACCATGTTGTATACGGTATCAAGCACAATATTATTTTAATGTATATGGGTGTTACATTGTCCCATCCATAAAAATTTGATTTCTTCTAATTGGAATGTGTGATATTTAATTACGGGTTTGACATTTTAAATTTACTTTCCAACAAACATACATCGTAAAAAGAGTAAATAAAACTTTTTATTAAAACGTGGGAAATGTAAAAACATTGGTCACAAAAAAAGTAAGCTTAAAAATGGGTGGAAATTAGTTGTAATTTATAATATGGATATTGAAGATAAAAATGACACACAAGGATTAATAGAGATTGATAGATAATATGGTCATGATAAAGTTAACCATAAAAAACTAGAAACCTATGATGATTACAAGACATTGATTTCTAGGTAAGAAAATAAAATGGATAAATTTTGTATTTCAAGGTTATTTTTTAAAGGTGATAGATTCTTTTACTAACAAGATAAATAAATCGTTAATATTATCCTAATAGATTAATTTTTAGAATGTAATCATAATTACAAAATTCTGTTGTTCCTAGATCTCTTTCCACTTTATCTTTAACTCTATGAAATGGACAATCGAGTTGATTTTTTATGCGTGAAGCACTATTCAATGAATCATAAGATCTATATTTTATTCCTTAGGCCTCTAAATATTTACCAAAACCAATATGGTTAAAACTTGTTATCCAATATAATATGTCAAAATATGACATCATACAATAATATCTAATTTTCAACTTCATCCATTACAGAAGTAGTTTACCGTATGAATCATCTAAATTTTACTAACCATCTAAAGAAACAATTAAAATTAATCAAACATTAATACATAATATCTCATAATATCACATTTTGAACATGTGACATACAACCTATTACTCTTATAGATGCAAACTTTATCTCGATATAGTATACATTACAAGAATATGGAGACCTAGTTGTCATGGTTTTGAACATTATACTATCCACTGATGATATTTCCTTGGACTCAGACTCTATTGATATGGCTGTTAGGGAAGAGACACAGTCTGCTACTTCCCTACTGTAGGTCTAGTATTCCACAAATGACCAGGTTATGACAACAAGGTATTTGGGTGGTGAATCCAATGTTTGAGGCCAGTACATACATATTAGTCCATTGGTTGATTCTCATACATACTGCAGTATATAGAAGGAATAACACACTAGATATTTTGGCTTGACTACCGAAATGCTGTCAACTTCTGATGTTGATAAAAACAAAGGTACCCCTTATTTGAGCACCCTATCAAAATTACTACTGATCTGATGATAATAATGTTACTATTAGTAATAATAGTTTATATGTTGTTAACAATAAGGCCATTAGTATAACTGTTAAATCATCTAAAATTAATTTTGTGCAAGATGATACCAAGAAATAATTGACTTCTGGTGATAATGCCATCCCCGAGTTCTACACTAAAGGTAACAAGGGGTTTAATTCAATCCCTAATATATCTAAAATTCATATATGATCAGTTAGACACAATTTATTAGATTGTGAGAAAAAAATGGGGTTCTTACTCCATACATAGGTTTAAATGAAGATATTATTTTTGGGACAATCAATGTATTAAAAACCATGACACCTTCATTATCTTAAAAATAATGGTATAAAATCATAAAACATTATTCTTTTCCATTTTTTCACCTTAAATAAACTTCCTCGACGAATTAATTAATTTTTTTTTTGTTTTGGATACACCATTATCGGTGCATGTAAAAACAACACCATTTTTTATTCGCTTTGGATTTTTGCTCACATATCATTTTCAAATGATAATGTTTTATATAGTTCAGTGAAAAGCTTAACCTGTGAATTTATGATTGAAAAAACACACCACTTTTTTATCATTTATCTATTCCAAGAACAAAAATCATGATAGGAGGAATCTTTGTCATGACCTCTTCTACATGATCTCTAATATTCATTTTCCCATGTTGGTTGTTGGTGATTTTAATGAAATTATATCTTAATGTGAGAAAATATGCCCTATCCAATAAATTTTATCATAATTTTATTTTAATTCACTTATAGATAATTCCAATCTAATTGAAATTTCTCTCTTTGGTTCTATGTATACCTAGAATAGGAATCATCCCATAGAGTGGTTGTGAGAAAACTGTATAGGGAATTCACAAATGTTCATGTTTTGTATACATGGGTCATAATTTCTAGAACCACCCTCCGAATAATTCAATCTATCCATCCTCTTATCTTGGTCACTATCACCATCAATACTAGAGAACCTCTTCTTCCCATAAGATTCAA
Organism: Viscum album; assembly: GCA_963277665.1. Classification (NCBI taxonomy): domain Eukaryota; kingdom Viridiplantae; phylum Streptophyta; class Magnoliopsida; order Santalales; family Viscaceae; genus Viscum; species Viscum album. The sequence goes on from OY728151.1 coordinate 784,410,518, forward strand.
TAATTCTTGGTTCTGGGATCTTGAATATTGTAATCTCATTAAAATTATACCGAATTCTATGTCTCTCTCTGATTATCCATTTTTTTATCCCATTAAATTTAAATATATCAAAAAAAAATTGATCAAAATTGGTGTGGCATTAAATCTAAACAAATTGATAATGACATTTTACTTCTTGAGAATGAGCTTCATTAAATCCAAAACAACAACACACACTCAGATTTTTGTTCAGATCAAAATCTAGAAATTTGCATTACTATGAAACTAAATTCACTTCTATATTTCAAGGATGATATTAAAAATCATTCTTTCAAAATCAAAAGCATAACGAATGGTGAGATAAATAACATATTCTATAATTCTTTATATAGAATTCAGAAAGACTGTAGAGCTCTCGCTTTTCCCAAAGATGGAGACAACCTCATGGATAATGAATAGGAATTAGCTAATAATTATGTATCCTACCTTGAATATTTATTCAATGGACCTACATTGAAAAAGGATCTCATTCATGAGATCATTCCGAAAAATTTCACTGGTGTTAACAACACATTCCTCGATGGCGTTCCACTTGATCATGACATCAGAGACACTGTGTTCAGCTTAAATCATGATTGTGCCCTGGGTCATGATGGTTTTAATAATGGTTTCTATAAAAAATAATGGGATATCATCCAAAATGATTTTTTCATTCTCATTAAAACATTTCATTCTAGTGGCATCCTACCCCATCTGTTCAATGCCCAATTCCTTGCTTTGATCACTAAGATAGATAATGCATTCATCTCTTTTCACCCATTTCTATTATCAAATGTATTCATAAAATTATCACCAAATATATTGCGAATAGACATTGAACAATCATAGATAAAATTATCTCCTAGAATATATTTGGTTTTTTTAAGAGATGATCCATCCAATACAATATTTACTTCGCCTTTGAATTCACTATCATGCTGAAAAATAAGAATAGAGGTGGTAACATATCCATAAAATATGATATTTGGAAGGCCTTTGACACTCTCGATTATAATTTAACTTTGGATTTTCTAAAATGCTTTGGTTTCAACAATATATTGATATTTATAATTAAAAAACACTTCAACTCTGCACATATTTCCACCAGGATCAATGGATCTCCCAGAGGCTACATTAATTTCTCCAAATGGGTCAAACAAGGTGACCCCTATATACACTCATTTTTTCTAAAGAAGATGATTATTCAAGATGTCGACTCACTCATCCGGTTGACCAAAACAAGATCAAACCTATTCTTTATTACAGGAATTTCAATTCTCCCACTCACCTCATATATGATAATAACATCATTATTTTCATAATTGGGGATAAAAGGAACATCAAAACTCTAAAAACTACTCTTTATCACTATAAAGATGTATCATGTCATGTCATTGGTTGGAAAAAATCACTTATTTACATTGGGAGAAACATTCTTCCTTGTAGAAGAAATGTATCATAAATGAGCATGACATCATAGAAAAAACTATTCACTTAAAACACATTGGGGTTCCCATATTTTGGGGAAGACTCAAAGAATTCTACTTATCTAATTTTTTTTTATCAAATTAGTAATCATCTCTCCACTTGGAAGGGAAAATATGTTTCCATGGAGCGGATAGTTTGTCTTTTAAAACATTCCATTGTCTCCAAATTTTTCTAATCAATGATGGTCTACAAATGGCTGAATGGCCATATTAAAAAAATGAATGTTTACATCAAAAATTTTGTTTGGACTAAAAGCACCTTAGACATGAATCTTTTGAATATTTTTTGGACTACATTTTGTATACTTTTATAAAAGGGTGGTCTTGGAATAAAAAATTTAAATCTTTTTAATGAGACTCTACATGCCATATTAACATGGAACCTCATTTACAATGACTCCCCTCGATTTCAGTCATCAAAGATTGGATCATTGATAGATAGAAATGTGGTTAAAAGAATTTCATGATTTCTTCCATTTGGCCTTACGTCAAAAACATTTACAAAAACAGTATGATCAATTCTAGATGGATGGTTTCTAGAAATTCCTCTATGAGATTCTAGTTTAAAAAATGGAATGGTGCTAATCTAATCTCCTTTATTCCTCATGAATGTTCTCCAGAAAATATCAACATCCATGTTAGAAATTCTCTTGCTACTCATATTTACTCACTTCCTGTTAAAGTTGTTCAAATAATTGATAATTACCCATTTTATATCTCAGAGGATCTTTTTATTTGGGAACCAACTCACAATGGGTTACTAAATTCTAAAAACTTTATACCCACTCATTCCAAAAATCCAAAAATGACATGAAATGGATTAAATTCTTTGACTAATCTAGGATAGATTATTCAAGAATCACTCTAATTCTGTGTCTTTTCTATTATAGGGTTCACACTGATTCTTGCTTGAATATTTTTGGGATACTTCTTTTCATTAAATTTCATCATTGTAATCAATATAGAGAATATGATAATCATTTAGTTCCCCCTTCTAATATTGTCAGTACTCATTGTTACTATATTTTTAACATAATTTATTGCATATGGATTATCCTTGACTCTACCAATGACCAGCTAAAACATTGTGTAGATATGGATAACTCCCAAAAATTCAAGAACATGTTTCCTGTTGGGTTTACATATCATCTTCATGTGTTATGGTATGATAGAAATTCAATTATTCACAATAATTTCTCACATAACATTAATGCAGGTAAAATATCGATTCTCATTGCTATTTGGGAAGCTGAATTGATTTTTAGAGGGAGCGGCAACAAATCTGTGTCTGATTTTAGGATCCTAATATGGATTCAGTTTGATTCCATTTGTTTATAGACAAATGCACATTTGAGGTTTTCTTAAGACCTTCTCTCCCATGGTGGATCAAAATCAATTTGTATAGTGCCTCCAAAGAAAATCTAGGGCCCGCAAGATATTGAACCATCTTTAGAAACCACCTTGGTTAGATCATTGGGAGATTTTTTGGAGGCTGCGATATTTCAACTTCTCTAGATTCCGAAATTCTGAGTGTGATCCATGCCTTATGTTTCATCATGTAAAAAGGTTGGAACAACATATGGATTGAAAGTGGCTCTACTGCTATAGTGCATTCCATTTGGAATGGGGCGATTCATCTATCATGGTCGATTACTATACACTGGATTAATTGTCTATGTTCTCTCCAAGACATCAACTACATTGCAACCCACACTATTCATGATAAATTTCTAGTTTTATAAGGACTCACCACTAAAGGGGTTGTGCATGAAATAACCTCACTCGAGGAGCTTCCTAAGAGTTTTCTTCCTCTTCATGTTGAATATTCTAATATGATCCATATTTTAGACTCATGTAATCTCACCTTTTTAAATAAAATTTACATTGGTCAATTTACCAATGCACCACCATCTAAAAGAAATATTCTAAACGTGTGAATATCTAGATCAAATATACTAATAACATGAATCACTATTACTATATCTTTATTTCATATATCCCATATACTACCAACAATAAAATTAATGAAGAGCTTTTAACCTCAATGTTCATATCATTCCATTATTATTTTGATTCAAAAATAATAATAGCGGTCCTCCCAAATAATTATTTTTGTTAAACCTAAAGGTTACATATACATTAACATAATTAAGTTACACTCAGAATGTCATTAATCAAATAAAAATCCGAAAAAGAGGAAATTTTTTATATCCTATAATATGATTCAACAAATCAACCTATTATTTATCTATCAAACCATTTAAGTAAAAACAATTAATACTAACCAAGTCATTATTTAGGCCATCGGTGCTATCCACAACTTTTCACCCTTATGTTATCATTTTGAGCCATGTGGTTGGTCCAAATGGGATGGGTTGTCACTTGACATGCATGTTGTCTATTTTCTAAAATTATAAAATTCCCAAAAATATGATGAACATACCAATAAAATAACATTACTCACTAAATCACTTAATTTTACCATTTATTTTTTCTATAAGATATATTCCAAAAATGTACTAACTATATAATCCCAATAATCCATAAATAATGTACCCTCAATATCATATTAACGCAAATTTTTACATAAAACCTTAATCTTGTTTTCACAAAATATGGTAGGATTATTCCCCAAATAACCATTATGTAAATGATATACTAAACAATATATTGGAATTCTTTTAATTTCCTCCATAATATAAATTCAAACTACTATCATATAAAAAATAAAAAGGGGTGTATTTTTATTTAAATATATGTTAACCATACACTTATAAAAATATTTTAATGGTTATTAGTTCCTTAATCATGTGCATCCATAAAATATTAAATTATCACTAAATTTATTTCCTTGGTTATTGGTTGCATTAAATATATACTTTATAATTAATAAATAAAAACCACTAGGCATAAAACCTTATATAGGTCTAGATTCAACTAACCAAAATACCATTGAAAAAAATACATATACAACACAAAAACTTAAATCATTTCAAATAAAAAATATTATTAAAAAAGTCATTCTTTTATCAAGGGAGTAGCCATTAGTTTATATAATTAACTTATATAGTTCTATGGTTACCCAAATATAAGAAATTCATTTCCGTGCAAATTATGTACAATACTCCATTTATTTCCACATATAAAACATATTTCCTTCCATTTAATATATTCAACTTTCTGTCTCGTCCCATATTGTTGATAAAAAAAGAAAATTGAAATTTCTTACCTCTATGATAATTTCTACATGAACTTCCATAAAAATAATTTCCCTTATATTTTATCTGTTAGGAATCTCACTAAAGTTTATATTGTTATTCAAAATCATGGTAGATGATTGAGGAAAACATAAATATATTTTTTTCCACCCATCATACATTATTGTTTCTAATAATCAATGAATTTTCGATCACCTTCAGTGATAGAATGATTCCTCATAGGTCAAACCAATGAATAATACCAGTAAGTAGAATATGGGGGACAATAATAACATTTGGAAGAAACTTAATATCTTACATAATAATGTTTAGGATTTTTTGAAATACATGGACATATACTCAATTTTATTCATAGGGTTATGTTCTCTAATATATGTTTTCCTAAATCTAGTTCCTTTGGATTATAAAAAACATCCTCTAATACCAACTATAAATAACCCAACCATAATAGCCTAGATCCTATGGTTAAATAGTTACATAGGACCTTGATACAAGAAATCGCATTCCAAAGGACAAAATATTTATGCTATCATGATAAACTAGATACATACTTTAAAATCACATTACCTGTTTAAAACGTAAAATAAACAATGTGTTTTCAATATGAATTACATTATTCCCCATATCATATTTGTATATATCTAACACAGAACATTTCTAGGAATCCTAGGGAAAATGAAACATAAGAAATTATTGAGAATAGATTATCATTTAGGGTATGCATATAAGAGAATATAACAACACCAAAATAATATGGAAGGAATAAATGGTAATAAATTAATTCCATATAAATAATCACATTACCTAGAAAATAAACAATAGAAATTAAATCAAATAGTCACATAGGAAACAATAAGAAAATTGATAATGATTTAATAAATAATGATCGACATATATAACATAATATCGAGGCATAGTCAAAGACATCTAAATATAATATGAAGGCCCCATGCCATGAAATTTAAATAAATGAAAAAGGCCTCAACCAAATCCCATGTTATATTGACTCAGGAGTCCTACCAATGCATTTAGGGACTATAATGGTCCTCCCACCTTACTATACACAATTTATTTTTCATATGAGTAAATAAAAAAATGTATCAGAATTCATTAAAAATCAAAAAATGTAAATATTATATGAAAACTCAAATTGAAGGAAAATAAATTCCCCCAATGAAAATGATCATAAGCCATCTGAAAATATATGGTGAATGGTATCATTATATTATATCCTCAATAGAAGAATCAAAAATGTATGTTTTCATAGATGATAATACATTAAAAATTTCAAAGGGAAACTTCTTAATTAAAATACCCATACATATTAGAAAGTCACTTTTAAAAATCTAAAAACTACACACATAAAAACAAAATAATTTTCTAGGAATATAAAACATTAAAATTTCCATGGATGATAGAATTCATTTAGGATTTTAGATTCAGATAAATTATGTTTATATTATAAAAGATAAAAAAATATTCCATTGACACTTTTGAATTAATTGTCAAAAAGCACCACATTTGAAAAATGATAAGAATGCTCTTTTTACAAAAAATTGAAAATAAAAAAAGGGGTAAAACTGCATTAAAAATCATTGGGAAATAGTCAATTTTTTGAAACCATGGAAATAGAAGATATGTTTTCCCAAACAGATACTTCCATATTAATAATCCAGAATAATGATGAGATTATGAAATAAACCCTCACCACATGGGTTTCTTTGGAATTGTATGCCCCATAAAAGAAATAACATAAAAAGAAAAATTAAATGACATTAATAAATATAGATTAATGCTATAATATATCAAAGGGGAAATATATAAACCACACAAAAATTAGTTAGTTGCGAATATGACATATATCTTAGAGAGGTTATTGTGAGATGAGAAACCCTTACCTCTAGTTTTATTTACTTTGTGCGTGTTTGAGCCTCATGTATAATAAATATAGTATTATTATATATATATTTCTGAAACATATCCATATATATCATACAATATATGATGTACTTATAATATTTTATCTCTCGTTTATTATCAATAAATTGTTAAAATCACTATTTCAGGTTGTAACTACTTCATTCTTCATGTATGATTTGGTATGATAGTTTTAGTATTTGTATTTTGATCATGTTTATTCATTTTCAGAATGTCAATAATGATATAAATATTATATATATTCATCATAGATATATATTAATCTTTAATTGACCATGATAGAAAATTAATTGCACCATTCATGGTGATGGTAGGTTTTACGTATGCATGAGCATTGTTTTCAACATTCAATGGATAAAAGGAAAGAATGGTAAATACAATTTAACCTTTATAAATCATTATTATATGATATATATTACATATATTCATTAAATATATAATTATTGACATAAAAGTAAAATATAAATGAATTCTGAATCACATCGCTTCGCAGAGGTGGTAGTCCACATATACACATGAGTAACCTCATTATTTCCTAGCATATTAGAAGGTAAGAAGGTAGATATAATTTTATTGTCCCAGTTGTATTATTATTTAAAAAGAATAATAAATAATAATTAGTTCCATATTTTTTTTATGAACATGTTTTTTATCTTATTAATGGATCCTTTTAATTTCAATCTAATTCATAATTGACGACGTAATATAGATTTCTAGGGATGTTATAAAGGTATCCAGGGGTGTCTGGGGATATGCCAGATCATAGAACCCTTTCTGGTGGAGAAAAGAACTAGTACACATGATTAGTAGAAAACTTGTGACCCAACCTTCACGGTCTCTCTTAACTATATGGGGATAGACAGAGAGCTGTGTAGGGTGCACGATTTTCCCCCAGTATTGGTGAGGGGTAAAGTGGATGATCCAAAAAATTATAGTTTCTAGAAAAGGAGAATGAAATGGGTTTTGAATGGTTTCATGGACCATGATACCTAATCCTGTGGGTCTCCTCCAAGGAGTGTCCTTTTCTTTGTGGGAACATAGTTTTCTCAACCGTGCAACCAAAATATTTTGGCTAAAATGACCATTTTCCCTTAATTATATTTAAACTCACTCTACCCCTCTATTTTATTATACACAATAAAACTGAGACACTATTATCTCTTTTAAATGATCTCAAATATCCATTTATATGAATTGATCTAGATTCATCATCTCAACTCTGATGTAATCCCTACTCATCAAGATGGATGGACAAAGGTTAGTACTCTATTGATTTTGTGCGATTCTCGGTCATTCATTCTCTTGATGAAGTTATCATGGAGTAAGCTTGTTTGCCTTACTTTTGGGGAATTTATCGGTTCTTTATATTTATTATTATCCAAACTGAAATAATGGTTGATTCTTGAGGAATAGAATCATATGATCTTAAGGTTTTTAGTAAATGACCCATCCCATATATCTCCCCATTTTATAAACTACCACCTTTGTGCATACATCTATTTCATCAGGCATTTACTATTTAACTCACATGATTTGATTATAGTGATTAGAACCATATTAAATTAAATATATATTTATATATATAGATATTATTCATCATTGGAGGTTTTTACATCATTATCCACAACCCTGGGTAGGGTGCTCCTTAATTGTGCATTTAGTTTCTTTTTATGTCTATCTATGGCACCATTCAGGTATGTTGTGAATTGACCTTGATAAATTAATGTGTTTTAATTATATTAATGAGTTATACATGGTTGTTACAAGTTTGTGTTGCTTAAGACTTATAAGGTATGGGTTTGAAATTAATTAATTAATCATTTAAATGGGAAATGTAAAGTATATTGATATATATCACCTGACCTAGTAACTTGTAATTGAATGAATTGGTTGAATATCTCTAGCACACCCATCAAAGATTAATGGAATGAAAAGGAGTGAACCTAAATAATGATAATGTAATTTATGTACTAAATGGAATCATTCCTTATTCTTCATTTGTACACTAATGAATGAGAACAATGTAAACCAAATGACTAATTAAATGAAAGGAGTAATACATGGCCTGAATTAAGCATGAATCGAGTATATGGTTCAGATTTCATGTGGATATATTTATTATTATAGGAGTGGTAAGACTTGATATAGAATTGGATTATATATGGAATTAATTTATAACTCATAGATTCTATTTTGATTAATGGATTTTTGTTTCAAAGGGAGATATCCACCATGGAACCAGATCCTTATCTACTTGAGGATTCCGAACATTATGACATAGAATCCCTTCATTATCATTTATATGTTAGTGTTCCATAGATATCCTAATTTTAAACATTTTGATGTAATCAAACACGTGGAACCATGAATACACCCCTGGGCCTAATCATTTATTATCCATTTTTACCATATATGAGATCCTTGGAATCAGTTTGAATCATATTATAGTGGAATGCATTTGGCGATTCCCCAAGGATTACATACAGACCCCTTTATGAAGTCTAAAATTTATTACATAGTCAAATCAACCCCAATGGACAAAAATTCATTATTTATTTGTTGGAATGTCTGGATGGCCTTCATTTTTTTATTATTTTTGATAATCCACCATTCAAGGAGTGAGGTGGAACCCTTACAAGGCCATACATGACCAATAGGTATTTGAGGAATCACCTAGACAAGACAACATGGAACTACTCCACTCTAGTATATGTCAGGATATCAGCACTCCACCATCAGAGGGGTGGTAGGCTATCTGCCATATGAAAAGCTGCAAAGGCTTGTTATTGATGGAAACACCAAACCCTCTCATTCTTCCAATTCATGTATGCTTTTCTCTAGTGAATTCACCTTCCCTAAATACTCATTTTAAGCCTTTTCCATTGTATTATGACAGGTACATCAATATAATATTGTGGTCTGCAGGCCATTGGGTGGCTTTAAGGCCATAAGGTGGCATGAAGGCCTTGAGAAACAACAGGCCCAAAGGACATGGGTGGTCCGAAAGCCTTACAGGACCTGAGGAAATACATGTGGTTTAGAGTCCAAGTTGGATGAATAGTTCTGGATACTACAGAACAAAATAATACCTATTAAAGTCCCTTCTACAGTAATGTGGAAATATGTCTCCACCCAGATTTGATCTCGGGTCTCTGTGATGCACTTGTCAAGTCCTCACCAACCTGGATGAGGGTCATGTGCCATTTTTTATTTACGTGGATCTCCTTGTTGTTATCATCTTTAAAATATCCCTTTTTATAAAATAGATACCTAAATATAAATATAATTACTTGATTCCAGTCCTAGTTGTACCTTAATTGACACACTTAAATAAACAGGAATATCATTAATTAATCAAATGATAACTTTTTTAGACCCTAACTAAGGATGAATTATTACTGAGGTATTTTCATTTTTGTATTTCATGAATTTCATATATGCATTAATTAATACTCTTTCAGTTTATATTATAATGACTAGATAGTATAGATTCTATTGGTGGTGGACCACAATGATTGATCTCACACCCTATCTGATCCACCAATAGCACCAGCGCATATTACTTGCTTGTAGATACTGACAAGTGATGTTCCCTATATTGGTCACATGATTGTTATTAATTTCCTATAATAACGCATGGTAGAATATGACCGAGATGGAGATCAGGATGATGGGATTATTTTTTGGAAACTTTTTTTATAGAATGTTTTCTAGTGAAGCCTTATACATTGAATCCATGGTTTTCATTTTAATGATTCATTAAATCAATTTGTATCTACTTTTGTATATGATTATTTTCTTGCCTTCTAGTATTACATTATTTTTTTAGTTTCTATTTCCTGCTAGGTAATGTTCCCTACAACGGGTTACTAGCCCTATTTTTACTGTGTTTGTTAACCATTATGCCATGTATTGTTATGCTTCCACCATTTTCATATTATTATATTATCTATTGACTTCCACTCTTTTAATGAGGGAATATTCTTCCCACTAACACACCTTACTCCCTTGCTACTAGTCGCCATCCTCTGCCGTTTGGGGAGATGTGCTTGAGGGCATGGGGCCAATCAAGCATAGGGAAGCATTGTGTGGAACCCAAGTCAGGGACATCCGAAAGAGGTATCAATGGGGTTACTTTCTTTATGTACTATTTTGGGATAATAGACATGAGATTGATAATTATTTAGAACTCGGTTATAATCTATTCCTCAGTGTAGATAAAAAACACTCAGTGTAAATGTTGAGTTTCCTTAATTATAATTATTGTTTTTTTCTCATATTATAGATGACACCCTTTCACCATTGGGTGACACACATGTTATACGATGTTTATAAATATTTTCCAAATTGATGATTTAATTTAACCCTTTTCCTAATTACATGAGGGAAATTATCATTGTTACTTTATTCATCATAGGCACCTAGAATTCACATGACATACCACATTTGTGAATTTCACTACATAAATTTTCATGTATCTACTATAATTGTTTAGTGAAGATTGTTTATATATATATGCATGCTTCTCTTGGAATATGATTGTATGATTTCTGGTTAAATTTCATGAGTTTTATGGTCCTTGATTGGTTAAAATGTGTAGTTTATTATGTCAAGCCATAATATGAATCCCATTACATTCTGAGACATAATTTAGACATGGTTGAATAAGAATTAAATATGTGTTAATTTCATTTTCAAGATGTATGGGCCCAGATTCCCTTAGAATAAAAATCAATTTTAATTATTCATTGATACGATATTATGGGGAAATGAAATAGAAAAACTAAAACATGTCTTAATAGTAAATGGTTAGTAGTAAATGAAGAGAAATGGTACGATTGAACGTTAAACTAATCAAACCCTAATAAATAAATCTTGAATAATTAACAGAATATGATCTCCAAATAGGGTAGTTAGTTTAGAATATATTGGGAAGTTGAACTTTACATTATAAAATTATTTCCTTATATATTCTATTTGTTCTTAAATATTGACCATTGGAATGGTCCTTGAATTTTTACACCTATGTCGCCATGATTTTTTCATGTCATGCATCAGGAGGGTGAAGACAAATATTCTTCATACATGGTGGGTCTTGAGAGGCCAGTATTACATACTGAAGTTCCACATGAAGAAAAACATCAGATAACTAATATGTGCACTATCGCCTAGCTTCATGAGCATTTCTTACATTTAATTAAGTCCATGTAGGTCTCTCCATGACCATCACCTATGATGACTGATGTGACGTGTGATTTCCAGCAACAACATCCACCCATCTTCTCAAGGGTTAGAGGTCCATAGGTGGATACGTATTAGTTGGAGTCCAGCCTACATATCTTTGACCATATAAAGATGCATACAAATTAGAGGGTCGATATTTCCACATATATGATTCTTTATTCATCCTAGTGCTATTGGGATGTAATTACCCAATCTGGTCATCCTCAAAGCATGGTATGGGACGATTTCCATTCAACATTTTAGGATAAAATCCTTCAATAGATGCTAAAAGATGACTGATCTAGAGTGCTCATGAATATTGAGTTGGGTGTTATGTTAGTTATGGACTATTCAATGTGGTCTAATGAGTTATAGGGCTTCTCAACGCTTATAGTTAGTGATGAGTTGTTGTGTGCTTGATATATTAAGGATGGGCTCTCTTATACCATCTATACTCAGGGGAACATCTTTCCCCAATCTATTTTCTATAAGATAGTCAATTTTGATATTATCACTGAGCAAAAATTAAGGAATTGAGATAGTATTGGGAAAAAGGATTAGTGATGATACATTATATTAGTTTCTCTAGAAGAAATAAACATTCAATCATTGTCTCTTGATAGGGGATTAGAGTTCATGGTAACCACACTGGTAGATTTATGGTATTCCAGCAGTGTGAATAGTAACTGATTATGAGGTATTTGTGTGCTAGAGACCAGATAGAGTTTCATGATTATGAATGTATGAGGCATGTTTAAGGATTATATTGGACCATTCAATCTGATAATAGTGGAATGATATCAACATAAATTCAACAGTTAGGGGAAGTATCTTTTATTCCGCATCAGGAAGGGAGTTTGAGTAGCACCATAAGGACTAGCCGAGGATGAGGTAATCATCATTATAACCAAAATTTTGATCAATTGCACTAGCATATCAGTCATACAGAGGGTAGTGTATCTAAATCATAGGGTTTTGGCTCAGGCCAGATGCATGAATTACATCAGATACCTAAGGATCAGAGTGCATGACAGGTGAAAGTGTGAGGTACTAATTTGACTCAACTATTATATCTTCCATATTCGATACATCTTCTTAACACCTATAACACCCCAAAAATTTTATGGTTTATGTCTCTTAAATAAATTCAATTAAATATATAACCTATATTGTATGAAGCACCAAGTATCTGTGAAACAAGATTGGGTTATTTATAGGAGAAAGTCATAACATAGCCATTAAACCTAAATTTTCCACATCTGTGTTCTGAATTTTCAAAAACCGTCATCTGTGGTTTTGACTTGTAAGATATTTAGAGTCAGAAATAACCAAATTGTTTTTTAATGAATAGTAACATACCCTTATGAATAGGAATATGAATAGTAATATAACACTTCTAAATATTAAATCATATTATTATTTTATATTCTTAAGGGTATAAGGTAATGAGGTGTTGATTAATTGTTCAAGGTATTTGAAAAATGAATTATTGATTTAAAATTTTTATTTTTGAATAAATAATGATTTTATTTAAAAATTAAATTAATAATAATTAGAAAATTATTTTCAAAAAAGGAAATAAATTTTTGAATTATACACTCCAAGAAAATTCGGGTGAATTTTTTGTTTTTTTCTAAAATACATGATTTCTTTGTGAATTGTAAAAATACTGTTTTGAGTATTCGGTATGTTTAATGACATCATAATGATAAATTATTAAATATAAAAGGACGTTCAAATTGTGTATAGTAAAATAATACATGAGGTTTCCAAATTATAAAACACCATGTGAATATACCTTGGGAAATCCCATGGTTTTCCAAAAACCAATAATAAGGTGTCCATTGAAATTAAGAAAAAAACACACTCTCATTTACTATAAATACCCACTTATTAATTAATTTTAATTATTAAAAACTCATTATCATCAATCATATGTTATTTTTACCTCCATAATAGTCCTCCCAAGTTTTCCTAAATCTCCCATGGTCCCAACCTTCTTATTTTGGGAGTTACACTTCAAGGTAAGGGAATCTACCAACCTTCTCTATTTAATCCACTAATTTTATGTTAGTATATTTTATTTTTAATTGGATTATGTTGGGATATGTCATTAAATTTCCCCCTTTATATCCATATTTTTTAGTATTGATTAGATATTCCTTTTATCTCGTCAAAATTCATTATGAATTTTTAGGTGATGTGGTCAGGCAGCTGGATTCTCATGAGGGATTTCTCAACATTTCTATCATTTTGAGTTAATTTATTTTATTTTATTTACTCATATAACCTAATACCAATTCTATGATAATTAAATTACATGAAATTAATTATAAATTTATTATTCTAATGGAATACTTAATCATCATCTCTATTTCCCTTCTACTCTTATACTAAAAATGACGAGTTAGAAACTTTTATCCCCATATTCAATTATGGTCATGTAACCATTTATAAAATTGAAAGAGATCACAATATATATATTTCATATTATTTATTGTTCTGTAACCCTTACAGTTTCAATATATAAAATAATTATACAAAATAAATTCATTATGCACAAAACTGCGGAGTTAATCCAAGCTTTTGTCATTATCATTTATCAAACTAGTCATAATCAAAGTATATATCCCAAAATCATTATAAGTTCATTTATAAATATTTAATTTCAATAATAATATATAATAACAATTCTTTATGCTTGGTCACATTTCAAAAGAACATCTATTCATGAATACAAGTAAACCGATCATGCCAACCAAGGAAGAAAATGCTCCAAAACAATAAAATTTATCCTGTTAAACCATTCAAAAAATAAATTAATGAACCTAATTTGGTTATAATAAATCAATTACATATAGAGTAGTAAATTTAATTAATAATGAAAAAATCTAAATTTAATTATTCATGTCATTATGATCAATAGAAGAACACATTCTGGCGTAAGGTAAGGTGTTTCTCCTCTCACTTTAATTTCTGTGAAATTTATATTGTTCAACACTTATTTCATGTATGTGGTGTATTATTACTTCCATTTTACATTTAAATTCATTATTATATTTAAATTTAGTGTATTTATATATTCACATGATAACTAATAACACGATCGATTACAATGTTCTAGGGGACTTTGTTTCGGTTTCCATTTCATTGTGATTTACTTGGTATTGCGCACCTAATCTTTCTTATGTGGTGTTCCTAAATTCACAATGGGGTAATTTTCCATTTGAAATTGTAAATATATTATATATCCATATTCTGGTTTCATGGATAGGATTATTGTCTTATGGCATATACCCTTTTACAAATTTTATTTATTTTAAATGTTGTTTCAACTATGGAAACATTGATGAATCTGTATCCTCTACTCTATATGGATATTCTGAAGGAATATTTTTCATGTATTTAATCAATTTATAATGAATTATTTTGACTTTTAGTGATTTTATGTGCCCAATATATCCCCTAAATGCATCAACAGGTCTCATGTGACAAATCAGTCGGTGAAAAACCCTTTGAGTTTGATTCAAAAAATCAGACACATTTCTACCCACAGACTTAAACTATTTAGATGGTATAGTCATATCATGTGATGATTACATGAAGACCAATTTAATAAGAATGTCACATTAGTAATGTTCATTAATTATTATCCATGAGGTTCTCAATATAACCAATTTATGGATGTAGATTCATTCATACTTTATTCATGGTATGTGATATTTGTATATTCACCATGCCATATTGATGGTGCCAATTGTTTTATGATTCAGTTATTGTTACATCATTATTCTGCTATTTGTAGCCTTTACCAATGATTTGAGATCACCCATTTCATGATCATTTCCTTTAAAATGTTATGAAGAGGAGTCTATTTAATAAGTTATCGTGGATGTAGTTTATTAGATTTCGTTATGTATTGTATTTTGATATCTTTATCAATGTAATATGAGTTTCATGTATGTATCTAGATTTTTCGAGATTACATAGTTTATAGTTCCTTTGGGATATCATTCTATTTAATTGCGCAAATTTTATATGTAATGCACTGGCTCTGAGCTTCTCTGGCTAGGGTGTTACCAAACTCCTTTATCTATTTCTTTTTCATGGAATGTCTCGAGTTACAAATTTATTATTTCTGTGGTGTAATGACCTTGGATACTATGTTGGGAGTACGGTCAGTGGGTGTATTCCAATTCATTTATTGTTCCTTCAAGTATGTATGTTACTCTTTCTTGCAGGACCAAATTTATATCATGATAATTGGATTCACTTTTATTATTTTGATGGATTGGTTGGTCCCATATCATGCCTTTAAAGAGTGCTATCACGACAAGGTAAATTTTACATCAGTATAAGATAGTAGTTATCTATAAAAGGGTGACTGCGATGTCTAGGATAGTAAAAAGGACCATAGAATCAAGGGATAGTTTAATTGACTTCCCAAATTTTTAGTCTCTTTGTAGAGGATACTGGAGTATAACTGGCGTAATTTCTTAATATTGTAGACTATTTAAATTACATATTTACCAATGACTTTTCTAGAGTAGCCCATTAGAGAGATAGAGAGAGGTAGAGTTTATGATCATTCTCATTCAATGATAATATTCAGTTTCCATTTCTCTGTACATGATGACCCCTAATGATCTCTATGAGACCGAGTGGTAGTTAGAGGATTTTGATTCCATGGTTTTTATCAAACCCATCACTTCTTCCAATGATTTTACTGATCTTTTTTTCAAGAATATGGATTGGAAAATTATGATTTTTTCTTGAATTATAGATGGTTGGACTAGGTTATGGTCAAGAACTAGTATATACTACCTATAATAATTTTTCTCTCTGACCAGCTCTAAGGAGCACGATAATTATCAAGGATTAATGTGATTTTAGGCTATATTTTGGTGTGAGTCTAGCCTTCAAACATTACTCATACAAATTTATTATGTATGTATGGTCTGTATGAATATCTCATTAGGTCATTAAATATTACAAAAATGACTAAAATGTTCATGGAATTTATTAATAGTGTGTTCCACATCTATTTAGATTCTTATTTTGTGATATTTTTGGATGACATCAATGTGTATTCACACACAGGTAGAGGCTATGCTAATAATCTAGAGATCATTATGAATACACTGAAAGAGGATCATATTTATGCCAATATTTGTATGTGCCACTTATTGATCGACATAGTTCACTTCATGGGTAATATTATATCAAAATTCGGATTATCAGTTGACCTATAAATTGTTATTTTTTTGGATTCCAGGGAGCATCCCATGAACGTGTTTGACATCCTTAGTTTCTTGGGGATGGCGGGATATTATAAGTATTTAATATAAGACTTATAATTAATTTTTTCCAATTACTGACCTTAATAATATAGGTGTCATGTTCCTATAGAAAAAATCATGCTAGAAATAATTTCAAGATCTAAAATGAAGGCTTACCTCGACACATATTCAGATTCTACCTGTTTCAGGAAGAGGATATAAAATGGACTATAATGCATCAAGAATCATCTTGAGAGTAGTGTTGATATAGGAGGATAGATTCATTCTATATATATCTTGGATTCTTATGCCTGATGAGATAAATTACCCCGTGAACTACCTTGAGCTAGTAGATGTTTTTCATGCCTTATGTGTAACACCACTAAAACATGAAATGAGTAACTTGGTTTCGATAGAGTGAATGACACAGAACAACAATATTTTTAGGGAACATAATATCCCAAGTATTTATAATGTATTTTATAGTTTAAATAAATTAAATACAACTTACAACGTCAAAATAAAATGACACTGAGTGTAACGCCCCGACCCTAGTTACCCAGAGTCGGTGCATTATTACATAACATTGGCATGATCACAGGAAAGATCAAATCTCGAAAGACCGATTGGTTTAGTAGCCTTGGAAACACAAGATATATTCATAAGTTTTACATTACATCATAAAATGAAAAACTACTACAACAACATAATGTCTCCATAATCCACACTCATATCCCCACATAATACCCCTGCAGGTCATTCATAATTTACTTCATCAGTTCCTGGAAAAAATAAAACATAGAAAAGGGGTGAGCTCAAATGCCCAGTAAGGATAACAATATAGCGGAAACCTTCATAAATAAGAATAAACATTTAAGTCAATGTATAACTAAAACAAAAACCTTTCAAACATGAACATTCAACATGGTATGGCATAAATAAAATGAAATAATGCCATTTACTTATTCACATGGATATTCTACTAATCGAATAAACACATGAAAAAATCAATAACCACTTTCATAATGTTGGAATTCATAATGCCAGACTATCATAACCACATAGTCAAGGCCTCGTGCCAAGACTGAAAATAAGATTTTGTCAAGGCCTTGGGCCAAGACACTAGTTTGTCTCATGAGACCTACCGATGCATCGAGGAGCTATAGCGGGCTCCACCCGTCACTTACTTAGTCCAATGCATTCCCATATGAAAAGGTTTAAATATAACATAAAAATTCGTATTAAAACTAGCATATGAAATGTCAATAATTTCACCATAAATTATGAATGGTATAAAAATAGCACATCCACAGTCAAACATATCACAAAACCATCAATACAATATAGAATTTTTGTATCATAATAAATCAACTTCAAATAATCTTAAAATCCATCAAAGGATGTTGACATAGATGAAATCAAAATTCTTTTTAATGAAATATCTCCTTTTATTTTGAAATAATTTAAGATCCATATAAAATAAAACATTTTCTTTGAAAATATTCTTATAAGCTTGTAAGGTAAGCTTTGAAGATTTTATAACCGCGGAAAATAGCCGCACCCGCCATATAAGTTAAAAAAACATTCTTACCTTAATTCTGTCGAAAAGGTTAAAAAGGACCTTGTTTTGAAAACGACGGAAAGATTCCTTTATAAACCACTTATAAAAAGTCAACCAAGGTTATAAATGACTTTAAACTATATTCTTGTAAATAATAAAAAATGTTTTGAAATACATTTTTAAGAAAACATGTATGTGGATGATAAAGAGATCCCAGTAGATTATTACATATAAACAACCTCGGATAATGAAGAGATTGTGAAATAACCCTTACCTTGTACTTTTCCTTGGTTGGGGTAGGTTAACCTCCTGTATAATGGAGAAATAATTGTTATTAAATTATACAATAATCATATACATTAATATGATATCATATATGATCTTTTAATATTGATTTGATAATAATATCTTAGTATTATCGTTGTTTTGGGTGTTAACTTACTTGTTTTCTTTTATATGTTTTGTTATGTAAGTCATGTTTGTAAATGATAGGTTTTATATTATTCATATCCAGAATGATATCAAGTCCTTAAACATCATTTTTTTAAATCATCAAATGATAATTATACTTGAATGGATACGATGGAGAATGAATCTCATCGCGTTCGTGGAGACGGTTGTCTGTACGTACGCACGAGCGACAATATCATTCTTTTGATATTAAAATAATATATAAATGGATGGTATATCATATATACAGAATTATTAACATGTTATATTTATTATTTACATGAGTTACACATCATTATTATACCCATCCAAATAATATTATATTGAATAACAATTACACCACGACGTGGAGACGGTAAGCCGTACGTACGCACATATGGTGATATGTTATTAAAAGGGTGGATAGAATACTAAATATGGTTGTACCATATTTCTAATAAAATCAAAGTATATATATGATACTGTATTTATTATTTTAGAATGGTAACAACAAAGGAAGAAGAAGTGGAAGAAGAAATGAACTTAGAAAAGGGTGGTGAAAACATTACCTCTTCTTCGGGTTCTTCCTTTTGATTTGATCAAAAGGGCTCCTTAGGTTGGATTTCTGATCAAACAATGGCCCCTAGGTTGTATTGAGAGAAGTTGGGAGAGTATTGGGCAGAGTTTGGCCGAACCAAAAAGCTTTGAAGGTGTGAAGAATTGAGAAGGAGGAGTGCCCTTTTATAACAGGGGTGAAGGGCACCTTTGGAAAAGCTAGAAATATTAATTTATAATAAATTCATATTCGGTTTCTAATGGCTCAAAAGTTGATTATTTAATTGTTAAGGTGGGTATGGGTCGAAAACAACTCAACCAATATAATTTAGACAGGTTTGGGGACTTATATTAACCTTATCTTTAAGTATTAACTCTAAGTTAATTAGTTTCACTTTTACAATGTCTCTTTGTATTTTTATATAATACGGTTAATAAACTTACTACATATATTTAAGAGACCCCCAAGTGGTACATTAATTATGAACCTATCATTATATAAGTCTCTTGGCCTATCCTTAGATTTTTAGGAATTTAATATCAATTAATAATATAATATTTGTTTTAACAACTCTTTTATGTCAATTTTGACACTATTCAATAGATGATTTTTGTGAAACTCATAACAGATTGATTACTTCGAACAATGTCAATTAAATAAATCCTAATATATCATATTATCCTATAAAATTAGTTTAATTCATTAAAAGTTTAATATTATATTTATTTGGGTATTTATAATATCAATTATTTTAAATTTTCACTATTATAGTAATTACTGCATCATCATTGGGTCATAAATAAAATAAATTATTTAATGTCTAAATATTATAAATAAACTATAATTATGTAGGAAATCATTTTATCTTTCTAATTAATATTTATAATCTAAAATCCAACATATATAACCCTATGTAACAATTGATTTTCTAAAAGATATATGCTTGTGTCATTTTTGTATTCATTTTAACTTAATTAAAATAAAGTGTCATTATCACTTACAAGTGGATCCATGGGGTACCAAAATCAACCCAAAGATTCCCATGGTCTACCATGTATCAACCAATATGGTTAAGACACGTTTTAGGGTAATTTAGTATTATTATAATATTATTTTTTAACCCTTATTTACCGGATTTACCCTTAACCATGGTAAATAAAATATTTACCGCAGTAATTATTCAAAATGTCTAAAAATAAAAGTTACCTATTTACAAAATTTGAACATACTGATTCCAAATATGGAATCCATTTTCCTAAATTCAAAACACAGAAGTGGTAGAAATTAATTTAAAATTAATTCCCGCTGTCAAAACAAAAAGCGTGTTTTTAAGAGATAATAACTATCAAAAGATTGATACTTGTTTATGTTCGGTTTAATTGTAAAATTATGTCCAATGAACAACTTTATATTAAATGGTAAAAATATATACTAAATATACTTTAAAACTACTAAAATTCATAATTTATCACTATTAATTATTTTGATTAAAAATGTTGTTTTTAATTAAAATTTAGTAATTTTCACTATTCATCAAAATATGAAAGTTATCCGAAAAGTACCAAAATTTCACCTTAGTCTAAATTTGATATTCAGAATCAAAAAATGAAGTCCATTTTGAAATATAAAATATATATAATTTCAAAAAGTGGGTATTACTATTCATAACGGCTAGTTTAATTGGTTATGGTGTGTTAGAACTCGGTGTTGCGTACAACACACGCTATCACATTAATCAAAGAGAAGCGTACCGTAGAAGCTTGGGGTGTTACATTCTACCCTCCTTAAAATAATATCGTCCTCTAAATTTCTAGAATACTACCACATGAAAAGACTTGAGTGGTTCTTCATCATAAGTTCCTTGGGTTCCCACGTTGCCTCTTCCATCTTATGGTTTCTCCACAAAACTTTTACCAGACGCGTCGTCCAGTTTCTCAGTACTTGTTCTCTCTTATCAAGAATCTTAATGGGCTCTTCACAATAGGAGATATTGGGTTCCAGTTCAAATTCCTCATAGGTGAGTACTTGCGTTGGATCAGGCATGTATTTCCTCAACAGAGATACGTGGAACACATCGTGAACTTTGGAGAGACTTGGCAGCATTACCAATCGGTAAGCTACAACCCCAATTCGTTCTAGAATTTCGAAAGGTCCGATGTACCTGGGACTCAATTTACCTTTCTTACCAAAACGTATGACTCCCTTCCATGGAGATACCTTCAGGAAAACATGATCACCGACTTGAAATTCCAAATCCTTCCTTCAATTATCGGCATAGATCTTCTGCCTACTTTGAGCTGCGTTGATGTGATTTTGGATTACGTTCACCTTTTCCACCGTTTCCTCCACCAGTTCTGGGCCTACAAGTTTTCTTTCACCGACGGCATCCCAACAGGTTGGTGTACGACATCTCTTTCCATATAACGCTTCATATGGTGCCATCTGAATACTCGAATGGAAGCCATTGTTATAGGAAAATTCTACCAGTGGTAAATATTGTTCCCACATACCCTGAAAGTCAAGTGAGCAAGATCTCAAAATGTCTTCTAAGGTCTGAATAGTCCGTTCTGATTGTCCATCTGTTTCAGGGTGCTAAGCAGTGCTCAAATGAAGTTCAGTATCCAGGGATTTCTGAAGACTTTTCCAAAATCTTGAAGTAAAACGGGGATCATGATCAGAAACAATCGATAGGGGTACTCCATGAAGTCTCACAACTTAATTAATATATATTCTTGCTAGACGTTCCAGGGGTAGATCTTCTCTTATAGCAAGAAAATGTGCTGACTTGGTAAGAAGATCAACAATAACCCATATTGCATCGTTCCTTCTAGGAGTCTTTGGTAGCCCCATGACAAAGTCCATCGTAATATTGTCCCATTTCCACTCCGGTATGGGAAGAGGTTGCATGACTCCTCCAGGCTGTTTCCTTCCAACATTCACTTGTTGAAAAACCATACATCTTGACACAAAATCAGCAATCTCCCTCTTCATGTTGTCCCACCAAAAATTTTCCTTCAAATCTCTATACATTTTGGTGCTCACAGGGTGTATAGAGAAATTGGAACTATGAGCATCTTCCAGCAATTCCTTTTTTAGATCAGGTATATCGGGAACACAAAGTCTCTTCCCGAATTTCAAAATTCCATCTTCATACACAAAGTCTCTCAATCTCCCATCATTCACAGCTTTAATCTTCTTTTGGAATTCTTCATCATCGGTCTGAGAACTCTTAATCCTTTCTAGTAAATATGGTTTCGCAACCATTTGAAAAAGCATTGATGTTTCACCTTCCCTGGTTATTCCCATGTCTATCTTCACTAGATCCATGAAAATTGGATCCCTTTCAATTCTCATATTGTTCAAAACTCCATGGTCTTTTCTACTCAAAGCATCTGCCACCTTGTTTGCCTTCCCCGGGTGGTAGTTTATCGTACAATCATAATCCTTGAGTAATTCAAGCCATCTCCTTTTCCTCATGTTGAGTTCTTTTTGTGAGAAAATATACTTCAAACTCTTGTGATCAGTATAAATCTTACATTTTTCACCATAGAGGTAGTGCCTCCATATCCTCAAAGAAAAGATTACAGCTGCTAACTCGAGATCATGAGTAGGATAGTTTTGTTCATGAATTTTCAACTGTCGTGATGCATAGGCAATAACTCTATCATTCTGCATAAGGACATAGACAAGTCCTTTCTTTGATGCATCACTATAAATAACGAACCCATCATTCCCCGATGGTAGATTCAATATTGGAGCATTGACTAATCTTTTCTTCAGTTCTTCAAAACATTCTTCAAACTCTTTTGTCCAAACAAATTTAACCCCTTTACGTGTGATCTTCGTTAATGGGTTAGCCAATCGGGCAAAATTCTGGATGAAACGTCGATAATAACTTGCCAAACCAATAAAACTGTGTGCCTTAGTTATACTCGTAGGTGCTGTCCATTCTTGGATTGCCTTGGTCTTAGAAGGATCAATAGAGATTCCATATTTAGAGACAATATGGCCAAGAAAATAAATCTCCTGAAGCCAGAATTCACACTTTCTAAACTTCCCATATAATTCATGCCTCCTCAGAGTCTTCAAGATAATGCGCAAGTGATTTTCATGATCTTCGTAGGTTTTGGAGTATACCAAGATATCATCAATAAATACCACCAAAAATTCACCGAGATACTCCTTGAAAACTCTATTCATCAGATCCATGAATACAGAGGGTGCATTAGTCAATCCAAACGGCATTACAGTAAACTCGTAATGCCCGTACCTGGTTCGAAATGCTGTCTTCGGAATGTCTTCCTTCTTCACACACAACTGATGGTATCTAGATCGAAGGTCAATCTTTGAAAAGTATTGATCTCCATGCAGTTGGTCAAATAAATCATCAATACGAGGTAATGGATACTTGTTCTTTAACGTTATAGCATTGATCTCTCTGTAGTCGATACATAACCACATAGATCCATCTTTCTTTTTAACGAAAAGAACATGGGCTCCCCATGGAGAAACACTAGGGCGAATAAATCCTTTATTACTCAATTCCTCTAGTTGTTTCTTTAGTTCGACTAACTCTACAGTAGCCATTCTGTAAGGGGTCTTCGATATAGGCCTTGATCCAGGAATCAAATCAATGGAAAACTCAACTTCTCGTTCTGGAGGATGTCCAGGTAAATCTTTCGGAAATACGTCTAAAAATTCTTTCACAACAGGTACATCCTCTATTTGAACATTCCTTTCCTCACCGACAGTTATTTCATTCTCTTCCTCCCTAGTAATTGAATTAAGTTGAGCTACTGGGGGTGGATCTAAATAAGAATTAGGTGGTGACGATTCTGCTCTAAAAATAAGGTGTTCCTTATCATTATCATCAAGAATCGTAACCTCTTTCTTCTTACAATAAATCTTCACATCATAGTCCGAAAGCCAGTCCATACCGAGGATTATATCAAACTCAATCATAGGTATGACGATGAGATCAGCAGATAAAGAAAATTTATGTGCTCTAATGGGGACTGATTCACAAAACTTTGTTGCAATGATACTTCCCTTAGGAGTTTTAACTGACAACTCCCTTATTAAATAAAATTGGAAATATCTAATTTTCTTAGGAAACTGGTAAGATATGAAACAATGCGACGATCCAGAGTCAAATAATGCATTTTCTAAACTTGAGGAAACCATTAAATTACATGCCACCACGTCTTTCGGAGCTTCTACCTCAGCAGTAGTGATAGCATAATCCTGGCCTTGATCCCTTGGCCTTTTCTGAGCTAAGTTCTCCTGACGCTTGGGACATGCATTTTCATAATGCCCCATCTCCCTGCAATTGTAGCACTGAACGTTGGTAGCTTCCTTCTTCCCCTTTCAATCATGAGCTTGGTGGCCTTTTTCACCACACTTGTAACAGACTCCCATTCCCTTCAAGCAAGTACCAGGATGTTTCTTCCCGCATTTACCACAAGATGGATATTCAACCTTTTCCTTCTTCCCCTTATTTCCATTCCCAGATTGATTAGAAGGTCTCTTCTTCTCTTGCTTTGCTTTAAAGCCATATGACTTAGAGAATTCCTTTTCGGTCTTGATAGCACATGAGACAATGTCTTCGTACGATGAAAAGGATTGTGAGACTAATGCTCGACGAAGAAATGGTTTTAACCCATCAAAGAAACGATAAATCATACTTCTTGGGTTGCGAATATAATCTCCAGCATACCTCACTAACCTTGTAAAGTTAGCCTCATACATTGTGACATTCTCATCCTCCTTTTGTCTCACACTCAGAAATTGCCTTTCCATATCTGCTCGATGGTCGTGAGGAAAGTATTTTTCTAAAAATAGATCTTTGAACTGCCTCCATTCCATATTTTATACTTCATCATCTTCCTTCAAGTTTTGAATCAATGACCACCATTGATCAGCATCTCCAGTGAGGCGGTAAACTGCCATGATAACTTTTTCCCTTTCACTGCTCCCCAAAGCCTGAAATATTTTCTCTAGGGAATTTATCCATTGCTCAGCTACTAAGGGATTTGTACTCCCATTGAACGTTGGTGGTTGTTTCCTCATGAATCGATCTAACATTGATCCTCCACGCTGTGGATCAGGGTGCTCCATACGGGTAAGGT
This sequence comes from Viscum album, assembly GCA_963277665.1. Classification (NCBI taxonomy): domain Eukaryota; kingdom Viridiplantae; phylum Streptophyta; class Magnoliopsida; order Santalales; family Viscaceae; genus Viscum; species Viscum album. The sequence goes on from OY728151.1 coordinate 784,436,355, forward strand.
TATTATTCATAACCTGAGTAAGTTGTCCCAGTATGGTGATTAGCTGATCGGCACCAGTTGCATCACCAGCCCCACTATAATTATCTTGAGCAGGAGGGAAATCTCTACATGGAGTGCGTGCATTGATACGGTTTCCATTTCTTCCACTAGGCGCCATTTCTAAACAATGGCATAAACTAGATCAGTTTATGAATCAAAATACATAATCCCATACTTATAAAACACTTAAAATAAATTGAAATATTTATGGATATAATCAATAATCATAAAAATGTTTTCTTTGAGAAAGTATATACTCATAAACCCTTCATAATGATTTGTAAAGAAAATGAGAGTTATCGTAAGCATATCCCCCGGGAGTGTCGTAACCAAGAGTGCAACAAGGCCCGTTGTCGTGCACCAGTTCTCGTTCGAGTCTAGCTCAAAGCGGTGTTTTCGGGTTTTACCCCTAGGTACATCTGTGCCAGATCCGCCTCTACCTGCTCGTATCCAGACAGGGATGTATTGCTCGGAAAACTCACAAAATCTCTACAATACCAAAATTCTAGGAAGTTCTTATATACTAATCCTCAATGTTCATCTTAGGTCTACGTGCTCTAATCAGAGTTTATCTAAATCTAGCTTCCAAGGTTTGTACTAAACTTCCTCTGATAACAACTGTAACGCCCCGACCCTAGTTACCCAGAGTCGGTGCATTATTACATAACATTGGCATGATCACAAGAAAGATCAAATCTCGAAAGACCGATTGGTTTAGTAGCCTTGGAAAAACTAGATATATTCATAAGTTTTACATTACATCATAAAATGAAAAACTACTACAACAACATAATGTATCCATAATCCACACTCATATCCCCACATAATATCCCTGCAGGTCATTCATAATTTACTTCTTCATTTCCTGGGAAAAATAAAACATAGAAAAGGGGTGAGCTCAAATGCCCAGTAAGGATAACAATATAGCGGAATCTTTCATAAATAAGAATAAACATTTAAGGCAATGTATAACTAAAACAAAATCCTTTCAAACATGAACATTCAACATGGTATGGCATAAATAAAATGAAATAATTCCATTTACTTATTCACATGGATATTCTATTAATCGAATAATCACATGAAAAAATCAATAACCACTTTCATAATGTTGGAATGCATAATGCCAGACTATCATAACCACATAGTCAAGACCTCGTGACAAGACTAAAAATAAGATTTTGTCAAGGCCTTGTTCCAAGACACTAGTTTGTCTCATGAGATTTACCGATGCATCGAGGAGCTATAGAGGGCTCCACCCGTCACTTACTAAGTCCAATTCATTACCATATGAAAAGGTTTAAACATAACATAAACATTCGTATTAAAACTAGCATATGAATTGTCAATAATTTCACCATAAACTATGAATGGTATAAAAATAGCACATCCACTGTCAAACATATCACAAAACTTTCAATACAATATAGAAGTTTTGTATCATAATAAATCAACTTCAAATAATCTTAAAATCCATCAAAGGATTTTGACATAGATGAAATCAAAATTCTTTTTAAAGAAATATCTCATTTTATTTTGAAATCATTTCGGATCCATATAAAATAAAACATTTTCTTTGAAAATATTCTTATAAGCTTGTAAGGGATGCTTTGATGATTTTATAATGGCGGAAAATAGCCGCACCCGCCGTATAAGTTAAAAAAAACAATCTTACCTTAATTCTGTCGAAAAGGTTAAAAAGTACCTTTTTTTGAAAATGACGGAATGATTCCTTTATAAACCTCTTATAAAAAGTCAACCAAGGGTATAAATGACTTTAACCCATATTCTTGTAAATAATAAAAAATGTTTTGAAATACATTTTTATGAAAACATGGATGTGGATGATAAAGAGATCCCAGTAGATTATTACATATAAACAACCTCGGATAATGAAGAGATTGTGAAATAACCCTTACCTTGTACTTTTCCTTGGTTGGGGTAGGTTAACCTCCTGTATAATGGTGAAATAATTGTTATTAAATTATACAATAATCATATAGATTAATATGATATCATATATGATCTTTTAATATTGATTTGATAATAATATCTTAGTATTATCGTTGTTTCGGGTGTTAACTTACTTGTTTTCTTTTATATGTTTTGTTATGTAAGACATGTTTGTAAAGGATAGGTTTTATATTATTTATATCCATAATGATATCAAGTCCTTAAAAATCATTTTTTTAAATCATCAAATGATAATTATACTTGAATGGATACGATGGAGAATGAATCTCATCGCGTTCGTTGAGACGGTAGTCCGTACGTACGCACGAGCGACAATATCATTATTTTGATATTAAAATAATATATAAATGGATGGTATATCATATATAAATAATTATTAACATGTTATATTTATTATTTATATGATTTACACATCATTATTATACCCATCCAAATAATATTATATTGAATAACAATTACACCACGACGTGGAGACGGTAAGCCGTACGTACGCACGTATGGTGACATGTTATTAAAAGGGTGGATAGAATACTGAATATGGTTGTACCATATTTCTAATGACATCACAGTATATATATGATACTGGATTTATTTTTTTAGAATGGTAACAACAAAGGAAGAATAAGTGGATGAAGAAATGAACTTAGAAAAGGGTGGTGAAAACATTACCTCTTCTTCGGGTTCTTCCTTTTGATTTGATCAAAAGGGCTCCTTAGGTTGTCTTTATGCTCAAAATAAGGCCCCTAGGTTGTAGTGAGAGAAGTTGGGAGAGTATTTGGGCAGAGTTTGTCCGAACCAAAATGCTTTGAAGGTGTGAAGAAATGAGAAGGAGGAGTTGCCTTTTATAAGAGGTGTGAGGGGTACCTTTGGAAAAGCTAGAAATATTAATTTATAAGAAATTAATATTCGGTTTCTAATGGCTACAAAGTTGATTATTTAAATTTTAATGTGGGGATGGGTCGAAAAAAACTCAACCAATAGAATTTAGACAGGTTTGGGTACTTATATTAACCTTAGCTTTAAGTATTAACTCTAAGTTAATTAGTTTCACTTTTACATTGTCTCTTTGTATTTTTATATAATATGTTTAATAAACTTACTACATACATCCAAGAGACCCCCAGGTGGTCCATTAATGATGAAAATATCATGATATAAGTCTCTTGGCCGAAACATAGATTTTTAGGAATTTAATATCAATTAATAATATAATATTTTTTTAAAAACTCTTTTATGTCAATTTTGACACTATTCAATAGTTGATTTTTGTGAAACTGATAACAGATTTATTACTTCGAAAAAAGTCAATTAAATCAATCCTAATATATCATATTATCCTATAAAATTAGTTTAGTTCATTAAAAGTATCATATTATATTTATTTGGGTATTTATAATATCAATTATTTTAATTTTTCACTATTATAGTAATTACTGCATCATCATTGTGTCATAAATAAAATAAATTATTTAATGTCTAAAAATTATAAATAAAATATCATTATGTAGGAAATATTTTTATATTTCTAATTAATATTTATAATCTAAAATCTAACATATATAACCCTATGTAACAATTGTTTTTCTAAAAGATATATGCTTGTGTCATTTTTGTATTCATTTTAACTTAATTAAAAAAAAGTGTCATTATCACTTACAAGTGGATCCATGGGGTCCCAAAATCGTCCCAAAGATGTCAATGGTCGACCATGTATCAACCAATAGGGTTAAGACACGTTTTAGGGTAATTTAGTATTATTATAATAATTTTTTTTAACCCTTACTTACCGGATTTACCCTTAACCATGGTAAATAAAATATTTACCGTAGTAATTATTCAAAATGTCTAAAAATAAAAGTTACCTATTTACACAATTTGAACATCCTGATTCCAAATATGGAATCCATTTTCCTAAATTCAAAACACAGAAGTGGCAGAAATTAATTTAAAATTAATTCCCGCTGTCAAAACAAAAAGCGTGTTTTTAAGAGATAATAACTATCAAAAGATTGACACTTGTTTATGTTCGGTTGAATTGTAAAATTATGTCCAATGACCAACATTATATTAAATGGTAAAAATATATTATAAATATACTTTAAAACTACTAAAATTCATAATTTATCACTGTTAATTATTTTGATTAAAAAAGTTGTTTTTAATTAAAATTTAGTAATTTTCACTATTCATCAAAATATGAATGTTATCCGAAAAGTACCAAAATTTCACCTTAGGCTAAATTTGATATTCCGAATCCAAAAATGAAGTCCATTTTAAAATTTAAAATATATATAATTTCAAAAAGTAGGTATTACTATTCATAACGGCTAGTTTAATTGGTTATGGTGTGTTAGAACTCGGTGTTGCGTACAACAAACGCTATCACATTAATCAAAGAAAAGCGTACCGTAGAAGCTTGGGGTGTTACACTGAGTGAGTGTATGACATACAGAACAATGATTTTCATCCATGGCGTGTCGTACATGAAACACCATGTTTTAACAAACAATAATATGTGATCAATATATTATTATTTAATAATATATTGACTAGATTTTATATATAGTATTAACTAAAATGTGAAAATACATTGTTTACACTAAAAAATAATTAATTAAAAATTAAATAGAAATGAATATAATATCAAATTTAATATGAACATAATATTTTTATAGAAGTCTATTTTTATGCTCAGAAAGCTATTTTACCATATTATATTAAATAAATTAGATTTACTTAAGGATATTAATATTATTATATATATGTATATATAATATTCAATATAATATTCTTGATATTGATCCAATTGATTTGATAAGCATAATGTAAGAATAAACACATTTTTACACATAATATACTATATTTTTATTAAGGCATTTGTATGGCCTTCTAATGGAGAACCAATTCAAAATTAAATTTTTGTTATAATTATATATTATATATGTCAAAAAACTATTTATGTTTTTAATGAAATGATAAAAATAAGGTTATTTTTTATTTTAGATATTTTTCTATGAAGTTTCATTTTTTAACTAAGAATAAAAAATAAAAAAATTTAATTCAAAACGACTTTTCAAATAATTTATTGATATGGTTAAAAAATATTGTATGGAAATATTTAGAGCTTATACCAATTTATATATAAATTTTACTATTATGGGATCCACTTCTAATTATAAAAACATGTATGTAATTCCATTGCATAAATATTACAAGAGTACCACTCATCCTTTACTATAAAATCCTTCTCTCCTCTCACATATTCACACCTCTCAAGAAACAATGGATCGACCATGATTTTACCAAATAGATCATAAAATTCCATCCCTTCATCATATATTCTTACCTATGTGTAGAAATCAATCCCCAGAAGCCTTTGGTTCAAACCATAAGGAGTAACCTAAATAAAATATAACATCTTTCCTTAATCTTTTTTTTATTTCCATTATCTACACCCTAAACTCTCTTTATTCTATTATTATATAACATACTGATTATCCTAAATCTAATATGATATTTTTATTATAATGGTTGGACCTAAACATATACACATATCCATCTAAATGGTAATAGACATATTGTTTCTCTGTTCGGCGAACTACTACCTCAATAAACAATGATTGTTCATTTTTCCATTACCTACATTCATGGAAGACCATTATAATTGAAACTATATTTAAAAAAGAAATATATGATATAAATTATTTAATTAAGCTTATTTAATTATTTTAAGACACATATGATTTTACATTCCATTTTTTGTAAAAACGATAAGATCATTTTGGTATGTGTAGAATACCATCGACTAAAAGTGATTCTATTCATTCACACGTTTCATGGAATGTAGAAAGGGTGAATATAATTAAAAATATGATACATAGAAAAAATATATATATAATTAATTAAAGAAATAAAATTCTTTAAATATAATATATATCATTTTATTTATTACCCTTTGACACACTTAATTATAGATAACTTCATTCATGGATGTCTCTATTACTACCTCCTAGACATGATGTGATTAATATTACATCTAAAAAATTATATAAATAAGTATATATGATTTAAAAATATTTCATATTTATTAAAATTATAATTTTGTAAATATATTATTCAACCTAACTTCTTGTCATTATTATCATTGAAAAATGAGAACATTATTCATATATATGTTTGGCCTACCATCTCCATGATTATAATTTTGGCTAATTTTACAAAAACATATTTAATGATTGGTTTGAAATGTATTATTGATTTATAAATAAGATAATTACATAATTTTTATTATTCTATAGATGTTATATAATGACCCCTTTGAACATAGTTGTCCTACAAATGTTGTTTTTGACACATAAATAGAATTTTTTCAAAATACCCGAGGCAAATGTAATTGTTTAAATAGATGTATAAACCATTATAATAAGTGAAATAAATGTAATTATATAAATAAAATGGTTATTAAGAATGTATATAATAACTATAAATTTATTATACTAGAATTTAATGGACTTTCACCCGATATGACACATAGGGTAGGGTATTTTCATCTCACATTTTAAAGACATGAGATAAATGTTATATTCATAACTTACAAATTTTATGTGGTGTATATTATTAAGCTTTTGATATATTATATCATTAAATTTTTTAAATTTATTTCATTTAAAACATTCATTCAATGTTATTCCTTCACGAGGTATATGATTATAATGTTTCATGGTGGTATGAGACACTTTAGAATATTGAAGGATTATTTTCTTCTAGAGTAATTTTAATGAGATTTCAATGGTATTTCCTTATTATGAAATTATAATAATTTTTTTATAAAACCATTCATTTTATAATCATATGGTAATTTGGGACAATTATCATGAAATAGTACCAGTTTCCACTCTTTGGTACTTAAAATATTTTAGAAACTATTTTTACGAAAACCAGACATTACTTCCCGCTTTTTTCAGAGACCCTATTTTCTTTAAAAAAACAAATTTTCTAAAAAAACTATTAAAAAACGGTTCTATTCACCATGGAATGATTTATAAATGAAAATTTACCCTTTTCATCAAATTAAAAATGTTTTCAAAATAATTCTCTTGTACCTTTCAAAAGAACAAAATTTTTAATGTTTTTACAGTTATAAAAGAATTCCCTTTTTTCCTAGTAAGACAAGTATATATCTACTCTCCAACATTTCTGTAAAGATTCCACTTCTTGTTTAAAAAGATAAATTTTAAGGAAATTTTGTTTTAGATAGATTGTTAATGAAATGGTTTTCCAAAAGGTTTTTCAAAACAAAATCATATATTCCCAAAGAATGTTTTTAAAATTTAATTTTGTTAAATTTATATTCATCAATGAAAAACCCTTTTAATTTTACTCCACATTGAATATATTGCTTTTATACAATTATTATTTTTCCACAGAATGGTTTATGTTTAATTTGACTAAGGATAATATTCACATTCACTTTCCTGATCAATTTCTTAGTCCCATTAAAATATTAAATTTCTTATGATAATTGAACATTTTATTTTCTGCTGAATATCCGTTTAATTTATCATGAATATTACTATTTCATAAAACCTATATGATATTAAATGAATGGTATACTTTGATAGTTATTTTATTATATGAGTAAATATTAATTTTTTTATTTATTAAATAATGATATTTGATAATTCATATTAATTATTATAGTTGTTTGATATGAGGAATTATTTAAATTGGTAATGATGGGCTGATCTAGGAAATTATATAGCTCCTCGATCCATCGAGAGGCTCTCATGAGAAAATAATTTGCACAGATTAAATTGGTCTCTCTCATTAGTTTTAAAACATCGTTTTGAGGGTCTTAATGGTTTAGGTTTTCATGTTCCTTATACATGACATCGAATAATTAAGAATTTACCTCAGTTGGATTAATTTATTATTTCTCCTTGAGATTTTACGTTGACATATCTATACATTACATTTTCAATTCATTGATTAAATGGAATTTTTTTTTAGTTTCTTACCATTCCATATTAATTTTTTATTATCTTTTTATATTAATTTAATGTATTTTTGTTATATTTCCTAAATGTTTATTCAGTCCATTTTCAGCCTATTGGTTACATGGTATGTGGGGCATGTTAATTACTATTCATTAATTATTTCTCTAATTGATTCATTATTTATTCTCTAATACTTTACCCTTATTGAGAATTTTAGATCAACATTATTATGTTTCCTATCTTGAAGAATCCAAGATGCACATTGTGATGTATATATAAGGGATAAACTAGATGGAATAATGTTATGTCAAAGTTATTTACTATTATCGTTCCTTTTGGATTTGGTTCCCTTTAATCATGCCAATGTAATTGAGGGTATAAACTGGATCTCCGATATCTAGGGTCAAATCAAAATTTTATGTATTAAGGTATGTTTAGTATCATATTTAGGAACTATATTCAAGAAAACATTGAAAATAGAATGTAACAATAAATTATAATCTGTGGATAATTGTAGAATAACATCATAGAATTTGGAAAAAATAGAGGTTATGTGGGGTTTCTAGCGATAAATCCTTGTCTTGATACTACAAGTGTATGTGGTTCTAGAACATATGTACCATGGATGTACAACTATGACAAGGTGTGTTAGGGATGACTCAATTTAACCTAATACACGGCAATGAGCATTTTTGTGCACATAGTTTAACACTATTGGGGGATACACCTTGATAATTCACAATTTATATGAAAAAAATTATGATGGATTATGAAAATGACAAACCTAGGTTAATACTAAAGTTTTTTATGTTGGATATTGTGTTTTATGATCCCATGAATAATTATTTTTGTATCTATGAATATTGTTAATCACACTATGCTTTCTTATTTTAGACAATGGTTGGAACATGAAGGAGTCAAGTTTACAATGATCATGAAGGACCTGGTCGATATAATGTGAAACCAAATGAGGTGTTGATAAGATAGAATGATATCATGTTTATTAGTAATTATTTTTCCTGAAATACGACTAATAACATATACGTATACCAACCTAGATAACTCACTAAACAAGGGAATGATGGATGTTTCTAAGATCTCATGTGATGGAGTCTGTGAAGAGAAGAGGGGTTTTTTCTCTTTATGCATTTAATGTTGAATTATACACCATGAAATGTCTCTCGATGTGTCTAAGAAATTATTTTTGTGTGGGAACTAATTTCATAAATAAAATATTGTTTGAGGAAGAATGAATATTTTGATGAATGGAAATGAAAATCATCCTAAGGATTCATTTATAGTTTGTTGTTGTAAGTATGGGAACCTAGAAATTAAATTAGTCAATAATATATGTGGAAATAAGTTGATGATGTATTTATGAATTTGTATTCTGTTAAAAATACATGATAAAAATCTATTTATTGATTAACTATATTTCATAGATGTATATAAAATTTATTCTGTATGTTATATTAATATTGTTTTAGAAAAGGAAATCCTATATTTTGGGTAACAAAAAATCATGTTCGGCAAGGCTGTGGGTCTTGATCCCATTACTGAATGATGATAGGGGTTTAACACAACCACTGACCAACACAATTTCATAGTTAAAATTCCATTGTTTTCAATTAAAAAATCTAATTAATAAATATTGATGATGAACCTATAGTGTCAGATTTATGGTTTACAGAGTAATATATTAACCATGTTAGTTTTGAAAAAGAATTAGAGACAAATAATCACACTTTTCACTATTTTATGGGCCATAAAAACCATTAGAAATTTATTTTACTCCTTCATGCATCAATATTAATTTTTGAATGAATTGTAAAATATATCAAAGATCTACATAATTTTGAAAACATATTTATATTAATATATCAAGTAATTATATTCTGTTATCATATTGGGAAGGTAAAAATTTTCTCATCATTAGAAAAATGATCAATTTTTTGTCCTAATATCTTTATTTTTTTTAAACCTATGGCCTTATGAATAATCACAGATTTATGGCTTTCAGTCCCACAATTTTCTATTGATCATTAACTAGTTTTTTATTAATAACCTCAATCAGTCCCTCTAAATATTTATTCCTTTCATCTAATTATGTATCTCTACATACAACTAATAATATCATAATTAGAGACCTAGTTACATGTTATCTCATGTGACCATTGTAATTATCATTCTTTCTTTTCTTTAGGACGTTTTATAAACCCTACTCATGATGTGGCGTTTTATAAATGTGAAATATCAGATAATATATCACCAATATTGAGTTTAAATTGTGAGGATGCATTTTATTTATGGTGGGGAGAATGTAACATCCCAAAAATTCGGAAAGAGTAACTTATATTAGATAACATGTATGACACCTTACACCAAGCATGCAATGGAAGATAATATCCCACATTTTAATAATATATATACTACTTTAAATAAATTGAATATAATTTATATCTTTAAATGAAAATGATACTAGATTTTACTGAACATTGTTATATTATAAAAATGACATTATTTAATAATATAAAAATATCCATTATGAATATTATTAACTAAATTAAGAAAATATTTGACTTACAACACTAATTCATTGGTTACAAAATAATTATAAACCAATATATGAACAAATTTAATATGAAAAGAATATTTTTATAAAAAAATATTTTTATACTCAGAAAGGTGTTATACAATAATTAATTAAATATATTACAATTAGTAAGTGATAATATAAATATATATATTATTAAATATAATATTTTGGATATTCATCAAATATATTTTATAAGCATATTTAAAGAACAAGCCTAATTTTATATGTAAAATATTGTATTTTTATTAATGTAATTTACATCCATTTAAATGAAAATATATTTAAAATTCATATTTCAAACAGTTAGAATATTTATATTTCAATATAATCCTATCTTTCAATAAGAAACATAAAAAATTGGTTACGGTTAATTTTTCATAATTTTCTGTGATGTTGTATTTTTTAACGAAAAAAATTATTTCAAAACTACTTTTCCATCTAATTTATTTATATAGATAAATCATATTTTAATTTTGATTCAATGTTTAATTATATAAAATCATTATAAATTAATCCATCATATTTTATTTTGATAAATTTTATATTGAAATTGATTATAAAAATATTTCCATATTTCATATGTTTTTACTTTAAAAAATCATTTTCTTCTAGTATGCGGGAGTGAATTGAAATTAACTTCTTACACTTATGTGATTGAATTTTTTAAAAAAACTGATTCCATATATTTAATTAGAATAATTTATAAAATATAATTAGGTAGTATTATGTTTTGACCACAAATATTTGTAATTGTATTTAAAATTGATTACAATGATTTTGGTAAAGCGAAGCTTAAAAAGGAACAAAACCTTAATAATAAGGGACCAAATGACCTAAAGCAAGTCACAAATCCTTTTTATAACGATATTTATAGCATATTATGACATGGGTAAAAATGGGACCATTTTGGGAGCAACATTAAATGTTAGAAACATGTATTGAGTTTCTTTTCAAAATATTACAATAGTAGCACTCATCCTACAATATAAAAAGGCCTCCTCTCCTCCCACTTCTCAATACTCTCCGGAAACATTTTCATGGTAAGTATATACCCTAATATATCCTAAAAAATCTTCCTATAATCCTAGAAGCATCCCCTTGTTCAGAAATAAATCCATGTAATCATTTGTTTCAAACCAAAAGGAGTTAACCGATTAAGAGGTAATATCATTCTTAAAGGTTATTAGGTTTACACCCATTAAAATCCCCATAAAACCACATTACTATATTATTGTATATATAATCATGTATCCTCAATATAATTAGATATTTTTATTATATTGGTTTGATTTAAAATTACACACATATCCATCTAATGGGTAACGAATATTCTGTTTCTGTGTAAAGTGAACTATTTCCTCACGAAATGCCGAATGTTCATTTTTCCTTTAACAACATTCAAGATTTTCTTCTATGATATACACTATATTTATATATTATATAATTTATATTTATTAATTCTTTAATATTCATTATTGTTTTTAACAGATAAACTTAATCCTTCAATTTTTTGTAAATACTATAACATCATTTGTGGATGTGTCAGATACCGCCTACTAAAAGGGATGTGATTCTTTCACACGATATATGGAATTTAAAAAATAATGATTATACTTAAAAATAAGATACATTGAAAAAATAAATATGATTTCATAACATAATTACATTTGAAGTAAAATAATATAAATCATTTTCATTATTACCATTTCACATAATTAAAAAAAGATAACGGCGTTCGTGGACGTGTGGATTAGCGCCTCCTCGAGAAGATCTTATTTTACTTACATAATGAGGACTATATATATATTTATATATGATTGAATAATATTATATCTATGATATAATTATAATTAATTAAATATATAAGTACACATACCTTATTTCATTAACGATATTTGAAAAATGCAAATGTTACACATGTGTATATACGACCTACCATCTCCTTGATTGTAATGCTCATTCCTATTTCATACCCATATTTTAATATAGGTTTTAAAAGTATTAATAATGTATAAATAGTATAATTTTTCCATCATTATTATGTTGTAGATGTTTTATAATGAATCAATTGACCATATTTAACCTACCAAAATTATTTTGACTCATAAACCGAAGTTGGTCAAAACACCAAACACAAACATAATAGTACAAAGAGATATATGAAACATATTAATAAGTGAAATAAAAGTAATTATAAAGTGAAAAAAATATATAAATAAATAATTTAATTAACATAATTTTTTTACGAAAAAATATTAAAGGACATTTACTCAAAAAGAAACACAATATAATGTATTTATGTCTCACTATTTAAATCTGGTAGATAAATTTTATATTCATCACTTACTTATTTTGTGTGGTGTATCTACCTCATACATTTTATATATTATATAATTAAATGTTTTACATTTTATGTATTTAAAAAATTCATTAAATATTATTACTTCATGAGGAATATGATTGAAATGTTTCAAGGTGGTATCAAACACTTTGGAATGTTCAAGGATTATATTCCTCAACAGTAACTTTAATGATAATTCAGTGGTATTTTTATTTGAGTAAATTATTTTACCATTTTTCAATAACGCATTTAATATTATTCTCCACAGGCTATTCATGTACTTTATCATAAAATTGTACTAGATTCTTACTCTAAGGTACATAAAATATTTTATAAAATGATTTCAAGAAAACCTAACTTCATTTATTTATTTATGTAGAGAACCTTTTTTCTTATAAAATCACTATTCTGTAAAATGGTTTTATTTTTTTATTAATTCCAAAATAATTTCTTTATGATGTTTTAACATTTTTCCTTAAAAATTATATCAAATAAATATTTATGTCAGTTTATGATCAATACATTTTTAACCAATTTACCCTGATAAATAAATGTTCTTTTTAACTCTTACGTCAAGTACTAATTTACTCACCACTATTTCATTGAATCATCATTTTCATGTTTAAAATTATTCTTTTTAAAAATGTGTTTTCAAAAGTTATTTTCAATGAAAAGTGTTTTCAAATGGTTTTTTAAACCAAATGGATATTTTACATATGAATGTTTTTAAATGTTATTTTATATTATTTCTAGTCATCAATGAAAACAACCCCTTATTTCTTTCCTATTGGTATATGTTTGATTTATAAAATACTTATTCTTACTCTAGATGGTTTATGATTTATTTTATCAAGTATAGTATTCATATTCACTTCCTTGATTCGTTGATTTGTTACCTTTAAGTATTCAATCTCCTACAATCATTGAACATTCAAATTTTCCCAAATTATCCATTTTATTTATCACAGATATTACTATTTCCAAAACCATATACCATTTTAAAAATGATGACTCTTTTAATATTTATTTGATTATTTTGGGAGATATTGATAATTCGAAATTACTTATTAAATAAGGGTATTTGATTTGGAATATTATTTATATTTGTTATTAGATCTGTGGAATTATTTGGATTGGTAATGACGTGAGGATCCAAGACATTATATAGACCCCGATGCATCGATATGTAATCATGATACCAATAAGCTATGAAAAATAAATTACTCTTTATCTATAGTTTAAATTCATCTTGTGAAATTTTATTATGGAATATGATTTCAAAATCCTTATACATGATGTTCAAACATTAACCATTTACATAATTTAGATTTATTTGTTATTTTTCAATTAGATTTTGTGCGAAAAAATGTACAGATACATTTTATTTATAGTGCATTGAAAAAATTGGATGAGTTATTGTTTCTTACCATTACATATTTATGTTTTCTTATCGAGTTATTCTAATGGAATGTGTTTTCATTTATATTGGCTTAATGTTTATTCACATCCATTTTATTCTACTAGTAACTTTGAATATGTGTTCAGTTGATTATAATTCCATATTTATTATTCTCATTTATTCAATATTTTTGTTCTATACATTATCCTTACTGAGAATTTAAGCTTACCATTATGATCTCTCATTTCCCTATGAATCCATGATTTATACTATGAAATATATTTAGGGATATACTAGATGGAATAAATTTATCCTCAGAGTTATTTATAATAACATTTTTGTTGTAATTATTGTATTGATTTTTAATATAATACCGATGTATATATCTGGTTTACCAACACTACTAAAATGATTATAATTTCAAGATTTTATTCCATGTAATCATACCATTGTAATTGACAATAGACACCAGATCCAAGATCCCTGGTTTTGGATCACTACAATATTTTTTGTGAGATAGTATATTATGTGTGAGTGCATAGTGGTGTATACAAAACCCAAGATCCTGAAATATAACTTTACAATGTATTAATAGAATATTAGAAAATGTTTATGGGTCAAATACCAGTAGTCATTCTAATTTTAGAATTCCTTTATTTAATTAAATGGAAATTAATTAGTGGATGCACTGATTCAAAAAACTCAGGCATGAACGGATAGGAAGCCAAAGAAGAATGGAAATTATTGGCCATCTTCTATGAACAACATTTGGTGTTTATTAATATTCACGAGTAGTCTTAACTATCATCTTTGAAAGTCACATCTTATCTCCTTGAGAGGGAAAAAATTATGATTATTGTTGATCCAGAGGGTTTAGATATCTAAGAGATGTTTTTGGTGAGGATCCACCTAGTGACATGTCTATAGATAGGGATAACAATATATGTATACAGGGACATGTATGGGTTACAATAAAATTAATAGAGGAACTTATATGAGAGTCTAAAAAATCATAGTGGGTAGTTCTTCTGCGAATCACCACGTTGTTGAAAGATATGAGAAACACACATTAGTGACCAAGGATGAAATATCAGATATTAGGCTTTATCACATGGTGTTTCACCTATTAGTTGTTTAATGAGGAGAACGTAATACAAAAAGTATTTTCGCAGCAGCTTCCAGTACCAGAATAGAAATAAGAAGTTTTTGGGATGTATTTTATAGTCAGCATAATGAGGTTTCCTTGAGTGAGAGACGCATTTTGAGTATTCATTGGAATAATGATGAAATTAGGACGCTTCATTATTATCCAATAGACTCTCTCAGTTCGTGAGCTAGGATGATTGTATGTCTATGAGATCATACTTCTACATTGAGTCTCTCATACAACCATTTTAGACAGGGATTTTCATTCTAAGCCAGTGTTCTAGAAGGCGCTGTAGAAATATATGGGTACAGAGGTACTACTGAGTAGGTATTTTCACCCTTAGATCGATGACTAGTCAGAATAGACGATTGATGTAATAGATTCCATTTTCAACACTTGAATCCTTGTTTTTTGAATTTCATGGGATAATCATATTCCAACCATAAATATGACCTATAATAACACCTCTAAAGAGAAAATTTTGATGGATCCTTTTGAAGACATATATGGAAGGCCGTTTAATACACACCAATTCTAGATAGTGATATAAGTGGTTTCCCTACTAGGTACTCATATCATTTTGAAAACATCAAAGAATGTTCAGTTGATCCAGATGTGTATGTATAAAGAACAATCTAGATATAAATACAATAGAAATCACCATTAATGACCTATGGAGCCTGAGGTTAGGGATTGTGTTTTCCTATGGGTAGCACCCTGACTCATGCATAGAGAGATACTGAGGAATGGGAATCGTGTTTCCTTGTTTTTTCTGGCCTTTTGAGATTCTGGAGAAAGTGGGGATCGTATCCAATCTATTTCTATTACCAAATGGAATTGTTACACCAAACTAAGTAATCCACGTTTCATTACTTTATCGGTATCATGCCAATCAATTTCAAACTTATGATCATTATGAGGCTGATTTAAATGAAAATTCTTTTTTTTGGAGTATCATATAAACATCATTGATCAGAGCACAAAATATCTTCGAGGATAGTCTATTCCTTTATAACGGGTGCTAATGAACAATAACCATGAATATGATGAGACTTGGGAGTGGTATACCGATGTATGTGTATTATGGGAATTTTTCTTCTAATACATTGTTTCTCCACCCTTCGATGGTCAACATGAGGTTGTGTTCTTTTAAGAGGGGAAGACTATAAGAACCTTAATTTTATCTCATGTATAGATCCTTTTAATTTTTGACTAATTAATTATTTTTGAGCTAATACGGATGTCTCATGAGGTTATATAGGTTTCAAGGGCGTCTAAGGATTTTTTAGTGAATAGAAAACAGAATGGTTATGAAAATAACTAGGCTTCACATTTAGTAAGACCCATGTATCCCAACCCGCATGGTCTCTCTAAATCGTTCAAGTAACAACCTCAACCACAATATCCTAGAGTAGAAGGTTATTTTATTACAATGGCATAGATACATGAGATCAAATCAGTTAGGATTTGTTAATTAATTAGTCCTATAGAACTAGACATATACTGTAACACCCCAAGCTTCTACGGTACGCTTCTCTTTGAATAATGTGATAGCGTGTGTTGTACGCAACACCGTGTTCTAACACACCATAACTAATCAAACTAGCCGTTATGAATAGTAATACCTACATTTTGAAATTATATATATTTTATATTTGAAAATGGACTTCATTTTTGGATTCGGAATATCGAATTTAGCCTAAGGTGAAATTTTGGTACATTTCGGATAACTTTCATATTTTGATGAATAGTGAAAATTACTAAGTTTTAATTAAGAACAACTTTTTTAATCAAAATAATTAATAGTAATAAATTATGAATTTGAGTGGTTTTAAAGTATATTTAGAATATATTTTTACCATTTAATATAATGTTGGTCATTGGACATAATTTTACAATTAAACCGAACATAAACGAGTGTCAATGTTTTGATAGTTATTATCTCTTAAAAACACGCTTTTTGTTTTGACAGCAGGAATTAATTTTAAATTAATTTCTGCCACTTCTGTGTTTTGAATTTAGGAAAATGGATTCCATATTTGTAATCAGGATGTTCAAATTGTGTAAATAGGTAACTTTTATTTTTAGACATTTTGAATAATTACTGCGGTAAATATTTTATTTACCATGGTTAAGGGTAAATCCTGTAAATAAGGGTTAAAAAATAATATTATAATAATACTAAATTACCCTAAAACGTGTATTAACCCTATTGGTTGATACATGGTCGACCATGGGAATCTTTGGGTCTATTTTGGGACCCCATGGATCCACTTGTAAGTGATAATGACACTTTATTTTAATTAAGTTAAAATGAATACAAAAATGACACAAGCATATATCTTTTAGAAAAACAATTGTTACATAGGGTTATATATGTTGTATTTTAGATTATAAATATTCATTAGAAAGCTAAAAAGATTTACTACATAATGATAGTTTATTTATAATTTTTCGACATTAAATAATTTATTTTATTTATGACACAATGATGATGCAGTAATTACTATAATAGTGAAAAATTAAAATAATTGATATTATAAATACCCAAATAAATATAATATGAAACTTTTAATGAATTAAACTGATTTTCTAGGATAATATGATATATTAGGATTGATTTAATTGACTTTGTTTGAAGTAAACAATCTTTATGAGTTTCACAAAAATCAACTATTGAATAGTGTCAAAATTGACATAAAAGAGTTCTTAAAACAAATATTATATTCTTAATTGATATTAAATTCCTAAAAATCTAAGGTTCGGCCAAGAGACTTATATAATGATAGGTCCATCATTAATGTACCACTTGGGGGTCGCTTGGATGTATATAGTATGTTTATTAACCATATTATATAAAAATACAAAGAGACATTGTAAAAGTGAAACTAATTAACTTAGAGTTAATACTTAAATATAAGGTTAATATAAGTACCCAAACCTGTCTAAATTCTATTGGTTGAGTTGTTTTCGACCTATACCCACCTTAACCTTTGAATAATAATCATTGGAGCCATTAGAAACCGAATATGAATTTATTATAAATTAATATTTCTAGCTTTTCCAAAGGTGCCCCTCACCCCTCTTATAAAAGGGCACTCCTCCTTCTCATTTCTTCACACCTTGAAAGCCTTTTGGTTCGGCCAAACTCTGCCCAAATACTCTCCCAACATCCCTCACTACAACCTAGAGGCCTTAGTTTGATCAGAATGCCAACCTAAGGAGCCCTTTTGATCAAATCAAAAGGAAGAACCCGAAGAAGAGGTAATGATTTCACCACCCTTCTCCAAGTTCATTTCTTCTTCCACTTCTTCTTCCTTTGTTCTTACCATTCTAAAATAATAACTCCAGTATCTCACATATACTGTGATGTTATTATAAATATGTTACAACCATATTCAGTATTCTATCCACCCTTTGAATAACATGTCACCATACGTGCGTACGTACGGCTTACCGTCTCCACGCCGTGGTGTAATTGTTATTCAATATATTATTATTTGGATGGGTATAATAATGATGTGTAACTCATGTAAATAATAAATATAACATGTTAGTGATTCTTTATATATGATATAACATCCATTTATATATTATTTTAATATCAAAAGAATGATATTGTCGCTCGTGCGTACGTACGGACTACCGCCTCCACGAACGTGATGAGATTCATTCTCCATCGTATCCATTCAAGTATAATTATCATTTGATGATTTAAAAATGATGTTTAAGGACTAGATATCATTCTGGATATGAATAAAATACAACAACCATGGCTTATGTAACAAAACATATAAAAGAAAATGAGTAAGTTAACTCCTGAAACGACGATAATTCTAAGATATTATTAACAAATCAATGTTAAAAGATCATATATGATATCATATTATTATATATGATTCTTGTATAATTTAATAACAACTATTTCACCATTATAAATGAGGTTAACCTACCCCAACCAAGGAAAATTACAAGGTAAGGGTTTATTTCACAATTTCTTCATTATCTGAGGTTGTTTATACGTAATAATCTACTGGGATCTCTTTATCATCCACATCCATGTTTCTTAACAATGCATTTCAAAACATTTTTAAAATTTACTAGAATATGAGTTAAAGTCATTTATACCCTTTCTGACTTTTATAAGTCGTTTATAAAGGAATCTTTCGGTCGTTTTCAAAACAAGGTCCTTTTTAACCTTTTTGACAGAATTGAGGTAAGAATGTTTTTTTAACTTATACGGCAGGTGTGGTTATTTTACGCCGTTATAAAATCTTCAAAGCTTTCCTTACAAGCTTATAAGAATATTTTCAAAGAAAATGTTTTATTTTATATGGATCTTAAATGATTTCAAAATAAAAGGAGATATTTCTTTAAAAATAATTTTGATTTCATCTACGTCAACATCTTTGATGGATTTTACGATTATTTGAAGTTGATTTATT
The DNA here is from genome assembly GCA_963277665.1 of Viscum album. Classification (NCBI taxonomy): domain Eukaryota; kingdom Viridiplantae; phylum Streptophyta; class Magnoliopsida; order Santalales; family Viscaceae; genus Viscum; species Viscum album. Next base: position 784,456,292 of record OY728151.1, read on the forward strand.
ATGATACAAAACTTCTATATTGTATTGAAGGTTTTGTGATATGTTTGACTATGGATGTGCTATTTTTATACCATTAATAGTTTATGGTGAAATTATTGACATTTCGTATTCTAGTTTTAATACGAATGTTTATGTTATGTTTAAACCTTTTTATATGGGAATGCATTGGACTTAATAAGTGACGGGTGGAGCCCGCTATAGCTCCTCGATGCATCGGTAGGTCTCATGAGACAAACTAGTGTCTTGGCACAAGGCCTTGACAAAATCTTATTTGTAGTCTTGGCACGAGGCCTTGGTTATGTGGTTATGATAGTCTGGCATTATGCATTCCAACATTATGAAAGTGGTTATTGATTTTTACATGTGATTATTCAATTAGTAGAATATCCATGTGAATAAGTAAATGGCATTATTTCATTTTATTTATGCCATACCTTGTTGAAAGTTCATATTTAAAAGGCTTTTGTTTTAGTTATACATTGCCTTAAATGTTTATTCTTATTTATGAAAGCTTCCGCTATATTGTTATCCTTACGGGGCATTTGAGCTCACCCCTTTTCTATGTTTTATTTTTCCCAGGATGTGAAGAAGTAAGTTATGAATGACCTGCAGGGATTTTATGAGGGGTTAATAGTGTGGATTGTGGAAACAATATGTTGTTGTAGTAGTTTTTCATTTTATGATGTAATGTAAATCTTATGAATATATCTAGTGTTTCCAAGGCTACTAAACCAATCGGTCTTTCGAGATTTGATCTTTCTTGTGATCATGCCAATGTTATGTAATAATGCACCGACTCTGGGTAACTGGGGTCAGGGCGTTACAGTTGGTATCAGTGAAAGTTTAGTACAAACATTGGAAGCTATATTTAGATAAACTCTGATTAGAGCACGTAGACCTAAGATGAACTTTGAGGATTAGTATAGAAGAACTTCCTAGAATTTTGGTATTGTAGAGATTTTGTGAGTTTTCCAAGCAATACATCCCTGTCTGGATACGAGCAGGTAGAGGCGGCTCTGGCACAGATGTACCTAGGGGTAAAACCTGAAAACACCGCTTTGAGCTAGACTCGAACGGGAACTGGTGCACGACAACGGGCCTTGCTGCACTCTTGGTTACGACACTCCTGGGGGATATGCTTAGGATAACTCTCATTTTCTTTACAAATCATTTTCAAGGGATTATGAGTATATACTTCCTCAAAGAAAACATTCTTATGATTCTGGATTATATCCATAAATAGTTCAATTTATGTTAAGTGTTTTATAAGTATGGGATTATGTATTTTGATTCATAAATTGATCTAGTTTATTCCATTGTTTAGAAATGGCGCCTAGTGGAAGAAATGGAAACCATATCAATGCACGCACTCCATGTAGGGATTGCCCTCCTGCTCAAGATAATTATAGTGGGGATGGTGATGCAACTGGTGCTGATCAGCTAATCACCATACTGGGACAACTTACTCAGGTTATGAATAATAACCTTACCCGTATGGAGCACCCCGATCCGCAACGTGGAGGATCAATGTTAGATCGATTCACGAGGCAACAACCACCAAAGTTCAATGGGAATACAAATCCCTTAGTAGCTGAGCAATGGATATTTTCCCTAGAGAAAATATATCAGGCTTTGGGGAGCAGTGAAAGGGAAAAAGTTATCATGGCAGTTTACCCCCTCACTGGAGATACTGATCAATGGTGGTCATTGATTCAAAATACGAAGGAAGATGATGAAGTATAAAATATGGAATGGAGGGAGTTCAAAGATCTGTTTTTAGAAAAATACTTCCCTCGTGACCATCGAGCAGATATGGAAAGGAAATTTCTGAGTCTGAGACAGAAGGAGGATGAGAATGTCACAAAGTATGAGGCTAACATTACAAGGTTAGCGAGGTATGCTGGAGATTATATTCGCAACCCAAGAAGTAAGATTGATCGTTTCTTTGATGGGTTAAAACCATTTCTCCGTCGAGCGTTAGTCTCAAAATCCTTTTCATCGTACGAAGACATTGTCTCATGTGCTATCAAGTCTGAAAAGGAATTCTCTAAGTCTTATGACTTTAAAGAAAAGCAAGAGAAGAAGAGACCTGCGGATCAATCTGGGAATGGAAATAAGGGGCAGAAGGGAAAGGTTGAATATCCATCTTGTGGTAAATGCGGGAAGAAACATCCTGGTACTTGCTTGATGGGAATGGGAGTCTGTTAAAAGTGTGGTGAAAAAGGACACCAAGCTCATGATTGCAAGGGGAAGAAGGAAGCTACCAATGTTCAGTGCTACAATTGCAGGGAGATGGGGCATTATGCAAATGAATGTCCTAAGCGTCAGGAGAACTTACCTCAGAAAAGGCCAAGGGATCAAGGCCAGGATTATGCTATCACTACTGCTGAGGTAGAAGTTCCGAAAGACGTGGTGGCAGGTAATTTAATGGTTTCCTCAAGTTTAGAAAATGCATTATTTGATTCTGGATCATCGCATTGTTTTATATCTTCCCAGTTTGCTAAGAAAATTTGATATTTCCAATTTGATTTAATAAGGGAGTTGTCAGTTAAAACTCCTAAGGGAAGTATCGTTGCAACAAAGTTTTGTGAATCAGTCCCCATTAGAGGACATAAATTTTCTTTATCTGTTGATTTCATCGTCATACCTATGATTGAGTTTGATATAATCCTCGGTATGGACTGGCTTTCGGACTATGATGTGAAGATTTATTGTAAGAAGAAAGAGGTTACGATTCTTGATGATAATGATAAGGATCACCTTATTTTTAGAGCAGAATCGTCACCACCTAATTCTTATTTAGATCCACCCCCAGTAGCTCAACATAATTCAGTTATTGGGGAGGAAGGGAATGAAATAACTGTCGGTGAGGAAAGGAATGTTCAAATAGAGGATGTACCTGTTGTGAAAGAATTTGTAGATGTATTTCTGGAAGATTTACCTGGACATCCTCCAGAACGAGAAGTTGAGTTTTATATTGATTTGATTCTTGGATCAAGTCCTATATCGAAGACCCCTTATAGAATGGCCACTGTAGAGTTAGTCGAACTAAAGAAACAACTAGAGGAATTGAGTAATAAGGGATTTATTCGCCCTAGTGTTTCTCCATGGGGAGCCCCTGTTCTTTTTGTTAAAAAGAAAGATGGATCTATGAGGTTATGTATCGACTACAGGGAGATCAATGCTATAACGATAAAGAACAAGTATCCCCTACCTCGTATTGATGATTTATTTGACCAACTGCATGGAGCTCAATAATTTTCAAAGATTGACCTTCGATCTGGATACCATCAGTTGTGTGTGAAGAAGGAAGACATTCCGAAAACAACATTTCGAACCAGGTACGGGCATTACGAGTTTACTGTAATGCCGTTTGGATTGACTAATGCACCCTCTGTATTCATGGATATAATGAATAGAGTTTTCAAGGAGTATCTCGATGAATTTGTGGTGGTATTTATTGATGATATCTTGGTATACTCCAAAACCTATGAAGATCATGAAAATCACTTGCGCATTATCTTGAAGACTCTGAGGAGGCATGAATTATATGGGAAGTTTAACAAGTGTGAATTCTGGCTTCAGGAGATTTCTTTTCATGGCCATATTGTCTCTAAAGATGGAATCTCTATTGATCCTTCTAAGACCAAGGCAATACAATAATGGCTAGCACCTACGAGTATAACTGAGGTACGTAGTTTTATTGGTTTGGCAGGTTATTATCAACGTTTCGTCCAGAATTTTGCCCGATTGGCTAACCCATTAACGAAGCCCACACGTAAAGGGGTTAAATTTGTTTGGACAAAAGAGTGTGAAGAATGTTTCGAAGAACTGAAGAGAAGATTAGTCAATGCTCCTATATTGACTCTACCATCGGGGAATGATGGGTTCGTTATTTATAGAGATGCATCGAAGAAAGGACATGGCTGTGTCCTTATGCAGAATGATAGAGTTATTGCCTATGCATCACGACAGTTGAAAATTCATGAACAAAACTATACTACTCATGATCTCTAGTTAGCAGTAGTGATCTTTGCTTTGAAGATATGGAGGCACTACCTCTATGGTGAAAAATGTGAGATTTATAATGATCAGAAGAGTTTGAAGTATATTTTCTCACAAAAAGAACTCAACATGAGGCAAAGGAGATGGCTTGAATTACTCAAGGATTATGATTGTACGATACACTACCACCCAGGGAAGGCAAAAAAGGTGGCAGATGCTTTGAGTAGAAAAGACCATGGAGTTTTGAACAATATGAGAATTGATAGGGATCCAATTTTCATGGATCTAGTGAAGATGGACATGGGAATAACCAGGGAAGGTGAAACATCAATGATTTTTCAAATGGTTGACAAACCATCTTTACTAGAAAGGATTAAGAGTTCTCAGACCGATGATGAAGAATTCCAAAATAAGATTAAAGCTGTGAATGATGGGAGATTGAGAGACTTTGTGTATGAAGTTGGAATTTTGAAATTCGGGAAGAGACTTTGTGTTCCCAATATACCTGATCTAAAAAGGGAATTGCTGGATGATGCTCATAGTTCCAATTTCTCTATACACCCTGGGAGCACCAAAATGTATAGAGATTTGAAGTAACATTTTTGGTGGGACAACATGAAGAGAGAGATTTCTGATTTTGTGTCAAGATGTATGGTTTGTCAACAAGTGAAATCTGGAAGGCAACAGCCTGGAGGAGTCATGCAACCTCTTCCCATACCGGAGTGGAAATGGGACAATGTTACGATGGACTTTGTCATGGGGCTACCAAAGACTCCTAGAAGGAATGATGCAATATGGGTTATTGTTGATCTTCTTACCAAGACAGCACATTTTCTTGCTATAAGAGAAGATCTACCCCTGGAACGTCTAGCAAGACTATATATTAATAAAGTTGTGAGACTTCATGGAGTACCCCTATCGATTGTTTCTGATCGTGATCCCCGTTTCACTTCAAGATTCTAGAAAAGTCTTCAGAAATCCCTGGATACTGAACTTCATTTTAGCACTGCTTACCACCCTCAGACAGACGGACAATCAGAACGGAGTATTCAAACCTTAGAAGACATGTTGAGTTCTTGCTCACTTGACTTTCAGGGTTTGTGGGATCAATATTTACCTTTGGTAGAATTTTCCTATAACAATAGCTTCCATTCGAGTATTCATATGGCACCATATGAAGCGTTATACGGAAAGAGATGTCGTACACCAACCTGTTGGGATGACATTGGTGAAAGAAAACTTGTAGGCCCAGAACTGGTGGAGGAAACGGTGGAAAAGGTGAAAGTAATCCAAAATCACATCGAAGCAGCTCAAAGTAGGCAGAAGAGCTATGCCGATAATCGAAGGAAGGATTTGGAATTTCAAGTCGGTGATCATGTTTTTCTAAAGGTATTTCCGTGTAAGGGAGTCATACGTTTTGGTAAGAAAGGTAAATTGAGTCCCAGGTAAATCGGACCTTTTGAAATTCTAGAACGAATTGGGGTTGTAGCTTACCGATTGGCAATGCCGCCAAGTCTCTCCAAAGTTCACGATGTGTTCCACGTATCTTTATTTAGGAAATACATTCCTGATCCGACGCATGTACTCACCTATGAGGAATTAGAACTGGAACCCGATCTGTCTTATTACGAAGAGCCCGTCAAGATTCTTGATACGAGAGAACAAGTGCTGAGAAACCGGACGACGCGTCTGGTAAAAGTTTTGTGGAGAAACCATAAGATGGAAGAGGCAACGTGGGAACCTGAGGAACTTATGATGAAGAACCACCCGAGTATTTTTATGCAGTAATACCCTAGAAATTGCGAGGACACAATTATTTGAAGGAGGGGAGAATGTAACACCCCAAGCTTCTACGGTACGCTTCTCTTTGAATAATGTGATAGCGTGTGTTGTACGCAACACCGAGTTCTAACACACCATAACTAATCAAACTAGCCGTTATGAATAATTATACCTACTTTTTGAAATTATATATATTTTATATTTGAAAATGGACTTCATTTTTGGATTCGGAATATCAAATTTATCCTAAGGGGAAATTTTGGTACATTTCAGATAACTTTCATATTTTGATGAATAGTGAAAATTACTAAGTTTTAATTAAAAACAACTTTTTTAATCAAAATAATTAATAGTGATAAATTATGAATTTGAGTGGTTTTAAAGTATATTTAGAATATATTTTTACAATTTAATATAATGTTTGTCATTGAACATAATTTTACAATTAAACCGAACATAAACGAGTGTCAATCTTTTGATAGTTATTATCTCTTAAAAACACGCTTTTTGTTTTGACAACGGGAATTAATTTTAAATTAATTTCTGCCACTTCTGTGTTTTGAATTTAGGAAAATGGATTCCATATTTGGAATCAGGATGTTAAAATTGTGTAAATAGGTAACTTTTATTTTTAGACATTTTGAATAATTACTGCGGTAAATATTTTATTTACCATGGTTAAGGGTAAATCCGGTAAATAAGGGTTAAAAAATAATATTATAATAATACTAAATTACCCTAAAACGTGTCTTAACCCTATTGGTTGATACATGGTCGACCATGGGAATATTTGGGTCTATTTTGGGACCCCATGGATCCACTTGTAAGTGATAATGACACTTTATTTTAATTAAGTTAAAATGAATACAAAAATGACACAAGCATATATCTTTTAGAAAAACAATTGTTACATAGGGTTATATATGTTGGATGTTAGATTATAAATATTCATTAGAAATATAAAAAGATTTCCTACATAATTATATTTTATTTATAATTTTTAGACATTAAATAATTTATTTTAGTTATGACACAATGATGATGCAGTAATTACTATAATAGTGCAAAATTAAAATAATTGATATTATAAATACCCAAATAAATATAATATGAAACTTTTAATGAATTAAACTAATTTTCTAGGATACTATGATATATTAGGATTGATTTAATTGACTTTGTTCGAAGTAATCAATCTGTTATGAGTTTCACAAAAATCAACTATTGAATAGTGTCAAAATTTACATAAAAGAGTTCTTAAAACAAATATTATATTCATAATTGATATTAAATTCCTAAAAATCTAAGGTTCGGCCAAGAGACTTATATCATGATAGGTCCATCATTAATGTACCACTTGGGGGTCGCTTGGATGTATATAGTATGTTTATTAACCATATTATATAAAAATAAAAAGAGACATTGTAAAAGTGAAACTAATTAACTTAGAGTTAATACTTAAAGATAAGGTTAATATAAGTACCCAAACCGGTCTAAATTCTATTGTTTGAGTGGTTTTCGACCTATCCCCACCTTAACCTTTGAATAATAAGCTTTGGAGCCATTAGAAACCGAATATGAATTTATTATAAATTAATATTTCTAGCTTTTCCAAAGGTGCCCCTCACCCCTCTTATAAAAGGGCACTCCTCCTTCTCATTTCTTCACACCTTCAAAGCCTTTTGGATCGGCCAAACTCTGCCCAAATACTCTCCCAACATCCCTCACTACAACCTAGAGGACTTAGTTTGATCAGAAAGCCAACCTAAGGAGCCCTTTTGATCAAATCAAAAGGAAGAACCCGAAGAAGAGGTAATGATTTCACCACCCTTCTCCAAGTTCATTTCTTCTTCCACTTCTTCTTCCTTTGTTATTACCATTATAAAATAATAACTCCAGTATCTCACATATACTGTGATGTTATTATAAATATGGTACAACCATATTCAGTATTCTATCCACCCTTTGAATAACATGTCACCATACGTGCGTACGTACGGCTTACCGTCTCCACGCCGTGGTGTAATTGTTATTCAATATATTATTATTTGGATGGGTATAATAATGATGTGTAACTCATGTAAATAATAAATATAACATGTTAATGATTCTGTATATATGATATACCATCCATTTATATATTATTTTAATATCAAAAGAATGATATTGTCGCTCGTGCGTACGTACGGACTACCGCCTCCACGAACGCGATGAGATTCATTCTCCATCGTATCCATTCAAGTATAATTATCATTTTATGATTTAAAAATGATGTTTAAGGACTAGATATCATTCTGTATATGAATAAAATACAACAACCATGGCTTATGTAACAAAACATATAAAATAAAATGAGTAAGTTAACTCCTGAAACGACGATAATTCTATGATATTATTAACAAATCAATGTTAAAAGATCATATATGATATCATATTATTATATATGATTCTTGTATAATTTAATAACAAATATTTCACCATTATACAGGAGGTTAACCTACCCCAACCAAGGAAAAGTACAAGGTAAGGGTTTATTTCACAATCTCTTCATTATCTGAGGTTGTTTATACGTAATAATCTACTGGGATCTCTTTATCATCCACATCCATGTTTCTTAAAAATGCATTTCAAAACATTTTTACTATTTACTAGAATATGAGTTAAAGTCATTTATACCCTTTTTGACTTTTATAAGTGGTTTATAAAGGAATCTTTCGGTCGTTTTCAAAACAAGGTCCTTTTAACCTTTTCGACAGAATTGAGGTAAGAATGTTTTTTTAACTTATACGGCGGGTGCGGTTATTTTACGCCGTTATAAAATCTTCAAAGCTTTCCTTAAAAGCTTATAAGAATATTTTCAAATAAAATGTTTAATTTTATATGGATCTTAAATGATTTCAATATAAAAGGAGATATTTCTTTAAAAATAATTTTGATTTCATCTACGTCAACATCCTTTGATGGATTTTAAGATTATTTGAAGTTGATTTATTATGATACAAAACTTCTATATTGTATTGAAGGTTTTGTGATATGTTTGACTATGGATGTGATATTTTTATACCATTCATAGTTTATGGTGAAATTATTGACATTTCGTATGCTAGTTTTAATACGAATGTTTATGTTATGTTTAAACCTTTTCATATGGGAATGCATTGGACTTAATAAGTGACGGGTGGAGCCTGCTATAGCTCCTCGATGCATCGGTAGGTCTCATGAGACAAACTAGTGTCTTGGCACAAGGCCTTGACAAAATCTTATTTGTAGTCATGGCACGAGGCCTTGGCTATGTGGTAATGATAGTCTGGCATTATGCATTCCAACATTATGAAAGTGGTTATTGATTTTTACATGTGATTATTCGATTAGTAGAATATCCATGTGAATAAGTAAATGACATTATTTCATTTTATTTATGCCATACCATTTTGAAAGTTCATATTTAAAAGGATTTTGTTTTAGTTATACATTTCCTTAAATGTTTAATCTTATTTATGAAATTTTCCGCTATATTGTTATCCTTACTGGGCATTTGAGCTCACCCCTTTTCTATGTTTTATTTTTCCCAGGATGTGAAGAAGTAAGTTATGAATGACCTGCAGGGATTTTATGAGGGGTTAATAGTGTGGATTGTGGAATCATTATGTTGTTGTAGTAGTTTTTCATTTTATGATGTAATGTAAAACTTATGAATATATCTAGTGTTTCCAAGGCTACTAAACCAATCGGTCTTTCGAGATTTGATCTTTCTTGTGATCATGCCAATGTTATGTAATAATGCACCGACTCTGGGTAACTGGGGTCGGGGCATTACATATACATAGTTCCCTTATTACATTGGAAATTAAACTGAGAACAAAACAATGGAAAATAAACTACCAACTTGATTACAATTTAATGATTTCATCGTATTAATGTGAGGAGGGAAAAACGTATAAGGGTGAGATCAAATTCAATGTTAGGGTTAGATATAATGGAATATTAAATGAAGCCATGTTTAAAATAAAAACAGTAAGGTAAATAACTGAAAAAACATGCCCATCAATAAACATAGTTTTAAAATGCTTTCATGTATTTTTTCATAGTGAAAATATCTTGTATAGTAATAATTGAATACTAAATAAAGGGAATACTAAATTATTGGTTCCTTTTTTCTTGAACAAGAAACAATAAATAATTATTGTCAAATTATATGGATATAATCCCATAATATTCTTCTTGAAAATAGATGAAAATGGTTTTTTTCTAATTTATTTAATCTCATGAGACTATTGATGTACTAAGGGGACATCTATAACCGGGCCCCATCCTTAGGGCATGCATTATTTGATCTCAAAATTGTGGGGCTCATATTAACCAGTCCCAAACCCATGTCATACGTTTCCAAATGATTCCTCATATATCAAATAATCATTTTAGTTAATAAATTATATTTCTTATCATCAAATATTTATATTAAATAAAATTAATAGATTTATCAATATTACGCATGTTAATCAAATAAATATCACAGATAAATATGTACTTAATTGTATAATACATACTAAAAAATTCATAGACATGAATTAATGGATTCATAAGAGTAAATAGGCACGATTCATGATAAATTAGGTCTAATTGAAAATAAAACATGTACAAAGTGTTTTTTTAATAAGCATTATAACTGAGCCATCTCTGTTCGATTTAAGGGAAAACACGAATGGGAATTTGAAGAGGACAATGGAATAATTATTTAAATAAAACCAAAAATGAACTGATATAGATTTTCATCATAAAAATATTGATTTTTGAAAAATATTAGTGGCTTAAAATATATTTTGTAGTGAACATGAAAATGTGTATGAAATTGGGATGTTCCCTTTAATCGGACTTTCTTATCTAGGGAATAGAAAAGGGAACCTTTTAAAAACATATATTTCTTACCAAATAATGATGAATTTATCTAGAAAAATATTTTTGTAAGATAGAATTATAATATAGATTATATATATATAATAATTACATTTTGGTAAAGTGATAGAATGCTTATCCCGAATGAAAAATGGTGGTTAGGAGAGAATCCCCTAAACCATTATCATTAATCATATCGTATTCCCCATAAATGTAAAAAATAATAAAATTAAAAAAAGAAGATATTAATGATAAGGTATTTAATGATATGATATATCAAATGGAATAATACATACATGACATAAAAGAAATATTTTTTGAATTAAGAATATATCACATATATAAAATTGAGATGAGAAAACCCTTATAAGGATCATATCATTAGCATATAGATAAATATATGACATTAATATGTGTGAAAAATATGAATCCAAACAATAGACATGGATATAGAATATAAAACAATAATAGGACATTTGACACATATTCATGGAATAACATTTCAAATGGAATAGATGTTTAACTCAACAAATGGAAATTGAGATAAGAAATCATTTACATCATGTATTAATTCCATAAAATATTTTTGAACCTGAAATGTAGTGGTTTTAAACATATTATTAACATATAACATAATAATATTAATATTTATGATGTCATATATGATCCCCTTATAACATTTTACCAGTCATTTTTCAATGATATTTTGTAATTACTCTGGTTTCGGTTGTTAACTAGTTAATTTTCTGATTCATATTTTCATGAATAAGACAATGTTATATTGCATAGGTAAAATATACTAAATCTCCATAATATAATTAATTTCACAAATATCTTATTTAATCATTAAATAAAATTTTATATCAATTCTTTTATGTACAACATAGTAAACTAATGGCACATTTATGTGAAGATGGTAAGCCATATGTACACACGTGCAGTGATTTGATTTTTCTAAATATGGATAAAAGGAATACAATGGTTTTTAATATTCATAATAAACTATTTATATATTGATTATTTTATATTTATTATTTAATAGAGGAAACAACAAATCAATAGGAAGTAAAATAAGAAATGAATTTGAATGAGTTGGTAAAAACAATTACCTCTTCTTCGGTGGACGTCCTTTAGATATATTTTTATGGGTTCTAGAGATGGTATTTATGGAAATAATAAAACTATGTAACAGGGATAAGGATGTCATGATGATAAATTGGTAGGACATCATCGAGATAATAGGCCCATGTTTGTGAAATGAAATGAGTTAATGAGTTCCCTTTTGAAATTGAGTTCATGTCCACCCTTGGAAAATTATCGAAATATTATATTATAATAAATTCAATTTATATCCAAATGTAACCAAATTTCTATTGATCTTGATATAAAATATATAGAGTTGTAATATCATTAAAATATAAATTTATTTCAATTTTTTTTACTTTAAACCATACCATTTTGATTGACATTAGTGGACATAATTTTATTTTAATGGTGGTATGAATTTATTTAATAGTAAAAGGTGGTAATTTTTAGACATAAAATTTCAATTGGAAAATAAATAAAATATTTATTATATTTTTGACCAAATAATTATCAATTTTTATTTTTACATATTTGTTTGTTATTTTTAAATAATTTATTATAATATAAATTTTCTAAAATATAATTACTGTCTATTTTGACAATATTACATACTATGACCTTATGGAAATCATGATATATGAATATATTTGACCCAGGACATTTAACAGAATCCTAATGTGTAACAATCATCTATTAAATTCTTAAATAACCTTGATTAATTCAAATTATACTTATTTTATTATTTTTAATATCATTTATTTTATTGTTTCATTTACAAAATAATTACTGCATCATCATGTCATAAATTTTTTAGGTAATTATATCTTCCCTAAAAATTAAACATAATATACCATGAAGTGTAAAATATTTTATTTTTCAAAATAATATCTATATTTTATGATATTTTCTATGTAACATCACAGTAAATAATATATAGTTATTAAAATATGATTGTGACATATTTGTCTTTTATGTAAATAAAATATTATAAATATCATAACCTCATTCAAATGGTTCCCAAAAATCGTATATAAATTTATATAAAAAAATTGGTTTATTTATTTCGAAATGGATACTTATATTTGTAAAACCCCTTCATTTGAATTTATTTAGATACATAATAGATATATACAAAAAAGAAAGTGTTATTTCATATTTCCTATAATATCAATAATATAAAAGCAATTCTCATTAATCATTTCCCATTAAATTAAAAAAATAAAAAAATTACATGTTATATGTCAAATATTAATAATCCAAAAAAAATCAATGTTTTAGTGAATTTTTTTTATCCTTATCATTTCGTTTTTAACATAAATTACTCAATGAACACATTACTATGGTAATAAATACTACCAATGCTACTCTTCATATTGATCAAGAATAAAATTTTCATATTTAATAAATTTATAAATTTTGAATATGAATATAACATCGATTTTCAATATTCCAAACATTTGTGTAACATAATATAATTTACAACTAAACCAATAGAACTCAATCATGGAGTTTCCTCACTTTCTTGGATTCACCCTTCTAACTGGAGGAAATGATTTTGAGGGTGATAATCAATCCTCTCCAACAATGGGGGAACCTATTGGTGTTTTTGTAAGCATCAACCTTAAACAATACATAATTTTGAGTTAATTCAACAATTCACATTGAGTATTTTCCTCATTTAGACTTCTAGAGAATTAGGCCATAACTCATATTTAAAAAATCCATAAAAATAATAATTTAACACTTTGAACATTTTTAATTTGATCCATTAAAACATTTATAAAGAAATATGGGTTCTTATCAGGTTAAATCATTACTTTCCCATGATCCCATACTTGACTCTTTTCTATTTCCAAACCTATGAAAAACGTTTCAAATCATGGGATGAGCATAAAAAGATTTATAAGGGATACAAAAAAACGAAAAACTCTTAGCCTCTCTAAAACATCAAAACCATGAATAACTTATCATAAATTAACACTTTTCACCTTTAAGAATTTGTATAATACACTTCACCGAATATAAGTTCATAGATAACCATTATATTTGAAATAAAAGTATTACCATAAAACCCATAGAACGTATCATATAACATATAAAAGAAAACATGGGACATAATCATACTTAAATTTATTTACTATTCCATCGAATTCAATAAATATCATTCCTATAAATAGAATAGACATATGGCCAAATTCCATACCGAATGAATTAGAGGTTATAACATAACTAACCATCATTGGTTATCATAGAACCACCAATATTTTCTTTATCACATAACAACCTATATTTTTTTTATCTTGTAACGACCCAAAAAATTACCACGTACGAAAACATAATCATAAAATATAAAGAAAGTATATTGAGAAAATAATCATTCCACTTTGAAATCCCAATAGTACATTTCAATATATTGACATAGTAAATCCTTTCTCCAAACCATATTCAATACCAAAATACATGAATAAGGTATATGTTATTTATTTTTATTTTAAGAACAATACAGTGGGTAGAGGAAGGCAAATATAAAATAATGGTTGTCCCATTAAAGAAGTCATTGTCACTACATATGTTAAAAACATTTGTTTTTTCATTTAGTTAAAATATTAATATATAAAAGTACCCCTTTTGAAAACCATTGAATGAAATTGAAATTAAAAGAGTTTATTATACACTGTATAAAATAAGGTTGTGCATATTATCGAAATATGCCTCAATGAATTGATATTGAGTTGAACTCCCTTATAATGATCATATTATTAAATTAAGGATACATGTGGGAAATAAATTAAGTGTAAAAAAATATATATTTGTAACATCCCGGACCTGGGTGACACACAACGGGTGCCCGGAGCCCAGTTCGCCATGTGACCTCAATGGAATTTTCCAAAACGCCAGAGGCTGGTGACTAGCAGCGAGGGCCCAGGTCTGATAGTGGGGAAACTATGCCCTCATTTTTCAAAGTGTAGCGCAATGGAATTTAAATAAAACATACAATGAAAGCGGAAGTAGTAAACCATACACATCTGAAATAAACTACAACAATGGATATAACCAACTGTATATAAATGATGATGCTACATGTTTCATGTTATAAGAAAAAATCCAGAACATGGTATACATCAATGGAGTACAACAAAAGCAGAGTACAATAACGCAAAACAAACGGCTGGCAGCGGAATCGCGAGCCAAGGCTCGGTCCCATGCCCTCGTACTCCACAGCAACAATCAAGTACCTTTATAGGGACTCTTTCCCATATCTACTCCTGCAAAAACGTAATCTGTTTTGGCCGAAAAGAGTGACCCAAACAGGGTGTGATAAATATATCTCAATAGGCACACAACAAATGCCTATGCCCAACTGCATTCTAACATGCAAAAATAGTGTGCAGAGGTAAAATTCAATAAATTAAGCATTAATCAAAAGTAACTAACTACCAGTTATATTTCCATTTTTAGTATTCATTTAATCGATTTAAATATTAGAAATCACCCCAGTGCATTTCTATGTAAACAGTCCACATCCTCAGACAAGAAAAATCTTCCCCTTGGGTAAGCAGAATCTGACCCGCATGTATAGCCCTCGGGCGTAACAGAAGTTTCCCTTAGGTATCGGAAGTCTCTCCCTTAGGCACAGAAGTCAAGCCCTCAGGCATGAAAGGCTTCCCTGAGGCGAATTAACTACATCCCTCAGGCTAAAAAGTGCAGTGCCCACAGGCTAATCACAAACACGCCCTCAGGCTAAACAGGTAACCATCCCTTTCCCAACATGTCAAAATGCAGTAATCGGGAAATTCCTCTCAAGGAAATTCTATAATTACTACATTCAAGGCATACGCTCGGGTATCCTGGACAAATGGCTAAACAGTGAAACACACCCCCGGGGTCGTTCCAGATCCAAGAAATGATCCCAACCATCATTTTATTATAACAATTTAATCACCTATGAAATTCTAGGCATTAAATATATCAACGAACTCAGCCACATGACACCCCAACATGGGTTTGTGGCACGATAACGCACAAAAATGCATGACAGTTGGAAATTTACACAATGCCACCTACCTTATACCCCAACGAACGTTATACCCGAACGCCGACTCTAGAAACGCCCAAGAATGGTGCATATATGATGAATAACAAAAACCAAACAAACGTAAATGACTTTTTTTAGGAGAAGAATTGGTAAGAACAAGCCAAGGAGGTGGAATCCCTTACCCGTGCGGTTCCAACGGGATCGTCCGAGGCGGAAACATATTCCTGAAGAACACCCGGTGGATCTTCTAAGGTCTGGCCTCCTCCTTTGGCTCCAAAATGGCTCAAATGTCTCCTCTTCCAAATGAGGAGGCTACTGCCTATTTTAAGATGAAAAAATAATGTTCAGTACGTGTACTTATGAGTACATGGCATGTACTTATTTCATTTAATTGTTCCTCTGGCGGCACTGCCACACTGTTCATTCGTCGACATGAGTACACAACATGTACTCCCAATTACACGGTGTGTACTGTCGCCCAGCTAGCAGCTGCTCCACCACCTTACTGTTTAGGCCTGTTGACTGACTACATAGCATCTAAGGTACCACTATGCTGTGTGTAGTCGGCTCCTACACCCTTCTTCACTGGCATGGCTACATGCCCCGTGTACCCATCCCACATGGCCAAAAGTACACAACATGTGGAAAAGTACATGGCGTGTAGTTCCAAAATTTAGGATTTTCCCCATTTACCATATTTTCTCAAAACACTTAAATAAAAGAAAAAAAGAAGCCCGTACCTCAAAAATAAGAATCAGGTTCTTACAAACATCCTCCCTTATAGCAATTCATCCCCGAATTGACCTTCAAAGGGTGGCAAAGAATAAGCTCAGAACAGCTCTGGCCACTGAGCACGTATGTCAGCCTCCCGCTCCCAGGTCTCATCCTGCACTCGGTCATGCTGCCATAGAACCCGTACGAGAGGAACTGACAGGCCTCCGAGAACCTTCATGCTCCTATCAATGATACAAATCGGATGCTCCTCAATGGACGCATCGACTTCCAGCTCAACATCCTCAGGCTGAAAGACGTGAGACGAGTCTGAATGATAGCAACATAACTGAGACACATGGAAGATATCGTGCATGGATCAGTATCGCTGTGGTAACTACAATCGATAGGCAACTAGCCCAACTCTCTCCAGAATCTCGAATGGCCCCACATTCCTCGGTGAAATCTTACCATGTCTCCTGATCTGCTTGTGTCCCAGCCTCGGCGAAACATGTAGAAAAACCTGATCCCCGACCACAGACTCCAAAGGTCGTTTGTGGTGATCAGAATAAGACTTCTGATTAGACTATGCGGTATCCATCCACTTCCAAATCAACTGGACCTGTTCGGATGTCTCCTGTATGATCTGTATCCCAAGTAAAGTTGCCTCACCTACTTCTAACCAGCACAAAGGTGATCAGAATTTCATTCCATATAAAGCATCGTAAGGTTCCATCTCAATAGTCTCCTGAAAACTATTATTATATTCAAACTATACTAAGGGTATATGCTTTTCCCAAGAGCCCTCGAAGTCTAGGACGCATGCACGTAGCATGTCCTCTAGAACCTGTATTGTACGCTCTGACTATCCATCGGTCTGAGGGTGGTATGCTGTGCTCAGAAGCACCTGTATTCCCAACGTCCTCTAAAAACTCTGCAAAAATTAGACATAAAGCGGGAATCCCTATCAGAAATTATGGAAAGAGGGACCCCATGAAGACATACTATATCTCGCATAAACAGTCTTCCGGGATCGTCCACACCGATGGTCTCCGTGATCGGTAAGAAGTGATCTACCTTCGTGAGTATGTCCACAACAACCCACACGGCATCATTGCCTCGAGGTGACCTCGGAAAACCCATCATGAAATCCATCACGACATCATCCCACTTCCACTCTGGAATGGGTAACTGCTGTAACAGCCCAGATGGCCTCTGGTGCTCTGCCTTCACCTGCTTACATGTGGAACACCTCGTAACAAAACCATTTATCTCTCTAATCATACCCGACCACCAGTACTGACGCTTCAAGTCATGGTACATCTTGGTAACCCCGGGATGAATTTCCTAAGATGAAGCATGAAACTCCCACCTCAGCTCCTCGCATATATCACCTAGAACCCATAACTGTCCATGGAATCAAAAAACATCATCATAGCCTATCGTCCAACTGGGAGGAGGGTCCACATATGCCACTGATTCCCATAGAACTAGGCCTTCTGAATCTGATAGCTACCTCATCCTCACTCTATATAGGTGGGTAGAAGTCACAGTTAACGAGGAAAGATAAGTCTTCCCCTGACTATCGTGCACCTCCATATGCATCTCAGAGAACAAGGGCATGAGCTCCCACTGACCACTAGCCTAATGCACCGCCTGTATCTATGTCTTCCTTCTCAGTGCATCGACTACTGCATTACCTTTACTAGGTGTATAGGCATGCTCAAAATCGAAGGATTGTAGGTACTCGACCCACCTCCTCTACCTCAGATTCAGGTCATGCTGAGTAAAGATATACTTGCGGCTTTTGTGGTCGGTGAAAACCACAAAACGATCTCCCAATAGATAATGTCTCCAACAGTGCAACGCCTGCACAACTTTAGCCAACTCGAGATCATGCGTCAGGTAATTACTCTCATGTGGTCTCAACTGCTGAAACCCGTATACAACAAATCGATCGCCCTACATCAAAAATGCTCCCATCCCATTCCCTGATGAATCACAGAAAATTATATATCACTTCCCATACTCTGGGAGTATCAGGATTAGTGCTGATGTCATCCTTCCCTTCAAGTCCTGAAAAGCTGTCTTGCATGCTTCTTACCAAACAAATATCACACACTTCTTATTCATTCCCGTCAATAGTTATGCTTTGCAGGAGAAGTCCTATATGAAGTGTTTGTAGTATCTAGCCAGCCCTAAGAAACGTTTTATCTCAAACACGTTCATAGGTTGCTCCCAGGAAACTACTGCTCTCACCTTCTCTAGGTCTACTGCAACTCCTGCCTTTGAGATTATATGACCCAGGAAGTAAATATGGTCCACCAAAAAGTGGCACTTCGAGAGCATAGCATATAGAAGATGCTCTATTACTGTACTCAGTACGATCTCAAGATGGGTGGCATGGTCGTGTCGAGTGCGAGAGTACACCAAGATGTCGTCCACAAGTACAACCACAAAAGAATCCAGATGAAGATGAAACAAACAATTCATCATAGATATGAAATCTGTCGGCGCGTTCGTTAGTCCGAACGACATAATCGTATACTCATATAGAGCATACCCACTCATGAAAGCTGTGAGAGGTATATCAGATGTTCTAACGCACAGCTGATGATATCCTGATCTCACGTCAATCTTAGAGAACACTCATGGACCACTAAGCTGATCAAACATATCATCTATCCTCGACAAGGGATTTCAATTCATAACCGTCAACTAGTTCAGATTCCTATAATCCACGCAAAATCTGAGGGTACCATCTTCCTTCTTCGTAAAAATTACCGGAGAACCCCAAGGAGAAGAACTAGTTCGGATAAAACGATTTTCCTGTAACTCCTCTAACTGCCTCTTGAGCTCCTCCCGCTTAGGCGTGGCCATCCTATAAGGAGGAATTGACACCAGTGCTACCCCTGGGACATGATCTATAGAGAAATCCACCTCATGCACCGAAGGTAGAACTGAAAAGTTGTTCGGGAAGACATCTCTTAAACAATCAACAACTGGAGGAATATCGATCTGAAAAGTCCTCTGATTATCCAGATACAAACTCGCTATCTGGGATGTGACTCCACCTCTCCCATGATGCTCTGGTTTAGCTCAACTCACCTGAACGTCCCATTCTCCCTTGTTTATAAACTCTCAACCCTCCGGTGACGTGAAACTCTACCTGCGACGATAGCATTCTACAAAAGCTCGAAAGGGAACCAACCAGTCTATCTTGAGAATGACATCATAGCTCGTTATCTTCGAGACATAGAGGTCCCAAAGGAAGTGACACCCACCAACATCAAGGGGGAACACCTTGCACTAACAAACACAAGCCATATGACTCCCCAAACGAGTGTCTAGAGTCTAGATATCGGAAGAAGTAGAAACATAGATCCCAAGCCTCTCTACAATGGATACAGATATGAAACTATCTGTATCACCCGTATCGAAAAGTACTGAAGATAAGACAGAAGCTACTAGAATAGTACCTCTGACTGTCGAAGGTCCGGGATCCTTCTCCCGCTGGGTCTGTTGCACTGCATATGCCTGCACAGTGTTGTGGCCCTACGACACAACCTGGCTACCCGGAGTTGTCCCACCCTGCTGCCTCTGAGATCCCGGTGTCTGGCTACCACAACCACGACCAACATCTCTTCCTGTACTCCCTGACATATTACAGTTCCATGACTGGTAAGAAGCCACCAGTCGTTATCCCACAAGTGGAGTCTATACCGAACCCCTCTCACTAGCCACTGGTGGAAAATCCCTGCAAAAGCATTACAGATGACCTATCTTGACACAATCTCGGCACTCCACTGGGTCTTGTGGACACTGTGGTCTCTTGTGCCCCTCTCTGCCACACTGGTATCACCTGATCGGACCACCTGAAGAAGTTTCATGGCTGGTACTACCACCCTGAGAGAAGTCCATTTTTCTCTTCCTCTTGCTAGTAGAATTAGTACCAGTAACTGGTGCTGAACTGCCCTGACCCACACCACTTGATTCCCGCAGGATCCTATATGTAATCAATGAATGGTTTACAATCGCATGTACAGTATGCAACCTGAAAACATTCACAAATGCTCAGATGTCATACCAATGACCATCATCAAAACTTCTAGCTCTCAACGTCTCATTACCCACCAGCACAGGTGCAAAGCGCTGAAGCTCCGTAAACCGAGCAGAATAGTCCATCACCGACATGGTGCCCTGATGCAGATTCATGAACTCTCGAGCTCTATCTGCCCTCAGCGTCCCGGGAAAGAAGAATTCATAGAAGACTACCTGAAAATCATCCCACGCCATGTCCCTGTGATTCTCTGTCTGGGTGGTAACATCCCACCACTTCTTGGCTGGATCACGCATCATTTAAGTCGCGAGATTTACCCTCTACCCTGGTGGAATTTCCAGAGGCTCGAAAGTAATCTGCATTGATCCTAGACAAGACTTCGTATCCTGTGGTCCGCCGTCCCCGAAAAACATAGTCGGATGCTGCTTCTGGATGATATGAGTCAGATCAGCCATAGATGTAGCAGCCTGCGGTGCTCCCTAAAAGTTCTACATGAACCACACAATGCCTTCAGGGAACTGTGCCTCCGCTCCTGTGTGCGGTACAGTAGCTGGAGTTGCATCTGGATCTGCTAGAGGATCAACTGGTAGCCCATGGCCCACGATCTCTGAAGTATAATCGTCACCGGTCTCCTGGCGAACAACTCACGGTCATCTAGGCAGCATGACACTACAGGGTCAAAAGCACACCTCAGATTCAAGATTATCAAGAATGAAATGAAGAAACCACAAAGGGAACAAGAGGAAGAAGGAATTTCAATATTTTCATAACAAGACTACACGGTGAATACACTGACTACACGGTGTGTACTTGACTTTCCTTCCCCTTCCCGGGTCCTTCTATATGGCTAAGCCACATGACTTCTGTTGAACAAAAACTAAACGGCAAGTATAATATCCACATGGAGTGTATGTTGTTATTTTCCAACTGTCTGTGACGTCTGTGACTTGGCCGACTACTCGTCTTGATACTACACGGCGTGTTACACCCATACACGACATGTACAACACCTAGTTTTCAGCCACACGACTAACACCACATGGTCTGTCCTCGGACTAGACTACACGACCTTTCCCACAGGTACACGGCGTGTTAATGGAGAGGTGACACCGGCCCATGTTGTTCGTAACACGGCCGCCTCCCCAGGTTACACTACACAGCATGTTCATCATTGAAACGATGTGTTCTGTACCGGAGTTCACCGACCCATGTTGTTAGTTACACGGCCAGACTCTGGGTCAACACTACATGGCGTGTACATTCGGTACACGATGTGTTTTACCCAAGCATTTCCCTACCCTGTGTCGTCGCCCACACAGTTTGTGACATGGTAAGAGACTACACGAAGTGTACTTAGGGTACATGGCATGTACAAAAAAAGTTAATTTTTATTCCCGAAAAAAAGAACATACACGACGTGTATAAAAATACTACACGGCGTGTATACTGGGTTTCCAGACATTATTCCACAGAAACATCCCCGGAACCTAGAAAATACCATAAAACAACACCTAAGCATCAAATTATGACCCTTGAGGGATTATACTCCCCACAAATCAATGTTTGACATCTTATCTGTGTTATAGCCAATAAACAGTCAATGATCCACCAAATTTCTGTCAATGGGGGACCATACTCCCCAAAAACCAATGATTGGAATCTATTATATAAAAAAGTTCACACAGGAGAATAAACTATCACAAAGCAGTTATTTATCTAGCAGTTATCACACCAACATGATCCTCTAGCATAAAAACTATCACAACAACATGCAAATTATAAAGCACCTACATGGCATAGAAACTGTGGATAACATGTGATATCTATCATTTGCCTCTATGATGCAAGACATGGCATACCATCATCTCATAGGGTTGCAACTAAATAGAACCCATAGATAATATATTAACTGCAAAACCTCAATGTGTGTCACCCAACGGTGAAAATATATCAACTGTAAAATTTTAAAAATCAAAAGAATGAAAAATATGAGGTAGAATGGATTTTCCCTATACACGGGTTAGATACACCCGAGCACAACATATTACCATCTTCCGTTCCGTCCTATCCCAGACTACAGATCCAAATAGTAATTCAATGAAAATAACTCCATTTGATACCACTTTGTAACATCCCAGACCCGGGTGCCACACAACGGGTGCCCCGAGCCCAGTTCACTACGTGACCTCAAGCACATTTCACCAACCTCCAGTGCCTGCCGACGAGCAGCAAGGGCCCAGGTCTGATAGTGGGGAAACAATGCCCTCATTTGTCAATGTGTAGTGCATCAGAATTTAATTAAAACATACAATGACAACAGAAGTAGTAAACCATACACATCTGAAATAATCTACAGCACTGGATATAACCAATAGTATATAAATGATGATGCAAAATGATTCATGTTCTATGAAAACAGCCATAACATGTTATACATCAATGCAATATAACAAAAGCAGAGTAAAACAATGAAAAAAAATAGCCGGCAGTGGCATCACGATCCTAGGCTCGGTCCCATGCCCTCCTACTCCACAACAATAGTCAAGTAACTGTTTAGGGACTCTTTCCCCTATCTACCCCTGCAGAAACGTAATCTGTTTGGGCTGAAAAGCTTGCCCCAAGTAGGGTGTGAGAAATATATCTATGTAGGCACCCACCAAAGGCTCGTGCCCAACTGCATGCTAACATGCAACAATAGTGTGTAGAGGTAAAATGATATAATGTATGCAGTACTCAAAAGTATCTAACTACCAGTTATATTTCCATTTTTAATATTTATTTAATCCATTTAATGATTATAAATCACCACAGTGCATTTCTAAGTAAACAGTCCACATCCTCAGATAAGAAAAATATTACCCTAGGGTAAGCCCAATCCAACTTGCAGGTATAACCCTCATGCGTAACAGAAGTTTTCCTCAGGCGTAGGAAGTGTCTCCCTCTGGCACAGAAGTCAAGCCCTCGCGCACAAAAGGTTTCCCTCAAGTGAAATAACTACAACCCTCGGGCTATAAAGTGTAGTTCCCATAGGATAATCAGAACCACGCGCTTAGGATAAACAGCTTACCGGGCCATGACAAACGTGTCAAAATGTAATAAACGACCAATTCCTCTCAAGGAAATTCTACAATTACTACATTCAAGGCATACCCTCAGGTATCCTGGCCAAATGGATAAATAGTGAAACACACCCCCGGGGTTGTTCCGGATCTAAGCAACGATCCCAACCAGTATTTTATTATCACAATTTAATCAACTATTCCATTATATGCATTAAATATAGCAATAGCCTCAGCCACACGACACCCCAACATGGGTTCATGGAACGAAAACGCACAAAAACACATGACAGTTAGAAATATACACCAAGCCACCTACCTTATATGCCAATGAACGTTATACCCGAACACTGACTCCAGAAACGCCCACGAATGGTGTAGATCTAACAAACAAAAAAAAACCAAACAAATGTAAATAAATCATGTTAGGATAAGAATGGGTAAGAACCATCCAAGGAGGTGGAAGCCCTTACCCGTGCGGATCCAATGGGGATCATCCGATACGGAAACCCATTCCAGATGAACAACCGGAGGATCATCCAAGGTCAGGCCCCCACCTTTGGCTCCAAAATGGCTCAAATGTCTTCTCTACCAAATGAGGAGATTACTGCCTATTTTATACCTAAAAACAAATTACACAGCGTGTACTTCTGAGTACACGGTGTGTACTTCTTTCATTTAAATGTTCATCTGGCGAAACCGCCACACTGTTCATCCGTCGAAATTAGTACACAACATGTACTCCCAAGTACACGGCGTGTACTATCGCCCAGATGGCGGCTGCTCCACCGCCTTACTGTTTAGGCCTGCTGACTGACTACATGGCGAATAAGGTTCCACTACACGACGTGTAGTCGGTTCCTACACCCTTCGTCGTCGGCATGGCTACACGCCCCGTGTACCCATCCCACATGGCCAAAAGTACACAACGTTTGGAAAATTACATGGCGTGTAGTTCCCAAATTTATGATTTTCCCCATTTTCAATATTTTCTCAAAACACTTAAGGAAAATGAAAAAGAAGAATCTCGTACCTCAAAAATAAGAACCGGGTTCTTACAATATTCAACAAATATATGTGGATATTTGGTATAATAAAATCATAGCTAATTCACACATATTTTTGGAAAAACAAAAATAATGACATAGAAATTTAACTTAATGAATGGTGATTGAGTTAAGATTTCTCTTACATTGAGTCCAACTCATCACTTACAATAGTTATGTGTCTGATTAATAATCATAGTTAAATTTCTACTTTCCTAAGAAATTTTTTCATTTTTATTAGTCCTCGTATAAAAATTATTACCATGTTATATATATTACATAATTATTTATGTTCATATCAGACGTTTTTTTCATATTCGGTACTTAAGTGGAAAAATGACCTTTTTTTGATGAAAATTGTCCACGTGGTAAAAATATAATCATCTCAATAACATTATTAATGATTTAAATATCATATATATCAATTATATATGTATTTATAATATCCATTATATTGGTAGATAAGAAATAAAATTCACCATTCATGAAGACGGTACGACGTACTTACGCATGAACTCTACTTCCATTTTGTTCTCATATTAAACGAATAATAATCAAATGATATGTTTATTATAATACTAATGTTATATTAATGTCATGTAAATTAAAAATTTTTAATAAATCCAAACTTCATATGTTCCATTTATTATGGGGACAAGACATATCGATTTGTGTAGGTGGTAGTCCATACATCCTTAAACAAAATTATCATATTTACACAACATGGAAAACATAGAAGTATGTTCTAAAAAAAATTACAGAAGAATATGAAAAAAAATAAATATAATATATATCATATGTAAAAAATGTTCCATTATATCGGAATATATGAGTGGGGATTGGGAAAAATTTAACAATCATCATTTCGCGAGGCAATAGTTCACCGTACATAGAAACAATATGTTCGTTATCCATTTAATGGAGGTGTTTGTAACTGAAGATTGAAAAAATATCTTGATAAAATATTTGAAAATTAATGATACTGGTTTTGTTATGTAATTATATAATAAATAATATTTTGGGAGTGGATAAAGAAAAATAAACTAAAAAGAATGAGAGATAATATTACATCTTAATCAGGTCACTTCTTTTGATTTATACCAAAAGGCATACATGGGGGCTTTTAGCCTCATGTGAGGATTCTAGGATGATTTAAGGGATTCTATTAACATGTATGCATAGATAATGGCTGAATGAAAAGTCATTTAAACTGTTAACATATGATACAGTTAGGTTCCGTTTTATAGGAGGGATAAGGGGATCTTTAGGAATGTCTAGAAATATTAATTTATAATAAAATAATTTTCACTTTCTAATGGTACAAAATTAATTAATTTCAAATATAAGATGATTTTGGGTTGTATCATCTATATCTAATTAAAATGAGACATATTTGGAAAAAAATTTAGTCATTATATTTTGGGTTAAACCCTTATTTTACATTTTTAAATCTTATTATTATAACATGATATTTATAATTCGTGTGTCCATGTAATTACAATAACATGTTAAAAGACCAAAAAAATAGCATTAATGATATATTAGGACTTATCTGAACAATTTTGTCTAATCATCATTTTTTAATTTAATAAAATTTAACAAAATATATTATATTTTATGTTATCAATTATATCACTTTTGAAACTATTCATATATAAAATTACATTAAATTACAAAAAATTTATTACATTGAATAAAATATATTAACTGAATAAAAAATGTCACATTCATATATTAAATTTGTAGATGGAAAAAATATTTCAAATAATTTTTATTTTGAAATTTATAATATCATTGACATTCTATTTTATTAACGAATTAATCAACATTGTGTCATAATTAAATTTAGATATTTAATGTCTAAAAATTTTATATAAAATACCATAATGTATGAAATATTTATAGATTTATAATTAATATTTATTGGAAAAGATATCATTTAAATAAACCCATATTTAAATTTTTCAGTATTAATATTTTTGTTTATAACATATTTTCCATTGCATTAAATTAATAGATATAATTGTCATAATCACCACCAAGTGGATTTTAAATGCCAAATTTTCATCCAAAGGGAATTTTTTGTTTGAAATATGTCATCTAATAATATTATGACATGTTTTAGGGTAGTATCATATTATTATAATATAATTTTTACCCTTATTTTCTTGATTTACCCATTAACTGTGGTGAATAAAAATAATTACTAAAGTTTATTTTCATAATTTCCAATAATGTAAGTATTTATAAAATTTGGATCTTATAATTAAAAATATGGAATCAATTTTTCTAAATTCAAAATGAAATACATGATGTACTAATTTTATGATTCATTCTCATTTTCAAATCAACAAAATATATTTTTCTAATATTAAAAAATATGAAAATATTGACACGTGTTTATATAAAATTTCAATGTGAAATTACATCCGATGATATAAATTGGATTAAACTATAAAAACGTAATCCAATTATACTTTTAAACAAATTAAAAGGACAACGTAACTATATAATAAAATTATAAAAATGTGAGTTTTGAATTTAAATGTATTATTTTTCCCTATTCATTAAAAAATGAATTTTATCATAAAAATACAAAAAATTATAATAAAGAATGTTTTTATATCTTTATTCAAAATGAAAAGATTATTTTTAAAAACAGAACATGTAATTGTGGAAAAAAATATATTTTAAAAGGGTTTTTCATTAAATGGCGGTAAAAATGCCTTTTTTGAAAACTACTTCTTTTATGCTTAAAATTGATTTTATTCTTATATCTTCTCTATAAAACCAATGATATTTATTTTAAAAAACATATTGATTTTATATTTCATTAATATAATCCAAAAACTTGGGATATGATTTTATAAACACTATTATTATCATTTAAATATGTTTTCATAAAAAAAAAGACCTTTATATTGAATTAGTTTCAATTTCTATTTCTAATAATGTTGGTAAGAAATGAATCATAATAATAAAAATTTAGACCATATATTAAAATTTTAGTTAATACTATTCATTCTCACCATTGTAATGTCAAGGTTATAATGGTACCGTTAAAATAACAATATTTATTTTCTTGTTTAAGTTCGATTTATCATATAATGTATGATATTAAATATAGTGTTTCTTTGTAAAAATAGGGATGAAACATCCCCCCATTTAATAAAATGCATCCTTGCAATTCTAATTTGTATTCGGTAACAAGGGTAATACATTTCAAGATACATTTATTGTAATTCCACATATCAAAAAGGGTTAAAAAACTACAACATTAAATGAATTAAAGATATGTTAAATGTCATGTAAGATAACACACAATTTGATTCCATGTAAAAAAACATGGATATAGAAGAAAAGAACTAAATTGTTCTAATTGTGTGTGATAGAAGGCATGATCCTGAGAAAGTAAACAATCAGAAAACCACAAACATGTTATGGTGTAAAATGATCATTGATTTTGTAGAAGGAAAATAAATGGAAAGCTTTTATATTTTAATAAACCTTTCATAAAGTTGGGGAATTTATTTACGACATTGACTAAGAAAATAAGGGAAAATACTAAATTGTCAACTTGAGTTTTATAATTTAATAAATTTATTCCACAAACTCATATTTTCTCAAAAATTGAGTATTCAATATGTCTTGGTCCCACTAGAAGCACTAGAATCCACTTCCATAGAATCACATAATCCACAAAGGATTAATTATCAATTCTTCTTGTTAGGAAATATTTATCAAAACCAAAATTATTCAGATAAAATCAGATAATTCCCCCAAAAGAATAAATCATTTTATTCATTATAAAATATTTTAAATCAAAAAAAATTAATTGTAAAATCCAAAGTTCAACAAGTACCATTTGATAAATAATATTCCTTATAATTCATCAAAAAAATCAGAACTAAGAGTGAAACCAAAAAAGATATAAGGATTTGATAACTTGTCATTCCATGATAAATTGTAACATTTTGCTCTAAATAACTTTAAAAACCCTTAATTTCTAATACCAAATTGTAATTAACATAATCACATTTTTTCCGAGATAGGATAATTAATTCCATAAATAACCAAAATTTCCATAAGTCCATAATGAAGATGATGATTTATCCATAAATAATTCAACCATTATTCTTCAAATAAAATCCCATAGTATTCAATTTACCTTAATCATATAAAGTTCCCAAAATATTGAATGTCTTTCATTTGTACATTTATCACATAATCCCAAGATGATTTTCCAATCCTATGATTATCTACTAGAAAAAATATATGCCCCTAAATCAAGATATTATTGATCCACAATATTATTTAACTTAAAATAATAAGTTATACTAACCATGGATTCACGTATTCCAGTGGTGGGAGATACACCCTTATTTCTCTTTGGTTGTGAGTTCTATTCCTATGGATTTTCCTGACAGGATGCGTTTTCACCAATCACGTGAGTTGTCTATTTTATAAAACTATATAATTATAATAATATTTCAAAAATATTTTAAGGAACAAAAAAACAACCATAACATGTGTCAGAACTCAAAGGATATTTTATTCCTTGCATTTGGCATCCAAAAAACCAAAAACCCATAATTTACTCAAAGGATAACGTATCCAAAAATACAACTAGTAACCACAATATTTCAGATAATAGAGCCTCAAAATGTGTTTCTAAGACATTGAAATTATGATCAACCATAAAAATATAAACTCCTGATGATAAACCCAAATCTTGAGAAAACATCATAATCTCCAATTTTTTATAAACCATTCTCTGATACCAACTATAAGACCCCGACCGTTAAAATTACATAATAATTATAGTATTAATGAATTCAAATTTTGTTTCTTTTCACGTTTATAGTTTTAGAGAATTATGACATAAATAAAACATAAAAACACATATAAAAAAAATTTGACACTTCCAACAGAATCCATTTCTTCTGTAAAACAAAAAATTTCAAAAATATACATGATTTCATTTCATATAAATCATAAAATTTCCATGATCCCATACTTTACTCTATTCATCTTTAAAAACAATGACAAACATTTTTATTCATGGGATGATAATTAAAATATCAGTAAGGGATAAAAAAAGAAGGAAAACTATTATCCTTGCTAAGACATGAAAACTGTGAATACTTTATCATAATGTAAAACTTATAAATTTTATGAAGTAGGAAAATATAATACACTAAATATAAGTTTATTTCATACCCTTTTTAGTAATAAAAATCTTACCATAAAACCCATAGAAAATTAAATTTAACATATAATAGGTATCTTCAGACATAATCATACTTAAATTGAATAAATGTATTATCGAATTCCACAGATATCATTCTTACAATCGGAATAGCCCTATAGATGAATTTAATACCAAATTAATTGTAAGTTATAATGTAACCACCCATATTGGGTTTGTCACGGAACCAACTTCCTTTTTTATCATGTAACCACCCATAAAATGTTTAAGTACCATAACATAATCACAAAACATAAAACAAGCATAATAAGAAAAAAATAACATTTCCACATTGCAATCATAAGAGATATTTTCATGATATTGACATAATAAATACTTTATCAAAACCATTTTCTGTACAACAATACAAGATAAGGGTATATGGAATTTATTATTCATTTAAAAACAATACATCTAGTATATGATGTCAAATATAAATTAATGGTAGTAGTGGTGGGGAATTCATTGTCACTGCACTCATTAATAACATTCCTTCTTTCATTTAGTGAAAATTATCTTATAACAAATATCCCATTTTTTAAATCATTTAATGAAATTAAAAATAAAAGGGTTCATTGTACACCATATAATAGAATATGGTGTATATTATCAAAATATTATTCAATAAAAGGATATTGAGAAGAAGCCCCTTACCAAGATCATATCACTAGATTATGGATAAAAAAATGACAGAAATGATGTGTGAAAACTATATATACACAACCAATATAATATTATATTTAGTGTAAAACAATCACAGGTCATTAAAATATATTCATTGAAAAAAAACCAATTACATGGATATTTAACTCAATGAATGGAAATTGAGTTAAGATTTTCCTGAACTTGTGTCCAAATCATATCATAAAATCATTATATTCCTGAATAATAATTTTATGTTAATTTATAATATTTTGAGAACCTTTTTCAGGATTATTAATCCATTCATATCACATATTACCATCTTATAAAAATTACATAATTATTTATGTTAATATCATACGTTTTGTTGATATTTTGTACTTGAGTAAGAAATAAACATGTTTTTGATGTAAATTGTCTATGTGGTCAAATGTCGGAAATGTCTATAATATTATTCATGAAATAAACATCATATATATCTAATATAATTGTATAAATAATATCATTAATATTACAAGATAAAAAACGAAATGTATCAATCATGGAGATAGTAGGTCGTACGTACGCTTGAACACTACATCCATTTCTTTGTCTTCTTAAAAGAAAAATAATAAAATGTAATGTATATTATAATAATAGTATTACATTAATGTAATGTATTTCATATTGGTTTAATAAAAACATCTTTTAAATGTTCCATTTATATAGAGGATGAGTCATATCTCTTTGAGGAGGCGGTAGTCCACACATCTTCTAATGATATTATCGCATTTACAGAACATGGAAAGAATTAATGTATATAATAAATAAAAATTAGAGAATAATATAAATAAAAATAATATATTAAATATAATATGTAAGGTAGTTTAGATTATAATGGCCACCATGATAAGTGGTTGGGAAAAGATGAACAATCATCATTTCGTGGGGCTGTAGTTCGTCGTACTTAGTAACAATATGTTGGTTACCCATTAAATGAAGGGTTGTGTTAGTTTATATTGAAATATTTTCATAAAATAATCATATTATATTTTGGAAAATGGTGTTTTTTGGTAATCATAGAAGAATAAAATTTGAGGGAGTAGATAATGGAAAAGAAGATAAAAAACACGAGAGAAGGCATTACCTCTTAATCGGGTAACTTCTTTTGATTTATACCAAAAGAAATCATTGGGAGTATTATTTACCTATGTGAGGAATTTAGGATGAGTTTAGCGATTATAATAACAACTTTTTATAGATAATGGTTGAACTAATATTCTTTGGAAGTTTGAATGAAATACATGGATAAGTTATGTTTTATAGCATAGATGAGGGGATCATTAGAAATGTCTTGAAATATTAATTTATTATAAATTTATTTTCAGTTTATAATTGTAGAAAACTCATTTTTGTCAATGATAAGATTATTTTATGTCTTATAACTATTTTGAAAATAAAATAATACCTGTTTTAAAGATTTTTTAAACCTTATCTATTTTTTTAACATTTATTTTACCTTTTTTAATCTTATCATGATACTTTTTTATTTACATTTTGTGTGTTAATGGAATTTCTATAACAATTCATAAGGCCAAAAAAACTGTTATTTATGACATATTAGGACATATAATAACAATTTGGACAAATTTTATATTTTTTGTAATTTAATAACATTTAATAAACTATTTTATATATTATGTTTTGAATTATGTCAATTTTTTCACTATTCATACATGCCTTTATAAAAAATTCATAACAACATTATTCCTTAAAAAAATACCGTAATATAATCCTAAAATGTCATATACATCCATAAAATTGTATAATGGCATCGAATATGTCAAATATTATAAATTATATCATTTATGATATCATTTATTTGAATCTTTTATTAGTGAAGTAATCACTACATCACCATTGATTCATACGTAACATTAATATTATAATGTATAAAAATTATACATATAATAACAAAATGTAGGAATTATTTTTTGATTTTTAATTAATATTTATAGTAAAACAGATAATTTATGTAATATCATATTAAAATTGTTTTTGTAATAAGAGTTATGATTATAACATATTTTCCATTACTCTAAATTAAATGATATAAGTGTCATAATCACCACCAATGGATTCCAAATTCCAAATATTCATCCCACGGGCCTTCTTGGTTTATGATATGTAATCAAATATTTTTATATAATTATAATATTATTTGTACACTTCTTTACATGATTTACTCTTTAACCTTGGTAAATAAAAATAATTACTAATGTTACTATTCATAATATCCAAAAAATGGACCTATTTAAAAAATTCGTATATTATGATTCAAAATATGGAATATGTTTTTTAAAATTCTATACATTGAACTTTTAGTAATAAATTTAATATTAATTCCTGTCGTCAAAAAGAAAAAACATGGTTTTTAAAAGTAAAAATATTCAAATTATTGAACTGCGTTTATATCAAATTTCATAGTGAAATTACATCCAAGGACCAAAATTGTATTAAATAATAAAAACATATTCCAGTTATAATTTAAAACCAATTAAAAACAGAATCTATCTATATATAAAAATTAAATGAAAAAACTGTTTCGATTTAAAATGCAGTATTTTTCAATATTCATTAAAAAATTTATTTTATCATAAAAATACTAAAAATAAAAAAAAAGTAAATTGGGATGACCCTATTATAAATAAATTATTCTTTTCAAATAAAAGAACACATAAAAGGGGGAAAAGGCTACATTTAAATAGGGTTCTCAATCAAATCGTTGTAAAAATGCCTTTTGGAAAAATACTTCATTATGCTTAAAATTGATTTTGATTATATATCATGTCAATAAAACATATAATATGAATTTTAAAAATTATATTGAGTATAAATTTCATTAATATAATCCAAAATATTGATATTATTTTATAAAAACAATTATTTTCATTAAAATGTGTTTTTTATAAAAAAAACATCCTTTATATTTAATTGGTTTTTATTTTAATTTGTAAACAATTTGGTAAACAATGAGTCATTATATAAACACGTGTAAAACATATTTTCATAATTCCATTAATACTAATAATTGTTACCATTATAAATACTAGGATATAATGTTATCATTTAAATAATACTATTCAAATGTTTATTAATGCTCGATGTAGAGTATCATGTACACTATTGAAAATTGTGTTTCTGTCTGAAAACATAGGATGTTACAATTTTAGTGGTCGACAATGATGGGATTCCTAGATCTGTTAGTTTTTTGTTAGCCTAATTGATGGTGGTACTTGTGAAGGATCCTTGGAAGGATCCTTGTGTGAGTACCCTCATATGTGGAGAAAGTATTATCCCTAAAATTATCGCCTATATTCTATCTAGTTAGTGAAAGAGATATGATATCCAGAAGGTGGATGGATTGTTCCCTGTGGTGGCCTTGTAACTTATGGTGAAACGATATGTGGATGTCTTGACTACAACGGTCAACGGGGATGTGGTTGCTTGTTGTCCGGTGGTATTGAATGGTAGAGGGAAGTCTTTGGCAGTGGTTGTGGCATCTAAGATTAATATTATATGCTTGTGTGTGGTAGTGGTGGCCGGATTTAGGGTTGTTGGTCGATCTGTGGGGAATACATCGGCTGGTATACATTGAACCGATACCACTGCTGCCACTAAATTGGAGACGACTAGCCATGGTGGTTTTTCAACTATGGTGAATAGATCGGGTTACCTCAAAACTGTGGTTTAAACTGATTCCAACAAATATAACGTCATGTCTGTGTGAGAGGTTTTCACTGAAATAATTTTGGGTATGGACAACACTACCCATGTTATTTCTAATAGGGAGGATATTTTTGACACATTTATGATCTTTGAGCATTCAATTATTGCAGGAGTAGCTCTTCCCAATTGCGGAAATTTTTTGAAGATAGATGGTTTTATTGGAAATCAAATTTCTATATGGGGGATTCCTAACTAGAAATGTATAACTATTGGTCGATGATTTTTTCACATTATTTTCAAATTAAAAGAGATGAGGAAGAGAGCATGGGTGATTTTTTCAATTGGGTTAATGATATGTTTGATTTGTTTTCAATAATGGTACATTTTATTTCAATTTGTTTTTCTTTAAAAAATACAGAGGCTCTATTATGGATTAAATTTATTGAACTTAACTATGTTCTGTGGAATTTAAATATTCTTTTTCATATAGCCTATACTATTAAAATTTCTATTAATATGGATACAACCACAGAGGTTTTGAATTTTGGTTATTATTCTGGGGTCATGGTAGAGGTGGACCTTAGAAAAAACTTGATTTGTCACACAATTCATTCTATGTTTGATGATGAAATATCCTTGAATGTGGAATATGATAAATTACTTGAATTTTGTTCACACAGTCAATATATTATCCATGTCACTGCTAGATGTAGTAATCATGTTCTCTACTATTTTTCTCATTTAAAAGGTAATCATGATGCTCTAGTAGGTATATGCTGAGGTGGAAAACAATGCTGAAAAAGGTTTATTTTTCTGGTGAAAATAAAACCCCTCATGATTGGGGAATGGATGATTTTATTTTCGGTGCTCCATAATTAGTGGACGGTGTAACACATGAGATGGAGCAACTGAATCACGTGTTTATTGTTAATGATAATGTAATATCTAATCATTAAATGGAGGAATTTTTGTGTTCCTCAATAGGATCAGAGCTAGATATGGATATGATATTGTTTAAAGTACATGGAAATCCTATTCAAGCGGACGAGGGAAGCACTAAACAAAAGAGTGATTTTGGAAACCGATGAATGTCAATATATTTATGCTCTAAAAATAGATGGGAAACAAAATATAAATGATGGTGACAGTCTTCCAGGGTTTCAATAATAAATTCATAAATTGAAGGAATCTCACGGAATCCATGGAATGCTGGAGAATATTGGGGATTATTCCAAAAAATGATCACATTCCCATGATTTATTCAATCAGAAAAGTGATGTTTTCAATGATGAATTATTTCATCCTATTCCTACTAGGAATTAATGGTTCATGAAATATTAATTCTATTTGATGCCAACTATGGTTACCATGTTCCATGGTCCAATAGAGTATGACTCTGACTGGTGTGGTGATTACGATATTCTTCATCTATTTGATAATGATATTTTACACTAGTTTTTCTTCGCATGAAGGGCAAGAATTATGGTATGAACCCACACAACATTCCCCCTTGCACTTTCCTTTTTTCTTCTTTTAATAAAAGGGCACTTCTCTAACCTTTCTAAAAAACATTTTTTAAAATTCATTATTAGGCCCAAAAATAAACGTATTCCCAAATAAGTTATAATTATGAAATAAATTATATTGTTTATAACATAAATGTTTTTAAGTTATTTTGATATGAAATTAAAATAATTAATAGAGAATCTATATAATTAAATTGAGTGTTATATAAAAATATATATATTTACTATTCACATGAAAATAAATATTTTCAAAAAATATATAAAAATTTAACCCTAAGATAATACTGAAATTAATGTTCATAAAATAATGTTTATAATTATAAATATAATTTATTAATTTAAAACATTTTGTTTTTAAAATAATTATTCCATTAAAAGGGGTAAAAATACTAATAGAAAATTATGACCTTTTAGCCATAAAATTGGATTTATTATTTTGTTATTTGTAAAAAAATAATTATGAGGATTGTAAAAATATTTTACAGAATATATAATATATAAATTTCATAAATTTTTTAATACTATTAATTCCAACCAATTTAAAATCTATGTTACAATTATCATAATTTAAATAGTATATCATGGTTTTAAACCTGATTTTCCATTCAACATAAGCTTTTTAATATGTTAAATTTAAAATTGACAGAACATAAAATCATTGGGTATTATATTCTTATATCTTGTATTATATTGTGCCCTAACAATTTTAAAATTAAACTCTGAAATAAAAGTTTGATACACGATTATTCTATTGTGGGAAACCCTAATCCAAAATATGGATAATAAAACATCAACTTAATAATAAGAAAAAATTCAATGTGAAGGTCACCACAAAACTAGTTTTACGAATAGGAATAAATTCATGAAAATATACACATAGATGAGAAATATAATTGTCATGTTCTGATGGAGGGTGATATAGAACATGGTGATTATAACGTTTTACAATCACAAAGCCATAAATATATTATTGGTTCAAAGACTATTGAATTCTAAAAAAGAAAAGTGAACAGAAAAATCATTTTCCTATAGTTGTAGGATTATTTTACTATCTATATAATAATTTGAGAAAAAAACTTACTCAATTAATTTCTCATTAAAATAATAATATTATCCTTCTATTGTACTTCAATCTATCTCCACTTCATTTCTTAAATCAAGATAGGGATAGTAAATAGAAATTCTTCTTCATAAAACCCATTTATGAAGCACAAAATCCAAAATTCTTTCCTTCAGTATTTAAATTTTTACTAAAACAAAATTGGATAGCACAAGTTATCTAATATGATAAATAATAATTTATTACTAATAATAAATTTCATTAACCATTTCAATAACTAGTTAACCTTATGACCCATCCAAAATACGTATGCCCAAATTCAAAGACTAAAAAAATATAGAAGGAATGTCACTAAACATCCAAAATAAATTTTACATTATATTTCATCAAATAATTAGGATCCTATTGTAACATAACAAATATATGAATACCTTAATCACCATAAATCCTTTATAAAATAATCATGATTCTAAGAATAAAATATTCGGTTGTTGAACATATAAGTTAAATCTAACCATCATAATACAAACCACCTTTATGGTCTCCAATACAATCCCATAAAAATCCATTTATTATTATCTTTAAAATCAAGAACCCTTTTAGGGTTATCATTCTCATGTCCTAAACATACAACAAAACCACTTCTATTGAATACTAGTGATATTCATTATATGATTAAAAATCCTTAAATAAGTACTATATTACAATATTTATATTTCTCATGATTCTTATAACCAAATCATTATTGTTAAAATAACCCAAAAAAACTGTCATGAATCCAAACACAAGAATATTAATCATTTATCTCCACATGTGGTAGAAGAAAAATCTTGACAATAATTCATTATCCTATTTTATTATATATATATTTGACACATGATATATTGATTTGTGTATGATCACATATCCTTAATGTGGATGCATTGTAAATTGGAAATTTATTTCTTACCCTTTAGAGACAATAAATGTGAAATTTCACTCCACACTTGTTGAAAAGTCCCATTCCTCTTAAACTTGTATCATGGTTATTCATTCCCCAATTATCACATGTGGGAATGTACGCCTTTATTTTCATTCCATTTTCTCACATTTTCCACGATGTACTCTTGTGATCATGATTCCCTATGAAGCCATATTACTTAGATAATTCTTTATTTGTCTTGATGGAAAAATATAATATATCCTCATATTATAAGAATGTTCGGGAGTCTTTTTCCCTTCGGCATATTGGACTAAGAGATCAAATATTTGATCCTTCGTACTCATTAGATCATGGGAATTGGGTGGGTCCCATTCTTTCTGAAGGGTTCCATTTCTCAATTATGATACACTCTAGATTAAATCATGGCACCATGATACATAATGTATAATCCCTATACCAATGAAATACATATCCTAATTTGAAAAATTTAGGCCCAGATAATTTTTAAAAAATGATTTGTTTTATATGTTCTTATATATTTATCCACAAAGTCTATATTAGGTTTATGTTACCTTATATAGGTTTTCCTAAATCATGTTCCCAAGGTTTCTACCAAACACTCTCTGGTACCAAATATAACATCCCCTACCCTATAAGACTTATGTTAGTGTTTATTTTATTGTAATGGAATAGAAACTAGATATTAAATTACCATGGATCAGTCAATTTAGTAGTATAGATGAAATAGTTACATTGAAAATTCCATTATTAAATTTGAAATTAAACCAAGAACATAAAAAATTAATTGCATTACCACCCTAACACTTAATCAAGGATTTCATCTTTGTTACATGGGGAAGGAAAAAAATTAAAAGTGTAAAATCAAATGTTTAGTTAATGTTATGTACAGTAGAAAATAAATAGAATCAATCAGTATAATAAAAATGGTAACATAAATAACTAAAAAACAAATTTCAATCAATTAAATGATAATGAAAATTCAGACATATATTTTTTAATATTGAAAATCAGATGGATACTAATAAATTAATACTAAATGAATGGAATGATTAATTATTTGATGTTATATATCATGAACATGAACCACTACCATCAAGAAAACATTAGTATTTGGGTAGAAACCAATTTAATTCTTCTTGATAAAAAAGTTTATGGGGTTTTCTCCAAATTATTTCATCTCACGGGACTACAGAAACATTATGGGGCTATTTATAATTGAGACCCACTTGTATGGCTTTAATTAAAAAATCCCTAACACATAGGGCTTGCATTAATTAGAGTCGATTCCTATTAATACCGGTCCAAATAATTCCTCATATATAAAACAAAGGATTTAATTAATATTTAATATTAATTATCTTTAAATATCTGTATTAGATAAAACATTCACATTTATCAATATTTCCCCAGTTAATCAAGTTACTATAAAGTTAATCTATGTATTTAATAGTGGTATTCTATTTAGAAAAGAATCATATCTAGGAAAGAAATATTTAAAAATTGAAATTTTCATGATCAATGAAAAATAATGACAATCATAAGGTAAAACATTCAAAAAGCATGTTTTAATCATCATTGGAAATAATTAAATTTCAGTGTGGTTTAAGGGAAAATATAAAATAAACTATAAAAGGGAAAATGTAAAATGGTTTTCATAAAACTAGAAATGAATTAAGGTAGATTTTCATGTTAAAAATATTTTATTTTTAAAAAAAATTTGTGGCTTAAAACATATATGGGGTTTACATGAAAATGGGTAAGAAATATAAATGTTCTCTTTAATCGGGTTTTCTAATCGGGAGGAATTGAAAAAGGAACCTTTTAAAAGATATTTAGTTCTCATTAAAGAATGATTATTGGATTTGGATACATAATTTTGGATCATAAACACTGAATATAATAAAAATATATTAAAATAAATAATAATTACATTGGTGTAGAGATGGAAAGCCTAACCCAAAGGAAAAATGGTATTATGATATAATTCCATACCAATTAGTCATCCATTTAATGGCATATACCATAAAATTAATAATAATAAAAACAAAATTTTAATTCCATAGAGATAATGAAATTCATGATATTATATATTAAAGTTTATAATATATACACTACAAACAAGAAACAAGTGGTGAATAAGTCATATCTCACAGAAATAAAAGTGAGATGAAAAACCCCAAATAAAGATCATATCTTTTGAGTGAAGATAAATAAATGTAATAATTATGTGTGAAAAATATTAACCCAAAAAATAAAACTTGATATAAAGTATAAGAAATTATATGTTATTTCAGACATAATCTTTGAATAACATAACCAATGACATAGGTGTTTAACTTAATAAATTGAAATTGATTTATTAAATACATTACCTTAGGTTATACATCATTTAATTTTTCATAAAATCTTGTATAATGTTTTTTAGAAAAAGATTTACTTATAAAAGAAACATATTAAATTTAATTCTATCATATATGATCACATTAAAACATTTTACCTCTCGTTTTTCAATGATATTTAAATATTTCCTTTGTTTCGCATGTTAACTATTGAATTTTCAAATGCATTTTTTCTCTTGTAAGTCATGATTTTATTGAACGAGGTATAAATCAAAAATCCCTATAATAAAATTCACGTTATCAATATCATAATTAATAATTAAATACATTTTTATAACTATTCTTGAATATTGAACATAGAAAATGGTTTACACCACTACATAGAGACGATAAGCCTCATGTATGCACGAGCAGTGCATTAATTATTCATAAGATGGATAATTGGTATAATATAGTTCATTCATAAATATAATAACATATCAGTATATATATGATACAAGATTTATTATTATAAATGGTAAATGATAAATCCAAATAAGTAAAAGAAGAAATTAATTTGAACGAGTTAGTAAAAATGATTACCTATTATTTGGAGGACATCCCCTAGATATATTATTTGAGGATATAGATAAGGTCTTTTGGGAAATATAGGTTATCCAAAACCTGGGTAATGTTGTTATAAAGAGAAATAATCTAATCTCGATCTATCTATGTCAATCATGGTGGTGAAACAAAATGAAGTAAGGAGTTCCCTTTTATAATTGAGGTAAGGTGCATCCTTGGAAATCCTCAAAATATTAAATTATAAAAAAATTCATTTTGTATCCAAATATAACAAAATGGAAATAGATTCAAATATAAGATGACATAAGGTTTTAATCTCACCAGAAATTTTTTTTTGACATGTTTTGGTTTCAATTAAATCCATATCATTTTTATTGAATTTTGTTAACCTAATTTGATTTTAATTATGTTAATAATTTATTGAATTTTGAATGGTGTAATTGTTTACATATAAAATGTTAATTTATCTATAAATGAACTCATTGTGACATTTATTTCCAAATTATTATCTTTTGTTATTTTTTATTTTCTAAATAATTTAATAAAATAATATTTTGATAAAATAAATTTAAATTCCATTTTGACACTATTCAATAGTTTTCCATTATGGAAATAAATACAACTCGATAAATTAAAATGAATACATTTAACATATAAATAATATGTGATAATCATCTCAAAAATTATTGTAGATCCTTAATTAATTCAAATTATATTTATTTTCATATTATTAATATCATTTAGTTGATTTCTTTTTTAATAAAATTATTACATTTTTATCAATATATATTTTTTAAATGTAATTATTTCTACCCTAAAATTTTAAAAACCTTTAATATAGGTAAATATATTAGATTTAATAACATATATAGTAAAAGGTATATTCATGGGAACATTATGGTAAATATACTATTTTAATTAAAATATTAATGTAACATCTTCGTATACTCTTTAAAAAATATTTTAAAAATCACGACCTCATCCAAATGGTTTGAAAAAAAATCAAAATTAAATTTATGTAATGATAATAGATATATAAAGTTCAAAATGGACTCTTAGAATCGTTAAAACCCATCTTTTTTCCTTCGTGTGTATGCAAAAGAGATATATAGGGAAAAGAAAGTGACATTTGTGATTTACTTTAATTTAAATAATATAAAATCCATCTCATGGAAATGATTCCATTAGATAACATAGATTTTAACATTAGGTATTATGGTCTGAATATAAATCATCCAATAATGTTTGTTAATGTTTTATGGTTATTTTATGAACCTTATAATTTTATTTTTAAACCTAATTAACCAATTTACCCTTTACTATGTTAAAAATTTACAATTCTTACTATTCATATTTGTAAAAATAAAAGTTACATGTTTTATAAATTCTATAATTATGAATATAAATATTAAATCCCTTTTCAATATTAATAAAATTTATGTGAATTAATTTAATTTAAAATAAAACTGAATAAACATAACTAAATACTATTTTTTTAAATGATTTATTTAGCCCAAATATGTACTTATACCAAAATAAGGTATTATTATTAAATTAGTTATTTTATATATTAGTAAAAATTATTTAATTTACATTTCGAAAAAAAACTTAAATCATAAACTCAGTTTTAATGTAACGAAACTCGTTGTTTTTTAAAAATAGGTATTTTATACTATTCACTGGAAAGTAAATATTTTCATTAAAAAATCACCCTAATATAATTTTAAAATTACTACTCTAAATAATGATAATTATTTTATTCAATTAAATTTATAAAATATTCAAAATTTAG
Organism: Viscum album; assembly: GCA_963277665.1. NCBI lineage: Eukaryota > Viridiplantae > Streptophyta > Magnoliopsida > Santalales > Viscaceae > Viscum > Viscum album. The sequence goes on from OY728151.1 coordinate 784,498,792, forward strand.
TTTGAAAATTAGTGCATCATTAAAAGGAGGAAAAACTACCCTTAGAAAAATTTTGCATTTATCTGAAAAATAATTTTTATTAGTATTATATTCCTATAAAAATAAATATTATGAATGTAAAAATATTTTAATGAATATTAAATATATAAATTTTCGATTGTGGTTAATTCAATTCATTTTTTCAAATTTAACAACTAGGTTATGAAAATCACATTTTATATAGTATATTGTGGTTTTCAAACTCGGTGTTCTGTGAAAAAAAAAATATCAACGATGATAACATTAATATAGCCAAATAGTAAAATATTGGTGTTTCATAGTGTGGGTATTGAAATAGTAAAATGAATGGTGCATGGTTTTTGTAATCCCTGTGTTGAGGGAGACAATGCCATGGGAAAAATCTACATTTTTTCACAGGGGAGAATGGAATGATTTGAACATGGTTTCTTAGACCATGTGGCCTAACCATGCAGATATCCCCTTTGGCTGGGGTCCTTTGAATGGTTGTTGAATTGTTTGGGAATCCATGTGACCCAAATATTTTGGGTAAAAATGAAATTTTACCCACAATTATATTTATCTCAACATCACCCTCTCTTTTTATTTATAGTGTGCAATGGAAGCTCTTTTCTCTCATTTTGAAGCTCTTAAAGCCTCTTTCGAAGAATTTGATCTAGATTTGTCATCAGAACTATGAATCAATATAAATTAATATTTTTTAAGCGCATAAAGGAAAAATCTATTCCAATTTTGTTGTTCTCTTTCGGTCATTCTCTCAATATAGTTTTTGAGGTGAAGGATCATAGGCCCTATTTTTAGGGATTTTTTCCGTTAATCATATTTCATTTAATCTTGTCTTAACCAAAAGGTTGATAACAGACACTAAGATTTGTATGAGCTTTAGGTAGGTGGTTTAGGACCCATCCCATAATAATCGACATTTTATAAATTAAATCCATTGTGAAAACAATTATTTTTTCATACGAGGCCTATTTAATTCATGTTCCTTACCTGTAAAAATTATAATGATATAATCCAACCATTGATATATATATATATATATCTATATATTCATAATCATTGAATGTGTTTTCCTAAATGTCAACCAATCCATGTAGGGTGCTCCTTTAATTATTCCTTTAGTAGTTTGTTACATCTATCTGCACCACCATTAGAGTTATTTGTGACATAATATTGATAAAGGTTAGTTTTTAATATAAATTAATAAGTTATAAATGGTTGTTACCTATATGTATCAATTTATCCTCCTAAGGTAAGTGTTTCATAGTACACATTTAATCATGTAAATTATAAATGGATAATATATTAAAACATATTACTTGGCCTAGTTACTTTTAATTGAATGACTTGGATGCATGTACATAGCCCACCATTATACGCATATTGGAAGGAAACGTATTGAAATGATATAATGATTAATTAATATATATAATAAATGGTTTTAATCCTTGTTCTTCATTGTACTAGTAATCAAAGGAAATGGATTCAACCAAATAACTAATTAAAGGAAATCAGTGTTACATGGACTTAATTAATAAGGAATCGATATTATGGTTAAAATTACATATGTACATCTTCATTATTATATATATTCTCAAACTCATGTTATCCTTGGGTTCCCATGGGAGTTCCTTGATAACTCATGGATGACATTCTGATACAATGTCTGTAGTTTCCTAGGGAACTACGAACCTTGGAACTCGACCCCTAACCAATTGCGGTTTCCCAGAATGACATCGTAGGATCCATTAATTATATTTTATATATTAGTATGTCTTTGATAAACTCCTTGGAACCATCATGACATTTTTGTACGTGTGGTTCCTTTGTTTCACCCTTGGTACCAGTTATTGTTCAACCCATTTTTCCATGGAAGAGATACTTAAACTCTGTTAGAATCATATTATAGTGGAATGATTTGGGAGATGCATCTTTTATTATACACATACCCTATTATCCTGGCTTCCTATTAAAACAGATTTCACTCGAACCCTGTAGTCAAGGATGCCATGGGTTTTAACTTTGATGCTCTTATTATGTTCATCTATACAGGATAAAGTTTTATTGCATAGGTCCATAAGTATCTATATCATGACATGATGAGAGTGTTGGTTATACCATATGTCAATTATTTAAATAAAAATTCACATAACTAATTAATAATATGATCACATGTTCAGACATTAACTAAGGCTAATGAAGTTACATGGGTAGAAATATTTTTATATTTATTTACTTTAATATATGCATTATTGAACACTATTTTTGTTTATATTAAACTGATTGCATGATATAGACATCGTTTGTGGTGGCTTAATAAAATTTTTCTGAAACCCAATCCATGACACCAATGGTACTCAAAAAGATTACATGTATGATAGTCTTGATTTGGAGAAGCTTCCTTATTTGGCCACCTGATATTACTTTCAATCTTAGGATAGATATTGGTTGTAGATGACTGAACTAGAGCTCAGGTCATTGAGATAGAAATTTTTATATTTTTGTATAGGTAGCACAGTACAATTTTAATGCCTTTTTGTATCCATGTTTTTATTTAGTTTATATACATGACATGTATTATCATCATCTATAGTATTTAATTTATTTTCCAACATTGAATATTCTAATCTGTCCCATGAGTGCATATTTAATTCTACGATACTTCCACCATGGTGGTTTACTATTTGATTTTTTATATTGTATTTTTTCCACTATTTCATTTTCTATTATGATTCCTCTATTTACCTATTAATATATTTCTTATTGTGTTCCACTCTGGAAGTGAGGGAATATTCAAACCACAGACAATCTGTAGGCCCTCACTACAAGTTGGTAGCCTCTTATTTAGTGAATAAGTGCATGAGGCCATGTGGCCAACTAGGATAAGGGAACCTTCAAGTGTAATGATGGTCTGAAAAATCAGATTTATAACCATCCATGTAAGGTGGTAATGAAACAATTATAATTCTATGTGGAGATGATAAGTTGTAGATACACACTAATACTGTTTTCAATTTTCATATTATCAAAAATATATAGAATATTACTATTTGGTAATAATAATAAAAACTAAAAATATATATGATATTGAATTTTTTATTTTAGGATGAGTCCAATAGATTACGATGATGTATAAGAATAAATAATCTTCAAAGCGTTAATAAAAATGATTACCTATTCTTTGGATGACTCTATTTGGATCTCTACTTAATGGACATAGAGATGCAATATTTATAACAACCAAGTTATTTATAAAATAATATTTTTTTCTTTTCTATTAATATTTATGAATTAGATTTTATTTTTACAATAATGAGGATTCTTTTTCTGATATCGTAATCAACATGAAATAAAGGGTTTCTCTGAAATCTTATGTTGGACCCAACATTGAGTTGTACCAAAAAATAATAATATAATAATAATATTTTAAATGGTTTTTAACACCTAGATGTTGTATTGCCTAGAATGAACAAAAAAACCATATTAAGATTAAACATGTTTGTTAACAATTTTTACATTTATCGCATAAATATTAGAGGCTCAAAATAACAATGAATCCCATTTTATGCATAAAATACTCTAATAATATTAAAAGGTCGGCTTACCACATTTAGATGGGGAACCCTTTTTCAATCATGTTTTTGTCACATTTTATAGGTTAAATTTGACCAAATAAACTTCTTATTTTGAAGCAGGACATCAAAATTTACATTGGGTAAGTTTTCGGTATTTTTCAGTTAAATTTTATTTTTTTAATGAATAGTGGAAAATACTGCATTTTAAGTTAAAACTGAATTTTCATATGATTTATTTATATGGTCATATTATCTTTATTAAATTTTCTTAATGACTAATTAGATTATATTTTAGCCATTTAATCCAATTTTGGTCATCATAAGTAATTTCACCTTCTAATTATACATAAAACACTTGTCAATATTTTGTTAGTTTTGAATTCTTAAAAACACAGTTTTTGGTTTTTGACAACGATAATTAATTTTAAATTTAATTATGCGTCTTTTTTGTTTTGAATATGAAAATATTGATTCCATATTTGGAAATAGAATTTCTAAATTGTGTAAATATGTATATTTTATTAATGACATTATGAATAGTAACTTCAGAAAATATCTTCTTTACCATGGAAAAAGGGTAAATATGGTAAATAAGGATAAATAAATTATATTATAATAATATTAAATTTCCCTAACAAAAATTATAACACTATATGAGTAAATATATCCTACCATGGGCATCCTAGGGTTTATTTTAGGTCCCATAAATGCCCTTTTTTGTGGAAATGAGATTTAATTACTTTTAATTAAATGTTAATGAAAATATAACATAAACTTGTATCTTTTAGTAAAAATATTTTTATATGGGGTTATATAAGTGATCTATTCGACTATAAATAGTAATTATAAATATAAAATGATTTAATACATAATGGTATTTTATTTATAATTTTTAATAATTAGTTAAATAAAAATATAAATGACACAATGATGATGTAGTGCATAACATACTAATGAATGATATAAATAAATAAGATTATAAATATTAACATAAAATTTCTTTGAAACTTTTTATATTATACACCAATGTTATGGATGATTGTTAATTATTATATTTATTAAATGAATATTTTTATAAATAATCATGTTGTTATGGATTACTATAATGTCATGAAATAAAAAGTATATATATATATATGAGTTTTTAAATCAATTATTATTTTATGAAATGATATATTACTCCTAGAAATCTTTGATTTGGAAAAATGACACATATTTTTTTAGAAAATTACATTAATGATCTGTTTTTGGGTATTATTTCATTTTATATTAACAATGGTAATAATATATTATAAATATACAAGTAGACATGGTAAATTATAAATAAGTTTATTAAGGGTTACATCTAAAAGACAATGTTAATTTTGTGATCTAAACATGTCTGAAACCCATTGGAGGGGAGGATTTCAACTCGTCATCATCTGATCTAAGAAATATATCACATTAGGGTTATTATAATTTGATAATTAATTAAAAATAAAATAATACTTTCAAACAATCCTAAAGTTCCCCTCCCCCTCTTATAAAAGGGAACCACCTCTAACCCATACTCACCCCTATCAATCCCCATTTTGCTCATCCAACCACATCCCAAATAATCTACCAAAACCCCTCTATTCTTCCTGAAAGCATTAATTTAGGATGAAGGAAACTAGAGAGTGCCCTTTTTTCTTAACTCCAAAGGAGTTACCTGACTTGATAAAGAACAAGGATCTTACGTGTAATTTCACACTCAAGGTACGAGACTTCGTCTCAATATCATTTCATTGAGGCATATATTGATTTATTCATGACATTCATTTATATGGTGTCTAATTCTCTTTTAATTTTCATTTCTTTCCAAGGGAATCATTTTTCTAAAAATAATTTTTCTAAATGTTAAAAGGAATATTTCTTTTTAACATATTTAGTGACAAATAATTTTTACACCGTTGTGAGTATTTACTGATATTTGGATTCCTTAAAAAGACATAGTGTTTTTAATAGAAAATTAAATACCATATACCCTTTTTATGTTTTTTGGAATTGAATATTATTTTGATAAATCCTTTATTATGTCAATATCTTGAAATGATATATTATGTTTATATTTTGGAAATGTTATCTTCCATGATTATTTTTCTATGTGTAATGAATATGTTATGGATCATGGGAATTGTATGAATGTATGGGTAGTTACATGATAAACCTAGGGTGTGTGATCCCGAGGTAGATCTCCAATGCATTGGGTAATGCTATAGACGTAAATATTAATATTTCTCTAAATAGATTTAAGGAATATATCGTGATGGGTATTCCAAACGTAACTCCCAATGTAGCTTTGAATGCTAAAATGTGTGTATATTATTGATGGCACAAGATACCAATATGATTTATGATTTTAATGTGTTACTCATAAATCTTATGATTTCATGCGGTATATAAAAGATAATATGACTTATTATTGAAATGTATGTTCTCATTGATTTGTATGTTTTTATGGGATAATGTTTTATTTAATTATTTTATAATGCCTACTGAGCCTTTTTTGCTCATACCAAGTTTTTGAAATATTTTTCACTAGATATAATGAAGGTTGAGAGAAAGGAATAATTCAATAAGATTTATATGAAGAAAATAATTATTTTTTTTCCTTTTAGAGTTGTTATTTCATGAAAAAAATGGATTTGGAGTAGAAGTGTCTACTTGTAATATTCAAGCTGTTATGTAAAATCTATGACCTAATTTACAAAAGATCTAAACCTAAAAATACCCTCCATGTAAATTACTAATTTAATTCAAAAAAATACTAATGTTTAATGGTGGGGCCTTATAGTTCGTATAAGAGGTAAGTTAATAAATCTTTAGGATTTAGGATATTGTAAAATAAATATACCCAAATTATTTTTACATTCTGGTAAGATTGAAATGATATAACATTTCAATATTACCATGTTTCTTCACCATAGATATTTATGTGTTCATAGTGGTTTTCCATAGAGAAAACAAGGATACTATGATGGGACAACATCAATAGGAAACAAACATCAAAATCAGTTACATGATATGGTCAAAATCAGAAATGAAATGATTGTTGTTGTGATGGAATAGTTGACTCAAGATATAAATGGTGGTGGTATCGGTGCACGAGACTAGCTGAATCAACCACAGAGGAAAATGTCAGTAGTGGAGTATATCATGAGGCAACATCCCCCATAATTCAGAGGATCATCTGACCCTGTATCAGCTCTAGGGTGGATTAAAGTAGTGGAAAAGATTTTTGATTTCATGGGGTGTTTCGAACATCAAAAGGCATGTCTTTGTATTTTTTTTGAAGGTGAAGTTGATCAGTGGTGGTCAATGGTTAAAAATATCAAGGATAGTGAGGATATTGATGATCGTTATTGTTAATAATTCAAAGGTATGTTTCTTGAGAAATATTTTCCTAAGGTGGATATACTTTGGATGGAAAAACAATTCTTGGAATTGAGGCAAGAGGAAGAAATTTTTTCTGCTTAAGAAGTAAAATTCAATCGACTAGAAAGGTATTCTCCAAATTTCATATGAGATTTTGATAGTAAAAACAATTTTTTTTACTTATTATTAATGCCAAAATATGTAATGGAATTAGCTTCTTCTGAGCGTAAATGTTATTAAAAACTTGGTTGATTTACAGAGATGGTGGAAATAGAGTTTTTTTATGATCATTTATTCTTTGAAAATCAATAGAATAAGAGGTTGAGGTGTAAGATGAAAGGAAATAACTCTTCAAAAAAGAATAATGGTAAGAAAATTAACTTTATAAATTGTGAATATTGTGGTAAAATGCAATTGGGGAATGCCTTTTGAATTTAGGTACATGCTACCATTGTGGTAAAATGGGAAATAAGGCTCGTAATTTTACTGAAAAAGATTAGGGTGATGGTAAGAAAAACATATTAATTAATTTTAGTTAAATGTTTTAAGTGAAATTAAATGGGTCATTTTGAAAATGAGTGTCTAACGATAAACTCATATTATAGAAAGCATTCAGACTGCAAACTAAAAGGTGTGGTGAAATCCTTTTCAACTATTTCTGTATATTTTCTTCCATCAAATGATTTATTATCAGGAACATTTTTTTATTCAAATAATACCAATGTGTTTTTTGATTCACGTTATACACATTCTTTCATTTCTGATAAATTTTCTAGTAAATTGTTAATGTCATCTGATGATTTTAATCATATACTTCTGGTAAAAACACATTGAGGAAATGTTAAGAAAAAAAGAAATTAAATGAAACTTCCTATACTTGTGGGAAAAAAAATCTACATGAGAACCTTGTTGTTTTTTCTATAGTAGATTTTGATGTTATTTTGGGTATGGATTGGATTTAATTTTATCATGCTATGATTGATTGTAAAGAAAAAGAGGTTTCTTTTCAGATATAATTTTAGTTTCAGACCAAGAATGAACTGTTACTTTTGATAATATATCAGGAAGATGAGAAACTATTAAAATATGGAAATGAATGTTACCTTGAACATATTGTTCAAAAAAATTAACTGTTCAGAATAATTATGTGCCGGTGGTAAATGAGTATCTTTATGTTTTTCCCTATGAGTTTCCTGGTATAAAACATGATCGGGAAGTTGAATTTACTTTTGACTTAGTACATAATTCTATGCCAATTTCAAGATTACCTGATCAAATGGATGAAATTTTAATTTTAGAGTAAAAGAATAAATTTTCGGAGTTATTAGAAAAAGGTTCCATTCGACCTATCACATCACCATGGGGTTCTCCTATCATTTTTATTAATAAAAGATGGTTCAATGAGAATATGAATTGATTATATAGCCTGGAATAACATAAAAATTAAGAACAAGTATCATTTGCTTCATATCAATGACCTATATGATCATATCCTTGTAGATCAGTATTTTTTGAAGATTGGATGGTGTTTGGAGTACCGTCAGTTTAAATTAGTGGAATCAGATGTTTCGATGACAGCATTCCATACTATATATGCCCATTATTAATATTTAGTTATGTTTTTTGGGTTAACCAAGTCACATGCTATATTCATGAATCAAATGAATATAATTTTACGTGAATTCTTCTATAATATTTTGGTTTTTCTTATTGATGATAATTTTGTATGTTCCAAACGTGAAGTAGAACATGAATGTTATTTAAGGGTTGTCTTGAAAACAATCAGAAAAAATAAACTGTATGGGAAATTCAGAATGATTGAGTTTTGGTAACAAAAAATTTCATTAATTGGTAACATTGTTTCAAATGATGGTATAGTTATTAATCTAGCTAAATAAAAATTTGTTGATGAACGGCCAAGACCAAAAAATATAATTGATATCTATAGTTTTCTTTAATATGGAAGGATATTAACGAAGGTTTGCCGAAATTTTTCACGGTTATCTTTCTCATTGACTATGTTATCTTGAAAAGGTGTTAATTTTATCGTGAAAAATGAATGTGATGAATGTTTTCAAGAATTCATAAGAAAATAGGTGAATTCTCTAGTTTTTGTATTACCTTTAATAGTTGGTGAATGTTTTGTCTACAATGATGCTTTGTTGAATAGACATTGTTGTGTACAAATGCAGAATGATCAAGTAATTTCTTATGAATTACATCACTTGAACCTTGTGAGTTTAATTATTTTACACATGATTTGGAATTGGATGCTATTTGTTCGTTATAAATTTTGATGCATCATTTTTATAGCATGATGTGTGAAATATATGCTGATCACAAAAGATTGAAGTATATATTTTCCTAGAAATAATTAAACATGAGACATAGTATATGCATAGAATTAATCAAGGATTATGATTTCAAAATCCATTACCATCTAGGAATGGAAAAAAAAGTGTCTTACACATTCAGTCGAAAGAGTAATTCTACATTAACCACGCTACATTTGGGAAGTGATCCTTCGGTTTTTGATTTGATGAATTTTGGATTGAAAGTTGTTGGTGTAGGAAATTCCTCTAATTTTTTGTGGCAGCGAAATAATCTATATCAAAAAGTATTAAGTAATTGAAAAATAATAAAATCAAGTTGTAGATAATGTAGAATTGGTTCCGAAGTGTATGTTGCCTAAATTTAACATTGATAAATATTGGTTTTTGAGGTTTGGAAAGGGGTTATGTGTGCCTTGTCAGTCACATTCAAATAAAGAGTTTTTATGTGAATCTCATTATTCTCCATTTTTAGTTCAACCTAGCCATTCTAAAATGTAAAATGATCTCTGGGGTTATTACTTGTGGGATGGAATAAAAAGATATATTTGAAACATTATTATGTTGTGTTTAACTTGTAAAAAATTTAAATTAGAATCACAGTTGTTGAAAGCGGTTCTTCAGCATTCAGAAATTCTAGAGTAGAAATGGGAAAATTGTGTCCATGGATTTCTTTATAGGATTAGAAAAGTCATCCAAAAGTAACAATGAAATTTGGGTTATTATTGATCGATTAACTAAATATGTTCATTTTCTTACAATTCAAGATACTCTGCATCTAGATCAACATTCTCAATTTTATATTAAAGATATAGTCAGGTTACATGGAGTTCCCCTCTCTTTTGTATCTGACCGTGATCCCAATATCACATATAATGTTTGGAAGGGCCTTCATAAGTTGTCAATTACTAAATTTAATTTTAGTTTAGATTTTCATCCGCAATCAGATGTGCATTCGGAATGAACAATTTAGACCATGGAAGATATGATATGTTCTTGTTCAATGGATTACCAGGGAAGCTAGTACCAATATATTTCTTTGGTTGAGTTTTCATATAATTACATTTTTCATTCATGTATACACAAGGCACCATTTGAAGAATTATATATAAGGTGGTTTCGAACTCAATCTTTTTGGGATGAAGTATGTTAAAGGAAGTTGATGAGACCAGAATTGGATGAAGAGATGGAAGAAAAAGTTCAGTTGATTTAGAAGCTAATGAGAACACCTCAGAGTAGGAATACAAGTTATGTAGATAAATATAGGAATGATCATTCTTTCAGGGTATGCGATCATGTATCCATGAAAGTTTTTCAATGGAATAGTGTGATGCATTTTGGTAAAAAGGGAAAGCTGAGTGCGAGGTACATTGGAAATTATGACATCCAGGAGAAAGTTTAATTAGATTCCTATAGAGTTGATTTACCTCCATGTATATCCTAGGTACAAAATGTTTTATATTTATCAATGTTGAGACTGTATATTCCAGATCCTTCTCATATTTTGAGTGCAGAGGTAGATTAGTAGGAAGAGAATATTTCTTTTGATGAACAACTAGCTAAGATTCTTGACCGTAGAGAACATGTTCTATGGAATAAGGAAATAAATCAGGTAATTGTTTTTGTGAAATCCCATATTTTTGAAGAGGAAACATGAGAATCATAAGATGATATGAGGGATAAATACCTACACTATTTTGATAAGTGAATAAAATTGAGAGAACATAATTCCTAAAAGGGGGGATGGATATTACAACCCAGTTATTTATAGAAAAATAATTTTTCATTTATATTAATGATTATGAGTAAGATATTATTTTTTAAATAAAGTGGATGCTTTTTCAGATAACTTACTCAACACGAAACAACGTGTTTTTTTTAAATCATATGTTGCACATAACATTGAGTTATAAAGAAAAATAATATAATGATAATACTATTCTAAATGGTATTTAATTCCTTTCCATTGTAGTGGTGGGAATCAATTGAACCAAACATATTATGATTCAAAAAAAATTAAATGTTTTTAAATTTATCCATCAAATTTTAGAGGCTCAAAATAAGAATGAATCTAATTTTAAACAAGAAATACTCTTATAATTTTTAATGGTCGGTTTATCGCATTTTGATGGAGAACCTTTTTAAAATCTAGTTTTATAATATTTATATGTTATATTGGACAAAATAAAATTATTTCTTTGAAGCAGGACATGAAAATTTAAATTAGTTAATTTTTTAGTAAATTTTTTGATAAAGTTCATTTTATAATGAATCGTGGAAAATACAATATTTTTTGTCAATGTTGTCTTTCATCTGATTTATTTATATGGTTAGTTAATATTTTTTAATAGGTTTTATAGTGTAATTAGATTAAATTTTAACCATTTAATCCAATTTTGGTCATCAGATGTATTTTCTCTTTTTAATTACACATAATCACATGTCAATATTATGATAGTAACTATTTCTAAAAAACAAACTTTTTGTTTCTCACTAAAGAAATTAATTTTAAATTCCTTTATAAAACATCTATGTTTTTAATTTGGAAAAATAGATTCCATATTTGAAATTTGGATGTCCAAATTGTGTAAATAAGTAACTTTTAATTTTACACATTATGAATGGTAACATTAGTAAATATCTTATTTACTATGGTTAATGTGTAAATCTGGTAAATAAGGGTAAATAAATAATATTATAATACTAATAATTACCCCAAAACATGTCATAACCAGAAAGGACGAAATATTTCCATCCAAGGGAATTTTTTGTTATATTTTTGGACCCCATGGAGCCACTTGTGACATAAAATGACAATTAATTACTTTTAATTTAATGTCACGGAGAATGTAACCTAAACATGATTCATTTAGTAAATATTCAGTCATATGGGGTTATATAAGAGAGTCCTTCTACTATAAATTTCTATTATAAAGATTAATGTATTTCCTAAATTTTGGTATTTTATTTACTATATTTAGACATCAGATTAATAAATATATTTATGAATCAATGACGATGTAGTGTTTACCTTATTAAAGAATTATTTAAATAAATAAGACCATAAATATTTAAATTTATTTATTATGAAAAATTTTATATCATTGAAGAATTTTATGACAGATTATTAATCATTATATTTTAATTAAAGAAGGTATTTTGAAATAATCATGTATTTATAGATTTGAAAAAATCCATGATATGAATAATATAAAAATTTCTAAAGATGAGTTTTTAAATAAATTAATATTTTATAAAATGATATAATAGTCCTAAAAATCGAATAAGCTTCCAATAGATAGATATGATGTTAAAATTTTCATTCATGATCCATTTTTGGGTATCTTGTAATTTTAGAGTAACTATGGTAACCATGTATTATGAATACACATGAATACATGGTAAAAGATAACATAGTTTACTAAGGGTTAAAGCTAATAGATTAGGTTAATTATGTTAGCTAAACTTTTCTAAAAACCACTGAATGAGAGGATTTAGACCCATACATATATGATCTTCTAAATATATCACTGTAGTATTTTTAGAATTCAAAAATCAATTAATAATAAAATAATACATTCAAACGTACCTTAGGTCCCCTCCTCCCTCTTCAAAAAGGACACCTCCTCTAACCCTTACTCAAACCTCTCAAGCCCCCTTGGATCATCAAACCTCTACCCAAATAATCTCCCAACATCCCACTCTTCATTATATAAGCATTACTTTGTGAATAAGAAAATTAAATAAGGCCATTTAGCTAAACTTAAAAGAAGTTACCCGACTTGAGGAAGAACAAGGATCTTACGTGACAAGACAGACTCAAGGTAAGGGAATTTGTCTCAATCTCCATTCATTGAGAAATATTTTTATTTATAAAAGACTTTGTTTTAAATGGTATATAATCCCCTTTGAGTTTTCATTTCATTCAAATGGAATCTTTTTTCTATGAATCATTTTACTAAACAACAAATGGAATGTTTCAATTTAATGTATGCGGTGACTATGACTTTTTCCTACGCTTTATGTATTATTTGTTATTTGGATTCCTTAACAAGAAGTGTTGTTTTTAAAATTAAAATAAATACCATATAATCTTTTTACGTATTTTGGTGTTGAAATTGGTTTTGAGAAATAATTGATTGTGTCAATATCTTGAGATTATATATTGTGATTGTAGTGTGGAAATTTTACCTTTCCGTTATGCATGTTTTATGTGTTATAAATATGTTATGGTTCATGGGAATTGTTTACATATATGTCTTGTTCAATGATAAGTCATTGTTCGGTGAGCTAGAGATATCTCTCTAATGCATTGGGTAACGTGACAGAGGAAAACGTTATTGTTTCTCCTAAGAGATATTGGGAATATACTATTATGGGTATTCCAAATGTAACTCCCTATGTATCTATGAATGCTACAATATAAGTATGTTATAGATTCCATATGTTACCATTCTTATTTATGAATTCTATGTGTTATTCATAAATGCTATGATTTCATGAGGTATGTTAAAGAGAATATGATTTATGATTAAAAAGTATGATCTCATTAATTTGAATATATTGATGGGATAATTTTTTCTTTATTTATATTATAACCCTTCCAGAGCTTTTGATTTTTATCCAAAGTTTTGGAAATATGTTTAATATGGTATAAGGAAGAGTAAGAGAAAGGAAGAATTAAATATGATTTATATCTATAAAATAGTAATTTTTTTTGAGTGTTTATATTTCATGAAGAAAATGGATACTGATTAGAAGTGTGTACATGTAATATTAAGGTTGTTATATTTATGTAATGACCTAATTATCTAATTATGTAAACCTAAAAAGTCCCTAATTGTGAATTATTAATGTAATTCAATAATTATGTAATGTTTATTGCACGGGCCTTATAATATTGGATGGTCCAAAACCTCAATTACATGGATATAAATAATTACAAAATGAATGGGAATGGTTTGGATAAGCCATATTTTTCAATTTTGTGTAAATAAATAAAGGAGGTGCTGCCCCTTTATAATTATTGTGTGTGGCACTTTTAGAATTTCAGAAAAAATTAAAATATAATAAGACTATTATAGACCCAAATTACTCCAAATGGTTTCTAATCTAATAATAAAAAGTGGATAGGTTTAAAATAAAATCATCCAATAAAATTGATACAATTTTCTATATCATTTTAATCATTATATGTTTGATAAATCCCTTGGTAAACAAATTTTAGCATTAACCACAACAAATTATTTTTCACTCTTAAAGGGTCATAATATTACATATATAGTATATATTATCCCACAAAAGGAAATGGGATTATGTTTTACACATCTATTATCCTAATTTTCCAATTTTAATATTTTCAATAATTTATATTTTATTTAATAAAACAATATTTTGATAAAATGTCATTATTAGCCATCTTGAAACTAATTATTTTATTTCACATCATATACATCAATATTAAGATTAATTTTGTATATTATTAATTTTAACAACATGGATATGTCAAAATGAACTTGGAAAATCATGGGAAACATTATATCTTTCATATTATATCACTTTTCATATTTTGAAATCATTTATTTTATTTTTTTGTTAATTAAATAAAAATAATATTATTCTTCCAGAAGAATTTAAGGTTATTATATAATTTATAAAAATAAAAAATAAATTTCAATAGATAAAATAATTTCATATAGATAATAATTTAATTTTTGGTTTTTTCATAGCTTGATTTTCCCCTATTTGGACATATATATTTTATTATAATCAATGTGAGTTTAATTTTATAACATTCATATATTTCAATAACATAGAAGTCATTTTCAAAGAAAAATGACCATTAAATAGCTCAATTTCAAGAATAAGGTTTTACTAATCTATTAAAGTTCCTCCAACAAGAATTTGGATGAAAATTTATAGAATTATCAATTAGTTTTATCCTATATTTCCCGATTTATCATTTAATGAAGTGATCAATTTTAGTGTGCATACTATAAATAATGAATAAAAATTAATAGGACTTATATACTAAATTTGATAAATTTAATTATAAATATGGAATCCAATTTAGTATATTAAATTTCTACAAATGGATGGTGTTAATTTCAAAATATTTTTTAGAAATTCAATGCAATGATCTTTTTAGATAAGTAAATGTTTTATTAAAAATGACTTATTTATATTAACTATATTTAAAAAATAAACTCTAGAATAGATTTAAATGAATTTAATTGTATTATTAATAATATAGTGAAACTAATTTAACATTTAATCCATTTTAAAAAATGTATGTTTAAAATGGATGAAACAAAAATACTGTTTTCTATAAAAATAAGTCTTTTTCAATATTCAATAGAAAATTAGTGTTTTCCGAAAAATCATAAAATTTCACCATATAATGATTTTGATATTTTGATATCAAAAATGATATTATTTTTATAACATAAAATAGAAATATGTTTAATAAAATATTTAAAATATTTTCCCACAAAAATAAATTAAAATTATTTTTCGATGAAAATGTATTTCTAAAGCATAAAATAACCTTACTGAAAATTGAATAGTTATTTAATAAAAATTAATAATTATATTTCTATTAATTGTGGAATATATATATATATATATATATATCATTATTTTTTAATTGTATTTATACCTATTAATATAACGATTAGGTTATAATGGTTACATTTCAATAATAATTACATGGGGTTCATTTAAGCATTGTTTTGTGTGTGGTATATGATATTGAATATTGTGTTATTTTAAAATAATAGGTTGTTTATATTATGTTTTTCTGAATATTTATAGATTTTATTTTATTATAATAATTTTTTTCATTAATATTTTTTTTAATATTTTAATAAATTGTTTTTTTGATTTTCATATTTAAATTTATTGAAAAAATTAATTTTATTAAATATATTAGTAAGATATTTTGTTGAGAGGAAAAGATAAATTACTGATCAAGGAAACTGGGATTAAAAATCTATTCAGGGAACGAGTTCACCCAACAATGATCGCGCCAACATTTCCCAAAATGAGCCAAACGATGGACATTCAAATTACCATCTCTTTTGATAAAAGAAAATTTTCATGCATCGAATCTATTATTTAGGGACCAGATATTCTTCAAGATTAGTCCTTAAGGTCGGGAATCCCCCTCTTTTGTTGAGAGAGAATTCACAAATTCGAGGCAGTCGGATTCCACCAGAATATTGGGCCAAAATTTTGGACGGGAAAAAAGAAGCCCCTGGAGGATGGTTGAGGCCTCTTCCACTAAAGGGTGCCATGAGTTAGGCACTTCCCTACACTAAGATTCCACAATCTAGCCATAACTGTTTTGATCAATGAGCCCAATACCGAACCTTGAATTAACAGAGACATCAACATATGTATTAATCTTGATTAAACCCTCAGGGGGAGACCAAAAAGGATCCCCTCATCGATTGGGGCCCAAAGAATGCACCGCATCACGTTTCTTCCAGCCATTCATCCACTCCAAAGCTCTATCCACCCATTGGTTATCACGGGTCACGTTCATTTGGAAAATGCATTCATTCCGTTGAGTCCAAACCAACCAAGTAATTGTGCATATCAACCCTACCACTCTTTGTTCCGGAGAAGACACCCAATTAGTAAGATTTGGGACCAACCCAACTAAAAGATCAATGAAAATACCAAAATCCGGCCTCCAAACCGTCCACACCCCTTCTTCCCCCTTACACGAATGAATTTCATGAAAAGGGGATTCCACTTCATAGAGGCACAAAGGATATGTGGCATCCTCTACAAAATGTCGCTACACCCGAAATTCACCGGTTGGAAGAACCCTGACACATGCCTGCCACCTAAAAAATATCACTTTAGGGGGAGTTGTGAGGGATAAGAGTCACTTCAACCCATTATCGGTATAGTCTTGGGCTAAACCATGAACCATCATTTTGTAACCAGAATGAACATAATATCCCCAATGAGGTTCCCCAATACAGAAAATTTTGTCAATACCCATTCATTGTGTGAGAGGGATACTCAGGATGAGATGACGATCCACCTCGTTAAACCAGCCGCAATGCTTCTCCTAATCCAACTCCTCAAGCGAGTCATCAAGAAGATCATGTACCCTTGCATCTTCGAATCCAGGAACAACCGGTTTGAAAAAACATATTATTGATGCCATTTTACAGCCATTGATCATTCCAAATTTTAATATTTTTCCAAATAAAAAATTCTCCACACGCAGCCCAAATCAATGAGATATTTTTCTCCCCAAATGCTCTTCCACATAAAACTTGGTCATGGCCGCAGCTGGGCATGCATGAAATCAGAATCAGGGAAGTACATAGCACACATCACCTTTGAGAACATAGAATTTGGGTGGGATATAAGTCGCCATCATTTCTTCACCAAAAGAACCTCGTTAAACCATTTTAGATTTTGATAGCCGATGCTGCCAAAAAAATGTTAAACACACGTCATCTCCCTATACATCAAATGGGAGTTATGTTTTCCCTCATAGGATCCCCACAAAAAATTGGCCAATCGGGAGTGGATTTGATCAACAAGAGTTTCAGGGAATTTAAACATAGACATGGCATAAGAATGGATTTCTTGGGCCGCTGACTTCATGAGGACTTCCTTTCATGCCTTGGAAATCATCCTAATAGACCAATGACAAATCATATTATCCACCCTATCCATAGTCTCACCGAAAACTTGTTTCTTTGACCTACCCACTAGGGTCGGTAGGCGAAGGTACTTAGGATGCTTCTTAACCAGCGGAAAACCTCCCATTCGCTGAAAATCCTCTCTCTTGTCTTGTGGGACAATTTTATTGAAAGATAAATCTGATTTTGAATCGTTAAGATGTTTCCTAGAGGCCTTTTCATACAGATAGATGATATTCAGCACTGCACTGAATTCTTGCAGGGTAGCACATGCGAAAAGGAGGATATCATCTACAAAGAAGAGATGAGATATATGGGGAAATTTCTACATATCATAGCACAATAGATTAATCCATGATCTTCCACCTTTAGGATAATATGAGAAATGACATCTGCCATTATAATGAAGAGGTAAGGTGATAGAAGGTCCCCTTGTCTCATGCCTCTTGACAATTTAATGCTTGTTGAAGGGACCCCATTAATATTGATTTTGTAGGAGACAGATGTATCATAATTCATTACAAATAGAGATCCATTTCATCCTAATGCCCAACCTGGATAGAACATATTCGAGAAAAGGCCATTCCACTCTACCATAAGCTTTCAACATATTTAGTTTCATTTCCATGGTGCGACTCTTGGATGAGGAGTGAGTTTTCATAGAGTGGTATAATTTGAAGGCAGTGATGGCATTGTTAGTAATAGATATCTTTGGAAAGAAAGAACATTGGCTATTTGAGACTAGAAGAGGGAGAGAATCCCTATGTCTAGCCAACATGATTTTGGAGAAAGTTTTGTTAATCAAATTACACAGGCAGATTGGCTAAAACTCTGAGATTTTGTGAGGGAACTGGGATTTTGTGATAAGAGTAATAAGTTATTCATTCGGAGATTCATGAGAGGCTCTTCCAGCCCACAACTCCATCATTAGGGCCACCGCATCTGGCCTCGCAATATTCCAAAAGCGTTTAATGAACAGTGCATGAAACCCATCAGGCACCGGTACCTTGGTATAGTGAATAAGATGTCATGCCCCAATAACTTCCCCATCAAAAAAATTTCTTTCCATGTATCAATTCTGGTATTTTGTGACCAACATTGGGATGAATCCAATCAGGCATGAGGGTGTGCTAATACATTCTTCTGAATATATGTTGTTGGAAATGTTTTGGATAATGTACTGAATATCCTTAATGTCATGTGCAACTCTTCTAATGGGGTCCTACAGATGAGCAATATGAATCTTGCATCTCCTCGTAGACGGTCATTAGTGAAAAAAGTTACTGCTCTGATCACCTTCTCTGATATGGAACTCTCGTGCCTAAAGGAACAAAAAACTATCTTTATCCCTCAGAGTTTCATTAAGTTTCTTTTCTGTGATAGAGTTGTTCCTAAGGACAGAGTCACCACAAGGATATGAGTGGAGTCGCTTTAATTGATTCTCTGCCTCCTTAATATGTCAGTCAAAGTTTCAAAATCTAGTTAAGCTCTAATTCTGAAGGCGAGACACAACAGTGTAGAACATGGACATGATGCACCGATTCGATCCCTCCCAAGCCGCTTGAACCACCTTTTCATAGTCACTGTCTTGGAGCCACATACTATCAATGTTAAAGGACCGCTCAGGTCCCCTTTGTTTCCCTTGTGAGACTGTTGACAAAAGGATTAGGAAATGGTTAGAGGAGATGGGGGGCCGGTGGACGATAGAGAATTCATGGAAAAGAGAGGTCCACTCATCATTACGAACAATTCGGTCTAACCTTTCCACCAGGTGGTTCTCCATTGACCTACCCTAATGTCAGGTAAACGACGAGCTAGAAAACCTGAGGTCATGAAGAGAGTTCGACACAACATACATCCTAAAATCGTTCATCGCATCACCCTCCTCACAAATCCAACTTCATATTCATGGGGATATAGGACATCATTAAAATCCCCCCCATCAGAAGAGGTCCAGGGATGGAGCCCTGCAGCCGCTTCAAAAGGGCCCATGATCTGTGTTTATCCTTCCCACCCGACCACCCATAGAATCCATCAAATGACAATTGCAGTGGTCTTGATCCAGTAACCGTCACAAAAATGTGATTACATGAGTAATTATAGATCTTCTCCCCAAGGTACTCCTTCCACAATATGGAAAGTCCACCCTAGTGTCCCGGTCTTCCAATGGGAAAGATGTTTTTGAACCCAATATTTTATCCCATTAGGCCTGCATCCTTGATATCCAATATAGTTTTTGATACAAAAACATTTTTAGTGTGAAAATAGGAACACCAGTGATGGAGAACACAAACTGTTTGTGGATTTTCATTCCCCCAATAGTTCCAGCATGATATTTTCATTGCCCTAGGTGGGGCTGGGACACACCCTCCACCCCCTCTGAACCTTCGACTACCCGACCCTACTCTGCCACTTTCTACCTCTATGGAAGACACTCAGTCATATGAGATCCCTCCATGCATTGTTTAAGGTCCTTGGGCTATGAACTAGGGGGTCCATACCCCTATCCAGACTCATTATTATTTTCCATGTCCAATGTTTTATACTATATGTCATCATGATCCCAGTCATGGAATTTACTGCCTGAGGGGTAGAACTGTGAGTAAGATCATCTGAACTAGAAAACGGATCTAGTGGGTCATTACATATCTATTTTACCCCTGAGCCTGGGTCTGGTGGTTCCTTGCAGTTTGGCTGTAGCCTCGCAGCTGGCGGGAAATGGCCTTCAAAATAGTTGGGGACTGGCTTGGGGGGAAGTCGGCCCCTGCCCCTAACTCATGTGTTGTTTCCTCGGCTCGACCGAGATCCGTGGCCAGCCCAGGTTCCGTCCATCCACCCGTTGATCCACATGACTGTCACCAGCACTATTTTGTGTCCCAATGATGATTATATTAGTACGAGTTGGTTCAACTAACGTATTAAGATCCTTCTATAGTTTTTCACAGTCATGTTGTTCTTCACCTTCAGAAATAAAAGCCATCTTAGAGGTTTTTTCACGGAGCCAGGGACCGTATTTCAAAATAACATAGCCTATTCCATCATCCTTCTTCACCTCACATATATTTTCTAAGTGTCTGAGGAACCTACAACAGAAACAAAAAATAGGAAGCCTTTCACACTCAAATTAAATCCAGACATCAGAGTCCTCAATTGTCAAAAAAATTCCCCTCATAAGAGGATGTGAAACATCCATCGAAGCTCTGATTCGCACAAACTTTCCCCAGTAAATGGGATCAGACTAGTCCCATTATAGAAATGAACGTAGGTATCCTTCAATCTCATGCATAACACGTTCATTTGTACCATGAAAGGGGATTCCTCTAATTTGAATCCAAAATGGTTAGCAAGACAGATTAACTGACTGAAAATGTTCATCACCTTTAAGGTCTTCCATGAGAACGATTTGGTTATCAAAGGACCATGGTCGACCATTAAGAACTTTTAATTTATCTCCTTTATTAATGAATTCAATATCTATGAGTCTTCCTTCCACTTCTCTTATAGAAACTCCGTCCTCAAATCGTAGATATTTTTCCGAGTATTTTTATTACACTCTCTGATTGAAGGATCTTTTTGCTAAAAATTTTCCCACAATAAGCAAGGATAGTCACTGTGATAGAAAAACATGTTACTCAACCGTGTAGCAATTGCCAATTTTTAATTATCAGTTAAGGATAGGTTTAACCAGCGATTCATTATGTCTGGATCCATTTAACTAAAAATGAGAACATCCCTCGTCACCACAAACCCCTTCGTCCTCATGCTGCAAAACACGCCCGCAGCTTCCATGCACCACAACCTCCACTGACCATGTGCAACTCTTTCTTCATGATCACACCCTGTGTGGCCCATCCTTCGCATCCCTTCCTTCGTGCTCACACCCTTCACGACCCTTCCACCACGAGCACACACTGTGCGAGGTCTTTCTTCACAAACACAACCTACACTAAGAAGTCTTGTGCAGACGAATCCTTCACGGGAAAATTCGTCGAAGCCAACCGAAAAGCAGTGAACACCACAGTGGACCAGAAACACACTTTGTGAACAAGCTCTATGTATACCTCCTTCGCAAATCAGCATCATCATGAACCATCTCTTTCGCGAGCCATGCCATTATCGATGACTAAATTGACCATTGCAAATGACAGCAGACACCCTGCGTGAACCACACCCTGCACAGGCGAATCCTAATGTCCATAAACCTTCCATCACAGATGAATCTGCGAACCGCACCTGTCACAGATCACTGAACTCCATCTTCAATCATCGCAATACACGGGTCTCCATCATAGCATTGCTTCAAGTCAATGATCCAGAGCCGAAGGCCTCAAATCAAGTCCATCAAACCGAAATTGCTGACCCGCAATTGTCAAAACTGAAAAACTAAGAAACTAGATTGAAGTCAAGAACTATAGATCCTAAATCATATAACCAAAATCGCTGGAATGAGGAAGCATAGATCCATGATTGAAGCTGAACTCATTGAACTAAAAAATGATAAACTCCACGTGTTGGTCCGTCGTGAGTCTGAAACTCTCAGGCAAGAGATGGCTCCCAACCACCGGCGGAGCGACACACTATTGAATCCCCGAAACCCTAGGAGGAAAACCTCTCAACGACGGGAGGACTTAGTGTCAATCAATTAACTATATTGAGTAAATTAATATATTTTTTTGTTATTATTAAATAGTATTGATTTTATATTAGTTTTTACTGTTATGATTTAAATATATTTTAAGTATATATAACAAGTGATTTTTTAGTTTTTACTTGAGATGTATAATTTTAAATTTATTTTTGGATGTGATTTCATTATTAAGTGTATTATTTTTTAAAATGGAAAAAATTATCAATTATTGGTAATTTTTAGAATAATTTTACATATACATTTTAAATCTTATGAAACATTGGTAATTCTATGTTTAATAAAATGAAATCAACTCTATTTAAAATTTTGTATATGATAAGATATATTAATAATTATTTAACATTATGATACACATTTTGATATTATTTTTAGTAGAAAAATATTAGAACAAAATCATTTGGAACCCAGTTATGCATGAGTAATCATATAGAATTTCAACTACTGAAAGAATAATGTCAGTAACCTGAAGCAACGTACATATAAACTGACCTGGCTTTGGAGAAATAAAATACAATGGAGCCGAAAAATATAAAAGGAAACAAACTTTAAGACTAAATTTGTTTGAATATATAGATCTCGTCATGTGAGTGGAGTTTTTCAACGTTGGATTAAAATTCCCAACCATAGAGATATCTTTTAACTTATTGTTTCTTATGATGAAATAATTTCTCACTTCTATATAATTACTCTTACATATTATTAAATGACATTGATCTAGGATCACCACATAATAAGACGTTTTTACCCCAATATATTTAAATAGGATTTGCGTAAGAATTAATGATCAAGAGATAAGGTTGGGAGGAAGAATGAAAACCAAATGAAGTAAAATATAAATATTATTACCAAGTTTCTTTTGGGGAAATATTAAACTGGAATGAATTGATGCTGACAATAAAATTATAGAATCATGCATAATAATATGGAATGTGACAAAAAATCATAGATTTATCCATACATATTAGACCCATTGAGATGGTGAATTATGTTTCATGTAAATAAATTCTTGAGAGAATATTAGAAGTGTGTAGATTCCAAAACAATTATACATAAGTAGCTAAGTAGGTAATTCTTGTTTATTGAAATTGGAGGGACACAATTATGTTATTGATTGAACACTGATTTGAATGATAAAAATAGAATTGAAACAAAATACTATAATATAATAATAATGTAAAATAGATTCATAATTCTAGTTGGAAATTAACATCATTAGTTATGTGTGTATCCAATATTTTGAGTATTTCTCCCACTATGAACTATTTTATTTCATGTTCATCTATATTCTTCATTCATTTCACCATGATTCCAACATGATGTAGCTATTATATCATTGATTAATATATGATTTTATTTCTAATTAATATTATGATTTCCTCATAATCCTTAATTTTTTTAGAGCAGTATGCTATAGTAATTATATTAAAGTATCATCTGTTTGTTTTTTGTTACATATATTCTTTAATAAATTTTCTATGAATTCATTTTTATATATTTTTAAATAAATCAATGATTCTAAACTTATTTGATCACGTTGTATAAAAATATACTTATTATTGATAAAAATATCACTTCTTATTATCTTCTTTTATGATCTTTTTCCATGTGCCTAATAAAATTATTACTCTTGGATAAATATCATTATTCCTAGCCATGTAGTGATGTAGGATATTTTAAAAAAAAAGTACTTTCGATTATTTATTTTCAATGTGATACATTTTTTTTATATAATATATAATTACATTTTAACAATAATTATTTTTGAGGCACCTTACGTTTCACAAATTATTATCAATTTATTATCGGAATATGTTTAATTAAATTTATCATGAATTATAGGTATCACTTATTTAAATTATAGCTATTTTTCTTATTTATTATTGGATTGAATAATTGTTGAGTGAATATTTCAATATAGTCAGAGTGAGTGGTATTAATTAAATTTTAAGGTAAAATTTATTTTCAAGAATTACCATTTTGATTCACCCAAAAACATTAATGTGAATCAATGATTTGTTTAATAACTAGAAAACCAAATGTTTGCATCTTTAAATTCAATTATTTGTGCTCTATAAATGCAAAAAAATTACTAGTGTTTTTTGATTCCCACCATCCTTGAGATATTCGACCAAAAAATATATTATGTTTATATTGGAATTTCCTTTTGTAAATAATTTTTGTGTTGGAAGTATTTGTGACAAATTTTACTACACCACATTTCAACAAAAACCACATGTGAATAAACATCTCTAGCCCTATGTTAAACACAGAACATGGAATTTCCTATGCCTGAAATCATGGAACATCATTTAATATAATTTTACTAAATAATTTTTTTTCCACAATCACCCCAATACAAATAAAGGTTTAAACAACATGATTCATGCACTACACTTGGATCTATACCTCAAACATACAATTATATCACCTATCACATATAGTAGTATTAGTATTCTTATGATGGATCACAGGGGAATGTAAATTATTATTACATGTCCAATATCATTTTCTACGAGATAAAATTAAAAGGTATGGTTGATAATGTTTCTCTACCAAACACATATTTTCCTAACTTGTGACTGTCTTCAATCCCCACCCTATCCATCAAAAATATATTTGATACACCTCTATTGGGACCATCCCCCTTGTGTACCCTTCCTTGGTCATAAATGAAGATAACAATGAGATATAAATAAATATTTTAATGGGAAATTTGTTAGATAATAAAATTTAGTGTATATGAAGACATATTTTAGTAAAGTGGTTTTTAACATTTTCCAAAAAAAACATTTATGAGAAAATAAAATATTAAATTTCATTAGAATTATGAAATCATATTTGATAAAATTAAATTATGTTTGGATATTAGGTTATAAAAATATTGTACTATGAGTGTATATGATTTTTATGAAGTGATTTATTTTCCCATGAATAATGAAAATTAATACATATTAATGAAAACTATATTGTCATTTCAAATCGCTAAAAAGATCAATTAATATTTAAAATTTGTTCAATTGAAATTAGTTTTCTTATATTGTGGATAATATGATAAATTTCATTTCAGTCAATTTTGTGGATAAATTTGGTATGAAACCATTTTCATACATAAAAATGTATTTTTTCTCAAAAAATGATTTTTGTTGGGTTTGTTGTTTTAATATTAAATTAGTTCCTCCAAATTATAATCATTGAATTAATAAAAATTTATTTCTTATTTTTCATCATGAATTTAAAATATAGTAATAATTTTCTTATTCTTTTTGTTTTCATTATGAATAGTAACCATTGTAAAATTTATTACCAAGGAAAATTGTATATCGCGTAATTAAGGTTAAAAATAAAGTGATAAGGACAAAAAATTAACATAAAACAAGATTAAATTATATTTTTCATTCCATTTCATCAATACTTATTTAATATTCAGATATATGACCTTTTTATACATTTGAATAGGATTATGACTGTTGTATTGTTTTTTTTATTAGAATGATTAAAATGTCAAACTCTAGTTTTTAATTACTAAAATATTTCTAAAACAGGGATAACGATATAAAAACTTCAGTTTAAAGAAATATTTTAAAATATAAATAATTTATCATCATTGTGGAAATTTATTTTAAATTTTTCTTAATAAATTATTACATTAAATGCTTATAAGACAATAAGAGTTTAATTATTTAATTAATGGGAAAATAAAATCAACATTATTAATATAATTAAATGTATTATAATATTTATTAAATAAAGTAACCCATGAATTTTATATATAAAAAATATATATTATAGAGGTTTTTATGAATTTCATTCTAATTATTTTGTTTTCATGATGTTATTACAATCAATATAAATGAGTTGATATAAAATTTTTATTATTGATATTTTTTAAAAATAATAATTTATTAAAATATTTAAATTTTTTTGAGATATTATATTCATAAAAATTAACTTGGAATGGTTAGAAATATCGTCCATTGTTTTTTATGGGTATTTTATAATTATATATTATCATTATTTACCATTTGATGGTAGAAAATTTTAATTGTTTAGTAATTGTAAAAATGGATAACAGGGGTTAAAAATAAAAGATAAGGGTGAAAAATATCCACAACTCGTGAAATTTTAATTGGAGGAATGTAATTAGGGTTATATATAATTTATATTTAAAATATATAATTTTTAATCTATTCTAACTTATTAATTATTTTTTTATTAATTATATATTTTTAGAAATTCCTACTGTTTTGATTACCACATATATATATGGGAACCTCCTCCAGTATTAATATACACAACATTGATCAATATATATGGAACCTAAATTTACCATTACTCTTTAAAACATCCTTATACAAGAACTATTGATTCAAGAGATTCCAAAATATCATCTCTAGAACTATTATGAAGAGATCTAAATGGAGTCCACCAGATAAGAGGTAATCATATTTAACAACTCATTCATATTTATTTCTTATTCTAATTACTCTTCATTAGTTTGATTCATAATAAAAAATATTAGTATAATAAATATACTTAGATATTATATTTTTTATGGTAAAACTATATAATATCTATCTTCCATCCGGTGAAAATTAAAAAACAACACTTGTGTGTCTGTAGAACATACCATCTCCTTGTTGGTGTGTAATTTATTTACAATTACCACATTACATGGATGGTTATAAATAAAGAAAATATTGATTATATCTAATAATTATTACATAATTATGAAAATTTAAATATAATATAATATTTAACCACTTACCTTCGAGTCAATTGGGAAACAATATCATAGCTCATGCGTACGTGTGGACAACCACATCCCTGAAGTGAGGTGATTCAATTTTTCATTCTATTTTACATCGAGGGTAATGAATTTTTATTAATTAATATTTATGATATATTTTATTTAATTATTATTATATGAAATATAATTTAATATTTACATTTCTTTTTCTCTATATAATTAAAATCAAAAACAACATCCATGCGTAGGTTTGACCAGCCATCTCTATGAACAGTGTAATTCATTTATTATATTTCTATTTTATGGATTAAAATTAATAATTATACAATAAATATATATGATATTTATACCTTTAGAGTCATTATAGAGATGATTTAACCTTATTCCATGTACAATGATCGAAACTATCATACCAAATCATACATGATAAAATGAAACATTTACCACGCAAAATAGTGATTTTATAATTGAATATAAAATAAATTAATTAAAAAAAGTAGTAAAAAATATATAGTATTATGTATAGATTAATCTTCTATAATATATGAATAATATATATATTTATCAATCAAGAGGATCAATCATATACAATGGAAATCAAACCTATGGTAATGGTTTCATGAAAAACATTTACTTAATGAGACATATTTCATATCCCACACTTTTTTTTGGGTGGTGTATATAATACCCCTTCAATATATTATATCATGAATATGGTTTTCTTCATTGAATTTTATGTTTCATTTTATTTCTATTTTCATGGGTATTACAATTCAAAATAATCCCAAGTGGTAATTTTTTATTTCACAATCTCGCCATTATTTGAGATTGTCTACACTAAAGTCATGTTGGGAAATAATTCACTTTCATGTTCATGTTTTATAAAAATTCTTTAAAAAATGTTTTAAATATTATAAAATTACTTTATAAAATTATTTTTATCCATTTTAACTTTCTAAATGATGTTTTAAAAGGAATCATCCTATCCTTTTGAAAATTAGTTAATATTTGATTTTCCATACAAAAGTGTGAAATGAATTTTTATAATATATGAAAAATAAATATAATATTCCAATGTCCAATAATATTAATGATTTAATTATTCCTTTAAATTAAATAATTTATTTTTAAAGAAATATATTTCTCTATTTCATGATAGGTTTTTATATTTTAAATTTCTATTTTCAAAGAGGCAATATTATTTTACTCAAGAAATTTTTCTTTGAAACCTTTTTATGTATTTTCATCTATGAAAAAATACATTGATGAATATTATATTTAGGATATACTCTAATGATTCCATGCTCTATATTTCATTAAATGGTTTATCATCATTTAGAATAGGGGAATGTATTGACATTCCATATGATAGGTTTTCCAATATAGAGTGTTATTGATTGTTAATGAATGTTTATTAAGATGTTTCATTTATTAATATTAAAATAACACTATTATTAGTATGTGATTTTCCGGTCCCTCTTTAGCTCATTAATGCATCGGTAGGCCTCGTGAGACAAAATATCATGGGTTCTTCTTGAGGACATAAATATTTATTAAGATGTTATGGATGAAGGCATTGATAACTTTTCAAATTTTTTGGAGAATCCCTCAATGATATGTTTTAGATGTCAGATATTGTTCGTTCCATAATTATATATTCGTAAATTGATGTTCATGTGGTTATTAGATTAATTATCTATGGTTGTGTTTCTGTATTCTGTGATTATTTATATGGAATTTATTTATCATCACTTATTCTAGCCATATTATTTTTTCCTTGTTAGCTTCTCCTGTACACATGCACCTGCAGAGCATTTCACCTCACCCCAATCTCATGTTTCCATTCCCTAGGATTCTAGACTGTGTTTTATGATTGATATATATGGACACGATAAGGAAAGTAATTGTGTTCTCAAATATATGTCAATGTTATATTTTACATATTCAACTGTAATTTGTACCAAACAAGAAAATTAATATATTTACATAGTTTAAAACATTGGAAATCATTTTCAAAACTATGGTTGTATGACACTTCCATAATTTAGTCATTGTAGAAATTAGAATCATTGGCTTATGTGACTAACCTATAAGAATAGTTTAAAATATAGTATAAATATAGATATTTCCACTATTTCATAAAATATTTACATAGGATATGGCAATATGGATTACATATAAACATGGTAAATCAAATGGATATATGGAAGCTTTTACTATAGTTTCAAAAATGGTGGCCAATGGATATGCCAACATAGCATACATATGACCATATTTTAAACAGTGGTTGTAGGGTATCTATTTCCATGGCCTCAGAAACCAAGGGTAAAGGTTATAACAATGATCAAAATATAAAAAAATGGTTTAAACCTTTGAAAAAACTATCATATTTCCATGGTTTAAGCTGTGTTAATAGGCATTGAAAAAATAAAATACATAGCCATGATTCATCCACACCACCTCTTCATTATTATAAAGAATACTTTATAACTATAATACACAATTATTTTTTAATATATATATATATAGATATATTATTAATTTTTAAAATATTTAAAAAGGTAAAAAATTTATTTAAAGGGTTTTTCTATTTAAAAATTTTTAAAAACATTGTCCCTAGAAGATTCCATGTCATAACTAACTCTATAGTTTAAAAAAATGGTTATAGGTGATGCCAAATTTGAATTGTTCCCATGATTTGAAAAAATATTCTTTTAGGTTATGCCATGTTGGACCTATTTCCATGGTTATAATAAATTGTGGCTATAAATTGACTTACATCTATGGTTTTTTAAACTATTGATA
The DNA here is from genome assembly GCA_963277665.1 of Viscum album. Lineage (NCBI taxonomy): Eukaryota > Viridiplantae > Streptophyta > Magnoliopsida > Santalales > Viscaceae > Viscum > Viscum album. Next base: position 784,528,983 of record OY728151.1, read on the forward strand.
TAGTTAGATGTGTCTCCAAAGATTTTTCAAACCATGGTTGTAGGATATTATTATAAAACCTACATCCATAATTTTTTTCAATCCATGGATATAGATGATCCTAAAATTCCACAAGAAAAATCTTTTTTTTGTCACCACTTTCCCGCTTCACCCTAATTCAATAACTTTTGATAACTAGGGTTTGTAAGTTCAAATATATACATGGATTGAATAAATCATAGACATATGATATCCTAGTGATGCTTATAACCATAGTTTTACTATAAATATGTCCATTAACCACCCTATTGCTTTTGTTTATTTATCCATGGTTATAGAGTTGTGGCCATTGGATCATTTTGTAGTTGTGGTAATTCCAGTATATTTCTAGTTTTCAAACACTAGTAAACTATTCATTCCTTTGGGATGTGATTACATCTATGTTATGGAATGATAATAAGGTAATTCCAAATTCTGGACTAATTTATGTGGGGTATTTATTTTTGGTGTCATCAAAAGATTAGTAGAAACCTTAAGGAAATCGATTTCAGAAAACATAGATTATGGAAACATAGCTCTATAATGGACATTGATAATATTACTAAAGAAAGAAAGATTATGATTTTGAGATATTTGAACCTAAATTTTCAATTTATCTTAAGTGTTTCATTGGTTTAAAATTTAAAATATGTTATAAAATTTTATGATCTAATTTAATATATTCTATTTTTTAAATATGGCACCTAGAAGAAGGAATGAAAATGGAATCAATTTGCGTAATTGATATACGGATTCCCTTCCCGAGAATTATATTGAATATGGAGTTGGATCTATAGATGAAAATAAAATAAAAATTATATCCTTATTAGTGTATCTAACTCATGGTATTACCAATAAACATTACATTATGAAGAAACTCATAGATCCATAGTTTCTTAAAACAATATTTTACTGATTCATGCATAAGAACCAATTACAATTAATTTAAACTATAAATCCATTTATAGATGAGAAATGTATAAGTTCCTTTGAGAAGATATTTTTGAAATTAAGATTTTATGGAAGGTTGATGGTTTTAATGACAGTTTATCATCACTCGGTGGATGAAAATCAATGGTGGTCTTGGATTCAAATCACTAATGACGAGGTGAAAAAATAGAACATATAATGGAAGGATTTTAATGTACTATTGTTAGATAAAATAATTTTCCACATGAACAATGAGAGGATTTTTGACGAAAGTTCTTGAATTTTGGAAAAAAGAGTGGAAAATGATACTATGTGGGAAGAAAACATTACAAGGATAGAAAGTCATTATAAAAAATACATATGTCATCCATAGAGTAATATTAACCATTTATTTAAAGTCTTAAAGATATTACATCAATTTAAACTAATCTCCCATACCTTCTCATCATATGAAGACATAGTCTCATGTGTTATTGAGACATTGAATAAATCTTATAAGTATTATTACTCAAAATGGATAAATTAAAAGAATATTATAACAACAATAATATAGATTAGGGGACGAATCGAAAGAGTAATTTCTCAACAAGAAATACGTGTATAAGGAAACACCCTTGTACTTACTAAAAAAGAAAAATGAGTTAATTTAAAGTGTAGAGAGAAGGGACACTAGGCATCCGATTTCATGGGAATGAAAAATGATACTAATTCTCAATGATTAAATTATATAGATATGGGACACTATAAAATTTACTATGATAGTAGTCAATGTAATTTTAAAATAAAATAAGAAGGAATCAAGGTAGATATTTTATGATCACAACTACTGAGGTTGAGGTTCCTAATAATGTTGTGGAATGTACATTAATCATATCCTCAAACATATATATTGCATTATTTGATTTTTTATATCCACACTCTTCGATATCATTATCATTTTGACAGAAATTATACATTTCCCTAGAACCTGAATATGTTATTTAATATTCATGACACTTAATATAAGTCTCATTGTAACATGTATGTGTCAGCCAGTTTACATTATGACGCAAAAATGTGCCCTATTTTTTGAATTTGTATCCATAAAATTGTTGATTTTGATAAAATATTTGTTATGGATCGTATTTTGAAATATGTTGAATTCATTTACATCAAGGAGAATAGAATAATGATCCATGATGAATATGTTGACTTCCTTATCTTTAGTGAGGAAACATTCATCATATGATTCATGTATAGGTATACCCCTATTATCATTTATAAATGAAATACATGGGGAAGATGAGTAAAGACAACATATGAATGTAAATAGTAATCTTAAAATATAGGTCATTCATATTATTCTATATTATATTAATGTATTTTTATGGAATTTCCATGACAACCAACAAAGAATGCGGCGAAGATTTCAATTGATTTAACCCATGGCGAAAGAACAATATAAAATACTCCACATATAAATTACCATATGTAATTATTAGGTTTTAGTAAGAAAACTATAATAGTTGTGTAATAAGGAATTTGTATACCATTTTTGTTTCACCCTACGGTGAAAATATTCTTTTCATTAAAAAGGAATATGGATATAGGGGGTTGTGTATTGATTATTGAAAAATCAATTCTAGAATAATAATGAATACGTATCCACCTTCTCACATTAATGAAATATTTGATGAATATCATAATGATCCTTATTTTTTGAAGATTAATATTCATTATGGGAATCATAAATTGCGTGTAAATAAAGAGGAAATTCTGAATATAACATCTATAATGAGGTATAATCATTGAACGTTTATTGTAATTCCATTTGGTTCAACTAATGAACCCACTATTTTAATGAACCTAAAAAAATAGTATTCAAGATCTATATTGATTATTTTTTATGATATAAATAGATTATATCTCGGTGTATGAAAATACCAATTAGGACCATGAAAATCACTTGTCAATCATTCTTGAGACTCTCAGAAAAAATGGTTCTATGGGAAATTTTGAAATTGTGAATTCTGGATTAGAAAAGATTATTTTCAATGACATATTATCCCAATGTATGGAACCTAAATTGATCTTATATAGATAAAGGTGGTCCAAGAATAGATTATACCAAAAACATAACTGAGGTGTATAATTTAATTAGTTTATAAGGTTGTTATATTTTTTTTAAATATTTCAGATTATATATCCTTTTAAAAGAGATTGCTCAAAAAATGGTTATGTTTAATTAGAAAAAAGAAATTTGAATAATTTTTTGATGAATTGAAAATTTTGGTTAGAGGATTTTCTAATATTCGATCTAGCATTAAAAAATGGTTGATTTTTTTTATTTAATGATGCATTGAAGAAGGGACATGAATGTTTCTTAAGGTAGAATGATAATGTTATTTCTTGTTCATTGAGACAGTTAAAAAATCTGGAACACAACTATCCCACTAATGATCTTGAGTTAGTAGACACAATATTTATTTAAATATATAGAGACATTATCTCTACTACATGATTTTTGAGACATACATTGATCATAAGTGTTTGGAATATTTATTCTCCTAGAAAGATCTCAACAACAAGACAATGGCGGTGTATTGAATTAATCAAGGATTTTGATTACTCAATACTATATCACCAAGGGAACAACAATAAGATAGAGGATGCATTATGAATGAAATATCATGGATTTGAGGCCAAAATAAGTTTTGATAAAAATTCTATGACAATATATTTAGTAATAATGGATTTGATAATTATTAATAAAGGGGAATCATTTCTCAATTTAAAAAATTAATATTAGACCATATTAATTGGAAAATATAATATTCATCAGTTTGATGATGATATATTTCATAAGATAACTAAATATGTAAATAATTAAAAATTCTCAAACTTCATATATGAATAATGTGTTATGAAATAAGAAAATAGACTATGTTCTCTATCAATACATGGGATAAAGAGGAAATTTTTGGTTGATTCTCAATGATTGAATTTCACTATACAACCATGTAGCACTAAGATGTATACATATTTGAAGGAACTATTTTTGGTGGGATATAGTGAAGTGGGAAATTTCTTCTTCGGGGCCAAGATGTTTTTGTTTTCAACATGTAAAAGAAAAAATATATTATCCAAGAGGATCATGAACCCTCTTTCTATTCCTAAATGGAAATGAGATGAAATCTTTATTGGCATTGTTACTATATGACTAAGAATTCCTATAATGGATGATGGGTTATGGGTTATTGTTGATAAACTTACCAAATTTATACATTATCTCTCTATAAGATAATATTTACTTGTAGATCACCATGTATTAATCTATATTAATGACACATTAAGAAATTATTTTTCAGAAAATTCAATTGTTTTTATCATAATCCAATATTTACATAAAAATTCGAGAAGATTATTTAGAAGTGTCTTGATACCATTATGTATTTGAACACTGTTTATCATCCTCTAACCGACAGGTAGTCAAAAAGGACTATTGAAACATTTGATGACATTTTCAGGTCAATCTCAATTGACTTTCATGGTATGTGGGATAATTGTTTACCATTTTTATAATAATTTTATAATAGTAGATTCCATTCAAGAATTCAAATGGAGTGGGATGAAGAATTATAAGGAGAGATATATGGTACTCCAACTTGTTGGAATGAAGTTGGATAAAGGTAGAGTATTGGCATAGAATATGTGGATAATAAAATAGAAAATCTAAATACAATTAAAATATATATTACATTAGTTTTAAGTAGTAAAAGGATGTAAGTTCTTATCCAAAGGATACATTTTGAATTTCATGTTGGAGATGATGTTTTCTCGATGGTTTTTCCATGGAAATGTTCCATAAGATATAGAAAGAGAGAAAAAATAATCCCCTGGTATGAGAACATTTAAAAAATTGAGAATAATTTGAGTTGTGGAATACTATTTGGAAATGACTCATATCCTCTCTAATGTTCACGATGTCTTCCATATATTATATTAATGGATGTATATTCCAAACTCAATGCATGTGCTCACATATGATAAAATACAATTGTAACATGATGTATCTTACTATGAGGAGAATATGAAAATGTTATACACTATTAAACAAGTTTTGATGAATAGGTCAACTCATCAAGTAACAGTATATTATAGAAATCATATAATTGAAGATGCGATGTGATAAACTAAATATATTATATACAGAACTACAAAAATCTATTCATGAGGTTACATTCATTAAATTAAGGTGATGACATTTTTCAAAAGAGTGAGGAATATAACACCACAAAATTTTATGTTATCATTCCATTTAAAAAAATTTAATTTCATCAACAGCTTGTGTTGTATTAAACCCTAATATTTTAAAATAATTTTATGATTTATACCATATAGAGAACACAGCACCGAGGATACACGAACTGTGATAAACTATTAAATTTTTTTTTAACAGAACTGTTATAAACTATTGATTAAAATTTATATTTGATAACAGTATTAAGAATATATTGGAATATAAATAATGGCCTTAATCAATATATATTATTTTAATAATTATTTGGAAATAAACACTCAAGTTTTCGTAAATTCAATTTTTATGTTTTAATATAAATGATTTTAATGGGAAAAAAATATAATTAACTTTTTACTCTTTTATAAACATTATTTGATAAAATTAAATTCATTATTTAGATCAAAATATCAAAATTATCATAACATTAATATTTTATATTTTTTTGAAATGAATATTTTTCCCGTGAAAAGTGAAAAATAATACTTTTTGTTGAAAATTATATTCCAAATTCCAAGATTTACAATGTACCATTATATCATAAAATGTGTTAATAGATAAATTTGTTCTATTATATTATTAATATTTTAATAAATTTTATTTGACACTATTTTATTGTTAAATTTGTAATTAAATATTTTTATAGTTAAAAATTCATTTTTACGAAAAACTACTTTTGTTGTTTTTTGTATTGTAATATTATAATAACTTCTTCCACATATAGGAATTGAATCTCTAAAAATAATTCTAAAATTTGTAATCGGGACATCTAAATTTATTAAAGAAAATTATTTATTATTGGTTTGTATAAATATTATCTACAAAATATTTTGCTACCACATCAAATGGTAAATCGGATAATTAAGTTTAAAAATTAAATGATAAGGATTAAAAATTAACCTAAAACATTACTAATTTTTTTATGATTGAATTTCATACATAATAATCAAATATTTTATATATGTCAATTGTTATTTATTTGGATGGTTTTATGACCTTTGTAATATTTTATATAAAAGAAAGTCAAAAATATTATACTCTCATTTTTATTAACTATATTTGTTAATATGAGGATATACAAATTATATCATTAGTTTTAAATACTATTTAGTCATATATTTGATTTATCTTCAAAATGGTATGTTTTTAGTAAATAATTACCTTAAATTTTTATCCAATGATGACACAATAATTATTAATGTGATGGAAGAATAGAATAAATGTTATTAAAATCATTAAAACTATTATTATTTGAAGGAAATATTTTAAAAATAATATTTACTATTTAAAAATGAAACATTATAGAGTTATTGATGTATTATTTACTAATTACATTATTTTCATAAAGTTATTTGTTTAAAACTAAATTAACAGTTAAAAAAATTGTGTTATGAATATTATTTGAAAGTAATAATCTATTAATGATTGAAATTTTATAAAAATAAAAGATTTATAAAAATGAAAATTATATGGTTAAATACATCTAGGATGGTATATTTATCGGTCTTCCGATATTTTTTATTGAAATTATTGACCCTAAGTGGGTATAAAATTTTAATAGTATGATAATTGTCAAAAGTGTTAAAGAGGGTTAAAACTAAAATATAAGGGTGAAAAAAAAATCAAAAACATTTGACAATTTTGGTGGATTATATTAATTATTAATATACATATATTATATTCTACTTATAATAATTTTCATCCATTTTTATGGGATAAATATTCTATATTAATGTAATATATTTTGAAATATTATAAGGTCACTTCACATAAATTTTAAATTGTATTACTCTCCCTTACATATTTACACCATTTTGGTCTATCTTGCATAAAAACCCCTACAAATTAATTTTATAAAAATATTTATCCAAATAATTTATGGTTTGTACATACAAGAATAGAATCCATCACTCCCTTAAGTGGATATCTAATTTGTTCCCACTAAATAATAGGTAAAATTATTTACCAACTCATTCATGTTTACTTATTATTATAAATCCTATTAATCTGTGGTAATCATACTAATATAAAAAATCTAATACAAAAAATATATTGAGATGTTATTATTATTATTTAGCAATTTTATTCCATCTCTTTTCAATCCAAAAAAATCAAAAACATCGCTCACTTGTATATATGACTTACCATCTCTACATAGCGGTGCAATTAATTTTCCACCACCAAATTACATGGCTCCTAATAAATATGATAAAAATTATTATATATGATAATTACGACACATTTACACATTTTTAATTATAATATCACGTCTTCCTTCTTACCTTCGAATACATTGGGTATGTATAACATCATTGATTAGTAAATGTGGACCACCACATCTATAAAGCACTGTGATTTTTTTAATTTATATTTTAATATGATTGAAAAATTTATATATTTAATTAATATAACTGATATATATGATATAATAATGATTCATAAAGGGTTAAATGTTGTTTAAATTCTTTCATTCCATCCTTTGAAAAGAGATAACAATGTTAATGCATAAGTATGTCCCACCGTCTCCATGAATAGTGTAACTTATATTCACTATGTATATTTAATGAATTACATTTAATATGTAAATAATGAATATATATATGATATTTTAATCGTTAATAAAATTCTATAGTTGATGTAACCATTATCCAAATACATTTCTTAGAACTATCAATTTAAATGATGCATAAATAATGAATCACTTACAACATGGAATGTATATTTTAACAATGATTTGATAATAAATGGTTGATAAAAAACTATAAGTTAATCATATATGGTATGAGATATATTCTTATCATTATTTAATATATTTATAACTTTTTTTATATTTATCATAAAGAATGATAGAACATGTACAAAGGAAATCAGACCTAAGGAAAGGGTTTGTAGTCTAACATTTACTTCTTTGAGACGTGTTCTCTAATATTAACATATTTTATTTTTGTTTTGTATATATTTAAATTTTTTTATGTTACATTATTCATTATTTTTTTCATTATTTTCAAAGTTTTATTCTATATTAGTTATTTCAAGGGGATTATGATTAAAAATAAAATAAAGTTGCAATGGATTATTTAACAATCTAATTGTTATTCATGATTTTTTATATATAAGTCACAGTTGGGGAATATTTCTCTTCAATGTCAATATTTTCTATAAAAATAATTTCTTTAAGTATTATAAAATTATTTATAAAATTAAATTTTACCCATGTATTACTTTTTATAATAATATTTTAATCAAGATCATCCTATCATTTTCCCAGTGTGGTACCTTTCCAATTTTCATTCAAAAGTGTGAAATAAATGTTTTTAACCTCAACAGAATGAATAGAATTTAATTGTTTTTGTAAAACATAAGGCTTTTAAGAATACATTAAAATTTTACATGGTACTTTTCAAAAACTTTGATTTATTTATCACATGCATTGTTTTTATATTTTAGAATGTGATTTTTAAATAATAAAGTGTATTTCTGCAAAAAAATCCCAATAAACCTCTTATGGTATTTACGTCTATTTCAAAATAATTTGTTGAATCTTATATTGAGTATATATTAAAATCACACCATCCCACATATTTTTATTGTTATCATATGATAATTTTGAATTTTGGGAAATTACTATCATTCCGTATGAATTATCTTCTCATATGAATAATTATTGATTATTAAGGCATATTTATTCAATTGTATTATTTACTAAAACAAGAAATTAATCATACTTATTAAGTGATGATCATGTCCCTTCACTTCCTCTCAATGAATCATTATGTATCATGAGAAAAAATAGTTCTATATTTGGTAGATGCCTTTATGATTTTCTATGATGTCCTAACACAAGGTCGTGATGGTCTTTCAATATTTCTTGGCCAAGGTATCGATGGTATGTTTTATATATACAACATCTGGAATCCGTAATTATGAATTCAGTTAATGATTTTCATTTTATATTTTTTTTACAATCCATTTTTGATCTAGTAGCTTATGTGATTATTTATAGGGAATTACTTGATCATCAATTATTATTTCCATATTATTCATGTCATGATTTCTTCGCTTGTACACATACCCTTACTGAGCATTTGAGATCACCCATTTCATAGGTTACCTTTCCCTAGTATTCTAGGAATATATTTAGGATTTATTTTAATGGATATGATATATTATATTTTTAAAAAGGGAATTCACCAATGTGGCCTTATCGAACCCTCCACACAAAGGAACCCCCTCCCCCATGAAGGGGTAGTACCTGCAGGTAGCTCCCCAGCCGGAGAAGGAGCCGTTACCAGCCGAGATGGTAGTGCGTCCCGAGGGGAACAACCCGACAGCGATGTACCGGCACAACAATCCATCAGCAATTGGGTCTCGATGAAAATAATATTTTTTATTTTATGTTTTCAAATATAATGTGTAATTCTAGAATATATCGAGGATTCCAGTACTAATATACTATTAGGTCCATTAGAATGTTATTTATTGTATCTAATTATAATATAATAATGTAACGAAAAAATATTTGATACTTATGTTGTGGTATTTACAATAAAAACCAAAAACGAAATACCAACAGACAATCAAATGTTAGTAAATCATAAAGACATATTATGAGCTCCACAAGCTAGTGATATCTGGCCCGATCACCAAATTAGACCTATATATATATATATTTGTTCATATATATATATATATATAATGGGGTAAAATACATAAATACTATGTAGGATCTTTCCCAAAAACCTATTGGGAATATGTGGAAGTGGAATTCCACTGCATTAGTGTATACAAATGAAACTAACTCATTACAAATAAAAGATGAACAACCACCAAACATCACAAACGTTCAATCACCAAATCCACATAAAAGGTATAGTAACATATTACTAAATGAATATATGAAATTTAGGTACCTCACAACCACTTCCCAACCAGTCTAGTTACCCTCAATCCTGAATGACATATTCCATGTCGTTCAATCCCCTCCATATCTATATATCCTCATAATCTTATTCCATATCAATTCAATAACCAAATAATAAATTATGCATACCTCATCAAAACCACATATCACATCCCCACCATAGTATGGTAACATGGACAAGAATATAAATCTAATTTCATTCTCTTACCACACACTTCCAATAATAACCCAAACTATTATAAATAAAATACCCCTTTATCATTTATTTAAATTTATTATTATATATTATGATTACAGAAAACACATGCGCTTCATTGGATTTATTAAATCCTAATGGATTAAAAATATCATTAAGAATATTTAACATTTTTAATATATCAGATAAAACATGACCACCTGATTAGTAGAAATATTGGGCTTTAAAAATATGATTAACTCAAAAAAAGTGTTGTCCTCCACAAGTAAGAGTTTACCCTGTGAATCCCATTTATCAGTTCTTAAGAGGGAGATATAATCATTGGAAATTTCCCTTGACCAAGCCTAACTTATTATCGAACAACTTAAGAATGAGTGAATCCATTTGTAGTAGAATTTCAATATGATAAAGATCTTGACCCAAACCCAGTACACAGAACCACTCCAATGATGGACTCATAATCATGCACATTACCATTAAAGAGTTTTATAGCAAATTAATTGTATATGTATCAAGACCATTATAATATAAATATTCATATTCTATAATTGTTATATATACTTGTTTTGTTTACTTTAAAAAGATTCTTATTATTATTACAATAAAATAGAAGATATATTTTCACGTTATATTCCAATTCAATTAAGGAAATTATTTTTATGAATTAGAGGATTTTTGAAATAAGTTATATTATAATAAAATATTAATATTAAATAATTTTTACTAAATATTAATGATCATATAATTTTTTATATCAAATGTAATTTTTATAAGGATTAGACAACTATTTTTCTCATAAAACCATTATTTCTCAATAACTGTGGGCTATTATGTTAAAATTGAAAATAAAATTAATTATAGAATTATTTAAAAAAAATAAATAATTTTTTTTTGGAATTATAACATGAAAATTATCCTATAGTGATTTTTTCATATTTTCCAATGATTTTTCAGTTCTTGCGTAAAAATTAAACACGATATACATATACGGTCTGTATGAAGACATAATAATGACCCAAAAATGATATAATAAATACTATAATGGGTATCTAAGAACAAATATATTTTTATCCTTTAATATACGTAGAATTTAGATTTTTTCATTAATTTTATAAAGCCTTTATAAATCATCCAAAGGAAACAATATATTATAATGTTTTAAAATCATTTCTTTAACAATACGGCTCAAATAAACATGGGAACGGATATTTTTTTATTATGTTTGGACCTTATCCTTATAAAATATTGATATAAATTCCCATTTTTTAGAAACCATTAGAAAAAAATGGCTAGGATTCTGGTTTTTGATATTGGTTTATATAGAGTCAAAAACATGTGTCTGATAAAGGATATATAATTATCCATTCTTTTCTTATTTAAACCCATCCACACTTTAATTTCACAAAAACAATTCTTGGATAATTTTATTAATCTTCCCTACCATCTATAGAGTCTTCCAATGGTTCTTCATTCTCTCAAGATGACCCCCAAGCATTTGGTGTCACATACTTCAGTAAGGGGTCTTCTACTCTTGACTTATTATTATAACCATCTTTTATGTTATGTCTCTGAAATTAATTAGGTTAATGTTGGGATAAATTCTTTCATATCCCCCGTCTTATCAATTTTATGTATAAATTATGGTATAACTCTTTCACTCTAACTATTCAATCCCAAGAACCATTATGAACACATGTTACCATGATGAAATTTATATAGGGTTCCTCCAATTATTTTCATTGTTAAAGGTTCTTTTTTATATTATGTCTTACACATCCAATTAATAATGTTGAGATAGGTCTTTACATATACCTATTACTTTCAATTTTATTTTCAAATGACGATATATACCTTTTTCTCTTAGCAACCCATTTTATGATTTTTAAGTTATGTCATTATGCTTCAATAATATCACCATGAATTTCCATGACAAGACATATGTGTAGTGAATAAAATACCCATTTACTATCTAGGGTGTTAAACATTGTACACTTTTATTAATATCATTTTATAATTTAATTTTTGTATTCTAAATTCATTAATTTTTTTAGAAAATATGATAATGAATGAATCTGTGATTTATGATCAATATGGCACACTTAAGCATGAGAATGAAATGAAAGTGACTGGTGCTCCCAGAATTATATAGCTCTCTAAATAATTGGTTAATGTTTAGTCTCCTGATATTTCATTTTGAGATATGGAGTGAACCAGAATCCATTCTTGTAAATTTTCCATCTTTATGTCTTTGTAGTTAGACATGACTTATGTTTATGATGTATTGTTTTAAGATGTTTCCACATTTACTATGTTATGAGGCAATATCATGTATTATTGTTCATGTTTACAATTGTCATCCAATAATTCTTTCTTAACATGCCTATTTTCTAAAATGCATTTTTTATTTCCATGTTATGAAATTTAAATTTCCCCTTCTGTCTTTATAAGTCACCCCTCTATTATTTATGTCCCTATGATATCCCATTATTTTTTATGTTCGAGAATGTTATGGATGTTTTCAATAAATAAATTTTTTTTTCTTTATTAAATTGTCATGTAATGTACTTAATTACCAAATAAATTAGACTTTTATAACATCTTGGTTGTATCATGTGGGATTTTATGTTATTAATCATGAATTAATGGGTAATAAAGATCATGGTTGATACCATTAGTATCATAGGTAGGATTAGTTATTTTTGGATTATAAATCTCTTGTGAATAACATATGTATAAGACTAATTATATGAAAACATACCGAAATTTTGATTAGTATACACTAATTGGTATATCAATAAAATACAACCTTGTCTAGATACTACAAGTGGTTGTGGCTTTGACATAGATGTATATAGGGGTAAAACCAGATAACTCCATGTTGACCTAGACTCGATAGGGAATTGGTGCATGAAACAAGGCCTTACTGCATGCATGGGTTAACACTCCTGATGGATATTCATTGGTAAATTCATAAGTTTATCACAAACCAATATTCAAGGTAAATAGTCTTATAATAGTATATTTTAGGAAATAGATCATGAATAACAGAAATTAAATCCTACAATTTTATAATTTATGAAATATATGTAATTATTAAGTTATACATTGGATTCTCCCTTTGTGTGATTAATAGATTAAAAATATTAATCCCTTATTTTTTATAGACAATCTATGGAAATATGAGGAATTAGGTAAAAAATGATGGAATGGAAATTTTATGACTACCTTAATGGGATTCCTACCACAATGGTTGTAAGAATTGTCAACATTATGATGATACTCTCTCAGCCAACATAGTTTCTGAATAGAAACATGGATTAGGAGGAGCATCCAAACCACCCAAAGAGGGAAAAAAACTAAAATTTAGACCATTATGTGACAAAGACCTCCAAATATAAATGGTTCGTATGATCCCTTAGGCATTGAAAATGGATAAACTCTATTGAGAAGAAATTATCAATCCTTTATTTTTATGATAAAGAGAATATTATAAATCTTATTTATCATTTGTAGGGAGAATATGACCAGTAGTGGAAATTTATAAAAAAACTCAATGCATGATGATGAGATTGAATCAATGGAGTGGAAAGAATTTCAGAAATTATTATTCAATAAATATTTCCCTCACACTCTATGACATAAAATGGAAAGGTATTTTCTTACCTTTGAAAAGAAAGACATAAAATCTGTTATCGTGTACATTGAAACATCCCTTGAATTGTGTATACACCTCTGGATTTATCGTTACCCCTGAATTCAAGGATCAAAACATATTTTATTTACTAAAACCTAGTGTAATAAAATACATGGTGATCCAAGACATTGATAACTATGAGTAAATTTTTTGATGTCTCATCAATGTTTAAATAGATATTAGAGAATCTCAATAGTATCACAAGGATATAAGGAATAATGTGGATTTCAATTATTCTAGTCTAATTTGGAAATCTGATGGTCATAATAAATTTAAACAGTCCACTTGTCCACAGTGTGGTAGGAAGAGCCCAATATATTTCCTATGGGGGATGCAAAGACTCTTTAGGGGTGGGAAGGAAGGAAACATCAAAAATGATTGTAGATAAGAGAAACCCACTAATGAACCAAAGGAAAGATATCCTCTAGTTAACCCTCATCACAATTTTCATTACATAAAATGTAAGGAATCAAAGCACATTTAAAACTAATGCACTAAGAAAAGGGTTTTTAGAGACAACCAAAAATCTTCTTGGGAAGAATGTGTGAGTTTTTTCGATCACATATTTTGAGGGGTATCCTGATAATAAAGCGGTGCCAAGTATGAAAGTTATTTATCTTAGAATTGTGAATGTACTTCTTGAATCCCTATAAACATATTCCTTAATTTTACAAATGACTATTATAAAAATTAAAACGACAAAAAAATAATGGTTGTAGATCTATCATCAAAATAAAATTGGTGAAATTATACAATCCCAAGTATATACCTCCTCTTATGTTAAAGTTTTCATGATGAGCTTCCCAACGTACCTTGTTACAATCCCATTGGTGGAGTTTGATGCAATTCTGATCAATGAGTTGGTTTCCCTATATAGAGCCCACATAAATTTTCATAAGAATGAAATCACTCATTATATCATGAATTGAACCCAGATGTTGTACATGTGCAAGGAGGAGGATGAATATTCTTTTTCACCAATATCTCAATAATAGATATTATAACCACAAATGAAAGTGTATATGGCTAAATTGACTGAGTTTAAAGAAATAATCACCCTTAAAGACTTTCCCACTATGAGAGAATACAATGATGTGTTTCCCATGTAATTTTATGGTCCTCCTCCAAGATAAGAGGTTATATTGTTAATAGAACTTATACCAGAGGCATTACCATTATCCAACACACCATATATAATTTTTGTTTTGGAGCTTGTGGAGGTAAGGAGAAAACTATAAGAGAATATGGATAAATTGGTAAAACACTCTAGTACATCTACATGGGGTGCACTATATTTCATTTTCAAGAAGAAGGATTGGCCAATATTCTATTTCATCGAATATCTTGGGCTCAAAAAGATCATGATTAAGATAAAGTATCATATTCCATGGATTAATGAATTTTTCGATGAGATACGTGGAGTATAATAATTCTTGAATATGGATTTGTGGTCAACATATTAACAAGTTAAGGTGATGAAGGATGATATCCCAAAGGCTAATATTTCTTAAAAGTTACAATCACTATGAGTTCATAGTAATGCCATCCATACTCACTAATGCTACATAAATCTTCATTGCCTTGATGAATAGAGTCTTTAGGGATTACATTGGCATATTTCTAGTAGACTTTATAAATGATATGTTAATATAATCCAAAAGTATGTAGGAGCATGAGTAGTATCCAATTACTATTCTAAAGACCTTATGAATGCAGAATAATTCTTCCATGTACAAAAAATGTGAGATGGGGTTCAAGGAAGTCTCACTCTTGTAAAATATCATCACAAACAATGGGATATCTGTGGCTCCATCAATGACAGAAGCAATTGGTGGATGGATGAGACAAATATCTATGGAAGATATTCATAGTGTCCATGGATTTTCTGGGTATTATCATCAAATTGTGAGACATTTCTCACCATGTTAAAAACCTTTAAACAAGCTATCTCAGAACAGTTTCATGTTTACTTAGAATGATAAATGTCAAGAGAGCTTTGTGGAGATGAAAAATAGGCTTGTAAATGTGCATTTAATCACACTACCAACAAGTGGAGAACATTATGTGGTATTCAGCGATGCTATGAAGAATATAAAAAATAGATATTTGTGACAGGTTATTTGGGATGGGGGATGGCCATGTTGCAAATAGTTCGACAAAATATACTATTTTTTTGGGGACCCTCTTCCTGTCGTAAATAATCAATTATTTGTGATGAGGTAATTCTTTTCGTCGCCAAATGTTTGGCGTGACTTCAAATCCAAAATGAGGTAAGGGTATTTGTGACTGTTATAAAATCCCGTCTCCAATACTCGACGATGTTTTTTAGTGTTAGCGATGGGAGGTCAATCCCATCGCAAAAAGAATGTCTTCAGGTTGGTATTGGTGACACGATACCGATCACAAATATTTCTACTGAAACTAAGCTATCCTATGGATTCCACCATAATTTTTCTCACATTCCCCCTTTATCCACCCCATTCTCCACCCATTCTCCTTCTCTACTTACATTTTTCTCCAATTTTTTTTTTAAATTTAATGTTTTAAATTGGAACATCATTTAGGACTTAGATCCTCCAAATATATCAGTATTAAGGTATTTATCTATTTTTTTAATTTTTTAATTAACTAAATTTAATTTATTTCAGTTATAATTGTTGTTAATTAGCTACATTTAAATTAAATTTCAATTAGATAGTTTTATTTTAGAATAATATTATTACAATCAATAACATATGATGAGTGTTAATTGTTATGAATTAATATTTATAATAATTATTATTAATTAATAGTCGTTATTGATAATTAGTGATAATTAGTCATAATTATAAGTAATAAGTCATAATTAGTAATAATTAGTACTAATTAGTGATAATTATTCATAATTAGAAGCAGATAGTCATAATTATGAAATATTAGTAATAATTAGTACAAAATATTAAGAAAAAGTAATAATTATTAATAATTACAAACAATTAGTAATAATTAGTAATAATTACTAACAATGAGTAATAATAAGGATTAATTAGTAATAAATATTAATTAATAGTAATAACTAACAATAAATAGTAATGAATATTAATAAATAGTAACTATTAGTAATAATTATTACTAAATATAAAATTGTAATAAATAGTAATAATTAGTAATAAATAGTAATAAATATTAATAATTAATAATAATTAGCAATAATTAGTAATAGTTAATAATAATTAATAGTGAATAATAATAATGTGTAAAACATAGTAATAAATAGCAATATTTTACAATCATTACGGTTAATTAGGATTAACAATTAATAATTATGACTAATTAGTAATAATTTCTAATAAAGAGTAATTATTAGTAAAAATTAGTAGCAAACAGAAATAATTATTAATAATTAGTAATATATAGTAATAAATAGCAATACATAGTAATAAATAGTGATAAATAATAACAATTAGTAATACATATTAATAAATCGCAATAAATAGTAATAAAAAATAATAATTAGTAATAATTACTAATAATTAGTGATTAAAAGTAATAATAAAGATTAATTAGTAATGGTTAGTAATAATTAGTAATAATTAATAATAATTATAAATAAATAGAAATAATTAATAGTAATTTGATATAATTATTAATTAATAGAAATAATAATTATAAATTATCATTAAAGAGTAATAAATAGTAATAATGAATTTTAGTAAAAATTATTAAAAATTAGTAACAAATACTAATAAATAGTAATAGATAGTAATGGTTAATAATAATTAGGATTAATTTGGAATAATTTGTAATAATTATCGTCAATTAGTAATAATTAGTAATAGTTTGTCATAATTAGTAATAAATAGAAATAATTAATAATAAAAATTAATAAATAGTGATAATTACTAATAAATTGTAATACATTTTAATAAATAATAATTAATATAATTAATGATGATTAATTATGATTAATTATGATTAATAAGTATTAGAAATATATAGAAATAAATAGTAATAATTAGTAATAATTAGTAATAATTAGTAATAATTATTAATAAATGGTAATAAATTGTACTAAATAGTAATAATTAGAAATAATTAGTAATAAATTGTAATAATTATGATAAATTTGGATAAATTAGTAATAATTAGTAACAGATATTAATATTTAGTATAAATTAATAATTACTTATAATAAAAATTAATAAATACTAATAACTAAAAATAAATATTAATAAATATTAATAAATATTAATAAAAATTAATAAATAGTAAAAATTGTAAAAATTATTAAAAAATAGTAATAAATATTAATAAATAGTAATAATTAGTAATAAAATAACTGTAAATATAAATAATAAGTAATAATTAACTACAATTAGTAATTAATAGTAATAAATAGTAATAAATAGAAGTAATTAATTGTAATTAATAACAATTTATATTAATAAGGATTAATTATTTATAATTATGATTAAATAAAAATAATTATTATATAATATGATTAATTATTAATAATTAGTAAAAAATATTAATTATTAGTAATAAATATTAATAAATAGTGAAAATTAGTAATAAGTAGTAAGAACATATAATAACTAATAATTAATAGTAATTAATAGTAAAAATATAAATATATTGTAAAAAAATTGTACAAAATAGTAATAATTTATTACTAATTATTAAAAATTAGTAATAATAATTAGTAATAATTAGTAGCTTTTTTATTAATTATCAATAATTATGATTAATGAGCATAAATAGTAATAATTAAGTACAAATAGTAATAATTAGTAATAATTTGTAATAAATATTATTATATAATAATGAATATTAATAATTATTAATAATTAGTATTAATTTGTAACAATTTGTAATAATAATTATTAATTAGGATTACATAGTAATAATAATTAGTAATAAACATTATTAATTAGGATTAATTAAAAATAATTAGTAATAATTAGTTTTAAATATTGATTAATTAGCAATAATTTGCATTAATAACACATAATTAGAATTAATTAGAAATATTCTGAGATAATTATAAGTAATTAGTAATAATCACCAATAAATAGTATTAATTAGAAATAATTAGTAATAAACATTAATAATTAATAATATATAGTCATAAATTGAAACAAATAGTAATAATTAATACTAAATAGTAATAAATTGTAATAAATAGTAATAAATAGTAATAATTAGTAATAATTAGTAATAATTAGTAATAAATTGTAATAAATAGATATAAATAGAAATAAGTAATAACAAATAGTAATAAATAGTAATAAGTAGTAATAATTAGAAATAAATACATATAAATAGCTGCAATTTGGAAATGCATCATAAATTCATTCAACCATCAAGAAAATGTGATTCATTACTACTTTGTAAATTTATGTTATTATCATTTTATCTACTATCTCTAAGTTATTTTCCTTATCATTTTTTTGTGATCCTTAATTATTTTCTTCACAGATCTTTTGGGATGTCATTTTTTGTTTTCAACTATCGACAATATGCCATAAAATATATAAGATGGGTTTTTTATACCAAAATAACTATGTTTTCCATATTTACTACCTTTCATTGTCGAACATCCAATAGTGCATATTAATTCGATTTGTTTAACAAAAAAACAATTCTCGTTTTAAAATGATATGAGAGTAAAGGAAGATCATGTGCTCATTGTGGTGACATCTCATGTTATAATGGGAACATGAGCTTATTATGATCTTTTGACTTTCAAAAACATGAAAAAAAATTCCGCTAAAAAAATTGAGTTTATATGTAGTATTAGTAGTTTGATAAAAAAATATAAATGGAAACGTGGTTACATAGGATATTAGGAATGTTTTGAGACTTTTTGGAGTGTATGAATCAGCCACACATTAATCTGACAAACGTTGTGATCACTATATACTGGGGCAGGCATAATGTGACATGTCGATGAAAACAATAGCAGTAGTGTGAGGAGAATATGTGTTGTTTACTAGTGTATCAACACAAGCAAATGATGAAGTACATGCGATGTCTAACTTATGGTTTAGTGAGTATTTTATATTTTTGTGAATATTATGTTTATTATTATTTATTTTTTTTTTAATATTTTTTTATTGATTAACTAATTATATATTTATAATTTTAATAAAATTATGTATTATTATTATTGATGTTTTTTTTATTTTTCTAAATATTGAGGTTGTTAATAATTTTTAAATTTTTATTATTTATTATATTATTATTATTAATCATTTTTTTAATATTAATGATAATATCATTAGTATATTAATGTTTGTTTTATTATTAATATAAAAAAATTTCAATTTTTTATATTATTATTATATTATTAATATTATTATGTTTTTTTAATATTATATTTATATTATTTTATAAATATTATTTTGTTCATTATATTAATATTAATTTCTTTAATATTTTTTGCGATGGGTATATTTTCCCGTCCGAAATAGTATTTATAAATATTATATTTTTTATTTTTATTAACATTAATTATTTTTTAAATGTTTTCTACGTTGGGTATATTTTTCTATCACAAATAGTATTTTTAATGGGCCCTTAAAAACTAATTTTTTCTAAAAACTCGATGAAAATATTAGAAATATGATCATTTCCCATCACAAATACCTTTTTTGTAGTGGACCATCATAAAAAAGTATTTGCAATGCTGATTTCCTCAACTATTCTTTTGCAATGGTCTCCCATCACAAATACCCATTTTTCACATAGTGGAAGAAGGGATTGGGTTGTCTGTTTATGAAAAATGTTAAATTCATTTCCTATGATTCAAGGAAATTGAATTTTCATGAACAATACAACCCAACCCATGATCTGGAGTTGGAAATGTTGATGTTCACATTGAAAATACATTAGCATTATCTCTCTAGGGAGAAGTGTTAAATTTATATGGACCACATAAGCCTCATTTACATAATCACATAGAAATAGTTAAATATGTAACAATGAAGTTGGTTAGAGATGAAGAAGGACTATGACTACTCGATTCGCTACCATAATGGGAAATCGAATAAATTGCAAGAAAATATAATTAGAAATGATCCATAAATTTTATCGTTGATATGAATTGATAAGGATATGATATTCATTGATTTCGAAAGGATAGATTTAGGAATCATAAAAGAAGTAAAATAATCAATGTATTCACAAATGATTACTGAACCATAACATCTGTAGAGGATTGAGGATGCTCAAAGAGATGCCGTGGGAGTTCATATGAAAGTAGAAACTCTAAGAAATTGAAATATTCATAATCTATTGTAAATTAATGAGTTTTAATATATGGGTCACAGTTGTGTGTACTATCCAATCAAGAGATAAAGAGAGATATTTTGATTTACACACATAGCTCAACCAACTCTATTTACCCAATGGGAATAAAGATGTATCAAGATCCCCAAGAGAAATATTAGTGGGATAATATAATGAATGAATTCACTGAATATACCTCAATGTGTCAGGTTTTTTAGCAAGTGATGGTTGAAAGGAAAACTCATTAGGGGATAATGCAACCATTACCTATACAAAAATGGAAATGGGAAAAGAACACCAATGAATATCACCCCAAACATCTGATGATATATAAAGGAAATAATGCTACATGGGTTGTGGTG
This sequence comes from Viscum album, assembly GCA_963277665.1. Lineage (NCBI taxonomy): Eukaryota > Viridiplantae > Streptophyta > Magnoliopsida > Santalales > Viscaceae > Viscum > Viscum album. Next base: position 784,550,649 of record OY728151.1, read on the forward strand.
GAACTTCATAAAAATACTCCACAACTCATTGTGATTTGAGATTATTTCTCACTCAATATTATTGAAAGGATAATTATTAGAGACATTGAAAGGAATCATGGAAGACCAATATGGATTATATCTTATAGTGACACGAGACACAATATTTACATCTATGTTTGGGAGTATTCTATATTACTCTCCAAATACTATATTAATCCTCACCATTCATTATTAACCACAAACTGATGGCCAATCTGGGTATACTATCCAAAAAACTCAAGGACATGTTAAAAGAATAATCAATTGACATCAATGGTTGAAGGGATCAATATATTCCACTAATTGAGTTCCCATATCATAATAGTTTCCACTAAATAATCCAAGTGGATCTCTATGAATCTATTTTTTGGGATTAGGTTTTGAAAACATGACTTGTAAGATGTAGTTGGGAATTAAAAAATTCTATTTCTTAAAATGGCCAAATAAATGGTGGAAAAGGATATAATCATTTAGTATCACATTAATGCTTCTCAAATTCAATGGATGATATATTTTTTCAATAATTTATGAGACATAGAGTTTGATGTTGGATACATGATATTCCTCTACATAAGTCCATGGAATAATGGGATGAGATTTTAGAAAAGGGAAATCGTACCCCAAGAAACAATGACCCCTTTTATATCGTCGATCACATCGCAACTGTCACACCCCGAACCGACACCTTATTTTATTTTAATCAATTGGGTATCATTTTTAACTACATTTTGAACCAGTTTTAATTTAAAAGAAATTGGGTTCTTATATGGCCGCGCAAGCGTATCCATGCCCTGTAAAGTTCCTAATCTTATTAATGGAATGTTTGTTATTTAATGTGTTATTATTGATACGTGAAACCATGTGTGTGACCACGCGCGAGACCATTCCCGTGACCACATGTGTTTCCCGGTCTCAATGATTATAATAATAATAATAATATATTGTTTGTTTTATTATTTTGGATTTGTTATTTGAATTAGATTTTTTGTTTTATTTAATTTTTTGTTATTTTATTTTATTTTATTCATTTATTTTTTTTCATTCTTTCATTATATTCTTTCTCTCCACTCTTCCCCCCATCCCCTCATCCATGCCTATCCCCCCCCCGTCGCGCTACCACTTTTTTCCCTCTAAAACTATGCTTGCACCCCCCCCCCCCTTCTCCTTGTCGGACCACCCCCTCCTCCCTCTCCAGCCACCACCCTCGCTGCGCCTCCTCCTCCCTGCCTCCCGGCCTTCCGTCGTACAGCTGCCCTCGACTCCTCACTTTCCCTCCTCTGTTCACACCGCGCCGCCGCCTCTTACCCATCCAGCCTGTCATTCCACCACCGGCTCCCTCTTCTTCCAGTGCCGCCCTTTGGTCCTCATCCGGCCAGCACCCCTGCCGACGATTTGGTTTTCTCCAGCTAACCACTCTCTCTTTGATCTCCCTTTCTCTAGTCCGATTTTTCTAGTGCGGATCACCTTCGGTTCCCCCATCTCGCTTGGTTGAACTCCCGCAACCCTTACCGCACATGTGTTCCTCCACTGTTTGTTGATTTCTTCCGTTGGAAGATTTTAGATTAGGGTTTTAGGTTATGGTTTGTCTGATTCTGATGCAATTGACACGTTACCTTGTTTTTAGGGTTTACTTGTGTCGATTGAGGTGCGGTTGGCGTTCAATAGGTTCTGCGCACCAAATTGTTGATGTTGGCCTACATCGAGGTATGAGGTTTCTCATAAAATTAGTTTGATTAATTGATTCGTGAATTTAATTGATTTAGTATGTTTATTTTGCAAGCTGCAAATCCTTTTTTTCGAGTTTTAATATATGTTGGCTTGGTTAGTAGAATACGTTTCTGATATAATTGGGCTTATTTGAAAAAACTATGTCAAGATTATTATCACTATTTTATAAAATGTATTGTTGTTTTATCAAACTGTGTAAAGGATGTTGTTAGTGTTTTGGGTGCGGTTTCAACGCGTTTTTAGTTTCTGAAGATTGTTTTGGGTGTGTTCTCGATGCAAAACTCTCATACTCTTATTTATAATTATTTTATAAATTGTGTAGTTAATTTTATACCATGTTCAAAGGGTGAAATAGGTTGTATTTTATTTTTGATGTGAATTTATTTTGTTAGTAGTCTGTTTGTGAAATATGAGTGTGTTAATGTGTGAAAAACCTATGATGAACTATTTATTAGTGTTTAATTAATTGTTTTGATAGTCAGTTAAGACGTGCAAGGGATGCGGTTTGTGTTTTGATGTGACGTTAAAATGCATTTTATCATAAAATAGATTTTGGTTGAACATTTGGTATTCAAAGTTAATAGAAAAGTTTTGAAACATTTTGATAAATTTTCTTAATAGTTATTTTGAGTTTTAAAAGTGTTTTTTTAATTGTGCAGTTTGTTTATTATGTTTTGCATGGGCTGCGTTTTCTTGTTTTGATAAGTGAGTGGTGTGTGTTTGGCCTTATAATAGGTTTTGGGGTAGGGTTTTGTGTTCAAAGTTTCTTAATACCACTTGGAGTTGTTTTATAAATTTTTTTAAGTGTTTTATAAAATCATGTAAATTGTGTGAAACATGTTTGTATATTGTTTTGGTGTGAGTGTTTTCAAAAGTGGGTTTGGGTATGCATATAGGGGTGTATGTTCATGCGCCTTGTTGTGACAATCATTGTAAGTGTTCAATTAATTATATGTGTAGTTCGAAATGTTTTTTTGTGGATACATGAGGTGCGTGGGTGCTGGAAAAGAATTTTAGATGGAAAATGTACCACATTGAGCATGCTGAAATGTTTTATAAATCGTTCAAATGTTTGATTATGTGTTTGAATTATTTCATTAAATTATATGTGTAGTGTGTTGTACCTCGCTACGATGATTTTGGGTCATGGGTATCGAGGATCTCTTCTTGTACATGCATACGGTAAGACATATATATAGATATTCCCTCATTGTGCATAGTCCCTCATGGCACTGGGAATATGTGAAATGCACCTAGGGGTGAATATATATATGAATAAATGAATGTGCGTGTATGTGCCAAGGATCAATTTGAATGTTCGTCTTCAAGCTGTGACATGTTTGAGGTAGGTCCTCTATGCCTAAGCTTTTAATTGGAAATTCATAATTGCTTGATTGTTTTAAAAATATGTTTTACACTATGATATATACACATGCAATGGAATATGATTGCGGTTTCTAGAAACTATTATGCCTTGTATTGGAAATTGAAATGTATTTCAAAGCCGTTGTCCTTAAGTGACATTTCTTGAAAAAATTGATCTCTTAAGTGGATTTGAATTAGTAAGGTTTATTTCCAAAGGTGTTTGGCCTTTTGGACGGTTGATTTTAAAAAGTGTTCCCTTTATCTAATTAAGCCTATTTTGCATCTTAAAAATGTTTAATGAAATAGAAAAACCTCTATTGAGGCCTGTTTGGAACATTAAGATATGGTTTGCGAAAATAGAAATCCCCTTTTTAGTCATTCCCCTAAATTTGAAAATAAAATGTGATGCAAGTGTTTATGAGCGGTTTGTGATATATGTGCCTAGTGTAATGGCTTGTGCGTGATTGTGTGATTTAAAGAGGGGGAATTCTATTATGTAGGGAGAGTGGTGGTGAGAGGTTGTATGAGTTTTCGATAAAGAAAGTGTAATGTACTTGTTTGATTTCTTGATAAAGAAAACTCACCACCATTTGAAATAGAGCACAATGGGAAACCCGGGTATCTTGGTGGGTGATAAGGACTAGTACGCTAGATGACATGGTAGGGGTTCATCCCGGTTTGTCTAGCAATATTGACGCAACAACACTAACTAAACATATGAATTTCTGAGGGTCGTGGTCTTCTAAGACATGTTTTTATGAGGGTCGTGGTCTTCTAAGCCACGTTTCACTAAGGTACGAGGACTCTAGGTTTCCACTTGTTCTGGCTACATATAGGGATTACCCATAGTGCTCATTTGTGACATGCTGCTTGTGATGTAACTATCGTTTCAGTTGTTTCATACCTGGTGTCTTGTTTGTAAAAATCACATTTTATTCAAAACTAGTTTCTTTTCATTTTGAAATGTTAATGCATGATTGGAACCTATTTTGAAAATGTAGTAAGAGTGAAATGCTTTATTTGAAAATGCAAACTCATTACTTTAATTTGAAAATAAGGGAAATCTTTATTTTTTTATATCTTATTTTCAAACTGGCATTGTTGAATTTCTTAATAAAGGCGGAGGCATAGGACGTGGTTATATTTTGGCATTTCTACTGATCATCTCGGTGGTCACACATACTTTACTTTTCAGTTGTAGGGTTCAGTCTTGGATCGCTTTTGGGAGTGAGTGTGGTTGTCGTACCGTGGTGATCCACGGGGTCACCTGAGGTATGTCATGTTTCATTGTTTATTCCTTTTTCTGCTGCCACATTGTTCAGTTTATTTTCCCATACTGATCTTCTTGTCCAGTTTATGTTCATTTATCTTTGTTATTTTCCAAACCGTTCCCAACTGGTTTATTTGGATGCCCGACACTAGTTGCCAGCCCATGGGGATCGGGAACGCCCTTCGGGCCATGTCACGGACCGGGTCAGATGACGACCCGGCCTGGTTCATGACAAAATGGCATCAAAGGCGGCCCTTGTTATTTGGGGTGTCAAGTAGCTTGGTGATTAAGTGTGTCAGGACTCAAGGGGTAGGTTCGGAAAGGACTTCATGAACCATTTCTCATCCCGAGACTCGAGTTTCCAAGGGTAGTATGCGATTTGAGTTTTTCTTTTTCTTGTTCGGTGTGGATGAGGGATGACAAGGGAAGTTATCTGGTGTTACGCGACGATCCTACATGGAGTAGCGCCCCATGTACAACTCGAGTTCATGGTTCAAGGTACTTCTTGTGGTGGATGCTCGCTCGGAGCATAGTCTGCTAAGCCATGTTACCGGGTTGGCATAGCAACTAGTCCCTTATTTTTTGAAATTTTGATGTGAGTTATGTTGACCTTCATTTAGGTTAGTGTGAGTAGATCTGAAAAAAGAAAATGGATTTTTGTGAAGGTGGTTTCAAATGAGAATGTGGTTTTAGAGTGGAAAAGTGGTTTTGAAATGGAAATTGTTTTCTTTTAACAAATGTGTGGGTTCAAAATGGAAAATGGGAGGTGTTTTGGATGTTTTTGTGGAATCTCAGTAACACTTTTTGGAATGTGAATTGGAAAATGTTTTGGAAATTGGAAATGTATTACTTTGATGATATGTTTCTTTTTCAAGTTGGTTGGGTATTCTTTTCGTGGGTTCTTGGTTTTGACATATTGAATTGTGGGTGGAATAGTGATTTGAGTTTGAGCTTTCGTTTGTGATTGAGGTGTGGAATTTTGAATTATGATGAGTTTTGATTTGGATCCGTGCCTCTTGTTATTGAGTATGCTACCCAGAAAAGTCCATGAAGTTCCTAGTGAGCCTCTCTAGTTGTTGGTTCTACCCAGACTCTTAGTAGAGTGGTGAAATTGAATTCTTTTCGTTAGTTGTCCAGCTACCATGGTGATCATGATCTATCTATGGTAGCAGACTAACGTGGTGAAATCATTGGTGTTTTAATATTATTGGAAACTCCCAAAGCTATGAGAGTCTGTGCTGGTTTGAGTTCATTTGATGGTTCAACATTGGATTGGTGTAAGAGAAAATCACAACGTTGTTCCCTGATGAGATGTCTTGAAAGGTGTTTAAGACCACTTCCGTCTGATGCTTTATACCCGAGGAGGTGAAAGCGAGGGAAGTGGCAGAGCCAGTGGGTGTCGAGTAAGTCCAACGAGTAGTGAAGGCCTACATGGGGCATTCCAAGGGGTTGAATCCATTTCCTCTGGATGTAGCATCTTGGAAGCAATTAAAGATTCTCTTGTATGGGGTTTTAGTCCAGGGTTCTAGGACCGTTACTTTTCGGTGCTCAGGGAGGTTCCCCATCCAGTGACAAGAGAGATAATCGGAGTAACCTGTCTCAGACAAGTCTTCTTGTGAATTCCATCTTATATTAGTTGGGATTCCCCTTTTTTTCTCCTAGTGTGTTCAGTTTGGGTACTTTAAGTAACCTTTTCATCATCCTTTGAAGGCTTGCCATCGGTTTTTCCATTTGGGACAATTGGAGTGGTTTAGATAGCGGCATTGTTATCTGGATTCTCGACCGAAGGATGTCAGCTCCTGACTGCGGGGCAACATATGCTTCAAGACAACAGACCTCCAGCCACAGGTCTCGGAGTGAAGCCTTTCACGCAGTCAGGAATCGTTGGGTGTGGGTCACATTGGTCTAACTTTTGTCTCCAGTGCTAAAATAAGGATGGTTTAAATTTCTCGGTTCATGAATCCTCGTCCTTGAAGGTTCTATTTTTCTATAAGAGGCATAAAATTATCTTTTCTCTTCTAAGTCTTTGTTCTTTGAATATCCCACTGTGGTGGTAAGAGGGCGTGGTGATCCCGTGTTTTTGGAAATTCCAGTAGTTGAGCCTCCTCAAATGTGACCCTTTTTGTTTTAGTACATGCTCGTTTTGGAGATTCTCCTCTCTTGTGGAAATGACGAGTCATGGTTAAGTTTGTCTTTTGGTAGAATTCTTCTGAGGGTTTTCTCATGTATTAGTGGTTTCTGGCTTGGGTTGGAAGTTCTCGTGTCGGTTTATACTGGTTGGTTTAAGCTGCTCAGTTCATAAATGGTGGGGAGACCCACCACGAATCCTGTCATCCCTTCTTCGAGGTTTGGTCTATGTGGAGGTTCCTCTTGGATCAAGTTAGAAGTTCCAGAGTTAGCCCATACTAAGAGTCTCAAAGACGGTTGTTCTAGTCAGATTCTTGTGTTGTGGAGAACCCTCCTCGTTTCCTGATGGTTCTTCTCTTTTCAGTTTCCCTCATAGTCGGTCGGGTGTGAATGATTTTGTGAAATGTCACACCGAGTTGTGATTTTGTTGGCCTCATTTAGTTTCTTCATCGAGTTTGTTTCCTTATTTGTCTAGGTGACTTTCTGGGGGCAGAATGTGTCATGGTGGAGAGAATTGTCACACCCCGACCTGACCCCTTATTTTATTTTAATCATTTGGGTCTCTTTTTTGAACTACGTTTTGAACCGGTTTTAATTTAAAAGAAACTGAGTTCTTAGATGGGTGTGCGATCATATGCACGCCCTGCGCAGTTCCTAATATTATTAATGGAATGTTGGTTATTTAATGTGTTATTATTGAGACACCCAACCATGCGCGTGACCGCGCACGAGACCATACCCGTGGCCACGTGTGTTTCCCGGTCTCAATGATAATAATAATAATAATAATAATAATAATATTTTGTTGGTTTTATTATTTTGGTTTTGTTATTTGAATTAGATTTTTTGTTTTATTTATGTTTTTGTTATTTTATTTTATTTTATTCATTTATTTATTTTGTTTCTTTCATTCCTTTCTTCCTCTCCACTCTTCCCCCCTTTCCCCTCTTCCACACCTCCCCCCCCCAGTCGTGCTACCCCCTTTCCCCCCCTAACGCTACGCCCGCACCCCCCTTCTCCTCGTCGGATTGCCCCCTCCTCCCTCTCCGGTCGCCGCACTCGCTGTGCCTCCTCCTCCCTACCTCCCAGCCTTCCTCCGTGCAGCTATCGTCAACTCCTCCCTTTCCCTCCTCTCTTCACGCCGCGTCGCCGCCTCTTACCCATCCAGACTATCACGCCACCACATCCTTCCTCTCTAGCTCGCGCCGCCCTTTGGTCCTGCTCCAGCCAGTGCCCCTGCAGGCAATTTGGTTTTCTCCGGCTAACCACCATCGCTCCGATCTCCCTTTCTCCAGTCGGATTTTTCCAGTGTGGATCACCTTCGGTGCCCCCATCTCACTTGGTTGAACTCCCGCAGCCCTTACCGCACGTGTGTTCCTCCTCTTTTGGTTGATTTCGTCCATTCGTAGATTTTTTCTTAGGGTTTTAGGTTATGGTTTCTCCGATTCTGATGCAATTGACACATTACCTTGTTTTTAGGGTTTAATTGTGTCGATTGAGGTGTGGTTGCCATGCAAAGGGTTTTGCGCACCAAATTGGTGAAGTAGGCCTACATCGAGGTATGCAGTTTCTCATAAAATTAGTTTGATAAATTTATTCGTGAATTTAATTGATTTAGTATATTAATTTTGCATGTTTCAAATCCTTTTTTTCGATTTTTAATGTATATTGGCTTGGTTACTAGCATACTTTTCTGATATAACTGTGTTTTATTTGAAAAACCTATGTCATGATTCTTATCACTATTTTATAAATTGTATTGTTGTTTTATAAAACTGTGTAAAGGATGATGTTAGTGTTTTGGGTGTGGTTTCAACGCGTGTTTAGTTGCTGAAGTTGGTTTTGGGTGTGTTCTTGATGCAAAACTCTCATACTCTTATTTATAATTATTTTTCAAATTGTGTAGTTGATTTTATACCATGTTCAAAGGTTGAAATTTGTTGTATTTGATTTACGATGTGAATTTATTTTGTTAGTAGTCTGTTTGTGAAATATGAGTGTGTTAATGTCTGAAAAAACCTATGATGAACTATTTATTAGTGTTTAATTAATTGTTTTGATAATCTGTTAAGATGTGAAAGGGATGCAGCTTGTGTTCTGATGCGACGTTAAAATGCATTTTATTATAGAATATATTTTGGTTGAACTTTTGGTATTCAAAGTTAAGAAAAATGTTCTGAAACTTTTTAATAAACTTTCTTAATAGTTTTTTTGAGTTTTAAAAGTGTTTTTTTAATTGTGCAGTTGGTTTATTATGTTTTTCACGGGCTGCGTTTTCTGTTTTGACAAGTGAGTGGTGTTTGTTTGGCCTTTAAGAGGTTTTGGGGTAGGCTTTTTTGTTCAATGTTTGGTAATACCACTTGGAGTTGATTTATAAATTTTTTAAGTGGTTTATAATATGTTGTAAAGTGTGTGAAACATGTTTGTAATTTTTTTTGGTGTGACTGTTTTCAAAAGTGGGTTTGAGTATGCATATAGGGGTGTATGTGTGTGCGACATGTTGTGAAAATCATTGTAAGTGTGCAATTAATGGTTTGTGTAGTGTGAAATGTGTTTTTGTGGGTACTTGAGGTGCGTGGGTGCTGGAAAAGAATTTTTGAGGGAAAATGAACAACTTTTAGAATGCTAAAATGTTTGATAAATTGGCTAAATGTTTGATTATGTGTTTTAATTATTTCATTAAATTATATATGTAGTATGTTGTACCTCACTGCTATGATTTGTGGTCGCGGGTACCGAGGATCTATGCATGTACATGCATACGGTAAGACATATATATAGATATTCACTCATTGTGAATATTCCCACATGGCGCAGGGAAAATGTGCAATGCACCTAGGGGTATATATATATATGTATAAATTCTTGTGCGTGTATGTTCCAAGGATCAGTTTGAATGTTTGTCTTCAAGCAGTGACATGTTTGTGGTAGGTCCCCTATGCCTAATCTTTTAATTTGAAATTTTTAATTGCTTGATTGTTTTAAAAATGTTTTTTACACTATGGTATATACACATGCTATGGAATCTGATTACAGTTTCTAGAAACTATTATGCCTTGTATTGGAAAATTGAAATGTATTTCAAAGACAATGTCCTTAAGTGACATTTCTTGAAAAAATTGATTTCAAAAGTGGTTTTGAATTGGTAAGGTGTATTTCCAAAGGTGTTTGGCCTTTTGGCAGATTGATTGTAAAAAGTGTTCCCTTTATGTAATTAAGCATGTTTGGCATCTTAAGAATGTATTATGAAATAGGAAAACCTCTATTGAGGCCTGTTTGGAACTTTAAGATTTGGTTTGCGAAAATAGAATACCACTTTTTAGACATTCCCCTAAATTTGAAAATAAAATGTGATGCAAGTGTTTATGAGTGGTTTTTGATATATGTGCCTAGTGTAAAGGCTTGTGCGTGATTGTGTGATGTAAAGAGGGGGAATGCACTTAAGTAGGGAGAGAGGTGGTGAGAGGTTGTATGAGTTTTAGATAAAGAAATTGTAATGTACTTGTTTGATTGATTGAAAAAGAAAACTCACCACCATTTGAAATAGAGCACAATGGGAAACTCGGGTATCTAGGTGGGTGACCAGGAATAGTATGCTAGATGACACGGTAGGTGTTCGTCCCGGTTTTTCTAGAAGGATTGACGCAACAATACTAACTATACATATGAATTTCTGAGGGTCGTGGTCTTCTAAGCCACGTTTTTCTGAGGGTCATGGTCTTCTAAGCCACGTTTCAATGAGGTACGATGTCTCTAGGTTCCCACTTGTTCTAGCTACCTATAGGGATTACCCATTGTGCTCATTTGTGACATGCTGCTTGTGATGTAACTTTCTTTTCAGTTGTGTCATACCTGGTGTCTTGTTTGTAAAAATCACATTTTATTCCAAACTAGTTTCTTTTCATTTTGAAATGTTAATGCATGCTTGGAACCTATTTTGAAAATGTAGTAAGAGTGAAATGCTTTATTTGAAAATGCACACTCATTACTTGAATTTAAAAAGAAGGGAAAACATAATTTTATTATATCTTATTTTCAAACTGGAATTGTTGGATTTCTTAAATAAGGTGGAGGCATAGGACGTGGTTATATTTTGGATTTCCTACTGAGCATCTTGGTGTTCACGCCTACTTTACTTTTCAGTTGCAGGTTTTATTCTTGGATCGATTTTGGGAGCAAGTGTGGTTGTCGTACCGTGGTGATCGACGGGGTCACCTATGGTATGTCACGTTTCTTTGTTTACTCATTTTTCTGCTGCAACGTTGATCAGTTTATTTTCTCTTATTGATCTCTCTGTCCAGTTTTTGTTCATTTATCTTCATTATGGGCCAAACTGTTCCCAACTGGTTTATTTGGATGTCTAGCACTATTTGTCAGCCCGTGGGGATCATGAACGCCCTTCGGGCCATGTCGCGGACCGGGTCGGATGACGACCCGACCTGGTTTGTGACATGACCCTTAGCATATTGACTATAACTCCCAGATAACTTATCCAAATTACATGATGTATTCCATGTATCCATGTTAAGTAATTATACACCATACCCCTCAAAGGTACTCAATTTAATGGTTTTTCCATCGAAGAATGATCATTCATATGAAGAGAATCTAGTGAAAATCTTAGATCATAGTGAAAATATTCTACACAATAAGACAACGTGCCTTATACAAGTGATATGAAGATAAGAAATTTTGAAATAAAAACATGGGAACTATAGGAGTTGATGAAACCAAGTTACCATTATATATTTTATGGTGTGAAATAAAAAAATCAAGTTTGTAAATTTTTAAGAGTCAAATATTGTAACAACCCAATCTTTTATAAATAAAATAGCTTTTTATGAATTCTTTAAATGTCTTATTATATATTATTGTTATAGTAAACACATTAATTAATTTGGATATATTATATCCTATTATATTTTAAATACATTTATTCATCATTTCCATAGTTAATATTTTCCTCGAACACTGATCAAATTATTTTTATAAATAAAGGGTTTTTTGAAATTCGATTGACAAAGAGAAATGAAGCGTTTGACTCAACATGTAGAATCATACCGTATAAAGCCCATTTATGAAATATAATGAGGAAGATAACATCACTATGACTTTACCTTTACCAAGACCATTTTTTCTTAACAAAACGTAAGCATGAGAGAAACAATTAATGGAAGAAGTTAATGCTCATCGAGATCATGGGCCAAACCATGTATGTCGAACCACCCCCGAAAGTCTCACATTCACACTCCTTAAACATATGGGGTTTTATGGTTTATTAAATAATTATTTATCAGGAAATCAATAACATGAATAATTATATTCTATAACTATTATATTTAATTATTACTATTACCATATATACAATGTTGGTTTTTAATTTATAAAACACAACTTGTATTTTTAGGAAAGATTCAAATTCAATTAAGGAAGTTTTTTGTAGGAATTAAAAAAAATTTAATTAAATAATATATTATTAAAATTATATTTTTAAATAATTTTTACTAAATATAAATGATCATATAATTTTTATAATAACAAATGTAAATTTTATAAATGTGTGAAATAATCTATTGTCAAAAAACAAACATTTCATAAAAAATGTCGATTATTATTTTAAATATTAAAATAAACATATTTAAAAAGTCATTTTTATAAAATTATTATTAATTTTTGAATAAAAATTTATAAATTATTAAATACCGAATCATTTATAATTTTTTTATACAGTAGAATTTTTGGGTAAAAATTAAATATGGTATAAATATACTATGTGTATTATGCCACAATAATGACCCAAAAATGATATAGTTAATACTATAATTTCTCTACAATACCAAATATATGTTTAAAATTTAATATAATGTGGTTTTGATGTTTATTTGAATAATATTATAAGACCTATATTAGTATTTAAAAATCTATAATATATTTTATGATTTTAAACTAATTTCTTTAATATTATGAATTAGTTATGTATAATAATGGGTATTATTTTATTATGTTCAAATATATTCCATGTAAAAAATTAAAAACACTTCCATCGTGTAGAATCCCTGTGTAAAACCTATGTAAATGTTTTTTGTTTTTTTATTTTATTATATAGATTAACAAACTGATGCTTCAGAAATGATAAAGAATTTGCCACTCTTTTCAAATATGAATTAACCCAAGATCCAATTTATCTTCACTAAAAATATATTGAGCCGTTATTTACTATTACAACCCTCTATTTATTCTTTCCAAATCACCCATATCTCTTAAAAATCTCCTCCCAATCATTTCGGGTCACATACTCAATTAAGTGATCTTTCACTCTCTTCTTTTTATCAAGATCCTATTTTATGTTAAGTCTCTTAAAAGTAATTTTTTTATGTTGGGATATGTTATTACATATCCTAATTAATGTATTTTAAATGTATAAATTGTGATATAACAATTTATGTCTAATTATTTAAATCCATGAATCCTTATGTATACCCATTACTATATCGAAATTATGAATGTGGTCATCTGATTCTCATCATTATTAATGTTTTTTTATTATATTATTCCTTTCATTTAAAAATAATATGTTTGGGATATGAATTAAATTTCCACTATTACTTCCCATTTTAATTAAATTGATGATTTACCTTTTTCACTGTAATCAATCAATGTTATGAATTTTTAAGTGACGTGGTTATGCGGTCGAAATTTCACCACTATTTTCATGCAAAGACATTTATTTATTGAAAACCCTACCCATTTCCTATCAAGGATATTCAAAATTTTATATTTATACATATTTTAATTGTGGAATACATTTTTTTATTCCAAACACATCGATCATGTAATAAAATTTCATAATGAATTAATCCATATTTTATAGTCTGTGTGTCACACATAATCAAGAGAATGAAATGAATGTTATAGGTATTCCCAAAATTAGATAGCGCTCTATTGCATTGGGTAATTTTTAGTCTCATGGGAGCTCAAGTTGTGATTATGAGAAGCCCTAATTTCTTAATGAGATATTTTCCATCATGATGTAATGGTAGTGATCCTTACCCTATGTTTGTGATGTTGTGTTTGATGATGTTTCCACATTTCCCATGCTATAATTCTATATCATGTCCCATTGATCATGTTTATGAATCTATCTCCTTTTATTCTCCATTAAAATTCTTATTTTTAAACAAGTATTTTAATCTTCTGGTTGTTACATTTTTATTTCACATAATGGTTTTTTAATCTTATCATTTCTTATGTATGTCCCCAAGTATTCCATTGTAGTTTTAAATGCATGTGTGTAAATGAGGTATTCAATAAAGATGTTGTTTTGATATTTTAACTTGTTTTATAATGTTTCTGATATCAAAATAAACTATTATTATTGATCTTATGGGTTGTATTATTTGTAATGTTATATAATAATTCAAGAATCATTGTGTAATAAAGAGTAGGGTTGTTACACTTTAACAATATTTATCCACACCACATCCATAAAACCATATTACCTAAAATATATAGCCCTTCACCAGGATCCATCACAACCCTTAATTATATACTTACCATGAGCCATAAAAACTCATAATTTTTTTTAAATCATATTGAGCAGGAGGGATGATTCAACCACCTTTTCTCCTATAACATGAACACTGGGTAAGACTCTCCTAAGTGAATTACTCACATATGAATGAAAAAGGTTACTCGCCTCAAGTAGCCATGTATAAGAAAATATAATGAAATAATACTAATAAAATAATCCATAAAAACCAACACAATGGTTAAAATAATAATATATTTCATTCATTTCATTCATTTATATGAAATTCTTATGAAACATCATCCCAACAACCTCAGACCGTTAGTGATCACCACAGTACTGACCAAACATACATAACCCCATCGAACAAAATAATAGTATTTAAAAAATCCCCTTTATCAAATCATCATTAAATTCAATATCTATTATTAATAAAATTACATTAAATTAAACATATTAAATGTTAAATAATTCATTAACTATTAGACACAACTTTTCCATTAATAATGTGTTCATTTCAACCTTATCATTCATAATAATGCATTAATTAACACATAATTAAAAAAATTTCACCCCACTACCCATCATGATTTTCATTTCCAACATCATAAATTAATATTTATAGAAAATTATTAATCTATAAACCCATAATAATATTATTTATTTACACTTTTTTTATTCATTTCAGCATCAAACCATATTACTATAAAACTATAACTCAATAAACTTCAACATGTTAGAATACGATTTCAATTATCAGACATTCATATAGTCCCCCTGGTGGATTAATGTATCTGTTATTCAATTTATAGTTCATGTTTTGTTGATTTGTTTTCAATTTCATTGTGATGGATATTAATATGAGTCATAAAATGTGTGTCTAACCATTTAAAAATAAAACACATCCCACAAAATCAAGGGTAAAGAAAGAGTTTGATGCTATTTTTTAAAGAATCCCCAATGTTATATGATATATAGAACTTATCCTCAATGAATTAAGTAACTATTACTAATAGAATAATGAAAACTTTTTTACAAAAAAATCACATAGAAGTGTGGAAATAGTTCTTGTTTGAAAATTCAATATCTATATTTAAAAAGTGTTTAAATAAAGATTATTGTATAGTTTAAATACCAGTGGTGTCAAGTAAACTATCATAGTGTAACCACTCAGGAATGAAAATTATTTAGTCAGAAAAGAAAAATTGTATAAAATTTGTTAATAAAGATTTTGATGGTTTAGTAAAAGTTAAGTGTAGTTAAAAAAATTAAATTAACATTTATATTTATATACTATAAGAGTTCTTGGAAATGGATTTAACGATTTTGAATAAGTTAGATAAATTACTTAAGTGGTTTGAGACGATTTAAATATTTTTGAAATTGATTATTTGAATGAGAATATCCCTACATCATTTTGAATAAATACACAATTTAGTGTTTCAGTGAAAAATGGTTTTATTTTGTTCAATTAAACATATAAATCAGATTATGTGAAATTTATTAAATGCATACATATTCAACACGAACATTATTTTTCATTTATGTAATTTAAATGAGGTAAATAAGATTTAGGGATTTGGCCATTTTACTTTTCAATATCCCATTTAAATTTTAAAATATATTTTATAAGACTCACATAAACCACATAAAACATTTAGTATTGCGTGCATGACATTATGTTATGTATATGAATTTGTTGAATATCATGAATTACTTAATAAAGTATCATATTACATTGTATGGAATTAAAATTTCACTCAATGATATATGAAATATATAATCATATGGAATGTATGAATGTATGATAATAATATGAAATTTCCATTACAAATACATATAAAAACATAATTGAGTTTTTAGATGTATATTAAAATGAATAATTAGAATTGGAAAATTCAGAAGATGTCCTTCAACATTATAAAAATCATGAACATAAAAAGAAATTTTGATCGAAGATTCAGTTTTTTATAAACTAATCTTTTATGTATTGCGGAGGAATATCAATGTGAATAAAATTACAGAAGATGAAAAATACAACGTCAAATAAAATAATCCATAATATAAAGAAAAGAAAACTATTATACTAGTAGGGATCCTTATTGACAAATAAAAAAAAATTAATTTTTAGGATAGCCTGGTTGAGTGATAAAAATATCTATTAGTTGAATTTTATTAATTTTAAATATAGATGAATTTTAGAGAAATTAATTGAGCCACAAATGAGGAAATTAAAAATTTGTAGATTTTGACAATTAACTATAATGATGGTCATGTTGATTTTTTATTGAAATTAAATATCAAAAATTGTGGCCTTATTCATAAATAATATATGTGAAGAAAAATTTGTTGGGCTTTTATCTAAGAGTTACATATTCCAAAATGGAATATTTACATTTCATCACTAATATATTCATACTAAAATTAAGTGAGATATTCTCTAAATCTTTTGTGTCAATTTTGAATGTATAATTGATGGATGTTTATTTATTAATTTATATGGGTAGACTAAAAATAATAAATGTTTCATGAATAATTCTCTATGAATTTGGAAATATCTGAAAGAAACATTCATCTTAGGCAATAAAATGAGAAAATTTGGTGAAATAAAATCGACGTGAACTCCTATATTTTATAAGAGATATCAAAGTGAGGAGGAAAAAATAAACCATAACATGAGACAGACACACATATAAGTATTTAAGGAAAAATAGATGTGGATATTGTGGTATTAAAATTAAAATTATATTTTATATAATCAAAATATAGAAAAAATTATTCGTGATGGCCATTTTCTTATAGAAAAAATGAAATAAATGGATAGAGAGAGAGAGGTATTTGATAAATGTAACTAATAGATTGAGTTAAGTGTGATGTATAGGGAATTGATAAAGTGTTTAATGTTAGATTTTTTCAACTTGTTCTAGGAAGATACATTATCTGGGTATCAAATCTTATAGAATAATAGGAACCTACACCATCTATTGTTATAAAATAATTAGAATAAGAAATTAAAATAAATAGGTGACAGAATAATTACGGTGCTACTGTAAATATAATATATGTTAAGATATAATTAATTGTGGTGATGATGGATATCTAAAAATATTACCAGATCAGTGAGTTGAGAGAATCCAAAAAACGTTTTCTAAGAATGTTTTGGTATGCTGGAAAAAAATCAGAGACCATTTTAACATAGGATTAAAAGATTATTAAAATGAAATAAATGATACTGTAATGCATAAAGAGATCAGACTTGTTGATGTTGAATCATCCGAATAATTATTTTTCTACACTTTAAATGTTTTTGGAGGAACCTTTATGTATACATGGTGGGAAGGTATGGAACTTGTGTGACATTGGTTATGTAGGGATATTATATTCTGAAGTTTCAATGTCAGTTTTATGAAAAATGTGTGAAAGTCTATTGGTGAGGTGGGAAGGGTGAAGATAGTTCATATCATTTTAGGTGTGGGGATAATAAATCTATTTTAGTTTGATATTAATTAAATGTAGAATCATGGGTTGGGGAAAATAAAAAATCACAATAAATAGAGATCCTTAGATCTGAACCGTGTAAAAATATGTTTTTCCCTATGCCATTTACATTCTACATATTCGGGTATAGCTAAGAGAGACAAATAATTGGGGATTAAGACTGAAAGTAGGTTGGGAGGTTGAATTTAGACTAACAATTTTTTAAAAATAACCATTGATTCACCACTCCATATATTTACACTAAACCATAATCACTTTAAAAAGTTTTAGAACAACTCTATATTACATATTAAAATATCCTTATTTCCAAAATTAGAAAATAATGAAATATGTACTTGTATTTATATTTAATCAAATACTGATGATGTTTTTATTTTAATTTTTTTAAGAAAATAATTATATAAATGTTGTATTTTCTATTAATTTTAACATAGAATCTGAAGAATCAAACTAGGCCTTAGAAAATAGATAGAATGATGTCTCAAAGATGGAAAGAAAAACGTAATGAATAAAAAAGATATTAATCTTCTTGAAACTGATTAAGAGGAATCTTTTTATCAGTAGAATTTATTTAAAAATATCCTTTTAATGATGTTTTTACATGCTATGAATATTATTAAGAGAATTAATATATCTAAATAGATTATGACTTCAATTCTTAATATATATTTTTTAATCTTCCAAATCAAATTGTAAGATATATTCTTTTTTTGTAATAGTAATTTTTTATGATAATCCATTTCAAGAGAAGTAAATAAATGTCTGGGATAATATTTATGATCCTTAATTATATATATATATATATTATCATAGTGAATGTAAAACATGAACAATTGGATGTTAATTAAAAATGGTTGAAAGAAGTTAACATTTTACTATAAGAGATTAACAAGAATTTAGAATAGGGAGAGAAAAATTTCAAGAGAGAGTGGGAAGAGAAAATAAAATCTATTAAAAATGAATGAGATCGTCTTGACATAATAATTTCAGTGAATGAGATAAAAATTATGAATTTTGGAGTGGCATATCCAATAACTACATAAGCTGCTGAAATAAATTGGGTTTCCACATTGATTTATGAGAGTTTCATTATAAAATAGTGACTAATGATTGTGGTTATTTATGTTTAGGAATTTCTGGGGATGCATCCTCCTCGTGGTCAGAGATAAAATTTTCCAACATTTCTGATAATATTGTGTGTAATAAAAATGTTTTTTCATTATGTTCTACAT
The DNA here is from genome assembly GCA_963277665.1 of Viscum album. Taxonomy (NCBI): domain Eukaryota; kingdom Viridiplantae; phylum Streptophyta; class Magnoliopsida; order Santalales; family Viscaceae; genus Viscum; species Viscum album. The sequence continues at coordinate 784,569,418 of OY728151.1, forward strand.
AATAATCAAAATGTCTAAATATTTTGGTTTAAAATTATAATGACACACCAATTAACCAAGGGGTTAGTTGATCATGTTAAAGAATATTCTCTCCACAAATGGTGCCAAAATATTAGGGAAACTACTAAAAAAGAATTTGTTTTTAAATAATTCTATTATGATCTTAAAGATAAAATGTAGATTTTTTCCCATTCATTATGTATCTAGAGGCTCGAGTATAGATCCATGAAGTATAGAAATTTATTGTCAATATATAGAAGTCTTGGATGGCATCAACTCTATAAGTGTGTTGCCAAAAACAGTGGAAATCATGCTTTTATAAAATAAACTATAATAAAGAATTGTAATCTATCACTATGAAAGTGGTTTGAAATATTCATTAATTTCTATGTTAATTATAATAGAAATAGGAAAAAAAATTATGAATTTTGTTATTTTATAATTAAATACACATCTCATGCTAATGAAATTAGAATTAATCCAAAGTAGAATACAAATAAGAATAAAATTATTTTTTTCTTGTTGGGTTGTCAATAAGATAAAATAGATAAGAATTTTACTAATAATAAGAAAATCATGATTGATGGGTAAGATATCAAATAATATAAGATAATTTTTATCAACTATAGTAGTATAGGACACATCATTTACCAATACACAATTTCCATTAATAACAATGTCCAATGGAGAAATATGGAGAAATAAATGTAGTAAATCAAAGAAAGGATTAAAAATATTAGCATAGTGGAAGACATCACATATGATATTATTCAATTGTTTACTTAAAAAAACTCAAATGATGAATACTATTTTTTCTATAGATATAAAAAACCTAGATCTTCTCTTTGTAATTTGATGACTATTTCACATAGACATATGAATCTCTTAAAAAACAATGTGAAAACATCATTGATTTCAAGTGCCAAATCTGATGTAGTATAGAATATAAACATATATAAATGGAAAGAAAAGTTTGTTATAAAATATTTTTCAGGAATATTTTTGATCATTTGGAGTTGGATAATAATATTTAGAAGACTAGAATGAGTTAACATAACATGATAGATCATGTAAAGAATCCATTTCCATCTAAGAAGAAACATGTAAATATAGATAAAACCATGTTAATTCAAGGATAAAATATTTTTAGATTAATAAAGGATATAATTATGGAAAATATTAGACAACTTATATCAATAAATAATTGTTTTATTAGGTTAAAGAAGTAGTATCATTTCTATAGTTACAACTAAATTTCTATTGAATACCAACCATATTCCCACATATTGTTGACTGTGTATATTGGAATGGAAATTAAAGGTGATGTAAAAATATGGAATTTATAAATGGATGTGATTATAATAAAATATCCATCATGGTCTACTATAATTTCAAATTATATTCATTATTAATTATTATATGACATCATATGGTATCAAAACTACATTGAGGGTGATTATGAAAGAAAAATTCCAGGGTGTTGTGGTATTTAAATCATCCAATGAGGGGGATATATCAAATAAGTTAAAACTACAAGATATTTTAACATTTTAATCAAAAATTAAATTCTACATATCCCATAAAACTCTAAGCTTGAGTTGAATTGAGGTTAATGAATTTCATTGAATAAAATTTTATACATCCCCTAAGAAGTGAGTTTTATATTTTTTTCATATAGAGGAATATAAATATATTTCATTGATGCTTTAGAAAAATAATTAATTTGTCTTTATAATGATTTCCTGGATAGACATAAAATAAAATTATATAAGGCTTACTACTAAATAAAATATGGCACTTACAATCTATAAATTATTTTTTCTGGAATTCACAATAAATGTAATAACGAATAATGTGATAGATCCAATTAGAGAAGTGGTTTCTTTGTGTCGAGGGGGAGAGAATAATTTCTACTCATATATTCCCTTGTAATATGGGGGAGACATGTTTTTATATATTTTCAGTAAATTTCAATAAGGGGATGTAGTATGAAATTGAAGATGGTCTTAATGTTCTTAATGATAAAAAATCCTAAGGGGGAGGTTGATGTACCCCTAGTGGATTAATGGATCTATTATTGTATTTTAATAAATGTGTGGTTGGACTATTGTTAATTAGATTTTTTTAGAGATGAATATTGGTTATGTAATGTGTATCCAAAAAATGAATAAGTAAAAAATTCCCAAGAATTCATGGGTAAATACGATCAAGAATATACATTTCAAGGAAACCCCACATTAGTTGATTGATAAAACAGATCATTAGGGAAGTATATAATCAGTGAATATAGAAGGTTAATTTTTCTAAAAATAGTTGATTGAGGATTGATGAGTTTTCTTTTATATAAATCATAATGATATTTCAATAAAGAAATTTAATTCTATGTGATTGGGGAGTTTGAAGATCCAATTATTTTATGAAACCTTCATAATGTAACTGAATATGATGGATACTAATTTCAATGTCGAATATGACATTGATAAATGTTTTATATATTTATTTTGAATTTGGTATAATAATTAATTATTTTTTATGAAAAATATTATTTCTTAATTATGGTATGTTTTATGTGTTCCTAGCTGTGGATATGAAGAGTTTTTTTGAAATTCTATAACATTACTTATTATTAGATTTTATTTCAGGAGTTTTGTAATACCAACTTATAAATGGAGAAACCTCATTTATAGGACGAAATGTATATTTTTTAGTATAAGAAAAAAATTCCTAGGTCTAGTTGCTTATAAATTTTAATAATGCTTTTATAACTTTTTATAACTATGTATAAATTTTTTGAGATTATTAGTATGTGTATAAGACATTCATATGACAAACATAATCCTTTAGTGATCTAGGAGTGCTACATTTCTAAATCAATCATACGACTTCTAAAGAATCCTTATAATTATTCCATATACCACGTAAGAATATTAATGTTGTGCATCAGAATTTATATTGGGTGTATACCATCTATCGTTTCATGTACATTACTTTCCTAAATCCAATATATGTCATTTTTATGTTACTTATTACTTTTTAAGGACTTCATATTACAGTACATGTAAAAATAATTAGAGAATATTTTTCTATAAAGGACTTCATGAGGATAAAAAATATCATTATTTTCTGGAAGTATATTCAGAAAATGAAATTAATTATTATGATGAATGTACTATTATTTATTGGTATAAACATCACAAACCTAAAAGATGGTGTATGATTCAAAATATATAGTTTTAGAAGCTAATATTTAAATATTCAATGATGATGATCGAAGTGAAAAACATTCTAAAATATAGAAAATATTGGTTCAAATAAAAAATTACATAATATGAATAAAAAATATAATGATGCTAGTGTTGTCCTCAATGATAAAAGGGGAAATAATAAACCGTGATAAGAGATTTCCATAGTGAAAAAAAATATTTTTTAGATAATTATGATATATATCAATGTTCAATGAATTAATGTGAATTAATTAATAGAAAATTGAAAAAATATTAAATACTAGAAAAATATAGAAAATATTTGTTATAATTTTTGTGTTGATTTGTACTGGAATTAAATACCAAAAACAAATATGTAATTTGAGTTAAATTAAGATGAAGAATAATTTATTATTCTATTATATGTGATATATAGACTCAATCATGTAAATTTTATAGGATTGTATAGAAACACTAATGTATAAAGGATGTGATCAATGCCATAAAATTTTAGGTGATTTAATTTTCTAATATAAAAATGCGGAATGATTGTCTACATTTTTATATAGGAAGATAAAAAATACTGTAAGAGTTTCAAGGCATATTGTTAGAATATTAAATTATATGGAAGAAACTTTTAGCAAAGATAAAGAGGTGATAAAATGAGAATTAAACAATGCATATCACTCTTATAATTTTGAAGGATATAGTTGAGTGAAAAGGAATAAATAATTTGTACAATGTAAGAAACCTATGCGAAGGAAGTTGAAGAAATAGGCATGGGGATATCATAGACCTAAATAGATACTGCAATTTTATATATTTAAATTATATAAAATATATAATCTGGTTATATATATAATGAAAAATGGGATAGATGAGAGAAAAGTGTTCTAGAAATTTAAATGTGACCTATAATTGAGTGTGATGTATATGTAACTATCAAACCAAAAGATGTATTTGAATATAATACTATTATTATTAGATTCATCAATTTGGAATTGAAGATGATGTTAGAACGATATCTTTTTATATGTATGGTTATGTAATATTTAGTAGAAGAAGGGATAAATATTCTAAGAGTGATGTATTAATTAATGATATTCATGTCTTCTATGTGAAAATGTTTAGTTATTAAAGACATAAGAGATATCTAATGATCATATGAGATCATTGAGATCAGAATATATTGAAACCCATTCAAGATAATGTTTAATAATGTGGGGTAGAAATCATACATCATGTTACATGGGTTTTATAAGATCCTTATATTGTAGTTGACGACTCTTCAATTTGGAATGATACTATAGTTTTTGATGATGAATCAATTTGAGTAGGTTAAATGATATAGTTATAAAAGGATGGAATAAAATTATTTAATAACATTGGGAAATTTTGAATCCAATGTAATTCTTTGAATGAAATAACAATACAAAGTGATGTTATTTTTTAGGTTAAATATAATGGTGAATAAGTCTAGTGAGAAGTGGAAATATGTGTGTATATAGTGGGAATCTATATAAATAAGGACCCAACCATAAACATCACATAATCTTGAATTAAGTTAAAAATTCACATTGAGGATCTTTTCAGGTTTAGAGTTTTAGAGAAATACTCGATAACTATTACATTAAATCTCAAAAATTTCAAAGTAGACACTTCTACACAGTGTCCATTTTTTTATAAAATAAAAAATTATAAAAGAAAAATATATTTCTTTTCTTGATATAAATCTTCTTGAGTTCTTATTTTCCCTTACCCTACCATATACCATGCGAAAAAAATTTCAAATAAATTGGATGAGAATAAAAATCTCAGTAAATGTTATAAAATAACGAATGGAGACATAAGTTCATCAATACATACAAAACCTAATATCTTTTACATATCTCATGAAATAATAATATTTATGAATGACACATAGATATCATGAATCATAAAGGTAAATTATGGAATCCATATCATACATACACTATATCTTTCAAAGATATATATGGAGTTACACTTTGAATACCCATCATATTATAATCCAAAAATATTTTTTCAAGGAAACATACAAGTTACCTCCATCACATTACCCAATGCATTGAAGAGCTATCTCGGGCACACCCTCCCTAGGATTATCACAGAACAACCCATATACATAAACAATGCTCAATAACCATAACATATTCATAACATATAAAACAATAATCAATTAATGATAACATTTACACATTGAAATCACAATATATCATTTCATGATATTGACATAATCAAAGCTTTATTAATCACATTTCAAAAACATTTAAAACATTTAATATTGATATTTTTGAATCAAAGAGTCCCATAGAGCATTTAATCTTTTAAATGGAATTTTAAATTAAAATATTCATATCCACATAAATAAATACTAAAATACTTTTTTTAAACATGAATTTAATGAGAAATATTTAGAAGAATAAAATTTTAAAATAATACTTTAGTTAGGGAGTTATTAACAAAATGAGAGATGCTGGAATACAAATATTTGAATAAAAACATTAATAAAAGGTTTTGATATCATGATAATAAATAGATTAATGATATACTATTTATATGGGATGTATATACACCATATAAAAGTTAATTGGTGTAAAACAACAAATAAGTCTCCAGGGAATGTAAATTGAGACAGAGTCCCTTAGAAAAATCATATCTTTAGATTGAGGATAAATCAATGACATAATTAAGTGTGAAAAATATTAATACACTAAATATAATTGGATATTTAGTTCAAAATAGTCAAAGATCATTCACACATATTCATAGCACAACATAATCAAGAATTATAAGTTTATCCCAACGAATTGAAATTGGGTTAAGAATTTTTCGTGTAGAAATTCGACAGCCTAACAGCATCACATAAAAATTTAGAAAATGTGTTGATGAAATAGAAAAGGTTCGATCATCACCTGGAAATAAAATGAAAAAAAATAACAATATAGAAGAACATATCTAGACATATGAAAATGGAAATTAAAAGACATGACATAAAAGAAGTCTTTGACTAAAAGAGTACGGTGAAAGGTCCCCTTACCAAATTGGTAACTTATGATACATACACCTCATGAAATAAGATTCATAAAATGAAGATGTAAATACACATAATTTAATGTATATTATTCATAGAATAAAATCATGGTATGTACATACAACACAAAAAAATAGTGGAAAATATAGCATGAATCTTACAGGAATAAATAGTTATATGAAAACCCATTACCACATTGTAATCAATCGAGTAGTATGAAAAAAATTTAATAACCACCATATTAATCACATAATTCCATGAATATACAAATAATCATGATAATATATATCAAATGGTCGTACCAAATACATCATATTCAATAAATTAGTGGTGAACAATGGAAATCTCATGGAATTAAAAGTGAGACAAGAAACACCTTACCTCATGTCCGAAAAGTATTATATGTTCCTTGTTATTAATTAATAATAAATATAAGTTAACTTATACTTGATTAAAAAAAATTCATGTTTATTATTCCATTTATATCACTTATCACCTTTCTATAACAATTAGCTAATTATATGAGTTCATATCGGACATTTTGTCGATGTTCGAAGCATGAATTAAAAATGAACTTGTTATAATTATAAATTGCCCATGTGGTCAAAATTAGACTATTTATTGAATTATATTCATGATTTAGATATCATATATTTTTAATATATCTAAATAATAAATATTTATAATGTTACATATCATTTGGAGTTAAAAATTAAAACACACAGTTCATGGAAATGGTAAGCCGTGCGTACGCATGATCGCTACTTTCACTTCAATTTTATATTTAATGGAAAGAAAACTTAAAAATAATTAGGTATATTTTAATTATATTATAATATATATGTTATTTAATTTAATTAAATTTATCCTTTATATGGTCCACATATCACTTGAACAAGTCATATCAATTTGAGGGGGCGGTAATCCACATTTCCTCAAATGAAATTATCATATTTACTAATTATTGAAATAATAAGGGTATGATATGAATGAAAAATACATTATTATAGATATGATATAAATATAATATATATCCCATTTAAATATAGTACCATCTTAATGGCCACCATAAGATGTGGTAGGAGAAGATTGAAAAATCATCACTTCATGAGGCAGTAGTCCGTCGTCTACAGAAACAATATTTTCATTACATATTAGATAGAGGTGTTTGTAAGTGTAGATGAAATCCTTATCATAACAAAAAAATTTATATTTTGGATACTGGTGTTGTTATAAATGAATTGAATAAATAGATTTCAGGTGGTCGGAGATGTAAAATAAAAGAAAATAACTTAAGAGAAGACATTACCTTTTAATCAGGTAACACTCTTTGGTTTGAACCAAAATGATTTTTGAAGTACATAGTTCCATTGTAAAGAATTCTAAATGTAAGAGAGGGATATTGAGAGATTATTTTGCAGAGTTTTGATGATAAAAATGTCTTGAGAGTTGTGAGTAATGGTTTAGAGGTCTAGGATTTGTATTTGGGGGAGGAGGAAATCATAAGGAAGGTTTGAAATTTTTATTTTATTTTATAATGATTTTTGGTTTCTAAAGGTCCAAAACTTATTAAAGTTGAATATAGGATTACTCTTGTTCGAAATAAATTCAGAAAATATGAATTTGACATGATTTAGATATGGGATTATTCTTTAAAATCATATTTATTTAAATCATTCATTAATGAGGATAACAATATATCATTATTGTGTAATAAATAATTTTATTTATATGGTGAATAAAAATTAAAAACAAATAACATGATGTAGGAAATCTTTTTATATTTTTGATGAAAATTTATATTCAAAGAGATAACTTATATATCCCTATGTAAAAATTTATTTTAAACAATATATATGTTTATGTCTTTTTTTCATTACATTAAATTAACTAAAATAATGTTTCCTTATCACTCTTAAGTGGATTCATGGGGTCCCAAAATTTACAAAAATATTCCTATTGATAGAAATGTATCAAGTAGTAGGTTTAGGACACATGTTAGGGTAATTTATTATTATTATAATATCATTTTTACCTTGAATTACCATAGTTACCATTTACCGTGGTAAATAAAAGTAAAATTTTACTATTCAACAAAAAATATTACCATCTCCTTGAACCAACAATTACATACTAATAAAAAACATTTATATTGTATTTCTTGGATTCAATTCAATGAAGCGGAAAAATTTCATTTAAATGAAAAATTCGGTTTTTTAACTACTACTCAGTGTTCTCACTATTCGTCAAAAAATTATGTTTTTCAGAAAAATACCAAAAATTCAGCCTAATCTATATTTGATATTCTGAATTAAAAAATTATGTCTATTTTATGGAATTCAAAACATATAAGTTTCATTAATTAATTTAAAATTAATTCCTGTTGTCAAAACAAAAAGCATGTTTTTAAGAAATAATAGCTATCAAAAAATTGACACTTATTTATGTCCAATTTCAGATTGAAAGTATTTCCAATTACCAAAAATGGATTAAAACATAAAAATATAATCTAATTAACATTTTAAATCAATTAAAAATAACAATCAAAACATTTAAATAAATAATATTCAAAGGCAGTTTTGATTTTAAAATACAATATTTTTCACTATTCATACAAATGATTTTTATTAGAAAATACCTAAAATTCACCAAAATTAAATTTTGATGTCATTATTCTAATGAAGACTTTTATTTTGTCAAATAGAACAAATAAAAGTAACCAAGATAAGATTTAATGTGGTTTCACTATCAAAAGGGTGTAAATCGTTCTTTTAATGAATGTTAGAGTATTCATGCTTAAAATTGGATTCATTCACATTTTATGCCTGTAACATTTATTGGATATATGAATAAAAATTTAACAGAAATGTATAATTATATTTTAGTTCGTTCTATTCATACCCTCCAATACAACAGTTAGGTGTTAACATCCATTTAAAATAATATTATATTATTATTTTTCAGTGTGGCCCAATGTTGTGCGCATAGTAAGATTTCAGAGTAACCTATTGTTGGGTATTGGGTACACCATCGAACATAGAATCCCCATTAATGTAAAATATAAATTTAGTTCAGAAATATTAATAAATATGAAAATGTATTATTTTTTATTTACTTGGGATGTTACATCCTTACCCTCTTTTAGAAATTGTGTCCCCGCAATTTTTAAATTTGTCTTGGAAACATTATAAAAAGTCTCAGATCAGAAAAAGATCCAATAAAACTATCAATTTAAATGAAATAATGTGTACTAAAAAATTTCTCCTGATATAACCCATAATACGACTCCATGAAAACACGAAATGTCTCATACTCAAGTTTATTTAACCTAGTCATATTTTCTCTATGATTGGTTAATCATTTCTATAATTAAACCAAATATCCATAGAACCTAGATTCTTCCAAAATAAAATTTCAACCATTATTCCACCAAGAAAATACCATAGTATTCTATTTTCCTTAGGTAGATAGTGTTTCTGTAAAAAAAGAGAACATCTTCCAAAATACCTTTATCAATTAATCACAAAAACATTTTTCTATATTAAGGATATCTATTTGATAAAATATACGGTACCAAAATCATCTTAATATAGATCCATACAATCATATAACTAATGGAATATCTCATATTAACCTGGTAATTCACATCGGCTAGTGGTAGGCAATGCGCCCTTGTTTCCATTCAGTTGTGGGTTCGATTCCCATGGCCTTGCTGGATGGGACAGGTTGTCACCCATCTATTGGGTTGTCCATTTTATAAAACTCAAAAATAACACTAACATATTTTGAACTCAAAGGATGTCTTATACCTATCATTTTCATTCCAACTCATTCTGTCCCCAATATATTTATAAAGAAATATATATATACAATATTTTTATGTCCCCTTTATATGATTAAATAACACTATTCCCAAAAGAAAGAACACAATATCTTGATCATGGTGTCCACATGGTTTCATTTTCATATTGTTCACGTAGGTATAAGATCTATGAATTTCTACAATGATTTATATATCTTTCCAAATAATTCATTTCATTCATCCAAATACACCTTGTCTAACATTGTTTATATGGGTGTTCACCAAAAAATTGTCTTGGAAAATAATCTGTTATAACATATAATTTCAAAACATCTGATAAAACATGATTTTAATTAAACAGTCAAACTAAGTTTGAGTTAAAATTTTTAATAAATAAACCTTTTAAAATAACACAAGTATATATGTTCTGAAAGAAAACAATTTTAAAGAAAATATTAATAGGTCGCACATGGGTTTCCTTCTCAAGCAACTTTTTCAAAATATTAGTATGATTAAAAAATATTGTCATAAGGTAAAATATTTGAAAATTACATGATAATATTTACCTTTCATGAAAATATGAGAATATTTTGAAAATAAGATATCATTAAAAACAACCCATTATCTATGATTATATCGAGGTATAGTAGATGTGTTTGATATCTCAAACAACTTCTTGCAAGTGATTTGTTTGATAGAAAACATTCCATAATCACATGAGCATGACTTTACAATAATTATTGCAAGCATGTCATTAAGAAGTGATAGAAATATTGTTTGAGATCCTCCTCTTTCCATTGGTAACTAACTATCCTTTGTCTAAGAGAGTTATAAAACATGGATTTAACTTAAAGAAAAGGCATAGAGACTAACCATGTGTCTAATAAATACTCATTATCCCAAATGTTTTTTAACCCAACCATTGATACCAACTATTTGGACATATCCTTAAACATTACAAAATCTTGACTTAAGTTAATGATTCACATTGAGGATATTCTAAGGTTTGTAGTTTTAGATAATTAATCCATAACTATTACATTAGATCTCAATAATTTCTTAGTAGAGACTTCTACTCAGTATTAATTTTTTCATAAAATAAAAATTCTTAAAATAAAATAATAATTCTTTTCTTGATATAAATCATCTTGAGTAATTTCTCTTAAACTGCCATATACCCTACGAAAAACATTTCAAAAACATGAGATGAGAATCAAAAGCTCATTTAGGGTAATAAAATAAATAAATAAAACATTACTTAATCAATACATATGAAACATAATCTCTTTAACATACCTCATGAGATCATAAGATTTATGAATAACACATAAAAATCATAATTCATAAATGTAAATTATTTCATCCATATCATACATACATTGTAGAATTCAAAAGTACATTGGGAGTGACACTAGGAATACCCATCATTGTATATTCTTTAAATCTATTAGGAGAAACATTAATGTTTACCTCTGTCAGATTACCGAATGCATTGGAGAGCTATATGGACCTCACATGCCCTGGGGTTATACTGGAACCACCCATATACATAAAAAATTACCAAATACCAGAACAAATTCATAATAAATAAAACATGCATTTAGAAATGATAACATTTCTACATAGAAATCACAATATACCTTTTCATGATATTGAAATAATACATTCATTATAAAACCATTTTCAAAACCATTTAAAAAATTAAATAAAGGGATTTTTGAATCAATGTTTTCCATACCACTATGAAGAATTTAAAATGAATTTTAATTTCATACATTAATATCCATATAAATAAATACAAAAAATATTTTTCAGAACATGGATATTAATAAGAAAGATTTATAATAATAAATATTTAAAACAGTACATTAGCTAAAGAGTTCTTAACTAAATGAGAGATGCTTCAATACCAAAATTAGAAATATTACATTAATCAAACCATATAATATCATGAGAATAAGGATATTCATGATAAAATATGTCAAAGGGTAGTATATACACTATATAAAAGTGAATTGGTGTATAACAAAAAACAACTTTCAATGGAATGCAAATTGTGACAAAGTACTTTACAAAGATCGTATCCATAGATTAGGGAAAAATAAATGAAACAATTATGTGTGACAAATAATAATACACCCAATATAAGTGGATATTATGTGTTAAAAAATTATAGTTCATTCACACATATTCATATCATGACATAATCAAGAAGTAAACTTTTATCCCAATGAATTGAAATTGGGTTATTAATTTTTCTTATAGAAATTTGATTTCCTAACGACATCAAATAAAAATTCAGAAAATTGGTTGATGAAAGAGAAAAGGGTATCTCATCAAATGATGATTAAATGAACAGAGATATTTCAATATATGATCATATCCTAAGCTAATAAAATTGAAATTAAATGACATGACAAAAAAAGTCTTTTACTAAAAGAGTACGTTGAAAGGTTCCCTTACTGATTTGGTAACTTACGAAACATACCCCACATGAAAGAAGAATCATAAAATCAATATTTAAATACCCATAATTTAATGTATATTAAATAGAGAATATAATTATAGGTTGTACATACACCACACAAAAAGAAATTGTTGCAAATATAGCTTGAATCCCACAAGAATAAAAAGTGAGATGAAAACACCTTACCACATTGTAATCAATCGAGTCGTATCACCAAATGTTAATAACAACCAAATGAATCAAAAAATACAAAGAATATAAATATACACATTGTAATATATATCAAATTTAATTATATAATACACCACATTCAATAAATTAGTGGTTAAGAATTGAAATCTCATGGAATTAAAAGTGAGATAAGAAACCCCTTACCTCGTGTCCAACTTGACACTTATATTCCACGTTTTTCCTAAAGAATGAATTTATGTTATTTTATTCTTGCATCATAAAATTTTTAATTTTTATTATTAATTTTATATCACTTATTATCTTTCAATAATATTTATTTAATTATTTGAGTTCATATGGGACATTTTATCGATGTTCAGAATTTGAGTGAAAAAGGAACTTGTTATAATTAAAATTTATCCGACTTGTCTTGTATTTTCCATGTTCATCCTGAATAATAAACATAAGTTAATTGATAATTTCTTTAAAAAAATTTAATGTTTATTATTCCTTTTATATCACTTTTTACCTTGCTGTAATAATTAGCTCATTATTTGAGTACATATCGGACATTTTGTCGATGTTTGAAACTCGAGTTAAAAATGAACTTGTCATAGTAATAAATTATCAATGCGGTCAAAAATAAATTATATGTAGAATGATATTCAGAATTTATATTTCATATATATCATATATATATATAGTGTATATGTATTCATAATATTCCATTTCAATGGAGTTATGAAATGAAACGCAGTGTCGATGGAGACAGTAAGTTGTACGTACGCATAAACAGTACTTTCATTTCTATTTTATTTTTAATGGAATGAAAACGAAATAATACATAGGTATATTATAATACCATTATAATATGTATTATATATAATTTAATTTACTCCATTACTTATGTGTTCCATGTATGGAATGACAGATTCATATCACTTTGAGGGGGCGATAGTCCATGCTTCCTTACATTAAATTACCATATTTACTCATTATAAGAACCATAAAGGTATGACAGAAATGAAAAATATATAAGTATAGAGAAAATATAAATAATATATATCACATTTAAATAAGGTTCCATCATAATGGCCACCATAAAAGGTGGTAGGAGAATATTTAACAATCATCGTTTCGTGAGGCAGTAGTTCACCATCCACAGAAACAATATGTTCATTACCCATTAAACGAGTGGGTTTGTAAGTGTAGATCAAATAATTATCATAAATACAACCTAGTATATTTAGGATTCTGTTTTTGTTATAAAAAATTAAAATAAACATATTTTAAGGGTGGGAGAAGTAAAATAAAAGAAATGAACTTAAGAGAAGACGTTACCTTTAAATCGGGTAACTCCATTTTGTTTGAACTAAAAGGATTACTTGAAGTTCCTTCAGGCTAATGTAAGGATTCTATGTGTGAGAGAGGGATATTGAGTGATTTTTGGGAAGATTATGGATGAAACAAGGGGTTTGAGCGGTGTGAGTAATGGGTTAGAGGTGATGGATTTTTATAAGGTGACTGTGGGCTCTTTAGGATTGTTTGAAAATATTATTTTATTATATAAATATTTTCAGTTTCTAACTGTCCAAAACATATTATAGTGGAAGATAAGATGAATCATGTTATAAATAATGTAATCCATTAATAATTGGACTGGTTATTGTTATTTTTGTAATCTTTAAAATCTTATTTTTTTTAATAATTCATTAATGAGGTAAACACTGCATATTTATTGTTTTCTAAATAATTTTATTTATTTGATGTATAAAAATTATAAAAATACCATGATGTAGGAAATATTTTTATCTTAAAAATTAATTTTTATAGCCAAAGAGATAACTTATAATACACCGTCATAGAATTGATTTAAAAAATGATATAGGTTTATGTCATTTTTGTCATTAGATTAAATTAATTAATATGAAGTGTCATTATAACTCCTGAGTGGATCCATGGGTCACAAAGTCGACCCAAGGATTACAATGGTTAGAAATGTATCAACCAATGGGATTAGTACACATGTTAGTGTAATTTAAATTTTTATAATATTTTTTCTATATTGAATTACCCTATTTACCTTTAAACACGATAAAAAAAAGTCAAAGGTTACCATTCATCAAAAAATATTTTATTCTTATTTAACCAAATATTAATTACTAATAACAACAATGTGTGTCAGATTTTAAAAAATCAATTCCCATAAGCAGTAATGTAATGGAACGAACCTCTCTAGTACATTACATTGTGAAAATGCGGTGTTAGAGGTATCATGGGAGGTTTTGGTGACTTGGGGTGCGTTTGGGTGAACTTTAATGTGAAAATAAAGGGATATACTTCTTGCATGGGAGGTGCATAGTTTTCCTAAACCGTGTGGCCAAACCGTGCGAGGATGGTCCGGGAGGCAGTGGCTAATGTATGGTTAGCGCAAAGTTTATCTAACACTGCATGGAGTGTTGACGAGGCAGAATCGACCACACAGTTAGCACACGGTTTGTATAACCATGCGAGAAAAACATGCGGGCACTTAAATTAGATTCTAAAATTTTGGATCTCAACTGTTTCACCTCTAACAAGATCGTTTAAGCTCTTAAGTGGCCATAACTCTGGATTACTCTACCTTGAAGGTAAGAGAACCTCTCCCATGAGTTTTGGGGGCTATTTGAAGGCTTCACTTATCGAATTGAAGCCAGTTTGTTGAGTTATGCGATCGTTCTTGTTTGGTTTCTTAGATCTACATAGATCTATATATCCTATTCTCTCAATTTCTTAGATCTACCCCTGTTATGGGTAGATCTATGTGTGTCGACACTGAATATGATGAGCATTGGTATTGATCTTTCTTGGAGAAGAGATCTAAGTTGGTTTTTGGAGAATCAACCCGGCTTTCTTATGCGTTCTTCGTTTGTTGGGGTTTTAGTCCAAAAGCTTTGATGTAAGAGATTCGTTTCTTTTTTTTCTTTTGCGTGAAACTGTATGTTAGCATTTTTTATCCCAATAGATAGAAATGAAATTTAAATCATAAAAATTTTGAACCGGATAAAGAAATATTACCGATCGTAAGATATTGACTCTTGTTTTGAAAGATATTGTGATATTTATGCTTTCTTTTCTAGGCTATTGTTCTTGATGGAAATTGGTAAAGAACGTAAATTGGAACTAATTGATATTTTTTCCAATGATAAAGAGGCAAGAAAACGAATCAGGTTCTTGTTGTAATTTTTGATTGATCAAATTGGTGTAGTAATCATGTTTAATCATTTGTGACATCTTACTTGTTTGGTTCCTAATTTTGGATCCAACTGATTATAAATTTGTTAATTCCCGATGGTTTAAATATTTGATTTTTTGTTAATTTTTTGATAATATTTTTACGGGTTCTAAGTAACAATAGTGATTGGTAAAGGGACAAGATCCCAATTGATGTGATGGTTGCCCTCGTGCTGCTTTTTCTGTGATGTGATCCTGGATGGTTGTTGTGATATGTGGGGGTATAGAGGCCTTTTGGTTTTGGCAACGGCTGACACCTAGAGTGGCGAGATGCATCAGTTTATGCATTTGGGTGTCAGGGTAGACACCATGGTTAATGGAATGGTATGGATGTGATTTTTGGTTGCTTTCTGGGTCTTTGGTTGTTTTCGTCTTTACTTTTCCCCTCTACTAAAGGCAGCTGGTCTTGCTTACACTTCTCTCGAAAGAGGCAATGACACGCGGGGTATGCCACGTGCATTCCTTGTATATATTTTCAAGGGGGAATGGGTCTACACATTTGCTTTAGGTGGCAAAGACTCAAAGGGTATTATGTCTACTCACCGTGTTAAGTCCCTTGTGTTAGTATCCTAAAATGCTTTTCTAGAATTCCTTATAATATGGGAAAGTGTTTTTGTAATAAATTTTTGATGAAATTGAATTATCACATGGGGATGGGGTTGCTAGAACATAATGATGAGGTTGTAATCTTTTAAAGGGACAATCGGCTTTGTGTGTGATGCTAATGAAATTCAATGTGGATTTTTTCATGGTTATTTAATGTTTAAATAATTAATTAACATATAATGGAACTGATTAAAAGGGAATGAAGTAATATAATAATGTTCGTTAAATGGTTATGTACTTATAGGATACCTAGTCTTAGAAGTAGCAGCCTGGAGTCTGAGAGACATTAGCTGCACTGTCTCTAAGACTAGGTTATGCCCATAGTGTGGTTCTGAGTCATATTATATTTTGGACTCTTTCTGTTTCTATAAGCTACTCCACATTGTCAATAAGGGCTACTGACTCCCTAGGGATTATATGCCTTGGGGGCTGTTTTCTCCAACATTCTGATGGGTGGATGAATGGATGAATACCCCCTTTGGGCACTCTCCCTTCTCTTGGTAGATACGTGTGCCATTAGGCACATCAGTTAGTTTCCCCAAATATGTCTGTAGAGGGATATAATGGCATGTGGTAATTCATCCACATATTCTGGATATAGTATCCTGTGGACTACTTGATGTGTAACGTGTATAGGTAGTGATGGCTTGCGGATCCTTACTTGGTGTATGGGCTGTAATGGCTTGAGGTATAATACCCGACATATGGTACACGTTATGAGAGCTATGTTGGCTCTTTGACCCTACCTGGTTACTTTTGGTTGTGAGGATGGTGTGGTGCTTCACCTAGGTGTCTGTGGGCATGCATTTTAGAGAGAGATTCTTAGGACGTGTGACATTGGGGAAAAGTATCAAACAAGTGGAAAAGTAGTAGCAGGGTACCCTTGATATTATTTACTATATTCTATATTATTGTATGTGTTACATGGTTAGAGTATCCATGGTGAGGTTGGGAACATTGTATACCTATCTAGGGGACGAGTTAGTTTCACTTGATGTTCACTGTGCTTTAACATGATTTCTTTACATTCTCACGAGAGGCATCAGGGAGGATCCTACTGAGTATATTGTTTTACTTACCCTATGTATATGTAAACTATTTTTCATGTCACATGGAGAAGGTTGGAGATCATAATGGTTTCTACTAGCTTGGGGTTGCAGGAGTTGTTCAGGCTTGTGGTTGCTACTGTATTTGCATTCTTTTGGGTACTTTCAGTTTTTCCCCTTTTTGTTGTAGTACTTTTGAATGACATTACACATGTGCACATGGGATTGTTTTATTTTTCGAGTTCTGAGTTGGAGTTTATTGGTGTATATCTTATCTCTCTCTTCTACATGTGTTTTCTTTGAGGGTAACGCCTCCCATTTGTGTGGTACTATACCCTCAGTGCTAGTCGCCACCCCAGGGCCTACTGGAGGCAGGACTCGGGGGTCTTTATCTCTCTTCACACATTGCCATCCCAGATGGGGTAAAATCTCTGGGGAGGGGGTCCTGACAGAGTGGTTTCAGAGGTCTGGTAGAGGGATATGATGGAGTATTGAGTTAGGCATAGGTGAGGTTTCATGGGTTGGTAGGGAAAAATTGTCATTCATGTTTATCGAGTGAGGTAAAGACTGGAGACGGGATGAGACATAGGCATTCAGGTCCCCCTATGATCTGATGTACGAACCTTTAGGTTTATAATGGATACTAAACAAGTTGATACTTGTTGTAGGGTAGAGACCTAGGAAAGGATCATGCACCATTATTATCTGCGCCTGTGTTTTAATGGGTAGACCTTGTAATGGGTTAACCTAATGTGAATAAAAGTTAAAAAAATTAATTAATTAATGTTGAGTCTTCCATATTCCAAGTTTAGGAGCTCTAACGGTTTGTTATTTTACAGGTTTGGCTCCGCGTCAACGTCGTCATCAGGTTTGAGCAGAAAATGTCTAGAAGGCTATTGCAGAAGATCGTTTCAGGGTAGAGTTTGACGATGAAGAAACTTTGAGGAAGACACTCCGAGTGTTTCAGCGCCAGAGTCTGCAGAAGTACGAGGGATCCATTTGAGATGATGTCACAGAAGACTGGTTGGGGGAGGTTGAGATCTCCTTTAGTTCGATCTGTCCTCGGTAGGAGCACTGGGTGTCCTTTGCTGTGACGATGCTACGTTCAGCTGTGAGGAAGTGGTGGTTCTTGTTCCTCAGGGACCATGTGGAGTCAGTGATCCCATGTGAGTATTTCTCAAACACATTTAGAGTCGAATTAATTTCTTCGACTACGAAGGCGTCCAATCACCAGGATCTTCTTACCCTTCGACAAGGGAGATCTAATGTTCGAGAGTTCGGAATCTGTTTCAAGAACCTTTTATGATATTCTTCAGATCTGTTACTAGATGAAGAGGCCATGGAGAGGAATTTCGAGGAGGCTTTATGTCCATAGATCCAATTCTAGGTCACCCCATTTATACTGAATACATATCTTGAGGTGATGGAGAGGGAAGAGGTTGTTGAGAGGACTTTGGCTAGGACTAGATCATCACGAGAGGGGGATTGTCATGATCCCTCAGGAAGAAGAGCTGTGGTCCGGGGTTCCCAGTTTTTGGGGCAGAAGAGTTTCCGTTCAGCCTGGGGTAGGTCCCCGCCCTTCGCATCTCATTTATCCTGAGCGAGCAACTCTCAGGACTATTTCAAGGGATCAGGTGCTTTTTTTTCTTATGGTGGTTATGGCCATCACTAGTGGGAGTGCCTGACCTTTCAGAGCAGTCATCGTGCATCGGGCGTTATGCTTTAGGTTCCTCCATTGAGGTAGTTTCAGTTGAGGTAGTAGCAGTCAGTTTCACCAGCTTTAGATCAAAAGAGGGTAGATGGGGCAGTTAGAGGAAAACCACATGATTCTCCCCATCCTTAGAGAGTAGAGTGCGATCGTTGTGGTGGTCGTCATCCGGGTCAGAGAGGCTGTGGATGAGGTCGTGGTCACCTTTATGCTCTAGCGTTTCTAGCGCCAGACGAGTCAAATGTGTTTTGAGGTACCCTTTACTTTTTTTCTACCTTGGTGTATGCCTTGTTTGAATCAGGAGCAACACACTCCTTCATATCACCTACCCTTTTCCATGCTTTGGGACTTGAGGTAGAGAGTCTTACAGTTCCCTTGGCGTTGAATACATGAGTTGGAGGTCGAGATGACATGTATGAATTATGTAGAGAATGTGAGCTAGTGTTGGGAAAACACCTCTCTTGGGGTTATTTCTTATGATTATGAATAAAATCATTTGGTGTCATCCTTGGCATGAATTGGTTGTATTTGGTGCAGGCTATCGTGGAATGCTTCCAGAAGAAGGTCGTTTTCCTTTGTGCGGATGGAGAGAAAGTGGTGTTTTTGGTGAGAGATATCCTTTGATGGGGAATATGCACATTCTGTCCTTATCTTCCATGATAGATGAGATGATGTTGTGTTCTTTATAGGTTCATAATTTGGTGTTTCCTAGTGTCATAGAGAAGTACCCTGATGACTTTCTAGAAGTGGTTGTAGAATTATCCACTTGATGAGAGATCATGTTTGGTATCAAGTTACAGCCAGAAGCTTCTCCTATATATATGTCTCCATATAGGATGGCCCCTTATATGTTGCGAGAGCTGCGTGTGTAGCTTGATGGTCTGTTACAGTGAGGTTTTGTTCGGCCAAGTGTGTCACCATGGGGTGCAGTAGTTTTGTTTGTGAAAATGGCTGACGACAGTTTGTGATTGTGTGTTGATTATCGTATCGTGAACAAAGAGACAATAAAGAACATCTATCCTCTTCTTCGGATTAATTATTTATTAGATCAAATGAAGGGTGAATGTTGGTTCTCCAAGATAGACTTGTGGCCAAGATATCATCATATGTGTGTGAAGGATGAGGATATCCTAAATACTTCTTTCCATTGTCTTCACAGGCATTATGAGTTCGTGGCAATGCCATTTTGCATGATGAATGATCCAGCTGTATACATGGGATTGATGAATTCTGTGTTCCGTGAGTTCGATGACATGTTCATGGTATTTTTCATCGACTACATCCTTTTGTACTCCACATTTGAAGAAGAGCGTGTAGAGCATCTACGAGCCGTTTTGGGAGCTCTTCGCTAACATCAGTTGTTAGGGAAGTTTTCGAAGTGTTATTTTTGGCACGAGATGTTCGTTTCATGGGGCATGTTGAGTGCTAGAAGGGAGTAGCTATGGATCCATCGAAGATAGAAGTAGTCGTGTCTTGGGAAGCCCCCCAAGATGGATTCAGAGGTGTGAAGTTTCCTTGGTCTCGCAAGATACTACAAGAGGTTCATAGCCAATTTCTCATGAGCTGTGACTTCTCTAACAGCTTTGACTAGGAAGGATCAGGCATTCGTATAGATTGATCAGTGTCCGGAAGTTTTCGAGTATCTAGAGGAGAGGTTAGTATGTGCACCAGTCCTTTTCCTTCCAGCTGAGAGAGTTCAGTTAAAAGTTTTCTATGATGCTTCACATCTGGGGTTAGGTTGTGTTATCATGCAGTAGAGGTCAGTTGTTTCTTATGGGTCTCATCAGTTGCATCCCCATGAACGCAACTATGCCACCCACGATCTTGAGTTGGCAGTAGTAGTGTTTTCTCTGATGTTGTGGATACATTACCTCATTGGTGAGCGCTTCGTGGTTTTCACCGATCATAATACTTTGAGTTATTTTTTCTCCCAGCATGACTTGATCTTGTGATAGCATCAGTGGATAAAGTTCTTTCAGGAATACGACTTCAAAATATTGTATACACCTAGAATAGTGAATGTTGTAGCTGATGAACTGAGCCAAAAGTCAAGTAGTGATGATGTGCGTGAATCCGGTGACTCCTGGAGAGTAATGGAAGAACTATCAGAATCCCATCATGATATGGGAGAAGTTGGGGGTAGAGGATGTCTTTTTCATATGACGGTACAATCATCCCTAATGCAGAATGTGGAAGTGTCCCATTTGGGAGATCTAGAGGTTGATGTTTGGAGAGACTGAGTTGTTTATAGTGAGGCCCATGATGGTTTCACTAAAGATGAACAACACCGAGTGATGCATCATTGAAGGCCATTTGTCCATTTGTTGATGAGTGAGACGGTTTTTAGAGTGTTTTATAGTTCTCCCTTAGCAGTACATCCTGGAATGACAAAGATGTACCAATCCTTGAGGAGTTAGTTTTGGTGGCTGGGGCTAAAGCGTGTTGTTGCGGAGTTTGTGTATCAATGTTTAGTCTGCCATAAGGTGAAGGATGAATACCATGTTCTTGGTGGTCTTCTCTATAAATTAGAGATTTTTCAGTGGAAGTGCAAGGACATCTCAACGGAATTCGTTACTGGTTTACCATGAGCTCCGGGTGGACATGATGTTATTTGGGTGGTAGCAGATTGTTTAACAGAATCATCCCACTTTATAGCAATCAAGGAGTCAAGCTTAGTGGATGTTTTGTCAAGGAAGTATCTAGAGGAGGTGATGAGAATTCATTGAGTCCCTAATATTATTATTTCTGATCAAGATCCTCTTTTTACCTACAGAGTGTGGAGAGGTCTCCAACATGCTTTCAGTTCTCAACTATGCCTTCGTACTGCTTTTCATCCTCAAATGGATGGTCATACAGAGCGAACCCTCTAGACACATGAAGACATGTTACGCTCTTGTGTTCTTGATTTCAGAGGTTTGGGGATTAGGAACTTACCCATGGTGGAGTTCGCTTACAATAATAGTTTTAACTCCACCATCGGTATTGCGCCATTTGAAACCTTGTTTGGCTGGAATTGTCGTTCTCTGTTGTGCTGGACTGTGGTCGGAGAGTCAGCAATTCTCGGACTGGAACTAGCGATGAATACAACAGAGATGGTTCAGGTGATTCGTGAGCAGATGAAGACAATGCAAGATCATCATAAATCATATTCCAATCAATGAAGGAGTCCCTTAGAGTTTAATGTTGGGGACCATGTGATTCTAAAGGTGAATCTCCATCATGGGTAGTGAAGGTTTTGTCGTGGAAGTAAGATTTCACCCCGGTTTATTGGGCTTTTCAAGGTGTTAGCTCATATTGGAGCAGTGTCATATCTAGTAGAACTTCCCCCTCAGATGAGTCAGATACATGATGTTTTCCATGTATCACAGCTCCGTCATTATCATCCTGAAGACTCTAAAATCATCGATTGGGAAGGAGATCGATGTTGATGATGATTCAACCTTTGAGGAGAAACCTGTGGATATCCAAGATCGCAAGGATAAGGTGTTTTGTGGGCATTCTATTCTTTTAGATCGTGCCTTGTGGTGACAGAGTGGCTTGGACGAGAGTGCCTAGGAATGTGAGTCACAGATGCATGTCCAGTACCCATATCTGTTTTTAGTTATTGTGATTAGTTTTATTTGATCCTTTATTTTTTTCACCTTTGATGTGATGTTATGTTTAAATTTTAATGATATGGAATGTTGGTTCCCTTGCCCTCGGATGTTGTGGTTTTTTAGCTTTCGAGCAACTCCGGGTGGTTTTCCCCTGAGAGGTATCTTACGGGGTGGTTGTTTAGACCCCTCTTTTCTTCTAGGATGGTTTTGAATTATCATGGATGAGAATGTTTTGGTAGGTATCTGATGAAATGGACCAGACCTCTCCAGTCCATTACATTGTGGAAATGCGATGTTCGAGGAATTCTGGGAGGTTAAGTTGACTTGGGGTGTGTATGGGTGGACTTTTTAAGGAAAACTAAAGGGCTTTGGCTTTTTCATAGGAGGCGCATGGTTTGTCTAAACTGTGCTACCAAACCGTGCGAGGTTGGTCCTAGAGGTAATGGATAATGAATGGTTAGCACACGGTTTGTCTAACCATGCAGCCTAACCGTGCGAGGAGTGTTGATGTGGCAGTAGCGACCACATGGTTAGCGCACTGTTTGTCTAACCATGAAAGCAAACTGTGCAGGCACATAAATTAGATCCTAAATTATTTTACCTCAACCGCTTCACCTCTAAATTTCCCATTTATTCTCCTAAGTAGCCATAAATCAGGATTAATCTTTCTTAAAGGTAGGATAACCTCTTCCAGGAATTTTGGAGGTGATCTAAAGGCTTCTAATGGTGAATAGAAGCCGATTTTTTGAGGTATGTGATTGTTCTTGTTTGGTTTCTTGGATCTACATGGATCTACTTCTCCTCTTCTCTCGGTTTCATAGATATATGCCATTTATGGGTATATCTAAGTGTTTCAACACCAAATATGTTGATCTTTGGTCTTGATCTTGCTAGGAGAAGAGATCTAACGTGGTTTTTGGAGAATCAACCTGGCTTTCTTGTTGCGTCCTTCGTTTGTTGGGTTTTTCGTCATAAACCCTTGAGGTAGGGGATTCGTTGCTTCTCATTATTTTACGTGAAACTATATGATAGCATCATTTAGCCCACTTTATGGCAATGGAATTGACATAATAAATATATTGAACTGGATAAAGAAATTGTACCAATCGTATGATATTGCCTCTTATTTTTCTAGATAGTGTGATATCTACGCTTTCTTTTCTTAGATATTGTTCTTGATTGAAATTGGTAATGAACGTAAACCAAGACTAATTGATATTTGTTTGGCCAAAGATAAAGAGGCATGAAAATGAATCTGAAAATTGTTGTAATTTGTGATTAATAAAATTGTCTTAGTAAGCATGTCTAATAATTTGTGATAGCATACTAGTTAGGTTTCCGATTTTGGAACCAACTGATTATAAATCTGTTAATTCAAGATGGTTTAATGATTTTATTGTTTGATAATTCATTAAAGGGTTCTGAGTTAACCTCTCGATTGTTGAAGGAAAAAGATCCCATTTTATATGATGGTTTCCTTCCTGTTGCTTGTGAAGTGATGTGATCCTGGATGGCTGTAGTAATATATGGAGGCATAGTGGCCTTTTGGTTGTGCCAGCGGATGACGCCTAGAGTGGCAAGACGCATCAGTTTATGCATTTGGGTGTCGGGGAGGACACCGGGGTTGATGGAATGGGATGGATGTGATTGTTGGTTTCATATTGGTTCTTCGGTTGTTTATCGGCTTTACATTTCCACACTGATGAAGGTAGATGGTCTTGGTTACTCTTCTCCCGAAAGTGGTGAAGACACGCGGGGTATGCCACGTGCATTCTTTGTTTAGTTTCTCAAGGGGGAAAGGGTCTACACTCTGGCTATAGGTGGAAAAGACTCAATGGGTGGTACCTCTACTCTCCATGTTGATCCCCTTGTTTTAGTAGCATAAAATTCTTTTCTAGAATTCCTGAGAATATGGGAATGTGTTTATGTAATAAATGATTAAGGAAGTGGTGTTAACCCATGGGGATGGGGTTGTTGGAACATTATGATGAGTTGTAATCTTTTAAAGGGACAATGGACTTTGGGTGTGATTCTAATGAAATTTAATGTGCATTTATTCATGGATAATAAATGTTTAAAGAATTAATTAATTAACATTAGAACTAATAAAAAGGGAATTAAGTAATCAAATAAATCTCCTTAAATTGTTTTGTGCTTATAGGAAACCAAGTCATAGAAGTAGCAGCCTGTAGTCTGATAAACGTTAGCTTTAGTGTGTCTAAGACTAGGTTATTCATATAGTGTGGCTGTGAGTCATAATATATTTGGTACATTTTGTGTTTATATACACTACTCCACCCTCTCAGTAAGGGAAACTGAAACCCCTGGGATTCTGAGCCCTGATGGGTGTCTTCCCCAACATTTCAGTGGGAGGATGAATGGCTAACTACCCCCTTTGGCCCCACTATCTTCTCTTAGTAGATACTTGTGTTGTTAGGAACATCAGTTAGTTTTCCCCATATATGTGTGTAGAGGGATGCAATGGATTGTGTTTATTCACCCACATATTCCAGATATAGTATCCTATGGACTACTATAGATATGTTATGTATCGGCTATGATGGCTTGCCGATCCTTACGCGGTGTATGGGCTATAATGGCTTAAGGTATAATACCTGACGTATGATACATGTTATGCGAGCCGTGGTGGCTCTCGGAAACTACCTGGTTACTTTTTATTTTGAGGATAGTGTGGTGCTTCGCCCAGGTGTCTGTGGGCATGCCTTTTTGGTGCACGAGGTGCAAATTGTGGTGCTTCGCCCATGTGTCTCTAGGAAAGCCTTTTTTGAGAAAGATGCTTTGGACGTGAGATGTTGGGGCAAAGCGGTAAACTAGTGGGCACATATTAGTGGGGAACCATTGATATTCTTTACTGTATGCTATATTCTTCTATGAGTTACTTGATGAGAGTATCCATGGTGAGGTTGTGAACATAGTATACCTATCTAGGTGACGAGTTAGTTTCTCTTGTTGTTCTTTGTGATTTAACATGATTTCATTACTTTTTCATGAGAGGGTTTTGGGAGTATCCTAATGAGTATACTTTTATAATCACCCTATGTATATATAAACTGTTTTCAGGTTACATGGAGCAGGTTGGAGATAAAACTGGTTTCTACTTGCATTGGGTTGCATGAGCTGTTCGTGCTTGTGGTTTCTGTTGTATTTAGGTTTTTTTGTCTACTTGTAGTTTTTTCCAATTTTTTAGTACATTTTCATGAAAATTCACTTGTTCACGTGGGTTTTTTTATATTTCCAGTTCTGAGTTAGATTTTATTGGTTTCTATCTTATCTATCTCTTCTTCATGTGTTCTCTTAGAGGGTAATTCCTACCATTTGTGTGTTACTATACCCTCGGTGCTAGTCGCCAACCCGGGGACTTCTCGAGGCGGGACACAGGGGTCATTATATCCTTTCTCACATTGCCAGCCCAGGAGGGGTACACTTTGTGGGGATGGTGTCATGACAGGTAAAATTTCATTTAATTGAAAATTTTGTATTTTAACGACTACTCATTGTTTTCAGTATTCATCAATAATTGATGTTTTTCAAAAAAAATACCAAAAATTCAGACTAAGCAATATTTTTTATTCCAAATTAATAAATTATGTATATTTTACCAAATTAAAAACATTGATGTTTCATTAATTTATTTAAAATAATTTCCCATTGTCCAAACAAAAAGCATGTCTTTATGAAATAATAACTATCAAAAGATTGACAGTTGTTTATATCCAATTTCATTGGGAGATTACTTCCAATGACCAAAATGGGATTAAATGTTAATAATATAATCTAATTAAACATTTAAAAAAATTAAAAAGATAATATATACATATAAATAAATTATATTAAAAGGATGTTTGGAATTAAAATACACTATGTTTCACTATTCATAAAAAATGAATTTTGTCAAAAAAATTCCAAAAAAATATCCCAGTGTAAATGTTGATTTCCCGATTATAAATAAGAATTTTACTTTTTCAAATAGAACATATAATAGTTACCAAAACATGAATTAATGAGGTTTCTCCATCAAATGGTTATAACGCGACCTTCTAATGAACATTAGAGTATTTATGATTAAAATTGGATTCATTCACATTTTAAGCCTCTAAATTTTATTGCATAAATGTAAAAATATATAACAAACATGTATAATCATATTGTTGATAGTTTTGTTCATAACTTCCAATATAATGTCTAGACGTTAACTACCCTTTCAAATAATATTATATTATTATTTTTTAATATGACCCAACATTGTGTGCAATGTTATATTTCAATGAAACTCATTGTTACGTATCTGGTACACCATAGAACATAGAATCCCCGTTGATGTAAAATTAATATTTAATTTACAAATATCAATACATATTAAAATGTATTATACTTTATTTACTTTTGATGTTACAATGTAGGTTTGTGGATAACCAAATCATTATAGAAAGAGATTTATTATATTGAAGAATCCATTATTAGGGTTCATATCTATTAGGGTAAGAGGATGGGATTAGATCCAAACCAAATAGTATTTTAATTCTTATTCCATTCACATTTTTTATATTAAGGTAAGGATAAGTGATATAAAGATTCACGATTCATTACTAGAAGAAGACTAAGAAGATAAATTTAAAATAATATTTTTTAAAAAGTTTTCACTCTTTCAGATTACCCCTCAATTGTCCACCTAACACAAGAAACTTCATATCAAATTACAAAATCGACCATAACAATTCCATATCAACCACAATAGTGACAAAATTTGTATTTCCAGGCAACCAACCATGAAACTGATATAATAATCATGCATTAACTCATCCTTTATTATAACAATAATAACCACACCTATTCATCCCAAATAATAAACATAACAAACCAATATCACATTAACCAATAAAAGAGTGGACCAACATGAAACACTAAATAATGAATGTAATAACAAATTATCATATTGAATAACCTATCAGAAATAATTATTCTATATTAGATCATAATTTCATGAGCAAACAAAAATTTAATACTTATATATTTCTATGACACCATTTCATTTCCATTTTATTGTATTAAAAAATTTATAGACAATTATTGTATCATTTAAATAGTATAATAAAAGAATTACAAAATCTGAAGCTTGTATTTCTTTTTAATAATAACAATAAAAAATATTTTATTATAATTAATATCATGAAATTTTAAAAAATAATATAAGAATCACATAATCAATTTAATTCTTTTTATTTAGTTCATTATCTTTTTTAGGATGGTATAAATATCTAACCAATGAAAAAAATCATGTTTTATCCAGATTCACACAACATTAAAGATGGTGAAAACATGAACCCCTTACCTAAATGGATGATTAAAAACCAATTTTCAAAAATATGAGTATTATCTAATAAAAATTCACATATTCTGGAATAGGATAATCTATATTGTTTAAATAAGACCATTCCCTTTCAAAACCATAACCCAACAACACTAAAACAAAACTAGAACCATTAGAAAAACATCCCATGAAGAATGAATAAGGTGATAATGAAGAAAAATAAGATAATAAATCACCTTGTATAACTTAGAGTTGTTATTATATTGTTTAGGATCAAAACAAATCAAAGAAAATATAATAAATCAAAGAATAAGCCAAATGATTCCTATGTTTTAGATAAATTCAACGAAAAAAGTGCCATCCTAAAGGGGAACTAGAATTTAATATTATTTAAGAAAAATAGAGGATTATGGTGTATTAGGTTTGTTCACGCTATAATAAAGGCTTGATAAAAATTTCACAGTGTGACATTCCCCCAAAGCTTGGGGTTACACAATATTATCCATGATATAAATATTAGTTGTCCTGAAAAAACACAAAGGGTAACACCACAAAAAAATTACAATGTTTCATTGTGTGATTTGTGGACCTCTCTTTTGATAATTACACAACTCTATTGACTACCGTAGAACAATAAAAAATACATCAATGATAAAAATCCAAAAAGGGTAAACCCATTGAATTTAAAAACCAATACCCCCATGGAGAAACCTATATTATCATATAAATATTCTTCTTACCGAGGAGAATTCACAACATAAACCTTATTACCATTAAATTATATAAATCCATCATCCAAATTTATGTACTCTTAAATATCATGGGATCTACACCAAACTAAAACACAATCTATCTTCTGTAATCCTAACTCTTATATTGTAACAGACTAATATGAAACAACCCAACTTCTTGATAATACTGTCTACACCCTAAACCCAGTTATATAAATTTAGGTTGGGTTGATAAAAAAACTAGCTAAAACTCCCCATTCTAATAAACCTCTACTATTGCCTCTTGATAACTCCAACACTGTTATAACTAATCATAAATTATATAAGAATATTGTCCTTTACACAAGATGTTTAATACTTCATCTAAGTTTCCTAATTATCTATCCTCCTTTTCCATTTACATATGGTATCAGTTTCACAATATTAAGATATAGGGAATGTGTTTTATTATTTTATTTTTTATTTTGATAAGTATTAATTGTTATCTAGAAACCAATTAGTGGTATTAAAAATTTATCATGATTAATTATATAGAAAATCATAATTAATATGGAGAAATGAAATATGACATATTGGATATCATAATCTGGGAAACAAATCTCCTTTTCAAATATAGATATGAAATTTTTTTATCATAATCTTTGGTATAGTTATTTTACAGTGGTTGGAATTATGAGGCATGATGTAGTAATATGTGATTGGACCATACCAGTTGATATGTGATATTATAACATGATATCTAGAGTAAATAATTCAATTTCCAAAAAATCATAACATGTAATATTAGATGTCATATGTTATGGTGGAACTAATTTTCATCTTATGCATGATATAAAATAGATAATATTGTTTCAAATACAATAAAATTTATATCAAAAATTTTAGCATACCTGAATTGACGTTGATATTGCAAGCCACAATAATCCCCTAACAGAAAGAACAATATGGATTTTGACATGAGCCATATCTATTGATATGGATATATCATACAATATAGTATATATATATTGATTAATTTATTATAGTTTGTGGCATGCCAATCATAAGTAATGATTTTATTTTGAATTGTATCAGGGATGGAAATATAGGTGATATCATTAAACATGGTATAAATTTTTTTTTTCTTGTTCCTCAATTATGAGTTGAATTATATAATCCATAAATTGTGTATGAATAATAGAAATTATATTTATAATATATTAATTAAATTTTTAATTAATTTATAAATTAGGTAACAATTAATTATTTGTGCAACACCATACGACATTAGAATATTTTCCTTTTAGAATAAAGTTTACACTATTGATAGCTCTCTTTATATAATAAACCCATTTAGTCTTATTCTAGATGATATAATAAAATTATATTACACAAAATCTAATTTCAAGTATATATTTTATTACACACAACAATGAATCTCTTTGATGGCTTTCATTACATGTAATACCTAGTTTAAACGAACAATAAGATATCATTAAAATAATATTATTCAATATAAAAGGATATAACATTACAATTAAAATGGAATCTATGAATAGTATTGAAAAATTATGATAATTTATATTATATATTCAAAAAAATATTTTTTATATTCAGAAAAAATATTTTGTAGGAAAAATGTAAGAATAAATCCACTTTTACGCTTAAGATTTTATTTTTTTAAACACAATTTTTTGGCCTTTTAGTGGCACACCAATTTTTAAACTGTATTTTCAATTTTTATAAATTTTATTTATAAAAATTTAATTCTATATTTAATGATAAATTTAAAATATATATAACTGTTTATTTTTTTTATTTTTATTAGAAGATTAATTTTTTGATGAATAGTAAAAAATACATAATTAGAATCGAAAACGACGTTTCCAAATTGTTTATTTATAAGGTTAAACAATATTTTTATTTTTTAAAAGTTTAATTAGATAAATTTTACTTACATTAATTAATTTTTTTCCATTGGAATCAATTTCATATTGAGATTGGATATAAAATTAATTAAAACTTTTGAACATTATTACTTTAATACCCCATTTTGTCATTTCATTTGTGAGATTTATTTTAAATTAATTTCATCCACTTATATTAGTGGAATTTTTAATAAAGGAATCTATATTTGGAGCCAAAATAATTAATATTTTCTAATTAGTATGAATTTGTAAAGTCCCAACCCCAATTTCCCAATGTTGGTGCCTTAATTCCTTACAATGGAATGTTTACAAGAAAGTCGTATTCTAAAGGAAAAAATGGTATATTATTTTGGTAAAACAAGATATATACATAATTAAAACATTAAATCTTGATGGGAAATACAATATATAAATTCATTGGACATCATTCATAACACCTAGGTAATTACGACATGTCATACATAATATACATCTTAATTTCCTGGGAAAATGAATCATAAAAAAGGAGGGATCTCAAATTCTCATTAAGGGCATGAAATATAGAATAATATATCATAAAAATAATCATTTTGAATGTTGTATGACTCGAAAAACATTCATTTTAAAAATAAACATTAAAAAATTAGGGAAGGAATAAGAACTGAATAAATTGTTCTTTAATAAAGAATAATCATGGGTATTTTACTAGTCGAATAACCATATGATAATTAAATTACATGTTTCATAATTAGGGAATAAATAATTCCAGGAATAATAACCCTACGGAAAATGTTTTGTTCCAAGACCATAAATAACTATTTTGCCAAGGCCTCATGAAGAGACCGTAGTTAGTCTCATGATAGCTATCGATGCATCAAAGAGCTATAGCGGGATCCACCCATACTTACTAAGTCCAATAAAATCATTATATGAATTGGGTGAACATAATAAATGTATACATTAATAATGAAACATACAATAGAAATGTAAATATCTCTCCCCAACCATTAAACATAAACACTACCGTTCAGAGTAATGTGGTGAATGTTATCAAGATATCACAACCATAGTAAAACTAATCATTAACACTTAAAAACATATTTGATGATGATATCGTAAAAGATACACTTCAATAGATTATTACATTATAAAATTATTATGACATAAATTATGACACTTTTAAATGATACTATTGAAAATTTGTTGAGTAAATAGTCCTTAAACATTCCAAAGTGTCTTATACCACATTGAAACATTCAAATCATAATCCCTTAAAATATCTTGAGAAAAAATAGACTCTTTCTATTATATACCAGTGGGTCTCACATACACCATTTATAATGAATATGATGGAAACAAGGCATCTAAATCACAAAACATAAAGTGAGACAAGAAATTCGGTTTTTTACTTTGGGAGGAAGTGTTAGTTTGGAAATTCATTTGTATTTTTCATGTAATCAGAATCATAAAACTGTATATCCAATAAAGTAATAGGGATAAAAATTGAAATTATATGTGAGGCATTAATTATTACCCACTGAAGTGAAATCATGTGAATAGTGTTTTTAAAGAAGCTTTAGAAGTAAAACATTTTAGTGTAGTTTAAAGAAAATATTAAATTGGATTCAACATGGAAGGGAATGATTGATTTCATAAAACGACAAACGAAAAAAATTTGTTTTTAATTATAAAATATGTGTCTTTAAAAAAATAATCATGGATTAATATAGATTATACAGTGCACATGAAAATATATTAGAATTCAAGAAGTTCCCTTGATTTGGGCTTGTTTATCGGGAATAATTTTTCAATGATTCTTTCAAAAAATATAAATCACCATAAAAGAAAACAGGATTTTGGATGGTACACATATATATAACATTAAAATAGAATTTATTTAAAGAAAATAAAAATAAAAAATAATTTAATTGACGTAATTAGTGAATAAGAGTATCCTGAATAGAAATGGAGGTTCGGGTATAAAACCTATACCTTAAGTCAGATGGTGTTCTTCACCTGTTCTTCGTATTCTAGATGACCAAATTAAATTCATTAATTAATATGTAAAGATAATTTTTTTTATGTAACATAATTATTATTTCAATATTATGTTTATTCATGGAATTCATGATGGGTTTAAGAGGTTCAATTCTATTGTTCGGGAGCATTTTCATCCTCGATATTCATGACTAGTTTACTGATATACATTTAAGGATAAACATGTGAGAGTAGAATGGTTGTATAGAAAATAAGTTGTATTAATTTGTTAGTATTCATAATATTACATGGTTATATAATTCATTTGGTTATTGGGAGTGAAGATGAGTAATTATATAAAATAGTAATTATAATTTTTTGGGTTAATTTGCAGTTTTTGATCACAAGGAACTCATTTTGATTTATAAATTAATATCATCTTTACAAAAAGAATCTATAACCTTAAATTAGTTATAATAAACATATTACAGTCCTTTTTAACCTTCAATATGGTTTCATTACCATAATTTAAGACGAAAATAGAAATTGAAAACCCATCATCTAAGAATGTGATAAATTAACATATCACAGATGGTGTTTTCATTTGTAGTATAATAGAAGAGGAAAGGAGAGATGATGATTAAATATTCAGATACAATAACAAAATTACAGTACATGTATGTTACTGTAGTTATCATAACATTTCGATTAAAGGTGGTTTGGAATGAAAAATAAAAGAAAGTAACTCGAAATAAAAGAAAGGTTGAGAAATACCTTATGAAAATTTAGCAGCCTAATGACATCGCTTAAAATTTATTAAACTATTTTTATGAGATAAAAATGGTGATATATTCATTCTTAAATAATAAGGACATTATGGGAGAGATTTAATGTCATAACCCAATATAATATAATTGAAATTTCTAGAGAATAACACAAAAACAGTGCTTGAAAAAGAGAAGGATGGTAGATTCCCTTACCTTATAGAGTTACTCCTCAAACATGATGGTTGGAAGCTTGGGGTATTCAGAACACCTTGAGAGGGCACATAAGATGGTAAAACTAACAGATTATTGTGGTAGATTATTTTTAAATGAAATAAAATTATATAACCAGTGGTTATTTATACTAAAATAGAGTATGTTTTTTTTAATTTCAACAGAAACCTCATTAGTGGTATATGAAAAACAATGGGATTAACAATGGAATTTTTCCTTATTATTATCCACTTTGGACACCTTATATCATATTTAAATGTGAACAACTCGATAAAAATTTTATCATAATTTTTACATCATAATGATGTCATTAATCATACAAGAAACTCAAAACATTATTTCTACTATTCAAAAAAACTATAGTATTTTATAATACTCACATAATTTCAGAGTAATCTCATATCGATGTTATGAATTGAAAAACTAACACCATTATTTGAAAATAATTCTCTAAAGATGATTAATTTAAATTTTAAATCAAATCCTAATTTATTCAAAAAATAACATTTTTTAAACTAAAATTCATTTTATATAAACAATATAAATTAATCAAGATATAATTATCAAATAACATTAAATAAATTAATATAATAATTTGATTTAATATTCATAAAGGTTATATTAGTATTCAAATTAATATTCATAAGAGTATGTTACTATTGACCATAAATGTATGTTGATCCTATATAACAGAAAATACTTTAGGGATCATAATTGTGTATGTTTTTTTTAATTCAAATCCGAAAAGAAGAAAAATAATATCTAACTACAATGTTATAAATATCTATTTTAAATAAAAAAGTGGTTTTTTGACGTATAATCAGTGTTGAATGAAATCTATTATAAATTAATTTGTAAAACCTCAGGGTGTTACAATATTCCACCATCAATAGAATTGTGTCCTGAAAAATCGAAATTGAACATTGAAAGTAAATAGTAAACACATTAACATCCTATTTTAGGAAACCCACATCGAAAATAAGGTTATGAAACTAATTTTTTGATAAGGGGGAATGTGAAATGTGTAGGTTAACATAAATCTATGCCTTAAAATATGATAACATCAGTGAGAAATGAAAATATGGGCAAAGAAGAATAATATAATCTTCATGTTCTGATTGAACGTGATAGACCACTTTTTCAAATGAAATTTGATTACCACAACACCATAAACTACAATTATTATAATTTTTATTGATATAATTTAATTTTATGGTAAAAAGACACAATTTTTTGACCATTTTCCTAGGGTTGAGTAATTATTCCACAATATATGATTATAAATATAAATAATCTTTTACATTGAATGAACCATGAAATATATATACATCATCACATAGAATAGGTTATTCTGTGTAGTTATGTAATACATAAACCTCTAAAATGTCGTACACTGATCAACTTAAACAATTCATAAATTGTTATACTATCTATAATGATTCAACATGTTTGAAATAAGGTTTACTAATCTCCGTAATGAAATTGTCATTATCCCTTAACCAACCTAATGTATCTCTACATTTTCTCATTCCAAACACGTGAATATCTACATCATTTATACTCTTTAAATATGGTAATCACATCAATTACCATTAAACGTTAGTAGAAAAAGACATTATTCAATATTATTTAATTAGAATAAATATTATTACATTTATTCCTTATAACCAAAGGTGTTGTAAACTTATTTGATAATAGAATAGACTACTTTTAAACAATTCAATAATTAGTTCCAAGGTATTCAGTACATATTTAAATAAATCATTTCATCATCATTATCTAAACATCAATAATATATTTACTTCTTTCTTTACATGAATAATGAATTTTCAAAAAAATTTAACTTTCCATTTAATATATTATCATAGTACCATTCAAATTATAGTATCAAATCCTTAATTAAAATTTTTTATAGTATAATAATCATATATTACATAACTCTTATAACCTGTATATTAATGAAAAAATATTCAAATGACATGATTCTTGACTATGCATTTTAATCATTCAACTTCATTTGCGGGAGCATAAAAACATGATCATTACTGTAACACCCTGAGATTTTATGAGTTATATTATTTTTAATTTCCTTGATGTGTTCTATTGTACACTACCCCAATATTGGCTTGGACAATACGCAACACCGTATTAGCTTGCAGTATACGCAACACTATTTTTGGCTCCTATGGCACACAATTTCATGTTCGTTTTGTGGAAAATATTTTACGCTACATTAAGTATCGATTTTGTTTAATTTATAAATGAAATAAGTTTTGATTATGTTATATCCAACACCAAAGGGAGATTTCACTACACACATCCCTGACTTTGTTTGAATGACACGCAATCACGACCTTCCTTGATAGCGCATGTAGTACGCAATACCGCGATTAACTAAACAATGATATATTATAATAATATTATGAACTAGATGTTATGAATATTATTAATTACATTTTGAACTTTATAACATTATTATTCCTCTTACACATTTTCTAGAACATGTTATGAGAACAAAATATATTTTTCGGGTAAAATAAGTAGTTTTAAAAAAATACAGTTTTTTCTCCTTTTGATGGGGACCCCACATTAAATCTAATTTTGAAATTTTTATAAGATCAATTTGAAAAAATTAAATTATTCTTTAGAATCAAGATATAAAAATTTACATTGAATAAAATTTTCATATTATTCTAATAACATTCATATTTTAATGAATACTAAGAAGAAGATATATATTAATTAAAAACAAATTTTTTCATCATAATAATTTATATGGTTAAATTATAATATTTAATAGTATTAAAGTATAAATATAATATTTTTTTACAATTTAATATATTTTATTTCATTAGCATGGATTTCACATTGAATTCCTAGGTAAAATCATTTCAATCTTTTGTAATGTTTTATCTTTTAAAACATGTTTTCTTAACGACGAGATTAATTTTAAATTAATTTCTACATATTCCGTGATTTGAATTTGGAAAACTGGATTCCATATTTTGAATCAGTTGGACCTATTTTTGTTAACATAATACTTTTTATTTTTTGGCACTATGAATAATAATTATGGTAAATTTAATTTTCCATAGTTTAAGATAAATCAGGTAATCAAGGGTAATATAATAATATAAAATTACCGTAACACTTGTATTAATATAATTGGATGATATATTTCTTCCTAATGAATATTTGGGTCTAAATGGAATCCATTGAATCCCACTCGGTTGTTTTTAAGACCTTTAATTTATTTTATTTTAATGAAAGTGAAATATGTATCACTCAAACATTAATAATTAATGTATTTGTAATATAAGGTTATACAGAATATAAATTCAATTATAAATACTCATTTGAAATATGAAATGTTTTTATTTATTATGGTAATTTATTTTTAATTTTTAATAGATATTTTATTACTTTATAGCTTATACATTAATGATGCATAAATTATTTATTTAGTGAAAAATCAATAATATTGTTTTTATTAAAATAATATTACCAATAAAAAGACCAAAAACCTGAACAAAACATATTGGTAGAGTATATCTATACCCTAGGCATCCAGGGGTCGGTTTTGGGACAATTTGGAGCCTTATAAAACAGATTAGGACATTTATATTATTTTATCTTAAATGATGTCAAAGTTGTCACCTTCAAAATTTAATAATGATAAAATTTTAAAAGATGTTTTATTAGAAGTTAAGTTCTACTAAAACTATTGTTATGAAATATATTATATTTATATTAATCATATAATTTTATTTTTATTTTTTATGCAGCAAATATGTATATTAAATAATTATACAAAAATGTAATAGTAATTATATTATTAAGACAAATATCAAATAAATGATTTTAAATGTATTAAAATCAATAATATATGAACTAATTAATGTGTTACACAAATTTTATTGATGAATATGACTTTTTAGGAATCTATTAAATATTTTTTTGAGAAAATATTTACTTTGTCGATTTTATTTAAATTCAAATAAATGAATTTTTTCAAAATTGACAGTATTGATATTTCAATAAAATAACATATTATTAAATAGTTTAAAAATAAAAAATATATTTAAATATTACAAATTAAAATTTTTATGGTCTGAAATTTCATCAAGTATAAATTTATGTACAATTAAAAACACATAAGTGTGTATTTATAACCTTTTAAAATTTATAATATTATTACCAATAATAAAATTAAATAGATTAAATGAGGACAAATCAAAATGATAAGGTTTCAAATAAAATGAAAACATGTATAAATTTTGTTAGATGATTATATTACAACCCTATATTACCTCATATCCGAATTTTAGTCTCATTGGAAGTTTTTTTGTTGATTTTGAGTTTATTATAAATTAATATTTTTGAGGATTCCAAAAGTACCCCTCTCCTCTCCTATATAAGAGAACCACCTCCCTCTGATATTCACAACATTTTGAGCCTTAATGCTTGGAAGAAACTAGCCAATATTCATTATCCACTTCCCTAGAAACAGAATAGAGGTCCTGGTCTTCTCAAAATACCAACTTTAGTTCCCTAAGAGGGGGTTTAGATGAGACGCGTCAAAGAAGAGGTAATCTCTTCTACCAATTCTTTCATGTTTATTTCTTCTTAACCATACTATTCTTTAGTTGTTTCATTATAAAGTAATATAATAATAATCACTAATATATTTATATGATATTATAAATTTGAAACAACCCCATTTCACATTTTATCCATCCTATGAAAAATGAAATACCCGCACGTGTGTACGCACAGAATACCATCTCCATGTCGTGGTGTAATATGTTTTTATACCACCACCTTACATGTATGGTTTAATAATGTAAATAATAAATATATTAATATAATGAAATTATTATTATTATGTGATATTATATCATCGAGTACAATACCAATCAATAATAATGGGAATGATATCATCGCTCCTGCGTACGTATGGATTACCGTCTCCACAACGTGATGAGATTCATTATTAATGTTAACAATTCTAGAATGATTACAATGTATATATATAACAAATAATGATGAAATTTATGACATAATAATGCTACTGGATTTATATATATATACGTGTGTGTGTGTGTGTTTCATGTACTTACTTCCATTCAATTCAATAAGGAAATGAAAACAACATTCAAGTGTACGTATGGTCTACCGTCTCCATGAACGGTGTATTTCATTTCATTCATCTATCTATTATATACATATTTCACCTGAATATATTATATATATAAATCATGTTTTGCATTCTGGAAGTAATTAAATCATGATGTAGGTAATAATAAAATCAAGAACCACAAGTCCAAGCACGTATGATAAATGAAATGATTTTACCAAAAACACTGCTTTCACATATAATTGTCAAATGCATGGGTAATATAAAGTCATAATTGAATCAAATACGATATAATAAATATTATTATGGTTCTGTTACAAGTTAATTATATTTTTAAACCCTCTATACATGAGTCTCATAAACATAAATAAGCAATTGGAAATAAGTTAAGGGATAATTATTCCAATCTTGTTCTTATCCGGGATTGTTTATTCGTCATTATTTACTGGGGTTATATTTATCATACACGTCCATGTTTTATAAAAATGTTTTCATAACTTTTTTACTAGTATTAAATGTATGTTTAAATTCATATCTACCCATTTTTGACTTTTACTATGTAATATGGAAGAAATCGTTCTTTTCTTAACCATACGAGGTACTTTTTGACTTTTCCAGAAAAAGTACAAGGAGAATATTTTTGTAACTTTTATGGAATGAAAATATTTTTACGGTTTCATAAAGCATTTTATTCATGAATATTACTCGACAATATTTCATGATTATTTTCAATAAAATATTTTTCTTTTGAAATTAGGTGGCATTTTGTGAACATAAACTGATTTTAACAAGAAAAGATATTTTCCTCAAGAATTCAATTCAAGTGTTCTATCAAAACTATTTTCCATCTACGATGACATTATTTAGTATGTTTATGTTTCAAGTATAATGTCTCTATTATCTACATGATTTGATTTTTATTATATTGAAATGATATCCATTTTTTTATATGGATTATGTCACGATGTGATGATGTTTATGAAACCCATTTTATTCATTGGGTTATGATGAATGATTTATGATTGTTTAGTGGCACACATAAGGGTGATTTCAATATGATATGGGTGGGACCTATATCTCCCTCCAATGCATTGGGTAATGATTTTTATCTCATGAGATAGAAATGGATGGAACGACAAGTAAATCCAGTTCAGTAATACAGGGATGGAATGAAAAGTAAACCTGGTTTAGTAAAGGACTTTGTCCACAATGATGATCTTGGCCACAATTCCATGGCTAATATGGATATCATATCAAGTTCTTAATTGGCTCCCCACAATTACATGTTCTATTCCCATGCTATTTTATCATGATTTATGTTCCATTATGATCAATGCCTTATGGACTTCCATGTTTTAT
The DNA here is from genome assembly GCA_963277665.1 of Viscum album. Classification (NCBI taxonomy): domain Eukaryota; kingdom Viridiplantae; phylum Streptophyta; class Magnoliopsida; order Santalales; family Viscaceae; genus Viscum; species Viscum album. Next base: position 784,609,759 of record OY728151.1, read on the forward strand.
GTCATTACTCATGATTTTGATGTTTAAAAATTATGTTCATATTTTTAAATTAAAATGTATATGGTTTGTTTTAATTTCATCATGCATACTCTTACTGATCATTTGAGCTCACCCTTTATATGTTTTCTTTTCCCCAGGTCAGGAAGAATGGTATTAAGTAGGATATGCCAAAAGTGAATCCAGATATGATGAAATAATCGGGAGACAATGTATATGATTTATGAACCAATTTTTTATGGTTACTAGTCTCTAAAGACAATATACCTAAACGTTCTTATCATGTTTTTGTTATATGTAGTAATAAGTATGCTTCAATTCTTATGTAATAATAATTTATGATAATTATGGGTCTCGACAATTGGTATCTGAGTAATGGTTTAGTAAATCCTTGGAGGCTATGATGCGAAAACTATAGTGAGAACCCTAGAGATATTTCTAAGGTATGTCTATGGATGTCCCTAATGTTTAGTATAGCTATAGGTTACAGTCCTATAATTATGTTTATGATCATGAATAACCTAGGGTGAACCTAGGGTGTCATGGAATAAATAATGTGTGATAAGTTAGACATCCCATAAGTGACTTTTTATGATAATGTGGTTCATGTTTTTTTAAAAGTTTCGTACACCATGGTTTTTGGATTTTTTCAATAGAGGGAACCAGAAGGAATCAGGTCAACATTGAATCAAATGGAAAAATTGGTGACTATGAGAAACGAAATTGCGTAATTCCTATAAAGAATGATTTTGTGATTATGTTGAATCAGTCATCGCGATATATGATTAAAAATGTGAATGTTAGTGGTATTCATAATTCATCAAGTAAGAGGAAGATGGACTATTATACATGTTCTCATGGTGAGGAGAATATAGAAATAAACTTGAGATTACTAAAGAAGGGAAAAAGAAACTTGATGAATATATAAAATTGAGGGGAAGATATTATCTATGTGGAGAGAAGGGTTATTGAGTGACAGACTGTTATGGACTTCAATGTCTTATCTATGTAGAACATGGTCATTACCCAACTCAATGCCCCGACCTAAGAGGTTACTTCTAAATTGAGGAAGGACCTATTCCATGCCAATCATTGATGAGGAGGGACTAAAGGGCCTATGTACGGAAATTCAAGAATACTGTTGTTGAGTTAATTCTATGGTATAATAAAATATCTATGTATTGGTTCATTGTGGTTTTCTATAAGAATATGGTAATGATAACCATGAAAATTGATTGAAATATTTTTGGAAAGCAGAAGATATGCAATAATGAATGGTTCAATAGAAAATAATATGTTTGATATTATTCATGAGCTCATTATTGTTATAAGGACAAAGTGATATCATGGATTGAGTATATATAATTATTGGGATCTTGCTATGTGGAAAGAGTTAACTTTTGACAAAATTCATGTTTTCACTATGGTTATATGGTAACTCATGTTTCAAGAGGATACATGATTAAGGTAATCACATGTTTGGAATGTGACCAACAAGATATATTTTTTGATATATGAGGGATAAATTATTTTAATCGCTTCCTTGTTATATGACCTTTTTAGTATTCGTTCTATTTATACTATGAGTTTGGAAACATGTATTTTGGATAAGTATTAAGGTTAGAATAGATTATGTTGGAAATTAGATAGTATTGTTTAAGGGTACAACTTTTTTTCATATTTATTTCTGGAATATAATAATAGTATAGTTTAAAAAAATAGACAACCTGCCGAACGAGAGACAACCCAATAGGTAGGACAAGGCTACGGGAATCAAACCCACAACCAAAGTGAGACATGCCTTCATCGCCTTCCCCTGGACTACAAGAAGTCCCTAGTTTGTAGAAATTAGTTTTATTTTATTAAACGATATGATAGATGATGTATAAGTCCATTATAGGAACCATATAAAATTAATCCCACCATAGATGGACTTATGTATATTTAATAACTTATGCAAACCATTTTTTGATAGAAAAAATATGGAATGACCTGTCATTTTATTGCATGTTCTTCTAACACAACACTGAAGATGAAATCATCCTCATTTATCTAAGATATGAAGTGGAAATTTTTCAATCCATGAACAACAGTGAGATTGTACCAAAATCAAAAAAGTATTCCTTTTAATTAACAAATTATTTAACATTTGAGAAATGATCTTAAAAAAAATTGTCTTAGTGCCCTCACATCTGATGTATCAGATGGTACCTTAGATCATCACAAATTTATGGCTTTGTGATTGTTGGTTTTTTCATTGCCATGTCCTCTACCACTCTTCATCAGAAGTTCATGGTTATATTTCTCTTCCATATCCATATTTTCACCTATGTTCTCCTATGAGGAAACCCAGTGATGAGTTAATTTGGGTATCCATTATGTTTCATACATAAATTTTTAAAATTATGTTTTATTATTCCTTTTTACGATGTGGGTTTCTATAAATGAAACTTTCAATTAGTAAACGATTTATAACCCCAACAAATTTTGAGGGCGAAATTCATCTTAAGGGGGGTAGAATGTAACACCCTGAGATTTTATGAGATATAATATTTTTAATTTATTTGATTTCATATATTGTATACTACACCAAGATTAGCTTGTACTATAACCCACATCGCATTAGCTTGAAGTAAATGCAACACTATTCTTGGCTTGGGTTACACAAAATTTCAGGTTCGTTTTGTGGAAATTATTCTATAAAACATTAAGTATTAATTTTTTAAATGTATAAATGAAATTATACTATATTAGGTTATACGCAACACCAATGGGAGGTTTCACTACACGCATCCCTGACTCGGCTTGCATTACATGCAATCATGACCTTCCTTGATTGTAACAGCCCAAGATTTTATAAAAAAAAATATTCTTTTTAATTTTATTAATGTCTTGTGTTGTACGCTACACCAAAAGGAGCTTGCACAACACACATCCTTGACTTGACTTGCATTACACGCAATCGCGACCTTCCTCGATAGTGTGTGTAGTACGCAATACCGAGTTTCACTAAACAACGATATGCTATAATAATATTATTAAAACTAGCCGTTATAAATAGTAATAACCACTTTTTGAAATCCAGTAAATCTTATTTTTCAAAATGAACTTTATTTTTGGATTCGGAGTATCGAATTTAGCCTAAGGTGAAATTTTGGTACTTTTCGGATAACTTTCATATTCTGATGAATAGTGAAAATTACTAAATTATAATTAAAAACAACTTTTTTAATCGAAATAATTAATAGTGATAAATCATTAATTTGAGTGGTTTTAAAGTATATTTAGAATATATTTTTACAATTTAATACAATGTTGGTCATTGGATGTAGTTTCACATTTAAAATAGACATAAACAAGTGTCAATCTTTTGATAGATATTATTTCTTAAAAACACGCTATTTGTTTTAACAGCGGGATTTAATTATAAAATTAATTAATGCAACTTTTATGTTATGAATTTGGTAAAATAGACTTCATTTTTGAATTCGGAATATGAAATATAGCTTGGGATGAAATTTTGGCATTGTTCTGAAAAACATCAATTTTTGATGAATAGTGAAACTACTAAGTGGTAGGTTAAAAACTGAATTTTGCATAAAACTTAATTTTACTGCTTCTGTGAATGGAATTTCGAAAATCCGAGAGACACGGTTAATATCAAGGACTAAAATGTGGTTCAATGAGATGAAAATAATTTTTTGGTGAATAGTAACTTTTTACTTTTTTTTACCACAGTTAGTAGTAAATAAGGTAACTAAGGGTAAATATGATATTAATATTACCCTAACACATGTCCTAATTCTATTGGACAAGTGTAATTCGACCAAAAACAAACGTAGGAATAAAATATGACCATTTAGGCCCACTTGGATTAGATTAGGACATTTATTAATAATTTATTTAAAGAAAGGTTAAAATAGTTAAAATCAAAGTTTAATAAGTAAATCATTTTTAATATGGGGTTATACATAAGATAAATTCGATTGTAAATATTAATTAGAAAGCTAAAAAGATTTCCTACATGATGGTATTTTATTTGTAATTTTTAGACATAAAATAATTTAATTTATTTATGACACAACGATGATGCAGTAATTATCTTATTAATGAAATATTGACATAATTGATGTTATAAACACCAAAATAAATGTAATTTGAGATTTTTTATGAATTCCACTAATTTTCTAGGTTACTATGATATATTAATGTTGATTTAATCAACTTGGTTCGAACATTTAATTCTGTTATGACTTTCACAAAAATCATATATCAAATAGTGTCAAAATTGACACAAAATAGTTTTTAAATCAAATATTATATTATTAATTGTTATTGTATTCCTAAAAATCTAAGGTTCGGCCAAATGACTTAGATAAGGATATATATATTAATAATAAACAATTTGGGGTTCGTTTGGCATGTTATAGTAAGTGTATTAACCATATAGTGAAAGAAAACAAAAAGACACGGTAAAAGTTAAATTATTTAACTTAGAGTTAAATCTAATTGATAAGGTTTAAAATAAGATCCAAACATGTCTAAATTTGATTGGTTGATGAGATTACAACCCTATCTCATCTAAACTTCTAATATGTGTCATTTTTGGAGGTTTTTAAGTGGGGTTAGATTTATTATAAATTAATATTTTTAAGAATTCCTAAGGTGCCCCTCTCCTCCCCTATAAAAGGACACATCCTCCCCCTCCTCATCACACCAATTTGAGCTCTCAAGCTCGGCCAACCCCTGCCAAAATCTCTTCTCCACTTCCCTAGCAACATCCTAGAGGTTCTGGTCTTCCTCAAAGACCAATTTTAGTGCCCTAAGAGGAGGTCTCAAAGAGGCGCTTCAAAGAAGAGGTAATTACCGTTACCAATTCTTTCATCTTTATTTCTTTTTCCACTTCTTCTTCTTAGGTTGTTTCATTATTAAGTAATAACATCAGTATCACTCATATACTGATATGTTATTATAAGTATGAAACAACCCTATTTCACCATCTATCCATCCTACGGAAAAAGAAATCACCGAGCGTGCGTACGTACGGAATACCGTCTCCACGCCGTGGTGTAATCTATTTTCCACCACCACCTTACATGGATGGGTATAATGGTGTAAAGAATAACTATACATAGTTATTACAACATCATATTTATTCTGATATATTGTATAATCCACTCCAATGCAGTTCAATATTTATGGAAATGATATCATCGCTCGTGCGTACGTACGGACTACCGTCTCCACGACGCGATGAGATTAATTCTCCATGTTAACCATTTAAGAATGATTATAAAGTATATATAAGAAATAACAATGAAATATATGACATTATAAAGCTACTAGATTTATGTATATATATATATATGTATGTTATCTACATACTTCCATTTCAAGACAATAAAGAAAGTAAAACAGCGTTCATGCGTACGTACGAACTACCGTCTCCATGAACGGTGTTTTTCATTTTATTTATCTATCTATTATATATATATATATACTGAATATATATGATATATAAATCATATTTTATATTCTGGAAGTAAGTAAATCATGATATAAGTAATAATGATGTCAATAACAACAAGTCAAAACACCTAAGATAAATGAAACGATTTTACCCAAAACACTTCTTTAACATGGAATTTACAAAAGAACGGGTAATATAATGTCATAAGTGAACCATATATGATATCATAACAATGAATATGATTCTGGAATAAGTCAATAACATGATTTAAATCATTATACAGGAGGTTTGGACACTTACAAAGCAAGTCGGACCTAAGGTAAGGGAAATATCACAATCTCATTTTTATCCGAGATTGTTTATTCGTAAGTATTTACTGGGGTGTATTTTATCATCCACGTCCATGTTCCTTCAATATGTAATATTGTTTCCATCCACTTACAATAGTTTAAATCCAATTTTACTCTTCGGTGAGTTTTTAGTAAATAATATGAAAGGAATCTTTTGTCGTTTTTTTCATACGAGGTACTTTTTGACTTTTCCGACAAAAGTACGAGAAGAATGTTTTTTTTAACTTATACGGCACGAACGGATTTTTACGGTTTTATAAAGCCTTATTTTCATGAACCTTCCTCCAAAATATTTTATGACTATTTTCAATAAAATCTTTTTCTTTTAAAATTGCATGATGTTTTGTGAAAAGAAATTGATTTTGAAGAAAAAAGGATATTTTCCTCAAGAATTCAATTCAAGTGTTTTATCAAAATTATTTTTCATCTAAGATAATAAAGGGTTATGTTTCTATCCATATTTTTACATTGATTTGACTATGTTGTGATGGAATTATATTTATGAATTCCTTTATGTTATATGAATGGTTTTATGATGTCATGTTGTTTAAGAATCCCATTTTTATTACATGGGTTATGCAATGATGTATGATTTATGATTTTGTGGCACACATAAGAAAGGATTCATTAAGAGATGGGTGGGACCTATATCTCCCTCCAATGCATTGGGTAAAGATTTTATATCTCATGAGATAGACATGGCTGGAATGGTAGGTTATACCGGTTCAGTGAAACAGGGCTGAAACGAGGATTACTCGATTCAGAAATGGACTTTGTCCACTAAGATAGTCTTGGCAATGAGTCTTGACTAACAAGAAATGATTCTCTATGATTATGGGTGTATGCCACAATGAGTAATGTTTTAAGTTATGATTTCATTTTCACTTCTATGATTTATCCCACGTTATGATATTATGAGCTCTTTTGCAGGTTAAGATTTCCAAAAGCTATGTTCTTATGTATATGATGTGATTGATATTTCTTTTGTTTAACCTTACTGAGCATTTGAGCTCACCCTTTTATGTTTTCTTTTCCCCAGGATATAAAGAAAGGTTTTAGGTAAAAAAAATATCTTTATGGGAGATGTTGAAGATATTTCACCACGATTAGAAGATTATGTTCCAAGTTTCCAAAGACACTAAACTATTACGATCCTTGTGTGTGTGTTTTTGTTATGTACTAAGTATTCCGCAAAAGTAATGTAATGTCCATGTACGTCAGGCTTCGGGTCTCTACAGTTGGTATAAGAGGAAAGGTTTAGTCAACCTTTGGAAACTAGGATGCGAAAACGTTAGTGAGATCCCTAGAGATATTTCTAAGGTATGTCTAGGGATGTCCCTAAGGATAAGTATACGTATAGGATATATTCCTAGAACTACGGTAACGATCTTAGAATTTAACCTAATATGTTAGATATTGAGGGTGCTCCCCCTTTACTATGTTGTCTTCCCTAGCATGATTTCTCCTCTCACAAAATTCTTTTTGTGTTTTAGTTAATGGAGGGAACCAGAAGGAATTCGGTTAACATTGAATCCAATGGACAAATTTGCGACTATGAGCAACCAAATTGTGTGATGCCTAGAGATAAAGATATTGTGATTATGCCGAATCAGTCATCACGATATATGATTAACAAGGTGAAATTTAGTGGTATGACTAATTCATCAAAGAAGAGGAAGATAAACTATTATGCATGTTCGCATGTTGAGGATCATAAAGAAAGGAAGATTGAGATTTCTAAAGAAGGGAAGAAGAACCTTGAGGAATACCTCAAATGGAGGGACCGATGTTATCTGTGTGGAGAAAAGGGTCATAGAGTGACAGATTGTTATGGAGTTAAATGTCTTATTTATGGAGAACATGGGCATTACCCAACTCAATGCCCTGACCTAAAAAGATACTTCAAAATCAAGGAAGGACTTATTCCAGGACAGTCATTGAAGTGGATGGACTGAAGTGTTTATGTATTGGTATTCAAGAATAATGTTGTTGAGGTACTTTTATGGTGTATTGGAATATTTATGTATTGGTCTAATGTGGTATTCGAAGTGATTGAGATATTTTTGGAAATAAGATGATATGCGCATAATGAAGGGATAAGACGATAATGAGATGATTGATTGTATTCATGAGCTCATGATTGATATAAGGACTAAGTGATATCATGGTTTGAGTATATATAATTTTGAGGATTTTGGTATGTGGAAAGTGTTAACTTTTAACTGCACTCATGATTTCACTAAGGTATTCAAGAGAATACACGATTAAGGACTTTGAATGTTTGGAATGTGACCAACAAGACATATCTTATGATATGTGGGGATCAACGACAGTATTAAATCTCTGGTAATCGTTGTCACTATATTATGAGAGTGGACTGCAGTATTATAAGCCTAAAGATTAGACTGGATTATGTTGGACATAAGTTAGTATTGTTTAAGGATAGAAGATTTTCGATATTATTGATGGGATGTTATAGTAACGTAGTTTTAGAAAAAGGGACAACCTGCAGGACGGGCGACAGCCCATCGCTTCGGACAAGGCTGTAGGAATCGAACCCACAACCGAAGTGCGACTGGCCTTTATCACCTACCACTGACCTACATGAAGTCCCTGTTTAGTAGAAACTAGTTTTATTATATGAAGTATAAGTCCATTTTAGGAACTATATATGATTAATCTCACTATAGAATGACTTATGTATATTTAATAGCTTTTGCTTACCTTTTGTTTGAGACAGATGGAATGACCCGTCATTCTATCACATGATCTGCTAACACTTCACGAATAACAAATTCAACTTCATTTATTTAAGAGATGAAGTGGAAATTGTTCAAGGCATGAACAACAGTGATATTGTATCAAAATAAAGTAAGTATTTATTCTAATTCAAATTTTCAACTTTAGGGAAATGATCTTGAAAACCAAAAATGTTGTCCTAGTGATCTTATACCTGATGAATCCGATGGTACCTTAGATCGTCACAAATTTATGGATTTGTGATTACTGGATTTTCCATAGACATGTTCTCTGCCACTCTCCATCAGAACATGATGGTTAGATTTCTCTTCCATATCCATATTTTCACCTATGTGGAAACCCAGTGATTAGTTTATTTTGGTAATCGTTACATTTCATACTTTAGTTTTTAAAGCCAAGTTTTGGTATTCCCTTTTACGATGTGGGTTTCTATTAAAGAAACTTTCAAATAGTAAACCATTTATAACCTTGACGAATTTCGAGGGCGAAATTCATTTTAAGGGGGGTAGAATGTAACAGCCCAAGATTTTATAAAAAAAAATATTCTTTTTAATTTTATTAATGTCTTGTGTTGTACGCTACACCAAAAGGAGCTTGCACAACACACATCCTTGACTTGACTTGCATTACACGCAATCGCGACCTTCCTCGATAGCGTGTGTAGTACGCAATACCGAGTTTCACTAAACAACGATATGCTATAAAAATATTATTAAAACTAGCCGTTATGAATAGTAATAACAACTTTTTGAAATCCAGTAAATCTTATTTATCAAAATGAACTTTATTTTTGGATTCGGAGTATCGAATTTAGCCTAAGGTGAAATTTTGGTACTTTTCGGATAACTTTCATATTCTGATGAATAGTGAAAATTACTAAATTATAATTAAAAACAACTTTTTTAATCGAAATAATTAATAGTGATAAATCATTAATTTGAGTGGTTTTAAAGTATATTTAGAATATATTTTTACAATTTAATACAATGTTGGTCATTGGATGTAGTTTCACATTTAAACTAGACATAAACAAGTGTCAATCTTTTGATAGATATTATTTCTTAAAAACACGCTATTTGTTTTAACGGCGGGATTTAATTATAAAATTAATTAATGCAACTTTTATGTTATGAATTTGGTAAAATAGACTTCATTTTTGAATTCGGAATATGAAATATAGCTTGGGATGAAATTTTGGCATTGTTCTGAAAAACATCAATTTTTGATGAATAGTGAAACTACTAAGTGGTAGGTTAAAAACTGAATTTTGCATAAAACTTAATTTTACCGCTTCTGTGAATGGAATTTCGAAAATCCGAGAGACACGGTTAATATCAAGGACTAAAATGTGGTTCAATGAGATGAAAATAATTTTTTGGTGAATAGTAACTTTTTACTTTTTTTTACCACGGTTAATAGTAAATAAGGTAACTAAGGGTAAATATGATATTAATATTACCCTAACACATGTCCTAATTCTATTGGACAAGTTTAATTCGACCGAAAACAAACTTAGGAATAAAATATGACCATTTAGGCCCACTTGGATTAGATTAGGACATTTATTATTAATTTATTTAAAGAAAGGTTAAAATAGTTAAAATCAAAGTTTAATAAGTAAATCATTTTTAATATGGGGTTATACATAAGATAAATTCGATTGTAAATATTCATTAGAAAGCTAAAAATATTTCCTACATGATGGTATTTTATTTGTAATTTTTAGACATAAAATAATTTAATTTATTTATGACACAACGATGATGCAGTAATTATCTTATTAATGAAATATTGACATAATTGATGTTATAAACACCAAAATAAATGTAATTTGAGATTTTTTATGAATTCCACTAATTTTCTAGGTTACTATGATATATTAATGTTGATTTAATCAACTTGGTTCGAACATTTAATTCTGTTATGACTTTCACAAAAATCATATATCAAATAGTGTCAAAATTGACACAAAATAGTTTTTAAATCAAATATTATATTATTAATTGTTATTGTATTCCTAAAAATCTAAGGTTCGGCCAAATGACTTATATAAGGATATATATATTAATAATAAACAATTTGGGGTTCGTTTGGCATGTTATAGTAAGTGTATTAACCATATAGTGAAAGAAAACAAAAAGACACGGTAAAAGTTAAATTATTTAACTTAGAGTTAAATCTAATTGATAAGGTTTAAAATAAGATCCAAACATGTCTAAATTTGATTGGTTGATGAGATTACAACCCTATATCATCTAAACTTCGAATATGTGTCATTTTTGGAGGTTTTTAAGTGGGGTTAGATTTATTATAAATTAATATTTTTAAGAATTCCTAAGGTGCCCCTCTCCTCCCCTATAAAAGGACACCTCCTCCCCCTCCTCATCACACCAATTTGAGCTCTGAAGCTCGGCCAACCCCTGCCAAAATCTCTTCTCCACTTCCCTAGCAACATCCTAGAGGTTCTGGTCTTCCTCAAAGTCCAATTTTAGTGCCCTAAGAGGAGGTCTCAAAGAGGCGCTTCAAAGAAGAGGTAATTACCGTTACCAATTCTTTCATCTTTATTTCTTTTTCCACTTCTTCTTCTTAGGTTGTTTCATTATGAAGTAATAACATCAGTATCACTCATATACTGATATGTTATTATAAGTATGAAACAACCCTATTTCACCATCTATCCATCCTACGGAAAAAGAAATCACCGCGCGTGAGTACGTACGGAATACCGTCTCCACGCCGTGGTGTAATCTATTTTCCACCACCACCTTACATGGATGGGTATAATGGTGTAAAGAATAACTATACATAGTTATTACAACATCATATTTATTCTGATATATTGTATAATCCACTCCAATGCAGTTCAATATTTATGGAAATGATATCATCGCTCGTGCGTACGTACGGACTACCGTCTCCACGACGCGATGAGATTCATTCTCCATGTTAACCATTTAAGAATGATTATAAAGTATATATAAGAAATAACAATGAAATATATGAAATTATAATGCTACTGGATTTATGTATATATATATATATGTATGTCATCTACATACTTCCATTTCAAGACAATAAGGAAAGTAAAACAGCGTTCATGCGTACGTACGAACTACCGTCTCCATGAACGGTGTTTTTCATTTTATTTATCTATCTATTATATATATATATATATACTGAATATATATGATATATAAATCATATTTTATATTATGGAAGTAAGTAAATCATGATATAAGTAATAATGATGTCAAGAACAACAAGTCAAAACACCTAAGATAAATGAAACGATTTTACCCAAAACACTTCTTTAACATGGAATTTACAAAAGAACGGGTAATATAATGTCATAAGTGAACCATATATGGTATCATAACAATTAATATGATTCTGGAATAAGTCAATAACATGATTTAAATCATTATACAGGAGGTTTGGACACTTACAAAGCAATTCGGACCTAAGGTAAGGGAAATATCACAATCTCATTTTTATCCGAGATTGTTTATTCGTAAGTATTTACTGGGGTGTATTTTATCATCCACGTCCATGTTCCTTCAATATGTAATATTGTTTCCATCCACTTACAATAGTTTAAATCCAATTTTACTCTTTGGTGAGTTTTTAGTAAAGAATATGAAAGGAATCTTTTGTCACTTTTTCCATACGAGGTACTTTTTGACTTTTCCGACAAAAGTACGAGAAGAATGTTTTTTTTAACTTATACGGCACGAACGGATTTTTACGGTTTTATAAAGCCTTATTTTCATGAACCTTCCTCCAAAATATTTTATGACTATTTTCAATAAAATCTTTTTCTTTTAAAATTGCATGATGTTTTGTGAAAAGAAATTGATTTTGAAGAAAAAAGGATATTTTCCTCAAGAATTCAATTCAAGTGTTTTATCAAAATTATTTTTCATCTAAGATAATAAAGGGTTATGTTTCTATCCATATTTTTACATTGATTTGACTATGTTGTGATGGAATTATATTTATGAATTCCTTTATCTTATATGAATGGTTTTATGATGTCATGTTGTTTAAGAATCCCATTTTTATTACATGGGTTATGCAATGATGTATGATTTATGATTTTGTGGCACTCATAAGAAAGGATTCATTAAGAGATGGGTGGGACCTATATCTCCCTCCAATGCATTGGGTAAAGATTTTATATCTCATGAGATAGACATGGCTGGAATGGTAGGTTATACCGGTTCAGTGAAACAGGACTGAAACGAGGATTACTCGATTCAGAAATGGACTTTGTCCACTAAGATAGTCTTGGCAATGAGTCTTGACTAACAAGAAATGATTCTCTATGATTATGTGTGTATGCCACAATGAGTAATGTTTTAAGTTATGAATTCATTTTCACTTCTATGATTTATCCCACGTTATGATATTATGAGCTCTTTTGCAGGTTAAGATTTCCAAAAGCTATGTTCTTATGTATATGATGTGATTGATATTTCTTTTGTTTAACCTTACTGAGAATTTGAGCTCACCCTTTTATGTTTTCTTTTCCCCAGGATATAAATAAAGGTTTTAGGTAAAAAAAAAGATCTTTATGGGAGATGTTGAAGATATTTCACCACGATTAGAAGATTATGTTCCAAGTTTCCAAAGACACTAAACTATTACGATCCTTGTGTGTGTGTTTTTGTTATGTACTAAGTATTCCGCAAAAGTAATGTAATGTCCATGTACTTCAGGCTTCGGGTCTCTACATTGATAGCGTGTGTACTACACATTACTGAGTTTCACTAAACAATTATATATTATAATAATATTATGAAGTAGCTGTTATGAATAATATTAACTACATTTTTAATTTTATAACATTATTATTCATCTTACCCATTTTCTAGAACATGTTATGATAACAAAATAATTTTTTTGGGTAAAATAAGTATTTTTCATGAAATGCAGTTTTGTCGCCTTTTGATGGCGCACCCACTTTAAATATAGTTTTTGACATGTTTATAAGTTCAATTTGACAAAATAAATTTCTTCTTTAGAATCAGGATATAAAAATATACTTTGGATAAATTTATCATATCATTCTGATTACTTTCATATTTTAATGAATAGTAAAAACACGCAATATTTTAATTAAAAACAAATATTTTCATCATAATAAAATTTATGGATAAATTATATTATTTAATGGTATTTAAAAATAAATAGAATATATTTTTACCAATTTATATGATGTATGTCATTATCATTGATTTTACATTGAATTCATAGGTAAAATCATTTCAATCTTTGCAATTTTTTAACTTTTAAAACTCATTTTCCTAACAACGAGATAAATTTTAAATTAATTTCTACAATGTCTGTGATTTGAATTTTGAAAAATGGATTCCATATTTGGATTCATTAGGCCCAAATTATGTTAATATGCTACTTTTTATTTTTGGGCAATATGAATAGTAACTAAGGTAAATTTTATTTACCATAGTTAAAGGTAAATCAGGTAATTAAGGGTAAATATAATATTATAAAATTAACCTAACACTTGTATTAATATAATTTAATGATTATATTTAGTCCTAAGGCATATTTGGGTAGAAATGGAATCCATTGTAACCCACTTAGATGTGATTAAGACCATTAATTTAATTTATTTTAAAGAAAGTGAAATATGTCTCACACAAACATTAATAATTAATGTATTTTTAATATATGGTTATACATAATATAAATTAGATTAGAAATTTTAATTTGAAAGATAATTTTTTTATTTCTTTTCGCAATTTAATTGTAAATTTTAAGCGATATTTAATTACCTTTATAGCTTAATCATTAATGATGTAGAACTTATTTATTTAGTGAAAATTCAATAATATTGATTTTATTAAAATAATATTAACTATAAAAAGGCCCAATCACCTAACCAAAACATATTTATCATGTATATATATACCCTAATAATCCTAGGGATGAAGTAGGGATCATTTGTAGCATTATAAAACATATTAGTACATTTATATTATTATTTTTAAATGTTGTCAAAGTTGTCAACATCATACTTTAATAAAGATAAAATTTTAAATGTTGTTTTTTTATAAAATATGTTCATCAAAAAGTTTTCATATAAAATATATTATATTTATCATTATCATAGTATTTTATTTTTCATTTTTATGAAATAAATAAGTATATTAAATTATTATACAAAAATGTTATAGTAATTATTTTATTAAGAGAAATATCAAATAAATGATTTTAAAAGTACTAAACAAAATATTATATGAACTAATTAATGTGAAACATGAATTTTATAGAGGCACATGACTTTTTAGGAAATAATTAAATGGTTTTTTTCAAAAATATATTCTCTTTTTTTTTATTTAAATTTAAATAAATGAATTGTGTTAAAATTGACACTATTGATATTTCATGAAAATAACATATTATTAAGTTGTTTAAATATCACAAAAATATTTACAAGTTACAAATTAAAATTTATATGGTCTAAAATGTGATAAATTATCAAATTATGTACAATTTACAACACTTAACTAAGTATTTATAACCATTTAAAATTTATAATATTATTACCACAAATAAAATAAAATAGATTAAATAAGGTTATGTCAAAATGATATGGTTTAAAATAAAATTAAAACATGTCTTAATTTTATTGGATGATGTTATTACAAACCTATATTACCTAATATCAAAATTTGATGCACTTCAGATGTTTTTATGTGGTGTTTGTGTTTATTATTAATTAATATTTTTGAGGATTCCAAAAGTATCCCTCTCATCTCCTATATAAGGGCACCTCCTCCCTCTCAACTTCACAAAATTTTTATCCTTTAATCGTGGAAAAAACATGCCTATTTTCATTTTACACTTCCCTAGAAACATGATAGATGTATTGGTATTATCAAAAGACCAAATTTATTGCCCAAAGAGAATTTTGAGAAGAGGCCTGCCATGGAAGAGGTAATCTCCTATACTGATTCTTTCATGTTTCTTTCTTCAAAAAATTAATTTTCTTTAGTTGTTTCATTATAAAGTTATACAATAAGTATCACTAATATACTTATATGAAATTATAAATATTAAACAAACCCATTTCACCTTGTATCCATCCTATAGAAAATAAAATCACAACGCATGCATACGTAAGGAATTCTGTCTCCATGTCGAGGTGTAATTTGTTTTTTCCACCACCACCTAACATGGATCGGTATAATGGTGTAAATAATAACTATATATGATTATAATAACATTAATATAATTATGAGATATTATATATTCCACTCCAGTACCATTAAATTTTTATGGGAATGATATCATCGCTCAAGCGTACGTATGGATTACCATCTCCACGACGTGATGAGATTAATTCTCCATGATAACCATTACAGAATTATTATATATATATATATAATAAATAATGATGATATTTTTGACAAAATAATCATAATTTATTTATTTATATATATACATATTTAATCTACTTACTTACATTCAATTCAATAAGGAAATGAAAACATCGTTCATTCGTACGTACGATCTACCGTCTCCTTGAACGGTGTATTTCATTTCATTTAACTTTATATTTTAAACATATATATCCTAAATATATATGATATATAAATCATGTTTTACATTCTGGAAGTAATTAAATAATTATATAAGTAATAATAAAATCAAGAACAACAACTCCAAACATGTATGATAAATGAAATGATTTTACCCAAAACACTACATTAACATGGAATTGTCAAATGCACTGGTAATATAAAGTCATAAGTGAATCATATATTATATGATAAATATTATTATGGTTCTGTTATAAGTTAATAATACGTTTAATCCCACTACACATTAGTCTCGGAATCATATGGAAGAAATTGGACATAAGGTATGGGATAATTATTCCAATCATGTTCTTATCTGGGATTGTTTATTAATAAGTATTTACTGGGGTTATGTTTATCATCCATGTACTTGTTTTCTAAAAAAATTCATAAAATTTTTACTTGTATTCTATGTATTTTTATTTTATTTTTTACCCCTTTTTTACTTTTACTAGGTAGTATGGAATGATTATTTCTTTTGTTAACCATACGAAGTACTTTTTGACTTTTCCGGCAAAATTACTAGGAGAATTTTTTTATAACTTATATAGCATGAATGGATTTTTACAGTTTCATAACACCTTTTCTTCATGAATATTACTCTACAATATTTCATTATTATTTTCAATAAAATCATTTTATTTTAAAATTTAGTGACATTTAGTGAAATGAATTTGATTTTGAAAAAGAAAGGATATTTTCACATGAATTCATTTGAAGTGTTTTATCAAAACTATTTTCCATACAAGATGACATTATTTAGTATGTTAACGTTTCAAGTATAATATCTCTATTATTTACATGCTTTGATTTCTTTATGGTGAAATGATATCCATTTGTTTTATATGGATTATGTCAGAATGGGATGATGTTTATAAAACCCATTTTATTCATTGGGTTATGATGAATGATTTATGGTTGTTTTGTGGAACACATAAGAATGATTTTAATATGATATGGGTGGGACCTATATCTCCCTCCAATGTATTGGGTAATGATTTGTATCTCATGAGATAGATATGGCTATAACGGCAGGTTAATCTAGTTTAGTAATACAGGTCTGGAACAGTATGTAATCCCGGTTTAGTAAGGGACATTGTCCACTATGATGGTCTTGGCTGTAATGCCTTGGCTACTATAGAAATCATATCATGTGCTTAACGGTTTTCCACAATTAATTTTTTTATTCCCATGCTATTTTAACATGATTGGTTTTTAATTATTATCTATTCATTACATACTACCATTTTTATGTCATTTATCATGATTTTGATGTTTAATCATTATGTTCATGTTTTAAAATTCAAATTTATATGATTTGTTTTAATTTTTCCATTCCTACCCTTATTGAGCATTTAATCTCACCTTTTATACGTTTTCTTTTCTCAAGGATTTAACGAAAGTTTTTAGGTATGAAACAAAATTTCGATGACCTTTATGCGAGATGTTGAAGATATTTCACTGTGACTAGAAGATGATGTTCCGAGTTTCTAAAGACCCTAAACTATTACAGTCTTTTGGTGTCTCTTCTTGTTATGTATTAATTATTATACAAAAGTAATTTATTGTCTATGTACATCATGATTTGGGTATCTACAATTATCTAGTATCATAATTTAGTTAATATTCATTTTATTCTTAGGAAATTGATTCACATAGTGCCCCATCTCCTTGCAGTAGAATCATTATGCATTGGAAACATTTTTCTTACCCGTGAAATCATGAACTTTGTGTCCTTTTTTCAACACATATAACAAACATCTATTCCCTTCATGCATTTACCAGGGAGATTATATCCAAAATTATCACATGTGGGAAAACCCTTGTCTCTATTCTTCCATTTATTCATTATATTCTCAGCCATCCTCGTATTCTTTTTCATCCATTCAGAGCCATAAAACTGAGAGAATTATTTATATACCTTGTTAATACATGATACTATTTCGTCATATGATGAGGATACACGGGAGACTATCATTCATCGAAACTATATCCAATGACCATGAGAAATACGATCCATCTTACTATTTTCATCCCTTGTATTGGTGAAGTTATCATTACTTCTTCTAGGATCCATTTCTAATCAATTACATATACTATAATAGCACATTAAATTATGATCAATCTATACGTATAACCGTGGTATAGAACATATCATAAATTTATGCACCCCAAATACTAAAACTATATACGTATGTTAATTTCAATGTATAACACCTTCATAATGGTATGTAAGAAAAAATTTGAATAATACTATGAATATACACCAGGAGTATCAAAAAAGGTGCACATTAAGTCCCGTAGTCATGTTCCATGATGCCATGGATCAAGCCCTAATCTCCTTGTCAGAGTTTTTACTCCAAGTTACTTCTGCGTTGGAACCACATCCACTTTTAGTTACCTATCTTGATTTTTTTGTAGAACTATCCCCATAATCTATTCCTTTCAAAAATTACAGGCTGTTCATGTATGTTTATCCTCAAAGACTATCTTATGGATTTATTACCTAATCTACATTTTCTAAATCTAGTTTCCAAGATTTCTACTAAAATAAATCTAATACAAACGTTAATGACCTGACCCCTATTTCCCAGATCCCATGCCTTCATTCATAACATTGGAATGATTATAATAAAGTAAAGTAACAAAGAATCAAATAGTTTAGTTGTATTGGAAAACTAGATACATAAATAAGTTATACATTATAAATTGAATGGAAATACAATATAGAAAAATCATATGACCACATTCATAACTCCTAGGTAATCCCAACATATCATTATTAATATACATCTTGATGTTCTTGAAAAATGAAACAAAATAAAGGGTTCAGCTCAAATCCATATTAAGGGTATGTAATAAATATGAAGATGTCATAAACAAACACACTTTTCATGGTGAATGACTAATAATACATTCCTCTAAAAATAAACATGAACGCAATATGGAAAGAATAAGACCGGAATAAATAATTTCACAATGAAGCAGATCATGGGTATTCTATAAGTGGAATAACCATGTTAAATTTCAATTACTAGCTATATAATTATGGAATGAATAATTCTAGATATCATATCCATACAGTCATTTCCTCGTGCGAAACCATAAATTACATTTTTTGAAAGCCTCCAGCAATGATCGTTGTTTATCTCATGAGACAAATAGATGCATCATGGGTCTATAATGGAACCCACCCATTAATTAATAAGTAAAATTAATTCCTCCTATGAATGGGGTGAACATAATAAATATATACATTCATATTGAAACTAACATCTAAAATGTAATAACTTCCCCCAATCATTAAACATAAACACAAATCATTCAAAGTAATGTGAGGAATGATATCATGATAGTACATACATATCCAAGCTAATAAAAACCCTTATAATAATATTTTATATGAATTCATAAGAGATAAATTATAATTAAGTACAATATTCAACATGTATATTGACATTATAGAAGATACTAGAAAATAATACAATTGAAAATTTCTCAAGGAAATAATCATTAAACATTAAAATGTGTCCTATTCCACCAAGAAATATTCAAATAAAAATCCCTTAAAATATAATTAAAATAAATATAATCCAGAAATGATATATTAAATGAAATTAAATATAACAAATGAAAGTAATATGTGGTGAATGAGTCATATATCTCATAAAAAAAGTGAGACCAGAAAAGTCTTTTTTTTACTTTGGAAATAAGTGTTATTTAGGAAAATCTTTAGAATTCGTCAAGAAATAATATTTGTAAACATTTATATCCCACACAATTATTGGAATAAAATAGAAATTATATTTTAGGAATAAATTATTTATCCCTGAAGTGAAATCATTTAAAAAGAGTTTTTAAAGAAGCAGTAAAAGTACATCATTTATGTGCAGGGTTAGGAAACTATTTAATGAATTTTAACGTGGAAGGGAATATTTGATTTCATAAAACCAGAAATGAACCATGATATTTTTTAAAGATAAATTTTTTTATTTTATAAAAATAATGATGGTTTAAAACAGATTATATAGTGCACTTGAAAATGGGTTAGAACTCGAGATGTTCTCTTCACTTGGGCATGTATATCATGAATAATTTTTTAAAGATCCTTGTAAAATATGTAAATCCCCCTCAAATAATGTAGGATTATGGTTCTTATAATATATATAACATTTAAAAAATATATGTTCTGTAAATATGAGTAAATAATAATACAATTGAGGTATGTAGAGATTAAGAGTAACACAAATGAAAATGGTGGTTCAGGTTGAAATCTTGTACCTTATGTACGATGGTGTTTTTCTCAAGATCATAGTGTCATGGATAACAAAATTAATTTAATTAATTAATATTTATATATCCTCTTATTTCTTTAGAAGATTTATTATAGCCAAATTATGTTCATTCATGGCCTTCATGATTGGTTTCATAGGTTCAAATTTATTGTTTGAGATTGTTTTCATCATTGGTATTCATGTTCAGTTTAATTATATATATGTAAGGATAATCATTTGAGATTATAATAGTTGTATAGAATATATATATTATTATATTTTTAACATCTCGAATGTTACAATGTTGTACAATTCATTTTTTTTATTGGGAGGTACTATGAATCGTTATATAAAACATTGATGATAATTGTTTGGATTAATTAAGGGTTTCTGATCACAATGATTGATTTATAAAATAATATAATGTGTTAAAAATAATCTAGAACATTTAATATATTATAATATATATATATTATAGTATGGTTGAACCATAAAAGTGGTTTCATGATCAGAATTGAAGATGTTAATAGAAATTGAAAACTCATCATCCGTAAAATGTTATAAATTAACAAATCTCAGATGTCATTTTCATTTCTAGTATAAAATAACAGGAGATGAGAGATAATGATGAATTATTAAATTATCATAAAAAATACCAATAAAATTAAATTACTATAAATTTCATAACATTTTAATGAAATGATGTGAGGGACACAAAATAAAAGAAATGAACTTTAAAGAAAAGAGATGTTCAGAAATCCCTTACGAAATTCGACTCCTAATGGAATCACATAAAAATTTATAAATATTTTAATGAGAGAAAAATGGGTAAAAATTAATTCTTACATAATATAGATATTATGTTGGAGATGGACTTACATATCCCAGTATATGAAAATTGATGTTAAAACAATATAAAATAAAAATAGTTCTTGAAAAAGAGAAGGATGGTAAATTCCCTTACCTTATAGAGTTACTCCTAAAACATATGGTTTGGGACCTTGGGGGCCTGAGGAATCCTTGGGATGACTCTTAGGGAGGTAAAACTACCAGATCATTGAAGATGATGAATTTGGAATGATGAAAAAAATGGAATGGGTGGGTATTTATAGTGAAATAGATTGAGTTTTTTATTAATTTCAAAGGACACCTCATTAGTGGTATTTAAAAAACAAAATGGGCATACCAATGATATTTTCTGATGATATTTAAATCATGGGAAACCTAATATAATATTTTATGTACAATATTATTATATAATTTTATATTTATTATTATATCATTATGATGTCATTAATCATACAAAAAACTCAAAACTGTATTTTTACTACTCACAAAAACAAAAGTATTTTATAAAATTATCATAAATTATGTGTAACCAAATATCGATGTTATAAATTAAAAAATTAACATGATTTTTTGATAATAATTTTATAAATATTATTAATTTAATTTTTAAATTAAATCACAATCTATTAAAGAAATTAAAAATTTAAAAGTATAATTCAATTAATATCACCTAGAAAATCTAATTAAGATCTCATTATCTTATAATTTTATGAAAATGAAATAAAAATATGATCTACTTTTTATAAGGGACATATTACTATTCATATTAGTATACATAAGGGTATATTAATATTAACAAAAAATATATGTTGATCTTATCAAACTGTAAATACCATACTAACCGCAACAATGTTTCTCAGTTTTTTTGAGATTCATATCACAGAAAACAAAAAGTTATATTTAACATCCTTGTTATAACTACATACTTTTAATAAAAAATAGTATTTTTCATATAATCTGTGTTTAATTAATTCTAGAAAGAAATTTTTTTTATACCTTGGGGTGTTACAGACTAACTTTTTTACCAATATGATAGGTAAAAGTAATTAAAATAATTATTTTGATTAAGAGAGTAATTACCTTAAGAAGGGACTAAACAATATATTAATGGAAAAAAATATCCTATAAAATTGTACAAAATACATTTTATAGCCATATTTTTACAATATAATTTCTTTTATCTAATTTTCTTTATTATTGGATCCATATTACATGTAATGAATATGGGTGGAATTCACACTTTACAAAATTTACTAGAATTCCACTATTTTTCCAATAAAAATTGTATTCACCCGCCCACTTATTAACAACTGTAACGAAATTTTTATATTACCAAACATGAAAAAATATGATTGCAACAACCCTAACACACTAACACTGTAAGCCTCACTTTGGGAAGAATGAAAACCACATAATTCTTTTTGTATAAATAGAAAGAAGTTTCCCAAAAAACTGGTAACCATCTTCAATGATCGGTTTTGTTACATTTACATCTTCACCACTAAAATTATTTTTATATCATTATTTTATAATAAAATATTTATATTAAGGATACTTATAATTTTTAATTCTATGGTTTTTACATACAATTTCAAACAATACCTTCGAATGGGATACACAATCATCATTCTTGTGTGTGATAGACTATCACAATGAGAACCAATGCCATTCTTTTTTCCATTAACACCATTAAATGTTATAATAATGATTTATTTATAGTATATATATTATATTTATAATTTATTTATGATTATTTTATTATTATATAACATATAACATCATGCTTTATATTTTTGGTGAATACAGTAACATCATTTGTCGACGTGTGGACAACAATGTCCTAAAAGAGATGTGATTTGTTCATGGATTTCATTTATTTTATTGTGTATTGTTTTAAATAAAAAATCATTTATATGATATAAATATTATAAATTATTTATAATGTACATATATATCATTTACTCTTCAGTCTTTTTAATTATAATAAGGAAATGGAAGTAGCATCTAAGTGTGTACAACATACCGTCTCCAGGAATGGTGCATTTTATTTACTATATCCGAATGTTATTGATTATAATAAAAACTTATATAATGAATATAAAATATATATAAATCATAGTTTTACTTCACTGATATTATGAAATCACTATAAACATAAGAATAAAAAATAAAAATTCAAAACAAACTAAAAGCACTAGGCAATTAACACACA
Organism: Viscum album; assembly: GCA_963277665.1. Classification (NCBI taxonomy): domain Eukaryota; kingdom Viridiplantae; phylum Streptophyta; class Magnoliopsida; order Santalales; family Viscaceae; genus Viscum; species Viscum album. Next base: position 784,633,278 of record OY728151.1, read on the forward strand.
AAATCTTGAAAATAATGAATGATTGTTAACAAACGGGTATTAATTTATTATAATAACAAAATATAATAGATTTTAAATATGAATATGGTTATTATATAAGTTATTAATACGTTCTAGGTGACTATTCATGAATTCATAAGACCATGAAACTAAAAGGAAATGTGAGCTAAAGGATTATTGTATTACATTTTATTCCGTGAGGCATACTATATTTACCATTTATTTCATTTGTGTGGTGTATATAATATTCCTATTTTATTTTATGACTATAATATATTTATCTTCATCATATTTAGAGTTTCATTTGATTTTATTTCTTTCAGGGAGATTCTGATTCATATGATACCATGTAGTAAGGTGCTTTGCCTCAATTTCCATTCATTGTGGAATAATATTCCAATGAGCGCCTAATTTATTATAAGTTTTTTAAATATTTCCAATTTGACATATAATACCATATATAAATCTTTATTCATGGTATTTTGAGATTCAATATGAATTATGTGATCTATTATAATGGGTTTTGAATAAATAATATAAATTTTGTAATGAAATCTCATAACTCATTTCCTTTCATTGGGTTGTACTACATCATCATTGTTATAAGAATTATATGATTTTGTGAATAAAAAATTTGAATATATTTTGATATATACAATCTTTTTTTGTGGATTTATAGTTTATAGATATAATCTCTTAATTTATTAATTCTCACTTGGATATTATGATCATTTTAAGGGTTTATTTCACAACCTCATTCAAATTGAGATTTCTTATTTTATATATCACATTAATGGAATATATTGGATAATTTCGAAAAAATAATTAATTTTATTATAAAATGGTTATTCTGGGGCTTTTTCATATAATATTACCATTTTCTACTCTTTTGTAGAAAATGTTTTTTAGAAAATTATATTTTAGAAAAAACAGCATTTAACTCTTTAGTCAGATGACACATAATATTATAAAAACACTGTTTTCTAAAAGGGTTTAAAAACTATTTTGAATCATTATATAACGATTTATTAAATTTATTTTTACTATTTTTTTATTTATAAATGTATTCAAAGGAATCTCTTTGTTTTTATCGAAATAAGGCAGTTTTTTAATCTTTTTACCAGAAAGTTTTTTTTGTTTTTACCTTGTATGGAATGTATATAATTACCTTATATAAATTGTTTGAATCTTACTTTTCAACTTTAAATGGTTAGTTTTTATTGAATTTTTTTATGGTTATTTTCGAATAATTTTTTTTTCCAAGATGTTTTTCAAAACATAAAAGTTATTTTCCTAACCAATGTTATTCATGATCATCTTTTATTTCATCAATGACAGAAATTTTACTCTCAATACAATGTGAATATGTTGTATCGGCACCATAATGATTATTGATATGTAGTTTTTATGATCTATTTGACTATGGATGTGCTATTTCGATACAATTTTCTATATCACTCATGGTGATTTATGGTTTGGGAAAAGTATTCATAGTTCGTATGAAAGTTCTAATACAAATATTTATGTGGATTATATTTCAACCATTTTATATGATAAATTAATTGGATTTTATATGTGATGGATGGGTCCCACTATATCCCCTCAATGTATTTTTAGGTTTCATGAGAAAAACTAGATAATTTTTTTATCGAGGCCATACCCATTTGTTATATTCTTGTAATAAAGCCTTGAAAATATTTTATTTTTGGAATGAAGCCATTGAATTATTTTATTATTGGAATTATGCAATGAAAGTATCATATTAAATGTATAATTCCATAATTATATGATTTAGATGACCATTATTATTCATCCCATCATTATTAATTCAGTTACTAATATTCTATTTGATTAATCAATTAGTTACAATACCCATGTTTAAGATTTATGCTCTTGTAATTATTTATAAAGAATGAATTTATTTTCGATTATTTAATACATATTTTGTCTAAGTATTTGAATAAATATATTTTTTTATTTCTCTTTCCATACTGATTATGTTCATTAATTCATTATTACTTCCAATATACATAACCCTTACTATGAATTTGGGATCACCCTTATTTTTCTCTTATCCTGGAATTTAATGAAGTCTAATAAGAAATATATGCAATGATATTCTATATAGCATAATTTTATTATTGAAAAATATTATTTTCAAATTTGTGTATCCATTTTTAAAACGAGACCATTGTTCGTATGGATTTTACTATCACTAATAAATCGATATTTCATCAGGATGTGTTTCCCTGTATCTTATGCCAATGTATTGGTATTAGACATTGGCTTCTAGATTACTGGGGTCTTGTTGATATAATTGGTATAGGAGGATGTTTAGTATTAACCTTGGGAACTATATTTAAGAAATCATAAATTAGTAACTATAAACATATCATATGATTATATAATATGTATTTAATAAAATCCTAAAGAAACCATGTCAAGTATTATGATATTAGAAACACAAAAAATATAAATTTTTAATTTTTATTTCACAATTTTTAGGATTACACATTAGGTTTCATTAAGTATTTATCTAATCTATTGTATGATATTATTTTCAAATGGAACATTGAAGGAAGAACTGTATCAATACTCATAGAGAATTTATAGGTTTACCTGATAAGGAGGCCAATATTGTTAGTCGAGGAACTAATCATGTTATGGATATATTATGGAAACATAATCAGGTTACAAAAATAATGTTTTTCGTTAAAGCACCCTTTTACACAATGTCATTCTCCTATGTGGTATCACATTATGCGAAAAACGCTCCTATATTTTAGGGGGACTACTGATCTAATGGTAGTTTAAAAATGGATTAATTATTTTTAGATGAAATTTATTGCATTATGAGGTGGTGAAATGAAAAATAATACATTTTAAATGTATTTTCTCAATTGTGATATTGATAAATGGTTTTTGTTGATTCAGAATAATAGGGAAGAAGAAGAAACAAAATTAATATAATTTAATGATTTTAAGGAGATATTATTTGAAAAATAATTCCCTCATGAGGAACAAATAGAGATGAAAAGAATGTTACATTGATTGAGGAAAATTAATGATGAAATTTTTTTGGAGTATGAAGACACCTTTAAAGTGTAAGATGTGTATGATTTTGATTACACACACAACATGAGGTAAAATATTTACCATTTCATTTAATGGTTTAATCAAAGTCTCTAAAGCTTACTAGTCTCCCAAACATAATTATCAAATTACGACATATTATGATGTTATATAAAGACGAAGAAATAATTTTCCATGAAATATTTCATTGATGTAATGAAAGGGCAGAAGAGGACAACAAAGCGATGGAATGATAAATAGAATAAGGAAAATATGGATTTTAAAATTATTAATACTTGTTAAAGGAAACATTATGGAACACACTTAAAAGAAAATGAATTTTTCATCCTGTGTGGAGAAAATGTCCATCATGCTCTGGATTTCTATAGAAAAAACTAATTTTCTAATGATTAACTCTTTATCTATAATGTTATATGGAACTATGTGATAACATTACCCAAGATCCATGGGAATTTATCTCAAAATAACATTAGGGGTAAAATTCAAGCTTCTGATATTAGAACCGATGAAGCATAATGATTAATGATATTTCATTTCAATTCAATAACTATATTATTAGAGTATTATGGCTATGATATAATGGATATGGGAATCATGTTATATCTAATTATTGTATTGAATTATTATATCAATTAGGATTTGATATCACATGTTTAATGGTACCTTGAAAAGTGATTTATTATCATGTTATTTTTTTTAAATAGATGAATGGGGGAATGATACCCCCTAATATGACTCAAATAGTGAGATATTTATTTTGGTGTAAAGTGATAATTGATATGAAAAAGTAAATTGTATACTAATAACTACATTAAAACTAATTCTAATGTTTTGGATCGTAATACATGGACAGTTCATAAGGTTTACCACTTATGAAATTATTTATGTAGTATATCAAATGAGTTTTTAGAGTTTTTTTATTACATCGCTATATGATGCAGACTATACAAATATATGAAGCAGAATTTTTCAAGGAACAACAAAAGGATATGATAATGTTTATATAAAATTTTATTTACTTATATTATTAGATAGTTAACGATTTTCTCAACTCTTGGGAATTTTCATTAAATTAAAAATGTTCTCTAATTATCATTACCTTTGATGATATCAATGAACATTTTTCAGACATCTAGTTTTTGAATAGGAATTAAAAAACATTTTAATGAAATGTTCTCTGCCACTCTCTATCATAACATGATGGTTAGATTTATATTCCATATCCATGATTTCAATAATTTTCTCATTTTCAAAAGCATAGTTTTATGGTGACCATCACATTTTATATTCCATCTTATTATAAAGATGTGTTATTAAGAATACACTGCACACAAAACTAAGATTATCATTAACCACACATTAAATCGAATATATATTACTTCATAATAAATAGTAACATTCTTCAATGGATTTCAATATAGGAAAACCTGAGTTTTACTAGCCAATAATATATTATTATATTTGTGTTATTTAAATAATAGTATATAACCTCGTACTGAAATTACATGTTATGAGTAATATTAAAAAAATAATGAATATATATATATATATATATTATTCCATACAAACTTTTTTATTTTCATCCATTATATTTGATAAGCATAAGATTAGAAAAAACTGTGTTTTGCGCTTAAGAATAGAATTTTTCAAAAAAGGATAATTTTTCATATTTTAGTGGTGAACCCAATTTAAAATCGTTATTTTTCCACTGATATAATTTTTTTTTAAAATAACATCATTTTATAAATCTAAATGTAAATAATATGATAGAGTTAATTTTTTGTGTTTTTCTAAGAAGTTTCATTTTTTATGAATAGTGAAAATTACTGAATTCAAATTTAAAATTTATTTTACATCTAATTTACATATAATGTTAGACCATATAATTATCCCTTTTTAATGTTTAATTAGAAAAAATTTACATATATTAATAATATCATGTTTTTGGGACTCAATTTGACATTGAAATTGCATATAAAGAGATTTCAATCTTTTGAACATTTTTACATTGAAAACCTGATTTTTCTTTCTGTTTAGTGGTTTAATTTAAAATTATCTTTATAAAAATTTATGAATTAAATTATGAATAATTTATTCCATATTTATAATAATAGTAATATAAAATTAATAATAATTTCTAAATAGTTTTTCACAATAACATAACTGAAAGTAATTAAAAATATTTACAATGATTAAGAAAAAAATCAGTTTAAGATGAGACTAAACTGTAAAAGTAACGGTAAAAATAAACTATAAAATTTCCCAAAATAATGTTTTTGACAATATTTTTCCCATATAATCTATTTTATAGAAAATTTTCTATTATTGGAGCCTCTTGACATAGATAATATGTTTTTTTGAATTTTTTTTTAATTTACAAGAATTACACTACTCCCCTACTATAAAACAGAACTCTCCCCTCACAATTATTAAAAAATATAAATACATTTTTTTCATCCAAAACCTAATATAAAAAATCTCCCTAAATTAATCCTATAATCATATAATCCTTACGTTTTTTAGAAATAAATCTAATGAAGATTTTTGGAATAAACTAAAAAGAGTTACCCAAATAAGAGGTAGCGTACTTCTAAAATCTCATTTTTTAAAACTACTTCTCAAAAAAATAAATTATTTTTATATAATTATTATATAATAAATGTGGTATAATTAATATAATTTTATTTTGTTGTGATATGAGTTATACCAACAATATAACAGACATCCATCAAATGGGATTTTGAAAAATCGTTTTTGCGTATGGTGGACCACCGCCTCACGAACTGATGTCATTTGTTCTTCCATTACCACCATTAATTGTTGGAATAATGTTGTATTTATTTTTTATATATGATATATATATATATATGTGATATTTATAATTTATTTATTCATATTTAATTATTTATAACACAGAAATTCAAGCTTTCTATTTTTGGACATACAATAACATCAATTATGGATGTGTATACTATTGCCTCCTCAAAGCGATGTGATTCATTCACACATTAAAAGGAATTTTTTAAGGTAGTATTTAATTAATAAATATTATGTATAAGATATAAATATTTTAATTTAATTATAATATATATATTTAGCATTTACATTCTATTCTCTTAAATACGATAATGAAATGAACGCAGTGTTCATGTGTACATACGACCTACCATCTCAATAAATGGTGCATTTAATTTTGTATGTAAAAATCTTATTGATTATAATAAGTAAATATATCTAAATGATATATATTATAACTAAATAATTTTTTATTTTCCTTATATGATTAAATTATGAATGATTAAAAAAGAACAAATATGACATGTCAAAACTTACTTGAAAGAATATGCAATTAACACCTCAAAATGTGAAAATAATAAAAAATTATTAAAAAAGGAAATAAAATATTATATGATAATATATTTTTTTATAAATATAATTATGCTTCTATTATTAGTTATTAACATGTTTTATACTTCTATACAGGATGATGAAATACCACAAAACCAAAAAGACGTGTGATGTAAGTGATTCTTGTCTCACATATTCTATCATAAGGCATAAACCATTTGGATAACTTATTTCTTTTGTGTGATGTATATAATTCTCGTAATGTATTTTATATCCTAAAATAATTTATCTTCATGTTATTTAGACTATCATTTGAAAATATTTTTTCATAGGGATTATGATTCAAAAGTTACCAAGTAGTAAGGGACTTGGTCTCAATTTCCATTCGTTGAGGCATACTATAACATTGTTGACCAAATTTATTATATATAGTTTAAATAAATCCAATTTTATGTGTAATATAAATAATAATAAATAATTCTTGGTATTTTTAGTTTTAATTTAAATTAGTTTATCTAATTGGATTTGAGCATAAAATTTCCATGTGGAAATAAAATTTCATAACTCAATTTCTATCATTGGGTTACATTACTTCCTCATTGTCATTACTATTATTTGATTGTGTACATAGTAAATTTGAAAATATTTTTTTTATATACAATTATTTTATATTTATTAACATTTTATGAACATAATCTCTTAATTTATTAAATATCACTTCAATTGTATAATGATTTTAATGGTTTATTCCAAAACCTCATTCTAATTGAGATTAACTATTCATGAAATTACATTAAAGGAAATTATATTATAATTTTTTAGTAATACATTTATTTTTTATCCCCTATTTTTATTAATGAACTCTATAATTTAATAATAAAAAATTTCTAATATTTGGCACTCATTTTCTTTTAGAAAACATTTTTAAGAAAACCCAACATCATTTCTCTCTTTAATAATAGAACATGATTTCTTCTAAAACCATATTTTAAAAAAAAAATTAAGAATTGCTTTAAACCTTCCCAAAATAATTTATTTTAGAAATTAATAACATTTTTTTCTTTTACATGTTTTTTCAAATGAATCTACTTGTCAGTTTCTGAATAAGGCTCTTTATTACAATTTTACCTTGAAAAAGGAATGATATTTTTACAAAGTACGAAATTTAAGAATTACATGGAATCATTTCATTTAAGCTTCCCTTTCTGGATTAATAGTATTATTTTTAATGTAAATGTTTTTAATAGTTATATTCAAAGTATTTTTTTTAAAATTCTATAAAGAAACTATATTTTCCTTATTAATGGTTTTTAAGATCTTGATTAATATCATCAATGATAACAACCATTATTCTTATGAAAATTGGAATATTTTCTATAGATACCATCATTATTATATATGTGGATGGTTTATGATCAGCGTGAAAGTGGATATGGTATTTTGATACGTTTTTTTATATCAATATTTTTTATTTTTGTATAGGGGAAATTATTCACATTTTTTATTATAGTTTTAATAATAATTTTTATGATGATTACATTTCACCCCTTTTAGCCGAGGAATTCATAGGATTTCATATGTGATGAGCGGGTAATACTACATCCCATTGACTAATTTGTAGGATTCGTTGGATTCACTTGATATGGTTCTGGTTGAGGCCTTACCCAGTTCATATATTCTTGTCATGCATCTTTAACACAATTACAATTTTGGTACAAAACCATGATAATAAAATATTCAATAAATGAAGAATTGACAATATTAGAATCTTTTCATGAAGCCTTGATGATAATTTTTAGATACCCATCATTATGCATTCCATCTTTATGAATTCAGTTATTTATATTCTATGTATTTCTTTGATTAGTAATAATATACATGGTTAAGATTCCTGCTAATGTGATTATTTATATGTAATTATTGGACCATAATATATTCATTCCATAGTCTTCCAATGTTATTAATTAAATGTAATTTGTATTTGTTATTAGTCTACCAAAATTTATTCTACTCATTAATTTATTATAATGCACTGTACATCTGCCTTACTGGGAATTTGAGATGACCCTTATATTGTATTCATTCTCGGAATTCCTTGAAGTGTATTATGAAAGTAATTCTACGGTATTCTAGATGGAATAAGGTTATCATAAAAATATAATTTTTAATTTGTATATTTATTTGTAAAACAAGACTCAAGTATGTATCTAGTATACCAAGACTATTAAATTGATCAGTTCTTCAGGTTCTGTTTCTTTATATCTTATGATAATGTAATTGTACAACACATACGATCTAGGCTTACTAGGTTGGGGTTGACAAAATTTGTAATTAATTAGTAAGTGTTTACGTAATAACAATTATGTAATTATCTATAATATTGGTTATCAACATTAAATTTCATTTATTTTTTGGAATGGAATATATTTATTGATATATATATGACAATGTATTTTATAATGTATTTATAATTCAAATGATATGTAAAAATATAATGATATTTATATTGAAGTATGAATTGTTCATTATTGTTAATTTAAAATGATCGAAATAAAATTCCTTATTTGAGAAATTTTTATAACAATATCAAATGTATTTTTGATAAATTTATAAGATATAGGGTTAAATAATGTAAAATATGTGATATTTTGAATATGTAAAATGTTTCTAAAGGTGATTTTGAATTCAATTTTTTTTGTATGACATTGAATAACTTATATTTTTATGAATGTAATATAACGATTTATATGTTTTTTTAGAATATAAATACATCTAATGTGTTTATATTCTTGTGATAATGTAGTCTCTATAATACATGACTAAATTATAATGTTTCTATAATTTTATGTTTATTATTTTATATCTAATGGTGAAATTTATGAATTGTTCATTTATTTAGTATTATTTCATACATTTTTCATAAACCTAAATTTAATGTTCCCAATGGATATATGTTTTTGCCTAAATTGTTACAATAATTCTATTAATTATCATACTTGAATATTATGGGAATCATTTTAGGTTTGATAATTAATTAAATTTTAATTAACATACAAATTTAATATTACTGGGTTATGATATTGAATTAATAAATTAAATATTATATATATATATATTAGGTTTTTGAATTGTTATCGAATTGTGGAATCTCGTGATTAAAGAAAAACGTATAGAGGGACTTATGTCCAAATTAATCACTAGTATATTTACTGAAAAAATATATACAAAAATAATGGTTGTATACCTTTCACATAATTCTTACTATGGTAATGATTATTTGTTTCAAATGATTCTATGTATTTTCAAGAATGAGTTTCATTTAACATCTACATCAGTGGCATTTGAATGTGTAAAAATCTAATTCTTTTTTATTTTGAATAATTCTAACATCCCGAATCTGGATGCCACCCAAAGGCACCTTGTACCCGGTTGGTCACATGGCCTTAAGGGAATTTACCTGAATTCTAGAGGCTATCGACTACTAGAGAGGGCCTTGGTTGTGATGGTGGGGGAACTATGCTCTCATTTGTAGAGTATACAATGTAAGTGAACAAATATACAATAGGGAAAACAGTACTAGTACATAAAAATAGTAACAAAGGAAGACTAATAAAGAAGAAACTAGAGAATAAATATATATAAATGATGCATGATACATATATATTTTGAAAATAATCCAAACAAGTATGAATGATGAATACAGTACGAAACCAATGTACAAAAGGAAAACATATAAGAAAATCCTCAACATCGCAAACCTCAGCTTGGACTCATGCTCTCTAGCTCCAATTAAATCAAGTACCTGAAGTCAAAGGGCACTTTCCCTTGTTTATAGATGCTTCAATATAATCGGTTTGGGCCCAAGAGCAGGACCCAAATAGGGTGTGGGGCTAAATCCCAATAGAAACCCAACCGAAAATCTGTGCCTAACAGTCAGTGATTATATGGAAGGGTAAAAGTACAGAAAGTAGTAAACATGAAGCACTCAGAAGAAATTAAAATCCATAGTTTCAATATCAAGCAGCAGCTGTACAAGTAACCAACACTACAAGAAACCCTCTGGGAAGTACTCACATCCTAACCTCTATAGTTAAACCCAACATGTACGAGAAACCCTCATGGAAGCACACACAGTCTCACCCCACTTGATCAGCTATAGTATAGACTCTCTGAGGAAGCACTTGCCATCAATTCGCCCTATAGTCTCGAATTGTACTAAAGGCGCTCTGGGGAAGCACTCAATGTCAATTCCCCATGTGGCCTGCCTTGAGGAACTACAAACACTCTAGGGAAGCACTCAACGTCAATTCCCCCAGTGGTCTCTCGTCGTAAAATTATAAAGACACTCTGGAGAAGACCTCAATGTCAATTCTCCCTATAGTCTATAAACCAGGTTCTAACGGACCTGTGTAATTCATGCATGTGTTGCAACGCGTAACAGCCAAGGTAAAACTCATTAACTACATGGATAGCATTCTACAACACAAAAAAACATAGCAAAACAATAGTCACACCATCCTACAATTCTAGGCATATGAATGTAAATATTATCTTAATAGGAAAACAAGACCCAAAGGTCAAAATTGGAATAACATGCATGGGTAATACATCCAGGAACATAAAAACACCCTATTCACAATCAATTATCATCTACTCAGACATAACAACATAGTAGAGAAAAAATAGAGCTAAAACAGTAAATGTGCAATACCCTATTCATGGGTATTGGGAAAATTTGCACACATAACTAAAATAATTCATATTGAAAGGCACAAAACCACCTACCTCAGTGTTAGGAGATTTATACATGATCCTCGAAGCTTGAATCTCCTTAGAACACTATATATCTATGAAAATGTCTAAAACCATCAACCCACGATAACATGGAAAATAAAAGGAATCATAAAATGAGGTTCCTGTAGAAGAGAAAAATCAATGATGTTATTACAACACAATGTATGATGTTTGAATCAGAGGTCGGATGGATGCTTGGGGGCTCGTCAAAGATCTGCGGCTGTTTAACGCTCTCGGATGAACGAAACCTAAACGAGGTGTGTTCCATCTGTCAGACGCGTCCCTGGTGTTTTTAATGAAAAAAATACACAACGTGTAATTTTGAAGTACACGACATGTACTTTCTATTACCATACTCCTCATTAGGCAGGATCTAGGACATCACACGTGGTTGTCTGCAGGGCTGCTACATGGCCATCACATGGCTACCTGTGGAATCAAAGTACACAGCTACCCGTGGTAACCGAGTACAGCGCGTGTACTCAAAATGTACATGTTGTGTACTTCAAAAATTTTAAGAAACTATTTTTTCTTCTCAAAAAACCCAAGAAAAAGGGAAAAATACCTGAAAAGAAGGTCCATGTTCTTACAATCTTCACCCCTTGAAGAAATTCATCCCTGAAGTTTCCTAGCGTGATGTCGAAGACGAAACCCCTAACAGCTCTGGCCACTGCGATTGCAATTTGTACTCCCTCTCCCAAGTCTCATCTTCTACTCTCCCATGCTTCCATATATATCATTCCAAATGAACAGACCGTCCATGAATAACCTTTGCACTGTGATCGAAAATCTAGATTGGATGCTCCACATATGACGCATCCACTTCGAGATCAACCTCCTCAGGATGGAAAGACTAGAGACGGGCCTGAAAAGTCACATTGAAGCTGAGAAATGTGGAAGATATCGTGCATAGCTCGGTACCTCTGAGGTAACTATAGCCGAAAGGCAACAAGTCCCACTCTCTCTAACACCACAAATGTCCCGAAATTCCTCGGGGAAAGATTAACACATCTCTTAATCCTCTTTTTTCCCAACAATGGTGTGACATGCTGGAAAACCTGATTCCCAAACTCTAAATCCAGAGGTAATGTCCGCTGATCAGCATAAGACTTCTATCGGGACTGTGTAATAGACATCCTCTTCCGAATCAACTCTATCTTCTCTATGGTTTCCTGAACAAGGTGAGGATAGAGAAAATATGACTCTCCTGCCTCTAGCCCAAATAAATGGGATCAACATGGACTACCACCAAAGCCTCATAAGGTGCCATCTTAATAGTTTCTGGAAAACTATTATTTTAGGAAAACGTTATAAGATGTAAATGCTTCTCTGAAGAACATCCAAAACCTCAAATGCATGCTTAGATCATTTCCTCTATCACATGAATCGTACGCTAAGATTGACCATCTGTTTTGGGATGGTAAGATATACTCAAAAGTAACTATGTTCCCAAGTCCTTCTGAATCTCCTACTAGACCCGAGAAGTAAAACGTGCATCCCTATCTGAAAAAATAGAGTTCGGATCCCCATGAAGATGTACAATCTGTCAGATGTACATTCTCCCCATCTCATCCACACTAAAGGTATCCTTTATTGTAATGAAGTGAAAAACCTTCATGATCTTGTCAATGATAACCCAAACTGTGTCATTCAATCAAAGAGACCTCAAAAAACCGTTCACAAATCTATCACGACGTCATTCAACTTCCACACAGGAATGGGTAACTACAATAGAATCTCTTTTAGTCACTGATGCTCCAAATTCACCTACTAACAAGTGGAACATCCCATGAAGAAACATGAAATATCCCTCTTCATACCTGGCCACCAATACTGACACTATAGATTATGATACATCTTGGTGACACCATGATGAATTGCCCAAACTGAGGACTGGAAATCCCGCATCACCTCCTCGTGTATATTTGTTTCACCCATACGCATTCATGAAAACACAATATCTCATAATCGCATATGGTCCACCCATTAATAGGGTCATCTCCTGACATGATTTCCCATATGACTAGGATTTCATAATCTGATATCTTCCTAATTTTTACATGATCAAGAAGTGTAGAGGTAACACCATCATAAGATAGAAAATTCTTCCCCTGTCTATCGTGCACCTCCAAATGTATCTCAAAGAACAGAGCCATAAACTACCCCTCACAGCTGGCCTCCCAAAATTCATGTATCTGAGTCCTCCTACTCAACGCATCATCCACTACATTTCCCTTCCCAGGTATATAGGCTAGCTCAATGACAAAGGAATGTAGGTACTCAACCCCCCTGCGTTGTCTCCAATTCAGATCACGCTGAGTGAAGATGTACTTGAGACTATTATGGTCGATGAAAACCACAGAGTGCTCTCCCAGAAGATACTGTCTCCAAAAGCGTAGGGCAGGAACAACTGTTGAAAACTACAGATAGTGCGTTGGATAATTTCTCTCATGTAACCTCAACTGCCAAGACCCATATGCAACAACTCCATCTCCCAGCATAAGAACATATCCCAAACCAATACCTATTGCATCATAGTAAACAGTATAACTCTTGCCTAACTCTGCCAGGACTTTTATCAGGGATGGATTCATCCTCCCTTTCATCTCTTGAAACGCTGAATCACAAGGATCTAACCATAAGAAATTCACACCCTTCTTAGTAAGGCTTGTCAAAGGTGTTGGGTAGAGACTCATATCTTGATGTGCATGGACATTACATTAATTTTTTGGAATACATAATACATAACAAAAATAGAAACCAAAGGACCGTAGTAGTTTAGTTTCTTTTGAAACTTGGAACATAATCTTTTAATCTTGGTGAAAGATCTTCAACAACTCCCACAAATATCTTCTCTTTTTTTCTTAACTAAAACCTTTATTTCTATCCTGGGGAAAACAAAACATATAAAGGGTGAGATCATATGCTTAGTAAGGGTATGCATGGAGAAAATTTAAAAACATATACATTTGAACATCAAAAAATGAACATAATATTTAAACATCAAAATAATGAGCAGTGACATAAAACATTGCAGTACATATGGAATAGATCATAATGGAACATCAATCATGATAAAATGGAATGGAAATAAAACTTGTAATTGTGGAAACCAATAAGCACATGTTATGATTTCCATAGTAGACAAGACATTGCTACCAAGACCATCTCAGTGGACAAAGTCCCTTACAGAACCGGATTTACTTGGCGTTCTAGCCCTGTATTAAAGAACCAGGTTTATTTATCATTCCATCCATGTCTATCTCATGAGATATTAATATTTACCCAATGGATTGGAGGGAGATATGGGTCCCACCCATATCATATTTAAATCATTCTAACTTGTTCCAAAACATGAACATAAATCATTCATCATTACCCAAAGTATAAAATGGTTTTCATAAACATCATCCTATCATAACATAATCCATACAAAAAAAATGGATATCATTTCATCATAAGAAAAGTGAAACCATGTAAATCATAGAGACATTATACTTGAAACACACACATAAGAAATAATTCCATGTTATATGGAAAATGGTTTTGATAAAACACTTGTAATGATTTCTTTACTAAAATATCCTTTCTTCTTAAAAAATATTTCTTTTCGCAAAATGCCATGCAATTTTAAAATAGATGGATTTTGTTGAAAGTAGTCATGAAATATTGTAGAGTAATGTTCATAAAAATTAGGAGTTATAAAATCGTAAAAATTTGTTCATGTCGTATAAGTTAAAAAAATATTCATCTCGTACTTTGGCCGGAAAAGTAAAAAAGTTCCTCATATGGTAAAAAAAGAAATATTCCTTTCCTAAAATGTGGTAAAAGTCAAAAATAGGTAAAAAGGACTTTAACATACATGAACAAAATTAGAAAACAGGTACATGGATGATAAATATAACCCCAGTAAATACTTACGAATAGAAAATCTCGAATAAAAATTATATTGGAAAAGTTATCAGTTACCTTAGGTCTGATATGCTTCGTTCTTATCCGAACCTCCTCTTTCTGAAAGTACCTCCTTTTAACTTTCTATTAGGGAACTAGAGTTGGTCTTTTGGGAAGACCAATACCCCAATAAAGTTTCTAGGGAAGTGGTAAAGTGAAATGGGCAATGGTTGGCTGAGCTTCAAGCCTCAGAATGGTTTGAGGAAGAGAGGGAGGAGGTTCCCTTTTATAAGGGAGGAGAGGGGAACTATTGGAAACCTCTAAAATACTAATTTATAATAAACCGTAAACCCACGTAAAAAATTCTAAAAATGACTAATATTCAAATACTAGATGATATAGGGTTCTAATCTCATCAACCAATAAAATATTGACATATTGTGAATTTATTTTAAACATTTATATCCCACAAAATTATATGGAAGAAAATAGAAATTATATTTTAGGAATAAATGATTTATCACTGAAGTGAAATCATTTAAAAAGAGTTTTTAAAGAATCAGTAAAAGTACATCATTTATGTGCAGGGTTAGGAAACTATTTAATGAATTTTAACGTGGAAGGGAATATTTGATTTCATAAAACCAGAAATGAACCGTGATATTTTTTAAAGATGAATTTTTTTATTTTATAAAAATAATGATGGTTTAAAAAAGATTATATAGTGCACTTGAAAATGGGTTAGAACTCGAGATGTTCCCTTCACTTGGGCATGTATATCCTGAATAATTTTTTAAAGATCCTTGTAAAATACGTAAATCCCCCTAAAATAAATTAAGATTATGGTTGTTATAATATATATAACATTTAAAAAAAATTATGTTCTGTAAATATGAGTAAATAATAATACAATTGAGGTATGTAGAGATTAAGAGTAACCCAAATGAAAATGGTGGTTCAGGTTGAAATCTTATACCTTATGTCCGATGGTGTTTTTCTCGAGATCATAGTGTCCTGGATAACCAAATTAATTTCATTAATTAATATTTATATATCCTCTTATTTCTTTAACAGATTTATTATAGCCAAAATATGTTCATTCATGGCCTTCATGATTGGTTTCATAGGTTCAAATTTATTGTTTGAGATTGTTTTCATCATTGGTATTCATGTTCAGTTTAATTATATATATGTAAGGATAATCATTTGAGATTATAATAGTTGTATAGAATAGATATATTATTATATTTTTAACATCTCGAATGATACATGGTTATAAAATTCATTTTTATTGGGAGGGACTATGAATCGCTATATAAAACATTGATGATAATTGTTTGGGTTAATTGGAGGTTTCTGATCACAATGATTGATTTATAAAATAATATAATGTGTTAAAAATAATAGTGAACATTTAATATATTATAATACATATATTATAGTTTGGTTCAACCATAAAAGTGGTTTCATGATCATAATTGAAGATATTAATAGAAATTGAAAACTCATCATCTGTAAAATGTTATAAATTAACAAATCTTAGATGTCATTTTCATTTCTAGTATAAAATAATAGGAGATGAGAGATAATGATGAATTATTAAATTATCATAAAAAATACCAATAAAATTAAATTACTATAAATTTCATAACATTTTAATGAAATGATGTGAGGGACGCAAAATAAAAGAAATGAACTTTAAAGAAAAGAGATATTCAAAAATCCCTCACGAAAATTCGACTCCTAATGGAATCACATAAAAATTCATAAATATTTTAATGAGAGAAAAAGGGGTAAAAATTAATTCTTACATAATATAGATATTATGTTGGATATGGACTTACATATCCCAATATATGAAAATTCATGTTAAAACAAAATAACATAAAAATAGTTCTTGAAAAAGAGAAGGGTGGTAGATTCCCTTACCTTATAGAGTTACTCTTAAAACATACGGTTTGGGACCGTGGGGGCCTGAGGAATCCATGGCATGACTCTTAGGGAGGTAAAACTACCAGATCATTGAAGATGATGAATTTGGAATGATGAAAAACAAAGGAATGGGTGGGTATTTATAATGAAAGAGATGTAGTTTTTTATTAATTTCAAAGGACACCTCATTAGTGGTATTTGAAAAAAAAGGGCTTACCCATTATATTTTCTGATGATATTTAAATCCTGGGACACCTAATATAATATTTTATGTACAAAATTACTATATAATTTTATATTTATAATTATATCATTATGATGTCATTAATCATACAAAAAACTCAAAACAGTATTTTTACTAATCACAAAAACAAAAGTATTTTATAAAATTAACATAAATTATGTGTAACCTAATATCGATGTTATAAATTAGAAAATTAACATGAATTTTTGATAATAATTTTATAAATATGATTAATTTAATTTTTAAATTAAATCAAAATCTATTAAAGAAATTAAAAATTTAAAAGTATAATTCAATTAATATCACCTAGAAAATCTAATTAAGATCTCATTATCTTATAATTTTACGAAAATGAAATAATAATATGATCTACTATTTATAAGGGTCATATTAATATTCATATTAGTATACATAAGGGTATATTAATATTAACAACAAATCTATGTTGATCATATCAAACTGTAAATACCCTACTAACCGCAACAATGTTTCTCAGTTTTTTTGAGATTCATATCGCAAAAGACAAAAAGTTATATTTAACATCCTTGTTATAACTACCTACTTTTAATAAAAAATAGTATTTTTCAAATAATCAGTGTTTAATTAATTATAGAAAGAAAATTTTTTTATACCTTGGGGTGTTATAGACTAACTTTTTTACCAATATGATAGGTGAAATTAATTAAAATAATTATTTTGATTATGAGAATAATTACCTTAAGAAGGGACTAAACAATATATTAATGGAAAAAAATATCCTATAAAATTGTTCAAAATACATTTTATACCCATATTTTTACAATATAATTTCTTTTATCTAATTTTATTTATTATTGGATCCATATTACATGTAATAAATATTGGTGGAATTCACACTTTACAAAATTTAATAGAATGCCACTATTTTTCCAATAAAAATTGTATTCACCCTCCCACTAATTAACAACTCTAACGAAATTTGTATATTACAAAACATGAAAAAATATGATTGCAACAACCCTAACACACTAACACAGTAAGCCTCACATTGGGAAGAATGAAAACCATATAATCCTTTTTGTATAAATAGAAAGAAGTTTCCCAAAAAAATGGTAACCATCCTCAATGATCGGTTTTGTTACATTTACATCTTCACCACTAAAATTATTTTTATATAATTATTGTATAATAAACTATTTATATTAAGGATCCTTATATTTTTTAATTATATGATTTTTACATACAATTTCAAACAATACCTTCGAATGGGATTCACAATCATCATTCTTGTGTGCGATAGACTATCACATTGAGAACCAATGCAATTATTTTTTCCATTAACACCATTAAAGGTTATAATAATGATTTATTTATAGTATATATAAAATATTTATAATTTATTTATGATTATTGTATTTTTATATAAAATATAACATCATGCTTTACATTTTTGGTGAATACGGTAACATCATTTGTCGACGTGTGGACAACAATGTCCTAAAAAAGATGTGATTTGTTCACGGATTTCACTTATTGTATTATGTATGGTTTTAAATAAAAAATCATTTATATGATATAAATATTATAAATTATTTATAATGTACATATATATCATTTACTTTTCATTCTTTTAATTATAATAAGGAAATGGAAGTAGTATCTAAGTGTGTACAACATACCGTCTCCAGGAATAGTTCATTTTATTTACTATATCCAAATGTTATTGATTATAATAAAAACATATATAATGAATATAAAAAATATATAAATCATAGTTTACTTCACTGATATTATGAAATCACTATCTTCATAAGAATAAAAAATAAAAAGTCAAAACAAACTAAAAGCAATAGGCAATTAACACCCAAAATCCTTAAAATAATGAATGATTGTTAACAAACGGGTATTAATTTATTATAATAACAAAATATAATAGATTTTAAATTTGAATATGGTCATTATATAAGTTATTAATATGTTTTAGGTGACTATTCATGAAGTCATAAGACCATGAAACTAAAATGAAATGTGAGCTAAAGGATTATTGTATTACATTTTATTCTGTGCGGCATACTATATTTAACATTTATTTCATTTGTTTGGTGTATATAATATGCCTATTTTATTTTATGACTATAATATATTTATCTTCATCAGATTTAGAGTTTCATTTGATTTTAATTCTTTCAGGGAGATTCTGATTCATATGATACCAAGTAGTAAGGGGCTTTGCCTCAATTTCCAATCATTGTGGAATAATATTCCAATGAGCACCTAATTTATTATAAATTTTTTAAATAATTCTAATTTTACATATAATACCATATATAATTCCTCATTCATGGTATTTTAAGTTTCAATATAAATTATGTGATCTCATATAATGGGTTTTGAATAAAAAATATAAATTTGGTAAAGAAATCTCATAACTCATTTCCTTTCATTGGGTTATACTACATCATCATTGTTATAAGAATTATATGATTTTGTGAATAAAAAATTTGAATATATTTTGATATATACAATCTTTTTTTGTGGATTTATAGTTCATATATATAATCTCTTAATTTATTAATTCTCACTTGGATATTATGATCATTTTATGGGTTTATTTCACAACCTCATTCAAATTGAGATTTCTTATTTTATAAATCACATTAATGGAATATATTGGATAATTTGGAAAGAAACCATAAATTTTATTATAAAATCGTTATTCTGGGGATTTTTCATATAATATTACCATTTCCTACTCTTTTGTAGAAAATTTTTTTTAGAAAATTATATTTTAGAAAAAACAGCATTTAACTCTTTAGTCAGTTGACACATAATATTATAAAAACACGGTTTTCTAAATGGGTTTAAAAACTATTTTGAATCATTATATAACTATTTATTAAATTCATTTTTATAATTTTTTTATTTATAAATGTATTCAATGGAATCACTTTGTTTTTATCAAAACAAGGCAGTTTTTTAATCTTTTTACCAGAAAGTTTTTTTTGTTTTTACCTTGTATGGAATGTATATAATTACCTTATATAAATTGTTTGAATCTTACTTTTGAAGTTTAAATGGTTAGTTTTTATTGAATTTTTTATGGTTATTTTCGAATAATATTTTTTTTCAAGATGTTTTTCAAAATATAAAGGGTATTTTCCTAACCAATGTTATTCAAGATCATCTTTTATTTCATCAATGACAGAAATTTTACTCTCAATCCAATGGGAGTATGTTGTATCGGTACCATAATGATTATTTATATGTAATTTTTGTGATCTATTTGACTATGGATGTGCTATTTCGATACAATTTTCTATATCACTCTTGGTGATTTATGGTTTGGGAAAAGTATTCACAGTTTGTATGAATGTTCTAATACAAATATTTATGTGGATTATATTTAAACCCTTTTATATGAGAAACTAATTGGATTTTATATGTGATGGATGGGTCCCACAATATCCCCTCAATGTATTGTTAGGTTTCATGAGACAAACTAGATAATTGTTTTGTCAAGGCCTTACCCATTTGTTATATTCTTGTAATAAAGCCTTGAAAATATTATATTTTTGGAATGAAGCCTTTGAATTACTTGATTATTGGAATTATGCAATGAAAATATCATATTAAATGTATAATTCCATAATATATTATTTAGATGACCATTATTATTCATCCCATCATTATTAATTCAGATACTAATATTCTATTTGATTAATCAATTAGTTACAATACCCTTGTTTAAGATTTATGCTCTTGTAATTATTTATAAAGAATGAAATTATTTTCGATTATTTCATACATATTTTGTCTAAGTATTTGAATAAATATATTTTTTTATTTCCCTTTCCATACTAATTATGTTCATTAATTCTTTATTACTTCCAATATACATAACCCTTACTATGAATTTGAGATCACCCTTATTTTTCTCTTATCCTGGAATTCAATAAAGTCTAATAAGAAATATATGCAATGATATTCTATATAGTATTAATTTATTATTGAAAAATATTATTTTCCAATTTGTGTATCCATTTTTAAAACAAGACCATTGTTCGTATGGATTTTACTATCACTACTAAATCGATATTTCATCAGAGTGTGATTCCTTGTATCTTATGCCAATGTATTGGTAGTAGACATTGGCTTCTATATTACTGGGGTCTTGTTGATATAGTTGGTATAGGAGGATGTTTAGTATTAACCTTGGGAACTAGATTTAAGAAATCATAAATTAGTAACTATAAACATATCATATGATTTTAGAATAAGTATTTAATAAAATACTAAAGAAACAATGTCAAGTATTATGATATTAGAAACACAAAAAATATAAAATTTTTATTTTTATTTCACAATTTTTAGGATTATAAATTAGGTTTTATTAAGTATTTTTCTAATCTAGTGTATGATATTATTTTCAAATGGAACATTGAAGGAAGAACTATATCAATACTCATAGAGAATTTATAGGGTTACCTGATAAGGAAGCCAATATTGTTAGTCGAGGAAGTAATCATGTTATGGATATATTATGGAAACATAATCAGGTTAAAAAAATAATGTTTTTCATATAAAGCACCATTTTACACAATGTGATTCTCCTATGTGGTATCACATTATGCGAAAAAGGATCCTATATTTTAGAGGGACTACTGATCTAATTGTAGTTTAAAAATGGATTAATTATTTTCAGAAGAAATTTTTTTCATTATGAGGTGGTGATATGAAAAATAATACATTTTAAATGTATTGTCCCAATTGAGATATTGATAAATGGTGGTTGTTGATTCAGAATAATAGGGAGGAAGACGAAACAAAATTAATATAATTTAATGATTTTAAGGAGATATTATTTGAAAAATAATTCCCTCATGAGGAATAAATAGAGATGAAAAGAATGTTACATTGATTGAGGAAAATGAATGATGAAAGTTTTTTAGAGTATGAAGACACCTTTAAAGTGAAATATGTGTATGATTTTGATTACACACACAACATGAGGTAAAATATTTACCATTTCATTTAATGGTTTAATCGAAGTCTCTAAAGCTTACTAGTCTCCCAAACATAATTATCACATGAGGACATATTATGATGTTATATAAAGACAAAGAAATAATTTTCCATGAAATATTTCAATGATGCAATGAAAGGGCAGAAGAGGACAACAAAGCGATGGAATGATAAATAGAATAAGGAAAAGATGGATTTTACAAATATTAATACTTGTTAAAGGAATCATTATGGAACACACATAAAAGAAAATGGATTTTTCATCCTGTGTGGAGAAAATGGCCATCATGCTCTGGATTTCTATAGAAAAAAATAATTTTCTAATGATTAATGCTTTATCTATAATGTAATATGCAACTATGTGATAACATTCCCTAAGATCCAAGGGAATTTATCTCAAAATAACATAAGGGGTAAAATTCAAGCTTATGATATTAAAACCGACGAAGCATAATGATTAATGATATTTCATTTCAATTCAATAATTATATTATTAGAGTATTATGGCTATGACATACTAGATATGGGAATCATGATATATCTAATTATTGTATTGAGTTATTATATCAATTAGGATTTTATATCACATGTTTAATGGTACCTTGAAAAGTGATTTATTATCATGTTTTTTTTTGGAAAATAGATGAATGGGGGAATGATACCCCCTAATATGACTCAAATAGTGAGATATTTATTTTGGTGTAAAGTGATAATTGATATGAAAAAGTAAATTGCATACTAATAACTACATTAAAACTAATTCTAATGTTTTGGATCGTAATACATGGACAGTTAATAAGGTTTACCATTTATGAAATTATTTAAGTAGTATATCAGATGAGTTTTTAGAGTTTTTTTATTACATCGCTATATGATGCAGACAATACAAATATATGAAGCAGAATTTTTTCAAGGAACAACCAATGGATATGATAATGTTTATATAAAATTATATTTACTTATATTATTATATTGTTAATTGTTTTCTCAACTCTTGGGAATTTGCATTAAATTAAAAATGTTCTCTAATTATCATTACCTTTGATGATATCAATGAACATTTTTCAGACATCTAGTTTTTTGATAAGAATTCAAAAACATTTTAATAAACATGTTCTTTGCCACTCTCTATCATAACACGATGGTTAGATTTATAATCCATATCCATGATTTCACTAATTTTCTCATTTTCAAAAGCATTTTTTTATGGTGACCATCACATTTTATATTCCATCTTATTATAAAGATGTGTTATTAAGAATACACTGCACACAAATTGAAGATTATCATTAACCACACATAAAATCGAATATATATTACTTCATAATAAATAGTTACATTCTTCAATGGATTTCAATATAGGAAAAACTGAGTTTTACTAGCTAATAATATATTATTATATTTGTGTTATTTAAATAATAGTATATAACCTCATAGTGAAATTACATGATATGAGTAATATTAAAAAATAATGAATATATATATACATATATATATATATATATTATTCCATAGAATATTTTTTATTTTCATCCATTATATTTGATAAGCATAAGATTAGAAAAAACTGTGTTTTGCGCTTAAGAATAGAATTTTTCAAAAAAATGATAATTTTTCATATATTATTGGTGAACCCAATTTAAAACCCTTATTTTTCCACTGTTATAAATAATTTTTTTAAAATAAAATCATTTTATAAATCTAAATGTAAATAATATGTTAGAGTAAATTTTTTGTGTTTTTCTAAGAAGTTTCATTTTTTATGAATAGTGAAAATTACTGAATTCAAATTTAAAAATTATTTTACATCAAATTTACATATAATGTTAGACCATATAATTATCCCTTTTTAATGTTTAATTAGATAAATTTTACATATATTAGTAATATCAAGTTTTTGGGAATCAATTTGACATTGAAATAGGATATAAAGAGATTTCAATCTTTTGACCATTTTTGCATTGAAAACCTGATTTTTCTTTCTGTTTAGTGGTTTAATTTTAAATTATCGTTATAAAAATTTATGAATTAAATTATGAATAAGTTATTCCATATTTAGTATAATAGTAATATAAAATTAATAATAATTTCTAAATATTTTTTCTCAATAACATAACTGAAAGTAATTAAAAATAATTACAATGATTAAGAAAAAAATCAGTTTAATATGAGACTAAACTGTAAAAGTAAGGGTAAAAATAAACTATAAAATTTCCCAAAATAATGTTTTTGCCAATATTTTTCCCATATAATCTATTTTATAGAAAATTTTCTATTATTGGAGCCTCTTGACATAGATAGTATGTTTTTTTGAATTAACTATTTTTTAGTTTACAAGAATTACACTACTACCCTACTATAAAATGGAACTCTCCCCACGCAATTATTAAAAAATATAAATACATGTGTTTCATCCAAAACCTTATATAAATAATCTCCCTAAATTAATCCTATAATCATAGAATCCTAACTTTTTTTAGAAATAAATCTAATGAAGTCTTTTGGAATAAACCAAAAAGAGTTACCCAAATAAGAGGTAGCGTACTTCTAAAATCTCATTTTTTAAAATTACTTCTCAAAAAATAAATTATTTTTATATAATGATTATATAATAATTGTGCTATAATTAATATAATTTTATTTTGTTATGATATGAGTTATACCAACAATATAACATACATCCATCAAATGGGATTTTGAAAAATCGTTTTCGCGTACGGTGGACCACCGCCTCACGAACTGATGTCATTTGTTCTTCCATTACCACCATTAATTGTTGTAATAATGTTGTATTTATTTTTTATATATGATATATATATATATGTGATATTTATAATTTATTTATTCATATGTAATTATTTATAACACATACATTCATGCTTTCTATTTTTGGACATACAATAACATCAATTCTGGATTTTTATACTATTGCCTCCTCAAAGCGATGTGATTCATTCACACATTAAAAGGAATGTATTAAGGTAGTATATAATTAATTAATATTTTGTATAATATATAAATATTTTAATTTAATTATAATATATATATTTAGCATTTACATTCTATTCTCTTAAATACGATAATGAAATGAATGTAGTGTTCATGTGTACATACGACCTATAATCTCAATAAATGGTGCATTTAATTTTGTATGTAAAAATATTATTGATTATAATAAGTAAATATATCTAAATGATATATATTATAACTAAATAATATTTTATTTCCTCTATATGATGAAATAATGAATGATTAAAAAAGAACAAATATGACATGTCGAAACTTACTTGAAAGAATATGCAATTAACACCTCAAAATTTGAAAATAATAAATAATTATTAAAAAACGAAATAAAATATTATATGATAATATATTTTTTATAAATATTATTATGCTTCTATTATTAGTTATTAACATGTTTTATACTTCTATACAGGATGATGAAATACCACAAAACCAAAAAGACGTGTGACATAAGTGATTCTTGTCTCACATATTCTATCATAAGGAATAAACCATTTGGATAACTTATTTCTTTTGTGTGATGTATATAATTCTCATAATGTATTTTATATACTGAAATAATTTATCTTCATGTTATTTAGAGTATCATTTGAAAATATTTTTTCATGGGGATTATGATTAAAAAGTTACCAAGTAGTAAGGGACTTGGTCTCAATTTCCATTCGTTGAGGCATACAATAACAATGTTGACAAAATTTATTATATATAGTTTAAATAAATCAAATTTTATGTGTAATATAATTAATAATAAATATTTCTTGGTATTTTTTGTTTTAATTTAAATTAGTTTATCTAAGTGGATTTGAGCATAAAATTTCCATGTGGAAATAAAATTTCATAACTCAATTTCTATCATTGGGTTAAAGTACTTCCTCATTGTCATTAATATTATTTGATTGTGTACATAATAAATTTGAAAATATTTTTTTGTATTTACAATTATTTTATATCTATTAACATTTTATGAACATAATCTCTTAATTTATTAAATATCACTTCAATTGTCTAATGATTTTAAGGGTTTATTCCAAAACCTCATTCTAATTAAGATTTACTATTCATGAAATTACATTAAAGGAAATTATATTATAATTTTTTAGTAATTCATTTAATTTTTATCCCCTGTTTTTATTAATGAACTCTATAATTTAATAAAAACAATTTTCTAATATTTGGTACTCATGTTCTTTTAGAAACCATTTTTAAGAAAACCCAACAACATTTCTCTCTTTAATCAGAGAACATGTTTTCTTCTAAAACCATATTTTATAAAAAAAATTAAGAAATGTTTTAAACCTTCGCAAAATAAATTATTTTATAAATTAATAACCTTTTTTTCTTTTACAAGTTTTTTCAAATGAATCTACTTGTCACTTTCTAAATAAGGATCTTTATAACAATTTTACCTTGAAAAAGGAATGATATTTTTACCTTGTACGAAATTTACAAAATTATTTGGAATCATTTCATT
This sequence comes from Viscum album, assembly GCA_963277665.1. Lineage (NCBI taxonomy): Eukaryota > Viridiplantae > Streptophyta > Magnoliopsida > Santalales > Viscaceae > Viscum > Viscum album. The sequence goes on from OY728151.1 coordinate 784,660,076, forward strand.
TAAGCTTCCCTTTCTGGATTAATTGTATTATTTTTAATGTAAATGTATTGAAAAGTTATATTCAAAGTATTTTTTTAAAATTCTATAAAGAAACTATATTTTCCTTATTAATGGTTTTCAATATCTTGATTAATATCATCAATGATAACAACCATTATTCTTACGAAAATTGGAATATTTTCTATAGATACCATCATTATTATATATGTGGATGGTTTATGATCAGCATGAAAGTGGATATGGTATTTTGATACGTTTTTTTATATCAATATTTTTTATTTTTGTATAGGGGAAATTATTCACATTTTTTATTATAGTTTTAATAAGAATTTTTATGATGATTACATTTCACCCCTTTTAGCCGAGGAATGCATAGGATTTCATAAGTAATGAGCGGGTAATACTACATCCCATTGACGAATTTGTAGGATTCATTGGATTCACTAGATATGGTTCTGGTTGAGGCCATAACCAGTTCATATATTCCGGTCATGCATCTTTAACACAATTACAAATTTGGTACAAAACCATGATAATAAAATATTCAATAAATGAAGAATTGACAATATTAGAATCTTTTCATGAAGCCTTGATGATAATCTTTAGATACCCATCATTATGCATTCCATCTTTATGAATTCAGTTATTTATATTCTATGTATTTCATTGATTAGTAATAATATACATGGTTAAGATTCCTGCTAATGTGATTATTTATATGTAATTATTGGACCATAATATATTCATTCCATATTATTCCAATGTTATTAATTAAATGGAATGTGTATTTGTTATTAGTCTTCCAAAATATATTCTACTCATTAATTTATTATAATCCCTTGTACATCTTCCTTACTGGGAATTTGAGATGACCCTTATATTGTATTCATTCTCGGAATTCCTTGAAGTGTACTATGAAAGTAATTCTACGGTATTCTAGATGGAATAAGTTTATCATAAAAATATACCTTTTAATTTGTATATTTATTTTTAAAAAAAGACTCAAGTATGTATCTAGTTTACCAAGACTATTAAATTGATCAGTCCTTCAGGTTGTGTTTCTTTATATCTTACGATAATGTAATTGTACAACACATACGATCTAGGCTTACTAGGGTGGGGTTGACAAAATTTGTAAATAATTAGTAAGTGTTTACGTAATAATAATTAAGTAAATATCTATAATATTGGTTATCAGCATTAAATTTCATTTATATTTTGGAATGGAATATATTTATTGATATATATATGACAATGTATTTTATAATGTTTTTATAATTCAAATGATATGTAAAAATATAATGATATTTATATTGTAGTATGAATTGTTCATTATTGTAAATTTTAAATGATCGAAATAAAATTCCTTATTTGAGAAATTATTCTAACAATATCAAATGTATTTTTGATAAATTTATAAGATATAGGGTTAAATAATGTAAAATATGTGATATTTTGAATATGTAAAATGTTTCTAAAGTTGATTTGGAATTCAATTTTTTTGTATTACATTGAATAACTTATACATTTATGAATGTAATATAACGATGTATATGTTTTTTTAGAATATAAATACATCTAATGTGTTTATATTCTTTTGATAATTTAGTCTCTATAATACATGACTAAATTATAATGTTTTAATAATTTTTTGTTTATTATTTTATATCTAATGGTGAAATTTATGAATTGTTCATTTATTTAGTATTATTTCATACATTTTTCATAAATCTAAATTTAATGTTCCCAATGGATATATGTTTTTGTCTAAATTGTTAAAATAATTCTATTAATTCTCATACTTGAATATTATGGGAATCATTTTAGGTTTGATAATTAATTAAATTTTAATTAACATACAATTTTAATTTTATTGGGTTATGATATAGAATTAATAAGTTAAATATTATATATATATATATATTAGGTTTTTGAATTGTTATCGAATTGTGGAATCTCGAGATTAAAGAAAAATGTATAGAGGGACTTATGTCCAAATTGATCACTAGTATATTTACTGAAAAAATATATACAAAATTAATGGTTGTATACATTTCACATAATTCTTACTATGGTAAATATTATTGGTTTAAATGATTCTATATCTTTTCAAGAATGAGTTTCATTTAACATCTACATCAGTGGCATTTGAATGTCTAAAAATCAAATACTTTTTTATTTTGAATAATTCTAACATCCCGAATCTGGATGCAACCCAGAGGAACCCTGTACCCGGTTGGTCACATGGCCTTAAGGGAATTTACCTGAATGCCAGAGGCTGTCGACAACTAGCGAGGGCCTTGGTTGTGATGGTGGGGAAACTATGCTCTCATTTGTAGAGTATACAATGGAAGTGAAAAAATATACAATAGGGAAATCAGTACTAGTACATAAAAACAGTAACAAAGGAAGACTAATAAAGAAGAAACTAGAGAATAAATATATATAAATGATGCATGATTCATATATATCTTGAAAATAATCCAAACATGTAAGAATGCTGAATACAGTATGAAACTAATGTACAAAAGGAAAACATATAAGAAAATCCACAGCATCGCAAACCTCATCTTGGTCTCATGCTCTCTAGCTCCAATTCAATCAAGTACCTGAAGTCAAAGGGCACTTTATCTTGTCAATAGATGCTTAAATATAATCGTTTTGGGCCCAAGAGCATGACCCAAATTGGGTGTGAGACTAAATCCCAGTAGAAACCCACCCAAAGATCTGTGCCTAACAGCCAGTGATTATATGGAAGGGTAAAAGTATATAAAGTAGTAAACAGGAAGCACTCAGAAGAAAATAAAATCCATAGTTTCAATATCAAGAAGCAGCTGTACAAGTTACCAACACTACAAGAAACCCTCTGGGAAGTACTCACATCCTAACCTCTATGGTTAAACCCAACATGTACGAGAAACCCTCTGGGAAGCACACACAGTCTCACCCCACTCGATCAACTATAGTATAGACTCTCTGAGGAAGCACTTACCATCAATTCACCCTATAGTCTCATATTGTACTAAAGGCGCTCTCGGGAAGCACTCAATGTCAATTCCCCATGTGGCCTGCATTGAGGAACTACAAACACTCTAGGGAAGCACTCAATGTCAATTCCCCCTGTGGTCTCTCATCGTAAAATTATAAAGACACTCTGGAGAAGACCTCAACGTCAATTCTCCATATAGTCTATAAACCAGGTTCAAACGGACCTGTGTAAGTCATGCATGTGTTGCAACGCGTAACAGCCAAGGTAAAACTCATGAACTACATGGATAGCATTCTACAACACAAAAAACATAACAAAAAAATAGTCACACCATCCTACAATACTAGGCATATGAATGTAAATATTATCCTAATAGGAAAACAAGACCCAAAGGTCAAAGTAGGAATAACATGCATGGTTAATACATCCAGGAACATAAAAACACCCTATTCACAATCAATTATCATCTACTCAGACATACCAGCACAGTAGAGAAAAAATAGAGCTAAAACAGTAAATGTGCAATACCCTATTCATGGGTATTGGGAAAAATTGCACACATAACTCAAATAATTCATATTGAAAGGCACAAAACCACCTACCTCAGTGTTAGGAGATTTATACATGATCCTAGAAGCTTGAATCTCCATAGAACACTATAGATCTATGAAAATGTCTAAAATATTCAACCCATGATAACATGGAAAAGAAAAGGAATCATAAAATGAGGTTCCTGTAGAAGAGAAAAATCAACGATGTTATTACAACACAATGTATGGTGTTTGAATCAGAGGAAAGATGGAGGCTTGGGGGCTCGTCAAATATCTGCGGCTGTTTAACACTCTCGGATGAACGAAACCTAAACGAGGTGTGTTCCATCTGTCAGACGCATCCCTGGTGTTTTTAATGAAAAAAAATACAGAACATGTAATTTTGAAGTACATGAAATGTACTTTCTATTTCCATACTCCGCATTAGGCAGCATCTAGGACATCACACATGGTTGTGTGCAGGGCTGCTACATGGCAATCACACGGCTACCTGTGGTATCAATGTACACGGCTACCCGTGGTAACCGAGTACAACGCGTGTACTCAAAATGTACACGTTTTGTACTTCAAAAATTTCAAGAAACTATTTTTTTTCTCAAAAAAACCAGGAAAAAGAAAAAAATACCAGAAAAGAAGGTCCATGTTCTTAAAATAATCACCCCTTGAAGAAATTCATCCCTAAATTTTCCAAGCGCGATGTCGAAGAAGAAACCCCTAATAGCTCTGGCCACTACGATTGCAATTTGTACTCCCCCTCCCAAGTCTCATCATCTACTCGCCCATGCTTCCATATATCTCATACCAAATGAACATTCTGACCATGAAGAACCTTCGCACTGTGATCGAAAATCCAGATTGGATGCTCCACATATGATGCATCCACTTCGAGATCAACCTCCTCAGGATGGAAAGACTAGAGAAGGGCCTGAAATGTAACATTAAAGCTGAGAAATGTGGAAGATTCCATGCATAGATCGATACCTCTGAGGTAACTACAGCCGAAAGGCAACAAGTCCCACTCTCTCCAACACCACAAACGTCCCGACATTCCTCGGGGAAATCTTAACACATCTCATAATCCTATTTTTTCCCATCCATGGTGTGAATTGCTGGAAAACCTGATTCCCAAACTCTAAATCCAGAGGTTATGTCCGCTGATCAGCATAAGACTTCTATCGAGACTGTGTAATAGACATCCTCTTCCGAATCAACTATATCTTCTCTCTAGTATCCTGAACAAGGTGAGGTTAGAGAAAATGTGACTCTCCTGCCTCTAGCCCACATAAATGGGATCAATATGGACTCCTACCATAGCCTCATAAGGTGCCATCTTAATAGTTTCTTGAAAACTATTATTTTAGGAAAACTCCATAAGATGTATATGCTTCTCTGAAGAACCTCCACAACCCCAAATGCATGCTTAGATCATTTCCTCTATCACAAGAATCGTACGCTAAGACTGACCATCTGTTTTGGGATGGTAAGATATACTCAAAAGTAACAATGTTCCCAAGTCCTTTTGAATCTCCTACTAGACCCGAGAAGTAAAACGTGCATCCTTGTTTGAAAAAATAGAGTTTGGATCCCCATGAAGATGTAAAATCTGTCAGATGTACATTCTCCCCATCTCATCCACACTGAAGGTATCCTTTATTGTAATGAAGTGAAAAACCTTCATGATCTTGTCAATGATTACCCAAACTGTGTCATTCCATCAAAGAGACCTCAGAAAACCGGTCACAAAGTCTATCACGACGTCATTCAACTTCCACATAGGAATGGGTAACTACTATAGAATCTCTTCTACTCACTGATGCTCCACATTAACCTACTGACAAGTGGAACATCCCATGAGGAAACATGAAATATCCCTCTTCATACCTGGCCACCAATACTGAAACTGTAGATTATGATACATCTTGGTGACACCAGGATGAATTGCCCAAACTGAGGATTGGAAATCCCGCATCAGCTCCTCGTGTATATTTGTTTCACCCATATGCATTCATGAAAACACAATATCTCATAATCGCCTATGTTCCACCCATTAATAGGATCATCTCCTGATACGCTTTCCCATAGGACTAGGCTTTCATAATCTGATATCTTCCTAATTTGTACCTGATCAAGAAGTATAGAGTTAACAACATCATAAGATTGAAAAGTCTGCCCCCGTCTATCGTGAACCTCCAAATGTATCTCAGAGAACAGAGGCATAAACTACCCATCACAGTTGGCCTCCCAAAATTCATGTATCTGAGTCCTCCTACTCAACGCATCATCCACTGCATTTCCCTTCCTAGGTATATAGGCTAGCTCAACGCCAAAGTACTGTAGGTACTCAACCCCCTGCGTTGTCTCCAATTCAGATCACGCTGAGTGAAGATGTACTTGAGACTATTATGGTCGATGAAAACCACAGAGTGCTCTCCCAGAAGATACTGTCTCCAAAAGCGTAGGGCAAGAACAACTGTGGACAACTACAGATAGTGTGTTGCATAATTTCTCTCATGTGACCTCAACTACCAAGACCCATACGCAACAACTCCATCTCCTAGCATAAGAACATATCCCAACCCAATACCTATTGCATCATAGTAAACTGTATAACTCTTGCCTAACTCTGGAAGGACTTTTATCAGGGTTGGATTCATCCTCACTTTCATCTCTTGAAAGATTGAATCACAAGGATCTAACCATAAGAAATTCACACCCTTCTTAGTCAGGCTTGTCATAGGTGTTGTGTAGAGACCCATATCTTGATGTACATGGAAATTACATTAATTTTTTGGAATACATAATACATAACAAAATTAGAAACCAATGGACCGTAGTAGTTTAGTTTCTTTGGAAACGTGGAACATAATCTTTTAATCTTGGTGAAAGATCTTCAACAACTCCCACAAATATCTTCTCTTTTTTTTCTTACCTAAAACCTTTATTTCTATCCTGGGGAAAAAAACATATAAAGGGTGAGATCAAATGCTCAGTAAGGGTATTCATGGAGAAGATGAAAAAACATATACATTTCAACATCAAAAAATGAATATAATATTTAAACATCAAAATCATGAGCAATGACATAAAACATTGCAGTACATATGGAATATATCATAATGGAACATCAATCATGATAAAATGGAATGGAAATAAAACTTGTAATTGTGGAAACCATTAAGCACATGTTATGATTTCCATAGTAGCCAAGGCATTTCTACCAAGACCATCTCAGTGGACAAAGTCCCTTACAGAACCGGGTTTACTTGTCGTTACATCCATGTATATCTCATGAGATATAAATATTTACCCAATGGATTGGAGGGAGATATAGGTCCCACCCATATCATATTTAAATCATTCTTACTTGTTCAACAACATGAACATAAATCATTCATCATTACCCAATGTATAAATTGGGTTTCATAAACATCATCCTATCATAACATAATCCATACAAAAAAATTGATATCATTTCATCATTAGAAAAGTGAAACCATGTAAATCATAGAGACATTATACTTGAAACACACACATAAGAAATAATGACATGTTATATAGAAAATTGTTTTGATAAAACACTTGTAATGAATTCTTTACTAAAATATCCTTTCTTCTTAAAAATATTTTCTTTTCACAAAATGCCACGCAATTTTAAAATAGATGGATTTTGTTGAAAGTAGTCATGAAATATTGTAGAGTAAAGTTCATAAAAATTAGGAGTTATAAAATCGTAAAAATCTGTTCATGTCATATATGTTAAAAAAATATTCATCTCGTACTTTGTCCGGAAAAGTAAAAAAGTTCCTCATATGGTAAACAAAAGAAATATTCATTTCCTAACATGTGGTAAAAGTCAAAAATGGGTAAAAAGGACTTTAAACCTACATGAAAAAAATTAGAAAACAGGTACATGGATGATAAATATAACCCCAGTAAATACTTACAAATTGAAAATCTCGAATAAAAATTATATTGGAAAAGTTATCAGTTACCTTAGGTCTGATATGCTTTGTTCTTATGCGAACCTCCACTTTCTCAAAGTACCTCCTTTAAACTTTCTATTAGGGCACTAGAGTTGGTCTTTTGGGAATACCAATACACCAATAAGGTTTCTAGGGAAGTGGTAATGTGAAATGGGTAACAGTTGGCTGAGCTTCAAGCCTCAGAATGGTTTGAGGAAGAGAGGAAGAGGTTCCCTTTTATAAGGGAGGAGAGGGGAACTATTGGAAACCTCTAAAATAATAATTTATAATAAATCCTAAACCCACGTAAAAACTTCTAAAAATGACTAATATTAAAATACTAGATGATATAGGGTTCTAATCTCATCAACCAATAAAATTTTGACATATTGTGAATTTATTTTAAACATTATCAACTTGATTTATTCATATTTAATCTATTTAAGTTTATTTGTGGTAATAAGATTCTAAATTTTAAATTGTTATAAATAATTACCTATGTGTTGTGAATTGTTTATAATTATATAATTTACAAAATTTTAGACAATATAAATTTTATTTTATAATTATTAAATAATTTTGTCATTATTAAACAATTTTATATTATATAATTTTTTTAAAATAACAATACTGTCAATTTTGACACTATTCATTTATTTGAATTTAAATAAAATCTGCATAGAAGATATGTTCAAAATAAATGCTTTTTCTAGATTCATAACATGTCATATGTGTCTATAAAATTAGTGGAGAACGTTAAATAGGTCATGAAATATTTATTTTAATATTTTTAAAACCATTTTTTTGATATTTCAATCACTAAAATAATTTCAACATCACTATTGGGTCACCGTTAAGGATAATTATTTAATCCATAAAAATTTGTAAATAAATTCTCATGATGTATATGATTTTATTATCTTTCAGGAGACTATTATTTTTCTATGTTTAATGAAGTTTATCACTAAATTAAAATTATTACACTTATAATATTTAAGAGAGTGACATGTTGTCACTTTCTTTGGTTTTAATAATAATTAAATTATTTTCATTGTCAAAAGTCCATAAAATGAATCTAATCCGACCCTCAGGTGATATGGGTCGACTTTTAGTCATCCAATATAATTTTTTCATGTGTTAGGGTAATTTTATAATCTTATTTTTAACCATAATTACCCGATTTACCTTTAAATGCAATAATTTTTTTTTACCGTTGTTAATATTAATAATATAAAAAAAGTATCCTATTTACATAATTTGGACCCAATGTATTCGAATATGGAAACCATTTTTCAAAATTCAAAACACATAATTTTCAGTAAATAATTTAAAATTAATCCAGGTGGTAAGAAAACGGGTATTAAAAGTTAAAACATTGCAAAAGATTGAAATGATTTTACCTACCAATTCAATGTAAAATCAATGCTAATGACATAAATTATATTAAATGGTAAAAATATATTCTATTTATAATTTATAATAATTCAATATTATAATTTAACCATATAAGTTATTACGTTGAAAAAAGTTCTTTTTAATTAAAATGTTGCGTGTTTTTACTATTCATTTAAATTTGAATGTTATCAAAATAATATGGAAAATTGATCCAAAGTAAATTTTTATATCCTGATTGCAAAGAAGAATTTTATTTTGTCATTTTTAATTTAAAAACCTATCAAAAAATTGATTTAAGGTGAGTGCACCATCAAAAGGCGGCAAAACTGCATTTTTTTTAAAATACTTATTTTACCCGAAAATTTTATCTTGTTCTCATACCATGTTATAGATAATGTTTAAGATGAATAATAATGTTATAAAATTTAAAATTTAGTTAATAATGTTAATAATGTCTAGTCCATAATAATATTATAACTATATATCTTTGTTTAGTGAAACCCAGTATTGCGTACTACACACGCTATCGAGGAAGGTTGCGATTGCCTGTAACACAAGACAAGTCAGGGTTGCGTGTAGTGAAAGAATATTTTGTTGCTTAATATAATATAATACATATATATTTAATTTATACATTGAATAAATAAATATATATATATACACACACTCAATGTTGCATAGAATAACTACTATCAAACGAATTTGAAATTGTGTGTAACACAATCCATGAATAGTGTTGCGTATACTGCAAGATAATATGGTGTTACATATAGCGCAATATAATATTGGTGTAGTGTACAATAGAAGATATTAAAGAGATTCAAAAGAATATATCTCATAAAATCTCGGGGAGTTACATTCTACCCCCCTTAAAATGAATTTCACCCACAAAATTCGTCACGGTAGTAAATGGTTTGTTACATGAGAGTTTTTTTTCATAGAAACCCACATCATAAAAACGAATACCAAAACATTTTTAAAAGAACTAAATTATAAAACATATCGGGTACCCAAATTAACTAATCACTGGGTTTCCACATAGGATAACATGGTTGAAAATATTGATATAATAGAGAAATCTAACAATCAAGTTCAGATGGAGAGTGGTAGAGGACATGTCTATGATAAATCCAACAGTCACAAAGCCATAAATTTTTTATGATCTAAGAGTCCATATGATTCATCAGATATGAGGGATCTAGGAAAACATTTTTTGTTTTAAAGATCATTTCTCTAAAGTTGATGAATTAAAGGAAATACTTACATGATTTTGGTACAATCTCACTGCTGTTCGTTTCTTGAACAATTTCTACTTCATCTCTTAAAAAATGAAGATGAATTTGTCATTCTTGAAGTGTTAGCAGATCATGTGATAGAATGATGGGTCAATCCATCTGCCTCCAACATAAGGATAGAAAAAGTTATAAAATTTACATAAGTCCATTTATGGTGAGGTTAATCGTATATGATTCCAATAATGAACTTATACTTCATCTATAATACCACTTAATAAAACAAAACTAGTTTCTACTAACCAGGACTTCCTATAGGCTAGTGGTTGGTGATAAAGGCCTTTCTCACTTCAGTTGTGGGTTCTATTCCTGCATCCTTGTCTGACGTGATGGGTTGTCACCCATACTATGGGTCGTCCTTTTTCTAAAACTACACTATTATAACATTCCTTCAATAATATCGTTAAAAGTTCTAGCCTTAATAAATACAATATTAATTCATTCCAATCTTTAGCCTTATCCAAAAAATGTCTGTCCAAGCTCAAAGAAAACAATTACTAGAAATTTCATCTTCTGATAATCTGAATACCCTCATTTATCATATGATATATCATTTTTTTCACATTCCAATCATTTGAATAACTTAATCATGTATTCTCTTGATTAATGAATACACATTGAACCTTATTGAAAACATCAATGCTATCAAAATTAAACTATTTAAACATACAAAAATCCCAAAATTTCTACATAATCAAACCATGATATAACTTTTTCCTTATATCAAAAATGAGCTCTTGAATACTATCAAAAATTTTATTTTCTCCTTATCCCATCATTATGCGCATATCATCTGCTTTCCAAAAATATTTCAATCAGTTTTCATGGTTTCCAGTACCAAATAAATTTTTTTAAAACCACAATGGACCAATACATATATATTCCAATATACCATAAAAGTAACTCAACAACATTATAATTGAATACAATTACATAAACACCTCAATCCATTCTCTTTAATGATTGTCATGGAATAATTCATTCCTTAATTTAGAAGTAACCTCTTAGGTCAGGGCATTGAGTTGGGTAATACCCACGTTCTCCATAGATATGACATTGAACTCCATAACAATCTGTCACTCTATGACTCTTCTCTCCACACAAATAACATCTTCCCCTCCATTTGATGTATTCATTAATGTTCTTCTTCAGTTATTTATTAATATCAATCTTATTTTCTCTATGGTCCACACCATGATAATATGCATAAAATCTTATCTTCCTATTATTTGATGAATTAGGAATACAACTAAAGTTATCCTCATTAATCATATATTGCAATGACTGAATCCGCATAATCACAAAACCTTTCTTTATAGGAATTATGCAATTTCATTGCTCATAATCCCCAATTTTTTCACCAGATTAAATGTTGACCCAATTCCTTCTAGTTCAATCCATTGACTAAAATAAAAAACCATAGAGTAAGAAATAGTTAAAATAATGAGGAACCACATAATAATTAAATGTCAGATATGGGATGTCTAACATATCACACATTCTTTAATCAATGACACATTAGGTTTACCCTAGGTTATTAATGATTGTCAACATAACTCTAGGACTGTAACCTATAGTTATACTAAACCTTATGGATATCCCTAGACATATATTATAAATATCTCTATGGATCTCACTAAAGTTTTCACATCCTAGTTTCCAATGGGTGACTAAACCTTTCTTCTGATACCAACTGTAGAGACCCATATCATGACGTACATAGACATTACATTAATTTTTCGGAATACATTATACATAAAAAAAATAGACACCAAAGGACCTTAATTGTTTACTGTCTTTCGAACCATGAAACATAATCTTCTAATCTTGGTTAAAGATCTTCAACATCTCCCATAATGATCTCCCTTTTTTTTCTTACCTAAAACCTTTCTTTATATCCTGGGGAAGATAAAACATATAAAGGGTGAGCTCAAATGCTCAGTAAGGGTAATCATGGTGAAAATGAAAAAAACCATATACATTTGAAATTCAAAACATGAACATAATATTTAAACATCAAAATCTTGAGCAATGACTTTAAACATGGCAGTACATAAGGCATAGATCATAATGTAACATCAATAATGATAAAATGGCATGGGAATAAAACATGAAGTTGTGGAAATCATTAAGCACATGTTATGAATTAAATAGTAGCCAAGAAATTGTTCCCAAGACCATCTTAGTGGAAAAGTCCCTTACTGAATCGGGTTTACTTTCCATTCCATCCCTGTATTACTGAACCAGATTTACTTGCCGTTCCATCCATGTCAATCTCATGAGATATAAATCTTTACCCAATTCATTTGAAGGAGATATAGGTTCCACCCATGTCATAATGAATCATTCTTACTTGTGCCACTACATGAACATAAATCATTCATCATTACCCAAAGTATAAAATAGATTCCACAAACATCCTCTGATCATAACTTAATCAATATAAAAAAATGGATATCATTTGATCATAAGAATATTGAAACCATGTAAATCATAGAGACATTATACTTGAAACATACACACATGAAATAATTCCATCTTATATGGAAAATGGTTTTGATAAAACACTTGAAATGAATTATTGAGGAAAATATTCTTTCTTCTTAAAGTCAATTTATTTTGACAAAATGCCACACAATTTGTTAAATAACAATTTTGTGGAAAATAGTCATTTTAATCTTGTAGAGTAAGCTTCATAAAAATAAGGCATTATAAAACCGTAAAAATCCGTTCATGCCATATAAGTTAAAAAAACATTCTTCCCATACATTGGCCGGAAAAGTAAAAAATTTCCTTATATGGTAAACAAAATAAATATTCCATTCAAAACATGTGGTAAAAGTAAAAAATGCATAAAAATGACATAAAACATACATGAAACCATTTCTCTAAAATAGGGACATGGATGATAAAGAGAACCCCAGTAAATACTTACGAATAAGCAATCTCGGATAAAAAAGAGATTGGAAAAGTTATCCCTTACCTTAGGTCCGATATGCTTCGTTCGTACCCGAACCTCCTCTTTCTTGAAGTGACTCCTTTGAACTTTCTCTTAGGGCACTAGAGTTGTTCATTTGAGAAGACCAATACCTCTATAAGGTTTCTTGGGATGTGGGGAACTAAAATTTATAGAAATTGTCCAAGCTTCAAGGCTCAAAATGGTGTGAGGAAAAGATCCAGGAGGTGCCCTTTTACAAGGGAGGAGAGGGGCACTATTGGAAACCACTAAAATACTTATTTATAATAAACCCTAACCCCACTTAAAAATTACTAAAAATGACCCATATTCGAATATTAGATGAGATAGGGTTGTAATATCATCATCCAATAAAATTTTGACATGTTGTTAATTTATTTTAAACATTATCAACTTGATTTATCCTTATTTAATCTATTTAATTTTATTTGTGGTAATAAGATTCTAAATTTTAAATTGTTACAAATAATTACACATGTGTTGTGAATTTTCCATAAATAAATAATTTATGACATTTTAGTCAATATGAATTTTAGTTGATAATTTTTAAATATTTTTGTGATTTTTAATCAATTTTATATTATGTTATTTTAAAAAAATAAAAATAGTGTCAATTTTTGACACTATTCCTTTATTTGAATTTAAATAAAATCCCCACTCAACCAGTTCCCCAACGGGGGCCGGCGCCGCGTAAACGCTTGGGTAACTGGCGTGCAATCGTGCACCGCGTGTGGTGAACATGCTTTTTATAGCATACCCCATGACAGGGTTCGAAATATAATGATATATATAATTTTATTATCTTTCAGGAGACTATTCATGTTCTATGTTTCATTATGTTTATCACTAATATAAAATTATTACACTTATAATATTTAAGAGCGTGACATGTTGTCACATTCTGTGTTTTTAATAATAATTAAATTTTTCTCATGGTCAAAAGTCCATAAAATGAATCTAATCCGACCCTCAAGGGATATGGGTCGACTTTTAGTCATCCAATAGAATTTTTTCATGTGTTAGGGTAATTTTATAATCTTACTTTTACCCTTAATTACGTGATTTACCTTTAACTGCAATAAATAAAAATTACCGTAGTTACTATTCATAATATCAAAAAAATAAAAGTAACCTATTAACATAATTTGGACCCACTTAATTCAAAGACGGAATTAATTTTTTTAAATTCAAAACAGAGAAGTTTCAGTAATTAATTTAAAATTAATCACGTTGGTATGAAAACGGGTTTTAAATGTTAAAACATTGCAAAAGATTGAAATGATTTTTGCTATAAATTGAATGTAAAATCAATGATAATGACATACATTATATAAAATGTTAAAAATATATTATATTTATACTTTAAAGTCATTAAATATTATAATTTAACCATATAAATTATTACGATGAAAAAAGATGTTTTTAATTAAAATATATCGTGTTTTTACTAATCATTAAAATATGAATGTTGTCAGAATAATATGAAAATTTTATCCAAAGTAAATTTTTATATCCTGATTCCAAAGAAGAATTCTATTTTTTGATATTGAACTTATAAACCTGTTAAAAATTATAATTAATGTGGGTGCACCATCAAAAGGTGGCAAAACTGCATTTTTTTAAAAATAGTTATTTTACTAGAAAGAATTATCTTTTTCTCATACCATGTTCAATAAAATGTGTAAGATGAATAATAATGTTATAAAATTTTAAAATGTAGTTAATACTATTCATAACGGCTAGTCTATTATAATATTATAACTATATATCATTGTTTAGTGAAACCCGATATTGCGTACTACACACGCCATCGAGGAAGGTCACGATTGCGTGTATCGTAAGCCAAGTAAGGGTTGCGTGTAGTGAAAGACTCCTTTGTAGTTGCATATAATATAATCCAACCATATTTTATTTGTAAATTTAATATATATATATATATGTATACAATCAATGTTGTGTAGAATATCTACTATCAAACGAACATGAAATTATGTTAACACAATCCAATAATAGTGTTTCGTATACTAAAAGATAATATGGTGTTGTGTATAGCACAAGATAATCGTGGTGTAGTGTAAAAAATAAGATATTAAAGAGATTAAAATGAATATATCTCATAAAATCTCAGGGTTTTACATGCTGATAAGTGTGAAAAGTCCTGTATGAAATGCCTCTAGTATCCTGTCACCCCAATAAAACTCCCCACCTCTAAGACGTTTTTCAGCTGCACTCAGGAAACCTCAGCTCTCAATTTTTTAGGGACTATTGAAACTCCTTCCTTTGAGATAAAATGACCCAAGAAGTGAATTTTATCCTTCCAAAAGGGGAATGTTGAGATCATAAAATGTAACTGATGCTAACTCAGTGTACTCAAAACGATCTCAAGATGGGTAGCATGGTCGTTTCGAGTGTGAGAGTACACCAAGATATCGTCCACAAAGGCCACCATTAAAGAGACCATGTATGGATGTAACACTCGATTCATTAGCGCCATGAAAACCACAGGCGCCTTCCTGAGTCCAAACGATATAACCATGTACTCTTATAGACCATACCTACTCTAGAAGGCTGTGAGAGGTATATCAGATGGTCTAACGTGAAACTGATGATAATAGGAGCTCAAGTAGATCATTGAGAACACCTGGGATCCTCAAATCTTATCAAAGGGACCATAAATCTGATGAAATGGATATTGATTCTTGATCGTCAACTATTTCAGCTTTTGATAATCCACACAAAGCCTGGCTGTATTTTCTGCCTTCTTCGGAAACAGTACAGGTGAACTCCAAGGGGATGTACTAGGTCATATGAAACCCATGGCCTGCAACTCCTCAAACAGTTTCCTGAGCTCTGATAACTCTAGTGTAGCCAACCTATATGTCGGAATGGACACCGGTGTTTCCCCTAGCACAAGCTCAATAGAAAATTCAAACTCACGCTTTGGAGGAAAACCTGAAAAGTCATCTTGAATGATATCTCTGAAATGATACACCATTGGAGGAAAGTGTAACTGTGATATCCACTTTTCATATAGATAAAGACTAGAAATATGGGTTGTAACTGCTCCCAACCCTTCTTTCACTGGACCCACTCTTCACGTATAAACATACCACTTGCCCTTATGAAGAAAAGATCTACCCTCTGGTGTTATGAAACTCATCCTACTACGATAACAGTCAACGACTACCTTGAAGGGAACTAACTTGTCCATTCTGAGAATGAAATCATAGCTTGTCATCCTTGGGACATAATGGTCCCACAGAAATTGACGCCCACTAACCTCTAGAGGGAACTCCTTTCACTATCACTTACTAGATGTTCTTGTCCCCAACGGTGTGTCTAGCATCATGATTTCAGCAGATGAAAAGATACAGAGCCCATGGATCTCCAAAATAGCAATAGATATAAAGCTATGTGTAGAACCATTATCGAAAAGAGTTGAAGATAAAATCGAGGAAACTCGGATTAGTCCTCGAACTGTAGAGGTGCAAGGTTACTAATCTTGATGGGTCTGTTCTACTTCAAAAGTCTAGCCCGCTCCGTGGTCCTGTGACCCTGCCTAACTACTCTATGTTGATCGACCCTGCAATCACTGGTATCCCAGTGACTGACCACGATGGTTGTGACCTACACCTTGTCCTGAACGACCGGAAGAACTATAGTTACCAAACAAGTGAGAAACTGGTGGAGTTTCTCCTGTATGAGGGGTCATAGATGAACACTGGTCACCGAATGCTAGTGAGAAGTCATGAAAAAAGAACTGATGGTGTAACAACATTCCACATGATTGGCACTCCACCGGGTCTCTCTGGCACTTGATCCTCGTATGCCCGCTTATCCCGCATAGGTAGCACACCACCTGGCTACCGGAAGATGTATCCCACCTACTTGGATCTCCCCTTGTAGTCTCCCTACGACGCTTCTGGATATCATCTAGCGATGTACTATCTCTGGATGTCGAGCTGCACTGGCTCACAAGTTCGGATTCCCTCAGATTCTACTCTGTGATCAGTGCCTGATTGATGATTGAAGTGATAGAAGTCAACCTAAAGATATTTACCGGAGATGGAATGTCATGTTTGAGGCTATCCTTGAACTTCCTATTGAGGAATAACCCATCTCCACCGAGGAAGGGTGTGAAATGCTGACACTCGGTGAAATGAGATGAATAATCTGCAACCGATTGGGTAACATACTCAAGGCTCATAAACTCCCAGGCTCGGTCAGCGATCAGGGTCTTCCGATAGAAGTATTCATAGAAGATGCACTGGAACTCCTCCAAATCCATAACCTGGTGATGAACCTCCTATGAGAACACATACGACAATCTCTTGGCATAATCTCGCATGATATAGGTTCCAAGCATGACTCTCCTCTCTGGAGGAGTCTCTAAATGCTCAAAGATCATCAGCATGGCTTCTAGCCATGAATCTCCACCCAGAGTTCCTCCTTCCCCTGAGAAAGTTTGATGATGCTGCTGTTGGAAGACACACGTCAAATCATCCATCGACGGGGCATGAGGCATCGCTCCCTGAAAGGTCTGCATGATACTCAAGAAGCAATCCCTAAACTGTGCATCAACACCGGTAACAGGTATACCTGCTGGTTCCAAGACTGGCATAATAGGAGGATCTACTGGTTGTCCCTGATCATTCATGTATGGTGTCTGATCACCGCCAAGAAACTAGAGTACAACTGGAGGACGTCTCAGTTGCAGGACTACACAAGTTCAAGCACACACATTAGATCATGATTATCAAGGACTGAAAAACAAGGATTGTAAGAAGGAAACAGGTTAAATAAAGCACTCGTGTTTTACCAAACATGACTACATGGTTTGTACATTTCCTACATGGAATGTTTCCATATGTCATTTACATGGGTATGTACTCCCACCTAAACTGTTCGCGTAACACCCAAGACACACAGTGTGTTGTCTGAACACATGGAGTGTACATGAGTCCCCTTTTCCTACATTAGTCCTTCTACACAGTTAAGAAACATGACTCTCCTAATTGAAGACTACATGGAGTTTTTGTAGAGACCCGAAGCATGATGTACATGGACATTACATTAATTTTGTGGAATACTTAGTACATAACAAAAACGCACACACAAGGATTGTAATAGTTTTGTGTCTTTGGAAACTCGGAATATAATCTTTTAATAGTGGTGAAAGCTCTTCAACATCTCCCTTAAAGATATTATTTTTTTTACCTAAAACCTTTCTTTATATCCTGGGGAAAATAAAACATAAAAGGGAGAGATCAAATTCTCAGTAAGGGTAAACAAAATAAATATCAATCACATCATTTTCATAAGAACATAACATTTTGGAAATCTTAACCTGTAAAAGAGAGCATAATTTCATAACATGGGATAAATCATAGTAGTGAAATGAAATCCCAATAATCATAACATAAAACATGAATCTTTGTGGCATACACACATAATCATAGAGAATCATTTCTTATTAGTCAAGACTCATTTCCAAGACAATCTTAGTGGAAAAAGTCCCTTTCTGAACCGAGTCACCCTCGTTTCAGTCCTGTTTCACTGAACCGGTATAACCTACCATTACAGCCATGTCTATCTCATGAGATATAAAATCATTACCCAATGCATTGGAGGGAGATATAGGTCCCACCCATCTCATAATGATACCATTCTTATGTGTGCCACAAAATCAAAAAACCATACATCATAGCATAACCCATGTAATAAAAATGGGAATCTTAAACATCGTGACATCATAAAAAAATTCATATAAGATAAAGGAATTCATAAAAATATAATTCCATCACAACATAATCAAATCAATGTAATAATAGGGATAAAAACAGAACCCTTTATTATCTTAGATGGAAAATAATTTTGATAAAACACTTGAACTCCATTCTTGAGGAAAATATCCTTTCTACTTCAAAAACATTTTCCTTTATTAACATGTCATACAATTTTAATCTAAAAGAAGTTGATTAAAAATAAACATGAAAACTTTTAATGTGAGCTTCTTGGAAGTAATGTTTTAAAAATCCATTCATGCCGTATAAGTTAAAAATAACATTCTTCTCTTACTTTTGTTGGAAAAGTCAAAAAAGTACCTCGTACGAAAAACGACAAAAGATTCCTTTCATATATTTTACTAAAAACTCATCAAAGGGTAAAATTGGATATAATCTATTTTAGAATGATGTAAATATTATATATTTAGGAAACATGGATGTGGATCATAAGATGCACCCTAGTAAATTTCAAAATATAAACAATCTCGGATAAAAATGAGATTGTGATATTTCCCTTACCTTAGGTCTGATATGCTTCATAAGTGTCCGAACCTCCTGTATAATGATCTAAATAATGTCATTGACTTATTCAAGAATCATAATCATTGTTATAATATCATATATGGTTCACTTATGACTTTATATTACCTGTTCTTTTGTAAATTCCATGTTAAAGAGCGTTTTGGGTAAAATTGTTTCATTTGTCGTCTGTGTTTTGACTTGTAATTATTCATATGATTAATTAGATCATGATTACTTAATTCCAGAATATAAAACATGATTTATATATATATATATATATTCAGAATATACATATATATAATAAATCAGTAAATGGAATGAAATACACCGTTCATGGAGACGGTAGGCCGTACGTACGCATGAACGCTGTTTTCGTTTCCTTATTGAGTTGAACGGAATTAAGTAGATGACATACATATATATACACATAAATACAGTATCAATATTATGTCATATATTTAATTATTATTTATTACTTATTATATATACTTTATAATCATTCATGAATGGTTAAAGTGGAGAATGAATTTCATCGCGTCGTGGAGACGGTAGTTCATACGTACGCACGAGCGATGATATCATTCTCATGATCGTGGAACTGTATTGGAGTGTATGTATACTATTTCATAATCAATATCACTTTAAAATAATAATATATAGTTATTATTTACACCATTATACCCATCCAAGTAAGGTGGTGGTGGAAAATAGATTTCACCACGGCGTGGAGACGATATTCCGTACGTACGCACGCGTGGTGATTTCGTTTTCCGTAGGATGGATAGATGGTGAAATAAGATTTTTTCATACATATAATAACATATCAGTATAAGAGTTATACTTCTGTTATTAATTCATAATGAAACAACCTACGAAGAAGAAGTGGAAGAAGAAATAAAGGTGAAAGAATTGGTAACAGAAATTACCTCTTCTTTGAAGCGCCTCTTTGAGACCTCCTCTTGGGACACTAAAATTGGTCATTGAGGAAGACCAGAACCTCTAGGATGTTTCTAGGGAAGTGTAGAAGAGAATTTGGCAGGGGTTTTCCGAGCATGAAGGCTCAAAGTTGTGTGAGGATGAGAGGGAGGAGGTGCCCTTTTATAAGGGAGGAGAGGGGCACCTTTGGAATAACTAAAAATATTATTTTATTATAAAGTCAAGTTCGGTTTTAAATAGCTCCAAATTGATTTATTTAGAGGATAAGGTGGGGAGGGGTCGAAATCCTCTCATCCAATATAAATTAGACAAGTTTAGGTTCCTATTATATCCATATCATTTAGATTTAACATTAAGTTAAATGATTTTACTTTTACCGTGTCTTCTTGTGTTCTTATACTATAAGGTTAATAAACTTACTATAAGAAGCCAAAAGAACCCAAAGTTGTTTATTATTAATATATATAACCTTATGTAAGTCATTTGGCCGAACCGTAGATTTTTAGGAATAAAATAGAAATTAATAATATAATATTTGTTTTAAAAACTATTTTATGTCAATTTTGACACTATTTAGTAATTGATTTTTTTGAAAATCATAACAGAATTATAAGTTCAAAAAAAGTTATTTAAATCAATAATAACATGTAATATTAAC
This sequence comes from Viscum album, assembly GCA_963277665.1. NCBI lineage: Eukaryota > Viridiplantae > Streptophyta > Magnoliopsida > Santalales > Viscaceae > Viscum > Viscum album. The sequence continues at coordinate 784,681,144 of OY728151.1, forward strand.
CCAGAAAATTAGTAGAATTCATAAAAAGTCTGAAATTATATTTATTTGGGTATTTATAACATCAATTATGTCAATATTTCCTTAATAAGATAATTACTACATCATCGTTGTGTCATAAATAAATTAAATTATTTAATTTATATAAATTAAAAATAAAATACCATTATGTAGGAAATATTCTTAGCTTTATAATTAATATTTATAGTCGAATTAATCTTATGTGTAACCCTATATTGAAAATGTTTTATTAAATAAACATTGATTTTAACTCTTTTAACTCTTCTTTGAATTAAATAATAATAAATGTCCTAATCTAATTCAAGTGGGCCTAAATGGTCATATTTTATTCCTAAGTTTTTTTTTGGTCGAATTATACTTATCCAATAGAATTAGAACATGTGTTAAGGTAATAATAATATCATTTGTACCCTTAATTACTCTATTTACTTTTAACCGAGGTAAAAAAAAGTAAAAAGTTACTATTCACCAAAAAATTATTTTCATCTCATTGAACCACATTTTACATACTGACATCAACCGTGTATCTCAGATTTTTGAAATACCACTCACAGAAGCGGTAAAATTAAGTTTTATGAACAATTCAGTTTTTTTAACTACCACTTAGTGGTTTCATTATTCATCAAAAATTGAAAGTTTTCAGAAAAATTCAAAAAATTAGGCCTAAGCTATATTTGATATTATGAACTCAAAAATGATGTCTATTTTACCAAATTCAAAACATATCATTTGCATTAACTAATTTAAAAATTAATTTCCGTCGTCAAAACAAATAGCAGGTTTTTAAGAGATATTAACTATCAAAAGATTAAAACTTGTTTATAACTGGTTTAAATGTATAATTACATCCAATGACCAACATTGTATTAAATTGTAAAAATATATTCTAAATATAATTTAAAACCACTCAAATTATCAATTTATCACTATTAATTATTTCGATTAAAAAATTGTTTTTAATTAAAATTTAGGAATTTTCACTATTCATCAGAATATGAATGTTATCTGAAAAGTACCAAAATTTCACCTTAGGCTAAATTCGATACTATGAATCCAAAAATGAATTCCATTTTTAGAGATAAAATTTCTAAAATTTTAAAAGGTGGTTATTATTATTCATAACGGCTAGTTTTAATACTATTTTAATAGCATATCGTTGTTTAGTGAAACTCGGTATTGCGTACTACACACGCTATCGAGGAAGGTCGTGATTGCGTGTAATACAAGTCAAGTCAAGGATGTGTGTTGAGCAAGCTCCTTTTGGTGTAGCGTACAACACAAGACATTAATGAAATTAAAAAGAATATTTTTCATAAAATCTCGGTGTGTTACATTCTACCCCCCTTAAAATGAATTTCGCCCTCGAAATTCGCCGGGGTTATAAATGGTTTACTATTCAAAAATATCTTTGATAGAAACCCACATCGTAAAAAGGAATACCAAAACTAATCTTTAAAAACAAAAGTATGAAAACGTAACGGTTACCCAAATAAACTAATCAATGGGTTTCCACATAGGTGAAAATATGGATATGGAAGAAAAATATAACCATCATGTTCTGATGGAGAGTGGTAGAGAACATGGCTATGGAAAAGACAAAAATCACAAATCCATAAATTTGTGACGATCTAAGGTACCATCTGATTAATCAGATATAAGAGCACTAGGACAACATTTTTGGTTTTCTAGATCATTTCCCTAAAGTTGAAGAATTTGAATTAGAATAAATACTTATTTTATTTTGGTACAATCTCACTGTTGTTCATGCCTTGAAAAATTTCCACTTAATCTCTTAAATAAATGATGTTGAATTTGTTATTTGTGAAGTGTTAGCAGATCATGTGATAGAATGACGGGTCATTCCATCTGTCTCAAACAAATGGTTAGCAAAAGTTATTAAATATACATAAGTCATTCTATAGTGAGATTAATCATATATGGTTCCTAAAATGGACTTATACTTCATATATCATACTGATTAATATAATAAAACTAGTTTCTACTAAACAGGGACTTCCTGTAGGCCAGTGGTAGGCGATAAAGGCCATTCACACTTCGGTTGTGGGTTCGATTCCCATAGCCTTGTCCGACGCGATGGGCTGTCGCCCGTCCTGCAGGTTTTCCTTTTTCTAAAGCTATATTACTATAACATCCCATCAATAATAACGAAAAACATTTTATCCTAACTTATGTCCAACATAATCCATTCTAATCTTTAGGATTATTTAAAATACATCGGTCCAAGTTCATAGTATAAAGAAAATGATTACTTGAAATGTCACAGAAAAATCACGTGAATGCCATCATTTATCCCGCATATATCATAAGATATATCTTGTTTGTCAAATTACAATCATGTATTCTCTTGAAGAATGAATACCCATTAAACCTTAGTGAAAACATGAATGCAGTTAAAAGTTAACACTTTCCACATACCAAAATCCAAAAATTATATATACTCAATCCATTACATAACCTTCTCCTTATATCAGTAATGAGCTCATGAATACTATCAAACATTTAATTTTCTCCTTATCCCTTCATTATGCGCATATCATCAATATTCCATAAATATTTGAATATCCTTTAATGGATACTGCTACCATTTATCATACACTTTCAAAACACAACGAAAGACAGCAGTGTAACAATCCTTAGATGTCTCTTTATTCCATAGTACCATGAGATTACTTATACAACAGTACACTTGATAAACATGTAATCATTCCACTACATTCTTAAACCATTGACCGAGCATCAACAATTCTTTCATCTCACATATCATTTGTAGTCTCTTCATCATCATCAACATAAATACTACCCATACGACCATACTGATTCCCTTCATGAGACTTTCCCTTAGGGCATTGGTTTGCATAATGCCCGTACATTCCACATTTAAAACATTTTACCATTGTTGATGTTGTAGAAATACCATTATCCTCATCCATGGTGTTAATTGAACCTTTTACTTTGCACTTACTGGATTTGTGTCCTTTTTTTCCACACCCAAAGCATCTTCCACTTCCCTTGAAAAATTCTCCTCGATGCCTCTTCCCACAAGATTTACATAGTGGAAATTTAACATTCTTTCCTCTATGATCATCATGAAACTCCATCTTTATCTTATTAGCTGAGTCAGGAAACATACCAAATTTGAGATTATTGATCATATTATGAGATTGATGATTCTACACAATAAAGATGGTTGGACTTCCAAATCACATTTCATTTGGTTTCTCATGAAGAATATATCATTCCAATTTCCATAATATCCTCCATTATCGTGAATCATCTTGTTTCCAGCCAATTTCTAAAACCCAAAAAAAATACTGTTAGAGGAAAAAATCATAATAAATGGGGAGTAACTTCAATATCTAACATCTTAGGTTAAATTCTATGATTGTTACCATAGTTCTAGGACTATATCCTATACGTATACTTATCATTAGGGAATCCCTAGACATACCTTAGAAATATTTCTAAGGATCTCACTAATGTTCTCAAATCCTAGTTTCCAAAGGTTGACTAAACCATTCCTCTGATACCAACTGTAGAGACCCGAAGCTTGATGTACATGGACATTACATTACTTTTGCGGAATACTTAGTACATAACAAAAACACACACACAAGGATCGTAATAGTTTAGTGTCTTTGGAAACTCGGAATATAATTTTCTAATCGTGGTGAAATCTCTTCAACATCTCCCATAAAGATATTCCTTTTTTTTACCTAAAACATTTCTTTATATCCTGGGGAAAATAAAACATAAAAGGGTGAGCTAAAATGCTCAGTAAGGGTAAACAAAAGAAATATCAATCACATCATTTTCATAAGAACATACATTTTGGAAATATTAACCTGCAAAAGAGAGCATAATTTCATAACATGGGATAAATCGTATTAGTGAAATGAAATACCAATAATCATAACATAAAACATGAAACGTTGTGGCATACACACATAATCATAGAGAATCATTTCTTATTAGTCAAGACTCATTGCCAAGACTATCTTAGTGGACAAAGTCCCTTTCTGAACTGAGTCACCCTCGTTTCAGTCCTGTTTCACTGAACCGGTATAACCTACAATTCCAGCCATGTCTACCTCATGAGATATAAAATCTTTACCCAACGCATTGGAGGGAGATAGAGGTCCCACCCATATCATAATGATACCATTCTTATGTGTTCCACAAAATCAGAAAACCATACATCATAGCATAACCCATGTAATAAAAATGGGAATCTTAAACATCATGACATCATAAAACAATTAATATAAGATAAAGGAATTCATAAAAATATAATTCCATCAAAACATAATCAAATCAATGTAATAATAGGGATAAAAACAGAACCCTTTATTATCTTAGATGCAAAATAATTTTGATAAAACACTTGAACTCCATTCTTGAGGAAAATATCCTTTCTACTTCAAAAAATTTTTCCTGTTTTAACATGTCATAGAATATTAAACTAAAAGAAGTTGATTAAAAATAAACTTGAAAACATTTAAAGGAAGATTCTAGGAAGTAATGTTTTAAAAATCCATTCATGCCGTATAAGTTAAAAAAACATTCTTCTCGTACTTTTGTCGGAAAAGTCAAAAAGTACCTCGTACGAAAAACGACAAAATATTCCTTTCATATATTTTACTAAAAACTCACTAAAGGGTAAAATTGGATATAAACTATTTTAGAATTATGTAAATATTATATGTTTAGGAAACATGGATGTGGATGATAAGATGCAGCCCAGTAAATTCTAAAATATAAACAATCTCGGATAAAAATGAGATTGTGATATTTCCCTTACCTTAGGTCCGATATGCTTCGTAAGTGTCTGAACCTCCTGTATAATGATTTAAATAATGTCATTGACATATTACAGAATCATACTCATTGTTATGAAATCATATATGGTTCACTTATGACTTTATATTATCCATTCTTTTGTAAATTCCATGTTAAAGAGCGTTTTGGGTAAAATTGTTTCATTTGTCGTCCGTGTTTTGACTTGTAATTATTCATTTGATTACATAGATAATGATTACGTAATTCAAGAATATAAAACATGATTTATATATATATATATTCATAATATACATATATATAATAAATCAGTAAATGGAATGAAATACACCGTTCATGGAGACGGTAGGCCGTACGTACGCATGAACGCTGTTTTCGTTTCCTTATTGAGTTGAACGGAATTAAGTAGATGACATACATATATATACACATAAATCCAGTGTCATTATTATGTCATATATTTCATTATTACTTATTATATATACTTTATAATCATTCATGAATGGTTAAAGTGGAGAATGAATTTCATCTCGTCGTGGAGACGGTAGCCCGTGCGTACGCACGAGCGATGATATTGTCCTCATGATCGTGGAACTGTATTGGAGTGTATGTATACTATTTCAGAATCAATATCACTTTAATATAATAATATATAGTTATTATTTACACCATTATACCCATCCAAGTAAGGTGGTGGTGGAAAATATATTTCACCACGGCGTGGAGACGGTATTTCGTATGTACGCACGCGCGGTGATTTCATTTTCTGTAGGATGGATAGATGGTGAAATAGGATTTTTTCAAACTTATAATAACATATCCGTATATGAGTGATACATATGTTACTACTTAATAATGAGACAACCTAAGAAAAAGAAGTGGAAGAAGAAATAAAGGTGAATGAATCGGTAACCGAAATTACCTCTTCTTTGAAGCGCCTCTTTGAGACCTCCTCTTAGGGAACTAAAATTGGTCTTTGAGGAAGACCAGAACCTCTAGGATGTTTCTAGGAAAGTGGAGAAGAGAATTTGGCAGGGTTTGTCCGAGCATGAAGGCTCAAAGTTGTGTGAGGAAGATAGGGAGGAGGATCCCTTTTATAAGGGAGGAGAGGGGCACCTTTGGAATAACTAAAAATATTATTTTATTATAAAGTAAATTTCGGTTTTAAATAGCACCAAATTGATTTATTTCTAGGCTAAGGTGGGGATGTGTCGAAATCCTCTCATTCAATAGAATTAAGACAAGTTTAGGATCCTATTTTAACCTTATCATTTATATTTAACATTAAGTTAAATAATTTTACTTTTACAGTGTCTTCTTGTGTTTTTCTACTATAAGGTAAATAAACATACTATAAGAAGCCAAAAGAAACCCAAGTTGTTTATTATTAATATATATAACTTTATAAAATTATTTGGCCGATCCTTAGATTTTTAGGGAAAAAATAAAAATTAATAATATAATATTTGTTTTAAAAACTATTTTATGTCAATTTTGACACTATTTAGTAATTGATTTTTGTGAAAATCATAACAGAATGATAAGTTCAAAAAAAGTTAATTAAATCCATAATAACATGTCATATTAACCTAGAAAATTAGTGTAATTCATAAAAATTCTCAAATTATATTTATTTGGGTATTTATAACATCAATTATGTCAATATTTCATTAATAAGATAATTATTGCATCATCGTTGTGTCATTAATAAATTAAATTATTTAATGTATAAAAATTAAAAATAAATAAACTTATGTAGGAAATATTTTTAGATTTCTAATGAATATTTATAGTCGAATTTATCTTATGTATAACCCTATATTAAAAATGTTTTATTAAATAAACTTTGATTTTAACTCTTTTAACTCTTCTTTGAATTAAATAATAATAAATGTCCTAATCTAATTTAAGTTGGCCTAAATGGTCATATTTTATTCCTAAGTTTGTTTTTGATCGAATTACACTTATCCAATAGAATTAGGACATGTGTTAGAGTAATAATAATATCATTTCTACCCTTAATTACCCTATTTACTTTTAACCGTGTTAAAAAAAAGTAAAACGTTACTATTCACCAAAAAAATATTTTCATCTCATTGAACCACATTTTACATACTGACATCAACTGTGTCTCTCGGATTTTTGAAATTCCACTCTCAGAAGCGGTAAAACTTTGTTTTATGAACAATTCAGTTTTTTTAACTACCACTTAGTGGTTTCACTATTCATCAAAAATTGAATGTTTTCAGAAAAATACCAAAAATTAGGCCTAAGCTATATTTGATATTATGACCTCAAAAATGATGTATATTTTACCAAATTCAAAACTTATTAGTTTCATTAACTAATTTAAAAATTAATTCCCGTCGTCAAAACAAATAGCGTGTTTTTAAGAGATAATAACTTTCAAAAGATTGAAACTTGTTTATAACTGGTTTAAATGTAGAATTACATCCAATGACCAACATTGTATTAAATTGTAAAAGTATATTCTAAATATACTTTAAAACAACTAAAAATAACAATTTATCACTATTAATTATTTCGATTAAAATAATTGTTTTTAATTAAAATTTAGTAATTTTCACTATTCATCAGAATATTAAAGTTATCTGAAAAGTACCATAATTTCACCTTAGGCTAAATTCGATACTCCGAATCCAAAAATGAAGTCCATTTTGAGAGATAAAATTTCTAAAATTTTAAAAGGTGCTTATTACTATTCATAATGGCTAGTTTTAATAATATTTTAATAGCATATCGTTGTTTAGTGAAATTCGGTATTGCGTACAACACACACTATCGATGAAGTTTACGATTGCGTGTAATACAAGGCAAGTCAAGGATGCGTGTTGAGCAAGCTCCTTTTGGTGTAGCGTACAACAAAAGACATTAATGAAATTAAAAAGAATATTTTTCATAAAATCTCAGGGTGTTACAGTTTTCAAGGTAGCCACGTTGTGTAGAGGACAAGATTCACCTAGCCCGTGTTGTTAGTAACACGATCGAACACATGGCTCAAACTACACAGCGTGTTCAGGACAGACAATGCTTGTATGCGAAAGGATAACATTGACCCGTGTTTTTCATGACACGGACGAGTACATGGGTCAAACTACATGGTGTGTTCATGGTGGAAACAACATGTATATAAAGAGACTCCACCATCCCATGTTGTTAGCTACATGGCCGGGTTCCTAGGATTATACTACTTGGCATGTTTAATGCGAACACAATGTCTTTCCATCAGAAATTTCCCATCCCATGTCCCTACCCACATGGCATACGACACGGTGAGAGACTAGACAACGTGTACATAAAGTACAAGGCCTGTACCTAAAAAAAATTGTTTCTTCCTGAACAAAAGAACACATGGTATCTACTTAAGATTACACTGCGTGTATTCTGGGGTTTCCCTGACAGTAAGACTCAGAAACTACTCTGGAACCCAAAAAACACCGAAACAAGCATTGAAAATGGAAAATTCCTATCCGTGAGGGCCCATACTCCTCGTGAATCAATGTTTGACATCATATACAGGTTATAAAAAAGAAAACAGTGCAATGATCCTCCAAATTCCGGTCCATGAGGGCCAATATCACCTCAAAAACCAAAGTTTTCATTCATTCAAAAAAAATATTACACAAAATACCCTATCAAAGAACAGGTATTTCTATCAAGGAATCTATCACAACAGCAAGAATATTATACACAACATCTATCACAATATCATGTAGTCAATAATGAATCCTAGATGGCATGGCAGGAATGCATGACATGTGATTTCTAAAAAATGCCTATATGATGAATGAGATGATTTTCCCTCATCTCATCAGGTTGCAACATAAATATAACCTTCATAATATCAATGCTAACAGAATAATACAAGTGAATCACTCAAGGTGAAATCAAATCAACTATAATAATTTATAATGGAAAAAAATTTCATTTAATGAGGTAGATCGGTTTTTTCCAGTACACAGGTTAGCTACTCCCACACACAACTTATTAACAAGTACCTATTCCTTCCTTTCCCAGGATAAAGTCTCCAAAAATGAATAAAGTTAATAGAATCACCTTTGATACCAAATGTAACAACTATGTCACAATGTCAGCATGAACACCCCACCCTAACATGGTTGTCGAGTCCCGTCCCACCAGGTACCATCAGTTTACATGCAGACACGTTGTGGTCCCCACCAAAGGGTCCACCCATATGCTTGAATGGGTCATCTGACTATTGATTGTCCCCACAGGCCAACACATGTCCGTTCCAATTTGTTTTGTCCTCACTCACACACACCCTTAAAAAAACATTCCAGAAGGTCACCAATCCTAATAACTACTCTAGGCCAAGAACGCTTAACTATGGAGTTTTAACCTGGTAGACTCCTAAAAAAAAGGTACACCTTGTTGAAATGAGTCATAACATTTATCCATTTTACCTCTTATCATTTTTGGGGGTGTTACAATTACCCCTCCTTTATAGCACAACGTCCTCGTTGTGGGCCCTATATAACAACCTAGGCAGTGCACCGCACTTAAAGCTGGGTACGACCTCTGATACCACTTTGTAACATCCCGGATCCAGAAGCCACCAAGAGGTGCCCTGTACTCAATTGGTCAATGGCCTCAAGCGCATTTCCCTAAATTCCATAGGCTGCCAACTAGCAACAAGGGACTTTGTTGTGATGGTGGGGAAACTATGCCCCCATTGTTAGAGTACACAACAAATGTAAACAGATATACAATAGCAGTAGCAGTAATAATACCCAAAAATAGTAACAATAGAGTAATGATAAATAAACAACTATAGCATAAATATATAAAAATGATTCATGATACATATATGTCCAAGAAGGCATCCAAACAAGTCACAACGCTGAATATAGTACTAAACGAAAGTACAAAAGGAAAACATATAAACAAATTGTCATCATCGCAAGCCTCGACTTAGTCCAATGCTCTCCAACTCCAATGCAATCAAGTACTTAATGTCAAATGGGGCATTCCATTGTCTATACCTACAGCAATATAATCTGTTTGGGCCCAAAATAATGACCCAAATAGGGTGTGAGACTAAAAACCAGTAGGCAACCACTCGAAGATCTGTGCCTAACAGTCAGTGAGTATATGGTACGGTAAAATTATAGAATGTAGTAAACATGAACCACTCTGTAGAAAATGCAATCCAAGGTTTCAATATCATGAAGCATCTAAGCAATTAGCCAACACAATATGTAACCCTATAGGCATTAATCATATCCTAACCCCTATGGTTTAACCCAATAAGTACAAGCAACCCTATGCGAAGGACACACAGTCTCACCCTAATTGTTCAGCTATAGTACATGCTCTTTGAGGAAGCACAGACTGTCAATTCCCCCTATATTCTCATATCATACTAAAGGTTCTCTAGGGAAGCACTCAACATCAATTCCAATTATGGTCTGCGTCAAGGAACTACAAACACTCTAGGGAAGCAATCTACATCAATTCCCCATGTGGTCTCACATCGTATAATTATAAAGACACTATGGAGAATCCCTCAATTTCATTTCTCTCTATGGTCTATACACCAGGTTCCCACAGCCCTCTGTAAGTCAAGAATGTGTAGTAGATAATAATGGCCATGGTAAACCTCATGAACTACTTGTCTAGAATTCTACAGCACAATAACATAAGAGAACAACAGTCACACCATCCTACAATACTAGGCAATCGAAAGTAAACATTATCCTACCTGGAAAACGAAACCCAAAGGTCAAGACAGGAAAAAACATGCATGCAAATTACATCCAAGCATAGAAACGCACTTTATTAATAATCAATTATCATCTACTTAGACATACCAGCATAGAAGAGAAAAAATAGGGCTCAAACGGTAAACGCGCAATACCTCGTTCATGGGTATTGGGAAAAATTGCACACATAACTCAACGACATCCAATAGAAATTCAAAAACCACCTATCTCAGGGTTATTAGATAAATATAATTGAACCTCGAAGATTGAATCTACATAAAACACCGTAGATCTAATAAAACGTCTAAAACGGTCAACCCATGATAACTTGGAAAATAAAAGGAATCCGGAATCGAGGTTCCAGCAGAAGAGAGAACTCACAGATTTGATTGCAACTCAATCAACAGTGTTCGAATTGGCTGACAAATGGAGGCTCAAGGGACCTTCAATGTTCCACGGCAACTCGGTGCTCTCGGATTAACGAATCCTAGAGGAGTTGTGTTTTGTCCGTCATACGTGACCGTGGTGCGTATAATGAAAAAAAAAACAAAATACAAAGCGTGTACTTTTGGAGTACACGTCATGTACGTGCTGTTTCTGTACTCCACATTAGGCGGCCTTTAGTTCATCACACATGGTCATGTGCATGGACACTACACGGCCAGCACACGGCTACCCCTGGTAACTGAGTACACGGCATATACTAATAATTTACATGGCGTATACATAAAAAATTTCCAAAAACTATTTTTTTCTCAAAAACTCCAGGAAAAAGGAAAACATACCTGAAAATAAGGTACAGGTTCTTACAATAATAACATAAGCATTGAGTCTTGAAATGATTTGAAAATCAAAATGGTAGGAATATATTCATTTTTTTAAATGACTGAAATTTTAAAAATGAAATAATTAGAATTGTGTATACATGGTAAGAGAATATATGTGATATTAATGTTATATTTTTAAAAAGAACTATATTTTTTTTATTTAATACCTTCCAAAGAAAATGTGTTTCATTGGTACACTCATTCATATTAGGTGACCCTAACCATTTGGTTCCAATGAATTATCCTATGGAAGGAAAAAATATTATACATGACCCCAACCATTAGGTACCTATATTTGATGTGATATTTTGGTTACACATAGCACAAAAATCATATCCAATGGGATGAAAAGGAATAGAAATGGGAGAATTCATATGGTGGATTTGGATAGAGTGATATAGACATAAATATATAAATATTTTTATCTCATATGATTTACATAATTTCCTACCAGATATAGTTATGAATTATGTTATGAGATCTGTTTAGATGATTCATGATGAAATATTAACCCTGGCCCGCTAATGGATTTGATGAAATTTAAAATTGGACTTAATTTTAAGGAGATATTATTTATTTAAAATAATTATTAAATAAAATAAGAACCTGACACTAAAATAATAAAAGATACCATTATAGATAAAATTTAATCTTCATCAAGATTCACATTGAGATATGTTTTAATACATAAAATCTATACATAAGTAATTTACTAGACTTTTATAGAAACATAATCATTGAATTTATAAGGATGTAAAATTCCATGTAAAAGAGTAATGAATAACTATGTAACCAAATATTAGAGTTTTTAAACTATATACTTTCGTATTAAATTTGACCGATGAATATTTAGTCTCTGCTCATGCACTCAATATTATTTGTTATTTAAATTAATTAGATGAAACTGTAGTGACCATAATTAATTGATATGGATATGGAATTCGTTTTTATTAAACAATGAAAATATTCTGATGGTTTGAATTAGTTTAATTAAAATTTTCATTTATGTTATAAATGATTTGAAGATAGTTGAAATGGGTAGGATATTTCCATGTTTTTATTTCTTATTAATAGTTTAAATAGGTAAAAGGTAAACTTTTGAAATGAAATTTTATTATATGGTCCTAAAATATAATATTCCAATAACCAGAAATTTTTCTGTGACCTAAATAATCTAATAATAAAGTGGAATAAAATTTCTATAGGATACAATTCTCTAGGATACCATAATGTTTTTTAGAAACACTATTGAAATTCAACATTAGTTATTAATGTTATATAAATCTAATATTTGATTTTTAAATCTATATGATACTGAACATATACATAATTTTTTTAATTATATAGGTGGTCAATATCAAGGTAAAAATTGATTCTTCATGTACTTTTAATTTAAATATAGTACTGAAGGTTTCTATTTAGGATAATAAGAATTTAAAAATGAGTGGTAATCCGTAGTGCTGAAAATGGATATCAAACATACCCACAATTAAGCTATCCAAAAAACCAATCAAAAAACAAAATGAACCTATTAAAATTTCAAATTTCATAATTCAAAACTGATATTTGAAGCTAGATTAATAAAAAATTATATCAGTATGTGGGAAAATTAAGGATGATCAAACATCACTCATCAAGAGTAATTCCTCTCATGATGAATGAGCTTGAGATTTTAAACGTTGGTTTTTAACCACTTCTCATCATTAATGCATACATAATATCCATAATAACCTTTACTAAAAATAATGAATATACAATAGAAAAATATCCCTTTAATTTTCCATCAACATCAGATAAGAATTACTATGAAATTTTTAACACCAGACTGAAAACCAATTCATAAGATGGAAACTGAACTAGATCCTCACCAAAAAAACATCACCAGCTTGTATCCAACATTTGAAAATTTTAAATAGTATATTCTTATTTTCTTAATAATTATCGAAACACATAGAATTCCCAGTATAGTATCGATCACATATTTGTTTCCATATTCTCTATAAATAAAAAAGTGTTACTTTTTAAAAAAATAAGTGTTTCTGTAACTTTTACTGAACTTTTGATAATTATATATTTGTGTGTGTCTTGTGGGAGTTTCATTGGGCTTAGAGATGTTTGAAGGTTAAAAATTAAATATTGTACAGAATGATTTTATTGTGAATGTAAGTTTATGTGAAAAAAGAGTATGAAGTATGTTTTAAAAAAATGAAATTCTTACCATTATTAACCTAAACGTTATCAAAGGTAATATATGAATGGAATGTTTCTACAATTATTATGATGATAATAAATTTCATAGTACTCCACAGAAGTTATCAATATGAGTTTCAATAATTTACTAAAATATTTAAAATTTATTTGATATTGGTGGAGTCCATGGATGTTGGGATTTAGTTTTATATGATAGGTATAGAGTTTTGGGGGGTTTTTAAACACATTGTGATGGTATGTGTTGTTTGTTTATGGTGTGGGTTGTGGAATGATGTTGAGTCTTGTAATGGTGATTTAATAAATGGGGGTTATGTGTGCATTTTTTCAGTTTGGGAGTGTAGTCATCATGTGACTAGATTAATCCTCACTGTGGGGAATATTGAGGATAATTTGGGTTTAGGGGAAACACCTTTGAATTAAATAAAAAACACCATAGATTCAATATTATGAATTTGATTTTACATTTTTCATTCCATAATTTTTGTTATTCCTACCATGATATGAAGTCTTAATGGTTTATGTAAAGTCCCCACATCCAGTTTCTCAGATTTTATGGTCAAATTGTATCATTAACTAATAAATGTGGAATTGAATCTGATCTAATGAATAGTTTATTAGTATTGAAATGTAGATACATACATGAATCTTATATCATGATTGAAAAATATAGTACAACATAGTAACTCCATTGAAAACATCATTATAATCCTTACAATGCCCCAAATATAAATCATAATATACTTTGTGGGATCATGTGGAAAATAAATCATAAAATATATATGATCTAGTGTTCTTAGTAAGGATATTTATAAAGATAATGAAATCATAACAAATCATAACAAATTTTTGAAATGTAAATAATTAAATTACAATCCAATAAATAAATTAGGAATAATATGGGAGGAATGAATCTAGGTCAAATAATTCTATAGTGAAAAGAGATAAAACATATCAATGGATACAAAAAATAATACGATAATCACATGGGAATCAATAACTAATTTCATAATGTTATAATTTATAATGAATGAAATCATAAATATAACGTTTAGGCTATAACCATGATGCAATACATAAACGGGTTAGACATAATTTAATACTCAAACTTATTTGTATCAGGAGAGAAACAGATGTAATGAGAGGCTATAGAGGGCCCCACTAGTCAATTACTTTTTCCAGTGAACACCTCATAAGAAGGGGGGAAACAAAAACCACATAATTTTTTTTAATAAATAACTATCATAAGAAATGTGAATACATTAACCCTAAACCATGAATTATGTCAAAATAGTATAACCATAGTAAAACTTATCATAAAACATTAAATTAAATATGGGGGATATTATCATAAGATACCACACTTAATTATGAATAATATTAATCATGATTTTTTACATAGATGAAAGTACTCTAAAATATTTAATACAAAATATCTGATTGAAATACCCTTTTTTGATTTTAAATCATTTATTTTAAAAACCATGAAATTTTTAAAGAATCTATTTTCCTAGGAAATAACCATGTATAAATGATAAGGATGCCTCAAAAAAATAATTAATAATTTTATTTCTAAAATATTCTCATTTTATATATGTTAAAAATTACTTCTCCTATATTTTTTCCCAAAAAGTCATAAAGTACCCCGTTTTGAAAATAACCAAAAGATTCCATTAAACCCATTATAAAAAATTAAAACTTGGGTAAAAAATACTTGGAAAATTCATATGATAGTCTTAAAAATAATTTATAAAACAATTTTAGAAAACATTGGCATGAATGAGAAATATTCCTAAGTAGAGACTTAAAGAGAAACAATCCGCAATAACAATGAGATTGAGAAATAAACCCTTAACAAAGGTGTGATTTCATTTTCACATGCCCACAACTATTGTATAATTGTTCTATATTTACTAATAGTTTCTATTGGAAACATATTAATATTTATTATATCATATATGATCCATTTATATCATTTTTACACTAATTGGTTTATATTATTTAATTTATTTCACTATTTTTGGTGTTATTTGACATATTTTCCCATACTTGTTTTATCTTGAACATAATGGTTCTCTTGAATTTAATATAGATCCATCATATACAAAAACATAATTCCACAAATATAATATATAATCATTAAATAAATTACATCGCACTTCGTAAATTTTGAAAATAAACAATAAATCACATCCCTTCGTGGAGACGGTAAGATCTTCGCTTGCACGGACGATGATATCATTTTTATATAGCTGAAAGGGTAATGAATTTGATGGTTTATTAATTTTATAGAATAATTATAATGTCAAAATAATTTAACATGTTAATTATTTTAATAATTATAGCATTCAATTTTAAATGGTGTTGAAAAACAAAATACACTAAATCCTAGAGACTGTATGTTGTACAAAAGAACACAATGTGATTTTTTTTAAGATATATAAAAGGTATAATATGGATGTATCATGATGATAATAATATATCATAATATATATTATTTTTTATTTATTACGTAATCATCGAAGGAACACATTAATAGGAAGTTGAAGAATAATTGATCTTGAATGAGTTGGTAAAACAGTTACCACTTATTCAGCAGACTTCCATTAGATCTCTTATAAAGAGATCTATAGTTTCAATTTTTGGAAACATAACACCTGATGAACAAGAAATTAAGTGTATGTTCAAAATATAATTCTCGACGTGGTGTGAAGAAGTGCGGGAAGAGGATCCCCTTTATAATCGAACTGAGGGACATTTTAGGAAACTCCCAAAATATTAAAAAAAAAATAAATCAATTTATCATCCCAAAAAATTATAAATGAGTATTAGTTAGATTATATGAGATCATAGGGTTGTAATTTCCTCCACTAATATTATTTATACAAATTTAGGTGTCAGTTTAAAGATTATATTTTTTATTATCCCATTTGATAACAATTTTGACATTAACTATGATAACCATTATTTTAGTTATAAAGGATTAATGATATTACTATAAATAGAATAATAACTCTTACATGTAACATATATAATTTTCTCCACCATATTATATTAAAATATTCAAATATTAGATCTTTGGTAATTTTAAATAATTTAATGAGATTTTATTTTAATAAATTATCATTAATGTCTATTTTGACACTATTATTTTAATATGACTGAAAATAGATAAGTAAAATGTTGAAATTCAAATATTATTTTTTACACCACTCTAATAAATCATATAGATCATGGAAACTTGTTAGAAACATTAAATCAACCAAATCACATGAAAATTGTATTTTTAATATAAATAATGTTTTTATTTTTTAATTAAATAAATACTTTTTTTTATCATTGCATAGGCATTTAAAGTAATTTTATAACATAAAAAAAATTAAAAAAGAAACTTTATAATGAAAATAATTTTATTAAGCTCAATATTTATATTAATTTTCTTTTATATCTTCCATTTTCCCCATGTGGCCACATAAAAGATATTAAAAGAAGTAAAGTGACATGTTGTAACAGTAATTGATTTAAATAATATATATGCCATTTTCATGGAAAAGTATAAATTAAATAACTCAAATTCAATAATTTGGTGAAAAAAGGTGAATAATCTTCATCAATAAGAATATAGAGGAATATTTTTTATCTTATCACCCATATTTTATCTAAATTAATCCAATTTACCTTTTTCCCATGTTATGAATTTTACCACAGTTACTATAAATTATTTCCAAAAATAAAAAGGAAATAGTTACTAAATTTTAGACCAAATGATTCCAAATATGGAATCATTTTTATCAAATACTATACATATATGATATATAAATTATTTTTAAAAGGATTGGGTATAAAGAGATAAAAATTTCATATTGGAATATGTGTTTTTTTCAATGAAAAAATTGTATTTATTCTTATCCTCTTCATATTAAAAATATTATATCTATTGTAAAATACTATGGAATATAAAATAAATTATTTTCCTTTAAATTAGTAATAAATATTTATTTTTTCAATTTATTATTATACAACTTTGTTGGGCAGACAAATATAGTATTCCAAAAAAAAATTATTTTCATTATTACTATTTATTTCAAACTATTTCATAACTAAAAAAATTTACCTTTTAAATATAAAAACCATATATTGTTTTTTAAAATTTATTTATTATTATTTATTCTAGGTAAAATAATTTCTATGTTATAATGGTTAGATAGTAATATATTATTGACCAATTTAACATGGGGTTACCTGAAAAACATAATATTGAAACAGATTAAATTTATTTTTAAAAAGACACACTGAAAAAATTCTAGTGTTACATTATTCCTTCCAAAAAATTTCTTCATATAAATTTCCTAACATTCAGAAAATATCATGATTTTTTCAGTTATTCAACATTATTTCCTTAGGGTCCCATGTTACATGTTCTATTTAATGACATTTTTCAAATTTTATTCACCAGCCGAGTCATATGATTCCTCTATAATTGTTCTCTTATGTACAAAATCTATATTGGCTATTCATAGTTAGATAAATTAGGTTCCATCAATAATTCATTAGAAGTGTGAACATGTGTTGGGTCTCACATATATTTATCAAGAAAAAACATTAAGGAACACATCGTGTACTATAGAAATTATAGGTGACATTACCAAACATTAAGACAAAACTCCAATTATCTACATGATTTCAAAAGGTCCTAGGTACCTCGGGATTAGTTTTCCTTTCATAGAGATTATAATATCACCATTCCATGGAGAAAACTACATGAAAATATATATCCCACATGAAAATCCAAATCTTTCTTCCATTTACCCAAATATTTTTTTCATACATTGAGCTACCTTAAGATGGGTTTGAATAGTCTTTTCATTTACCACTTCTACCTCTAAAATTTATAGGCCAACAAGCTTCATTTCACTAATTTCATCCCAACAAGTGGGTTTTTTAAATATCTTCCCACATAATTATTCATAAAATTCCATTTCAATACATGGATGGAAGCTACAATCAGTAGAAAATTCTAACAAAGGTAAATATTATCCCACATGATTTGAATGAAAAGAGATCGTGAACTCAACATGTATTCAAATGCTAAATCAATCCTTTCTGACTACCAATCAATTTTAGGTTGATAATATGTCCTCAAATGATGTATGGTATCAAGTTTCTTCTGTAATATTTTATATAATTTCGTTGTAAATCCTGGATAATTATCAGAAAAAATTGAAAGAGGTGGAAAATTATGTCTTACAACATCATTAATATAGAGTCACATAGGGTGCTCTAGTAGAAAATCCTCCCATATAGAAATGAAAAGTACATATTTTTCATGTTGGTCAATAATAACACAAATTGAATCATTTTTTAGAGTCATTGTTAATAAAATAAGAAATTACATAGCAATTTCATCCCTTTTATCATATTAGAATGGGTCTCGATTGAATGAATCATATAGTATGTATTATTCTAGCATTCACTTATAGTAAAATCAAACATTTTAAAACATGATCAAGAATTTATCACTTCATTTAACGACACCATAAATTTATATTCAAATATATATAAATCATTATTCTACTAAGGTTTATAGATATATTGGGAGACATTTGAATCAACCAATCACTACCTTTTTATCTGAGTTGTAGAGGGATCATAAATAATGTTTTCAAATATGTTTACACCAACTTCATATATGTTGTCTTCCAGTTTTCCAAAACTCACAAAATAATATTTATTTTGAAAATTTTCATCCTCAAACTGAGAACATTAAACCTTTTGATAAAATATGTTTAGGAAACCATTTTAATAAATTTGAGATGTTTCCCCTTCCTTAATAATTCCCATATCAATTGTGACTAGATATATGAACGCAATATTTATTTCTATCCTCATTTTGTTCATAAATCACGATCCTTCTTTATTAATGCATATACTACCTTATTTTCCATCCCAAGGTGTAATATTATTTAATAATCACAATCCTTCAGCATATTAGGACCTCTCATTTCTCTCTTATGGAGTTCTTTTGATGAGAATATATATTTTAAAATATTCTGATCAACACATATCTCACATTTTTTACTATACAAATAGTTCCTCTATATATTCACAACATCAATTTCTGTTTCTTACTAAAGATCATGAGTTTGGTTTTTTTGTTCATAATTTTCTAATAGTATTGATTCATAGGAAATTACTATATCATTCTATATAACGATACAACCAAGTCCCTTCTATGATGCATTACTATAAATCACAAATCCACTATTCCGTTATAGAAGAATAATAAGGGAAGAATTTCCTAATCTCATCTTCAAATCTTCAAATAATTATTGACATACCTTCATCTAAATAAACCTACCCCCATTAAAATTAATCATGGATAATAGTTTTTCTAATCAGGGTAAATTATAAATAAAAAGAAAATAGTATCTTTCTATACCTATGAAACTATCAACCTATATTATGTTTGTTGGTGTTGTCCATTTATGGACAGCCTTTGTCTTTACAGGTTTACCTATGATTCCATTCTTGGAGAAATGTGGCCAAAAAAGAAATTTTTGTAGATAAAATTCCCACTTGCCAAAATGAAAATATAACCATTTTCTTATCAGATTCACTAAATTACCTCAAATGGTTATCATGTTAATTATATACATGGAAGTACAACAATTTATCTTCAATAAATACCTCAAAAATAATATCACGACATTTTTTGAAAGATCTATTCGTTAGATCCATAAAAAAAGATATATAATTTTTCAGTCTAATGGGAATTTTTTAAAAAATGTTATGTCCATACCTTCTTTGATATTATATCTTCATAATGCATTACTTATTTACATGAAATTGATGATATCCAGAATAAATATCAATCTTTAAAAAGTATTGAGCTCTGGGAATTTGGTCAAACAAATCATCAATGCGAGGAAAGGGATACTTTTTTTTTAATAGCATTGATTTACCTATAGTCAATTCCCAAACTCATATAAACATAGTTATTTATAATAAAAAGAACAAGAGAACCCCATATTAAAGAAATAGTTTTTATAAATCCCTTACAACTCAAATACTCTAGTTTTTTTATACCTTATTAACTCCACTATAGTCATTTTATAGGGGGATATTGATATAGGTCTTGCATTTGGGATTAAATTAATAGAATACTCAACATCTAATTCTTGTGTAAATATTATTAATTCCTCCTGAAATACATCAACTTATACATATACAATAATTTCATCCTCAATTTGCAGATTACATTCAAAATCCCTAAATGTTATTTTCTCATCCTCTCCAAACATTTCATTGAGTAGATCTTCTAGGGGTTGATTTAGATAAGAATTAGATGATGGAGATTCTACTCTAAAAATATAAAATTATAAATCTTCCTCCCAAATAATGATTTACTTATTTATTAAATAAACCTTCATATCATATTTTTATATTCCCTCCATGAAAAGTATTATTTTAAAATAAACAATATTTATTATGAAAATTTCAAGAAATAAATCATATTTAGGTGATATAATGTGGATTTCCCAACACATCATTATTACGAAGAGACTTCACTAAGGATTCATAACAAAAAACTGTCATATTATATCAAAAATGGAAATATATTATTTTCCTGAAAAAATATATTGATATAAAAGAGTGAAATGATAAAGAATAATATAGTTAATAATCCAAATTTTGGGATATGGTAAATTACATTCCACCACATCATTAGAATCTTCGACCTCAACTATTGTTATCATGTATGTTTAGCCTTTATATAGTGGAATTTTTTAGGAATGTCCCTTGAAATCTTGGATAATCAAGTCCATAGTGTCTCATATCCTTACAAACGAAACACTCAAAATTAACAGTTTCTTTTATTCCATTTCAACCACAGGGATGGTGGCCTTTTCATCAAACTTTTAACAATCCCTCGTTCATAATAGGCATGTTCCATGATGTTTCATTCCACATTTATTGTATAATTCAAATTAATCTCTTTAATTATTTTACATTTCCATATTTCTTTTTCTAGTCTACTCATATAACATCTCCTTATCATTCATACCATTAAATCCATAAGTATTGGAAAATAATTTCATTGTCTTCATAGAATATGATACTATATCATCATATGCTGAGAATTTTTGGGAGACTAGATCAATTAGAAGAACACGCATAATCCCAAAAAATAAATTAAAAATATTTCTTTTTGGATTGCATACTTAATATGTTGCATGAATTTATAATCCTATAATGTTATCTTTGTAATTTGTAACATTCTCAACTCCCTTTTATTTCAGACCAAAAAATGGTCTATCCATATACGATCTCTGTTTGGGTGGAAAATATATTTCCATGAAAAGTTCCACAAAATCCTTCAATTATATGTGTAATATTTATTCCTTGTCCTTCATGTTATTTATCAGTAAATGAAATTGATTGAAATCTCCCAGGTGATGAGAAAATGTTATGATAACCTTATCCCTTTCATTACATCCCAAAGTGAGAAATATCTTCTATATGTAACTTCCCCATGTATATCTACAAATATATTTTTTCCCATTAAATGATGTTGTTTATTGTCTAAGGATGTAGTCTAACATTATTCCTCTGCATCGTAGATCAAGCTTATCCATATGGGTTTTGTTTTGGCTCATTACATGAGTCAGCTATCCCATCACTTTTATAACATGTTCTTCTCTAGTTGATCCTTCAGCTGTAACATAACATTCATACATATGAGGGAAATATATAAATTATTAAGTGCATTGATAAAATTTCAATTCCTTCTAGTAGGCGCCATTTCAAAACAAATTAATTCAATATATTATGTAATGAATCATAATGAATAATTTTGAACTACTGAAACACTTATTATAAATTGAATTTTTTGTATAACTAGTCTAAAAATGATCTTAGACTCTTTGGGGATATTCATAAAGTCCATTATATTTTAACGATTCCCTAATCTAAAATATTCAATACATTTTTTCAAATGTTTCTACTAAAATTATTTTGATTATAACTATAAATACCCCATCTCCAATAGCACTTATTTAGTAGGTTCAATAATTAAATTGTCATAGTAAATAAAAAATACATTTCCCATAGACTTAATAGATTATTAGTTTTTGAAAAACTAGATATATACATAAATATTACATTATGACGAAAATAAAAAATAAAACATTGTAATTCCATTAAAAACACCATTATCCTCCTAGATTTACCCTGCATCTCAATAAAAATATACTTCATAGAATCCAAGGAAAAATTAAACAAAAGAAAGTGGTGAGCTCATGTGATTAGTAAGGGTATGCCTAAATTTTATTCCATCATAAATAATAATTTTTTTTAATGTTAAATAACTAAAATACATTCCATTAAACAAATATATTAGGCATAACATGATAGGAATAAGTATTGTACAAATAATTCCATAATAACATGACTTAAAACTTATCCGTAGATAGAAAAAATAATTAGATAATCAAATAAGAATAAACATATAGTCTCAATGTGAGGTAATGAATAATGTGGGGCATCAAAAACATATCATAAACGCTTTGGTAAAGACACCATACATAAACTGGTAACACATCAGCCAATACCCTAATTGTCTTGTCTCATGGGAACTACCAATGCATCGATGGGTATAGATGGCCACACCCATCACATACAACGTTCAAATAATTCCTCATTAGAAAGGGGTGAATCAAAAAAATTCTTATTGAAAAACTAGTATACAAAATGTGAGTAATTTTACTATAAACCATGAATGGTTTCAAAAGAGAACATCCATAGTCTAACTGATCATAAAAAATTCTATAAATTAATGAATATGGTATCATAATATATTGAACAGAATTAATAATTTTATACATTTAATGGTTTTTACATAGAATAAAATACTCTAATAAAAATCTTATAAAATATTTTATAGAAATACACTTTTTATTTTTAAATAATTTATTTAAAAATCCTTGCAATTATAATGGAAGATATTTTCTTCGAATATAAAATTTTAAACATGTAGATAATGATTAAAAAAATTACCACAGACTGACTTTAGGAATATCTGATCATGCCACATATTCTAAAAACATTCTTTCCGTAGTTTTTTTTAAAAATTATTCGGGTACCTCATTTGGAAAATGAAAAAATGAAACCATTCAACCCATTTTATGAAAAGTCAAACATTTGTAGAAAAATAATTTACAAAATTAATAGGTGAATATTGAATACCATTTTTTTCTTTAAAATAATTTCAATGGAAGATAAATATTCCCAGTGTGGAGACATAAATAGAAACAATCTTGAGTAGTGATTAGGTAGTGAAATAAACTCTTAACTTTGGTAATATTTCCTTTATACATGTTGGAACCACCATTATAGTGTTTCTAAAAATATTATCAACTAATAAAAAATCAAATTAATATTTATGATATCATATATAATCCCCTAATAAAATTTTTCCACTCATTTATTAATAATATTTAATTCATTTCACTTTTTTTGGTGTTAATTGCCCGATTTTCCCATGATTGTTTTGTCATGAAAGTCCAAGTTCACATTCATATTATACGAATCCAAAAAATCCATTGTATTAATATCATAAAAATAATAAATAATTTTTAAATTCATTTTACAACCATTATTGAATGTTAAACATGGATAATGAATCACATCACTTCTTGGAGATAGTAGATTGTACGTACACATGAGTGATGATATCACTTCTATGTGGTTTAAAGGGTAAAAAAATGGATGATATATTAATTTAAAAAAATATGATGTAATAATTATTATATATATATATATATATTAATTATTTAAATCATTATAAACATCCGAGTAAAATGGGGATGAATAAAAAATTACACCACAACGTGGAGACGGTAACTCGTACATACATACACAAAATAATTTCATTTTTTTGGATGGATAAATGGTATAATATGTTTGTATCACAATAATAATAACATCTTAGAGGATGTTTGATACTATATTTATTAATTTTACATTTAAAAAACACATGAAGATTAATTATAATAAGAAATGATCTTGAATGAGTTTGTAAAAATGATTTCCTCTTCTTTGGTGGGATTCATTTAGATCCTTTATAAAGAGATCATTGTTGTTTTTTTGGAAGATAACGACCACCATAACATGTCTATGTATTTTTTTAAGATAATTATTTTGACTTTGGTGAAATTATATATCTAAATTTAGTGTGAATAAGTGAGGGATGAGGCGCCCTTTTATAATTGAGGTGAGGGAAAATTAAGAAAACTTTCAAAATTTCGAATTAATATAAATTAATTTATCCTTCCAAATGCATCAAAATTTCTTGAAATAATAATATAAGATAGTATAGGGTTTTTATATATTCATAAAATAGAATTTAGATAAGTTTAATTTTCATTTTAAACCATATATCATCAATTATACCCTTTGTTACTTATTTTTGACAATAACCACAATAACCATTATTTCTGTAATAACAGATCAATAATGTTACTATAAATGGAAGTATAACTCATAAATGAACAATTTTTTAACTATATTCCATTCAAATTTCTGATGATAATATATTTATGAATTTTTAATAACATGATGAAATGTTATTTTAATTAATTATCACTAATATCCATTTTAAACATATAAATTTATTTTGAAATCAAATACATCAAGGGAAAAATATATTTCCAATAGAAAAATTTAATGCATCTATAATACAGTATATATATCAAAAAAATTATTTAGTAACATTAAATCATGAAAATTATATTAAAAATAATATTTATAATATCAATTATTTTAGTATTCTGATAATTATAAAAATATTATTTTATCATCACAGAATAATTCAAGGTAATTATAAAATATATAAAAATTTAAAAATTAAATAATGTAAATAATTTTATTAATGTGAATTGAAACATAAATTTTAATTCATATCTTTCTTTTCCTCATGTGGACACATAAAAGATATTAAAAACACGGACTTTGGAATTTTGTTACTATAATTGATTTAAATACCTTATTAGTATATTTCATTCGAAAATTCCATTAAATAAATCCAATTATTTACTTAGTTGAAAGTGGTATAAATAATATTCATCCAATAGTAATAATTATTATTAATTATTAGTTTTTCACTTTTATTATACCTAAATGAAATCATTTTATCTTTTACCGAGGTGAAATATTTTCCTAGGATTACTATTAATTTAGACCAAAAAACAAATGGAAATATTTTATAAATTTATACCTCATGATTCCAATTAATGAATCCATTTTATGAAATTCAATAAAAAAATTCGATGAAATTAATTTTCATATAAAGTCACATAATGAGATAAAATCTCATTTCAAAATATGTTGTTTCATTAAAGAATAAAATTATATTTATTCTTATACAAGGCATATTTAGAATATTATATTAATGTTAAAAAATATGTTTGATTATATAATATATATTTCATTAAAATTGTTAAGAAATATATATTAATTATATTTATTTAAAAATAAACATATTTCGAACACAAAAATAGTATTTCAAAATAACACATTTTTTATAAATATTATTATTTATTTCTAAAAAATTTATAACACATAAATTTCATTCCACAAATATATAAACCATATATATTCTTCAAAATTTTGTTAGACCTATTTCTTATCATGAAATTAACAACTAGGATATAACAGCTTCCTAGTAATAAATCGTTGTTAGTTTGAACCCTATGTGGTGTGTAATTCAAGCTATTGAAGAGATTATATTTGTTTAATAATATCCGTACCTTAAAATATTGGGGTTGTACTATTTAAAACATTGATTATAATATATTTAAGATCATTTAATCATGGTGTGTGGTTCATTAAGTGGTATTTATTAGGGTGTTTTAATTTCATTAATGAGGTCGAGCATCATGCCATAATATTTGGGCTTTGATAACATTGATATTACATCGTTACCCATTCAATGAACATCCATATTTTTTATAAAGGAGGAAATATTTGAGATTTAGTAAGAATGGGATCCATAAAAGGATACTAGGTCAAGATCATTAGATTTTGATTAAAATGTTATGATGAATCCTTGTATGATTCCCCACATACATGACAATCTCAGTAAAATGATGTGAATAAAATTATTCATTAGAATACACTCAAAAGATACATCAATTATAGATCATTAGTGAAATATGAAAATCCTAAACAAAAAATTATTGTCTTTTTAAAATAATGGATCTTATTTCCACTTAATAAGAAAAAACATAACATATAAAAAGTCTTCCCCGTCTCACAATAATTATTCATATATGAAATTCTATAATAAAATTCATACATTTCATATTTTCATAACCAATGAAAATTGAAATATTAGAAAGTGATGAAATCATATACTGAGTAAGGGTAAACATGAGTGATATCAATTAAATATCATATGTTATAATGTGATAATACTATGGGTATAATTACATTACTTAATAAAATAATACCCAAAAATTATTAGATCATATAACACGAGTCATGGAATAAAACATGGTATAACATATGAAATGAATCAATAATGATTGAAACATGAGTAAAAAATAAATAGCCATAAGATAATGAAATTTTCAATAGAACAAGCCTATCACCATTTCTCAAACATCAGTATAAGGAAAGAATAACTTCATGAGTAACTAACTTATTCCAATTATTGAGAGGCCACAAAATTGTACCTAAAAATAGATAATCATCATGAGTCGGACACATGCACCTAAACTTTTGAACTACTAAATTAATCTTGAATATAAATAAATAATAGGATTTAATCTTTTAACAAATGAATTAAAGTGATATCAAAAACCCCACACTATATTTTTCATTACATACATGTGGCACTTGAAAATAATCACTCACTCATCATGTTACAAAGACCCCGTAAAAATAAAATCAGTTTCGTTCATCACATCATAATGATGTCCAGAAACAAAATGAGTTTCATTTATGTATAAAGGGTAATAAAATAAGAAAATAATTTAAAATTCCATTAATAATTATAACATTGTAAATATATAGAAAATGGGTATCCAAAAATATTTAGTAACATTATATGTAAATACACTTCAATGAAGATAAAAAAGCATATACTATTCACATCTTATATATAAAGGGAATATTGTTAGGTCAATAACATCTAAAATAAATAGATGTATTACATATAGGTGAACACCATTCTATTAAAGGAATAATAAAATAGAGTATTTATAGGGGAAGGGAAATGAATGAAATTTTTTTGTTAAACTCCGATGATTATTAAGAAAGAAAAAGGATGTGTAGGAAAATTTCAATGATAGAGATTAAAATACTCTCATTTGTGAAAACATAATTAAAGAATAAATTAGTATATGAATAATATGTTTAGATGAAACATTTAATTTTATTTTATGAAATATAATGAAAATAAAAAATAAAAATAAAATCCATATTTTTTTAATAAAACATATTTTTAAAATGATGAAATACAAGAAATAATTGAAAAAATGATGGGAAAGTTACTGTGAAAATTCAATACATGGAATTTGTTTCCTTAATTTTATAAATATATTTTATACATTAAAATATCTTCTTATTTTAAAATATAATTTTTAAAAATACTGCAATGCAAAATTTTGATAAAAATTAAAAAAATAATATTTATGAAATCTCTAATAATGTTGTCTTGAAAAATAAAAAAATATATATATATAGAGGAATCATGAAGAGGAAGATAATATATTTATCAAATATATTTAACACATTTTAAAATTTTCAAAACACATTCAATGAAAACCAAAATTGTAAATAGGGTAATATAATTCCCAATTGAGATGTGGTGAGGAGAAGAAAGAGGATAACAAGAATTAATAAATATTTTATTTCACAAAAATAGTGGAAACATTTATGTTTAAGGGAAATAGAAGTTGCAATGAACCAATTCATTGGAAAGAATTGGATTTATTCCTTCCAAATATATAATTTTTTTTGGAATTATTTTTATCATAGTCATTATTGTAGATGATAAAAAGTAATTTTCAGAAATAATATGTGAAAGTATCGTATTTGTTGGGAAAACAATTGGAATCAAAAAATATTTGAATGTATATTGATGTATGAAATAGTTTTACGGTATGTTTGAGAAATTCATTCCAAAAAAAACCATTATAATATTAGATACATTTGAATGAAAACCACTTGAGGGGTTAGATTTCGAAATAAAATGTGAAATTCTTGTAATAAAGAAATGTTGTTGAAGAAAAATATTTTACGGGATGTAGACACAACATTTTATAGGAAACATGGATTATAATAATAAAAATTTTGTAAGAAGTTATATTTGATATATGAAACGAATATTGTGGTACCAATTCACATTGATTGTGTGCCTAATTTCTAGAATAATAAATTTATGTTTATAATATGAGTTATTAAGAAGGTTATACATATATTTTTAATTTAAAAAGTAGAATTTATTATTATATGATATTTATTTTTTATATATGTTTAGTGTATATATGTTATTTTTCATGTAAGTTGAATCAGAGTCATCATATTTCATAAATTTTGGAGATCAATAATGAAAATTTAATAACAATTGAAATAATAGAAATAATTGTTCGAAACCATAAATTTTTTTATTACTAAATTATAGTAATATTTTTATTTAGTTTTTCATAGTCATATATTATAGAGTTTTATATTGTAGTTCATGTATGCAGTTAAACCATCCCAAACATGATCGAACTAAAACACGATCAGAGAATATGGTTAATAAATTATTTATTCTGACATAATATCATTTTGATGATTCATAACGATGTTATTTAAATGTTTTTTATATTTGAATCAAATTTACCCGGTACTTATAATGAATTGTAAGTAAGAAGAAAATTCTAGAACATTACTTCCTGGTGGATGTAGTCCACCCAACACACGATTAACATTTGTAATTAATTAAAAAAAGTGGAAATTAAGATGGATTATAATTTTTATATTTAAATTAATAAATATATTATATTTTATATTTCAAATTTATTATTCTATTCTACAATTATAAAATGTGAATAGAGGCAGTGGTGAAATTTGGAATATGTTTCTTCATCATGGTAGTAGTTAATACTACACACAATCGATATTATTTTGTTATTACACATGGATGAGATGAAAAAAAAAATATTTTCCCATTAATATAATCAAACATAATCATAATTATTATACTTATTTAAATATATTATTATATTTTGTTGTGTTTTGGAAGATTAATATTTAGAATAAAATGTATAGAGTATGTAATAGTTACGACAAGACCTCAAATAGTTTCTTGGATAACTCCTTATAATTAAAAGAGTGAGAAGAAATTTTAGTGACTATGGGATTTAGTAAATGGATAGAACATATAGGATATGAAAATTGTTTGGGGTTTGAAGGATATTATTAATATAATGAGGATCACTGAAAGGGTGGAAGTTATCCCCTTTTAGATGTAAATAAAATAACACTTTAACGAATACCCTTTATTTTTTAATGACATCATCAATGTATTCAAGCGAAAAAGACATAATAATTTGAATATAATGGAGTTTTGGTTAATTTTTAGTCATGAAATCATCGAAATTGTTTTTCTATAGAAAATTTAATGATGTTTGAATTTATTGAATATTATATTTTTAGATTCAAAAAATTTGTTTTTAGTAGTGTAATTAGATTTTTCAAAAGAATATTATGTTTAACTAATCATATAAAATTTCCCAAAAAAATATTTTGTGCGACGAAACTAAAATAAATATCCATTTAATCTTATTTAATTTACAATAAAATAAAAATTAATATTTGAATTATAATTTTTATATATAAAAAAATACATTTCATAGAAAAATGATGTTTTCAGTGTTAACTGTTCTTAAATCTATTTTAGATTGATTAATAATTAAATAATCGACAATATATCTAAATATAGTATAATATTTATTTTTAATTTCATTTTCAAGGGGGGATTAATTTATTTTATTATAGAAAATTACATAATATAAACAAAACAATTCATTTAAATGTGTAGTTTTCCCATTACCTTAGTTAATAAATTTAATCATATTAATTTGTTTTATATACATAAATATAAAATTTGAATTATTACATAATATAATTTTTTATAATGTATTAAATAAATTTTATAATACTTTTTTTATATAAGTGATGAAAACTAGTTTTTAAAATAAGAATATAGATAGAGTATTAGAGTAACAATTTTCATAAATTAAAAAAAATTGACATGAGTTTTATAAATATAATATATTGTTTTTAAATTATATTTATTACATTATATATATACATTTTTATAAAAAAATGGTTTTAAAAAATTTTAAATTCATAAAAATGATATTATTATCCAAATTAGTATGTTTTCACTATACATCTAAAAATAATTTATTATAGAAAAACATTAAAAATTATTCCTATGAGAATATTGAAATGAATAATCCAAAAAATAAATTATTTTTTTCAATTTAAAATTTATAATTATAATAACTTTTTTATTAAATAAAAATAAAATATTCAAATAAAAAAAAATTTTGTTGAAAAATCCCTTTCTAAAATTTTAGGTCTTCTTTATCCAATTTTGTATTCATTTATATTTGATTAATAACTATTCATCTATCATAGGTTTTATTATTATTATAATTTTATTATTAAATATGTCAAGAATCCTTTTAGTTTAGGGTTTCTCATATAACAAGAAACTAAGATAATATATCTTTAAAGAAATTACGTTGTTAAAATATGGGTCATTACATTCTCAACATTAAAATATACTTTTCCTCAGAATATTAATTATACATAACTAATAAATTTAGGTCAATATATTCTTGACAAAATTATCAGTTATGATATAACAACTAACATGGAATCTTCCCAAATATCTTCGAAAATTTTATGTTACTTATATTTCAAAAAACAATATAAATATTTAATAAAATAATATACTCAGGGATTGTACACCCTAATAATAATTTGTTTAAAAAAATAGCATCAAAAAATCCATATGAATCTCAAAAAAATTAAACCATAATGAAATGATATATTCATTTTAAAAATTAATTCTAATTTTAATCCTAAAATGTATTGAACACTAGTTCATAATGTCACAGAACATTCAATATATATTATAATCCAAATATTTAGAGTAACATGCCAAATAATTTCATTGTTCACTTTTTAAATCAACAAATAATCAATTTTATGGCTACAAAAACTATCTTATCACTTTTATAAAAATAAACAATCAATTTCATACCACAATGATAATAATATGTTAAACTAATGAGGTTTTAAAATCTCAATCAAGTGTTATATAATAATTATTCCAAAAAAATCTTATAAATGTAAAACCCAATTCATATTTATTGTACAAAAAAATTTCTTTTAAATGAAAAAATAACATGATAATTATATCTTTATGTTAATGTGATTAAAACCTAAATTACCAAATTTTATAAATTGAATTTGATCAAATTAATTTCTTTTTTTTATTTTAACATTTGAAAAATAGAATATGGTGAATTTTTAAGATTTTATATAAATAAATGATTTATGGGGGACAAATGAAAATACCTATTTTTCAAAATTCTATCACTTTTATGAAATTTTCATGATTTTGGAATGAATTAATAAATTTTAAAAAAAATTATTAAAAAATATATATTCAAATGTTAAATAATGTATTTTAAAACCTTTTATTGAATTTGGGAACTAATGTGTGACTTTTGTGAACATTATTTATATTTTAAAAAATTGAAAACAAATTTTGGGTGTTTTTATTTAATGGTAATGTTATAAGGATCCATTAATTTTTTATTTTTTAGCAATGTATAAAAGAAATTATTTTTCTTAAAATAAACACAATAAATGTTGAAAATAATCTATTTTACTTCATTTAATTGTAAAATTATTATTATGGTTAAATATTGTACATTCTAGAAAAACATTTTTGATAATTTTGTGTTCTATTATTAAAATTACTTTATAAATGTTAATGGATTTGAATAATGTAAAATGTATTCTGTTTTTTCATTCAATATAAATTAAGTAAAATCATAAGGTCAAGTTAATTTTTTGTTATAGTGAATAATAACCATATTAAATATTTTTCTCCTTGGTTAAGGGTATAATGATTTTAAAGGGTTAGAAATAAATGGATAAGGCTTCAAGATAACACAAAAGAGATTCTTAAACATCATTTTTTTGTTTTATTTTTTCCTAACCCATATCACAATCAAATATTATAAAATTTATCTACAGTTTTTGATAAAAATTGAATTATACTATATAATACTATTATTTAATTCCATGTATGTTGTAACACCCCAAGCTTCTACGGTACGCTTCTCTTTGAATAATGTGATAGCGTGTGTTGTACGCAACACCGAGTTCTAACACACCATAACTAATCAAACTAGCCGTTATGAATAGTAATACCTACTTTTTGAAATTATATATATTTTATATTTGAAAATGGAATTCATTTTTGGATTCGGAATATCGAATTTAGCCTAAGGTGAAATTTTGTTACATTTCGGATAACTTTCATATTTTGATGAATAGTGAAAATTACTAAGTTTTAATTAAAAACAACTTTTTTAATCAAAATAATTAATAGTGATAAATTATGAATTTGAGTGGTTTTAAATTATATTTAGAATATATTTTTACCATTTAATATAATGTTGGTCATTGGACATAATTTTACAATAAAACCAAACATAAACGAGTGTCAATCTTTTGATAGTTATTATCTCTTAAAAACACGCTTTTTGTTTTGACAGCGGGAATTAATTTTAAATAAATTTCTACCACTTCTATGTTTTGAATTTAGGAAAATGGATTCCATATTTGGAATCAGGATGTTCAAATTGTGTAAATAGGTAACTTTTATTTTTAGACATTTTGAATAATTACTGCGGTAAATATTTTATTTACCATGGTGAAGGGTAAATCCGGTAAATAAGGGTTAAAAAATAATATTATAATAATACTAAATCACCCTAAAACGTGTCTTAACCCTATTGGTTGATACATGGTCGACCATGGGAATCTTTGGGTCTATTTTGGGACCCCATGGATCCACTTGTAAGTGATAATGGCACTTTATTTTAATTAAGTTAAAATGAATACAAAAATGACACAATCATATATCTTTTAGAAAAAAAATTGTTATATAGGGTTTTATATGTTGGATTTTAGATTATAAATATTCATTAGAAATATAAAAAGATTTCCTTCATAATTATATTTTATTTATAATTTTTAGACATTAAATAATTTATTTTATTTATGACACAATGATGATGCAGTAATTACTATAATAGTGAAAACTTAAAATAATTGATATTATAAATACCAAAATAAATATAATATGAAACTTTTAATGAATTAAACTAATTTTCTAGGATAATATGATATATTAGGATTGATTTAATTGACTTTTTTTGAAGTAATCAATCTGTTATGAGTTTCAAAAAAATCAACTATTGAATAGTGTCAAAATTGACATAAAAGAGTTCTTAAAACAAATATTATATTCTTAATTGATATTAAATTCCTAAAAATCTAAGGATCGGACAAGAGACTTATATAATGATAGGTCCATCATTAATGTACCACTTGGGGGTCGCTTGGATGTATATAGTAAGTTTATTAACCATATTATATAAAAATACAAAGAGACATTGTAAAAGTGAAACTAATTAACTTAGAGTTAATACTTAAATATAAGGTTAATATAAGTACCCAAACCTGTCTAAATTCTATTGGTTGAGTGGTTTTCGACCTATCCCCACCTTAACCTTTGAATAATAATCTTTGGAGCCATTAGAAAGCGAATATGAATTTATTATAAATTAATATTTCTAGCTTTTCCAAAGGTGCCCCTCACCCCTCTTATAAAAGGGCACTCCTCCTTCTCATTTCTTCACACCTTCAAAGCCTTTTGGATCGGCCAAACTCTGCCCAAATACTCTCCCAACATCCCTCAATACAACCTAGAGTCCTTAGTTTTATCATGAAGCCAACCTATGGAACCCTTTTGATCAAATCAAAAGGAAGAACCCGAAGAAGAGGTAATGATTTCACCACCCTTCACCAAGTTCATTTCTTCTTCCACTTCTTCTTCCTTTGTTCTTACCATTCTAAAATAATAACTCCAGTATCTCACATATACTGTGATGTTATTATAAATATGGTAAAACCGTATTCAGTATTCTATCCACCCTTTGAATAACATGTCACCATACGTGCGTACGTACGGCTTACCGTCTCCACGCCGTGGTGTAATTGTTATTAAATATATTATAATTTGGATGGGTATAATAATGATGTGTAACTCATGTAAATAATAAATATAACATGTTAATGATTCTGTATATATGATATACCATCCATTTAAATATTATTTTAATATCAAAATTATGATATTGTCGCTCGTGCGTACGTACGGACTACCGCCTCCACGAACGCGATGAGATTCATTCTCCATCGTATCCATTCAAGTATAATTATCATTTTATGATTTAAAAATGATGTTTAAGGACTAGATATCATTCTGGATATGAATAAAATACAAAAACCATGGCTTATGTAACAAAACATATAAAAGAAAATGAGTAAGTTAACTCCCGAAACGACGATAATTCTAAGATATTATTAACAAATCAATGTTAAAAGATCATATATGATATCATATTATTATATATGATTCTTGTATAATTTAATAACAACTATTTCACCATTATTCAGGAGTTTAACCTACCCCAACCAAGGAAAAGTACAAGGTAAGGGTTTATTTCACAATCTCTTCATTATCTGAGGTTGTTTATACGTAAAAATCTACTAGGATCTCTTTATCATCCACATCCATGTTTCTTAAAAATGCATTTCAAAACATTTTTAATATTTACTAGAATATGAGTTAAAGACATTTATACCTTTTTTGACTTCTATAAGTGGTTTATAAAGGAATCTTTCGGTCATTTTCAAAACAAGGTCCTTTATATCCTTTTCGACAGAATTGAGGTAAGAATGTTTTTTTTAACTTATACGGCGGGTGCGGTTATTTTACGCCGTTATAAAATCTTCAAATAGTTCCTTAAAAGCTTATAAGAATATTTTCAATGAAAATGTTTTATTTTATATGGATCTTAAATGATTTCAAAATAAAAGGAGATATTTCTTTAAAAAGAATTTTGATTTCATCTACGTCAACATCCTTTGATGGATTTTAAGATTATTTGAAGTTGATTTATTATGATACAAAACTTCTATATTGTATTGAAGGTTTTGTGATATGTTTGACTATAGATGTGCTATTTTTATACCATTCATATTTTATGGTGAAATTATTGACATTTCGTATGCTAGTTTTAATATGAATGTTTATGTTATGTTTAAACCTTTTCATATGGGAATGCATTGGACTTAATAAGTGACGGGTGGAGCCCGCTATAGCTCCTCGATGAATCGGTAGGTCTCATGAGACAAACTAGTGTCTTGGCACAAGTCCTTGACAAAATCTTATTTTTAGTCTTGGCACGATACCTTGGCTATGTGGTTATGATAGTCTGGCATTATGCATTCCAACATTATGAAAGTGGTTATTGATTTTTACATGTGATTATTCGATTAGTAGAATATCCATGTGAATAAGTAAATGGCATTATTTCATTTTATTTATGCCATACCATGTTGAAAGTTCATATTTAAAAGGATTTTGTTTTAGTTATACATTGCCTTAAATGTTTATTCTTATTTATGAAAGTTTCCGCTATATTGTTTTCCTTACTGGGCATTTGAGCTCACCCCTTTTCTATGTTTTATTTTTCTGAGGATGTGAAGAAGTAAGTTATGAATGACCTGCATGGATTTTATGAGGGGTTAATAGTGTGGATTGTGGAAACATTATGTTGTTGTAGTAGTTTTTCATTTTATGATGTAATGTAAAACTTATGAATATATCTAGTGTTTCCAAGGCTACTAAACCAATCGGTCTTTCGAGATTTGATCTTTCTTGTGATCATGCCAATGTTATGTAATAATGCACCGACTCTGGGTAACTGGGGTCGGGGCGTTACAGTTGGTATCAGAGGAAGTTTAGTACAAACCTTGGAAGCTAGATTTAGATAAACTCTGATTAGAGCACGTAGACCTAAGATGAACTTTGAAGATTAGTATAGATGAACTTCCTATAATTTTGGTATTGTAGAGATTTTGTGAGTTTTCCAAGCAATACATCTATGTCTGGATACGAGCAGGTAGAGGCGGCTCTGGCACAGATGTACCTAGGGCTAAAACCCGAAAACACCGCTTTGAGCTAGACTGGAACGGGAACTGGTGCACGACAACATGCCTTGCTGCACTCTTGGTTACGACACTCCCTAGGGATATGCTTAGGATAACTCTCATTTTATTTACAAATCATTTTGAAGGCATTATGAGTATATACTTCCTCAAAGAAAACATTCTTATGATTATGGATTATATCCATAAATAGTTCAATTTATGTTAAGTGTTTTATAAGTATGGGATTATGTATTTTGATTCATAAATTGATCTAGTTTATGCCATTGTTTAGAAATGGCTCCTAGTGGAAGAAATGTAAACTGTATCAATGCACGCACTCCATGTAGGGATTTCCCTCCTGCTCAAGATAATTATTGTGGGGCTGGTGATGCAACTGGTGCTGATCAGCTAATCACCATACTCGGACAACTTACTCAGGTTATGAATAATAACCTTACCCGTATGGAGCACCCCGATCCGCAACGTGGAGGATCAATGTTAGATCGATTCATGAGGCAACAACCACCAACGTTCAATGGGAATACAAATCCCTTAGTAGCTGAGCAATGGATATTTTCCCTAGGGAAAATATTTCAGGCTTTGGGGAGCAGTGAAAGGGAAAAAGTTATCATGGCAGTTTACCGCCTCACTGGAGATGCTGATCAATGGTGGTCATTGATTCAAAATACGAAGGAAGATGATGAAGTATCAAATATGGAATGGAGGGAGTTCAAAGATCTGTTTTTAGAAAAATACTTCCCTCGCGACCATCGAGCAGATATGGAAAGGCAATTTCTGAGTCTGAGACAGAAGGAGGATGAGAATGTCACAAAGTATGAGGCTAACTTTACAAGGTTAGCGAGGTATGCTGGAGATTATATTCGCAACCCAAGAAGTAAGATTGATCATTTCTTTGATGGGTTAAAACCATTTCTCCGTCGAGCGTTAGTCTCACAATCCTTTTCATCGTACGAAGACATTGTCTCATGTGCTATCAAGACCGAAAAGGAATTCTCTAAGTCTTATGACTTTAAAGCAAAGAAAGAGAAGAAGAGACATGCTGATCAATCTGGGAATGGAAATAAGGGGATGAAGGGAAAGGTTGAATATCCATCTTGTGGTAAATGCAAGAAGAAACATCCTGGTACTTGCTTGAAGGGAATGGGAGTCTGTTACAAGTGTGGTGAAAAAGGCCACCAAGCTCATGATTGAAAGGGGAAGAAGGAAGCTACCAACGTTCAGTGCTACAATTGCAGGGAGATGGGGCATTATGCAAATGCATGTCCTAAGCCTCAGGAGAACTTACCTCAGAAAAGGCCAAGGGATCAAGGCCAGGCTTATGCTATCACTACTGCTGAGGTAGAAGCTCCGAAAGACGTGGTGGCAGGTAATTTAATGGTTTCCTCAAGTTTAGAAAATGCATTATTTGATTCTGGATCATCGCATTGTTTCATATCTTCCCAGTTTACTAAGAAAATTAGATATTTCAAATTTGATTTAATAAGGGAGTTGTCAGTTAAAACTCCTAAGGGAAGTATCGTTGCAACAAAGTTTTGTGAATCAGTCCCCATTAGTTCACATAAATTTTCTTTATCTGCTGATTTCATCGTCATACCTATGATTGAGTTTGATGTAATCCTCGGTATGGACTGGCTTTCGGACTATGATGCGAATATTTATTGTATGAAGAAAGAGGTTACGATTCTTGATGATAATGATAAGGAGCACCTTATTTTTAGAGCAGAATCGTCACCACCTAATTCTTATTTATATCCACCCCCAGTAGCTCAACATAATTCAATTATTGGGGAGGAAGAGAATGAAATAACTGTCGATGAGGAAAGGAATGTTCAAATAGAGGATGTACCTGTTGTGAAAGAATATGTAGATGTATTTCCGGAAGATTTACCTGGACATCCTCCAGAACGAGAAGTTGAGTTTTCTATTGATTTGATTCCTGGATCAAGGCCTATATCGAAGACCCCTTATAGAATGTCCACTGTAGAGTTAGTCGAACTAAAGAAACAACTAGAGGAATTGAGTAATAAGGGATTTATTCGCCCTAGTGTTTCTCCATGGGGAGCCCCTGTTCTTTTTGTTAAAAAGAAAGATGGATCTATGAGGTTATGTGTCGACTACAGGGAGATCAATGCTATAACGATAAAGAACAAGTATCCCCTACCTCGTATTGATGATTTATTTGACCAACTGCATGGAGCTCAATACTTTTCAAAGATTGACCTTCGATCTGGATACCATCAGTTGTGTGTGAAGAAGGAAGACATTCCGAAAACAGCATTTCGAACCAGGTACGGGCATTACGAGTTTACTGTAATGCCGTTTGGATTGACTAATGCACCCTCTGTATTCGTGGATCTAATGAATAGAGTTTTCAAGGAGTATCTTGATGAATTTGTGGTGGTATTTATTAATGATATCTTGGTATACTCCAAAACCTACGAAGATCATGAAAATCACTTGCGCATTACCTTGAAGACTCTGAGGAGGCATGAATTATATGGGAAGTTTAGCAAGTGTGAATTCTGGCTTCAGGAGATTTATTTTCTTGGCCATATTGTCTCTAAAGATGGAATCTCTGTTGGTCCTTCTAAGAACAAGGCAATACAAGAATGGCCAGCACCTACGAGTATAACTGAGGTACGCAGTTTTATTGGTTTGGCAGGTTATTATCGACGTTTCGTCCAGAATTTTGCCCGATTGGCTAACCCATTAACGAAGCTCACACGTAATGGGGTTAAATTTGTTTGGACAAAAGAGTGTGAAGAATGTTTGGAAGAACTGAAGAGAATATTAGTCAATGCTCCTATATTGACTCTACCATCGGGGAATGATGGGTTCGTTATTTATAGTGATGCATCGAAGAAAGGACTTGGCTGTGTCCTTATGCAGAATGATAGAGTTATTGCCTATGCATCACGACAGTTGAAAATTCATGAACAAAACTATCCTACTCATGATCTCGAGTTAGCAGCAGTGATCTTTGCTTTGAAGATATGGAGGCACTACCTCTATGGTGAAAAATGTGAGATTTATACTGATCACAAGAGTTTGAAGTATATTTTCTCACAAAAAGAACTCAACATGAGGCAAAGGAGATGGCTTGAATTACTCAAGGATTATGATTGTACGATACACTACCACCCAGGGAAGGCAAACAAGGTGGCAGATGCTTTGATTAGAAAAGACAATGGAGTTTTTAACAATATGAGAATTGAAAGGGATCCAATTTTCATGGATCTAGTGAAGATGGACATGGGAATAACCAGGGATGGTGAAACATCAATGCTTTTTCAAATGGTTGCCAAACCATCTTTACTAGAAAGGATTAAGAGTTCTCAGACCGATGATGAAGAATTCCAAAAGAAGATTAAAGCTGTGAATGATGGGAGATTGAGAGACTTTGTGTATGAAGATGGAATTTTGAAATTCGGGAAGAGACTTTGTGTTCCCAATATACCTGATCTAAAAAGGGAATTGCTGGATGATGCTAATAGTTCCAATTTCTCTATACACCCTGGGAGCACCAAAATGTATAGTGATTTGAAGGAACATTTTTGGTGGGACAACATGGAGAGAGAGATTTCTGATTTTGTGTCAAGATGTATGGTTTGTCAACAAGTGAAATCTGGAAGGCAACAGCCTGGAGGAGTCATGCAACCTCTTCCCATACCGGAGTGGAAATGGGACAATGTTACGATGGACATTGTCATGGGGCTACCAAAGACTCCTAGAAGGAACGATGCAATATGGGTTATTGTTGATCGTCTTACCAAGACATCACATTTTCTTGCTATAAGAGAAGATCTACCCCTGGAACGTCTAGCAAGACTATATATTAATGAAGTTGTGAGACATCATGGAGTACCCCTATTGATTGTTTCTGATCGTGATCCCCGATTTACTTCAAGATTCTGGAAAAGTCTTCAGAAATCCCTGGATACTGAACTTCATTTGAGCACTGCTTACCACCCTCAGACAGACGGACAATCAGAACGGACTATTCAAACCTTAGAAGACATGTTGAGATCTTGCTCACTTGACTTTCAGGGTATGTGGGATCAATATTTACCTTTGGTAGAATTTTCCTATAACAATAGCTTCCATTCGAGTATTCAGATGGCACCATATGAAGCGTCATACGGAAAGAGATGTCGTACACCAACCTGTTGGGATGACATTGGTGAAAGAAAACTTGTAGGCCCAGAACTGGTGGAGGAAACGGTGGAAAAGGTGAAAGTAATCAAAATCACATCAAAGCAGCTCAAAGTAGGCAGAAGAGCTATGCCGATAATCGAAGGAAGGATTTGGAATTTCAAGTCGGTGATCATGTTTTTCTGAAGGTATCTCCGTGGAAGGGAGTCATACGTTTTGGTAAGAAAGGTATATTGAGTCCCAGGTACATCGGACCTTTTGAAATTCTAGAACGAATTGGGGTTGTAGCTTACCGATTGGCAATGCCTCCAAGTCTCTCTAAAGTTCACGATGTGTTCCACGTATCTCTATTGAGGAAATAAATGCCTGATCCGATGCATGTACTCACCTATGAGGAATTAGAACTGGAACCTGATCTATCTTATTACGAAGATCCCGTCAAGATTCTTGATACGGGAGAACAAGTGCTGAGAAACCGGACGACGTGTCTGGTAAAAGGTTTGTGGAGAAACCATAAGATGGAAGAGGCAACGTGGGAACCCGATGAACTTATGATGAAGAACCACCCGAGTCTTTTTATGCAGTAATACACTAGAAATTGCGAGGACACAATTATTTGAAGGAGGGGAGAATGTAACACCCCAAGCTTCTACGGTACGCTTCTCTTTGAATAATGTGATAGCGTGTGTTGTACGCAACACCGAGTTCTAACACACCATAACTAATCAAACTAGCCGTTATGAATAGTAATACCTACTTTTTGAAATTATATATATTTTAAATTTGAAAATGGACTTCATTTTTGGATTTGGAATATCGAATTTAGCCTAAGGTAAAATTTTGGTACATTTCAGATAACTTTCATATTTTGATGAATAGTGAAAATTACTAAGTTTTAATTAAAAACAACTTTTTTAATAAAAATAATTAATAGTGATAAATTATGAATTTGAGTGGTTTTAAAGTATATTTAGAATATATATTTACCATTTAATATAATTTTGGTCATTGGACATAATTTTACAATTAAACCGAACATAAACGAGTGTCAATCTTTTGATAGTTATTATCTCTTAAAAACACGCTTTTTGTTTTGACAGCGGGAATTAATTTTAAATTAATTTCTACCACATATGTGTTTTGAATTTAGGAAAATGGATTCCATATTTGGAATCAGGATGTTCAAATTGTGTAAATAGGTAACTTTTATTTTTAGACATTTTGAATAATTACTGCGGTAAATATTTTATTTACCATGGTTAAGGGTAAATCCGGTAAATAAGGGTTAAAAAATAATATTATAATAATACTAAATTACTCTAAAACGTGTCTTAACCCTATTGGTTGATACATGGTCGACCATGGGAATCATTGGGTCTATTTTGGGACCCCATGGATCCACTTGTAAGTGATAATGACACTTTATTTTAATTAAGTTAAAATGAATACAAAAATGACACAAGCATATATCTTTTAGAAAAACAATTGTTAAATAGGGTTATATATGTTTGATTTTAGATTATAAATATTCATTAGAAAGATAAAAATATTTATTACATAATGATATTTTATTTATAATTTTTAGACATTAAATAATTTATTTTATTTATGACACAATGATGATGCAGTAATTACTATAATAGTGAAAAATTAAAATAATTGATATTATAAATACCCAAATAAATATAATATGAAACTTTTAATGAATTAAAATAATTTTATTGGATAATATGATATATTAGGATTGATTTAATTGACTTTTTTCGAAGTAATCGATCTGTTATGAGTTTTAAAAAAATCAACTATTGAATAGTGTCAAAATTGACATAAAAGAGTTCTTAAAACAAATATTAAATTCTTAATTGATATTAAATTCTTAAAAATCTAAGGCTCGGCCAAGAGACTTATATCATGATAGTTCCATCATTAATGTACCACATGGGGGTCTCTTGGATGTATATAGTATGTTTATTAACCATATTATATGAAAATACAAAGAGACATTGTAAAAGTGAAACTAATTAACTTAGAGTTAATACTTAAAGATAAGGTTAATATAAGTACCCAAACCTGTCTAAATTCTATTGGTTGAGTGGTTTTCGACCTATCCCCACCTTAAACTTTGAATCATAAGCTTTGGAGCCATTAGAAACCGAATATGAATTTATTATAAATTAATATTTCTAGCTTTTCCAATGGTGCCCCTCACCCCTCTTATAAAAGGGCACTCCTCCTTCTCATTTCTTCACACCTTCAAAGCCTTTTGGTTCGGCCAAACTCTGCCCAAATACTCTCCCAACATCCCTCACTACAACCTAGAGGCCTTAGTTTGATCAGAAAGCCAACCTAAAGTGCCCTTTTGATCAAATCAAAAGGAAGAACCCGAAGAAGAGGTAATGATTTCACCACCCTTCTCCAAGTTCATTTCTTCTTCCACTTCTTCTTCCTTTGTTCTTACCATTATAAAATAATAACTCCAGTATCTCACATATACTGTGATGTTATTATAAATATGGTACAACCATATTCAGTATTCTATCCACCCTTTGAATAACATGTCACCATACGTGCGTACGTACGGCTTACCGTCTACACGCCGTGGTGTAATTGTTATTCAATATATTATTATTTGGATGGGTATAATAATGATGTGTAACTCATGTAAATAATAAATATAACATCTTAATGATTCTGTATATACGATATACCATCCATTTATATATTATTTTAATATCAAAAGAATGATATTGTCGCTCGTGCGTACGTACGGACTACCGCCTCCACGAACGCGATGAGATTCATTCTCCATCGTATCCATTCAAGTATAATTATCATTTGATGATTTAGAAATGATGTTTAAGTAATAGATATCATTCTGGATATGAATAAAATACAACAACCATGGCTTATGTAACAAAACATATAAAAGAAAATGAGTAAGTTAACTCCCGAAACGACGATAATTCTATGATATTATTAACAAATTAATGTTAAAAGATCATATATGATATCATATTATTATATATGATTCTTGTATAATTTAATAACAACTATTTCACCATTATACAAGAGGTTAACCTACCCCAACCAACGAAAAGTACAAGGTAAGGGTTTATTTCACAATCTCTTCA
This sequence comes from Viscum album, assembly GCA_963277665.1. Classification (NCBI taxonomy): domain Eukaryota; kingdom Viridiplantae; phylum Streptophyta; class Magnoliopsida; order Santalales; family Viscaceae; genus Viscum; species Viscum album. The sequence continues at coordinate 784,725,421 of OY728151.1, forward strand.
TTATCTAAGGTTGTTTATACGTAATAATCTACTGGGATCTCTTTATCATCCACATCCATGTTTCTTAAAAATGCATTTCAAAACATTTTTACTATTTACTAGAATATGAGTTAAAGTCATTTATACCCTTTTTGACTTTTATAAGTGGTTTATAATGGAATCTTTCGGTTGTTTTCAAAACAAGGTCCTTTTTAACCTTTTCGACAGAATTGAGGTAAGAATGTTTTTTTTAACTTATACGGTGGGTGCGGTTATTTTACGCCGTTATAAAATCTTCAAAGCTTTCCGTACAAGCTTATAAGAATATTTTCAAAGAAAATGTTTTATTTTATATGGATCTTAAATGATTTCAAAATAAAAGGAGATATTTCTTTAAAAAGAATTTTGATTTCATCTACGTCAACATCCTTTGATGGATTTTAAGATTATTTGAAGTTGATTTTTTATGATACAAAACTTCTATATTGTATTGAAGGTTTTGGGATATGTTTTACTATGGATGTGCTATTTTTATACCATTCATAGTTTATGGTGAAATTATTGACATTTCGTATGCTAGTTTTAATACGAATGTTTATGTTATGTTTAAACCTTTTCATATGGGAATGCATTGGACTTAATAAGTGACGGGTGGAGCCCGCTATAGCTCCTCGATGCATCGGTAGGTCTCATGAGACAAACTAGTGTCTTGGCACAAGGCCTTGACAAAATCTTATTTGTAGTCTTGGCACGAGGCCTTGGCTATTTGGTTATGATAGTCTGGCATTATGCATTCCAACATTAATAAAGTGGTTATTGATTTTTACATGTGATTATTCGATTAGTAGAATATCCATGTGAATAAGTAAATGGCATTATTTCATTTTATTTATGCCATACCATGTTGAAAGTTCATATTTAAAAGGCTTTTGTTTTAGTTATACATTGCCTTAAATGTTTATTCTTATTTATGAAAGTTTCCGCTATATTGTTATCCTTACTGGGCATTTGAGCTCACCCCTTTTCTATGTTTTATTTTTCCCAGGATGTGAAGAAGTAAGTTATGAATGACCTGCAGGGATTTTATGAGGGTTTAATAGTGTGGATTGTGGAAACATTATGTTGTTGTAGTAGTTTTTCATTTTATGATGTAATGTAAAACTTATGAATATATCTAGTGTTTCCAAAGCTACTAAACCAATCGGTCTTTCGAGATTTGATCTTTCTTGTGATCATGCCAATGTTATGTAATAATGCACCGACTCTGGGTAACTGGGGTCGGGGCGTTACATATTTCCCACTATTAAATTATAAATGACACCTCTTCTTATCCCATTTTCACAATTCTAGAGCCCTATTGATCAGAAAATAAAAAAATAATTCATAATTTCATTACCTTTTTTCTTGATATTTTTTTCTTACCCAATTTCAATCATATGATGTATTATTTTGTAAACCAATGGAGTTATCTCAATTAATAGGTAATCATCTTACCCAACTATTTAAAAGATTACATCTTATAATAATTCCACTAAATATATTGTATCCATACTAAAAAAATGAATCCATTGTCACATATAATCTAAGATTTTATTATGATTATTTTTCAACCATTTCCCGCATCATTTTTATCATATAGATGATGAATACATCACTCATTCTTAAATATGGCCTATTGTATCCTCATAACTGTGCAATTATTATTTTCACTTATTCTTTACAGGAATATTCAGAAATGTATAATTAATTAATATATATGTTATTTGTTATAAAATAAGGATTTTCTATATATAATATATAAGATACCCTTATTCCCATACATATATTGGAAAATGATAATATCCACATGCGTACGTGTGGACTATCACATCCATGAAGAGATGTGATTTATTTTTCTATTACCACAATGAATGTGTGATTCCAAAAAATTAAATGACTATTAAAAATTATAATCATGAATTTATTATTATTTTGGCCATAATAGAAGTATTTCATAACTTTTTTAACCATATTAATATATCAATGCAATTTTGAATAATATGGATGAAACAACCGGTTAGACCCCCAATGTAGCTCTCCAATGTTTAATAGACACCCCAATTACTCGTCTTCTTTAACTAGTTAGACACCCTAATTAGAGGACTCTAATAGCTGTCTAGACACCCAACCTTGAAGTGCGTTCTACATCGGTCTTTAAAATAGAAATATCTCCATCATAGATAGTCTTCTTCAACCATAAATATGGATCTACCCTCTTATTAACAAAATATTCAAGTTCTTAAACAATTGAATTTGATCAATGTTGTTCGTCCTTGGAAGTCCATTAATTTCATTAATTATCTAAATTCTCCTTCTTGAAATTCTTGGGCCCACATAATCACTGTCTTCAGGAATACCAATATTTGGATCATAGAAGATATTCATCTTGAAAATTGGTTTCAAGGAATCCAAGAATAATCATTAAATTTGTTACATTATTCCATCACCTCTATAAACATATTTATAAAAAAATATTGTGCATTGGAATCTTAAAAAAATAAATTTTTTTAAATTATCATCAAAAATATCAATAAAATGTGTCATGTAATTAAATATATTTATTTTATTTTTCCTCTATCACCTCATTTTTAATAAATCATTAAACCATTGGAATTATTTTATTCCTTAAAAATAACTTAAAAACCTGGGTATTTACAATTTCATGAATCCTCATTTTAATACCCAAATATTCTATTATTTGTCTATTCCTCATGAAATAAATTCCTGATGGGTATTCTTCTAATCACATGGTTATGATTAAGCCACATTTTACCTAGTATGTATTCGTTCATGTTTTCTCATACTACCTTCATGCACAACGTATCTTCCTACTCATGGTATGAAAAATACCAAACTCTCACCCTTACTGTTAAACACACAAAATATTGGGTTCTATAATTTATGCAACATGATAAAAAATATATAAGACTCAGGTATTTCTATTAAATCACATGTATACTAATCTCTATGTCTTGTCATGGATGAATCCTTTAGCTCCTCTCAAATACCTAAAGAGTGTTGAATCTCTATTTGTTTTTAATACTCATGGCTCTAAATCCCTTAGCCTCTACATTTCTCTACAATTTCATGCATGAATGTGTAATTTCATGCATTACTGATATTACATGTGGGTGAATATCCTGAAAAAATGTTTTCCATGAAGACCTTATTTATTGGGTGATCATCACAAATCAAGTACCTTTTATTGTAGAATTTCCATTCCTAAAACACAATCTAAAAAAGTGTATGGATTTCACATTGATTATTGGAGATTAAAAAGGAATTTTAAATTTCATCATGGGCTTATTCTAGGTTTTACGATGATTGGAAAAATCTAGTGTGGCCACTACTACAAAAACGGGCTTTATCAGAGCACAAAACGTGCTTTATCAACGCTAAAATAGCGCTGTAAAGTGCAGCGCTGATAATGGGGGTCCCCTTTATCAGATCTTTCTTAACGCATATAAAGGAATCCTTTATCAGGGCTAAAAATGTGCTGATAAAATCCACATTTATCAGCACTGTTTTAGCACTGATAAAGGATGCCTTTAGCAGTGCTCTTTTCACGCTGATAAATTTCCATTATACCAGTGCTAAAAGAGAACTGATAAAGGCTTCCATTATCAGCACTATTTTAGCACTGATAAAGGCATCCTTCATAGATAGTCTTCTTCAACCAGAATGATGGATTTCCCTGCCTTTTAAAAAAATATTCATGGTATTAAACAAATGAATTTGATCAATGTTGTTAGTCCTTGTATGTCCAATCATATAATTAATTATCTAAATTATCCTTCTTTAATTTTGTGGGCCCACGTAATCACCATCTTCAAGAATACCAACATTTGTCCCACACAAAAAATTCTTCTTGGAAATTGGTTTCAAGGAATCTCAAAATAATTATTAAATTTGTTACATTATTCCATCACTTCTATGAACATATTTGTAAAACAATATTGTTCATTGGAATTTAAAAAAAAAACTTTTTTAAATTTATCGTTAAAAATATCAGTAAAATGTATCATGAAATTAAATATATTTAATTTATTTTTCCTCTATCACCTAATTTATAATAACCCATTAAACCATTGGCCTTATTTTATTCCTTAAAAATACCCAAAAAAACTTGGGTATTATAATTTCATTCACCCTATTTTAATACCCAAATATGTTATTATTTGTCTCTTCCTCATGAAATCAATACCCGATGAGCATCCTTTTAATCACATGTTTATGATTAATCCAAAACATACCTAGTATGTATTCGTGCATGTTTTCTCATTCTGCCTTCATGAACAAAATATCCTCTTACTCATGGTATAAAAAATACCCAACTCTCACCCTTACTGTTAAACACCCAAAAGATTGGGTTCTATCATTCATGCAACATATTAAAAATTCTATAAGACTCAGGTATTTAAATTTCATCACATGTATACTAATATATATGACTTTTCATGGATAAATCCTTCAGCTCATTTTAAATAACTAAAGATGTTTGATTTTATATTTCATTTTTAATACTCATGGCTCCGAATCCCACAGCCTCTATATTTCTCCACAATTTGATGCCTGAAAGTATGACTTCTTGAATTACTGATCTTAATTATGGATGAATATCTTGAATTTTTTTTCCATGAATACATGCTTTATTGGGTGATCATCACAAATCATGTTCCTTTTATTGTAGAATTACCATTCCTAACACAAAATAACAACATGTGTATGGATTTCACATTGATTACTGGAGTATAATAAGGCATTTTAAATATCATCATTGGCTTATTCTACGTTTTAGGATGATTGGACATAGAAGGTGTGGCTGATCAATCATGGGATTACTGTTTGAGCAGATTCCTTCAAGTATGGATGAGGGAATATGACAATATGAACTCGATCAGATGGTTAAGATCAACTCATCTGATGGGTGATCTTTTATCCATATTTCTAAAGACAATGGAACAATACAATACTTTTACACATCCGAAATCAAAATATTCAAACATCTAGTGTGTTTTATATCAATTAAAAACAATCATTAGTGGCCAAAAATCTCATTTATTTTAGTAGCACCTCCGACTGATACTCTCGGATCGCCGCTGAACACGGTGGAGCCACTAGGATCACTTTTACTCAGTGTGAGAATGTTTCAATGGGACTCCACTGATAATCTCTTTCCAATTCTACAGTAGGTTTTTTATTTATGGAATGGATAACCTATGGGTACCTCATAAGCCCATGGTTGAGCTGGATAAGACAAGTGGTTGGGTGGCCTTTTTTCACCATTATATGTAATAAATAATATATATATATATATATATATATATATATTGTTACACCATAATCAATAAAAATGCCATTAAAAATTATTTTCTATTCTCTTCTTCTTCCACTTTTAATTTTCATGATATTATAATTTCTTTTGTATGGAAACATCAGTACATATTCTTCAAAAAATACATTTTTAGGGACTTCACTTGTTAAAAAAATCATTCTGTTTAGCAAATTAGTAAATCATCTAATATAACATCAAATAATCATTAGATTTCATGTGGATAATTTTCTATGTGTAACATTCAATTATATGAAATGAATCTAGATAAATTATCTAGTCATAAACACATCATCTTCACTCATGTAACGACTCCGTGAAATCAAATTCAACACACGGTCTTAACAAATATCCCCCATTTTCTTTTTTTTATCAATATCTTCTCATATAATACAATTAAATTTCTAGAAACATCAATTATTTAACAGATTATAGAAAACCAAGTTTTAATGAAATTTAGGGTGTCTTCTCATCTCATACTTCATCATCAAAAATTGTTTCCCATATATTAAAAAAAGGGATGAAAACACATGAAACTTATCAAAGAGACTTCATCTGATCAACTCAAAGTATATGTGGGAAAACACAATATAGAAATAAGTGTGAAACAACCAAGGTTTTCTAATATTTCCATAACACATACTCACATGTAATGACATGCTCTAAGATTCTCAATTCTCAATAAAGAGTTTCCAATTTTCTGAATTATTAATGAAATGAAAAACCATTCACACATAAATAAACACTTTTAAAAGTTCAAGTGTAAAAGAATAAATCAAAATTTTTTATATTTACTCTAAAACCAAGAAATACAATTTAATAAATCCAATTAATTATTGGGGATGAGTGTGTGATTGGAATACTACAAGTATCTTGAATGATCCCCCTCAAGTTATGCACACATTTCCTTCATCAGGGATTGTTTCTAATCATGATCATATATGGGAAAAATCACCATTATATGAAAAAAATTATAACCTCAAATTTCTATACAATTCATTTCATGTTATATGGAAAAAATATTCAATAACATAGAATATGGAGGAACCAATTATTTCATTAGATGAAACAATCAAGGTGATAGTTTTCTCTCATCCATTCTTTCTTCACCATTTGATGATCATCATGGGATGTGCTTTCTTTCTTATAAATATTCTTCATAAATTTTGAACATACATTCTTCCAATTAATATCCTATATTTTAGAGAATGTTTTCCACCATCTTAAAATTAGGAACAATATCCATTAAAATTAATTTTCATTTACCCAATGAGAGTTTATGAGAATGCTCATGTTTTGGATCTTCATACACCCATTGTCATGGATCATTTTCATTCTCCTAAACACTAATTAGTTTTTATAGTTAAATTATCTTTTTCTAGGATAATATATTTCCTTATAATTTAGAAGAGTGCATGGTATCATAATTTCTTATTTACCCTTCCATAAATTCCTCCTAGTGTAATTATTTTCCATGTGACCAAGGTTTGATAAAATAATATATTTACTGAAAAAGTAATACACCATTTTTTCAAATATGATTGAGATGATGGATCTAATGGAGTTATTAACACATCACTAAGATTCCTGTATTGGAAACATCTAATCATTATGTGCCCAAATATTAGACAATAAATAAATAATGCTTCACTCATCCTTTAGGGAATCATATTTATATATTTTTCATATGTCAAAATGTTGATTAAAAATTACAGAATTCAGTGTCTATTTATTTCTACAAATGTTGAGATATATTATAGGGGAATTTTTTGTATTTATTTAGAGCTTTCCATATAATACTCAGAAATATTTTATTTCAAAACATTCTATTTTTTATCATTTTCAATGTCGATTTGTTTATAATCTATTTAGAAAGCACTTACACCATGTCACTTTTCACCTTTATCATGGTTCTACTTTTCATCATTTTAAAATTCAAGGCCATTTATTCTATCATCATTCTTTTTTCCATGGTCAAATCTTTTATCATTGAATAATAAAAATCATGAATGATTCCATGTTGATCTAATTTGTTATTTAATATGCATTTCATTGAATAAAAATTTGATATTGTTCTCTCTTAATTGCCATAGTCATGTTTCATTATCGGTTTTTTTGTGAGAGTTTGACGGATTATTTTCTTTCTACTCAAGAGGGAGAAAATTATAAATAATCAAAGGTTCATATTTAAGCTGGATTAGAGGAAATAACTTGTGGGGTGTATTATTATTGTCATGAAATGAAAATATTTTATTTTAATATTTATTTATTGGTCTCTTCATAGAAATATTTTTTCATTCCTTATTCATTTTACAACGTTTAAAATTTCATGAAATATGGATATAATATCATTGTAATATTATTTAGATATCATTGTAAAACTTATTGGATCATTAGAGGGGGAAAATATATAATAACAATATAAGATCCCCAAGTCAGATTAGGTTCATCTAGGGATGAATCAGTTGTTAGCTTTTTTTTGACTATTTTATTCTTTAATGTTAAATAAGTTATATTTTTTACGGTTCTACGCCAATCAACAGTTTCTCTCGAACTCACCTCGTGTGTAGTAGTAAAATAAATGAGGTAAGTACAATGCATTCTCATGGTTTGATAAGGAAATTCATACTACTTTCTATATTGATTAGATACCGCTAAATGTGTTATATTCACAATCTCTATAAGTGAATACAACTAGTTACACTCCGAAGTTATACAATTGGTTTAGAAACCCAATTACACTCCCCACAATTGGTTAGACATCCTAAATAGTCTGCTTCATTGAATAGTTAAATACACTAATCATAGGCCTCTAGTAGCTTGTTAGACACCCCATGTAAAAGTTACCTCTTTAGATTTCGTAATGATATAAGGATCTCTTTCATAGATAGTCTTCCTCTAATATAAATATTGTCATAACCTACTTGTTTACAAGTCATCAAGTTCTTAAAAAGATAAATATCAGCAATACTGTGGGTACTCAAAAATCCGTTAAGATATTCAATGATCTGAATTCTCATTAATAAAATTACATGGTACATGTAATTACATTCTTCATTAATTATCCAACATTATCTCACCAAAACAATTTTTTTAGAATAATTGTTGCTAGGAGTCTCAAATTGATCTTACAATTAGATATATTTTTCAATCACCAGTATGCACATTTTTAAAAAAATTATTATATTGAATTTTAATATAGATAATTAATTTTTATCATTAAAATTATTTTATTAAATGTTTTATGAAATTAAAAACATTCAATTTATTATTCTTTTATCTCCTCATTTGAATACCTCAGTAAATAGTGGGTGTTAGTTTTTTACTTTTTGAACACTCTAATAATATGTGTATTTATTTTTGAATCATCCATATTTCAATACCGAAATATGGTTGTATTTTTTTTCTTCACGAAATGAATATACAAGGGGTATTATTATTTTTGAATGTAACTGATTAACTAATTTATAACCATGAATACAAGCATGAATGCATGATAAAGTTTTATTCATGAACACCATCTCTCCCTTATCACAATATGAAAAATAATTGTACCACACTGATGCTGTTAAACACCAAAAAGAATAGTTTCCATAATTAATGAGAAATCATTGAAATAACCAAAGACTCGGGAATTCTGGTTTAATCATATGGATACTAATCTCAATATTTTATCATCAAATATTCACACATCTCTTCTTAAATAACCAAATAATTCCGGTTCTCTATTCGCCACCTGGAGTATACTTTTTGAATTCCCATGGATATATATCAATTGGCCACTATATTTCACCATCATTAGATGTAATGAACATTATATATATGGATTTGTTTTCTTACATGTGCATAAATATTGAGAAAAAACGTTTTCTATGATGAATGACTTCATCGAACTATCATCACACTTCAGATACCTTCTATACAAGAATTACCATGAATAAAACATGTTCCTGACACATTCATGGATCTCTCCAACATTTATAGAGATAAAAAAAATCTAAATTAGATAATGTTATTTGTTTGGTCAAGTTAAGTCTGAAAATAATTTCTATAGATATTCCATGATGGGATTACAACATGAGAGGAATCCTTTGAATGAGGCTGGTGGAAGATGATCACATAGATTGATCTGATGGTCAAGATCAGCTCATCCAATGACAGATCATTTTTCCATCATTTATAAAATATAATAACTATAAATTTATTTTAAATGTCCCACATAATAACATCCATAAATATATTGCACGTTATATCAATTAATCCTGATCATTTTCCATCAGAAATCTCATCCGCTTCTCTATATCCCATTACTAGTACTATTGTTGTGTTGCACCGCATGGTGGTCTCTCCTTTCTCACTTTACACTACGTGAGCACCCATTAGTGGACCACTATACCAATCTTCTTCCAACCACTATCCATGGTTAGTTCCCTGGGGAATATTTCAACATTAGATCCCACATAAGCTACTTGTTGGTCTTGATAAGGCTGGTGGTTGGTTGGCCTCTTTTTTTTTGACAAAAAGTATTTAATAATAATAATTCAATATATCTAATGCAATTCCTTCATAAATAAAAATTCCAAGACAACAACTCGTATATTATCTTCCATTCCTGTTTTATACTTTATGGAATTCTAATTTCTTTTTTTCATTGAATCTTCATGAATTATTCTTTATTAATATAATTTTTTTCATGTACTTAATTTTTGTTAAAAATGTGAAATCCCTTTAGCACATGGGTTAATAATTTAATAACAAATAAAATAATCATCATATTTAACATCGATAAATTTAAATTCATGAGATTCAATTATATAAAATTAATCCATAAATATTAACCATGGATTACCACATGATCTTCTCTCTCATATTGACTACATAAAAAATGAAAAACATAGTCACAATAGAAATATTATTTCAATAAGGATGTGTCTGTCAGCTCTTATTATGACACATAGACATACACTATTCTAAAACCTGATTATTCTACATATGGTTAAATATTATGAAACCCTTTTTATGTCTTATATTTCTTGTTATTATGGAATAATTTATTTCTAATCAATGATATAATGATTCATAAAAGACATGTAAAATCCATTTTATTCAAAAATGAGAGTATATCATTTAAATCATTCAAAGATCATCTTCAATTATATCTCCCTAATGACATTTATAGAGAATAAGAGATGATGAAAACTATGGATGAGAATTATTTCCTTATAATAGAGGATGCACCAACTATGCATGAATACATTGATGTGTTTCCTTAAGAACTACATGTACATCAACCTCAGTATGAATTTGAGTTTTCCATTGATCATATCCCTGGTGAAAAACACATATCTAACACTCCATATAATATATTCAGATTGGGATTTGTTGAAATGAAGAAAAAAACTATAGGTGTTGTTAGATAAGGTATTTATAGCCCCTAGTGTTTCACCATGGTGAGACATTATTCTTTTTGTTATGAAAAATGATGGTTCTATAAGAATGTGTATCAATTATAAATTTAAGGTAATTTCATTTAGAGTTACTATTTCACCACCATTTCTATGGATTTAAAGAATGTAGTAATTAAATGTTATCTTTTTAATATCATTATGGTATCTATTAATTATATATGGATATAATATAAAGGCTATAATGAGAAAAATATCCATATGATAATCATTATGAACAGTATTAAAAATAATTAATATTAAAAATTTAGAGTTTTTGAATTTTTTCATTAATATGTTACAATCGATTTTTTGTTAAAAATTTCTCAAATTAGAAAAACAGTTTACCAAGTTGAAATGTAAATTGATTAGGTTCATATGGTCATAAAAAGTAGGGAATCATTTAAATTATTTTAGATGATTTTAGTTAATGCACTAATATTTACATGAAAATCTGAATGAGGAGAATTTTTGATATATAGTGATTCATCAATGAAGGAACATGGATGCACCCATAAACAAAATGATGGAGTTTTTCTCATGAAACATGTAAGATAATTATTCATGAAAAAAATTGTCCAATCAATGTTTTCTAGTTTGTAGCCATAATATTTTCATTAAAGATATGGAGAAATTACCTTTCTGGTTGAAAATGTGTAATATATTAAAATCATAAAAGATTTAAATACATATTCTCATAGAAATAGCTCAACCTGATGTATAGGCGATGGATATAATTTCTCAAGGATTATTATTCCTCAATAAACTACAACCCTAGGATGGAAAATATAATAGATGATGCTTTGTGTTTGAAATATCATGGTTTTTTTTACTAAAATTATGATATAAAAAGATTATATATTCATGGATTTAATAAATTTGGATGTGGAAAACATTAAAGAATGATAAACAACACATCTATTCACAATGTATTCAAAATAACCCATATTAAGGGAAATGATTAGTACTTTTCTAGAGGTTATAAATATTCCAAAAAAAATAAATCACCTGAATGATGTGAAGTAGGTTGTTCTAATATTTAATGATGGGATAGTTAAATTTGGAATGAGGATATGTGTTGTATCTATGAATAATCTAAAAAATATTATTTGATGAATCTCAGAGCTCAAATTTCTTTATACTCTATGGTAGTATGAAAATTTATTGGGATTATTTGGAAACTTCTTTGTGGGATTATATGAAATATTAAATCACATACTTTTCATTAATATTATTGGATAATAAACTTGTAATGGTTTATAGATAACATCCTAATGGATTCATAAATCCTCTATCTGTTAATGCATTGAAATGGGATGATATTACCATTTAATTTTCCAGGATATTTAAAAATACACAAAGAATGAATGATTCAATATGGATTATTATTGAACTCTTTATAATGTGTTCTTATTTAATTTATATAAGATGATATCTACCTCATGAGTATCTCACATGACTATATTTTATGTGTATTGTGATACTACAGGGTCCAACACATTCAATTGAATATGCTTATAACCCATAGTTGACATCAAAATTTCGGAAGAGTTTTTAGAAGGATATTGACCTCCAGATAAATTTGTGATATAATTATCATCATTAGATAGATGGATACTACAATAATAATATTAAAACATAAAAACATTTTTTAATGTTGTGCTTAATTAACTTTCATGGAATCAAGGATAAATATAAATCTTTTTAGGATTTTTATTATCATAATTACTTTCATATTAGAATTCATGTGGAACCATATAAAGAGTTATATGAGAAATGATTTCATAAATAGAAATTGTGGTGGAGTTGGTGAATGTAATCCTTCATTCCCCAAAATTATTGAGGAGAAAATAGTGAAAGTATGACATATTCTGTTTCATATAAGGGAAACACAAAGCAAAAATAAGTGTTATATGTATGACAATAGAAAGGATAATTAATTTCTAGTAGGTGGTCACTTTTTCATGAATTTTTACTCATTGGAGGATTTCATAATGTTTGGAAATAAATGAAAACAACATACTGGGTACATTTGGCCTTTTCAAATTTTATAGTGAATTGGTGTAGTGGCTTATAATGTTACCGTAAAACATAGTATCTTTAATGATCATGAATTTCTTCATATCAAATTATATAAGAATTACATTCCACATCCAACACATTTTTCCACCTCAGTGGATGTATATTTGGAGCCAAAATTATATTATTTTTCAGATAATATCCATATTCTTAACACTAGACGATAACAGTTATGCAATTAGAAAACTCGATTAGTGAAGGTATATTAAGGATATAATAAAATTAATTAGGAAATATGGGAAAATAAAGAAGATACAGTGAATAAATTATTTGATCCATTAATGACGTGAGATTTTGGAACGTTTTTGGATGAATGATTTGAAGTTGAGAATACTTTGACACTCGAGATTCAATTATAGTATATAAATGTTTCATTCTAATGAAACAATAACAAAATTCATATATCATTATTAAAAATGTGAATCAAATTGAAATTACCTAATTTTTTCAATTGGGTTTCATTAAAATAATTTCATTTTTAATGTCAAAATTTCAAAATTTTGTTATAGTGATTTTTTTGTGATTTTTTTTATAAATATTTGATTTTTGAGTGAATAATTAAAATATAGTTTTTTAAAAATGTATTCAATTTTAGGTCATTGTTATGATGGAATCATGACATATTAAATTGTAAATCCATTATCTCGACATATAATATGTTTCGGGAGTTATATATTTTATTCTAAAACATTATTTTCATGATTAAAATCAATAATTAATTTTGTAAGCCTAATTGATATTTTGAAAAATCATAAAACTATTTTTAGTACATTTAATTTAATTTTAGGTTTGGAAGGTGATTTTAAGTTCTTTATGGATATATATTTATAAAATACTCCACTTTTTATTACACAACAAAAACAATTCCTATAAATTATATTTTTATTATATTTAAATGTAAAAACAATTTATGGTTAAATAAGGTATTTTCTAACAAACTATTATCATGTGTTTGGTTTTCTAATATTAAAATTAAAATTTTATAATTAATGGATTAGAATAAATTAGAATTGATTCCAAATTTAAAATCAGTATAACTAATATTATACAATGTGTTCAAATAATGGTTTTGTTCATAATTAGTGATATATGCTGTCAAAATTAATCACCTTGGTTAAGGGAAAAGAGATTTATAAGTGTTAAAAATAAAGGGACAATGATTGAATATTACAAAAATTGGAATAATCTACAATTTTTTGTTTTATTTTAACCATACATTTATAATATTTTAATATTTTATAATTTGGTGACACTTTCATTATAAAATGAATTATTATTATTAATATATTTTCAGTAATTCCAAGTGTATATCTCCCCATGGTTATATAAGGGTACCTCTTATCCTATATTATTTGAAGACATCGATCAATTTTTACCATCCATGACATATCAAAATAACTTTTTAAATAACATAAATAAAATATTTATCTTCTATTATTATAATTAATATATTCTGTGAAGTCTTAAGGACCAATGTAAAGGAGGTATCTCAAAGAGGAGTTAAATTTCTAACCTCACTCATTAAATGTTTATTTTTCCTTCTACATACTATAAATCAATTACATAAATACTAACATAATAAATATAGTTTCATAAATAAACTAATATATTATTATGGTAAAAAGAAAACAATTTTACAAATCCTTTAAACCTTTGGAAATATAAAATAGCCCTCATGCATACATAAAACCAATCGTATCCACGTAATAGTGTAGTTATTTTTCCTTCAACACATTACATGGATTTTAATAAATGTGGAATTAATTTACATATTGGAAATTTATATCATAGTTATGATTATATAAATATAATATATCCTATACCATATTAATCATCCATCAATTGTAAAATGATAATGTCACTCATGCGTACGTGTAGAATACTATCATTACAAAGCAATTTGATTTTTTTTGGTACCACCATTAATAAAAAAATATAAAACCATATATAATGAATAAAAATTATATTACTTTAATTATCCAAACTATAGATATTTTATAATTTTTTTATTTCCTCTTTATCCATGGTTAATGTACAATTGTAATTTTTTAGAATTTTACCAAACAAGTTTAAATGGTCAACTTAAGAAAGTCTTATTCACTGATTAAAATTAAGATGATTATAGAATGATGTTAAAAAATATAATATAGATGAAAATGGTTGTAAATAATTTGTTTAATTATTTTAATTCAGTATACAGTATAATAGAAATTCTATTATTCATAATAATGACACAATTAATTTAAATGTACATCATATGTGCATCCTTATTTCTATTCGGGATGCTACATTATTCAAAATTCATTCTGTAAAAAATATAGTTATTGAATATGGGATTCGATGTAGGCCTGGGTTTAATGATATCTATCCTCATCCTAGAGGTACTTTTGATTTGTTCTGAAGTGTTATGCTCCCCTGCTTGATTTATGATAATAATGATGGATCTTCTAAAAGAAACCCTACACACTCGTATTATGGTGGTATTTTCTGAAACCACTATAGTAAGCTTCTTGAAATATTCTATAGAAATTGTGTCATCTTCTCATCTCTAGATGTGAAATTTATGAGCATCATCTATGCAATCTCCATTTCCATGTAACATGGTTAGAAAAATAACTAGATTGAAAGTTATTCAACTACCATCATTCAAGATATTTGGAATGGTGTAATGAACCACTCACGGCCTCTTACAACATGATGGATGGACAGTCTTCATTCTGTCATGGACTTAATCTATATTATTACTCATTCTTTTGGTGAAGGTAAAATGGTGGATATGTCCTTGAAAATATGGGAGTAAACAATGTCACCACCTAGTTGGATGACCTCCCTGATGAATTACATCACCTTCATAATATATATTGTTAAAAATCATATATTTTAGACTCATTTTGTCTATTTTTTAAATAAAATTTTTTTATTGTTATTTTACCAAGGCACAACTTTCTTAAAAAACATATGACTAAGTTGAGAACTAAGGTAAGGGACTTCTTCCATAATCTCAAATTATTTCAGGATTGTTTAAACTCAAATATGTTTTGGGAAAATAATATTATGATAATATATTTAACACCATATATTTTCATATTCCCCAGTATTTTTTGTGTTTAAAATTTTTTATTATTTTCATTCTCTTGTCGGATTTTTTATCATCACATAAGCTACATATAATGGAATTTTTTTAAAAACTGTTAACATATTTTTCTTACAACTTCCTTTATTTCATATAAAATTTATTTTAAATTTTTACTGAAATTTTTTCATTACACTCCAATGATTATTTGAATTCAATTTCTAACATATATTACATTCTTCGTAATTTTATAAAATGAATCTTTGTTTTTCATTTTCTAAATGATGTACTTTTTTACTTTTTACCATTAGTGTGATAGGAATCTCTATTTTATCATTTCCCATTTCATTAAGATTTACAAACATCATGACCATTATTATAATTGAAAATTGATTTAAATGTTTCTCTAGATATATTAAAAAAGTATATTTTTCTCAATATTCTGGATATTTTTATTTAAAACATCGTAGGGTTATGTTTTCAAAAAGAATGAAAATTATTTTGAATGTGAATTATAGCAGCATTCATTCAAAGTGTTACAATGAAGTAAATGATTAATGTTTTTTTATCAAATTAATTTTCAAAAAACATGTTTTTACTACAAAACATTAATTTATATTGAATCGATAGTAATTTTTCTACCATTATATATAATAGTTATACATTATTTTGTGATCATTCATATTCTTGGGACCATATTCCATATCACTCTATATTATTAATTGAAAGTTATTATTCTCTTTCATGTCTATATTTTTAATATTTTGGTTAAACTAATGATAATTTATATTACTTTTATGATGTTTAAATAAAATATTATTTTTATGTATAGTGTTAGTTATTGGAGGACTGTTATTTCACTAACTAGGAAAATATTCCTAATTATTGATTCAATGTGGAAAATTATTGATTTATAAAAAAAATTTAGAATGAATTTTATTGATAATTTATTATATATATTAATGTAAATGGATGTGGAAGTGATAGGTGGGTCCTGGTTATATATACATACTCTCTATTCATCGATAGGTCTCATAATACAAAACGGTAGGCATTCCATATTATATGGGTATCAGGTTTAAAACTATAGATATATTAATAATCATGTATTTGATGAGTGTATATTATTGTAAGATTCATGATAAATTTCCCTATTCATTGATTTCATGTTATTGAATATCTCAATTTTTACATTTCATTTAATAAGATTCCAATTTCCATTATCCAGGTGATTTTTATGTCCATATTTGAAATGGGTGTTCATTTAACTAATGTTGTTGATTAAATTAAAATGGTTTTAATTATGAAATATGACATATTTATTATTACTTATTGAACCGTGATATTTGTTCATACAATACCATTAATGATCATTTAATTTCCCCCTTTACATGTTTTTATTTCCCAGAGATTTGAATAATACTATTTTAAATGACGTAATGGAATAAAGAATGTATCATATTCTATTGTTTTATATTTTCAATGTAATAAAAGAATAATTTATTTATCTATATTTTCATGATTGATAAATTGTTTGATCATAAGTGGTGCTATCCCTTATGCCTTGTAGAAATGTAATAAGTTATGATCTAGTAATGTGTTACTAATGTCAGTGTGTTATAATATATTAATTTTAATGTGTGACATTTGGGGCTCGATTCACTTATACGTTACTGAACATAAGGGCCCCTTGCCCTCATGAATTCCTCTCTATACACTAGAAGATGTTGACTAGTTGTAAGGGTTTATGGTAGTACAATGTGGATACTATACACTCTTTTTCAGATTGAATCATATTAGTATACCTCAGTGATGGGTTACTAAAATGAAATAGTGTATAGGTATAATGTAAAAGTAGTAAATAAACAATAATTGTGTTGAGATTGGGGCCCTTATGGGGAACCTAACCAACCATAATTGATTTACTCTAATCCATATGTCTCTAAACATAAGTCTATTTTTTTGAATTTGGAACCATGTAACATTGTGAACAAGTTTATATAATATAATCATGTATGATACACAATAAATCATAGAATCCTTGACCACATGATGTCAAGGGAACTCAATGTAACAACAATATTCATGGCTATATGTTTCGAATTGTAATACAAAATATATTTCATTTTTAATTCCATCATAATAATTTCTATCCAATTAAAAATAATAATTATAAGTTAATCATTTTATAGACACTATTTGGAGCCCCAAGAGAATATCCATGGCATCGCATGTCCGATTACATAAAAAATCCAATGTGATTATCCAGGAATTATATATTTTTATAATGAATCTAAAACTTGGTGATATTATAAGGCATTAAATAATATATTACATTGTCCCATCCCTTCTGTGGTATTCCATTAATCAGTCAAATCAATGAATTGACTAGCTTCATTTGAGTTAACCTAACGAACTATTGGCCAAGAATCTATGTCTTACTCAATGATGGTCATGAATTTAATGCAGTCTATATCCACAATAATAATAATATTAATATTAATATTAGATTTTAATTTATTTAATCACGATTCAAATGCAAATCTATCACATTTTAAAATATTCATTTGGTGAAATTCATCACTCTTTTAATTATTAAATTTCAATGGTCCAAGACATGTACTCATACTATTTGACAATTCAATTATCTCATATATTGTTTCATTTACAACTGATAAAGGACCATGTGTAACTTCATTTCAATTTAGAAATACCATTATAGCATACACTCGAATGTGGAATGATCAACCCACCCATGGGGTGGTTTAATCCTAGGTCATGAATGATGGTTGTAAGAATTTAAACAAACCCACATTATATGGGTTGTTCGAGATGAGATTTTGAACCTAATACCATGTGAAGGGTGATATTTAACATCATTTTTTTTATATAAACCATTAATTTATGGTGTTAATCAATTTAAAAGTAATGGATAGAAATTATTTTGTAGGGACCAAAAAATAAAAACTATAAACCACTATAATTTTAGATAAAAGTGGTAAACCACCTAACATAGCTCGGTAGTTGTCTCCTCCTATAGTATCAGCCTCATGTATTTTATGTATGGAGAAAAAATTGAGACACAAAAAAACACCATAAATATAGGATACATTAGATGAATGATTATAATTCTTAATATATATAAGAAATTCAGAAATGAAAGAAGTGGAATGATTGAAATACCATAGGTGAAGTAACAAAACATTGGGTTGTCAAATAACTGTTTAAAATGGGAAGATACATAAATTCCTAAATGATGGAATATGAAGAGATTTTATGGGATGCTACATGGCTATGAAGGAGGTGGATAAGGTATTTTTTAGGGGGAAATAATGTTCGTGTGGAAACGTCCCCTCTTTTAAAAAGTGATATGGTTTAGTTGCATTGTTATCCAAACTATGAAATAAACGTTAGTTATCCACTCTCTATTCACCCTAACCTCTCATGGTATATGGTAATTGTAAAAAAAATCCATGCGCACACCATAAGATTTACCTCAATAATAAATTTCAGTTTTTTCAGAGACATGTGTCTCCTATTTCATGGGTTGTATTTCCATTCATTTCCCCTATATTACTTCAGTATTGAGGTGAATGGTAAGTAATAACTCTGTGATAATCATGGACCTCATGATGTCTCTCTAAATATCAAAACTCTAAGATCCGAACCCATCCATAAAGCTCCTGAAACCACCATAACACCTATAAGAATATACATTTTGATAAATCATGATATTTAGACTAAAATTAAAAGGATCCATACGTATATGAAAATATAGGATCTTAAAACCACTACTTCATTTAAAAATTCCTCTATGTGTTTCCAAATTTGGGGTGGATTAGATGCATACAAGAGTAAATTCATACTCAATTTATATAGATTAGACTTCCCCTCCCAGCACATGTAATTTACACTGCTGGAATATTACACATTACCAATGGTTCAAAACCATTATTAAAGGTTTTGAAACCTTTGGAATATAGTATACCAATGGTTCCCCCAACCCTGGGTGAGCAAGGAATGACAATAGGGTTATACCAATGGTTTTGTGGAAACTGTTAGTATAGGTGTAAATGTATACCCTATACCAATGGTTTTAAAAACTGTTGGTATATGTGTGTAACACCTCTACCAACAGTTTATAACCGTTGGTAGAGAGGGAATATGCCAATCCATAAGGCTATACCAAAGGTTTGGTTATAACAATTGGTATAAACCTACACCAAGGGTTATAAAAAACTATTGGAATAGCTTATATAATAGTATCTATACCAACGGTTATAGTACCGTTGGTATAGCCTTATATAATATTATCTGTACCAATGGTTGTAGAATCAATGGTATACAATTGCACATCAGCTCGACAACAACAGGCCCCTCTCCCTCTCCAGACCTGCAACAACACAGCAACCCCTCTCCTCACCTGCAACAACACCAATATAGAATACCCATCCAATGTTTTCACAATTTAGAATTCATTCAAAAATTTAGAAATTTAGAAATTCAAATTAAATAACACCCATAAAAGGAAAAGGCTGACATGTTGTAGGAAATGTGATAACACCCAAAAGAATATTACAAATTTATAATTTGTTCCTCACTCAAATCACAACACCAACACACATTAGAGTATTCATAATTTAGAATTCATTCATCACTCAAACCACAGCACCAATATAACCAAGAGAAAAAACCTACATGTTATAGGAAGCACATGGGATGTTTAGTCATTGTCTTGGGATGATTATATTAAAACCAACATAAAAACATGGGTAGTGTGGAAAGGATCAGGATACATATAAGATATACAATGATTGGGATCATGTGGTAAGACCTGGGATGTGTTATAGGAAACACATGTTGTGTTTATATTTCTTTAAAGATTATATATCCATGTACAAATATTTCCTGATGTGTTTGTGGGAAACATTGTCCAATATCGACATATGAGATGGATTACTGGAATATCCTACATGGTTTTAATGGATTTTTCAATTTAAATAAGGGGGTACGTGGTGGTTGGGGGTTGTTCAGGGGGTGCGGGGGGATGCCCAGGGTGGGGGATGTGTGGGGGGTGCGGTGGGATCTACGGGGGTGATGAGGGTTGTCTGGGGGGGCTTTCCGGAGAGAATTTTCAACTAGAACGGTCACACGAAACTTCTGTGACCGCTGTGTGTTGGCCTGGTCCAGCAACATCTGCGGGGCAACATCTTCCGGGAATGATTCCAAGTAAATCCTCTGTTGTTTTCCTTCACATTATAGAAACTAATATTATGATATAAAAAAAGACTCTTAATTAAATATTATGGTATGATAAAGACATATATTTCATATTCGTTGTTTTTAAATGTGGTACTAGGTAGTTGAAACTACTGATTGAGAGTCAAATTATCACACCCTAAATTTTTCCTGTGAGTTTTGGTAGACAGCGCACCTCCTTTGGATGGGTTTTATTATAAAAACATAACATTATTTATCAAATGAAAAAATTATATTAAAGAAAACATATTCAAGATATGAAATTCAATATAAAGAAGAAGAATGAATAAATAAGCTAAATTCATTTTAATGAATTCTTAAATTAAAAAGGCTACTACAGTGAATCTACCTCAAGGGGTGTCACCCATGGGTGTCTTGTGGTGTGTAGTATCTATATATGATTTTTGTGGTGCTTCCGTGTTGTGGAAAATGTGTATTGAAAGGTCATTTTAATAAATACATTAGTCAATTAGAAAATATACCCATAGTCAATAATGATATAACCACTTTTGTTAGAGAATACCATCCAAATAACCAACTCAATAATCTTAGACCAGCATTTTACTTTACCAATTCCAGTTACATAATATATGCAACACCAACTTACGTTTTAGGAACCAATAAATTAAAGGGAATGTAACTCTTCACAATAACCCATAAAATGTCATATAGAATCACTCACCTAAAAACCATTATAACCTCATTAAGCTTCCATATTTGGTCAAAAATAAAGAGTTATACTGAATTCAATAATATCCATTCCAGAGTGAAAAACCAAGTTCAAAAATAAAGATTTATACAGAATTAAAAAATGAAATGGATCAATCTACCCTGGATCACCATCACCATCACCACTCTCATCATCCACCCCATCCTCATTGCCATCTCTGTCTTCGTCGTCATCGTTATCATCGTCCCTGTTCTCATCGTCGACCCCATTTTCACCCTCGACCCCATCCTCGCCGTCCTCCCCATCCTTGCCCTATTCCCCATCCTCGCCCTCATCCTCATCCTCATCCTCGTCCTCATCCTCTTCAACATCCTCGTCATCACCTGGAACATCATCATCTCGACTGCCACTAGAACTGCTGCCTGGTGCATTGGATAATGAATCCATCGACGACATAAATGTCTAACAAGCCGCGCTAGCCTCTCGTGGAAGGGATGAAGATAAAGATTTCATCAGTTTCATAAATTCTTTGTCCCTCATTTGAACATGTTCTTACAACTCTGTGATCCATGTATCATACTCTCTTGCATGCCCCTTGACCTCTTCCAACTCGGTGTTACTGGAATGGATACCTGAAGAGGACCAATAGCTCGGTAGTTGTCTCCTCTTATAATATCGGCCTAATGTATTTTATTTATGGAGAAAAAAATTGCGACAAAAAAAACAACATAAATATAGGCTACATTAGACGAATGAAGATAATTCTTAATATATATAGGAAAATTGGAAAATGAATGAAGTGGAATAATTGAAATACCACGGGTGAAATAACAGAACATTGGGTTGTCAAATCACTGTCTAGAATGGGAAGATGCATAAATTCCAAAAAGATGGAATATGAAGAGATTTGATGGGATGCTACAAGGATATGAAGGAGGTGGATAAGGTATTTTATAGGGGGGAAAATAAGGTTCGAGTGGAAATTTACCCACTATTAAAGAGGGTTATGGTTTAGTTGCATTGTTATCCAAAATATGAAATAAACGTGAATTATCCACTCTCTATTCACTCTCACCTCTCATGGTATATGGTAATGGTTAAAAAATCCATGCGCACACTATAAGATTTACCTCAATAATAAATTTTAGGTTTTTCGAAGACATGTGTCTCCTATTTCATGGTTTGGATAGCCATTCATTCCCCCTATATAACATCACTATTGAGGTGAATGGTTTGTAATAACTATGTGATAATCATGGATCTCATGATGTATCTCTAAATATCAAAACTCTAAGATCTGAACCCATCCTTAAAGCTCCTAAAAACACCATAACACCTATAAGAATATACATTTTGATAAATCATGACTTTTATACTAAAATTAAAAGGATATATATGTATATGAAAATATTGGATCCTACAACCACTCCTTCATTTAAAAACTCCTCTATGCGTTTCCCATTTTGGGGTGGATTAGATGCATCCAAGAGTAAATTCATAATCAATTCATATAGATTAGACACCCCCTCTCAGCACATGTAATTTACTCTACTGGAATATTACACTTTACCAATGGTTCAAAACCATTGGTAAAGGCGTGGAAACCCTTGGTATATAGTATACCAATGGTTCCCCCAAACATGGGTGAGAAAGGAGTGGTAATATGCTTATACCAACGGTTATGTGAAAACCATTGGTATATGTGTAAATGTATAACATATACATGGAATTCCGAGGACATTCGGCCTATTTCGACCATCCCACACATGCTTATCAAGCGTGCCTTACACAAAAAAAACACATATTCAGCCGTGTGGCGCAAACCACACATTTTAGTGACTTGTCGTCTCCTTGTACACTTCACGAATAATAATTAGGGTGTTTTTGTGTGGTTTCAATCCATTATGATGTCGTTTGGCATTCATTTGACCGTAAAACCCATGTTTTTGGCATTTATAACTCACATAGAGTATTTTTAACCATTGCGGTCACACAACACCTCCGAGTGATGTGCCTTCTGGCCGAAAATTTCAAAATTCACCCACCCTTAGTTTTTGTCTGATTTCATGGCATTGTGAGGTCGTTCATCTGGTGTCGACCTCCCCACGCACGCTTTTCAAGCCTACCGAACACCTAAAAACACATATTCAGCCATTCTCCAAAACCACACGTCCGAATGACGTTTAGTCTCCTCGTACACCTCAATAATAATAATTACAGTGTTTTAATGTGATTTCAAGTCATTCCGATGTCGTTCGGCATTCATTTGACCGTAAAACCCATGTTTTGGCCATTTACGACATGCAGAGTACGTTTTCGGCCAGTGCGGTCCCACGACAACTCTGATTGCCGTACCGTCTGGTAGAAAATTTCAAAATTCACCGACCCTTTGTTGTAGTTTCATTTTGTTTCATTTCGTGGTCATTCGGATGGTTTCAACCACCCCACGCAAGATTTTTAAGCGAGACGAACATCAAAAAAGACATATTGAGCCGTGCCGCGCAAACCACGCATCCAAATGACATTTTGTCTCCTCCTACACCTCACAAATAATAAATAGGGTGTTTTCGTGTGATTTCAAGTCATTCTGATATCGTTCGGCATGCATTTGACTATAAAACCCATGTTTTGGTCATTTACGACATGCCGAGTGCGTTTTCGGCAGGCGCGTCACATGACACCTCTGATTGACGTGCCCTATGGCCGAAAATTTCACAATTCAGCCACCATTTGTTGTCATCCGATTTCATTGAATTCTGAGGACATTCGGCCAGTTTCGACCACCCCACACACGCTTATCAAGAGTCCTGAACACCTAAAAAACACATATTCATACATTCCGTGCAAACCGCGCATCCGAATGATGTGTTGTATCCTCATACACCTCATGAATAATAATTACGGTGTTTTCGTGTGACTTCAAATCATTCTGATGTCTTTCGACAAGAATTTGACAGTAAAACCCATGTTTTGGCCATTTACGACATGTAGAGTTTTTTTTCTGCTAGCACGGTCACACGACTCCTCCGATTGACATGCCGTCTATTAGAAAATTTCATATTTCACCCACCCTTTGTTGTTGTCTGTTTTCATTGCATTATGAGGTCGTTCAGCAAATTTCAACCACCTCACGCACTCTTTTCAAGCGCATCGATCAACTAAAAAACATATTTCAGCTGTGCTGTGAAAAATGCACATCTGAATGACTTGTAGTCTCCTCTTACACTGCACGAATAATAATTAGGGTGTTTTCGTGTGATTTCAAGTCATTATGATGTTGTTCGGCATGCATTTGAATGTAAAACCGATGTTTTGAAATTTACGACACGTAGTGTTCGTTTTCAGACAACATAGTCACACAACACCTCTGATTGATGTTCCATCTAGCTGAAATTTTCACAATTCACCCACCCTTTCTTGTCGTCCGATTTCATGGAATTCCGAGGTCATTCTGCGAGTTTCGACCACCCCACGCACGCATTTAAAACGCGTCGAACACCTAAAAAACACATATTCAGGCGTGTCGCGCAAACCGCGCATCCGAATGATGTGTCATCTCCTCGTACACCTCACGAATAATAATCAGGGTGCTTTCGTGTGATTTAAGTCATTCTGATGTCTCTCGGTATGCATTTCACCGTAAAACCCATGTTTTGGCCATTTACGACACACATTGTGCGTTTTCATCCAGTGTCGTCACACCACCCCTCCATTTGATGTGTCGTCTGACCGAAAATTTTACAATTCACCCACTCTTTGGTGTCGTCTGATGTCATGGCATTCAGAGGTCATTTGTCCAATTTCGACCACCCCACACATGCTTTTCAAGCGCACCAAACACCTAAAAACACATATTCAGTCGTGCCGTGCAAACCGCATGTCTGAATGACGTGTCGTCTCCTCGTACAACTCACTAATAATAATTTGGGTGATTTCATGTGATTTTAGGTCATTCTGATGTCATTTGGAATGCATTTGACTGTAAAACCAATGTTTTGGCCATTTATGTCACACCGAGTGCGTTTTCGGCCAACGCAGTACAATGACACCTATGATTGATGTGCCCTCTGGCCGAACACCTAGAAACCACATATTCAACTGTGCCTCGCAAACTACACATCTGAATGATGTTTCGTCTCCATGTACACCTCACTAATAATAATAAAGCCGTTTTCTTGTGATTTCAGGTCATTTTGATGACGTTCTACATGCATTTGACTGTAAAACCCATGTTTTGGCCATTTACGACACACGGAGTGCGTTTTTGGTCAGCGTGACCACACGACACCTCCGATTCACGTGCCGTCTGACTGAGAATTTTAAAATTCTCCCACCCTTTGTTGTCATCTGATTTCATTGAATTATGAGGTCATTCGGCCGGTTTGTACCACCCCATGCATGCTTTTCATGTGCGCCTAACACCTAAAAACACATATTCCGCCGTTCTGCGGAAACCACGCATCCGAATGATGTGTCGTGTCCTCGTACACCACACGAATAACAATTAGGGTGTTTTCTTGTGCTTTTAAGTCATTCATATGTCGTTCATCAATTATTTGATTGTAAAACCCATGTTTTTTCCATTTACGACATGCAGTGTGTGTTTTCTTCCAGCACGATCACACAACACCTCCAATTGACATGTCGTCAGGTCGAAAATTTCAAATTTCACCCAACCTTTGTTGTCGCCCGATTTCATGGTTTTATGAGGTCATTCAGATGGTTCGACCACCCCACACAAACTTTTCAAGCGCGTCGAACACATAAAAACACAAATTCGGCCGTGCCGTACAAACCGCGCGTCTAAATGATGTGTCGTCTCCTCGTACACCTCACGAATAATAATTATGGTGTTTCACTGTGATTTCAATTGATTCTGATGTCTTTCAGCATGCATTTGACCGTAAAACCCATGTTTTGGCCATTTACGACACGCCTAGGGCGTTTTTGGCCAGCATGATCACAGGACACCTATGATTGAAGTTTCATCTAACCAACAATTTCACACGTCTCCCACCCATTTTTTTCCATTTTTTAGAGCATTCTGAGGAGGTTCGACCGATTTCGACCACCCCACGCATGCTTTTCAAGCACGCCGAACACCTAAAAAACAAATATTCAATCGTGTCATGAAAAACGCATGTTCGAATGACATTTCATCTCCTCATAGACCTCACGAACAATAATTAGGGTGTTTTGGTGGTATTTCAAGTTATTCTGATGTCGTTCAGCATGCATTTGATCGTAAAAACCCATGTTTTGGCCATTAACGACACGCCGAGTGCGTTTTCGGCCAGCGTGGTCAGAAGACACCTCCGATTGACGTGTCGTCTAGACAAAAAATTTCACAATTTACCCGCCCTTTGTTGTTGTCTGATTTAATGGAATTCTGAGGACGTTCGGCTAGTTTCGACCACCTCATGCATGCTTTTCAAGCGCGTCGAACACCTAAAAAAACATATTCAGCTTTTCCGCAATAACCGCACATCCTAATGACTTGTAGTCACCTCTTACACCTCACAAATAATAATTAGGGTGTTTTCGTGTGATTTAAAGTCATTATGATGTTGTTCGGCATGCATTTGATAGTAAAACCCATGTTTTGGCAATTTACAACACGCAGAGTACCTTTTCAGACAGCGCGGTCACACAACACTTCTGATTGATGTTCGGTCTAGCAAAAAATTTCACAATTCACCCACCCCCATTTGTTGTTGTCCGATTGAATTGAATTCAGAGGTCGTTCATCCGGTTTCGACCACCCCACGTACGCTTTTCATGCACACCGAACACCTAAAAAACACATATTCAGCCATGCCATGCAAACCGTGCATCCGAATGACATGATGTCTCCTATTACACCTTAAGAATAATAACTAGGGTGTTTTCTTGTGATTTCAAGTCATTCAGATGTCGTTCAGCATGCATTTGAGCGTAAAACCCATGTTTTGGCCATTTACGACACATAGAGTGCATTTTCAGCCAGTTTCTTCACACCACCCATCCAATTAATGTGCTGTCTAGCTGGAAATTTGCCAATTCACCCACTCTTTGTTGTCGTCCGATTTCATGGAATTCAGAGGTCGTTTGGATAGTTTCGACCACCCCACGCAAGCTTTTCAAGCGCGTCGAACACCTAAAAAACACATATTCGGATGTGCCGTGAAAACCGCACGTCCGAATGACGTGTCGTCTCCTTGTACATATCACTAATAATAATAAGGGTGTTTTGTGTGATTTTAGGTCATTCTGATGTCGTTCGGAATTCATTTGACCCTAAAACCCATGTTTTGGCCATTTATGACACACTGAGTGCGTTTTCGGCCAGTGTGGTCACACGACACGTCTGATTGACGTTCCGTCTAGACGAAAATTTGAAAATTCACCCGCCCATTGTTTTTTTCCAATTTCATGGAATTCCAAGGTCATTCAGAGAGTTTCGACCACCCCACGTACGCTTTTCAAGAGCGATGAACACCTAAAAAACACATATTTAGATGTGCCATGAAGCCACGCGTTTGAATGGCGTGTCATATCCTCGTAATCCTCAAAAACAATAATTATGTTGTTTTCATGTTATTTCAAGTCATTAAGATTTCGTTTGGCATGCATTTTACCACAAAATCCATGTTTTGGCCATTTACGACATGCCGAGTGTGTTTTCAGCTAGCGCTGTCACGTGACACCTCCGATTGATGTTCCGTATGGAAAAAAATTTCACAATTCACACTCCATTTGTTTTCGTTGATTTCATGGCTTTCCGATGATGTTTGGCTGGTTTGGAGCACCCCACGCATGCTTTTCAAGAGCGCTGAACACCTAAAAGCATATATTCAGCTGTTCCGCGCAAACCGCGTTTCAGAATGACGTTTTGTCTCCTCTTACACCTCATGATTAATAACTACGGTGTTCTCGTGTGATATCAAGTCATTTTGATGTCGTTCGACATGCATTTGACCATAAAACTCGTTTTTTGGCCATTTATGACACACCGAGTGCGTTTTCAGCCATCGCGGTCACACAACACCTCTGTGGGGCTGTCCCGGGGGCTGTCCGGGGTCAAGGGAGGATGGTGGGGGGTATCTAGGGGGTTGTCCTAGAGAAGGAAAAATCATGGAATTACTGTGGCATTTCCGCGGTGTGACCACTGCGTGTTGGCCTGGTCCAGCGACATCCGCGGGGCACCATCTTCTGGGAATGATTCCAAATAAATCCTACGTAGTTTTGCTTCACATTATAGAAACTGATATTATGTTATAAAAAATACTCTTGATTTAGGATTATGGTATGATAATGACATATATTTTATATTCTTTGTTTTTAAAAGTGGTACTAGGTAGTTGAAACTACTGATTGAGAGTCAAATTATCACACCCTAAATTTTCCATGTGAGTTTTCATAGACAACACACCTTCGTTGGATGGGTTTTATTATAAAAACATGACATTATTTATCAAATGAAACAATTATATTAATGAAAAATTATTCAAGATATTCAATTCAATATAAATAAGAATAATTAAGAAATAAACTAAAATCAATTTAATGCAATCTTAAATTAAAAAGGCTACAAGAGGGACTCTACCTCATGGGGTGTCTCCCATTGGTGTCTTATGGTGTGTAGTGTCTATATATGATTTTTGTGGTGCTTCTGTGTTGTGGAAAATGTGTATTGCATGGTAATTTTAATAAATACATTATTCATTTAGAAAATATACCCATAGTCAATAGAGATATACCCACTTATGATAGAGAATTCCATCCAAATAACCAACTCTAAAATCCGAGACCAGAATTTTACTTTACCAATTTCAATTACATAATATATACAGCACCGACTAATGGTTTATGATCCAATAAATTAAAGGGAAAGATACTCCTCACAATAACCCATAAAATATCATATATCATCACTCACCTAAAAACCATTATTAACTCATTAGGATTCCTTATTTCGTCGAAAATAAAGAGTTATACTGAATTCTAAAATATCCATTCTAGAGTGAAAACCCAATTTCAAAAATAAAGAGTTATATTGAATTAAAAAATGAAATGGATCAAACTGCCCTGGAACACCATCACTATCACCACTATCATCATCCGCCTCATCCCTGCTGCCATCTCTGTCATCGTCTCCATCCTTATCATCGTCCCTGTTCTCATCGTCGGCCCCATCCTCGCCCTCGGCCCCATCCTCGCCCTCTGTCCCATCCTCGCCCTCGTCCTCATCCCCATCCTCGCCCTCATACTCTTCATCATCCTCGTCATCCAAAGGAATGTCATCATATCTACTGCCACTAGAACTACCACCGGGTGCATTGGATAATGAACCCATCAATGACATAAATGTCAGACAAGCCGCGCTGACCTCTGGTGGAAGGGATGATGATAAATCATTCATCAGTTTCATAAATTTTTTTCCCTCATTTGAACTTGTTCTTCAAACACTGTGATCCTTTTATCAAACTCTCTTGAATGATCCTTGACCTGTTCCAACTCGTTGTTACTAGAATGGATACCTGAAGAGGAACAATACCTCGTCAGGACTATATTCTTACAAGGTCGGCAGCATACTCGAACAGAGTGCTCATCTCCCAAAACCTGGTATAAATGATCATGTGACCCAAAATTATCAGGATCCTTGGCATCAAGGGCCTCTATAGCATCCTATTAAAAAAATTAATATATTATTAAATTTTAAATTAGATATTAATCATTGAAATAAACAAATTAAAACTTAAAATCTTTTCTTGTGTCGGTTCATTAACCGCAGTTCCATCTTTTCTCCTTCTACTCGAGCAAAAAAAATTATCGAGGGATATGTCCTTCAATATTCAATTTGGGCTTCTATAATTACATTGAAACAATATAAAGTGCATGTATAATAATATATTCAATTTTCTATAAATCACATAATTTAACTAGAAACAATAAAAAGGGAACGTTATAAAGATAAATTATAAACAACTATATCGTACCAGCTTCCTCTCATGATATGACATAGTCACGCACCCCAAAGTGTAGAGGTATTGCTTTGAATGAAGGTATTTTTTTTGTTTTTTTCAGAATATTTGAAAATAATGTTTAATAATAAATTAGATAATATTAATGATAAATTTGAAAACTTTCATTTAAATGCCTCAAATAGGATTAATACCTTAAATTTGGAAGTCACCCAATGGGTAATCATTGGGCAATATTGCTCTATCAGGTAGTCATCCATGATAGGTAATGTCTCCAAATACATGGCCACTATATCACACCATCCAACATACAACTCATTGTTATATGATCTCCAAAGAACTCTTAGGTCCTTTAAATGTGCCTGTCGTGCACCATTTCTATCAGGGAAGTTATACCGAAGCTGACACCAAATAGATTAATTAATATAAAAACAAAAAAATACTACATTAAATCCAATATACTTTTTACCAATATTTGTGCCCACACATTATCATTGACCTCGTGTGGCAGATGACTCCAAGAGACAGGGCTAACCAGAATGATGTCGGAGTATTTAGCTAGCATCGCCAAAAAACACCAACATTCCTGCCCAGATTTATCAATCACTCGTCCATCATCATTGTATTCAACCATAAATTGTGTCTGGCGGTTCCATTCTGCACGCAAGCGAGTGCACCTCCTCCCCTGCCTCCTATCAGTAGATGAACCTTTTATTAAAGAAAAAAAATATCAGTAGAAGTTATAATAATAATAAATTTTGGTATAAAAATGTGTTGGAGTTATATAAATATACCTATGGTTTTCGGATCAAGGGGCGTCTCTGTATGTGTAGAAGCCGAAGGAATATCCTGTACAGGTGGAGTGTCCCTTAGTGTATGCTCCTCAGACACATACTGTGTCAGAGCAGGAGTCGAAGAAGGTGGATTATAATATCCCAGAGATAATGACCCAGAAGTAAAAGATGACGGCACAGACGTCTGGCCAATAGGTAGTGTAAACAACAGAGGCCTTAATATTCCATGTGTCCTTAAAGACACACCAGGTTCAAAATTGGGTGTAGAAGATACGTCTGTGGTAGGGGCATAATCCAATCAGGTACGACCAGTGGATCGTCTAACTCTCTCACCACATGCCCTTTTACCACCTTCCTTAGTACCGGGACCACCAGATGGTCGTCTAACTCTGTCACCACCCCCCTCCTACCACTAGCCTCTGTACTGGGAGAAATACCAGGATCCTTGTCAGATATCTCTCATCTAGGGTGTGGATCCTGAGAAAAAGTTTAACACAAAAGTAAACACATGATATTATAAGTTATAGAAATATTTATATTTTCAATAAAATACTAACAACATAGATGAGTGGAGGAATGCCCATTTGTGTCATGTGACGATTATTTTCTGTCATATTTTTATGCCGCCTCTCTTCAATGGGTTTAATTTCCTACATTGAAAACAAATATGTAAGTAATTCAAAATAGATAACTAATGTGTAACCCAAAAAAAAAAATAGAAAACCCATTCTGATAAAAAAACATAAAGAAACAGAAGATTTATGTTGGTTTCAAGGTATTCTCTAGGATGCACACTCTGAATGATTTAGGTTATAATGTAGGTAAGAACATGACTGTATGATTCTATATATTTCCAACCACAACTTCATGTTCACAATCAACTCTGACAGTTGAGCTATTAGAGTCATCATGAGTAATAAACAGATTGCTTCCAATTGCAGTATGGATAGTGTCAACTTCTTCATCAAAATCATCAAAAACATATCTGGGATTTATTTCAATAATTACACTGAATTTAGGATGACGATGATCTTTTATATAAAAAACATGTTTCATCGTTGATGCTAATACATATGGTTCATCGGTGGAAAGAGAGTTAGTCATGTCAATAACTCGAAATCCACAATCATCAATAAAGTTTCCTTGCCTCGAAATTGAATCAAACCATTGACATTTAATCGTCGTGACTCAACCAAGCGTGTAATAATCCAAAATTATTATTTTCTCTATGATTCCATAATAAGTTACACTTTTAGAACAAGGTCTATTATCTGATGAACTAGATTAATAGTCTGTTTTGGAAGTTAGCATAACACCACCATGTTGTGTTCTCATATTTATTCTTCGTTAAGTGATAATAAATTTGTATCCATTGATCACAAGTAATTTACAATCATGAACCATGGTATTAGGACCAAAAGCCAATTCTCTTATTTCCCCAGAAACAATTTCTGGAGGCATACTCGATACCGGAAATATGAAACAAGTAAACTTAATTAAATATTATTTATATATAGTTACTACAGAAATATTTTGACATTCAATTTCACCCATGATGAAAACCTTATTCTATAAAAAGCCTCATTCCTTCTCAATGATAAAGAACAATGTGTTCTATATATCAATTCATTATGTTCCCTGTAGATAATAATAATAATAGTTTAAAAATTATTTAAAATTACAGGAGATAATATAAGAGATACATGTACAATTTCCATACCTGATATACTCATCGAACAAATCACAATTGAACAACACTAGGCAATGCGCCATCTATTTATCTTCAATAATTAATGTCATCAATGTATATGATCCTAGAATTCCTCTTATCTTAGGAAGTGATGGGAAACAAGGTTTAATTTTCCCATACTAATCTTCTTCATTTCTCATTGGTCTGTTTATTCTCTTAGTATGATCAGACAAATACATTGGGAAGAAATCCATACATTCTTGAGCCATGTAACCATTCACAATAGTACCTTGGGGATAATTATATTATGAAAATGTGATTTCAATTTGCACATGTTTCTATCAGTTGGATAGATACAACAGAAAGCAACGGGTCCTCCAAGAAGTATTTCAATTGGACGATGGAAAGTCAAATGAATCATGCATGTAAAAAACAATAGAGGGAATATTTTCTCTATCTTACACAAAATTAATTCTGTCTCTAACAATATTTTTTGCAAGAAGGATTTGGGAAACCTCTTAGCGCAATGATCTCTAAATAAATACCACAACCAAATAACTAAGACTCTTAAATTATTGGAAAAGAGATGACAGATTTAAATTGGAATCAACTCATGAAAAAGGATGTGATAATCATGAGTCTTCAAAGATATCACCTTCAACTATTTTCTATTGATCCGTTTTGATATATTGCTTGAATTTCCATCAAGAACATTAATTGTCTCTAGCACTTCCAGAAATTGATTTTTTTTTTCAGCAGGTGTCATCACATAAGAAGAACACGGAACATGCCATTTATTTCCACAGATACAGACAGGATGTAATTCTAGTCTAATCGACCAATCTACCAAGTCACACCGAGGTCGCAAAACATCTTTTGTCTTCCCCTTATCATTTATAAGAATAGATATAAACATTTCACATATATTCTTTTCAATTTTCATTGTGTCTATGAAATTACATAACAAGTTGGTTGACCAATACGAAAACTCAAAGAATATACTCTTCTTCTAAAAATTGTAAGAGGTATCATTGGAAACATTTGTCCTCTTTCTAGATTTCATTACACCCTTCCCATATGAATAACTAAAATCATTCAATTCATTAAGAACATTATTTCTACACATACACTGAGGAGGATCTTTAGTCTCCATGGTATTGTCAAATCTTCGACAATTGTTTCTATATGGATGGTTCATTGGCATGATTCGTCACTGTCTCATAAAACTAATCCTACGATGATATTTCAGTCTTCTCGATTGAGTATTTTTCATCCAAATAGGACATGAAAATTTTCCATTTGTTCTCCATCCAGACATCATTGTATAAACAACAAAATCATTGATCATCCACCTAAGCGCAACATGCATCCAAAATATGTCTTTCGAACATGAAACATATGTTGGAACACCCACATCCCAAATAAGTTTCAACTCTTTTATTAAATGTTTCATGTATATATATATATCATTGCAAGGATCAGATGGGCTAGATATCAGTATACTCAAGAAGGTGTATGGATTTTTCATATACAACCAACAGGGAAGGTTATAAATGTGAATGAAAAATGTCCATGTGTTGTGCGCAGTAAGAATCTGACCAAAAGTATTAAAACCATCACATGAAAGACCCGGTCTCACATTACGCACATCAGCTGCAAATTCGGGAGATTGAGCATCAAATATCTTCCATTAAAATCCATCTTCAGGGTGAACCAACACATTATTATTCTTTTTTCTCTCAGTCTCATGTCATCTCATTTTTACTAATATTTCATCAGACATGAAAAGGTTTTGTAATATGGGGATCAATGGAAAGTGACACATTACCTTTTTTTTCCAACAAGATGGTGTTCCATTATATTTTGGCTTCCATCGGGAGGTTCCACATTTTTTACAATCATTTCTTTCAGTAGTTTCCTCCCTAAATAAGCTACAATCATTCGGGCAAGCAAGAAAATTTTTTGAGAATCCAAGTTCATCAACTAACTTCCATGACATATAGTGGTTTGAGGGAATATCTGCATCATCTAGAAGTAAGTCCTTCAAGAAAGTACGAATGTAATAAATTGTAGTATTTGAAATCCCATACAATATTTTCCCATGAAACAGTCAAATTAAAAATTCCAACTGTTTCATTTTACCACCTTACCGATATACTGGAGTCGTCACAGAATCATTCAATTTTTTCACCTTATCAACGCCATCATTTTCATTGGACACAACATCTATTCCTGTATCAAAATATTGTTTTCTAGACATCTGTTCCTTCTCATTATGCTGAATAAATGGCAACCGATCATATATCAAACTCGTAAATTCTGTCATATCATTTAGATCATAAACATTTTGAGATTCCATTTTATCTCGATTATGATAACATACATAATAGTTTGTTTGGAAACCATATTTTTTTATATGATATTTAACTGCATCACGACAAAACCAATGTCTTCTAACACAATTAGAACATTGGAAATGTATGAGACCACTATCTGAAGCATTGTCAAATGACAAATCTAGAAAGCTGTTCAAATTATTTTGAAAATCGGTTGAAATATGATCAGTTTTTTACATCCAACTTCTATCCATTATGTAAAAAAATTAAAATAAGTCATTTAAAAGAAATTCAATAATATTTAAGTTTAATAAAAAAATAGATATAGTTAAATGATAATTTTTTACTTTAAATAAAATAATAACTGACACATGACTCTATATAGGAATTATATTAAGAAATAAAACAAAATATAGTGTATATTAGAAAATTAGATACATAATTTCTAATGCATATATTCAAGGATTGCCTAGTAAGATATTCGATGTGGATCAAGGAATACATAATCTTCAAGGGTCATGTTGGTAGTACATGAGTTTTATACTTTATCTTCTTCATGGAGTTCAGGATGAAGAGTAGGACGAGGATCAGGGGAGTGGTGGGGCTGTCCAAGGGGGGTGTGGGGTGTCCAGGGGGTGAGGGGTGTCCATGGTGGTGGGGTTTTCTGGGGGGTGAAAGGTTTCTAGGGGGTGGGGGGTTGTCTGGGGGGGTCGGGGTGTCTAGGTGGGCAGGCTATCTACGGGGGTGGTCAGGCTGTCTAGGGGGGGTAGGGGGAGTCCAGAGGGTGGGCGGTTTGTCCATGAAGGTGAGAAGGGTTTCTAGTGGGTTGAATGGGGCTCTCCCAGGGGGTACGGGGTGTCCATAGGGGTGGGCAGGTGGCCTATGGGGGTGGCAGGGCTGTCCAGGGGTATAGGGTGTCTAGGGGGTGGATGGGCTGTCTGGAGGGTGGGTGGGATATCCACGGGGGGTGGTAAGGCTATCCACAGAGGTGGCAGTATTGTCCTGTGGGGTCTATTGTATCAAGGGGGTGGTTAGGGGGGATTTCTAGGGGGTGGGGGGCGTTCGAGGGTATGGGGGTGTCCGGGGCTGGTGGGTTAGTGTCCGGGGGTGGGGTGGGCATGCCTTCAACAAGGGTGGGGGGCTGTCCAGGGGGGCTCGGGCTCTCCAAAGGGGTGGGTGGGGCCGTTCACAGGGGTGGAGACGCTGTCGAGCGGGGTCTGTGGTGTCTAGGGGGTGGGTGGGATTTCCGAGGGGTGGGGAATCGTCACGGAATGTTTTTAGTGGAATTTTTTATTTTAGTGATGGTTTCACCAGCCAATAAAAGGAAAGGATATACCAGTGGTTTGAACTGCCATTATATCCTTATATATTTTGTCATGGAAAACAACAGCTGAAACAAAAAATGGTAAAAAAATACTATCCTTAAATAGTGGTTGTTCAAACTGCTACTAAACAACCATTAGGCATATCTAGAAGGGTTTTAAAACGTTTCTATATATCGCATTAAAAAATCCCAACTGTAGAATTGTAATCCCTGGAAAATAAAAAAATAATCAATACATCTTTTTAAAATAATATCCATATTCACCACACCCAACTATGAGATCATATAATCATGAGGGTTATCACCATTTTTACTAGAATGTAAAAACTACTTGACTATTCCATGAATACATTAGATTATTTATGCAAGGAAAAACATTCACGTGGCTATTATATTTCTAAGACATCCTTGGAAGACATTAATGAAGGAAGAAGTGAACTCATTAAAAAATATAATGAGATACACACAATCTAATAGTGGTATTATGCTATGGGATATTAGTGGTAACGCTGAAACATGGTTCCAAACTTATATAGGATTCAATTAGTATAAATATTTTTAATGAGATTTCAGAAAACAATAAAAGTGGGATCTGTTTTTATACAGTTCCAAATAAACCACTTAGAAATTTTTTTACCTATTTTATAAACATATATTTAAAACCCCCTCATTTATATCATAAAAATATATATAGGTTTCATTATTATAAAAAATTGAATATTGTCATCATAAAAACATAACTAAATAGCCACTCAGTGAGTCGGCACCACCTACAAAAAAATTAGGCACACTTTATGAATACAATGATATCTAAGAAGAACATAATAATAACTCACATGGAATTCATGAACAAATGAACCCAATACATAACCACTATAAATGCATAAGAAAATAAAATACATTAAAAACCAACACTACAAACTCTATAGAACAAAAGAAGTAGAAGCCCCACGATCATAGAAAAATTCCACCATTTATAGGTGGAATCACCATATTAGTGGTAGTATGTCATATGATTAGTTACAAATTATATATGAAACTAAAGTCAACCCTAGTCACAGACATCTACCAATCATGTATTAGTCATTGATTCAATATCAAATAGTGTGAATCATAAAATTTTTCAAAATCCCTAAAATTTGAAAAAATGATGTGATGTTTGAAGAGATTTCAATAAATGTAGAAATCAGAGGAATATGGTTTTTATGTTTGTAATTGGGAAGATTTTTAAAGAGTCTAACCTGGATGGGAGAGTTTCTGTTGATCGGATAGAATAAATTCGGTTAGGGATCACATGCACACCAGGGTTTCTGGAAATTGGGGGAAATGATTTTTGTGTTGTGCTGTAGGGGCGTCTGGAAATCGGGATTAGTTGAGGAGACCTTTTCCATAGTATTGTAAAAACCATTGGGAAATCATGAATTTTCCCAACGATTTGTAAAAATTATTGGGAAAAGATGGATTTTACCAACGGTTTTGCTACAAACCATTGGTGAAGGGTGCATTGATTTTTGGCTTTCCCAACAGTTTCATCAAAACGTTGGGAAATCCATTACAAAAGGAAGCTTTTCCAATAGTTTTTACTAACCGTTGGTAAAAAACACTTATACCAAAGGTTCTCTAGAACCGTTGCTATACATTTTTTGGGAAAACCCAACTTTCTAGTAGTGTTACATATTCATTATTTAAAAAAACCTATTGTTGGGGATATATATTTCCTTGTAAAGCCTTAATTTTGTGGTTAGTGATACAAATGTGATACTCTTCAATTATAGAACCAACAATTAACTCAACATCATTAGGATCAAAATCATTAGATGAGCAAGAATAACGATGGTGATGTTGAGAAATATGGAAGGAACCTGGCATGGTATAGTACCTCTTTGGAAGAGTGATATTATTGGTGGCTATATTATCTCTCAACATGATATTGGAAGGCCCAATGAATCTGTGTTTTAACATCCATGGTATTTGAATCCAATGATAACTCAACCTTATGGAAACCAGAAAGAATACACAATCCCCTTCCTCAAAAATCGAGGGATAGAAATGGTTATCAACATAACGTATCTACCTAGACATAGTTGTATCCACATGTTTCATGATAAACACTTAATATTCATATAACTCTTTAATGATATGAAACCCAAGTAGTGTTTCTTCTTCGACCTCAAAACATCATAGGGGTGAATAGAAATACCAACCATAAAATACCACATATGGATCCATTTTTATATTTTATTTAATTTTATTACTATAAGATAATTCAATAATAGGTATGTTTTCTTTCTTAAGTAACTCTAAAAATAAATATTTATTCCCTACAAATTCCCTTTATCTCCTTTATAGTGGGATTATAATAACAATCAGTTTGTGTGTGAAATATTGTACATAAAAGAACCTGTGAATGTGGGAATTTCTACAACCCCTTACAAAATCAATAAGTTAAAAATTCATCCCAATGTGATAAAATTATGTATTTCACACCATGATGGTGTTTGATCTATTGGGAATAATTTCTCTTATGTTTCTCTAATGAGATGGTCTCCCTGATTGGTAAGAAGTGGGTGATCTTCTATAACATGTCAATACCATCCTATACTATGTCACTCCCTTATGATATACGATAACCAGATAATAAAATAAATAGTGATGTAATACCATTTCCACACCTGGACAAGTAAATTATGTAAGAGAACTATAGGTCACCGGTGTTCCACATTCACTTTTTGACAGGTGGATTACATGGTAACAAAGCATGAAATATCCCTTTTCATTATGATCCACAACTATTTTCATCACATACCACTATAAATCTTATAAATAATAGGAATTACATCCCACATGGATTCATTATATTCACAAAACTACAAAAATGTATTGTTTAAATGTAATAAGACATGTACATGGTTATGTTGGATATCATCTTTATCAATTTCCAAAGCCTATGGTGGGACCACACCTGATAAACATACCCTCCGGAACAATACTTTGATATCTGGATATTTTCTCCATATTATTTGATCTAGAAGTGATGAATTCCTAGCTAAATCAATAACAAGTTACTTATTATGACACACCAATAAAATCATATTCATCTAAAAAAGAAGAAATTTTAATATATATTAACTATTGGATTCCTAATTTATTTATGCTAGTGTTTTCTAGTATAAATAACCAAGAACAACATTATCCTTACTATGAATTTATGCAATCTCAAAGTCAAAATATTCAAGGTATTCAAACCATCTATGAGGTAAAAGGCTCACAACTCACCATGAGTATATGTATATGAGGTTCTTATGGTTCTTGAAAACCATAATAAATTCACCCAACATGTAACGTCTCTAACAACGCTATGCAAGGACCAAATATACCAACTCAAGGTCATGTGTTAGGTAATTAAGCTCATAATTACTCAACTGATAAGACATGTATGCTTCTAGTTGTTATATATACATCAAAAGATTTCCATGGCTAATGCCAGATGGATCACAATAAAATATATATCATATTATCAGATCATGTAAAATAATGATTAATGTATAGGATAAACTTCCTTCCAACGCTTAGAATGATTTATCACTAGATTTGGATCCTACGAATTTAAAATCATTCTTGGAAAATAACTTAATTAATTCTACAAAGAATTAATCATTTCAGATAAAAGGATGATAGAAACTGGATAGCCCCAATAAACTCTATATAAAATAATTTCTCCCACGATGCTCTTAGAAATCGTTGGATCTCACCTTATTTGGTTCCATAGATATAATTGATACCAGTATAATGTGACCCATGATTTGTTCTTCATCAATATAAAAGTTGTATTTTGGGAGGTTCAAATAGAACATATAATATATAAGTATAATTGATAAAATGTAAATGTTTTTGGTATGATCATTTTGATCTTTAGAATAAACAAGTATATCATCACATAATACAACAAAAAAATAATACAAGTATGGCTGGAAAACATGGTAAATAAAATCCATGAAAATAATTAATGTATTCTTCAAACTAATCAAAATTACAAGATATTAATATAGACCATATATTCTTTATAATGTCATACATGGTTTATCCATGGGACTAAATCGCACCTTATGGTATACCAAAATAAAATAGATCTTTGAGAAGTCCCTGACTCCTCATAGCTGATGAAAGAGATTTTTTATGTGAGGACATGTGTACAAGTTCATAACTATATGTTTATTAAAATATTGATAATCCACACAATACTATCAGGTTCCATATTCAATCTGAGAGAAAATAATGTATTAAAATTAAAATAAAATATTATATCATATAATCCCATGGTATTTAATGACCCCTAATGGTATTTTACGTTCAAATATATCAGTAGGTACCATCATTTCTTGATGTATTGATAATGGTTCTACACTCGGAACATGTCCTATCATGAACTACACCTCTATATCTTGAGGTTGCCCAAAAAAATTCATCAGGGAAACTATAACTAAATCATTCCACCACTAGTGGAAAAAAATCAGTTCATACTCTTAGTTCATATTCAAAATACATCATATCATGGTAGAAATTATTTACTACCAAAGATGATTAGGACAATATTGACTATTCTTGTCATCCCATTCATCCGTGTGAATGTATTTTTCACCTTATAGAGATAGAAAATACACCCTATGATAATTAAAATTAATATGGAGATGAAACTACCCTAAAAAATACATACCGAGAATTATATTAAAACCTATCATGCTGAGGATGAAAATGATCCTTAATAATTTATACTTGTCTATCTCAAGGGGAAACATTTTTCATCAATGAAGTCTTTCTAAACATACTCCCATTGAAGTATAATGATTCATTACCCTGTGGTTTTAATCAATCTTGAGTTCAAGACTCTTCATTATCACAATAGACATGAATGAATTTGAAGCACCTATTTCATAAAAACAAGATACTAATGTCAAGGATGATAAGATTGTACATATCACAGAAGATGGCCCGACACTCTACACCTCAAACATGGGATCCCCTATATGTAAAAATCTAGATCCACAGTCTTGGGATATAGCCTAACCTCTCAAATAAGGTACACTCCAAAAACACTACATGTCATAAGTTTGTATTCCTTGACCACATCCACCTCCTAAACCAATACACTCGTTGTTACTCTATATCATATCCTATAATGGAGATTTCAATAAAACAATGGATTTTAGAGATAGTGAAGATCATCTCCCATAATGGACGGATGGAAAGATAAAACTTTTTTCTTAGGATGGATGATTCAGCTATAGTCTCAATACTTAATTGGGCCTCTATCACTCTGAGGCTCCATGTGACAATTCATCACACAATGTTGGCATACCATATATCAATAAATATGAACACTCTAACTACCACTTACATTGTGAGAAACCGTGAGGAAATGCTTCTTACCACTAGATGAAGAACATATTAGCCTAGGGAAAAAACCACTATTACATATACCATAATCTTCCCTTGGTTTTATGTTTTAGATATGGGGAATATATTATATTTCTAAAATGAAATATTTTCATAAGATGTCACATATGATCGAATGACATACCAGATCCCATCCTCAAAGCATATAACATGGGACAACTCATCACATGTAAGAGTTAGTAAAATCATTGGTGGTTTGTGAAGTGAGATGAATATTTCATGATGAACATATTTCTCTACTCCAGGTGCATAAATTTCCAATATTGATCATCATATAGTGTCTTTGATGTGAATTTAATCATAAAATGTTGTCCTAAAATACAACCAGACTATACCCCAATGCTATTTTCATAATTTATAAAATCCCAATATCTCTTGGCTGGTTCACAAAGCCTGTATTCTATGAGAATGGCCATTGTTTATAGTGGAATCTCTAGATTATCAAAGACTGGTAAGACTGCCTCTAACCCTAGATCAATAACCCAGGGACAACCATACCATGAGATAGTATGTGAGTGATAGTTATGGAAGTCAATCGTCTGTTATAAAATAGTTGGTGAAGGACATGAATATCCATTTATAGACTATACATACCAAAATTAGCACTCTTGAAGATGAGTCTCAGTGCCCCGTCCAAGTATAGCATGTGGTACTACTAGAGGTGCCTCTAGTGTCACTACAGTTAGGTTAGGTCCCTTCATCGCAATAGAATAGTCATTTCTAGGTTCCTCAACCTAAACATAATAATTTTATAGAGGAAAATATATATTGGAAAATACAAGCCATAAAACACAATATTAGGGAGGGAATTATTTTTATTAGTATAAAAAGTTAGGTATAAGTGATCATTATCCATAACATACTACCCCAAGTAACCAAATGTCAGCTCAAGTTATTGGTATGATTCCATGTTGAAATTTTTGAACGTTTATTATATGGAGTTCTAATTTGATGTAATTGGAGAAAATTTCCTTTATGTTGTTATTAGTATCCCAATTTTATGGGAACCATTTTTTCCTAGTGTTTAAAATATAAAAAGTTTTTTATTTTTTAAAAAATTGATTCTATTAGAAGACTTGTCATTTCCATGTTATAAAGTCATATATTTATAAAATACAATTATAAAATCATTTTACATCATCTAGGAAAATACATTAAGTTTCACAGTACAACAAGCTCATATAATATGATTCAATTATATAGATTTACTTACAATCTTGTAGAGATTTGAATTGTAAATTTCAAAAATAATATATTTAATCTCAACCAACTAAAATTTAGTCCATGAAAATAATGGTCCACATATTAAATGTGTCAAAATTAGTTAATTAAGGTTCCACCATCAGGATGTGGGGGAAAATACATTAATGATGATTCATAACCATAAAACATCCCATTAATTTTCTCAATATTCTTATAAAAAATGATTTTATAATTACATGTAATTCAATAAAGGGACATATGATAAGAAATAATATATATATGCATTATAATAAAAATATAATGACATATTAATATAATATAAATTCTGAAATTCTTATAATGATGCATTAAGAAATGTTCTCACTCAATAATTGACCTAGATTATAAGAAAGACCATTATTATAACATCATAAAAAATCTGTTTAACCCAACTATGAATTTTTTTAATATTTAACATATGAAATCGAGATTGATGAAATTATCAACCCTGATGATTTGGATTTTTCCTCAAACTAGGTTTAGCGACTCCAAGGCATAATTTATTCAAAATTCCCTATCTCATATCTACCAACACAAAAGTAGAAATATAATCTAAATAAACTTATTTGATACCAATTTGAGATGTACCAACCCTATATCACTTATATGTTACTAAACATGGGGGCTTAATTGGCTCTAGAGTACCTCCCCAAATATATGATGTTGATGACCAGTAGCGAGTGTAAATGGAGGTACAGTGGAGATACAATACACAATTAATCTAATTGGTGCATAATAGTGGTTATAAAAAATTATAACAATATATAACATGGAATAATATAATAATAATGGGAAACAAAAATAAAAAGGTAGTGGATGAATAAAATTCTATATAATAAATAATATTCAAAATCTATATGTAGTATCATATATAGATTATTTCATGTCTATAGAAATTTCATAGATATACATAGAACTATGAATACATAAAATAAATTTATAAAAAAGAATGAATGGACAAAAACTATCTCCAAGTCAACCCTAGAATTGAATTGGTCATTTGATACCAACCTCCAATCCAAAAAGAAATACAACCATCTATGATTGGGTGCTTCCCTTTATCCCTACTTGAATCCAAGAAGTTTACATGATTACCAATCGATGAACCAATCATGGTGTG
Source organism: Viscum album (assembly GCA_963277665.1). Classification (NCBI taxonomy): domain Eukaryota; kingdom Viridiplantae; phylum Streptophyta; class Magnoliopsida; order Santalales; family Viscaceae; genus Viscum; species Viscum album. The sequence continues at coordinate 784,770,219 of OY728151.1, forward strand.
AGTATAATGTAGAAGGCCACCAAAATGGATTTTAAACGAATCCATATATATATATATATATAATCTAATTGTGGGAATATATACTATAAAAGTAGGGAATAAAATGTAACTTCATTGATCTCTATGTGTTCTTGGGTAACTAGATGGCCCAAACTATGTTTAACATCAGATGGATATAACTTAAAGTAAGTCCCATTTATTATCGATTGGAAACCATGTAATATAGTCAATAAGTCCACATATTTTAATAAATTTATATCCATGATGAATCATAGGAATATGTGACATTAAAAGGTCAGGAAAACTCATAGTCACAACAATGAAGCCTTATTATTGGAACATTAGTATAATCCAAGGATTGATCCATAGACATTCCACCATAAATATTTCTAATTGAGACTAAAGAAAAAGTCTAATGAAATAAAAAAACTAGCGTGATTTGGATCCCAAGGAGATTATCGATGTCATCGCATGTCCACGGAAAATAAGGAATACCCAATGCAGTAATCATGTGATTCATTTTTACTTCATATGATTTTCAATCATTGGGGATATACTAATGTGTTCAAAAATATAATAAATTGAACAAAAACTAGTGTGTTATCTCACATAGTGGTCACATAGATGAATTGAATGATATCCCCCTTTTCTGTATATCAATTCTAGGATGAGAATCTAAGAATTTTTCAAGGATGGACACATCATTAAAGTGACCCAGTTCCATAATAATAATAAAATATGACACAATTCCAAATAAATCTCATTTTCGAATTTTCATTTATCCGATTCAATAATCCCTTTCATTTAGAAATGAATCGTTCTTTTGATATGTATTCATACCATTTAAAAATTCATTAATATCATTGTTTATTGCACTTAAAAGTAAAAAAATGATTATCTGTCATGTCATATCCATTTAATAATTTATTTAATACTTTTACATCTTCCATGAGTAAGTGGTGATATCAACCCACCAAGGGTTGGTTTAATGATAAGGAAAATATGGTAATTTTTTGCATTTAATTAAATCCACATTAAGCAGTGGATTAGACTGAGGTTTTCATCCTCCAACCATGTAAAGGGGATAAATAACATCATGTTTTTTATCTAGAAATTAATTAAAGGTTATAATAAATATAAAATAAATACAAAGAATGGAAAACATGTTCCTTAATAGTTCTAAATTATATATAACTATTATTTTTGGGAAATATAAAAACAACTAAAATAGCTTGTTATCATACTCATCATCAATTATAAGACTCATATTTCTATTGGAAGGTGAGAAAAAATATAAACTAAAAAAATAACCTGAAAATAGAGTTTATGAGGTCACAAAAGGTTTATTTTAATGATGGAGAATAACAAAAATATAAGAAACAAGTTTAATGAGAGATTAATCAAGGGTGATCTATCTAAATAGGCAATCATCAAATCCGAGTCTGGATGGAGAAGATAATTCAGATCCTAGAAGAGGTAATATGGAGAGATTTGGTGGGATACATTATGGGAATGATGGAAGAGGAGAGGAATGTATTATTATAGAGGTTAAAGAATAAAAAATGGAAGATTTAGTAAATTTAATGGCACATAGATATTTTCAACATGATTTTCTAAACAATGAATCAAAAATGCATTGTCCACTATCCATGAACCCTAACCCATCATAGTTTAGGTGATGTTATAAAATTCATTCCTACGTCCTGAAGTTTACCTCCCCAATAACTTGAAATATTATATCATCCATTTGGACTATATTTCATGATATTTCTAACTGTAACCCTCTCTTTTAGGGACACATGATCGAGGTGCATTGTTAGAAGTAACCAAATTAAAACAATGCCCCTCATCCTCGTAATCTCAACCCTAGAACATTGAGAACCAAACTAATCCTGATTGATTCTAAAACCACAATAACACATTTAAGAACATACATTTAGAAAAAACAATTTGTTTATAGTGATACAATATAATATACGATTCTAAACTATTAATGAAAAAAATACTCCTGAAAAATTCATATATGTTTCACATAATCATTATATGTTTTAAAGTGTACTAGAACATCAATAAAAATATAACTTTATTAAGAGAATATCTAAGAGTATCAATATTATATATCTCATACGATATCTACCTCACTACCTAATGTATGAATAGAAACACAACTTTCCAATTAAAAAAGGCATAAATTAAAATTATCAACAATTTAATTATTCTCCCTTACTCATTTATAAGTCATAGTTTCTTCAAAATACATAACAATATTAGCTTTATTATCATTATCATACACCAATAAATAATAAAAACAAAATGGTTATGACCATATCAGTAAAAATAAAATACAATAAAATATAAAGATCTCTTTCCCAATAGTACCTTTTTGGGCATATGATACTTGAAAATAAAATTATGTTTATATTTTTTCAATATTTGGTAGTTCATGTCAGTTTTTATATTACTTTTTCAGATCGTTATTCATAAATCCTTCATTATAATTCAGTATATAAAATGTGAATTAACAATAGAACATTACCCAAGTGTATCAAACCATATATATAGTTATGAATATTTTTTATAGTTTAGGTGAAGATTGATTTAATTCACTATTATACATTTTGTTTTTTACTACCATTATGCACATCTTTATCAGAGCCAATATTTACTTTTAGTATCCAGACATGGATTTTGATACATGGAAAACCACATACTCAAAGCATCACTAAATTTTTTGGATTTCAAACGAGACATATAATTATCACATGGAGTTATCCCTAGGGTTTTTACTATTGTTATTATATCGTAATCAATATAATATTCCATATTTCATAAAATAAAAAAATTGTATTATATACATTTAAAATTATATTCAACATTTTGTTATCCAGTGTTGATGAAATTTTAGCATTTAAATTAACATGAACTAATATACTAACCTCTAATGTTATGTAAACACTTCTATAAAAAATTTATGATTCCCATAGATTTGACCATCACAATTATACTTCATAAAAAAATATTTCCACACATTACATTCCCAATAGATTTTAAATTGAAATTTATAGTTAATTAAGGAAACAAATTAAGTAAAAATAAGTATTCATTTTTCATATAATGTATATTTTTCTCACTATATAATGTACTTATAAATCCATAAAATATATAAAACTAATTCACCATAAATGATACTCCTCTATAAATTTTATAAATTTTTTATCTACAAACACTATGGAACTGGAAACATAAGAAAGGGTTGATATCATATGATCAGAAAAGGTAAAAATAAGTGATAATAATCAATTATCATATGTGGTCATATGATTATCATGTGGATATAATGAATATTAATTTTAATATCATAACCAATAAATTAATGATAAAAAAATTATTCATTGAATATGAAATGGGATAACATATGGAATAAATCATGAAATTATGGAAACATGAGTTAATTAACATGATCCATGATATAATAGTATAGTCATTAAAATAGGCATAACATTATTGAATAAAAATTACTATAATGAAACATCACCTTCAAAAGTCATGCATGTGCACACATAATTTTGTTACAATTTAATTATACCCTTGTATAATTCATATTCGTGAGTAAAATACTTGAACCCACTCTTATGAAAAACAAAATTATTCCCTTATAATAATGTATCTTCATATTTAAACATTTAACCAATGAAATTGAGGGAAATATTAGACCATGCACATGTTTTTTCCATACTTACATGATCCAATTGAAATAAATAATTCATCATTTGACAATGAACACATAGAATGAAAATGGTTTTCATTTATAGAATTTAAAAATAACAATGGAATGAAAATGGGTTTCTTATTATTTTTAAATGTAATCACATTAATAATTCAATCAGAATTCCATCCGTAATCTTGACCTGATGTTCCCATGGAAAATAAATTAGTATCTACATATATTTAGTTGAATTATTGGTAAATACCCTTAAATCATGGTAATAAATCATATATTATGTACACCATATTGATAAATGATTTATGGATACGTCATTAAATTCCCCAATCAATTGAGGTATAGAATCTAGGTGATCATTCTTCTATCAATGGAATAAAAAATAGTGTATTCACATAGGAAATGCGCTGGATGAAAATTTATGGTTATAAAATGAATATTATTATGAAATAAAAAAGTAGTTCTGAATAATTTCTCTCATTTTTATATATTTTTTTCAGTTTTGAAAATATATTGAATGAATCAATAGGTATAGGAATAATATTTTTATAATAAAATATTTTTTTCCTTTAAAAATACCCATGATAATAAACATTTTTTGTAAAAAACATTTCAATAAAATTCATTGAATATTGGTAAGATAATTTAATTTTTAAAACATTGAATCATGGAAAATAATATCCAAAATATTTGGAAGTATATTATTTTAAACATTTAATAAAATTATGTTTCCCTTATTATTTTAATGAAAACATTATATATGAAAATTCATCAGTTTCTTCGAAAAAAAACATTATAAAAAATCATGGAAAAAAACTTTTCCATATATTGAATAAACAATTATTTTTATAAAATCATTAATAATATATTATTTAAATGTACATAAATTTGTTTTAGGGAAAACATGGAGTAGATGGAAATAATTATACCAAATATAAATACATTTTCAATATTTTTAAAAACTGTTATTTAAACCCCACATTGCAAATAGAGAAATAAAATTTTTCCTTGAAAAGTGTTAATGATAAGTTATAATATTACTTATATTAATCCATATTTGTGTTCTAAATATGTCACTAAAACATTAGTGGGATGGAAAAAATGTACATGTATGAAAATAATTATCATTAATAACTGGATTAATTCTTAATGGAAGTATAGTTTTATTTTAGAATGAAATGTTTGAAAATTGTGGTTATTGATGATGAGAACTATATTACCCATTTAGAAAGTATAAATATTATATAAAAATTTTGGAATGTTTGGATTTAAAATTATTTTAATATATATTCATGTAAGATATATTGTTACCAAACGAATCCAAAATCGAGTTAATAAACCCCTTACAAAAGTAGAAAATCTCTAATGAGAACCCTGTAAAAGATTTGATTTCAAATGAAAAATTAAATTCCATGAATAATGAGTGGGTAGTTGTAAAAAAATAAAATGGGATGTAGATACATCATTATATATAAATCAATGTTCATAATAAGAAATATGCCTCAATAATTTATATTTGAGATAATAAAAATTTACATTGAACTCATTCTCAATATGCATGTGTATAAAATTAATAATAATAAAATTAACTTCATTAGATAAATTATTATGATTATGATACTATATTTTTCATCTAATAATTACAATATATTATCATTTTATATTTTTTTAGTGTATATTTTTTTCCTATGAATGTTGTATTGAATGAAATTTGAATCATTGTCGACTTAGTTCGGTAATTATTTCCATTAATGATGTTATTTAACAGAATGTTAAATAAAAAATATAATATTTTATGAAAAATAAAGAACTATTTTATATATAAATAACATATAATAATATTTGAATTTGTGTTCTTATATTCGCCCATGATAGTGTTTCGTAGTGTAGATTATGTAGGTAGTTAAACCGATGCAAACATGAAAACTCCATCATTCAATGGGTGATTATGGTTAACAAATTTTGATATTGACATAATATAAGTATAATCTAATAATAAGAATATTTTTAGATTTTTTTAGAGTTTTAAATGATATTTTATGTGAATAAAATAATGAATGATAATGATGACGAATAAAATTATCTCTTAGAGGTTTAGTCAACACAACACATATCTAACATATTTGTTTCCCAACGATAGAGAGGAAATACATGTTGATTATTATTTTTATTTTCCTATTCATAATTATATATTATAATTGTAATTTATTAATAAATTATATCATTATAACAAGTGATGAAATGTGTTGGTGAAAAATAGAATATGTTGCATCATGGTTGCGGTAGTCTATAAAATGCTTGAACGACATTTTTTTCTAATTGGGTGGGAAATAAAAAATTATTATCGATACATTAATAGTATAACAATTTAGTATAATAATAATAATAATTTCATTACATCACTATAGACATGGTGTTTTTTTGGGTGATAAATATGAATAAGAGAATTTTATGTGTAAGTAATACTTATGTCGAGACCACAGACGTCCCCTTTATGAACTCGTTATAATTAATGGAATTAGGCTGTAATTATGTAATCAAGGACTTAGGATATGTAAGGTAACATTAGGAGAGGAATATCAGGCAGGGGTTTAAGGATATTTCACAACGAATGTGCATAATTTATATGGAGAATGGGATCCCCAAATCTAACTGAAGTTATGTGAACTTTTGTGAATACCGTTTACTTTTTACTGAAATCATTACATTATTCATATATCAAGGACAATAAATGAAAAATAATGGCATGTGTGTGATATTGGGTCTATATATCCTTTAAAATGTATTTTTAGACACATTTTTAACATTTTTTATGTCATTTACTCGTATATTTGTATTTTTAGGATTTCTACGAGTGCAAAAAGTTTTCCCCAAAGATCATAGCATTTAATAAATAAATTATCCAATATAATATATTTGGATTTTAGGAACATAAATTTAATCTTTATAAAATATAAATCAATTTATATATAATTTAAAATTAAATTTTATATTAATAAAATTTATATATTAAGTAAATCACTTTTGTAAAAAACTATTGTTTTAACGATTATGAGTTCTTAATATTTTTTAGTCTTGATTAATAATTGAATAAATGATATTATATTTAAATATAGTTCTAAAATTTATATTAATGTAATTCATTCTAAGGGAGTAATTTATTTAATTAGAAAAATAATACATAATTTTTTTAACACAATTCATTTACAATAATATTTTTTCTATAATCATTTTCATTATCGTTAATTATAAAAAAATATTTTTATTCATGAAAACTAAATTGAAGTATTTACATAATATTAACATGTAGAACTGTAATATGAAATCTATATTTTCTCAATTTAATTACAATAGGTGACGATAATTATTTGTTAATATAATTGAATAAAAAAACTTTTAGAGTAGAAAATTACTTATGTTTTGAAATCATTAAACATGGGTTTTATTAATTCAATATATTATATTTTAATGTTTTATTTTATTTTAAAAAATTTTATTTATATCAAAAAGGTTATTTGAAACATTTACATCATAAAAATAATTTTATTAGAAAAATTGATATATTTTAAACTATTCACAAAAAAACAATTATTTTAGAAAAATATTTAAAATTATTCCAAATATATATTGACATGAATAATATAAAAATATCTAATTAAAGATAGAAATTTTAAAAAATTATATTTGAAATGTAAATATTAAATAAAATAAAGCCCACTATTATTGAAAATTAATCGCTTAAAAAACAAATTTTTCTTAATCAAATTTTGTCTAAATTTATAATTTATCACTATATTTTTTTTCAAACATATATTTTATTATTTATATAAATTATTATCTAATATTTTTCTATTTATTTTTGTTTAGTCTTTCAGATAGAACATGCTATTAAAATATTTTTTATTTAATATAAATACATAAAAAAATTTGGGTCCATTCATTACGGCTCCCCATCGTCTATAGGTTTTAAAAAATATCTATAAATTTGGGAATAGTCTAAAATTTATAATATTTAAAACATCTCTCAGACCCTATATGATTGTAAGAGTTTTTTTGGAAGAACCTAGTCCTATGTTATTGATCCCTATAAATTTTTTTTGGGGCGACTAACTCTGATCTAATGTAAACAAACTCTACCTCTTTTTTCTACTATAAATTGTATCATTAATTCATTCCATTCCATGAATTTATTTATTCATGTAATTTATATAGGGTATTTATTAGTGATTTATATATGATTATTGATGGGGTGAAGTGATAGGGATCATGGGTTCCTCATTTTGTTTGATGTTAGTGTTCATTATCCATCATTAAATCCTCATTCGATGAATGTTAATGAGTTATATCGGTGTATGGGATTTTAGTCATCTCATATCTTTTATAAACAATTATGAGACTAGAATACTTTAGTTTCCAATGGTTAAACTATTATATTTGGTATAATAATATAACAATATGGAATTAAACAATTTAAATGCACTTCATTATAATTATTAGGTTCTTTTTTTACTATAACATTGCAACAAGGAATTGATTAATAATGATAGTAATGAAGGATAATTAATGAAATTAATATTAATTTTAGATCATGGTCATATCATTATTGAATAATCTTATCCATTTGTTTGCATTGTAATGGATTGCTCGTTGAAAATTGGTGATTTTAAAATTAGGATTAACTATAATATATATTTTAAACAATTAAATACCTTTTTATATTTATATTAAAACAAACATTTGGGTTGATATACATTGGGAGGGTTGAGTTGAGATAATATTATCATGGTGACATCATTTTTTGATTGATGGCGGGATGGTATTCATGGTGTGAAAAGGAGTTACAGATGATGAGGGGATAGTTGATTCAATTTGGGAACTTATCTTAGTTTTTTTCCTATTGTTAAACTATGGTATTCACATTGATTAGATTATGATTAATCATTCCATTTTAGGCTTATCATTCCCCAATGAAGGATTAACTGTTTCATAGTTCCCACAATCAAGGATAGTAATTATTAATGAATTAATTAAGGGAATGATGGTTATAATTTTAGGTATTAAAATTTAAAATTAAAGCACCACAACATTATATTATTGTGGTACATGTAAATCAAGATTTTTTAATGATATAGTTTAAAATTATTGGAAATCTTATATTTATTTTTTTTACTGATAGTGAAAAACCCTAATTCATTTGTCATTTGAAGTATATTATATTCATTGTCTATAGTGATGTTAGTTCGTTTATATTGAGGGTTGGGGGGTATATTTCCAGTTTTATATAATTTAGTTTCAAAAGGAAAGGTTGTGACATATATATTATTTATTTTTAGATATTTATTAATGACATTCCCAATTATTTTATAAAATTTTACTTTTTAATTAATTTAAGCTCTTCGATTAAATGTGATAAATGAACCCCACTTCTAAACGAACCATAATATTGTATACCATTATAACCACACAATTAATTTGTCAGGTACAAAAAGGACTAACTTTATTCTGAAAATCATATGGTTTGCACATTAATAAATCAAATTCATTGAATATCAATTGACTAGAAATGAAAAAAAACTTTTCTCGGTAAAAAAAAAGTTGTTTAGAAATTTTTTTATCTTATAAATCTGTTATATCTTTATATATTAAATTAATTACTACTGATGACTAATTTTAATAAAATATATATGTCTGAAAATTAGATAATAATAAATCCAACTTCATGCTTTAAAATTATTTTTTCTAAGAGTGGGTTCGTCTCATTTTGTGCATTTAATTTAAAATTTATTATTTCCAATTTTTAAAAAATAGAAAAAATAAAATCCTCTTTGTAATAAAGAAATCAAAAATCATCCTAGAGGTATTTTTTGGTAAATTTTTTAAAATATTTATTTTTTCACTGAAGAGAAAAAAAATTATTTTTTATAAAAAAATTTCTTTTAATTTTATAAATATATATATATATATTCGCATTTTATTTTAAAATGATTTTAAAACTAATAAGAGTTCTATAATTTTATAATTATTCTAATATGGTTCATTTTAATCAATTTTATATCGAATGTTTATATAAAAACTTTTTATTCTTTAGAAAATGTTTTATTTCAAAAACCACATTTTCATCACTCTCATGGGTACAATTTTATATTAAATTATTAAAATTATACAAATAGAATTTGTTAAAATCAATTACATATATTGAAATTTAATAATTAATATTAGGAAATAAGTTAAAATTAATTTTTTTTAATTTTTTGTAAAAACTGAAAAACATAATTATTGCAGTTACGATTAAAACATGTTTATTGGGTGATAAAACAAATGTTAAGGGTATTATTTACAATTAAAATTTTTCTAAATCCTATTTTATAGTAATATTTAAACCTTATCCTACACCAACATCAAATATATTTCTATTTTTAATCATTTTTATAGAGAATGAATATTTTACTATAAATTATTTTAGGAATATTCCAATTGGGTCCTCTCCACAACTTATAAAAGTTCACTTCTTCTTCTATCCCATCCACACTTCAAAATATGTTTTTTCAGTAAATAATTCCCCAAAAAATTTACATATATCATTCCCCACAAACCAATGACCTTGTTTTTTTCATAAAACTATCGTAGGAAGTATTTTTACGAAAACCTAAAGAGGTTGCCAGAAGAATAGGTGTCTTTCATAAACGAGGATTTTTGTTTTATTTCATATTAAAACTCATGATAATAATATTTAAATGTTATAAAATAACAAAAAGAATCTTCATTATAATTAGATGTTATCATGATAATTTAATATCTTATATACACATCCTTTTCAATCAAATGAGAAACTATAACATTAATAATGTGTGTGGAAAACTACCACCTCGTGAACTGATGCATTTTTTCTCTCTGTAACACCCCATGATTTTATGAGATATATTATTTTTAATTTAATTGATGTATTGTTTTTATGCTACACCATTATTATCTTGCGCTATACATAACATCTTATTAGCTTGCATTATACGCAACAATATACATGGCTTATGATGCACACAACATCAGGTTCTTTAGATAGAATTGATTTCACGTAATACTGAGTTCATAATTTTTTTCAATTTATTTGTGTATGGTGATTTGATTATGTTATAAACAGCACAAAATGAAGCTTTCACTACACACAACACTATCTTGGCTTGTGTACCTTGCAAGAGCTGCCATCCTCAATAGCTTGCATTGTATGCGATATGGAGTTTCACTAATCAATGTTATATTATTAAAATACAACAATTCCATGGGATATAAACAACCTATTATGAATATTATTAACCAAATTTTTTATTTTATCATTCATCTTACACATTTTATCGAACATGGTATGATAACAAAACAAATCTTTCGGATAAAGGAAATGTTTTTTAATAAAATACAGTTTTCCCACCTTTTGATGGGGAACACATTTTATATCTATTTTTTCACAATTTAATAAGTTAAATTTGAAAAATTAACTTCTTTTTTGGAATTGGGACATAAAATTTAAATTTAAATTTTGAAATTATGGAATTTCTCTGATAAAACTCGAATTCAAATGAATAGTAAAAAATATAGCATTTTAATTCAAAACATCCTTTTTATCTAATTTATTTATATAGATAGATTATCTATTTAATTGGGTTTATAGTTTAATTGGATTAGTTATTTATCATTTAATCCAATTTTGTGAATTTTAATTAATTCCACATTTAAATTGGACAAAAACACATCTCAATATTTTGATAGTTATTACTTCTTAAAAACATGCTTTTTGGTTTTGACAATGGGAATTAATTCTAAATTAATTACAGCAAATTCTGGCTTTTAAATTTTTATAAATGGATTCCATATTTGGAATCATATGTTTAAAATTATGTAAATAGATATCTTTTATTTTTTACATTATGAATAGTAACTTCAGTAATTATTTTACTTACCATCGTTAAAGCGTTAATATGGTATATAAGTGAAACAAGAAATATTATTATAATATTAAATTACCCTAAAACATGTTCTAATCCTATTTTATTTGATATTTCCGACCATTTTAATCCTTGGGTTGATTTTGGGACCCCATGGATTCACATGGATGTGAAAATGAAAATTTATAAGAATTAATTTAAATAATGACAATTATAACATAAACATATATCTTTTTCAAAATAGATTATCATAGATTATTTTATTTCAGATATCCTGGTATATAGATAGTAATTAGAAATAAAAAAAAGATTTTCTACTTCATCGTATTTTATTTATAATTTTTAGACATTAGATAAATTTATTTATATATGATCCAATTAAGATATAGTGATTACCTCATTAATGAAATATTCAAACATATGATTTTATAGATATTAAAATAAATATTATTTGAACATTTTGATGGAATCTCTAATATATTTGAATAAAATTTTCATTTACGGATGAGTTAATGCATTTTTTGGATGTAATAATGTTTTTATAAATATTTTAAAATTACAAGTATAAATAGTATCCAAAATTTGATAGAATTCATTACATAAAAAATTAGTTTATTATATGATATAAAATTTCTAAAAATATATTATTCTAAAAAATGATTAATTTAATTCAAAAAATGTCATAAATAACTTTTTGGGCTTGTTTTTACATGATATAGAAATTACATAAACCCAAAATGAGTAAATATCTTGATACACGTTAAAAATAAAAAATGTAAAATAAGGGTAAAACCAAATCTATAAGGATAAAAATCATTCTTATCTTCGAAAAAAATTGTTATATTAGGATTTTTTCTACCAAAATAATCTTATCTTAGAATTAAATATGATCTGGACCATTTTAAATTGAAATTTATTTTATAATAAATTAATATTTTTGAACTTTCCAAATGTGTCCCTCCCCTGTATTATAAAAGGGAACATCCTCCAACTCCTCTTAAATATATTTTGAGCCCTCAATATCGGGAAAAACATGACCATTTCTATTATCAACTTACCTATTAACATTCTATAGGTTCTAATCTTTTAAAAAGTCCAACTGTAGTTCCCAAAAAAAAATTTAAAGGAGGCACTCAAGGAAGAGGTAATCACTTCTACAAATTTTTTCAAATTAATTTCTTCTTATACATCCTCTTCATTAGTTTTTTAGTTATAACGTATTGAAATAAGTATCACTCATATAATTATATGTTATTATAAATATGAAACAACCCTATATTACCTTCTAGCCATCCTAAAAAAATGAAATCACTGCGCGTGCGTACGTAAGGCTTACCGTGTCCACGCTATGGTGTAATATGTTTTTTACAACCACATATATTAGATGGGAATAATGGTGTAAAAAATAACTATATATTATTAATATAAAATGATACTAATTATGATTTATTATAAACCATAAACTTCAATAATATTCAACAACTACGAGAACGATATCATCGTGTGTGCGTTTGTAGGGATTACTATATCCATGACACAATGAGATTCATTCTCAAGGTTAACCATTCAAAAATGATTATAAAGTATATATAATAAATAACCAATAATAATATGAAAAAATAATTCTTATAGATTTTTGTATATATATATATATATAATTTACATAATTACATTCACTATAATAATGAAATGAAAACATCATTCATGCGTATATACGACCTACTATCTCCATGGACAATATATTCCATTACATTTATCGATATATTGTATACATTTATATACTGAATAAATTTGATAGATAAATAATTTTTTACATTCAATAAGAAAGTAAATCATGATCTATGATATAATATCATGAATAACAAGTCCAAACAAGTCCAAACAAGTACGATAAATTAAACGATTATTACCTAAAACATCTCTTTAACATGGAATTAACAAATGAACAGGTAGTAAAAAGTTGTAATTGAATCATATATGATATAATGAATATTATTATGGTCATTATAAAACATAATAATATGTTTAAAACCACTATACTGGAGTTTCAAACACATACGGATGAAATTTGACCTAAGGTATGGGATAACTATTCCAATCTCGTTTTATCCATGATTGTTTATTCACAAGTATCTACTGGGGATATATTTATCATCCATGTAAATGTTTTAAAAAAATTCTGAAATAAAATGTTTAATATTATTCTATGTAAGTTTGAAGTAATTTTAACCCAATTTTTACATTTACTACAATGTATGAAAGGAATCATTTATTTGTTTACCATACAAGGTACTTCCTGACATTTCCCATAAAAGTAAAAGGATAATGTTTTTTATCATATATGGAATGAACATATTTTTACGTATTATTAATGAATTATTTCAATGAATATTAATCTAGAATACTTCATGTTTAATTTTGATTAAAATTTTATTCTTTTTAAATTGCTCGGCATTTTGATAAAAAAAATTGAAGAAGAAATTATATTTTCTTCAATAACTAAGTTCGAGTGGTTTATCAAATTTGTTTTCCATATTAGATGACCTAGGGTTATGTTTCAATACATATTATTACTTTTATTTTATTATTTTTATAAAGCCCATTTATCTTTTATATATTAGGTTATGATGGCATTATGTTTACAAATCACATTTTATTTCATGGGTTATTCTACAGTGAAAGATTTATATTGTTGTGGCACGTGTAATAATGATATCATTATGAGATGGGTGGGACCTATATCAACATCCAATGCATTATGTATAGATTTATATCTCATCAGATACACAAGACATGAACGACAGGTAAATCTGGTTCAACAATTCATGGCTGGAACGACAAGTAAACACAATTCGGTAATTGAAAGTGTCCACTATAATGGTCTGGGAAGCAATGCCATGGCTACTATGGAACTCATAATATGTTCTTATTAGTTTTAGACAATTACATGTTTTATTCCAATTATATTTTATCATGATTAATGTTCTTTTATGATCTATTCATTACGTACTTCCATGATGTATGCCATTGAATATGAAATGGGATAACATATGGAATAAATCATGAAATTATGAAAACATGAGTTAATTAACGTGATCCATGATATAATAGTATAGTCATTAAAATACGCATAACATTATTGAATAAAAATTACTATAATGAAACATCACCTTCAAAAGTCATGCATGTGCACACATAATTTTGTTACAATTTAATTATACCCTTGTATAATTCATATTCGTGAGTAAAATACTTGAACCCACTCTTATGAAAAACAAAATTATTCCCTTATAATAATGTATCTTCATATTTAAACATTTAACCAATGAAATTGAGGGAAATATTAGACCATGCACATGTTTTTTCCATACTTACATGATCCAATTGAAATAAATAATTCATCATTTGACAATGAACACATAGAATGAAAATGGTTTTCATTTATAGAATTTAAAAATAACAATGGAATGAAAATGTGTTTCTTATTATTTTTAAATGTAATCACATTAATAATTCAATCATAATTCCATCCGTAATCTTGACCTGATGTTCCCATGGAAAATAAATTAGTATCTACATATATTTAGTTGAATTATTGGTAAATACCCTTAAATCATGGTAATAAATCATATATTATGTACACCATATTGATAAATGATTTATGGATACGTCATTAAATTCCCCAATCAATTGAGGTATAGAATCTAGGTGATCATTCTTCTATCAATGGAATAAAAAATAGTGTATTCACATAGGAAATGCGTTGGATGAAAATTTATGGTTATAAAATGAATATTATTATGAAATAAAAAAGTAGTTCTGAATAATTTCTCTCATTTTTATATATTTTTTTCAGTTTTGAAAATATATTGAATGAATCAATAGGTATAGGAATAATATTTTTATAATAAAATATTTTTTTCCTTTAAAAATACCCATGAACATAAACAATTTTTGTAAAAAACATTTCAATAAAATTCATTGAATATTGGTAAGATAATTTAATTTTTAAAACATTGAATCATGGAAAATAATATCCAAAATATTTGGAAGTATATTATTTTAAACATTTAATAAAATTATGTTTCCCTTATTATTTTAATGAAAACATTATATATGAAAATTCATCAGTTTCTTCGAAAAAAAACATTATAAAAAATCATGGAAAAAAACTTTTCCATATATTGAATAAACAATTATTTTTATAAAATCATTAATAATATATTATTTAAATGTACATAAATTTGTTTTAGGGAAAACATGGAGTAGATGGAAATAATTATACCAAATATAAATACATTTTCAATATTTTTAAAAACTGTTATTTAAACCCCACATAGCAAATAGAGAAATAAAATTTTTCCTTGAAAAGTGTTAATGATAAGTTATAATATTACTTATATTAATCCATATTTGTGTTCTAAATATGTCACTAAAACATTAGTGGGATGGAAAAAATGTACATGTATGAAAATAATTATCATTAATAACTGGATTAATTCTTAATGGAAGTATAGTTTTATTTTAGAATGAAATGTTTTAAAATTGTGGTTATTGATGATGAGAACTATATTACCCATTTAGAAAGTATAAATATTATATAAAAATTTTGGAATGTTTGGATTTAAAATTATTTTAATATATATTCATGTAAGATATATTGTTACCAAACGAATCCAAAATCGAGTTAATAAACCCCTTACAAAAGTAGAAAATCTCTAATGAGAACCCTGTAAAAGATTTGATTTCAAATGAAAAATTAAATTCCATGAATAATGAGTGGGTAGTTGTAAAAAAATAAAATGGGATGTAGATACATCATTATATATAAATCAATGTTCATAATAAGAAATATGCCTCAATAATTTATATTTGAGATAATAAAAATTTACATTGAACTCATTCTCAATGTGCATGTGTATAAAATTAATAATAATAAAATTAACTTCATTAGATAAATTATTATGATTATGATACTATATTTTTCATCTAAAAATTACAATATATTATCATTTTATATTTTTTTAGTGTATATTTTTTTCCTATGAATGTTGTATTGAATGAAATTTGAATCATTGTCGACTTAGTTCGGTAATTATTTCCATTAATGATGTTATTTAACAGAATGTTAAATAAAAAATATAATATTTTATGAAAAATAAAGAACTATTTTATATATAAATAACATATAATAATATTTGCATTTGTGTTCTTATATTCGCCCATGATAGTGTTTCGTAGTGTAGATTATGTAGGTAGTTAAACCGACACAAACATGAAAACTCCATCATTCAATGGGTGATTATGGTTAACAAATTTTGATATTGACATAATATAAGTATAATCTAATAATAAGAATATTTTTAGATTTTTTTAGAGTTTTAAATGATATTTTATGTGAATAAAATAATGAATGATAATGATGACGAATAAAATTATCTCTTAGAGGTTTAGTCAACACAACACATATCTAACATATTTGTTTCCCAACGATAGAGAGGAAATACATGTTGATTATTATTTTTATTTTCCTATTCATAATTATATATTATAATTGTAATTTATTAATAAATTATATCATTATAACAAGTGATGAAATGTGTTGGTGAAAAATAGAATATGTTGCATCATGGTTGCGGTAGTCTATAAAATGCTTGAACGACATTTTTTTCTAATTGGGTGGGAAATAAAAAATTATTATCGATACATTAATAGTATAACAATTTAGTATAATAATAATAATAATTTCATTACATCACTATAGACATGGTGTTTTTTTGGGTGATAAATATGAATAAGAGAATTTTATGTGTAAGTAATACTTATGTCGAGACCACAGACGTCCCCTTTATGAACTCGTTATAATTAATGGAATTAGGCTGTAATTATGTAATCAAGGATTTAGGATATGTAAGGTAACATTAGGAGAGGAATATCAGGCAGGGGCTTAAGGATATTTCACAACGAATGTGCATAATTTATATGGAGAATGGGATCCCCAAATCTAACTGAAGTTATGTGAACTTTTGTGAATACCGTTTACTTTTTACTGAAATCATTACATTATTCATATATCAAGGACAATAAATGAAAAATAATGGCATGTGTGTGATATTGGGTCTATATATCCTTTAAAATGTATTTTTAGACACATTTTTAACATTTTTTATGTCATTTACTCGTATATTTGTATTTTTAGGATTTCTACGAGTGCAAAAAGTTTTCCCCAAAGATCATAGCATTTAATAAATAAATTATCCTATATAATATATTTGGATTTTAGGAACATAAATTTAATCTTTATAAAATATAAATCAATTTATATATAATTTAAAATTAAATTTTATATTAATAAAATTTATATATTAAGTAAATCACTTTTGTAAAAAACTATTGTTTTAACGATTATGAGTTCTTAATATTATTTAGTCTTGATTAATAATTGAATAAATGATATTATATTTAAATATAGTTCTAAAATTTATATTAATGTAATTCATTCTAAGGGAGTAATTTATTTAATTAGAAAAATAATACATAATTTTTTTAACACAATTCATTTACAATAATATTTTTTCTATAATCATTTTCATTATCGTTAATTATAAAAAAATATTTTTATTCATGAAAACTAAATTGAAGTATTTACATAATATTAACATGTAGAACTGTAATATGAAATCTATATTTTCTCAATTTAATTACAATAGGTGACGATAATTATTTGTTAATATAATTGAATAAAAAAACTTTTAGAGTAGAAAATTACTTATGTTTTGAAATCATTAAACATGGGTTTTATTAATTCAATATATTATATTTTAATGTTTTATTTTATTTTAAAAAAATTTATTTATATCAAAAAGGTTATTTGAAACATTTACATCATAAAAATAATTTTATTAGAAAAATTGATATATTTTAAACTATTCACAAAAAACAATTATTTTAGAAAAATATTTAAAATTATTCCAAATATATATTGACATGATTAATATAAAAATATCTAATTAAAGATAGAAATTTTAAAAAATTATATTTGAAATGTAAATATTAAATAAAATAAAGCCCACTATTATTGAAAATTAATCACTTAAAACACAATTTTTTCTTAATCAAATTTTGTCTAAATTTATAATTTATCACTATATTTTTTTTCAAACATATATTTTATTATTTATATAAATTATTATCTAATATTTTTCTATTTATTTTAGTTTAGTCTTTCAGATAGAACTTGCTATTAAAATATTTTTTATTTAATATAAATACATAAAAAATTTTGGGTCCATTCATTACGGCTCCCCATCTTCTATAGGTTTTAAAAAATATCTATAAATTTGGGAATAGTCTAAAATTTATAATATTTAAAACATCTCTCAGACCCTATATGATTGTAAGAGTTTTTTTGGAAGAACCTAGTCCTATGTTATTGATCCCTATAAATTTTTTTTGGGGCGACTAACTCTGATCTAATGTAAACAAACTCTACCTCTTTTTTCTACTGTAAATTGTATCATTAATTCATTCCATTCCATGAATTTATTTATTCATGTAATTTATATAGGGTATTTATTAGTGATTTATATATGATTATTGATGGGGTGAAGTGATAGGGATCATGGGTTCCTCATGTTGTTTGATGTTAGTGTTCATTATCCATCATTAAATCCTCATTCGATGAATGTTAATGAGTTATATCGGTGTATGGGATTTTAGTCATCTCATATCTTTTATAAACAATTATGAGACTAGAATACTTTAGTTTCCAATGGTTAAACTATTATATTTGGTATAATAATATAACAATATGGAATTAAACAATTTAAATGCACTTCATTATAATTATTAGGTTCTTTTTTTACTATAAAATTACAACAAGGAATTGATTAATAATGATAGTAATGAAGGATAATTAATGAAATTAATATTAATTTTAGATCATGGTCATATCATTATTGAATAATCTTATCCATTTGTTTGCATTGTAATGGATTGCTCGTTGAAAATTGGTGATTTTAAAATTCGGATTAACTATAATATATATTTTAAACAATTAAATACCTTTTTATATTTATATTAAAACAAACATTTGGGTTGATATACATTGGGAGGGTTGAGTTGAGATAATATTATCATGGTGACATCATTTTTTGATTGATGGCGGGATGGTATTCATGGTGTGAAAAGGAGTTACAGATGATGAGGGGATAGTTGATTCAATTTGGGAACTTATCTTAGTTTTTTTCCTATTGTTAAACTATGGTATTCACATTGATTAGATTATGATTAATCATTCCATTTTAGGCTTATCATTCCCCAATGAAGGATTAACTGTTTCATAGTTCCCACAATCAAGGATAGTAATTATTAATGAATTAATTAAGGGAATGATGGTTATAATTTTAGGTATTAAAATTTAAAATTAAAGCACCACAACATTATATTATTGTGGTACATGTAAATCAAGATTTTTTAATGATATAGTTTAAAATTATTGGAAATCTTATATTTATTTTTTTACTGATAGTGACAAACCCTAATTCATTTGTCATTTGAAGTGTATTATATTCATTGTCTATAGTGATGTTAGTTCGTTTATATTGAGGGTTGGGGGGTATATTTCCAGTTTTATATAATTTAGTTTCAAAAGGAAAGGTTGTGACATATATATTATTTATTTTTAGATATTTATTAATGACATTCCCAATTATTTTATAAAATTTTACTTTTTAATTAATTTAAGCTCTTCGATTAAATGTGATAAATGAACCCCACTTCTAAACGAACCATAATATTGTATACCATTATAACCACACAATTAATTTGTCAGGTACAAAAAGGACTAACTTTATTCTGAAAATCATATGGTTTGCACATTAATAAATCAAATTCATTGAATATCAATTGACTAGAAATGAAAAAAACTTTTCTCGGTAAAAAAAAAGTTGTTTAGAAATTTTTTTATCTTATAAATCTGTTATATCTTTATATATTAAATTAATTACTACTGATGACTAATTTTAATAAAATATATATGTCTGAAAATTAGATAATAATAAATCCAACTTCATGCTTTAAAATTATTTTTTCTAAGAGTGGGTTCGTCTCATTTTGTGCATTTAATTTAAAATTTATTATTTCCAATTTTTAAAAAATAGAAAAAATAAAATCCTCTTTGTAATAAAGAAATCAAAAATCATCCTAGAGGTATTTTTTGGTAAATTTTTTAAAATATTTATTTTTTCACTAAAGAGAAAAAAAATTATTTTTTGTAAAAAAATTTCTTTTAATTTTATAAATATATATATATATAATCGCATTTTATTTTAAAATGATTTTAAAACTAATAAGAGTTCTATAATTTTATAATTATTCTAATATGGTTCATTTTAATCAATTTTATATCGAATGTTTATATAAAAACTTTTTATTCTTTAGAAAATGTTTTATTTCAAAAACCACATTTTCATCACTCTCATGGGTACAATTTTATATTAAATTATTAAAATTATACAAATA
Source organism: Viscum album (assembly GCA_963277665.1). Taxonomy (NCBI): domain Eukaryota; kingdom Viridiplantae; phylum Streptophyta; class Magnoliopsida; order Santalales; family Viscaceae; genus Viscum; species Viscum album. The sequence goes on from OY728151.1 coordinate 784,791,399, forward strand.
GAATTTGTTAAAATCAATTACATATATTGAAATTTAATAATTAATATTAGGAAATAAGTTAAAATTAATTTTTTTTAATTTTTTGTAAAAACTGAAAAACATAATTATTGCAGTTACGATTAAAACATGTTTATTGGGTGATAAAACAAATGTTAAGGGTATTATTTACAATTAAAATTTTTCTAAATCCTATTTTATAGTAATATTTAAACCTTATCCTACACCAACATCAAATATATTTCTATTTTTAATCATTTTTATAGAGAATGAATATTTTACTATAAATTATTTTAGGAATATTCCAATTGGGTCCTCTCCACAACTTATAAAAGTTCACTTCCTCTTCTATCCCATCCACACTTCAAAATATGTTTTTTCAGTAAATAATTCCCCAGAAAATTTACATATATCATTCCCCACAAACCAATGACCTTGTTTTTTTCATAAAACTATCGTAGGAAGTATTTTTACGAAAACCTAAAGAGGTTGCCAGAAGAATAGGTGTCTTTCATAAACGAGGATTTTTGTTTTATTTCATATTAAAACTCATGATAATAATATTTAAATGTTATAAAATAACAAAAAGAATCTTCATTATAATTAGATGTTATCATGATAATTTAATATCTTATATACACATCCTTTTCAATCAAATGAGAAACTATAACATTAATAATGTGTGTGGAAAACTACCACCTCGTGAACTGATGCATTTTTTCTCTCTGTAACACCCCATGATTTTATGAGATATATTATTTTTAATTTAATTGATGTATTGTTTTTATGCTACACCATTATTATCTTGCGCTATACATAACATCTTATTAGCTTGCATTATACGCAACAATATACATGGCTTGTGATGCACACAACATCAGGTTCTTTAGATAGAATTGATTTCACGTAATACTGAGTTCATAATTTTTTTCAATTTATTTGTGTATGGTGATTTGATTATGTTATAAACAGCACAAAATGAATCTTTCACTACACACAACACTATCTTGGCTTGTGTACCTTGCAAGAGCTGCCATCCTCAATAGCTTGCATTGTATGCGATATGGAGTTTCACTAATCAATGTTATATTATTAAAATACAACAATTCCATGGGATATAAACAACCTATTATGAATAGTATTAACCAAATTTTTTATTTTATCATTCATCTTACACATTTTATCGAACATGGTATGATAACAAAACAAATCTTTCGGATAAAGGAAATGTTTTTTAATAAAATACAGTTTTCCAACCTTTTCATGGGGAACACATTTTATATCTATTTTTTCACAATTTAATAAGTTAAATTTGAAAAATTAACTTCTTTTTTGGAATTGGGACATAAAATTTAAATTTAATTTTTGAAATTCTGGAATTTCTCTGATAAAACTCGAATTCAAATGAATAGTAAAAAATATAGCATTTTAATTCAAAACATCCTTTTTATCTAATTTATTTATATAGATAGATTATCTATTTAATTGGGTTTATAGTTTAATTGGATTAGTTATTTATCATTTAATCCAATTTTCTGAATTTTAATTAATTCCACATTTAAATTGGACAAAAACACATCTCAATATTTTGATAGTTATTACTTCTTAAAAACATGCTTTTTTGGTTTTGATAATGGGAATTAATTCTAAATTAATTACTGCAAATTCTGTCTTTTAAATTTTTATAAATGGATTCCATATTTGGAATCATATGTTTAAAATTATGTAAATAGATATCTTTTATTTTTTACATTATGAATAGTAACTTCAGTAATTATTTTATTTACCATCGTTAAAGCGTTAATATGGTATATAAGTGAAACAAGAAATATTATTATAATATTAAATTACCCTAAAACATGTTCTAATCCTATTTTATTTGATATTTCCGACCATTTTAATCCTTGGGTTGATTTTGGGACCCTATGGATTCACATGGATGTGAAAATGAAAATTTATAAGAATTAATTTAAATAATGACAATTATAACATAAACATATATCTTTTTCAAAATAGATTATCATAGATTATTTTATTTCAGATATCCTGGTATATAGATAGTAATTAGAAATAAAAAAAAGATTTTCTACTTCATCGTATTTTATTTATAATTTTTAGACATTAGATAAATTTATTTATATATGATCCAATTAAGATATAGTGATTACCTCATTAATGAAATATTCAAACATATGATTTTATAGATATTAAAATAAATATTATTTGAACATTTGGATGGAATCTCTAATATATTTGAATAAAATTTGCATTTACGGATGAGTTAATGCATTTTTTGGATGTAATAATGTTTTTATAAATATTTTAAAATTACAAGTATAAATAGTATCCAAAATTTGATAGAATTCATAACATAAAAAATAGGTTTATTATATGATATAAAATTTCTAAAAATATATTATTCTAAAAAATGATTAATTTAATTCAAAAAATGTCATAAATAACTTTTTGGGCTTGTTTTTACATGATATAGAAATTACATAAACCCAAAATGAGTAAATATCTTGATACACGTTAAAAATAAAAAATGTAAAATAAGGGTAAAACCAAATCTATAAGGATAAAAATCATTCTTATCTTCGAAAAAAATTGTTATATTAGGATTTTTTCTACCAAAATAATCTTATCTTAGAATTAAATATGATCTGGACCATTTTAAATTGAAATTTATTTTATAATAAATTAATATTTTTGAACTTTCCAAATGTGTCCCTCCCCTCTATTATAAAAGGGAACATCCTCCAACTCCTCTTAAATATATTTTGAGCCCTCAATATCGGGAAAAACATGACCATTTCTATTATCAACTTACCTATTAACATTCTATAGGTTCTAATCTTTTAAAAAGTCCAACTGTAGTTCCCAAAAAAAAAATTAAAGGAGGCACTCAAGGAAGAGGTAATCACTTCTACAGATTTTTTCAAATTAATTTCTTCTTATACATCCTCTTCATTAGTTTTTTTGTTATAACGTATTGAAATAAGTATCACTCATATAATTATATGTTATTATAAATATGAAACAACCCTATATTACCTTCTAGCCATCCTAAAAAAATGAAATCATTGCGCGTGCGTACGTAAGGCTTACCGTGTCCACGCTATGGTGTAATATGTTTTTTACAACCACATATATTAGATGGGAATAATGGTGTAAAAAATGACTATATATTATTAATATAAAATGATACTAATTATGATTTATTATAAACCATAAACTTCAATAATATTCAACAACTACGAGAACGATATCATCGTGTGTGCGTTTGTAGGGATTACTATATCCATGACACAATGAGATTCATTCTCAAGGTTAACCATTCAAAAATGATTATAAAGTATATATAATAAATAACCAATAATAATATGAAAAAATAATTCTTATAGATTTTTGTATATATATATATAATTTACATAATTACATTCACTATAATAATGAAATGAAAACATCATTCATGCGTATATACGACCTACTATCTCCATGGACAATATATTCCATTACATTTATCGATATATTGTATACATTTATATACTGAATAAATATGATAGATAAATAATTTTTTACATTCAATAAGAAAGTAAATCATGATCTATGATATAATATCATGAATAACAAGTCCAAACAAGTCCAAACAAGTACGATAAATTAAACGATTATTACCTAAAACATCTCTTTAACATGGAATTAACAAATGAACAGGTAGTAAAAAGTTGTAATTGAATCATATATGATATAATGAATATTATTATGGTCATTATAAAACATAATAATATGTTTAAAACCACTATACTGGAGTTTCAAACACATACGGATGAAATTTGACCTAAGGTATGGGATAACTATTCCAATCTCGTTTTATCCATGATTGTTTATTCACAAGTATCTACTGGGGATATATTTATCATCCATGTAGTGGTTTTAAAAAAATTCTGAAATAAAATGTTTAATATTATTCTATGTAAGTTTGAAGTAATTTTAACCCAATTTTTACATTTACTACAATGTATGAAAGGAATCATTTATTTGTTTACCATACAAGGTACTTCCTGACATTTCCCATAAAAGTAAAAGGATAATGTTTTTTATCATATATGGAAGGAACATATTTTTACGTATTATTAATGAATTATTTCAATGAATATTAATCTAGAATACTTCATGTTTAATTTTGATTAAAATTTTATTCTTTTAAAATTGCTCGGCATTTTGATAAAAAAAATTGAAGAAGAAATTATATTTTCTTCAATAACTATGTTCGAGTGGTTTATCAAATTTGTTTTCCATATTAGATGACCTAGGGTTATGTTTCAATACATATTATTACTTTTATTTTATTATTTTTATAAAGCCCATTTATCTTTTATATATTAGGTTATGATGGCATTATGTTTACAAATCACATTTTATTTCATGGGTTATTCTACAGTGAAAGATTTATATTGTTGTGGAACGTGTAATAATGATATCATTATGAGATGGGTGGGACCTATATCAACATCCAATGCATTGTGTATAGATTTATATCTCATCAGATACACAAGACATGAACGACAGGTAAATCTGGTTCAACAATTCATGGCTGGAACGACAAGTAAACACAGTTCGGTAATTGAAAGTGTCCACTATAATGGTCTGGGAAGCAATGCCATGGCTACTATGGAACTCATAATATGTTCTTATTAGTTTTAGACAATTACATGTTTTATTCCAATTATATTTTATCATGATTAATGTTCTTTTATGATCTATTCATTACGTACTTCCATGATGTATGCCATTACTCAAGATTTTGATGTTTAAACTTTTTGATAATGTTTTTACGTTCAACTGTTTATGGTTTCTTAAACATTCTCTATTTTTATCATTATTTATAATTTGAACTAACCAATTTGTTTCACTTACATAGTATATGAAGAACGTTTTTAAGTAGTAAAACAATTAGGTAATATGATTTTGGAAGTTATTGAAGGTCTCTCACCATGATAAGAAGATTATGTCCCGAGTTTCCAAAGACACGAAAATAATAGGTTCTTTGTTAAGTTGTCTGTGGCATGTAATAAGCATTCCACAAAATAAATTTAATTTCTATGTACGTCATTATTGGGTCTATAGAGTTGGTATTAGAGTGAGGGTTTAGTTAAACATTGGAAACTAGGATGCTAAAACTTTAATGAGAAACTAAGATTCATTTTTATGTTCTGTCTTGGGATATACTTAAAGATAATTATATGTATAAGATACAATATTAAAATTATTATAACTATCATTAATAACCTTGAATTGTACCTATGATGATAGATATTGAAGTTACTCCTCCTTGACAATGTTGTTTTCCATTAATGAATTTTTCCTCTCACACCATACTTTTTCGGTTTTAGACGATGGATCGAACCTGAAGGAACTATGTTATTGATCAATGCACTGGGAAATGTAATGTTTGTCTTCATGAATAAACAAATTTTATGGGAGATGTAATGAAAATTCTCATTTATATACTTACAAAATCTATGAGTCATTCGGTACTCCCAAATGAAAAGAGAAGGGAAAAAATTATATTGAGTCCTTCATAAGGAAACATCCAAATTCATTGAATGGGTCTTCTGATCCACTATTTGTTGAAAAATGTATTAGTACAATTGAAAATATATTTTTCATCCATCCCTATTTGGAACATGAAAAGGCCATTTTAGATGTCTATCATATAAAAGGTGTAACAGATCCATGGTGGACTGAAATTATGAATATAGGGCAGCAAGATGAAATTGAATCCATTGAATTGGATGAGTTAAAGAAGTGAATTTTCTATAAGTAATTCCCTCATATTATTTCAACAATGATTGAAAATTATTTCCTCGATCTTAATAAAACGGATGATAAATCCATTTGGTATATACATGGTTAATTTTACAGGACTTTCTAGATATCTTTTGGGTTTATCATCCAACCTGAAAGTGAAGTTGATTGATTCATCAGTGTCTTAAAACCAAGTCTTCGAAGGGAATTAGTTATAAAAAACATCAGTAGATATGAAGTGATTTTGCATTAGGATATGAACGTATAACTAGAAGATGGTGTTACATATCCATCTTATGGTTTTGACTTCAAACTAAACATGGAGTTCAAGGGAAAATATGAAAACAATGGTTAAAAGATGATAAATGCTTCCTTATGGTCAATGTGTGGAAAGTATCATGGTGGAGATATTCTTAAAGGGACTATAAAATTTTTCAAATGTAGAAATGAAGGTCATCAAGTAGTTGAGTGCCAAAGTATTGGTAAAAATATTTCTAATGATGTGAATGGTGAAAAGGAAACAGAGAACGAACCACCAAAACTTTAATGCTATAAGTTCAAGGAAATTGGTAATTATGCTAACCAATTACCTAATATAAGGGTAATTTATGATCTACATCAACAAACTCGTAAGGTAAAATTTAACTGTATTCACATGAGAACACTATTGACAATGATGTGTATGAAAACCAAGTAGTTGAATGATTAAGTCTTTATGCATTGGGATTTCAAAAAAGGGTTGTAAAATATTATTTATAGTATTATGAAAATATTGTAATATCTATGTATTGGTCTATTATAGTTTTCCATAATTATATGGTACTGGTATACATGAAAAGTTATTGAAATACTTTTGCAAAAGAAGATGATATTTTCATAATATAGGTATCAGAAGAAAATAATTAGTTTGATAGTATTAATGATATCATGACTGATAAAAGGGAAAAAGTGATATCATTGTTTGAGTATATATAACTGTTGCTATATTTTTTTGTGTGGAAAGAGTTAATTTTGATAGAATGCATGTTTTCACTAATATTTTATGGTAATTTATGTTATTATCATATTTTAAGAGAATTTGTGATTAAGGTATTTAAATGTTTGTAATGTGATAACCATGAATAGCCAAATTAGACATTGGAGATAGATGAAAAGTCTATTTAGGTCACCTCATTAAATGTTTTTATTTTATTCAATTTTCAGAAGGATTGTAATGTTATCCATTTATTGATTGTATAATTTATATTCTAGTTGTGGTTTGTTATATTAATGTATTATCTCACTATATGTAAACTTATTCATATTTAATAATCTGTTCTAACATTTTTTGTTGAGAAAGATGGAATGTCCTATCATTCTATCGTTGGATCTGGTAACACATAAGGAATGGAAAATTGAACTTCATTTCATTAATTAAGATATGAAATGGAAATTGATCAGGGATTAACCAACATTGATATTACACTAAAATCAAGAAAGTATTTCTCCTAATGCAAAAATTTATAAAATATAGGGAAATGACCTTGAAAACCAAAAATGTTATCCTTGTACCCTCCTATATAATGAATCAGATAATCCATTAAATCATCATAGATTTATGGCTTTCTAGTATTTAAATTTATATAAATCTTATTCTCTGTCACTATCCATCAGAACATGATGGTTGGATTTATCTTCCATACCAATATTTTCACTTCCCACCTATGTTCTTCAATGTGGAACCCCAGTGATGAGTTACTGTGTGTAACCATTACATTTATAACATTCCTTTTTAAATTGATGTCTTAGTATCCCATTTTATGATGTGGTTTTCCATGAAGATAACTTTCAAGTAGAAAACCATTTCTAACCCTGATGAATTTCGAGGGAAAAATTCATTTTATGGGGGTTTTAATGTAAAACCCCTATATTGTATGAGATAGATTCATTTTAATTCAATAATGTATTTTGTTTTACACTACTCCATTATTATCTTTCACAATACACAACACTATATTATCTTGCAGTATTCACAACAATATACTTGGCATCTCTTGCACTCAATTTCACATTCTTTTGATAGAATAGATTTTACAGAAAACATAATATAGTTATTTCAATGTACAAATGAACTATGTTTTGAAAATCTTATACACAACACCAAAGGAATCGTTCACTACACCCAACACTGACAAAGATTGAGTTACACACTAGAGTGACCTTCCTCGATAGCTTGCATTGTACGCGATAATGAGTTTCAATAAAGAATGATATATTTTTAAAATATATTATTTAATGGGATATAAACTTATAATTGTGAATATTATTAACAAAAATTTTAATATTATCATTCATCTTATTCATTTTATAGATCATGGTATGAGAGGAAAATTATTTTTTCAGATAAAAGATGTATTTTTAGAAACAAATGTGGATTCACTTCATTTTGAGGGAACGCCAATTTTAAATCATGTTTTTGACATTATATTAAGTTAAAATTTAAAAAATAAACCTCTTCTTTAGAATCAAGACAGAAATTTTTTCTTTTTTTAAAGAAAAAAATTGGTATTTTCCTGAAAAAATTAAAATTTTAATTTATAGTGAAAAATAATTTATTTTAATTCAAACCTTCCTTTTCATTTAATTTATTCAAATCATCATATTATCTATTTAAGTGTTATTAATGTGTAATTAGATTATATTTTTATGATTTAATCCAATTTTATTTAGTGGAAGTAATTTTACTTTTAAATAAGACATAAAAACAAGTCATTCTTTTAATTGTTATTACTTCTTAAAAATCCACTTTTTAGTTTTGACAATGAGATTTAATTTTAAATTAATTACTGTAACATATGTATTTTTAGTTTGGAATAATTAATTTTATATTTTTAATCATAATGTTCAAATTTTGTAAATTTTTACCTTGCATTTTTTAACGTTATGAATATTATCTTTAGTAATTATTTTAATTACCATTGTTAAAGGGTAAATCTGGTAATAAGTGTAAAAATTAATATTATAATAATATTAAATTACCCTAACCCATGTCCTAATCCTATTAGGTGCGATATTTATGACCATATTCATACATTGTTTGATTTAGGGACCCCATGGATTCAGAAGGACGTGAAAATGACAATTTATAAGAAATAATTTAAATTAATGATAATAATAACCTAAACATGTATCTTTTACAAAATCAATTTTAATAGATGGTTACATTACTAATATTAATTAATATAAATAAACATTAGAAAAATATTCATATTTCCAACATCATTTTATTTTATTTATAAATTTAGACATTAGATAAATATATTTATTTATGAGACAATTAAGATGCAGCGATTGCCTCATTAATGAATAATTCAAATAAATGTTTTTATAGTTATTAAAATAAATTTAATTTGAACATTTTGATGTCATCTAGTATTTTTTTGAATGAAATTTACAAATTATATATTAGTTAATTCCATTGTTTTAATGTAATAAGGTTGTTATTAATTTTTTAAAAATTCAAGTATGAATAGTATCAAAAATTCACAAAATTCATAACCTAAAACATAAAATAGCTTATTAAATGATATTAAATTCCATAAAATATAATATTCAAAAAATGTTTAATATATTCCCAAATATGTCATAACGAACTATATTTGGGTCTTTCTTCATGATATTGTACTTAAAATAACCCAAAGTGTTTAAATAACATGATATCAAGTTAAGGTTAAAAATGGGAAAATAAGGGTAAACGAAAAAGATAATAATAAAAAAAGATAGTACAAACTTGTTAGAATGTTATTGGATTATGGGTTTGAGAACCAAAACGATCTTATCTTGGAATTAAATATGTTTTGGCTTATTTAAATCTAATTTTAATTTATAATAAATTAATATTTTTGAACATTTGTAAAGTGCCCCTCTCCTATCTTATAAAAATGAACCACCTCCATATTATATGTACTCTATTTTCAGTTTTCTATATCATTAAATCCTAGGAAATTTCTCTTCTAAAATTACATAGTTACATTCTAGATGTTCTGATCTTCTCAAAATACCAACTCTATTTGATTAAGAGTAAATTTAAAGGAGGCATGTCGAGGAAGAGCTAATATCTTCTACCGATTCCTTCAAATTTATTTCTTCCTCAACTTCATCTTCATTGGTTGTTTCATTATAATGTAATAAAACATGTATCACTATGATAATTATATGTTATTATAAATATGAAAAACCCCTATTTCACCTTCTATCCATCCTACGAAAAACAAAATCAACACGCGTGCGTACGTACAACATACCATCTACACGTCGTGGTGTAATCTATTTTTCCCCACCACCATACATGGATAGATATAATTGTGTAAATAATAACTATATATGATTATTATAACATTATACTAATCCTTCTATATTATACACCATCCAATTCAATACTGTTCAACAACTATGGAAACAATGTAGCCGCTCGGGTGTACTTATGATTACCGTCTCCACGACGCGATAAGATTCATTGTCCATGTTAACCATTCAAAAATGATAACAAAGTGTATATGATAAAAAATTATGAAATATATTACATAAAAATTATCTTGGATGTATTTATATATTTATATGTGTGTGTGTGTCATTTACTTACTTCAATTCAATTTAACAAGGAAACAAAAACAACATTCATGTGTACGTATGACCTACAGTCTCTATGAATAGTGTATTTCATTCCATTTATCGATCTATTATACATATTTATGTGATGAGTTTATATTATATATAAATCATTTTTTATATTCTTGATGTAAGTAAATCATGATATATGTAATAATACCATGAATAACAAGACCAAACACATACGATAAATGAAAAGATTATCTCCAAAAAAGTTGCATTATCATGGAATTAACCAATGAATGGGTAATATAAAGTCATAAATAAATCATATATGATAAAATAAATATTATTATTGTTATGTTACAATTTAATAATATATGTATACCCACTTTATATGAGTTTTACACATATATATAAGAAATTGGACCTAAGGTAAGGGATAACGTTTCCAATCTCGTATTATCTGAGATTATTTATTCTTATGTATCTACTAGGGATATATTTATCATCCATGTCGATGTCCTCTAAAAATATTCACATAAAATGTTTACTATTCTTATATGTATGTTTAAAGTTACATTTACCTAGTTTTAACTTTAACTACATGGTATTGAAGGAATGTTTCTTTTTTTACCAGATGATTTACTTTTTGACTATTTCGGTAAAAGTACAAGGAGAATTTTTTTTAACATATATATAATGAACGGATTTTTAGGACATATTAGTTCCTTATTACCATGATGATTCATATACACTATTTATTATTTACTTTAAAAATAAAATTCATTCTTGTTAAAAGTATGTGTTATATCGAGAAAAGACTCTTTTTGGAAAAGAAATGATATTTTATCCAAGAACTATGTTCATGTGTTTTATCAAAGTTATATTCCATCTAAGATAACACAGGATTATGTATCTATCCCTATTATTACAGTTATTGGATTATTTTTATGATGTAATTATTTTTTTGATGTCCATTTATCTTATCTGGACTATGTTATGATGGCATGATGTTAACAAATCCCATTTTATATCATGGGTTATACTATGTTGAATGATTTATGTTTTTGTGGAACATATAAGAAAGATTTCATTATAAGATAGTTGGGACCTGTATCTCCCTCAAATTTACTAGGTAAATATTTATATATCATGAGATAGACATGACTAGAATGATAGGTAAATCTAATTCAGTAATACATGGAAAGAATGACAAGTAAACATATTTCAGTAATAGACATTATCTACTATAATGGACATGGATTCAATGACTTGGCTACTATGGAAATAAAAATATGTTATTATTAGTTTTATATAATTACATGTCTTATGAAAATTTTATTTTATCATTATTAATGTTCATTTAGGATCCATGCCTTTCGTACTGCCACGATTTATGTCATTTATCAAGATATTGATGTTTAACATTATTTTAATGTTTTAGGGTTCAAATTTTTATGCTTTTATTTATGTTCTCCATGTTTTCCCTTATTGATCTTTTGATCTCACCATTTCTATATTCTCTTTTTTTTGGGATATAAAGAATGTTTTTATGTAGGAAAACGAATGGGGAAGAACGTTATTGGAGATGATGATAATCTTTCTCCATGATTATAATATTATGTTTTGAGTTTCTAAATGCACTAAAATAATATAGTATTTGGGCATTTATTTGTGCCATGTATTATACATTCGTCAAAAGGAAAGTAATGTCCATTTATGTCAATCTTGGGACTCTACATCATCAATACCTCAAATGAGTAGATATAATAATTAATATAATATATATATATAGTATTTATGAAATAATTATTATTTTGTAATATAATATCTCATCTAACTTCTTATAATCCAGTCTTTAAGAAATTGACAATGTCACTTGTGCATACGTGTGGACCACCACCTCCACAAAGTAATGCGATTTGTTTATCATATTTTTCATGATTGAAAATAATAAAATATTTTATGAATATATATTATTTATATGATATAAAATTTATTATATAAAGGTAAATTAATATTTAACGTAATAGTTTACCATCCATCAAAAAAATTGAAACAAGCTTCACGTGTACGTACGACCTTCCATCTACATGAATGATGTAAATAATTTTTCTATGTCTACATTGATGGATGAAAATAAACAGGTTTATATTGAATATATATGTATATTATACCATTATTAACATTCTGTATATTATTTAACAATGAATAATGTATAATAATCAGTACAAGAGAACCCAAACATAAATGAAAGCAATGAAATTATTACCAGATCAATGATTTAAACAAATAATTGTTAATAAATCGATATAAATGTTTATAATTAGATTATATATACTATGATATATATTATTACTGTTATATAATTTATTTATAATAGTTACATATTTATTATACGTGATTTTTGAACATGTACAAGGGACATCAGACAAGAGGTAAGGGTTTATCATCTCAAACTATGTTATCTATGGAATATGCTAGGTTATAAACCTATCTTAGTTTATGTGGTGTATATATAAACCATTTGAAATGTTACATAATTATTCCCTTTATTTTAATTATATTTAACGATTCATTCATTTTAATATTTAATTGGATTATGATAGAAATGTTATCAATAATGTAAGTGTTTATCTTAAAGTCTCATCATTATTTAAGATTATTTTTGTTTATGTAACCCTTAGAAAATATTATTTTATATTTCAAAATTAATGTTAAAAATATTATTCTCCATTTTATATTCTGATAAACTAAATGGTTTATTAAAATTTCCTATCATTATGTACTCAAGATACCAATAGATTTTTTTTAAGTAAAACTGGCATTGATATTCAAATCAGTTAGGAATTGTTCTATTCCATTTCAATATTTCTCATAAAATGACTAAATGTTGATTATGACATTCTAAAATTATTCATTAAGGAAATTTTTACCCACATTTATCATTTTTTTAAAAAGGATTCTTCATTTTTTTTCTAAATGAGGTACTTTTTTACACCAATACAATTGTGTGAAAGGAATGTTTCTCTATCTTTTATGGAATCTATGAAATTACCCTCCTTCAATAAATATCATTTCTATGATGCATAAATTACATGTTTAAAAATATATTTTCAATTAAATTGTTTTCTCCAAATTTTTTAATGTAATTTTGACTTTAAATAAGTGGTTCCAATGTGAAAAGTATATTTTCCTCAGGAAAATTTCCAGAAATAGTTTTAAAGTATACTCATCTACATTAATTTCTATGTGTGAATATTTTAATTTATTGAATATATACTATTTTTATTCAATTTTCATTATAAATCTATATGGTTTATGATTATGTATTGTGATAGGGGAAATTATTATCATTTAATATGATTGTTTTTAAATATAAATGCTTATATAAAATATGTTTCTCCCCTTTCACGTGATGAATTTATTGGACTTAGAATGTGATTGGTATAACCATATATGTCTACTTGATTCATGAATAGGTCTTACCGAACTAACTATTGTGGGTATATTTCCATGTCCACACCCATTTATGTATTATTACATTTCACAAGTGATTGATGGTATATTTATGTCGTCCAATATTATATATTCATCCACTATAAAAATAGTTGTTATTAGCCATGTGATAATTTATATTGACATTTTATCCATGTATTTAGTCACCTATTATATGGTATTACTTATATATAATATATTATTATTGAATATCAAATTTATATTAGTAATGTTTTATTTAATTTTTTTATCTTCCAATGTATGCATACCATAACCAGGAATCTGGGGTCACCACTTTATTCTGTTTCCCATCCCCGTAAAACCTGAATGTGTATTGTGTTTCATATATAGGTATATTTGATAGAGAATAACGTTGTTCCCGAATAAAATTATCCATTCTACATAATGTATTTAATAGTTATGATATGTTTTAGTTTTATCTAGTTTTCCAACACTAATAAACTATTCTATAATTCACATTGAGGTTCCTTGAATCTAGTTTAAATGTAATAATGTAACCAATTACTATCTGATACTTGGGCTAGGGTCATGAAAATTTTATTCTCCCACTCGAGTTGGATGGGAAAACATAAACCCATATTTTAACTTCGGTTTGAGTTATCATCCAAACATATTTGTTATCAAAGATTCTTATGGTTGCATACTCCCCCTAACATAATATATTACCCCAAAAAACAATGGTATAGAGGAATTTAAAGGAAACATTAGATTACAGTAATAGGTAATGTACTCATATGGGATTTTTTAGCTCATTGTTATGACATAGTCATATATATATGAATTATAAACTTACAGTTATGTAATATACATGTAACATGAATATAAAATATTATTGTTAATATTAGTGTGATTATTCATGGGGTATAATGGCATAAGGTTTATTATGTAATTACATTAGCTGTAACAGCTCATGGATGATTACATAGACGTGATGGTGTTGTGGAATGATATATATTGATGTGTTTGTAATTTTTTAACATAGATGTCCATTATAACATATTGAGGGGAATAGAGAAAAAATATGTAAGATGTTGGGTTCTAGGGTGACTAGTTTAGTGGGAAAGTGTCTGTGGGGAACATTACATTTATATATGACTGATTTCTATGCTTTTTATGTGCATATATTTTAGAGAATTATATAGTATGGGATATAGTAGACCTAATTTAGTTAGTGAGTTGGTTCCAGACTTTATTCAATATAAATTTCTTATGTTTCTTCCACATTTCTGTAAGATGTTTTGGGGACGATCCTACTGTGTATATTTGTTTTCTTGACCCAATATTAATAGGTTGGAGTTAGTGAACAAGATAGGATATAATATCTCATAGTTGTGGTCAAGTTCTATCTTGTGTTTGTGGTCACTACAAGAGAACTATCTCATGGTATTTTCCCACAATTTCTCGAACATTATGACGTTTATTATATTAGTATTTGTTTATTTATTTGTATATAGTTAATTTATGGAATAATTATCTATCCTTAGGATACTAATGGTAATTACCCTATATGTGGGTGATCTATACCATTTGTTCAAATCACAAATATATGGCATATTTGAGGTGGGAATTCGAGGTCACATTCATCATCACTACTATTGCATGAGGTTTAACTATGGGTTTATGTCATGATAATGTTGTATCAATTAATTTGTTTGAGAGATATTTTAGAGTCTAAATATAGGTATTGGTCAGGATTTCTTGGTATTCTAGAGATCTAATATCAGTTGAACATGGTACATGATGTTACCATGTGAGAAGATATGGAATATGTTATTATGTCCCCGTAAGATCTAATTTATGGACCATGACATTACTAATTATACTAGGTTATTTGACAAAACATACAAGACTAGAACCTGTATAAGTATCATGTGTCATTACTATAAATCCCTCTTATTGAATTGGGTATATAATTGGATATTCTGTTGAATTTTAGTTAGCAATTCTTAAGGATTCCATATTTTGGTTTTAGGAAGATCGTAACATTGTTTATTCACTGGTGTGTTTTTTGGTCATCATACCAATCATGCCTTTCTTGGGGTTGTTTGGTATAATAAACAAATTATATCCCCAAAGAGATGATGTTAATTAATGAATTACTTGGTGGAAGGAACATCATGAGTCATGTAATTAGTGCTTATATAAGTATGAGGGGTCTATGACTAATTAGAAGATTAATGTATGAACGATGGAGATGATGATTTATTTACATTTGATTTCTTATGAAAACTATAAATGTATTCTATTGTAATTTGTAATGTTTTGAGGAGATGTAAATTAGTGTTGAGTTTTTTCCTTGGTGATAGTGATGAGGTGATAGTTTCACGGGATACATTCCACCTTAATTTTTTTGATGAAATTATTTCATTGACTGAAATTTTTTCGTAAGAGTGGAAGATTAATTACCGATTATAATGGATTTTTAGCCAATAGAGGTTTGGGATTCAATTCATGATCCTCTTAAATTATGATTTAGAAATCATTCTAGATGAATAGGATATAGATATGGACATTGATGAGGTTTACAATCTAGAGGTCATATATAAAGTCGCCACATTAATATTTTCAATATTTCATAAGGTACAAGAGAAGGTATAGGTTATTTTGAGCAATATATCTTAAGATAGATCATCATGAGTGTTTAGTATTTATACAGTCTAATGAATAGAGTTTTGAGAAGACTTTATATGATATTTGGTTATCCAATGTATATGATTCATTCACCTTAATGTAATTTCAAGGGATTGTTTAGTATTCTAAACTCTATCAGGAAATAGAATATTGTTTAATTTTTCATCTAGAGTCCATGAGCATAAAAATAGTGAGTTTTTTGGCCATCCACATTTGTGAGCATGGATATAATGACCTACTATAAGTCCAATTATTGCTGGGGTGTTCACCAAGTGATTATTATCTCTAGCGAACACTGAAATTTGATCAGAAGATAAGATATATAGTGATCATAATATATTCCCATTATTCACGCAATCTACAATGCTTTATTGTGTATCATATCCATGTATGTGGTTGACACCAGGTCTATAGATATTGTGGTGATGTATTCAGTGAGTTGCTCCACATAGATTGGAACGCTCTATGTAATACAAACACCATGAATGGTATTAACAGTCTATTTTCCAACCAGGTGACTTATTTATTTCATTTTTGGAGATACTGTAACGCCCCGACCCCAGCTACCCAGAGTCGGTGCATTACTTCGTAACATTGGCATGATCACAAAGGATCAAGTCTCGAAAGACCGATTAGTTTAGTAGCCTTGGAAACACTAGATACATTCATAAGTCTTTCATTACATCAAAAAGTGAAAAACTACAATAACAAAGTCTCCATAGTCCACACTCATATCCTCTTCCGACTATCCCTGCAGGTCATTCATAAAATACTTCATCACATCCTGGAAAATATTAAAACATTGAAAGGGGTGAGCTCAGATGCTCAGTAAGGATAACAATAATGCGGAAGCTTTCATAAATAAACATTAACATTTAAGGCAATGTATAACTAAAACAAAAGCCTTTTAAACATGAACTTCAACATAATATGGAAAAAGTAAAATGAGATAATGCCATTTACTTCTTCACATGGATATTCTACTGGTCGAATAATCACATGCAATACCAATAACCACTTTCATAATGATGGAATGTATAATGCCGGACATTCTGAAACATTTTGTCAAGGCCTCGGCCAAGACATCTAAAATGATTAAGGCCTCGGCCAAAACCATAAATCAAATTGGGAAAGGGCCTCGGCCAATTCCACGTCTAGTTGTCTCATGAGACCTGCCGATGCATCGAGGAGCTATAGCGGGCTCCACCCGTCACTTATTAAGTCCAATACATTCCTCATATGAATAGGTTTAAACATATCATAAACCATAACATAATTGTATCACATAAAACATGCATAATGTAAACATAACATTTCCACATTTCAATCACAAGATATCAATACAACACATTGATATAATAAAAACACTTTCAAAACCATTTTCAATACCAAAATAAAAGAAAGTTAAAACTTTGTATTTATTTTTCGTTAAAAAAATGATGGCTTGTAGAGGAAGCCGAAACTCAAATAATGGTCACGGAGGCGGAGAAGTCGTTGTCGCCGCATAAGTACGGAAAGAAAAACATTCCCTTTTGTCGTTTAGCAAAACGCTTTGTATAAAAAGATTCCTTTTGAATAACCGTAAAAGTCAAAGGGGTTTATACACCGTATAAAAGAAATTTGTGTATAAAACCAAATATGCCTCAATGAAAGGAGATTGAGACGAAGTACTTTAAAAGATAATTTTTAAATAAAATATATCTATTATGTGTATTCACTATAGGTACACATAAATAATGTAAAAATACAAGATAGGACATAATAATATCATGACATAATTTGAAAGTAGGAGATTAACCCAAAGAATGGAAGTTGGGTTAAGAAGTTCCCTTACCTTGTGTCCGACTTGACTCAACCGTTCTTTAACCTCCTGAATAATAAACTAGAGTTAATATCTACCTTATTAAGAACCATTTTCAATTTCATTATCCTTTTTATATCACTTATTACAATGTTATGAACATTATGTAATTATTTAAGTTAATAACGGTCGTTTTGTCGATCTTTGGTACATGAGTCAACAATAAACTTCTTATAATTATAAGTTGTTCATGTGGTGAAATATCCATTATATCCAGAATTATATTAATGATGTAGATATCATATATATCATATATATACAGTATATACATTCATTTATAATATTACGTAACATTTAGAGGTAAGAAATGAAATGCACCGTTCATGGAGACGGTAAGCCGTACGTACGCATGAACGCTACTTTCATTTCAATTTCATATTTAATGGAATGAAATCATAATGATATAAATGTATAATATAATTCCAGTATAATATAGTGTATAATACCATTTACTCCATCCTTTATACATCCCACACATGGCATTAACGATTCAAATCACTTTGAGGGGGCGGTAGTCCGCACTTCCTAAAATGAAATTATCGCGTTTTACCCATAATGGAAATCATAAAGTATGCCATAAATGAGAAATACAGAAGCATAAGTAAAACAAAAACATATTATATATCATATATAAAAATAGTGACATCTTAATGGCCACCTTTGGAGGTGTTATATGAGTGTTGAACAATCATCGTTTCGTGAGGCAGAAATTCGCCATCCACAGAAACCATATGTTCTTTAACCATTAGATGTAGGTGTGTGTAAGTGTAGCTCGAATCCTTCTTATAACAACATCCTAGTATATTGAGGATACTGGTGTTGTTACAAAAGAAATGAATAAAAAGAGTTTAGGGGGTTGGAGAAGAAAAATAAAACAAAACAACATTAGAAAAGACATTACCTCAAAATCGGGTAACGCTTTTTGATTTGAGCTAAAGGCTTCCTTGGGAAGAGTTCTGCCCAAAGTGAGGTTTCTAGGAGTAAGGAAGGAATGTTGGGAGAGTATTTGGGCAGAGGTTGGCCGAGCCAAATGGCTTGATGGTGTGAATAAGGTGGGAGAGGTGGGGGCCTTTTATAAGTGGAGAGGAGGGACACTTTTGGAAAGTAATGAAATGTTACATTATTTCAAAATGCTTTTCGGATTCTAAAGGTCCCACATCTATATAATTCGAGGCTAAGGTGATAAGGTTTCGAAATATCTTCATCCAATAGGCTTTGGACAAGTGTAAGCCTCGGATTTTGCATTATCTTCTCATTTTATTTAAATCGTCAAATAATGATGTCATCGCTGCATCATTATTATGTCATAAATACTTTAATTTATTTAATGTCTAAAAATTATAAAACAAATACTATGATGTAGGAAATCTTTTTAGCTTTCCAATGACTATTTATAATCAAAATTTGGACTTGTATAACCCCAATTAAAAATTGTTTTAGTAGAACAATTTATGTTAGTGTCATTTTCACTTTAACATTAAATAAAAAGTAATTTATGTTATTTCCCAACAAAAGTGGATCCATGGGGTCCCCAAGTTAGGCCATGGCTTGTCTTGGTCGGCCATGACTCAACCAATGAGGTTGGGACATGTTTCTAGGTCATTTCATATTATTAATGTATTATTTATACCTTAAACTACACTAATTACCACTAATCGCGATTAAGAACTTAAAAGATACTATTCACCAAAAAATTATTTTGATCTCATTGAACCACATTTTACTTCTTAATGACAACCATGTATGTCGGATTTTTGAAAATCAAATCACAGAAGTTGTAATATTTCATTTAAACGAAAAATCAGTTATTTAACTACCACTTAGTGGTTTCACTATTCATCAAAAATTGAAGTTTTTCAGAATAAGGCCAAAATTTCACCCTAAGCTATAATTGATATTCCGAATTCAAAAATGATGTCTATTTTACAAAATTCCAAACATATAAGTTGTATTAATTAATTTCATAATTAATTCCCGCTGTTACAACAAATAGCGTGTTTTTAAGAAACAATTTATATCAAAAGTTTGGCAATTGTTTATGTCCAATTTCAATGTTAAATTAATTCTAATGACCACCATTGGATAAAATGGTAAAAATATTTTCTAATTATACCTTAAAACCACTAAATAGTATAATTTATCTGTATAAATTATTTTGATTAAAAAAGTTGTTTTTATGTATTTTTCACTATTCATAAAAAATTAGAAGTTCTCAGAAAAATACCAAAAATTCAACATAGGCTAATTTCGATATTACGAATACAAAAATGAAGTCCATTTTGAAATATAAAATTTCTATAATTTTAAAAAGTGGTTATTACTATTCATAACGGCTATTTTGATTAGTTGCGGTGTGTTAGAACTCGAACTTGCGTACAATGCAAGCTATTGCATTATTGAATGAGAAGCGTATCGCGGAAGCTCGGGGTGTTACATTCTCCCCTCCTTCAATAAATTGCGTCCTCGCAATTTGAAATTTTTCTTTGATAATAAAAGGCTGAAAATAGAAAATACCTTTGTGGAAAACCCACATCGGAAATAAGGTTAATAAATATATAACATTAAAAGAAAGCAGGATAAGTACAAAGGTCACCCGATATAGCCCATTCTAGGATTCTATGAAAATATGGATATGGAGGAGAAACAAACCATCAAGGTCTGATGGAGAGTTATAGAAAACAGGATTAGGAGAATGTTTAACCACAAGAAAATCACAAACTTGTGATTGGTTAAACGGTCATTGAATCCCCAGTTGGAAAAGTTAACCGACAACATTTTTGTTTTAAGTTACCTTTTATAATGTTGAGGAATTTATTTATGAGATTTACTAAGAACGTAGGGGAATATACATACTTGTTATGTATACTTTCATTCGTTAATAAATTTTTACCACAAACCCAACTTTTACTCCAAATGGTAACGGAACTCAAAAATATTCTATTTATCCTAATTGTATAAGGTTCCAAATGTTAACACATACCATTTAGATTAGTAAAACGATTTTGTAATAACCAGGGACTTCCTGTAGGCTAGTGGTAGGAAATAAAGGCTTGTCGCACTATGGTTGTGGGTTCGATTCCTGCAGCTGTGTCCGACGCGACGGGTTATTCCCCACCCTGCAGGTTGTCCTTTTTCTAAAAATATAGTATTATAGTATTCCAGAAATAATCTTCAGAAAAGTTTTAACCTTAAACAATACTATTCAAAGTTCAACTTAATCCATCCCAACATTTATAGTTATCCAAAATACCTCTGTCCAAACTTTCTCTAAAAGGTCTCTTAATTCCAAAATCAATTGTAACATCAGATTCCCCAAACAAAGAAAAGTTTCTCTTATTGTCACATACTAAAAATATGATTACCTTAATCATATTAAAACCTTACTGAAACCAACAAGTACTGCAGTACAATCCTTATATAGATCACATTATTCTAATAACCAGAATATAATCCATGAGTCCGAAAGCATCAATACATTAGTTATTCTGCTTCAACTGTAGTAATAGCATAAGATTGTCCTTGATCCCTTGGCCTTTTCTGAGGTAAGATTCCTTGACGCTTAGGACATTCATTTGCGTAATGACCCATTTCTCTACAATTGTAGCATTCAACTTTGACAGCCTCTTTCTTTCCCTTGCAATCACGTGCCTGGTGACCTTTTTCTCCACATTTATAACAGACTCCCATTCCTTTTAGGCAAGTACCAGGGTGATTCTTCCCACAATTATCACATAATGGAAAATCCTTCTTTCCCTTTTTCCCTTTATCTGTCTCTTGTTCCACCGTTCTCTTCTTCTCTTGCTTTACTTTGTTGTCATAAGACTTAGAGAATTCCTTTTCTGTCTTGATAGCACATGAGACTATATCTTCGTATGATGAGAAGGATTGTGATACTAAAGCTCGTCGGAGAAATGGTTTTAACCCATCAAAGAAACGATCAATCTTACTCCTTGGGTTACGTATATAATCGGCAGCATGCCTCGCTAACCTTGTAAAGTTAGCCTCATACTTTGCGACATTCTCATCCTCCTTCTGCCTCAGACTCAGAAATTGCCTTTCCATATCTGCTCGATGGTCACGAGGAAAGTATTTTTCTAAGAAAAGCTCTTTGAACTCCCTCCATTCCATATTCGATACGTCATCATCTTCCTTTGTGTTTTGATTCAGTGACCACCACTGATCGGCATCTCCAGTGAGGCGGTAAACTGCCATGACAACCTTCTCCCTTTCACTACTCCCCAAGGCATGGAATATTTTCTCTAAGGAATTTATCCATTGCTCAGCTACTGTAGGATTTGTACTCCCATTGAAGGTTGGCGGTTGGTGCCTCATGAAACGGTCTAGCATTGATCCTCCACGTTGCGAATCAGGGTGCTCCATACGAGTAAGGTTGTTATTCATAACCTGCGTGAGTTGTCCCAGTATGGTAATAAGTTGATCAGCACCAGTTGTATCTCCAGGTCCACAATAATTATCTTGAGCAGGAGGGCAATCCCTACACGGAGTTCGTGCATTGATACAGTTTCCATTCCTTCTACTAGGCGCCATTTCTAAACAATGGCATAATCCAGATTAGTTTATGAATCAAAATACATAATTCCATACTTGTATAATACTTAACATAAATTGAACTATTTATGGATATAATCCATAATCATAAAAAGAAATGTTTCCTTTGAGGAAGTATGTACTCATAAACCTTACATAATGGTTTGTAAAGAAAATGAGAATTATCCTAAGCATATCCCCCGGGAGTGTCATAACCAAGAGTGCAGCAAGGCCCGTTGTCGTGCACCAGTTCCCGTTTGAGTCTAGCTCAAAGCGGTGTTTTCGGGTTTTACCCCTAGGTACATCTGTGCCAGAGCCACCTCTACCTGCTCGTATCCAGACAGGGATGTATTGCTCGGAAAACTCACAACATCTCTACAATACTAAAATTCTAGGAAGTTCTTCTATACTAATCCTCAAAGTCTATCTTTGGGCTATGTGCTCTAATCAGAGTTTATCTAAATCTAGCTTCCAAGGTTAGTACTAAACTGCCTCTGATACCAACTGTAACGCCCCGACCCCAGCTACCCAGAGTCGGTGCATTACTTCGTAACATTGGCATGATCACAAGGGATCAAGTCTCGAAAGACCGATTAGTTTAGTAGCCTTGGAAACACTAGATACATTCATAAGTCTTTCATTACATCAAAAAGTGAAAAACTACAATAACAAAGTCTCCATAGTCCACACTCATATCCTCTTCCGACTATCCCTGCAGGTCATTCATAAAATACTTCTTCACATCCTGGAAAATATTAAAACATTGAAAGGGGTGAGCTCAGATGCTCAGTAAGGATAACAATAATGCGGAAGCTTTCATAAATAAACATTAACATTTAAGGCAATGTATAACTAAAACAAAAGCCTTTTAAACATGAACTTCAACATAATATGGCAAAAGTAAAATGAGATAATGCCATTTACTTCTTCACATGGATATTCTACTGGTCGAATAATCACATGCAATACCAATAACCACTTTCATAATGATGGAATGTATAATGCCGGACATTCTGAAACATTTTGTCAAGGCCTCGGCCAAGACATCTAAAATGATTAAGGCCTCGGCCAAAACCATAAATCAAATTGGGAAAGGGCCTCGGCCAATTCCACGTCTAGTTGTCTCATGAGACCTGCCGATGCATCGAGGAGCTATAGCGGGCTCCACCCGTCACTTATTAAGTCCAATACATTCCTCATATGAATAGGTTTAAACATATCATAAACCATAACATAATTGTATCACATAAAACATGCATAATGTAAACATAACATTTCCACATTTCAATCACAAGATATCAATACAACACATTGATATAATAAAAACACTTTCAAAACCATTTTCAATACCAAAATAAAAGAAAGTTAAAACTTTGTATTTATTTTTCGTTAAAAAAATGATGGCTTGTAGAGGAAGCCGAAACTCAAATAATGGTCACGGCGGCGGAGAAGTCGTTGTCGCCGCATAAGTACGGAAAGAAAAACATTCCCTTTTGTCGTTTAGCAAAACGCTTTGTATAAAAAGATTCCTTTTGAATAACCGTAAAAGTCAAAGGGGTTTATACACCGTATAAAAGAAATTTGTGTATAAAACCAAATATGCCTCAATGAAAGGAGATTGAGACGAAGTACTTTAAAAGATAATTTTTAAATAAAATATATCTATTATGTGTATTCACTATAGGTACACATAAATAATGTAAAAATACAAGATAGGACATAATAATATCATGACATAATTTGAAAGTAGGAGATTAACCCAAAGAATGGAAGTTGGGTTAAGAAGTTCCCTTACCTTGTGTCCGACTTGACTCAACCGTTCTTTAACCTCCTGAATAATAAACTAGAGTTAATATCTACCTTATTAAGAACCATTTTCAATTTCATTATCCTTTTTATATCACTTATTACAATGTTATGAACATTATGTAATTATTTAAGTTAATAACGGTCGTTTTGTCGATCTTTGGTACATGAGTCAACAATAAACTTCTTATAATTATAAGTTGTTCATGTGGTGAAATATCCATTATATCCAGAATTATATTAATGATGTAGATATCATATATATCATATATATACAGTATATACATTCATTTATAATATTACGTAACATTTAGAGGTAAGAAATGAAATGCACCGTTCATGGAGACGGTAAGCCGTACGTACGCATGAACGCTACTTTCATTTCAATTTCATATTTAATGGAATGAAATCATAATGATATAAATGTATAATATAATTCCAGTATAATATAGTGTATAATACCATTTACTCCATCCTTTATACATCCCACACATGGCATTAACGATTCAAATCACTTTGAGGGGGCGGTAGTCCGCACTTCCTAAAATGAAATTATCGCGTTTTACCCATAATGGAAATCATAAAGTATGCCATAAATGAGAAATACAGAAGCATAAGTAAAACAAAAACATATTATATATCATATATAAAAATAGTGACATCTTAATGGCCACCTTTGGAGGTGTTATATGAGTGTTGAACAATCATCGTTTCGTGAGGTAGAAATTCGCCATCCACAGAAACCATATGTTCTTTAACCATTAGATGTAGGTGTGTGTAAGTGTAGCTCGAATACTTCTTATAACAACATCCTAGTATATTGAGGATACTGGTGTTGTTACAAAAGAAATGAATAAAAAGAGTTTAGGGGGTTGGAGAAGAAAAATAAAACAAAACAACATTAGAAAAGACATTACCTCAAAATCGGGTAACTCTTTTTGATTTGAGCTAAAGGCTTCCTTGGGAAGAGTTCTGCCCAAAGTGAGGTTTCTAGGAGTAAGGAAGGAATGTTGGGAGAGTATTTGGGCAGAGGTTGGCCGAGCCAAATGGCTTGATGGTGTGAATAAGGTGGGAGAGGTGGGGGCCTTTTATAAGTGGAGAGGAGGGGCACTTTTGGAAAGTAATGAAATGTTACATTATTTCAAAATGCTTTTCGGATTCTAAAGGTCCCACATCTATATAATTCGAGGCTAAGGTGATAAGGTTTCGAAATATCTTCATCCAATAGGATTTGGACAAGTGTAAGCCTCGGATTTTGCATTATCTTCTCATTTTATTTAAATCGTCAAATAATGATGTCATCGCTGCATCATTATTATGTCATAAATACTTTAATTTATTTAATGTCTAAAAATTATAAAACAAATACTATGATGTAGGAAATCTTTTTAGCTTTCCAATGACTATTTATAATCAAAATGTGGACTTGTATAACCCCAATTAAAAATTGTTTTAGTAGAACAATTTATGTTAGTGTCATTTTCACTTTAACATTAAATAAAAAGTAATTTATGTTATTTCCCAACAAAAGTGGATCCATGGGGTCCCCAAGTTAGGCCATGGCTTGTCTTGGTCGGCCATGACTCAACCAATGAGGTTGGGACATGTGTCTAGGTCATTTCATATTATTAATGTATTATTTATACCTTAAACTACACTAATTACCACTAATCGCGATTAAGAACTTAAAAGTTACTATTCACCAAAAAATTATTTTGATCTCATTGAACCACATTTTACTTCTTAATGACAACCATGTATGTCGGATTTTTGAAAATCAAATCACAGAAGTTGTAATATTTCATTTAAACGAAAAATCAGTTATTTAACTACCACTTAGTGGTTTCACTATTCATCAAAAATTGAAGTTTTTCAGAATAAGGCCAAAATTTCACCCTAAGCTATAATTGATATTCCGAATTCAAAAATGATGTCTATTTTACAAAATTCCAAACATATAAGTTGTATTAATTAATTTCATAATTAATTCCCGCTGTTACAACAAATAGCGTGTTTTTAAGAAACAATTTATATCAAAAGTTTGGCAATTGTTTATGTCCAATTTCAATGTTAAATTAATTCTAATGACCACCATTGGATAAAATGGTAAAAATATTTTCTAATTATACCTTAAAACCACTAAATAGTATAATTTATCTGTATAAATTATTTTGATTAAAAAAGTTGTTTTTATGTATTTTTCACTATTCATAAAAAATTAGAAGTTCTCAGAAAAATACCAAAAATTCAACATAGGCTAATTTCGATATTACGAATACAAAAATGAAGTCCATTTTGAAATATAAAATTTCTACAATTTTAAAAAGTGGTTATTACTATTCATAACGGCTATTTTGATTAGTTGCGGTGTGTTAGAACTCGAACTTGCGTACAATGCAAGCTATTGCATTATTGAATGAGAAGCGTATCGCGGAAGCTCGGGGTGTTACAGATACAAACTCCTATAACCCACTCACTCTGGTCCAGGATCATGTAATTGAGGTTTAGTGTCCTCTAGTACCCCTAAGGTGGATTATGGGAGTTGGATAAAGGGTTATTTAATTTGATGTGTAAAGAAATTTATAGATGAGGCTAAGAAATAATGTATCCTCAAAATTTTTCTATGTGTGTGGAAGTATCCTTAGGATTTTATCAATATCATTTAATGGCTATATTCAGTGCATTATATCCATGATTACATCAAGTAGTGGTTATATTCTTTTATGTTAACATACAAAATGTTTTGATCACTTCTGAGAAGGAAAATCTAAATGATTTGGTATCAAGACCAGTCCTTATATTTTATTATGAATTAGTTTAAAATTATCTCATTAGATGTTTATCCTATCAAATTATTCGGGATAATGTAAAAGTACTTGTATTTATTTAATCAAGGGGATGTAACAATTACCCTTCAACATGAAATTAAATTTGGGATAGATTTGAATTTATAAATCCCTAAAATATATATGTTTATATAAAGGATGTAAAATTTATAGTTATTGGACATACCGATATATTTTTTTTATTCTATATAAATAATATTTATTTAACACGCTATTTCTCTATGTTGTGGTCTCGTTTTTTTGCAAACAAAGAAAATGGAAGTCTGCTACTATGTATTGATTTTCATCACATTAATCAGGTGATAGTGAGAAACTATTATCACCATCTATGTGTTAAGGATCTATTTAATTAGCTAAATGGATCATGTTGGTACTGTAAAATTTATTTCCTATTAGGGTATCAGTAGATGTAGTTGAAATATAATGATATTCCTAAGGTTTCATTTAGGTGTTATTGTTGAACAATGGGGTTTTTGGTATTTCACTTTGATACCACGAACATTCTAGTTGTGCCGATAGTATGAATGAAATTTATGACTCATGAGATACATTAATAGTTTATGGTGATCCATACTAATGAAATACTATGTATTTTTAATTCTGGGAGGAGTTTATAGAAAATATTCATTCCCTATTAGATGCTCATTGGAACCACCATATTTTTTGGATCTAATATGAATATACTATGTCCTAATTGAGATTGGATGTAGATCCCTTGATGATTAATGAAGATGTTTATTGGGTACCTGACATGAATTTTGTAGTGGTTCAATGCTTTCTTATTCTGATAAGATATTAAAATATTTTTTTGCCTCAATTTTCTTATAATATTACTATTATGATATCCTTGACGAGGAAGGTTCAGAAAATAGTGTGGGATGACCATTTTCTGGAATCATTCGACTATTTGAAGGATAATCTATCTGGTTCTCCTATTCAGTATTTTTTAGAGAAAGAATTTTTCTATGGTATCTATGATGCTTAATTTTGTAGATGGTATTTTATTCTGATATGATATATAGGACTCGTATCATATTGGAATTGATTTAAATGGTCCCATTAATGTATCTACAATACTAAATATATCAATCATTCAATGTTTGTGTTTACTTTGATGTTTTGGAAACATTGACTCATCAGTGAACACTTTTTGGACTTTATAGATCACAATAATTTTATAAATATCATCATCCATCATTATTTGAACTTATGAATGTGGTGATAGGTAAAATTATTAGTAGAATATGAATACTATATTTCCTATACATTTTGGAAATAGAATGTTGATGTTGATGATCCATGAGAGAAATTATATGATGGCATTGTTCATGATTCTATGGATGATTAGAGGGTGATAGAGAAGGTTACAGTGTTGTATGTTGATATGGATGAGGACAATGGTAGTGTGAGTCTATAATATATTATAGTGTAATCATCCCAGTTTTATTGGATGGAAGAATTGCGTTAAATTATTTTTATGTAGATGTTTTGTACGATCATGTTTTTTGTAATTCTCTTGAGAGATTGTATATGAATAAGTAACAATAACTGATATTATATGAATTATACATCATTTTATTTTGACAAGAGAGTTAGTTTTTTAAATTTAAATTCTCTTCATTTTTATAGAATCATAGTCTAGATATGTTATCTAACATGGGTTGGGTCTAGTGTCCATGAAAGAAGTGGTGGATAAATAAGATTGTATCTTAGTTTTTGGATTTCAAGATGTCAATGGTCAAATATTTTTTTTTGGTGGGTTTTTTTGGATACTAGAAGCACGTTTCTAGATGTTGGAAGGAATTATTTATGTATTATGATCATTATAACATGATATCAAAGTGGATATTATGTTATATATGTGATGAATGACTGTTTAATGAAGTTAATTCAATTCATTGTTGTTAAGGATATGAGAATGTAGATGTATTTTCAATGTTTTTTTGGAGGATACTATGAGGTTCCATAGTGCTATGAGGATGATAGTCAAGTATCATAATCCATATTTTACATCATGAGTATGTAAAGTTCTCCAACATGGTTTTTTCTATCAACTATACCACAATAAAGGTTTCCATCAAAATACATATGATTAAATTGAGCAGAATATCCATACATTGGAATATATGTTTCACACATGAAATCTAGATTTGAGAGATTATTGGTTGAAGATCCTACCCAGATTTGATATTTCATACAATAATATTTGTTAATCGACCACTAGTATTGACATTTTCAATGTTTTTTATAACCATTATTGTAGATATCAATTATTCAATACATACGTTGGAGATTCAATAGTTATTTGACTAAAATTATATTATATCATGATATAGATTGTGTATGTGATTCATGGGATGATTAAGGTATCTCAGTATTACCAAATTTTTTATGATGATTATAATAAGAGTCCTAAAGAGCTCATTATTAGTGATAATGTGTTCATGAAGGTTTCTCCTCATCATAGAAAGTGATTTTTCGATCATGGGAATATACTTTCTCCCCGATTTACTAGTTTAGTCATGTTTTTTAGTGTGTTAGTGACGTTATTTATCGATTAGTTCTCCATAAATAGATATATAATTTTTTTTGAAACACCATGATGAGTACCGTTTCATTGACTAGGGTGAGTTAGATATTAAGTGTGATGTGATGATTAACAAACATTCTGTTGAGATTCCGGATTTTTTGTGACTGTGATATTCACATGGTTCATATTCTATAGTGACATTGTTTTATCAAAGACTATATGTGGTAACATGAGTAATATGTGTGTGATTAAAATCAAGAGTTATTGAATGATTTATTTTTAGTGAAAATATATATCATTTCCCTGATTTATTATTTGATTAATGTTATGATTTTATTTTATACCACACTTTATGATAATTTTATTTTGAAAATAATATATTGATATTGTTGAGAAGTGTCACATTAGGTTGTTTTTTCATTACCCCCGTGTATTCCCTAAATGGGTTTTCATTTGATTCTGAGGGATGGGAATAATTTTAGTGAAATCATATGTTTGTACATGGATTTTATTAAACACTTCCTTCATCATTTATCAATGTTGATAGAGTACATGGATGTTCGGTGGCAGTCTTATAGTCTTGGGATTGATGTTGGAAGGTTTTTATAGAATCACATTTCAACGGTATGCAATGTGTGGTGATAGTGTGTGTTATAAATTTTTTGATTCATTAACTATGCTAGGATGCAATAAAAGATAGGCACCATGTTGATTTAAGACAAGAATATGGTCACATCATGCCAACCATCAGTCGTGTTGTCGGGATTATTAAGGATAATTCTAGAAATGGTGAAACTGTTACATATAATGTTAAAACAATTATGTAATCAATTACTATTACATATTCCTTTTTCATATTTCTAGTCACGATTTGAGGTATTTATTATAAACAATGATTACTTTGATATTGAGAAATTTATTTTGATATATTATAGATCCGTGTACTATAGTACAGAGGCCACACCATGGTGTTTTTATGAGTTTGTTTGAGAAGAGGAAGTATGATATGTTTTACAGAGGTATTTTTAGGATTTTCAGAAATTCATCCTAACATCATTATCTATGATATTATCCTCATTTTTTTATTGAGTAAATTATCAATAACCATGAAGAAGATGGATAAATGCATTAGGTGATCATGTCGTGAAATTAAGATCATGTTTTTATGGTATGATCTGTGCTTATCATGTGGTAATAGGTAACATTCCATGAATATTGTTAAATTATAGGTTCCTAGAATTTTTTTATTTACTTTTACCTTCCTTAAACACTAAGTGTCTATGAGATAATTATGGATATACCAAGGCCTACAGGATTAATCCTTAGTTATTAACTTTATGTGACGACTAACAATGATCCATGTTAAATCTCTCAACTCTTTTTTCTCCACATTATTCTATCTTTTATTAATTACAATCCATGGAAGTATCTATTATGATGATTTATATGGGTTTCTTATTACTGATAGATGATGTATTTTTAATGGTATGATTTGATAGGGTTCACGGTTTCCTCATAAGTATTTCTGTAGTTTTTTTTCATTTTCACTTATTATTCACTAGACATTGAATATTTCTATAAAGGTAGAGGATTTAATAATTATCCTTTATTTTATGTATGAATATTAAAATAAAACATTTAACATTTAATGGGTTAATTTTTGTAATTATCAAATGATTATGATAATCCATAATTAATTAATTGAAATGGTTAATGGTTGAGAAGTACTTGCATTCAGGATTTTTCTTGTGTCATTACATTATGACAATATATAGATAGTGTAGTATCCTATTAATGTGATTATAATTTATTTCCATATATATTTAAAATTCATTGAACTTTTTAAATAACATAATGACGTAAAGTCATAGAGCATAATAGATGAGTAATTCGTTAAATTAGTTATTTATTCTTAGAAATGATGAATATGATAATTTTTTTCTTTGAAAATGTTATTTGGATGATTTATGTCACTATTTAACACGTAATATTTCGTTTATTATTTTATTAAACATGATCATAATGATTTTTAATCAACATGTTAAAAAAATTGATTTTATTGCATTAATGTTAATGGTTGATAACATTTATACAATGTTTTCTATAATCATGTGTTCTATATCTAAAGTGAAAATTATTGATCATAAAAATTTATTAGTACTAGAATCATGATATTTTACCATATATATTTTAGAATATTACATCCTTAATGGTGTTTACATTAAAACTCTATTATGGGTTAATTTATAAGGATATTTTTAAGTAATGTTGACATTTTTATGGTGGTAAATTGATGTGATTGATAATGGGATGGAATGGATGGTGCATAAAGGAGTTAGGTATGATTTTAGGATGGACGGTTCAATATGGGACTCCCGATTTATTTTTTTATACATATTGTTTATATATTATATACTTATTTATTATATGTTGTTTTCTCAATCAATTTCGGGAATATCTTTCCCCAATGCTGCAATACCACAATCTTAGTAACCAAAATCATGCATGCAAATTATTAATGAATTAATCAATTGATCTATGGTTATATAATCTAGAATAATAATGTAGAATAAAATCTCCATTGATTTAAGTGATTAATGTAAATATTAATCTTAAATGGATGTTGAGATAACAAAAAATAATTTGTAATTTACATTTAATAAATTATTAGTGATAGTAATGAATCATCATTCTCATTATAATATAAGAGTATAATTTTCCTTGTATTTGTCAATGGATGTTGGATTTTCTTGTAGTCCAATATTCGTAGTTTGAGTATTTGAACTGTTAGGCTACCGAATAATGTTTTCTAGTTGTATTCCCTTTGGGTATTGATATTTCATATGCCCCACCACCCAATCCATATGGGGTTATTGATATCCTTATATGGTCTTTGTTTCTAGCTATATTTATAATATCTATGTTGTGGAAGATATGGCTAGTTATTTAATATCACTATTTTTGACTCTCTCATCGATATATTATGGTCGGTAGACATATTCCAGCTATTGTGGATTATGGTTATTGGGTATGATCTCTTATGGAATACATTGGATTATGGATATGGAATACTTATATATATATGTTGTAGTGTCTCAAGGTTATATTTTATACATGTATCTAGTATTTAATGACTTTATGTTACTACAAATAAATTTATACACAAGTGGTAATGGATTAATATATAGGTTGTATTTCCACAAGATATAATGGATCTTGTTTTACTATTTGATTCTCGGGATTTGGTGCCGACATGGAATGTATTATATAGATGTATATATGATGTGTTTTCATGGATGTGAATTATTACTTATATAGTGGGAATTAGAACCATTATTTAAGACTTTTTAGTATTGGTCGACCCGTTTTATGGGAAAGTATAAGAATAACATCATTATTATATTTAACTTATTTCTATTATGTTACCAGTTTCTGTGTGTTACATACGGATTTATCCTTGGTTAAGATGGAATGTAGTTGAACTAATTTACGTTACATGTTTATTTGTTTATTTATTAATTGTGGATTTATTTTAATTCTACATCATTTACATGAGGGGTTCTTTGGAGGGTCCAAATGAGTACCCCTATATTATTACCCCTATATGTGTGTTTTTCTATCTCTATGACTCTTTTTGTGACTATGTGTGAGGGTGTTTTTAGGTTAATAGTTTTGTTGTGGTAATCAATATGTATAACAACCCATACATTACATACATTTATTTAACTTTTGAATTGATGTATATTTGTTACAACATATAAAAAAATGAAGTTACTGTATAGGAATAATGTCTTTAGAAAGTGGGAAACTTAATCAACCGGTTCATAAAACATCTACATTATCCCTCATTTATTTCATCAAATCTAGATTCCTTTTTGGAATATCATACCTAATAACCTTATTCCTATCATGGGGAAAAGAAACATATAAATGTGTGATGCCAAATGCTTAGTAATGGTAAAATAATTAAATAACAATCATATCATATTCATATGAACATAACATTCAAAAATCATTTCTTACATATAAATGTTCAAAATATCATATCATGAGGTAACTCATAAAAGAGAAATATAATCCCAATAGTCATAAAATAAGACTTGATATTTTGTGGAATACAAATATAATCTTAGAAAATCATCTCATATTAGTCAAGTCCCTTTTCCCAGACTATAATAGCAGAAAAATTCTATTACTGATCCGAGTTCTCTCCTCATTACAACCCTGTACCACACATCAAGATTAAATTTTTATTCTATCCATGACTATCTCATGAGATATATATCCTTACCCAATTCATTTGAAAGAGATATTGGTCCCAACCATCTCATAATAAAACCATTCTTACGTGCGCCACAAAATGATAGAAACATTCCCCAAAGCATAACCCATGAAATCAATTGGGTTTCATAAACACCATTCCATTATAATTGATATAAAAAATGGATTTCCTTAAAAAAATTACATCATAAAAATAATCAAATATGATTATTAACAACAATATAATCATAATCCTACAAAATCATAGATGGAAAATAATTTTGATAAAAACACATGATCTTCATTCCTAAGGAAAATATCCTTTCTTCTTCAAAAACATTTTCTTTTCTCAAGCTCTCGTCCAATTTTAGAAGAAAATAATTGATTTAAAAATAAACCATTAAACATTTAGAGTAATATTCATGGAAATAGTGCATTATGAAGATTTGAAAACCCAATCATTCCATATAAGTTAAAAAAATCATTCTACTTATACATTTTTGAGAAAAGTCAAAGTACTTCATATGGTAAACAAAAAAATATTCTTTCCAAACCATGTAGTAAAATATGAAATTGGTCAAAATGTATTTATAAATACATATAATAATAATACAAATTTAATTATAATATGCTTATAAGACATGGACATGAATAAAAAATATATACCCAATAGATACTTATGAATAAACAATTTTGAATAAATCGTGGTTAGAAAAGTAATCCCTTACCTTAAATATGATATTATTAGTATGTATCTGAACCTCCAATATAATTATTTGAATATTGATGATTATTTATTCTAGAATCATGATCATTTTTATTATAACATTTATGGTCAAATTTTCATATGTTTGTTAATAACATTTAATTATTAAACATTTTTCAGGTATTAACTACTTTATATTATTATGTATGTTTTGTCAGATAAGTTCATATTAATATTTTAAGGTTATATTTATATCTTTTAATTCATTATATTATTATAATATATGTCATATTTATTCATTGAATTTACTTATATAATTATTGTTTAATGATGAGTTTGTAGAACGAACCACATCGCACCGTGGAGACAATAAGTCGTATGTAAGCACGAGCGACGCTATCATTAAAATAATTATTGAATTGTATTGAAGTGGATGGTGCATAGTATCTCAGAATTAGTATCATGTTATAATAAACATATATGGTTATTATTTCCACCATTTTGTATATCCATTTATGGTGGTGGTGGAAATTAGATTACACCACGGCGCAGAGACGGTAAGCTGTATGTACGCACGCGTGGTGATTTCATTTTTCGTAGGATAGATATAAGGTGAAATAGGTTTGTATAATATTTATAATAACATATTAGTAAATAATTGATATTGATGTTATTAAATTATAATTAAACAACTAAATATGAGGAAGTATAATAATAAATAAATTTTAATAAATGTAAAGAAGAGAATTCCTCTTCCTCGACGTGCTTCCTTTAAATTTCCTCTTATGGAACTAGATTTGGTCATTTATGTAACGCCCCGACCCAATTTACCCAGAGTCGGTGCATTATTACATAACATTGGCATGATCACAAGAAAAATCATGTCTCGAAAGACCGTTTAGTTTAGTATCCTTGGAATAACTAGATACATTAATAAAGTTTACATTACATCATAAAATGAAAACTACAACAATATACTCTCCATAGTCCACACTCTTATCCCCTCATACTATCCCTACATGTCATTCATAAATTACCTTTTCACATCACGGGAAAAATAAAACATAGAAAAGGGGTGAGCTCAAATGCTCAGTATGGATAACAATATAGTAGAAACTTTCACAAATAGAATAAACATTTAAGGAAATGAATAACTAAAACAAAATCATTTTAAACATAAACTTCAACATAGTATGGAAAAAATAAAATGAAATAATTCCATTTAATTGTTCACATGGATATTCTACAAATCAAATATTCACATGAAATATCAATAACACCTTTCATAATGATGGAATGCATAATGTCAGACTATCATAACAACATATCCAAGGTCTCGTTTCAAGACTACAAATAAGATTTTGTCAAGGCCATATGCCAAGACTCTAATTTGTCTCATGATACCTACCGATGCATCGAGGGGATATAGAAGGCTCCACCCGTCACATATTATGTCCAATGCATTACCATATGAAAAGGTTTCAACATAACACAAACATTCGTAATAAAACTACCATACAAAATGTAAATACTTCATCCATAATCAATGAATGGTATAAAAATAACACATACATAGTAAAAAATATCACAAAACCTAAAATACAATATAGAAGTTTTTTATCATAATAAATCAACTTCAAATTGGCATAAAATCCATCAAGGGATGTTGACATAGATGAAATAAAAACTCTTTTTAGAGAAATATCTCTTTCTATTTTGAAATCATTTAAGAGTCATATATTTATAAAATAAAACATTTCCTTTGAAAATATTATTATAAGATTTTATGGGAAGCATCGATGATTTAATAATGGCGGAAAATAGCCGCACCAGCCGTATAAGTTAAAAAAACATTAATACCTTAATTCTGTCGAAAAGGTTAAGAAGGACCTTGTTTGAAAAATGATGGAAAGATTCCATTATAAACCACTTATAAAATTCGAAAAGGGTATAAATGAATTTAACCATTATTCTAGTAAATATAATTTTTTTTTTAAATACATTTTTAAGAAACATGGATGTGGATGATAAAGAAGTCCTAGTAGATTATTACGTATAAACAACCTTGGATAATGAAGAGATTGTGAAATAAAAACTTACCTTGTAATTTTCCTTGGTTGGTGTATGTTAATCTTTTGTATAATGGTGAAATAATTTTTATTTAATTATACAAGAATCATATATATTAATATGATATCATATATGATCTTTTAACATTGCTTTGTTAATAATATCTAAGTATTATCGTCGTTTTGGGTGTTAACTTACTCGTTTTATTTTATATGTTTTGTTATGTAATCCATGTTTGTCATGGATATGTTTTATCTTATTCATATCCATAATGATATCAAGTTCTTAAAAATTATTTTTAAGTTATCAAATGATAATTATACTTGAATGGATATGATGGAGAATGAATCTCATCGCGTTCGTGGAGACAGTAGTCTGTACGTACGCATGAGCGACAATATCATTCTTTTGATATTAAAATAATATATAATTGGATGGTATATCATATATACAGATTCATTATCATGTTATATTTATTACTAAAATGAATTAAAAATCATTATTATACCTATCCAAATAATAATGTTTTGTATAACAATTACACCACGACCTGGAGACGGTAAGCCGTACGTACGCACGTATGGTGACATGTCATTCAAAGGATGGATAGAATACTGAAATATGGTTTTACCATGTTTCTAATAATACCAAATTATACATAATATACTGTATTTATTATTTTATAATGGTAATAACAATGAATAAAGAAGTGTAAGAAGAAATGAACATGTAAAAGGGTGGTGAAATCATTACGTCTTCTTCGGGTTCTTCCTTTTGATTCGATCAAAAGGGCTCATTAGGTTGGCGTTCTGACTAATTTAAGGCCTCTAAAATGATGTGAGGTAATTTGAGAGAGTATTTGGGCAGGGGTTGGACGATCCAAAAGGCATTTAAGGTGTGAAATAGTGAGAAGGGGGAGTGTCCTTTTATAAGATGGGTGAGGGGAACCTTTGGAAAAGCTAGAAATATTATTCTATAATAAATTCATATTCGGTTTCTAATGGATGAAAATTAAATTATTTAAAGGTTAAGGTGGGGATAGGTCTAAAACCACTAAACCAATATGATTTAGAAAGGTTTGGGTTACTATATTAATGTTATCTTTTAGTTTTAACTCTTAGTTAATTAGTTTGACACTTACCATGCCACTTTGTATTTCTATATTCTATAGTTAATAAACATAATATATACCTCCAAGAGACCCCCAAGTGGTCCATTAATGATACAACTATCCTGATATAAGTCTATTGGCCTATCCTTATATTTTTAGCTATTTAATATCAATTAATAATATAATATATTTTTAAAAAACACATTTATGTCAATTTTGACAATATTTGGAAAATTGATTTTTGTGAAAATCATAAAAGAATGATTACCTCCAAAAAAGTCAATTAAAAAAATACTCATATGTTATAGTAACCTAAAAAATTATTGTAGTTCACAAAATGTTTCAAATATTTTTTATTTGGGTATTTATAATATCAATTATTTTAGTTTTTCACTATTATGGTAATTATTGTATCATCATTGTGTAAAAAATAAATTAGATTATTTCATTTCTAAAAATTATAAATAAAATACCATTATGTCTGAAATCTTTTTATCTTTATAAATAATATTTATAGTAAAAAATCCAACATATATACCCCTATGTAAAAAAAATTCTAAAAG
Source organism: Viscum album (assembly GCA_963277665.1). Classification (NCBI taxonomy): domain Eukaryota; kingdom Viridiplantae; phylum Streptophyta; class Magnoliopsida; order Santalales; family Viscaceae; genus Viscum; species Viscum album. Next base: position 784,830,248 of record OY728151.1, read on the forward strand.
ATATATGCATATGTCATTTTTGAATTTATCTTAACTTAATTAAAATAATGTGTCCCTATCACCTAGAAGTGGCTCCATGGGGTTCCAAAATTGACCAAAATATGGAAATGGTCGGATATGTGTCCACCAATAATTTTAGGACACGTTTTAGTGTAATTTAGTATTATTATATTATTATTTGTTTAACCCTTATTTACCGGATTTACCATTTAACCATGGTAAATAAAATATTTACCAAAGTAATTATTCAAAATGTATAAAAATAATATTTACCTATTTACACAATTTGGAAAAATGGATTCCAAATATGTAATCCATTTTTCCAAATTCAATACATAGAAGTTGTAGAAATTAATTTAAAATTAATTCCCGCTGTCAAAACAAAAAGCGTGTTTTTTGGATATAATAACTATCAACAGATTGATACTTCTTTATGTTTAGTTTAATTGTGAAATTTTTTCCAATGTCCAACATTGTATTAAATTGTAAAAATATATTCTAAATATACATTGAACCCACTATAGTTCATAATTTATAACTATTAATTATTTTTATTAAAAAAGTAGTTTTTAATTAAAATTTAGAAATTTTCACTATTCATCAAAATATTAAAGTTATCCAAAAAGTACCAAAATTACACCTTAGGATAAATTAGATATTCCGAATCCAAAAATGAAGTCCATATTTAGAGATAAAAAATTATAAAATTTTAGAAAGTAGGTATTATTATTCATAACCGCTAGTTTGATTGGTTGTGGTGTGTGTTAGAACTCGATGTTGTGTACAACACACGCTATTGCATTATTCAAAGATAAGCGTATCGTAGAATCTTGGGATGTTACGATTTAAAAATACCATCACCTATAGTTTTTAACTAGTTATGTTAATAAGGGTAATGAGAATGGGTTTTTTGATCATGAAGGCTCAAAATGGAGTGAAGAGGCGAATGAGTTTGTGACCTTTTATAAGAAAGGAGAGGGGAACTTTAGGAAACTCATCAAAATATTAATTTATTAAAAATTAAATTTAAACTAAAAATTGTCCAATAATAATTTAATAAGAACATAATATGTTTTCGGTTCAAATAACAATAATCCAATAATTATTTTTCATGTTTTAGAAATTTTTTTATCCATATCTTTTTGGTTTAACCCTTATTTTACACTTTTTAATCTTACCTTGATATCATGTTATTTAAACCTTGTGGGTTATTGTAATTACCATATCATTTCAAATGACCTAAAAAAGTTATCTATGACATATTTGGACTTATATTAATGTTTTTTTTAATATATAATTTTTAAGTATTTAATGTTATTTCATAAACTATTTTATGTTTTAAGATGTGATTTGTGTCAATTTGGAACACTATTCATACATGAATTTTTAAAAATATATAAAAACCTTATTCATTATAACATAAGGAGTTAAATCGTACAAAAAAGTTCGATTTTATCTATAAAATTGTTGGATGCCATCAAAATTACTAAATTATATTTTTTAAATATTTATAAAAATCATTTATTTGAATAGTTCATTAATGAGGTAATCACTACATCTTATTTCTATCAAAAATAAAACTATTTATATAATCAAAAAAAATTATAAATAAAATACAATTATGTAGGAAATATTTTTATATTTGTAATGACATTTTATAAACATAGTGCTCCATTATATAAAACTATATTAAAATCAATTTAGAAAAAGATATATGTTTAGGTTATAATTATCGTTACTTTTATTTAATTCTTATAAAATATCATTTTTACATACAAGTGAATCGATGGGGTAAATAATCTCTAATGGATACCAGTAGTTAGAAATAACTCACCCATTAGTATTATGACATGGTTTAGGTTAGTTTTATAGTATTAAATTATAATTTTTAAACCTTATTTATCGTATTTACCCTCAGACGATGGAAAATAAAATATTTACTGATGTTACTATTCATAATGTCCAAAAATAAATGGTACCTATTCTAAAAATATGGGCCTTATTATTACAAATATGGAATAAATTTGTTTAAATTCAAAACATAGAAGTTGTAGTAATTAATTAAAAATTATTTCCATTTTTGAAATGAGAAAACAAATTATAAATGTTAAAACATCGAAAAAGATTTTAATGTTTCTACATATGAATTCAATGTAAAATTAATGACAATGACATATATTATATTACGTTATATATATATATATTCTATTTTTAAATTTAAACCATTAAATATTTTAATTTTAACATATAAATTTTCTTGATAAAAAGCATTCATTTAAATTAAAATTTAGTGTATTTTTACTATACATCAAGACCTAAATGTTATTAGAAAAATATATGAAATTTTTCCAAAGTAAATATTAATTAAATATTTCAAAATAAATGGTTTATGTTTTCATATATAAATTATTAATGAGCCAAAATTTTACTTTAAAATTGGTTTTCCATTAAAATGTGTAATGTTATCCTTTGAAAAAAATAGGTTCTTATACATAAAATATGGTTTTATTCATACACTATGAATAAAATATTAGTTGGATGAATATAAAAACTAATTTATTAAGTATATAACACATATATCTAATTAATTTAATTAACAAATGGAATTCACTAAAAAATAAAAATATCTAATTGATTTATATATTTTTAAAAATAATTAATTGTCAATGAATTCATAAGGAATTTTCATATGATAGTTATAATTATTCCCTATAACCTAACGGCTAGGATCTAAAAGTAATTTTGTATTATGGGCATCTCATGGATTATTTGAACTCACGATTATATTCAATGAATGCAGTTGGGGGATATAAATTATTTAAAGAAAATATTTCATAAAAACGACTGTGTGTTAAATTCTACCCCCCTTAAACTGAATTTCACCCTCAAAATTCATCACTTGGGAATAAACAGATGAAGATAACTCTAACTCATAATATCTTCATGATCCCATGTAGAATATTTTAATTTGTGGTTCCTCCATAAAACTTCATCCAAATGAGTGGTCTTGTTTCATATAATACTTTCACTACGTTCCTGAATCCTTATATGTTGTTCTTCATATGAATGATCTTGCTTCATCTTTATGAATTCTAAACTTCATACATGTGAATGATCGGGTATAATTCTTACTTGTAGAGATACATTGAAAACATCATTAACTTGAGATAGATTCAATGGATGTTCCAATGGATAAGCTACCTTCCCAACACGATTCGTTATATTAAAAGGACCAATATACCTAGGGCTCTGTTTGACCTTATTTCAAAATCATAATACTCTCTTCGAGGGAGATATTTGTAAGAACCCCTTATCATCCACATCAAACTCTAGGTCTTTTATTTAGTTGTAAGCATAAATTTTTGGACGACTCTAAGATGCTCATATGTGTTGTTGAATAGATCTGGACTTTTCTTCCATTTCATCAACAATATCTTGTCGTAATAGATTTCATTCCCTAACTTCATCCTAGAATGTTAGATTTCGAGAATTCTTTCCATAGAAGGCTTCATGAGGATCCATCTGAATACTAGAGTGAAATCTATTATTGTAAGAAAATTCTACCAATGGTAGGTGTTGATCCCAAACACCTTTTAAATCCATAGAGAAAGCTCTCAGTATGTTCTCTAGAGTTTTAAATGTCCTCTCAGACTGAACTTCTGTCAGAGGATGATAAAAACTTCTGAAACATAACTCTGTATCTATAGAATAATGAAGACTTTTCTAAAACATATAGTAAAACCTCAGACCCCGATCACAAATAATGGAATGTGGTACACCATTAAATATTACCACTTCCTTTGAATATATCGTAGTAATATTCTCAAGAGAGAAATCCTCTCTAATAGGAATGAAGTGTGCTAACTTCGTAAGGTGATCTACTACAACCTAGATAGCATTATTCACATTGGATGTTTTGGGAAGTCTGATGAAAAAGTACATAGGGATGTTTTCCGATTTCCATTATGGTTTGGGAAATGGTTGTAAAATCCCCATAGACTTTTCTCTCTCACACTTCACTTGCTGAAAACCCAATCATCGAGAGACATATTCAGCGACATATAATTTCGATCTATCCCACCAGAATTACTCTTTTAGTTCCATTTACATCTTCGTGCTTCATGGGAGAATAGAGAATAGTCAACTGTGAGCCACATACAGTAGCTCCTTCTTTAATTCTGGTATGGGGGGGAAAACCTGATTCTTCAACCTTATTATTTCCTCACAATTAAGGTTGAATTTAAGAACATTTCTCAACATCTTTTATAATTATACATCGTAATTTAATTACACTTTAATTTTCATTTATATAGATGGTTGAAAATTCATTTGAGGAGGATATTATTCCCCCCCTTCTATTATAATTTCGGGTACCATCCTTGGAAAATCCATAAATATTTAATATTTCTTGATCCTCATCAGGGATAAGTTGGCATGGTTTTGTCGACATAATGCATCTTCTACCTTGTTTTCATTCCCATTTTTGTGTTGTATTGAGTAGTAATAATCATTAATCCAATCTAACCATCTTCTTTGGAACATATTTAGATCCATTTTTGAGAAAATATACATTAAAATTTTAAGATCGGTATAAATATAACACAATTCCCCATAAAGATAATGCCTCCATATTTTTAATACAATGATTACCATAGATAACACTAAATCATGAGTTGGGTGATTTTTCTCATGGTATTTAAACTCTCATGAGTCATAAGCTCTCACCTTATCATTATTCATAAGAAAACACCCTAATACCTTTTCAGATGCATCACTATAGATCACAAACCATTCTCCACTACAGGAAAGTGTGAAAACATGTGCCCTAGCGAACCTTCTTTTAGATCTTTGAAATTATTTTCGAATTCCATAGTCCAAATGAACATAACTCCTTTATGATTCAACTGGGTGAGAGGATTAGATAATCTATACAATCATTCACAAGAAGTTGATAATATCTAGACAATCCCTGAAAACTTCGGATCACAGTTTTGGTTGATGGTCTCCACCATATTTCAATAACCTCTTTTTTTGAGGGATCCATATATTTCCCCTCTCTTGAGATTATGTGACCCAAAAAATGAAACATTATAAATCCAAAATTCACACTTGGAAAATTTTGCATAAAGAATCTACTTTCTCAGGGTCATCACTAGTACAATTCTCATGTGATATTCATGTTCTTACTTGATCTTGAATAGAAAAGAATATATTCTGTAATGTCTACCACAAACTGATCATGATATTCTCTAAGGAATCTATTCATTATACCCATGAATATAGTTAGAAAATTAGTAACACCAAAAGGCATCACTATAAATTCAGTATCCAAACATTTTATGAAATGTTGTTTTTGGTATATCCTCCTTTTCGACCCTTAATTAATGATACCTTGAATGAATATCAATCATGGACATGTATCATGCTTCATATTGTTGGTGAAATAAATCTTCAATTCATAGGAGAGTATTTTTTTTATTGATTGTGTTCTTGTTAAGTTCTTGATAATCAATGAAGAGTCTCATTGATCAATATTTCTTCATAACAAAAACTGTAGGTTCTCCCCAAGGTTATGTGCTAGGACGTATGTATCCATTATAATGATTCTCATGGATTTTTTCTTCAATTCATGAAATTCTACTAGGGGAATAATATAAGGTGACTTTTAAATTGGCATAACAACTGGTATAATTTCTATTTGAAGAATCAACTTCACGATTTGGTGTAAGACCTGCCAATTCCATCAGAAATACATCATAAAACTACCAAACAATGGTCATATTCATAAAATTTAGTTTCTCCCCAACCATTTGAGATAAAAAAAAACTTCATTTATTGGAATCAATACCCATAAGATGGAAAAAATTTCAACTAGAATGTTATTATCATCCTTGAGACAATAGATGGTCATAGATTGATCTAGATATGAAATGTGAATTCCCTTCATTTGAAATTTATTTGAGATACATATAAATAAATCCAATCAATTCCATGAATCACACCAAATTCTAGTATAGGAAGGATCAGAACATTTGAAGGATGCTCTTTCCCACAAAATTAAATTGGAGACGAATTGTAAACTTTTGATGTGATTGTTGTTCCATTAGCATGTTCACAGCTAACTCAACAACTTATTGTTGAGGTCATACTGTGATACCCTTAGAAAAATCATTAGAAATAATTGATTGGGTGGATCCAGAATCAAATAAAACATTTTCTACGTTACATTTCACGGTAAGTGTACCTTTCACCCCTTCGTTATTGTACTCCATTTCAACGATAGCATTTTCATGTGACATTCCATTGAATTTGGCCTTAAGAGTTTGTTGACGCCGGTCATCATCAATAAACCTTGAATTAGGGAATTGATTCTCATAATACCCCATTTTCATTCACATGTAACATTAAACTGTAGGAGGTCGATTCTATGTATCCTTTTCTTTGTTCACATCATTATACATCTTTTTCCCCATCACTTCAACATTAAATAGCCAGATGACATTTTTTCCCACACATAAAACATTTAATAGTCCCTTGAAGGAAATTCCCTTCTTGTTTCTTTCCATAATTTGAGCATATGGTAAAACTCATATTAATTTCAGTGTGGTCTTTATATTTTCCTTTGATTTCAATTTTCCTCTTCTTATCAAACACATATGACTGATGGGTTACTCCAATATCCATCTCAATCTTGAGAGCACATCGACCAATTTCCTCATATATATAGATTTCTTATATCGATAATAAACATTGGAGACAAGATTTTAATCCAATAAAGAATATATTAATATTTATCTCTAGTTGGATAATAAATCCAGAAGCATACCATTCAAGTCCTGTAAAATTTTCTTTCATTGGAACCAACAGATTCATTATCCTTTTGAATAAGTGAATGGAACTATTTATCCATATTTTTTCAAATAATATGAGGAATATACTTATCGAAAAATAGGATCATTAAATAATCTCATACCATGGACTCAGTTTCATCTATTTGCCTTGTATTCCTAATAATATTCCACCATTGAGAAGCTTAACTATCCAAAATATATATTGTTATGATGAATTTATCAGGTTCAAAACATTGTAGAACAGAATATATTTTTTTTCAGTGGTACAGATAGATTGTTCAACCACTAAAGGTTTTCATGACCAACAGAATGAAGGTAGATTCTGCTTCATAAAGGATTTAATAGAATGTTTCTACCATTTTTGTTCGTTTGGATGTCCGGCATGATTCATGGCATAATTAAGTTGTGTGAGAGATTATACAAGATTTTTCATTCCAGCTCACAGAATATTTTTATTTTCATAGGGGGAACCCTATCATTTTCTGGCAAATTCAGCATTAACGTGGTTCATTCAGGTTTTATAGATTGAATAAAACCAAAAATCTTATTGTGATAAAAACTAATCATTACAGTAAAACCACATAATCAAGTATAAAATTTCAATTTTTTAGAGTTTAGGTTTTTTCCTAGTTTATTCATGGTTTTTTCTAAAACCCAAGGATTTTATTCTATTTTTTTAATATCCTTGTGGTTCTTACAAAGGCTTTCGGATCCTAGTTTTCATTTTTTAACTATACATTTCCTCTCAAAAGAACTATAACAACCCATTCATTATATAAATTAAAATTATAAGGGCCCGACCTTAAACCAGTACATAATCTTGAATAAAATGAATAATTCACATTTAGGATCTTTTCATTTTTAGTGTTTTAGAGAATTTGGACATATCTGTTACATCTCAATGATTACAAAGTAGACACATATACTCAGTTTCAATTTTTTCACAAAATAAAAACCCTTGAACAAAAGATTCATGTCTAGTTCCAGGTTTTAGATAGCTTGACATTTCCTTGATTCCATCCTTGAACCAATTCCACTTTATATCCTCTGAAAAACATTTTGAAAACATGGTATGGGCATAAAAATCTCATTAAGGGATATAAAAATATGGAATGTAAACATTAGTCCATGTAAACCTACGAATCAATGAAATCATACTTTACTCATAAAACATAATCACTTTAACATACCTCATGAAATCATAATATTTATGAATAAATCCTGTAAATCATAATACAGAAAGTTAAATTGACGCTTTCATAACATTCATACGTAGGGAGTAACCCTCATGGTTACATTTGGAATACCCGTCACAGTATATTCCGTAAATCTCTTCAGAGAAATCATATCGTTTAACTCCTTAATGTTACCCAATTCATCAGATATCTATCTTGGGATCACCTGCCATTAGTTTATCACAGAACCACCCATCTTCAGAAACAATTCCCAAGAACTAAAACATAATCATATCACATAAAACATGCATAAAGTAAACATAACATTTCCTCATTTCAATCACAAGATATCAATACAACACATTGATATAATATAAACATTATCAAATAAATTTTTAATTACAAAATAAAGTAAAAAATGGTATTCATTTTTCATTTAAATAAAGTTATGGCTTGTAGAGGAAGTCGAAACTCAAATAATGGTCATCGCGGTGGAGAAGTCGTCGTCACCACATACGTAAGACAAAACCATTCCCTTTGTCATCTAGTAAAAAGATCCATGTAAAAAGAATCCTTTTATATGAAATTAAAAGTAAAAATGTTTTATTATACAACTAATAAAATAAGGTAGTATATAAATTGAAGTATTCCTCGATGAATTGAGATTGGGACAAAGTCCCGTGCAAAGATGGTATCCTTAGATTAAGGATAAATCCATTACATAATTACGTGCGAGAAATATAAATACACCCAATATAAGTGGATATTAAGTGTAAAACAATCATAGTTTATTCCTACATATTAATAGAACGTCATATTCAAGAAGTAGAGGTTTAACCCAAAGAATTTAAATTGGGTTAAGAAGATCCCTTACATGAATTCGACAGCCTAACGACGTCACATTCAAATTCCGAAAATGATTTGATGAGAGATAAAAAAGGGTATTTCATCACCTGGACATTGAATTTGCAGCAATAAGGATATATAAAAACATATCCCAACATAAGAAGATATAAATTTAAAAGATGATGGTGAATGGTTTCCTTACCGATTTCGGTAACTTTTGAAACGTACACCCCATGAAAGAAAGTCTATAAAACAATGAAGTAAATACCCATAATCGAAATTATATTACACGTAGTGTAGAATAATGGGAAGTACATACACAACTAAAATTATATAGTGGAAAATATAGCAGGAATCTCACAGGAATAAAAAAGTGAGATTAAAACCCCTTACCTCATTGTAATAAATTGAGTCATATGACCAAAAGATAATAAAAACCAATTGAGTCACACAATACCATGAATATAAATAGAATAATGATAATATATATGATATTTAAGTACACAATACACCACATCCAACAAATAAGTGTCGAACCATGGAAATCTCACAGAATTAAAAGTGAGATAAGAAATCCCATTACCTTAAGTATGAGCTATCTTGTTCATTTCATTATATTCCAGAATAATAAACTTTGGTCAATTTATAATTTCATAAGGAATTCCTATAATGTTTATTATTTAAATAATACCACATATTATCATGTTATAATAATTACTTAATTATGTGAGTTTATATCATACATTTTGTCGATGTTCGGCACATGACTCAACAATGAACTTGTTTGATGAGAATAGTCCATGTAGTTATAAGTACATCATCTCTAGAATTGATTCCATGATTTAAATATCATATATATCAAATATATAGTTATTCAATAATATTCCATAATGTTTGATGATATGAAATGAAATTTACCGTTCATGGTGACGGTAGGCCGTACATATGCATGAACACTACATTCATTTTTTTGTCATATTAATGGACATTAAAACTAAATTTGACAATGATATTTTAAAATTACATTATAATATATATTTTATATAGGTAACATAAGTTAACTAATCACATTCTTTATAAATTACTTATTTGGCATGAACGAGTCACATCACTTGAGGGGGCGGTAGTCCACACATCCTCATATGAAAATTATCACATTTTCACAACATTAAAAGCATAAGGGTATGTTTTACATATAAAATACAGAAGCATAGAGGGGACATAAATATAATATTTATCATATATAAATATAGTTATATCATAATATCCACCATGAGAGGTGTTAAAAGAATATTGAACAATCATCGATTCGTGAGGTAGTAATTCGCCACCCATAGATACAGTAAGTTATTCAACCATTAGATAGTGGTGTGTGTAAGGGTAGGTAGAATAATTTTCATAACAAAATTCAAGTATATTGAGTATACTGCTGTTATTATGGGATCAAATAATAATAATATAGTGGTGAGTTAAGAAGTAAAGTAAAATAAGGAAACTCGAGAGAATACATTACCTCTAAATTGGGTAACTCTTTTTGATTTGAGACAAAATCATTCTTGGAAAGATGTCTGCCCAATGTGTGGCTTCTAGGTGTAATATATGGATGTGGAGATATAATATGAGCATAGGTTTCACTATCAAAGGGCTTGAGATGTGTGGGTAAGTGGGTAGAGGTTGGGGAATTTGATAAGAGGGAGGAGGGTCACCTTTGGAATGTCTTGAAAGGATACTTTATTATAAAATGTATTTCAGAATTTGAAGGTCCTACAATGATATAATTCGAGGATAATGTGATAAAGGTTTAAAATACGCCCATAAAATTGGTTTTAGAAATGTGTAATTCTTATATTTTACCATATCCTATCATTTTATTTAAATCGTTCATTAATGTGGTAATCATTGCATCATCATGGTGTCATCATTAAAATTATTCATTTAATGTCTAAATATTATAAAAAATTAACATGATGTAAGAAATATTTGTAGACTTCCAATGAATATTTATATTATCAGATATCATATATGTAAAAAAATTATAATTGTTTTACCTAGGATATAAAAACCATCGTTATATTTCTCTTCTTTTTAAAAAATGAAGTCATAAATGTCACTATCACACCCATGTGACTCCATGGGACCTCAAGTTTAGTAAAAAAAATTCCATTGGCGGCCTTTAATCAACAATAGGATTTTTACACATGTTGGGGTCATTTTATATTATTATGATATTGTATTATTACGCTTAACTACCTGATTACTCATTAATCACAATAATTAAAGATAATTACCGTCGATACTATTCATATTGTCCAAAAACAAAAGAGTCTTAATTAACTAATTTGGAACTTCTAATTCCAAATATGTAATCCATTTAAGCAAATTACAAACACAGAAATTTCATAAATTAATTTAAAAATAATTCTCGTTGTTACAACCAAAGACATGTTTTTAAGAAGTAAAATTTATCGAAAGGTTGACATGTTTTTACATCCAGTTGAAAAGTGAAATTACTTCCAATGACCAACACTGTTTTAAGTGAGAAAATAATAATTCAATTGCACATTAAAAAAAATTAAAATGAAAATATAACTATATAATTAAATTAGATGAAAAAGCAGTTTTGAAGTAAAATGAAGTATTTTTTACTATTCATTAAAAATTTACATTGGATAGAAAAATACCAAAAATTTATCCTAATTAAATTTCATATTAAAAATTAAAATTTATGTCTATTTAACCAAATTAAAAACATATAAGTTTCATTAATTAATTTTATAATTAATTCCTGCAGTAAAAAAAATGCGTGTTTTTAAGAAACAATATCTATCAAAAGATTGACACTTGTTTATGTCCTTTTTCAAAGTGAAATTAATTTCAATAACCACCATTGTATGAAATGGAAAAAATATATTTTAACAGCACATTAAAACCAATTAAAAATATAATATAACAAAATAAATAAATTAGATTAAAAGGAGGTTTTGAATTAAAATAAAAAATTTTCACTATTCATTAAAAATAAACTTTATCGGAAAAATAACAAAAATTTACAAAAAGTAAAATTTGATGTCCCGATTCTAAAGAAAGATTTTATTTTGTCAAATATAACATATAAAATTGTCAAAAAAATATATTTCAAAACGGTTTTCCATCAAAAGTCAGTTAATCATCCATTTAACGAATATTAGAATATTTATGATTACAATTGGATTAATTCTCATTTTAAGCCTCTATCGTTTATTGGGTAACAGTTAATATATTTAGCAAACTTACAAAACCATTTTGTAGTTAGTTTTGTTCATTCCCACCATTAAAACTTCTAGGCGTTAACTACCATTTAAAATAATATTATTATATTATTAATGTGAAATATAAGATTTCAAGGAAACTCGTTCTTGCGTATTGGGTACGCCATCAATCATAGAATCTCCATTAAAGTAACAATAATATTTAAGTCATGAATCTATGACAATTTCAAATTATTTATTTACCTGGGATATTACATCCTTCCCCCTCATTGTGAATTGATGCCTTGCAATTTTAAAAACGAGCTTGGAAACTTTATTGAAAGACCCACATCGTAAAAGGAGTCAATTAAACTGTAACTTTAAAAGAAAGAAAGAAAAGTACATAGGTCACCTGAAATAACCACTACTAGGATTCCATGAAAACATGGATATGGAGGAGAAAAAAACCATCATGTTCTCATGGAGAGCGATAGAAAACATGTTTAGGATAAATTTGACCATCAGAAAATCACAAACATGAGATGCGTTAAATAGTATTTGATTCCCTAGTAGGAAAAGTTAGAAGAAAACATTTCTGTTTTAAGTTAATTTTCATTAAGTAATATATTTATGAGCTTAACTAAAACATAAGGAAACACACTCACTTGTCTTGTAGACTTTCAACTTTTACTTGATTTCTAACACAAACTCATATTTTCTGCAAAAGATGAGTATTGAAGATGAATTGATCGAATTAAGAGCACTAAAATCAACTTCGAGAGAATCATATAATACATAAAAGATGAACTATATATATCCCATGTCTTTAGAACATAACCAAAACCAAAATTGTTAGTAAAATATTAGATAATCCCCAAAAAGGATAATCCTTTATAAAAAGAAATACTACTCTTAATCTCCAAAATTTATCAAAAAGAACCCAACGTTCAAGAAAGTCCTTTAAATAAACAGTTATCCATAACATTCGTCAAAGTAACCCAAACTAGGATTGAAACACTAATCTCTGAAAAATTTAATCACATAGTCTTCTTTGGTAAATCTTAACATTTATCTCCAAATACAATTAGTAATTCATAAAGTCACATATTGAAAAGTAATTAACCTAATCACATATCTTCCATGATATGTTAATCATTTCCATAGATAACCAAAAATCAACTTATTCTTGATTCATAAGATCATATCTCTAAAAAACATTAGTCATACTAACCAAGAACATCACGTAGTCCAATGGTTGGTCATAAATACCAGTTGCACTTTGGTTATGAGTTTGATTCTCGAGGCTTCGTCCGACACGATGGGTTGTCACACAGTTTGCGTGTTGTCCCTTCTAAAAAAATACATAATTTTATAACATTCCCATGAAGAGATAAATTCATCAAAAATAACCATAACTTATATTAACCACACCGTTTATCTAATAACTTTCGTTTTTCATCCCAAAATGTAATAACCATTAAATGATCAAATTCAAGGATAATATAAACCCAAATGGTTCATTATAACTATATCTAAAAAAGAAAAGATAATTATTTATTGAATAAAATTATCATATATCTAACATCAGGGTTACCCATACTATAATAAGTCTTCTAATGTAACCCCATGATCGAAATAGCCTTAATACTTTTAAGAATTTTACCATCCCAAAAATATACCACAACTATTAAATCCCATATATGTTGACTTCATACCCATTTAAATTCTTCATGATCCATTAACCATTCCTTTCCAACTTATTCTTAAATACTTCTTTCCTACAGACAAAATCATGAATCATATCATAAGAATTCAATAATTGGAAAACATATGATTTGAAATAATACAAACCTTTCATTGGTCATTTTTAGTTTCTTCATCCTCAATCAGAATGGCATTAGGTATTGGTAAACAAATATTTGTACTATCTTGGTGATCCCATTCCCGAAACATCATTGTAGGAAATTTGTTTGCATAATGACCATGCACACCACATTTATAACATTAAATTGATCCTTCAGAAAGACCATCTTTACCTTTTCAATAGTAAAGTAGATGCTTCCATTTTCCATGGAAGGTTATTTCTTTATGCCCATCATTTCAACATTTATATCATCTTTATGGCCCTTTGAAAAAATTTCATGGTGTTTCATTCCACATCTTTGAGCATAGGATTTTGAACACACATACATTTATGATTATTACCTTAACATCCGTATGGATTTGATTCTCACATATATGATGCCTTATAAAAATCACTATGGTTCAGGTGGTCAATCATGACTCTAGAAATTTGGTTTAGAATAACCAAATGTGTTCTAATTGCATCTCCCATATCATTCAGTTGCTCATTCATAATCCCATCACAGTTTTCTTCTCATCCACTGTTACTTTGATACCTACTAGATCTATCCATTTACTAAAACCAAATAGGCTAGTGGGTGTATATCAGTAAAATAATCATATAATACTAAGATATAATTATTCATGTTATCTTAAACGCATTCACATTATTTTAAAAAAACTATGACGATTTCTTAAATCCTAACCATTATGGTAATGTTACTCAAAATTAAAGAATATCATAACCTCTAAAGTTATCTAAACCAACCTATGATACCATCTATAATGTATCGACCATAAAAAATTAAATAATCTTGAATTAAATGAATAGTTCACATTGGGGATCTTTTTAGGTTTTGAGTTTTAGATAATTAGAACATAACTGTCAAATCATAATGATTAAAAAGTAGACACATCTACTCAGTTTCCATTTTTTCACAAAATAAAATTTCTTGAAAAAAAGTGTAATGTATAGTTCCATGTTTTTTACAGCATGAAATTTCATTGATCCCATCTTTGACCCTATTCCTCTTTATGTCATGTGAAAAACATTACAAAAAATTTGGATGAGCATAAAAACCTCAATAAGGGATATAAAAATATGGAATGAAAACATTAGTCCATGTATACATAAGAATTAATGAAATAATAATTTACTCATAAAATAAAAGAACATTAACATACCTCATGAAATCAGTATATTATGGAATAACACATAGAAATCATAATACGTAAAGGTAATGTGAGGCATTCATAACATTCTTACATATGGAGTAACCCTCATGGTTACGTTTGGAATACCCATCATAGTATATTCCCTAAATATATTCGGAGAAACCTTAGATTTTAACTCCTTCGCATTACCCAATGCATTGTAGAGCTATCTCGGGATCACCTACCCTTAGATTATCACGGATCCACCCGTCTTCTTAAACTATGCCCATGAACCATAACATAATCATATCACATAAAACATGCATAAAAGAAAACATAACAGTTCCACATTTCAATCACAAGATATCAATACAACACCATGATATAATCAAAAAATTATCAAAACCATTTTAAATACCAAAATAAATTAAAACATGGTATTTATTTTTCATTTTAAAAATAGTTATGGCTTGTAGAGGAATCCAAAACACAAATAATGGTCACGATAGCAGAGAAGTCATTGTCGCCGCATACGTAAGACAAAAACATTACATTTTGTAATTTAGTATTACTATCCATGTACAAATATTCCCATTGAATGAAATTTAAAGTCAAAAGTGTTTATTATACAACTAATAAAACAAGGTCGTATAAAAATTGAAGTATGCCTCAACGAAAGGATATTGGGACGAAGTCCAATACAATGATGATATCCTTATATTAATGATAAATTAATTACATAATTATGAGTGAAAAATATAAAAACACCCAATATAAGTTGATATTCAGTGTAAAAGAATAAGATGACATTCACTCATATTCATAGAAATACATATTCAAGATGTTGAGGTTTAACCCAAAGAAATCAAATTTGGTTAAGAAGTTCCCTTACATGAATTCGACAGCCTAACAGCATCACATTAAAATTTAAAAAATGTGTTGATGAGAGATAAAAAGGGTATCTCATTACTTGGACATAGAATTTACTACAAGAAATATATATAAGTACATATCCAAACATATGAATATGTAAATTAAAAGACCTAACAAAAAGAAGTCTTTTAAAAAGAGGAGGGTGAAAGGTTCCTTTACCAATTTGGGTAACTTTCGAAAAGTACACCACATGAAATAAGAACTATACATAGTTGATGTAAATAACCATAAATGAATTTATATTAAAAATATAGTAAATTAATGGGCAGTATATACACCACTCAAAGGAAATAGTGGCAAATATAGCATTAATCTCATGATAATAAAAAGTGAGATAAAAAACCCCTTACCTCGTAATAAATAAAGTCATATGACCTAAAGATAATAAGAACAATAAGAGTGATGTAATACGATGAATATAAATATAATCATGATAATATATATGAAATTTATGTACACAATACACCACATGAAACAAATAAGTGGCGAACAAAGGAAATCTCATGGAATTAAAAGTGAGATATAAAATCCCCTTACCTCAATTCTGATTTTTCTTATTCGTTTCATTATAATATTGAATAAAAAACATTGGTAAATTTATATTTTCTTAAGGACTTCCTTTAATGTTTATTATTAATTTAATATCACATATTATCATGTTATAATAATTAGTTAATTATGTGAGTACATATCATACATTTTGTCGATGTTCGGTACATGAGTCAACAATGAACTTGTTTGAAGAGAATTGTGCATGTAGATATAAGTACCTCATCTGTAGAATGGTTTTAATTATTTAAATATCATATATATCCACTATATATGTATTCAATAATATTCCATAATGTTTGAATATAAGAAATTAAATGTACCGTTCATGGAGACGGTAGGTCGTACATACGCATTGACACTACTTTCATATTATTGTCATATTAATGTACATTAAAACTAAATTAGACATAAATATATTATAATTACAGTATAATATATATATTATATAGGTATGAGAAGTTAATTAATTACATTCTTTATAAATTACTTGTTTGGCATGAAGGAGTCACATCACTTGAGGGGGCGGTAGTCCACACTTCCTCATATGAAATTTCTGCATTTGCACAACATGCAAAGCATAATGGTTTGTTTGAAATATAAAATACATAACCATATAATGGGAATATATATAATATTGATCATATATAAATATAGTTCAATCATAATTTCCACCATGAGAGGTGTTAAAAGATGAATGAAAAATCATCGTTTCGTGAGGCAGTAATTCGCCACCAACAGAAACAGTATGTTCTTTAACCATTAGACGGAGGTGTGTGTATGTGTAGATAGAATCATTATCATAACAACATCCTAGTATACTGAGGATACTGTTTTTATTATGGGATCATATATTAATATGATATTGGTTAGTTAAGAAGGAAAATACATGAAGGAAACTCGAGAGAAGACATTACCACTAAATCGGTAACTCTTTTTGATTTGTGCCAAAGGCTTCCTTGTAAAGACATCTTCTCAATGTGTGGCTTATAAGAGTAATAGAGGGATGTTGAGAGATAATATCAGTAGAGGTTAGACTAGACATGGGCTTCATAGGTGTGGGGAAGGTGGTAGAGGTTGGGGCCTTTTTAAGAGGGAGGAGGGTCACTTTTGGAATGTCTTGAAATGTTACTTTATTATAAAATGGTTTTCAGATTTTAAAGGTCCCACAATGATTTATTTCTAGGATAAGGAGATAATGGTTCTAAATGCACCCATACAATAGGTTTTTGACAAGTTTAAGTCTTATATTGTACATTATACATTCATTTTATTTCCATCATACATTGATTAGGTAATCACTCGATGATCATGGTGTCATAATTAAATTTATTTACATAATGTCTAAAAATTATAAAAAAACTACCATTATGTAAGAAGTCTATTTATATTTAAAATGACTATTTATAGTCTAAGAGATCATTTAGGTATATTAAATTCTAAATGGTTTACTTAGGATATACAAACCTTTGTAATATTTCTCTTCTTTATTAAAAATAAAGTCATAAATGTCACTATCACACCTATGTGACTCCATGGGCCCTCAATTTTGGTAAAAATATTTCCATGGTCGGAAATGACTCAAAAAGGGGATTTGGACAAATTTTGGGGTCATTTTATATTATTATGATATTATTTTCTTACACATAACTACCCGATTTATAATTAATCACGATAATTAAAGATAATTACTGTCGTTACAATTAATAATGTCCAAAAACAAAAGAGACATAATTAAATAATTTGGAACATCTGATTCCAAATATGGAATCCATTTTACCAAATTCCAATCACATAAATTTCAGTAATTAATTTAAAAATAATTCACATTGTCACAACCAAAGATGACTATTTAAGAAGTAAAATTTTTCAATAGATTGACTTGTTTTTACATCCAAGTGAAAAGTGAAATTACTTACAATGAAAAACTTTGTATTATTTGATGAAAACATATTTAAATTACACATTAAAACCATTTAAAATGACAATCTAACTATATTGTTAAATTGGGTGAAAAATAAGTTTTGAAGTAAAATGCAGTATTTTTTACTATTCATTAAATTGAACATTTGTCAGAAAAATAACAAAATTTTATCAAAAGTAAATTTTATATTACAAATTCAAAAATGATTTTAATTTTACCAAATTCAAGACATATAATTTTCCTTTATTAATTTTATAATTAATTCCCGTTGTCAAAACAAATTGAGTGTTTTTTAAAAACAATATCTATCAAATGATTCACAATTGTTTAAGTCAAATTTCAAAGGGAAATTAATTCCAATGACAAAAATTGGATTAAATTGTAAATATATATATTCACTACACTGTACGCCCAATTGATAAGATAATCTATCCATTTAAATAAATTATATTAATAGGAGGTTTTGAATTAAAATACATCATTTTCAGTATTCATTAAAAAATGATCTTTATCAGAAAAATAACAAAAAATTACAAAAAGTAAATTTTGATGTCCCAATTATAAAGAAAGGTTTTATCTTTTAAAATTTAACATATAAAATTTAAAGAAAATTATATTTAAAAAGGTTTCTCCATCAAAAGGCTATTAATCAACCTTTTAAAGAATATTAGAATATTTATGCTTAAAATTGGATTCATTTGTATTTTAAGCCTCTATCATTTATTGGGTAATTGTTAATATATTTAACAAAGATATATAACTATTTTGTATTTAGATATATTAATTCTCGCCATTACAATGGTTATGTGTTAATTACCATTTAATATGATATTATTATATAATTACTGTGCAATGTAAGATTTCAAAGAAACTCGTTGATGTGTATTGGGTATGCCAAAGAACATAGAATCTCCTTTAAAGTAATATTAGTATTTAATTCATGAATATATGAAAATTTCATATTCTTTATTTACCTGGGATGTTACAGATATCACTTCATAATTGAAGTATATTTATTACAACATATTTCTAAACCATGAGAGAACTGTATAAGTCTAATTTCTTTATAAACTAGGAAACAAAACAAACTAGTTCATAAAATATATACATTATCTCATGTCTATTTCATCATATCTGGAATCTTTTCTAGAATATAATAATTAATAATCTTCTTCATGTCTTGGGGAAAAGAAACATATAAAACGGTGATCTCTAATTCTTACTAATGGTAAACAAATTAAACAATAATCATTTCATATTCACAACAACATAACATTTGAAAATATTATCCAGCATATAAAATATAACAATATCATATCACTGGATATATCATAGAAGTGAAATATAATCCTAGTAATCATAACATTAGACATGAAATGTTTTGGCATACACACATAAGAATATAAAACAATTTCATATTATTCAAGGCCCTTTTCCATGACTATCATAGCATACAAAGTCCATTACTGAACTAAGTTGTCTACTCATTCTATCCCTATGTCACTAAACTGGATTAAGATATAGTTCAATACATCTATATATCATAATATATAAATCATTTCCCAATAAATTTATGGGATATATAGGTCCCACACATCTCATAATGAATCCATTATTACAGTTCCCACAAAAACATAGAATCATTCACCATGGCATAACACATGAAATCAAATGGGATTCTTAATAATCATTCTATCATAATTGATATAAAAAAATAGAATTAATAAATAAAATTTGATCATAAAAACAATAAAAAACTAGTAATTATAGGGATAGAAACTTGAACCTATGTAATCATAGATGGAAAATAATTTCGATAAAACACATGATATTCATTTTAAATGAAAATATCCTTTATTATTAAAAAACATTTTATTTTCTCATAACGTCGGGAAATTTTAAAAGAAAATATTTTTGTTGAAAATAAACTTGAAAACATTTAGAAGATTATTCATGGAAATAACGTGTTTTGAATATTTAAAAACTCGTTCATTCCATATAAGTTAGAAAACATTCTCCACGTATTTTTGCTCGAAAAGTCAAAAAGTACCTCGTTTGGTAAACAAAAGAAAGAATTATTCCAAAAAATACAATAAAAGTAAAAATGGGTTAAAATGAAATTAAACATAAATAGAAGAATATTAAAAAATTTATGAGAATATTTTTAGAAGTAATGGACATGGATGATTAATATATTCCATATAGATACATACAAATAAAAAATCTCAGATAAATCAAGATTGGAAAAGGTATCCCTTACCTTAAATCTAATATGCTTCGTATATATCCCAACCTCATATATAATGATTTAAATAATGTTACTTATATATTCTAGAATCATAATAATTTTTATGATAACATTATTGATCATATTTTCATGCATTTGTTAGTAGCATTTCCTTTTTACTCTTTATTCAGGTATAAACTACATTAGGTTCTTATATATGTTTTTTCGGATAAGTATTTATTTCCCTTTTTAGGATATAGATATATCATTTAAAGAATTGTATTACTATAATATATGTCATATTTTTTCATTCATGTTATTTTTATAATCTTGGTTTAATTAAGGTTTTGTAGAATGAATCACATCACACTCTAGAGACGGTAATCTGTTTTTACGCACGACCGAGGATATCATTATTATAATTGTTGAATTGTATTTAAGTGGATGGTGTATAGTATATTAGAATTATAATCATGTTATATGTATCACATAGAGTTATTATTTCCACATTTATACCCATCCAAGTAAGGTGGTGGTGAAAAACAGATTACGTCGTGGCCTGAAGATGTTAAGTCGTATGTATTCACGTGTGTTGATTTCATTTTTCGTTGGATATATAGAAGGGAAAATAGGGTTGTTTCATATTTATAATAACATATAATTATATTACTAATACTGATGTTATTTCATTATAATTAAATCAAAATTAGAAGAAACATAATAATAGATAAATTTGGATGAATCAGTAGAAGAGATTACATCTACCTCGACGTGCCACCTTTATATTTTCTCTTATAGAACTAGAGTTTGTATTTTGAAAATACCAAAACCTCGAAAATGTAATTAAGGATGTTTAGAATAAAAATAGGTAGGCTTTGGATGATCTATAAGGATAAAAATGGAGTGAAGTTGAGAGGGAGATGTTTCCCTTTTATAAGAGATGAGAGGGGCTATTTAGGATACTCTTCAAAATAATAATTTATTATAAATAAAATTTTTACAAAAAAATATACAAAACTTATTTGATTAGAATAAAATATGATTTTTTATTTGAATAAGCATCATCCAATTTTTTTTGAAATGACATCAATATTTTTTTAACTTAATTTATTTGGTTTAACCCTTATTTAAATATATCTTGATGTGATATCATGTTATTTACACATTATGGGTTAGTATAATTAAAATATCATGTTAAACAACCCAAAAAGTTATTTATGACGTATTTGGACATATATTCACTATTAGGCCGAATATTATAATTTTATGAATTAGATTAAATTTAATAAACTATTTTATGATTTATGTTATTAATTGTGTCAATTTTGGACACTATTCATACTTGACATTTTAAAAATTAATAAACACCTTTATTCCTTAAAAAATAAGGCATTAACTCAATGATACAATGATAATGTATTCCAGATAATTTGTGGATAGCATCAAAATAACATAATTATACTTTTTTAATATTTATAAATTTATTTATTTGAATATTTCAATAATGACTTAATCACTACATCATATTTGTGCCATAAATAAAACTAGTTTTATAATCCTAAAAAATTTTATTTAAGAAAACATGATTTAAGAAATATTATTATATTTATAATGAATATTTATATGAATAAATATCTATTATATAACTATATATTAAAATTGATTTCGAAAAAGATATATTTTTAGGTTATATTTATCATTACATTAAATTAATTGCTATAAAATGTCATTTTTACATCAAAGTGAATCCATGGGGTCTAAATTTTGACAGAAGGATGCCCATGGTCAGAAATATATCAACCAATAGTATTAGGAAACATATTACGATAGTTTTATAACATTAAATAATTATTATTTTACCCTTATTTACGAGATTTACCCTTTAACCATGGAAAATAAAATAATTATTGTAGTTATTATTTGTGATGTCCAAAAAGAAATGGTACATATTCACATAATATGGAACTTGTGATTCCAAATATAGAATTATTTTTTCAAATTCAAAACCCTAATTTTCAGTAAATAATTTAAAATTATTCCTGTTGTTGAAATGAGAAAAAGTATTTTCTATGATAAAACATTGCAAAAGATTGAAATGTTTTTACCTATGAATTCAATGTAAAATAAATTATAATGGAATAAATTATATTAAATTGAAAAAATATATTCTCTTTATAATTTAAAATGATTCAATATTATAATTTAACCCTATAATTTATATCAATTAAAAAAGATGTTTTTATTTAAATTTTAGTGTATTTTTACTATTCATGAAAATATGAAACTTATCAGAAAAATATTAAAAATTTATCCAAAGTAAATTTGTATATCCTGCTTCAAAATAAATTTTTTCTGTTTTTATATAGAAATTAATTTTCAAAAATCTTATATTAAAATTGTTTTTCCATTCAAAGGTTAAAAATTAGCTTTTTTGAAAAAATAGGTTCATATACATAAAATAGTGTTTTATTCATACCCTATGACGAAAATATTCAATGGATGAATATAAAAAATATTTTATTATGTATATAACACATATATTTCATTTATTTAATTTCTAAATGTTATTCACTAAAAAACCCAAATATCTAATTGATTTTTATATTTTAATAAATAATTAATTGCCAATGAATTCATAATGCATTCTAATAAGTGATTTTTAATTATTCCCACTAACCTAATAACTAGTATACAATTGTAGTTTCATATTAAGGGCATATCATGGTTGGATAAAAATAATGATTGAGTTAAAAACAAGCAACTTAACCATAAAAATTATTTAAATAAAATATTTCATAAAAACATCTCTCTCTTACAAGATGGGACTTTCTAGATCATGGTGGTTGTTCGACCGTTGTTGGTTTTAATGGTCACTAATAGATGAGTATCTCATGGAATTTTCCATTTTTTTTCATTCATGGTATGAAATATCACTCTTGTATTTTTTTTATTTATTATCATGGAGTTTATTAGTGCATGTTTTTATCTATTACTGATTTTTCAGGGTTAATACATCCCATATTTTTCCGTTCTGTAATCTCAATAATAGCTTCCAACCCATGGAAAATTAGAGGTTGAGTTAAATGTTATCCTTAATATTTACTATAGACACATAAGTAGCACAATTGGGGGAGGATTGTGACCATTAAAAGTATATCATTTGATGATGTGAAGTAAATGAGTTTGAATACCATGTTCAGTGACTTGAAAATTAGAAATGTGTTCCGTAATATCACTATTACAAGAACTCACATTCTTTATATATGATTCCCATTAATGGATTTTAATGGGAGGGTTTTTTAAATTGTTTGTATATTTATGTGACTGGAATTACATTTATATTTAATGATTTGAGTAAAGCCCTTAATTTTTAGAAAGCATCAGGCCTATTTTGTGGTGTATCATATGGGACATGTTTGGATAAGTTATTATGTATGGTTTTAAATGTTTTTTTAAAGCAGTTAAAAATAAAAAATATTTCATATTTTATTAAAATATTGCCTACAAATTATAAATCTATTATATAAAATGTTTATATTTCATTATGTGAAATGATATGTTACCTCTCAATGAATAGATCTGATTTATCCCTAACCGATGCTCATCATGGATTAGTATAGGTTGTGATGAAAATTTAAGATCACGATGGGAAGGATTTTATAAGGAGATACAAAATCTTTTCTCGAGACACAAAATGAGTTTTTTTCTTGGATGACATTCCAGGAATACCACATTCAATACCATATACTAGGTATTTGGTAAAATAGGTTTGTAGGATTTATATCAAATCCTCACACCTATGGTTTCAATGATACAAAAAATGTGAATCTTTATAATTTGATGCCGTTTTTATCATATCCATTAGGTTGATATAATCAGTTATTTTTTATGTATGTTGTTGAACATTTTTTCAATTATGGAATAACCAAAATATGAAATTATATCTCATATGATGAGTATGGAATCTTGTAAACTAATTGACATAGCTTGAGAAAGTGCATTTACAAATCAATAAAAGATTCTTGTGATGTGATTATCTGTCTAGATAATATGAATGTTATGTGATCATCTACTTGGGAGAATAACATACCATGTGGTCATTATTTTTTTCAATCTATATATAGATGATCAAGAACATATGAGTAGCTATATGGGATTATGATAATATGAGTGTCTTGGTCACTCGATGAAATTGAAAAATGTAATATATAATTATGCATTCTTGTATATGATATTGTTGGTAGACCGAAGTATGGTGATATATGTTTTTTATGGAGAACATGGTAGATCACAATGTTTATCATGTACTACAATTTATTTTTTCTAGCATACTATTTAAGTATATTTTTGGATTTAGAAATTGATAATATAAATATATTATAAAATGTCCCATGTGCTGAAACATAGTGTTTTATTAAATAGAGATTGAGTTTTAAAAATCTCAGAGTGCTTCTCTATACGTTATAAGTTTTAATAAAAAAATATTCGATGGATTTTGATATTTTATTGCATTAATTACATAAATTTTAAATATTATAATTTTTTTTTGAATATATATAATAGGTTTTTTGAATATTATTTGTATATGATATGATATAAGGTGAGACAATTAATATCTATGAGTCGATAGTGTATGAAATTTTTCTATGTAGATATTCATTAATGATTAATGTATATATGATATATATTAACCTATATCATAGTGTACGATATTGGGACGTCATATTTTATAACATACGTATTACAAAAACGAAATTTATATTCATGTTGTGTATATAATTTATTATTATATGGTGATATAAAAAAATTCAAATGGTAAATCATATTATATGAATTATATTTATATAAGGCAGTTTTATGTGAATAACCATGTTTCCTTATGCATATAACACTCTATGATTGATTTTATTGATTTTATGTTATGTTTTGAAATTATTCCTCTCTTCCTTGTAATATATTATTGATGATAAAATTTTCATATGATGAAATATATCAGAGATGAATGATCTAATATATTAAGTACATGGTAAATGATTTTATAATAGTTCTAACTATAGTTTATTTACTCATATGTTATTAAAATGTGTGTAAATGAGTAGAGGCTCATAGAGAATCTGCTATGCCAATATAAAGAATGAAAACAGCATCAAGATGGTCTACCAAGTGTTTGTATCCTTCTTTTTATTATCCTTGAAGCTCTAAACTCCTTTATTTACCACATAGGACAATATCATATCATAATTTGAAAGTTATTCTATGCATGTTGTTGAGTAATTCATGTTATCCCATGGATACCTCATAACAAAATATATCATACATTTATTCACAATGATTTTCATCAAAATATTTTTCGATAACAAGATATTTTTCTAACATCAGAAAAATTTAAACTTGTTCCTCATTTTCAAATTTACATGGTTTTGGTTAAATATAATGATTATCGTAGTATTTTGGGTTCATATTGTTTATACTACTTGAATAAGTGGAATTTGATCCTTAGAATAAAATCATTATTGTCATATATAAGCCAAATTTCACTAATCATCATGGATTTTCGATTTTTTATGATCTGGAAACTAATTGAATGACATTCTATAAGATCATTTTTGATAGGGTCAATTGATTCATATGATTACCCCACCAATTCCAAGATAAAATGTGACAGTGGAAGAGGTTTCATATCTTAGGGATATAACACAACTAATAAATATCATTTTGAAGGATTCAATGAAAATTATGAGATAGTAAATAGACTCATATGTATTATTATAGGTGAAACCCTTATGTCAATATAGTTTTATATTTTCTATTACTTTAATGTATTTTAATTTTTTAGATGTTTCAAGAATGAAACATTGATTTTCCAATTGAAATCCATATGGAATAGTTAGAGTTCATGTGTTAAGGTAAATCTAAAAAAATTATAATAAATTGATATTTTCCATTTATTTTTTTGTTAATGGTTTATCTGTATGGTCCGTACATTATTTGATGTAAATTGTTTATGTTCTATTAAATATGATGAAATTATTTTTTCATTGGAGTGTTAGATCATGTCATTCCCTTTCTTTAAACAAGATATTCATAGTAATAATTTATATATCTGTAGGATACTTCTAGTTTTTCTCAAATGAAGTGGTCATGGATTCAAAAAATGTATTTACAAACCATGAAAACAACTTTGTTTTTATTTTAAATAGATTTTACACTTATATCCTTATTTTTTTTGTTTTATGTTCTTCTAATAGTAGAAAAAGAAAATTTGACTGCAATATTTTATCATTAGTTACTTAATTATGGATGTTAAATATTTTTAAATTGTATCTATAAATAATCAATGTTAGAACACCACGCCGATGAGTTTTAATGTCATATATTTTTATAATTGATGTCAAAATCATTTTCCACCAGGTTTTATAAATGGTAATATAAATAATTGACAATATAATTATTTCATTTTTGGTTTTTTTAAATATATATATAATATAATTTCAAACCATGATACAATAAGGGTTTTAACATTAGTTATATATATATAACTAACATTAATAGTAGTATTTAAAAAGTAAATGTTTTTTTAATTTATTCATACTACACATGAAATTTATTTAAATCCCATAAAAAATTAATACTTCACTAATTAAAATATTTTCATTTACATTTTATAAATTCCCATTCTCATTAATTCAAAATGTGCATCCTCTTCTATCCAAATCATATTTTCATTACTTTTATATCATTTAAATCAACATCGTACTTATTCTCAAAATTTAATTTATTTATAATTGTTTTACATTATAAATAATATTATTTATAATATTTATTTTGATGAAAAAGACTTCATCTGGATTATTTATAATGGAAAAAAATCCATATGAGTTTCACTTACTAAAGTGAATAATTCATTACCAATCATCGTTCTGGTCGACACATCAGTTATTCCTGTAAAAGGTGGGGAATATTGAAAAACAGCATATTGATTCAAATGGATTTAAAAAAAGAAATAAACATTATACATGATTTATTTTTAATTTTTCTTTTTTATTTGGTTTCAGTAATTTTATTTCATGTTATATGTGTATTATTTAATGTTATTAATCTGAACCTATTTTTCAAGAAAATAAGGCGCTTTCCAGTTATGTTACTTGAATAACCAGGGGGGGGATTTTACTTTTCATATCAGTTTTCCAAAAAATTATTTGTCAATATAAGATCACTGTACTTTTAAAATAAGTTAATCATATAACAGAAATCCAAATCCTAAAAAAATATTACATTTTTAGTTTATAAAGACGGAAATTGAAAGTACACCTTTTAACATGTTTAGTAATAACATTGCCTTATAACAAACATTAAAAGTGTTTTTTAACTAGTTATAAATTTTCTTATTCGTTTTATGAATAATTGGATATGTGACATACAGTCCTCTCCCTCCAATCATATTGAATTAGTGGCCTCCCCCTTTTATTTCATGTGGTTCTCCAAGGTAGGATCCTAATTTTCATTAGTTATTCTTTCCTACATTTTTGGAGACCCATTTCCTTTATTGGGGACTTATCATGTAAAAACTAGGGGATTTTATAGATAATATTGGGGATCATGGTTTCTATAATGTTGTACTTTTGGGGTTTTTATTTCGTATGGGGTGTTTCCATTCTTATTTGGGTGTCCTCCATTTAAGGAAACACATTTCTAACTAAATAATTTGGATTTTCGGTATATTGTTTTGAATTTCCATTAAATGGTATTCCATTTTATGATTGATTATTTGTAAATAATTTTTACCATATTATTCCTATATGTTTTTACAATAGAGGATTTTTTAAATATTCTAAATGATTTCTCGCATTGGATCATGGTATTTTATTATTTTACTTAATTTCTAATGTAACGTTTTTGATTACAAGTGTTTGTGAAATTTAATATATGTATTGGTGAATTGTATTTAAAATACAAAGTTTATTATAATATCTTATGGTCTCAATGTTAATGAAGATGTAGTATTGAAAAGATTCATTGATAATGAATAGGGTGTTGTAGAATATTTAATTAATTTAAAGGAAATTACGATTCTTTTATAAATAGATTTAAAATATTGTATTACATGGTTTCATTTTAATTTTTTTATGAATGTTTCTCCATGTTTTTATATTAAACATTTTTTTAAATAGATAATTAAAAAAGGTGAAAATCAATTATAATTATGATATAATTTTAATATAAATGACCAAAAAACAAATCAAAATGATACATTTATGAAATATATGTGTCCTTCTAATGATTCCGTTATTTTTATCTTCTAATATAATTTTGTTTCTATAAGTGAGAAATTGTATATCATTATAATATTTATTGATTCTTATTTATGTGAATTGGGGTTATTTTTTTGAGGGTATTGGAGTTTATTAGTGAGATCAATTTGTTTCATTTTTTTATTAATCACATTATGATTTTATGTATTGATTGTATCCTAACCAACATTTGTTTTTTCCCATGGTAATATAAAGAAAATATATAAATCCTCACATGAGAACATGACCTAGTGTATATATGATACTGATTAGAAAATTTCCACTATTATATGGAATGATTTCTAAATATATATATTTTATGTACCATGGTAGCTTATAAACTCTTGGGATGTATTATAGATATTTTCTAGGACATTGAGGCTTCTAATATGTCGACATATTATTTTATGCTAGCATATGGTTCCAGTTTCAATTTCAGGTCTATATTACTAGAGTCCTTGGGGGTTTCCCATTATTCCTTATTGACGTTGATGATTTTCTATAGGATTCCATTATATTTGTTTTATTGTATCCATTATATTATTATTTTATTTCTTAGTAACATTACATATGATATATGTTTTCTTATATTGACACCATTGTTCCAACATGTTCTTAATTTTTTTTTTATTTTTTAATGGCTGTAGAATACATTTAAATTTGTTTATAATATGATTTGTATACTATTATTTTAAAAGGAAAATATATTTGTATTTCATAAATTGTAACTTTATAAATATTTGGAGAATGTGGAAATATATTTGATCTTTATTCATGAATTCGATAACGAATACCATTTTCAAGGATTACATGTTTTATGGTAAAATGGTTTCAATTCCCTACTCGATTACTCTAAGAAGGGGGATTTTTTCTGAAATGTTATTCATTATTTGTTATTTTTTTATTATCACCTCATTTGAAAAACAATTTGTTAAATAATTGAAATTAGTTTGATTGAAATGGATTTTAAAATGATGTAGAAAAAGAATACTTAGTGAAATCCAACTGCATTGGCTTATCTCAAACCCTATATGCATTGGGCGTATATTTACCTCATATAATTTAATTCAGGTTCTAAGGTTTTGGTAACCATAATCGTTGGTATTCAATTTTTCTATTATTTGGTAGTCTTTTTGTGGGGTGAGTGACTATGGGTCACCTAAAGATGGTTGGTTTTGAATCAATATTGGTATTATTTTCTCTTTGGGTGGTTATGTATTGGCCCTGCTGGACTGTATCATTATTTTTCTTGTTTTTATATGTGTTTTTTCATTTATGTTTTTTTATGAATTCAAATTGTTATCATTAACTATTATAATTATTTTATTTTTCCATTGTGTTTATTTTTTCCTCAGTATTGAGACAATTATTATTATGCATTGTCCTATGATATACAGATTTTTCATTCAATATTCTAGGTAAATTTATTATTTCCCATTTTATTGTTATTTCATGGTGAAATCAATCCGAAGATTATATTCTTGATAACTAGATAGGTGTTTCGAGTTCATAGGTATTGAGAACTCTCTTACATGCCAGTAGTGAATAGGGTTGGGTGATGTGTCACACAATATCAATATGATTTTTTGCAATGGTATCCAATCCCTAGATATTATGATGACCTATGTTATTAAAGATAACTATATTATTTTGGAATTATGGTTACATTGATATATGAATTTTGGGACTCAAGTGGTAGGTATAGGGGACATCGTACCAAAACATGCTTGACATGATCCTTGAGTTGACCATAATTATGAGGATTTTAATATTTAATTTGAATTTTATTCTGATATTTTTTTTTATATAATTATATATTTATCTCCAATTAGTATAATAATAAATTTTTGACTTCTACTAACAATTTTGAGGTGATAATCTAGTAATAATAAAAAATACTTGGTTAGATTGATCAATCTAAAAAACAATATGGACCTCAAAAAAATGTATTTGTAAACCATTTGAGAGAATGATAAATGTTTATGGTATAGTCTTATATCTCATACATCCACAATTCTCATAATTCTATATTGACGATGTATTTTTTGTTTTAGATTCAATGGATTTAGAATAGACTCTAATATTGTTTATCCTTTGGTGAGGTGAAATGTGGGTGCTTTTATATTGAATTTATGTTATCAAAATATGTTCATATTGAGGAGATGTTCCATGATTGGTTTTTCTCATTTTTAAAAAATAATGTTTTTAAACTATTTTTTTATTGAATAAAGGTTCCTATGGTGTTGTTTTTATTGAAAACAAATTTTTTTATTCTATAAATATTACGTTAGTTATTTTGAAAATGTTGCAGAATTAGATGATCTTTCTATTTGATTTTTATTTAGAATATTTATTTTACAAAAATTATGTGGAAAATTTTGATATATTTTTGTTCTAAAAATTTTGAGTTGCTATTTATTTTGTAAGAGATGCTGGATTTTAGATGAATGTTTTCAAAGTGTTTTCTTGTATTTTAAAATTGGGAAGTTTTTTCTAGAATGGTGTAAGAATTGATGTAAATGCATTAAATTGATTATGGGTTTTCATGGAAAAAACAATTAAATAAAAGGGATATATTTGAGAGATTTTGTTTGTTAATGGATCTCATTAGCTATTTTCAATATAAAAAGAAACTTTGAGATGTTTAGGTGCGGTTTTATTTTAACATTTTTATTTATTTAAGGAATGTATGTGTTTTTGTGGAATAAGTTTTTATAATCATTATAATGTTGTTATTGAATTGAAAAATAATTTATATGTGTTTTATAGCTTATGTAACACATTCAAAAAAGAGGGTTGTGTTGTATTAAAAACAATGAATGGTTTTTAAATGTATTATTATGGATACTAATGATTAGGTTTATGGTTTAAAGAAGATGAAATTTTTTAATGATGTAATGTTGTATGTTTTCCATTGGTGAATTTAGTTTATTGGTTTTATCCATTTGGGTTTATTGAGAATATTTGGTTGGGTTTCTAATACAATAATGGGGTATATTCATATTCTATTCATCTTTGTTGTTCCTCCTTCAGAGTCTTCAGAAAATAATTAAAGTATGTTTATGAGGATGAGCCATATGGAGAATCATTGCATCAACCATTATTAGATTTTTGGGTTGTTGAGTCCTCCCATACAATATATAGAGTGGTGGAGCTGAAAAAATTGAATTCATTACTTCATGACTCACAATCCTTCCTTCTATAATGACAATGATACTCATCAATCTGGAAACTTGATTCATTGTTTTATTAAATCCAATAAATTGAATTACCATGATTAGTTTGGTTGATTATTGATTTTGGGAGGGTTCTCAGTGAGTATAGAGTGGGTTGATGAAATTGAGTGGTTTCCATTAGAATCCTTATTTGATGCTTTTGAGGCCCCTTATTTTTGGGGGCATGATAATATTGGTCATTCATAGTTGTTAGTGATTCATCATATACCTTGAAGATGTTTTGAGACACATGATCTGGTTTGGTTTTGATATTTTTGAAATGGAAAATCCATGACTGTTGGTTTTGGAAATCGTGGATGGATGTAGAACTAGACTATATTATTCAATTTTAGGTGTTGGTTATGAACATATTTGGTTCAACATGATATGGTATTATAGGTATAAGGACATATAAATTCCCATCTACATAAATTTTTTCCCATGGTTAAAGGCTCTGTTATTTCTTATTGACACATAATTTTGATTGAATAATATTTTCACATTCTAGTGATGATAAAATTACACATAGGCATCTTAAAGAACCCAAAAAACAATATAATGAATGAAATCAAATTTTTGCATATCAAGGACATAGAGGTTTCTTAAGAGACCCTAACTTCCTACATCAAGAGGAAAATCTTTGAGCTAGTCTGTACTCTCTGATCATATACCCAAAAGTGTATTTATCATCATGATGCCACAAGAGTACTCAACATGACGTCTGAGACTCTCTAATAAGTATCAAATAAGGATGAAATTATATATATATGCTAATCAAATAGTACCTCAAACAGTAGATGGAACATCATCCTTCTCCTATGTTATAGGTGGAACTGAGTAGATATGGCATGATCCCTAACCCTACTCTACATCATGATTACTCGGTGTTATTTTTATCTTCAGGAGTTGTACATTTGAAGCATGGATTCCATGGAGATGACCTCCTCCTATACCTGTATAGTTGGTATTACTCTAGCTACCTACTTGAAGAGGTGTCCATGAACATAATTCTGAAGGTGGAGCTATCATGGATCCTCTCCTTCTCAATATAGATGGGAAATTCTTGAAAAAATGTTATATATATCCCAATATACCACAACATTAGAATTCAATGAGGTTACTAGGAAACTTGGGACATTTATAAAAATATTTACACACTAATAACACACCACATAACCATATATGGGTGTCAAATGACTGAGAACGATAATGCATGATGTCACAAAGCACTGCTTCCAACCACTAGTATACCCCCCTAGTTCGTTTGGGTACTGAACTACCATAGCTCATATTGTCTACTTCATTCAGGTTTTATTTGTGATAAGGGCTTGTATCATTATATATGATATGGTATTAAACCAGAAATTGTTTACTAGAGAATGGATATGACTCCTCAAACCATCCTAAAAACATCTCATTTTCACTAGGTAATTAGTAGTATATATTGGAGTGATGAACTAAGGATATATAAAACAAGATAAATAGTACATGTCTATCATTGGACCCTGTGGAAGGTTCAACAATTCCCATGAATGATCACAACTTGGAGTCTCAAGGATGGAATAATCAAAGAAGCCCTATTGGATGTCCCTCCATGTCTCTTCCTGATAGTAACCATATTGATTCAATATATCTAACCAATGTTTCATAGAGACTCTAAATATGTAGGTGGAGATTTTCAATATCAAATGGGGATGTATCTCTATATTTTTAAATATAGACATGATCATTCAATACATAACACTACAGCCTGTGGTATTCCATACCTTGAAAATATAGTTGTATTTTTCTACAGTATCTCCATAGTGCACCCTCAAATATGGGTGGAAGTGCATAGATCTCCCTTATGTATCTATATATGCCAAATGAAATCTCCTCTAAACTGGGAAACAAAACACATTCTCAGAATAGGAAGAAGTGAAAATACAATAGGTATAGCTATAAGATCATAACCTACCACCTCTTGGGTATGTTCATCACCTACCTCTTGGCATTCAACATGAGGATTTCATGGTGGAATTTCCTTAAAATTAAAATACACAGGAAATATATAGGATTCAATCATGTCATAATAAACAGATACAAAACTAGACTAGGTATAAAGACTACATTCATGCCCTTGTTCCTACTCAATGAGTTTTTTATGGGTAATAGAATCATTTATATGGAAAATTATAGATGCTACAATAACCAACTACTATGGTTGGGACTATAACAAGATCCATGTTTTTAATTATAAATTTACATTCTTAATTAATTTTAAATTAAATTTATATTGTTCAACAAATTGGATCCCCACATCCAATTAATAAGTGACCACACGACTTATGAACTAAAATTTGGTGCCCAATCAATCCATACTATTTCACATTCTAGTCCATGTGACCAGTGGTCCATGAATAATGGTGACATATTTCGATATTGTGGGTGTCTACGATAACCAATGAAATAATATATGTTAGTTTATATTAGAAACCATAACAATCAACATGTTTTTTCTCCATCATCGTAAATAATCAATAACTTATGAAAACTCTATTTACAATAGTCAAGGCATTCATTTCAATCAAATTAAATGATATCTATAAAGTCCTCTTATATAGCATGGCATATGTGAGATATGTGAATTTCCTATAGGGTGACTAAAATAATTTAGGTTCAATTCTTTTTTTTCCCTCATCTAATTTGGAAAAGGATATAAGATAAATCTTAATTTAATCAATTATAATATCAAAATTTTAAATCAACACCCAATGGGGGAATCAAAAAAAAATTAATAAGAAAAATTCATAAAATATCAATTTTAATTCAAGGTAATTTGGATTCTCTCTGTACACAGGTTAACTACATCTACGAAAGAATCATTAGAAAATTCCATAACCATTATAACATCCTATATATTGTCTCCAAATATTAATGCATGAAATGAGACTCCTATAAAACATTACGATTTCTCAGACCCGGGTTCAAATCAGTAGTACCTCGATCCTAGTTGGCCACATGGACTAAAGCACAACTACCTAAATTCCAAAGGTTTTTGACTAGAAATGAGGGCCATGGGAGTGTCTGTGGAGAGACAATTCACTAATTACCATATTAGAACAATGGAACAATCAACACCAAAATTATTGGAATCTGTATAACAAGTAATATGTTGTAGAAAAATATTAAAATAACCAAAAAACATATATATAATAATACCATAATCATAAACTAAAGGATGTTATTATTTTTCATGTGTCCATAAATCTTTAAAATATGGTTACCACTAATAGGTATAAGTACTATCAAAAATGTAAAAATTCATGAAAGTCAGTCAAGAATCCTGATCTCATGTTCGATATTCTTATACAATAATTATCCTTTGTAAATAAATAATTAATGCATCTATAACATGATGATTACCCTTATATACATCTACAAGTATGTAGTCTGTCTAGGTACCCAACGACAGCCAAATAAATGTGTGAGATAAAATCCCAGTAGGTTACCAACCAAAGAACTAAAGTAATATATAATTCATAGAATATCGAACTGTGTGGATAAAATAAGGAAAGGGTTAAATAAAAGATGTAAATGGGCTGGGTCTGGTTCTAGAAATGAAACCCGACTGAGACAACCATCATCAACCCATGCCAAAATAACTCTAAATTGTATAGAGGGTTTTAATTTTTGGTATCAAATTAGCATCACAAGGTAATTTATTACTAGTATCACATTTATAATGGATTCCATGCCCAGTATTATATTAGTACAAAAAGGAGTTACATCTCCATAATCACGAGGGACACCAATCCAATATCACAAGGGATTTTATTACCATATATTATCACATTCATAATGGGTGCTATGAAAAGGTTCATATTAGTATCATAAGGGAATTCATTCCCATAATCACAAGTGATTCCATATAGTGACCCTCACTTTTCATATGGTAACATTACATCACTTTTGTTAAATACATAATAAATTACACAAAATAGATTCCCAATTACCATATTAGTCTAGTACCGTTGGAAACATGTAATCATAAACATTGTACATAATTGAGGTAAATTATCTCTCAATTGGTTCTTAGTAATCATAACCCTTCATAGACACATACCTCATAATACATAACTTTATATCACGGGGAAGGAAACATAAATATGGGTGAGATCAGATGCTCTATAATGGTAAAGAAGGGAAATATGTTAGCATAATCATGAGAATAAGGGTATGAGAATGTCTTCAAAAATATAGAAGATTTTACCCTGCATATCAAAGATCATAAACATAAATAATATAATATAGTTTTTTAGTAAATAGAACATGAATCATTTTGAAATCAAGGGCAAAATCCATGAATGAATTATATATGAATAAAACATGGAATTATTTCATAAACATAAAAATGTAATATTATTTCATATATGTCATGATGCCATGCTAGAACTTATCCAGAAACATCATGGGGAAAACACCTTTTAGCTACGAAACACCATCATCCCCACTCATAGTCCATTCTTTGTAAGGGCGAGGTTTCCCTATCTTCCCATAGTGGATCAGGTTTCCTCATATTCACATAGTGGATTAGGTTTCACCTTATTCCCATTGTGGATCATGTTTTACCATCTTCAATCTTTATTGAGACAATACCTACTAGGTGGCACACACCACCATCCACAGTGATAGTCATTTCTTCGTAATGGATCAGGTTTCCCCATCTTTCCATAGTGGACCAAGCACATCAACAAGATTCTAATCATTATCTCATGAGATATAAACCTTTTACCAATTAATTAGAGGGATATATCAGACCTACTAATCTAATAAGGAAATCATAAATACATGTGAAAAAAAATCCTAAATCAATGATATATTAATCCATAAAATGAAATTGGTATCATAATCATGTAATCATATCTTAAACATAGGAAAAAGAGATAGGTTTCATAATCATTTAATCAAGTACATAACATATGAAAATAAGTAATTTTAAAACAAATATAACCCATGAAGAGGAAAAAGGATTCATAAACAAGAATCCTGTAAACGAGAAATGAGTTTCATAAACACCATGAAATAAAAACATAAACCATTCAATGGAATTATTGGAATATTTGGATCATTTCCCCATAATGTCATATGTAGCCCCAATGAATTTCATATTAGAATGGAAATAGTTTGGAAATATATTTAAAAAATTTCCCAGTAAAATTTCTATTCTTCATTGAAAATTTATTTTTAAATCATAAAAAAATTTTAAACCATTTTCTATTAATATAAATTTTAATCATTAATTTTTGAATTTATTGATTTTGAAAACCTTTTTCGATTGATAACATATTAATGATGCTTTAAAACATATTGAAAAAAAATTATAATAAAATATTTTGAACCCATATAAACAAATTCTGAAAGCCAAAAAATTTAAAAAATAATTATTCATAGAAAATAATAAAAAAGATCATTTTTTAAAATACTTCTGAAAACATTATTTTTATTGTTCCTAACATTTGTCTCATAGAATCAAAAATTGAGAAAAAAATACTTTACCAATTTGGTACCATTTGAAACATAAAACCCATGAAATAATGGTCATAAATATGATATGTAAACACATAAAAATTTATTGATAAAAATAATTTAATATATTTAGGGTAATTATATACATCACATAAAATAAATGACAGATGAATAATGAATAAATATCACAGGAACAAAAGTGAGACTATAAATCCCCTTACCTTATTTCATGAATACATTTTTTACTCATTCAAAACTCTGGTATAATAAATATATGTAACACCCCAAGCATCCTTGGTACGCTTCTCTTTGAATAATAGAGCAGCGTGTGTTGTACGAAACCTCGAGTTCTCACACACCGCGACCAATCAAAGTAGGTATTATGAATTGTAATACCCACTTGTTGAAATTATATAAATTTAATATTTCAAAATGTACTTCATTTTTGGATTTGGAATATCAAAATTAGCCTATGTTGAATTTTTGTTATTTTTACGAGAACATCCAATTTTCGATAAATAGTGAAAAATACATAAAAACATATTTTTTAATCAAAATAATTTATACTAATAAATTATAATATTGGGTGGTTTTAAAATATAATTAGAATACTGGTTTAAAATTTTATCGAATGGTGGCCATTAGAATTTATTTCACTTTGAAATTGGACATAAACAATTGTCAATCTTTTGATTGATATTTTTTCTTATAAATATGCTATTTTTTTTGAGAAAGGGAATTAATTATAAAATTAATTAATTCAATTTATATGTTTGAAATTTTGTAAAATAGACATCATTTTTGAATTCTGAATATCAATTATAGCTTAGGGTGGATTTTTGGTATTCTTCTGAAAAACTTCAATTTTTGATTAATAGTAAAACCACTAAGTGGTAGTTAAAAAAATTGATTCTTTTGTTTAAATGAAACATAACAGCTTCTATTAATTTAATTTAAAAAATCTGACATACATGGTTTTCATTAGTATGTAAATTGTGGTTCAATTAGATGAAAATAAGTTTTGGTGAATAGAATCTTTTGAGTTTTATTAGCCATGATTAGAGGTAATTAGGATAATTTAAGGAAAAAATAATGTTATAATAATTTGAAATTACCTTGACACAATCCCTACTCTTATTGGATGACTCATGGCTGACCAAAGCAATCCATGGTTCAATTTGTGGGACCACATGGAGCCACATGGGTAAGATATTGACATTATTAACTTTTATTTAATGTAAAAATAAAAATGTCACAAACATATATCGTTTTACTAAAACATTTTTTACATAATGTTATACAAGTTATATTTTCGAATATAAATATCCATTGGAAATATAGAACGATTTCTTACATCATTGAAATTATTTTATAATTTTTAGACATTAAATAAATAAATATATTTATGACACCATGATGAGGCGGCGATTACCTCATTAAGAATGATTTAAATATAATGAAAAGATAAGGTAAAATATAAGTCATACAATTGTATAAATACTATTGGATGGGATTATTTAGAACCCGTGTAACCATATCCTCTAAATATATCATTGTGGGACCTTTAAAATCCAAAAAACATTTCATAATAATGTAACATTTCAATCATTTCAAAAGAGCCCCTCCTCTCCTCTTATAAAAGGCCCCCACCTCTACCACATTATTCACACCTCCAAATAGATTTTTCTCGGCCAACCTCTTCCCAAATACTCACTCAACATCCCTCTCTTACTCCTAGAAGTTTCACATTGCGGTGAAGTCTTCCCATGGAAGCCTTTGGATAAAATCAAAAAGAGTTACCCGATTTTCAGGTAATGTATTCTCTTATATTCTTTTGTTTTATTTTACATCTCCAACCCTGTAACTCCTTTTAATTCCATTATTTTTATACAAAAACAGTATATTAAATATACTAGGATGTTGTATGTGAAGGATTTGATTTACAATTACACACACCTTCATCTAATGTTTAATGAACTTACTGTTTCTGTGAGTGGAAAATTACTACCTCATGAAATAATGATTGTTAAATCTTCTTTTAACACATTTCATGGTGGACATTAAGTTGTAAATACATTTAAATATGATATATATTATTTTTATGTTTTACTTATGATTGTTTATATTTTATTTATGGCATACCTTTATTATTTCTATTATGGGTAAATGTGATAATTTCATTTTAGGAAATGCGGACTACCACCCCCTCAAAGTTATTTGAATTGTTAATTCCATATGTGGGATGTATAAAGGATGGAGTAAATGATATAATATAAGATAGTATATTGGAATTATAATATACCTTTATATCATTATGAGTTCATTCTATTAAATATGAAATAGAAATGAAAGTAGCGTTAATGCGTACGTACGACTTACTGTCTCCATGAATGATGCATTTCATTTCATACCTCTAAATGTTTTGTAATATTATAAATGAATTTATATACTGGATATATATGATATATATTATATATAGATCGTGAATATAATTTGTTAGATAATGGATATTTTACTACATGAAAAACTTGTAATTATAAGAAGTTTATTTTTGACTCAAGTACCAAAGATCGAAAAAACTACCATTATTAACTTAAATAATTACATAATGTTCATAACATTGAAATAAGGTATATAAAAGGAAACATTCACTTGAAAAAGGTTCTTAAGAAATTAGAAATTAACTCTTGTTAATTATTCATGAGGATAAAGAACGATCGAGTCAAGTCAGACACGAGGCAAGGGACTTCGTCTCATTCTCCTTTC
Organism: Viscum album; assembly: GCA_963277665.1. NCBI lineage: Eukaryota > Viridiplantae > Streptophyta > Magnoliopsida > Santalales > Viscaceae > Viscum > Viscum album. Next base: position 784,870,757 of record OY728151.1, read on the forward strand.
ATTGAGGCATATTTTGTTTTATAGACAACATTCCTTTATAAGGTGTAAAAACAACATTGACTTTTACTTTTATTTAAAATTGATCTTTTTATACAAAGGGTTTTTACTAAATGAAAAAAGGAATTTTTTTTCTTACGTATGCGGTGACAACGACTTCTCCGCAGCCGTGACCATTATTTGAGTTTCATCTTCCTGTACAAGGAATAACTTTTTTTAATGAAAAATAAATACCATGTTTTACTTTTCATTTATTTTGGTATTGAAAATGGTATTGATAATGTTTTTGTTATATCAATGTGTTTTATTGATATCTTGTGATTGAAATGTGGTTATTTTATGTTTCTATTATGCATGTTTTATGTGATATGATTATTTTATTGTTTATGATATATTTAAAACTTTTCATTAAAAGAATACATTGGACATAATAAGTGATGGGTGGAGCCTTATATAGCTCCTTGATGCATAGGTAGAACTCATGAGACAAACTAGTGTCTTGGCATAAGGCCTTGATAAAATCTTATTTGTAGTCTTGGAACAAGGCTATGACTATGTGGTTATGAAAGTCTGGCATGATGCACTCCATCATTATGAATTTTGTCATTGATATTTCATGTGATTATTCAACTAGTAGAATATCAATTTGAATAAGTAAATGGAATTATTTAATTTTATTATTTCCATATTATGTTGAAGTTAAAGTTTAAAAGGCTTTTGTTTTAGTTATACATTTCCTTAAATGTTTATGTTTATTTTTGAAAGTTTTCTCTATATTGTTATCCATACCGAGCATCTGAGGTCACCCTTTTCTATGTTTTTTCCTAGGATGTGAAGAAATATTTTATGACTGACCTGCAGAGATATTCTGAAGGAGAAATGAGTGTGGAATATGGAGACTATGTTCTTGTATTTTTTTACTTTAGGATGTAATGTAACATTTATGAATTTATCTAGTGTTTCAAAGGCTACTAAAATAATCGGTCTTTCGAGACTTGATCTTTTGTGATCATGCCAATGTTACGTAATAATGCACCGACTCTGGGTAACTGGTGTTGGGGCGTTATAATAAAAGATTATTATCAATATTGTATTTTACAATAGTCTTATATATAATAAAATATATGGTTTGATTGTGGCTTCACATTACCCTCTTCTTAGAAATTCCAATTTATGATTTTTGCTTCAGGAAATATCCGCTTTGTTTTTCACATGTCTTAATTTGTTATATTTTTTTCCGAATAATTATTTCATGATTTCAATAATCTAAATTATTATATAAATATAATTTATATTAAGTATATATATATTTATAATAACCTAGAGAATATTGAAATATTAAGTGCAATACAATGTTCATGGAGATGATAGGAAGTACATATGCTTGAATATTGTTTCCGTTTTTTTCATATTTAATGATTGATAATAAATGTAATATATATATATATTATCATTAAATTAGAATTATTATATAATATATAGTATATCTATTAACTAAATTCATGATTAATACATTAGGTGTAGTGTGTGAAAGAATATCATTGTTTTGAAGAGGTGGTAGTCGACTCCTACCATAACAAAATTATCGTATTCACAAAAAAATGAAAAGTATTAAGGTATGTGTTATATAAATATTCCTGAAGAAAAAATAAATCATATCAATCATATTAAAATAGATTTATCATCATAATCCCACACCATGAGAGGAGTTAAAGTAAAAAATGAACAACATTATTTCGTGAGGGCAGTTCACTGTACACCATAATGGTATGTTCTATACACATTAGACGGATGTTTTTAAACATATAGGTTGGTCCCATATCATGAAAACATATTAGTATATTTATTATTATGAGGAAATTATGTAATAATGGAATAAGAATAATTGATGTATTAAATAATGAAAATAAATGATATGATCTTGGGGAAGGATGATACATATTCTTTGGGCGATCCCTCTTGGTTTGCAACAAAGAGATTATTTGGATGGATTTATTCCCAAGGGGAGGAATCAATGATTAAGGGAGGGATGTTTTTATGTAAATTCGGTAGATCATGTACAAACATAAGTTGATTTATAGGTTTGAATATAGGGTAGAATTTGTGGCTTTTTTAAATGGAGGGAGGGGACACACTTGGATTTTTTGAATACATGCTACGTGTACACATGTTTTTACCAAAAAAGTAATAAAAAACCAAAAAAATCAATAATTTAATTTATGGATGAAATATGACATTATTAAAGGTTTGGTACTAGTTTCATCATCATCTTGGCCTTTAATTGTTTTTGGTTTAGTCAATTTTAATGGGTAATATTACCTTAATTTCCACAATTAAATATAATCACATTCACTAAATTTTGTTTGTAAATATTTAAGTTGATATTATGATAATATAAATTTTATACTGATTAAAACCATGTATGTCTTTTTTTTAAAATGTATTTCACATATGCATAAAAATTATTTTTACAACTAATCTCATTGACATGGCGGGAAAGACGGTTTTTAAACAGAGAATGTTCAATTTTTCATTAAGATTTTCCTTATAAATTCATTATATAAATGGTTTAAATGACCTAAATTGGATAAATTGATGTATAATTGACCTATTTTTTACTTCAAATCAAATATATAAATATAATTTAACTATATAAATAAATAATATGAATAAATAGTTTTGAATTAAAATGTAGTATTTTTCATTATGCACCTAGAAATGATGTTTCTCAGAAAAACCCCCAAAATTCACACTATGATAATATTGACATTCAAAATTAAAAAATGTTTTTTTTAATTCTATTTCTAAAGGTTCCTAAATTTAATTTTATTTTCTTCACATAATGTCATAAAAAATTTTCTTTTAAGAGAATAGTATTTTCAAACATATTATGAATTTTATAAATATTCTTTGTCTTATTATCATAAAGTTTCATTTATATAAAACCCTTATAAATAATATTATAAATGTACTTATTACTAATCATATTACTATGAATAACTACTATATTTTTACTATGTCGTTTAGATAATTATTTCAATAAAATGATGTTTTGTAGAAACTCGGTGTGATGTGAAATTCCAGTCCATTTGGTGTTGAATATATTGAATTTTTAACATAGTATACTGTTTAATTAACAACATTAAGGAAAATTAATTTATTTGAAAAAATTATTTCACAGAAACATAGGGTGTTAAATGTTACCCCTCTTAAAAATAATTTCTCCCTTTAAATTCATCATTATGATACAAACAAATGAGGAAAATTTTGCATCATGATATCCGCATGTTCCCAGGTAACTTTATCTAACTTGTGATTTCACCACAAAAAATTGACTAGGTTAGTACCATTTTTTATAAAACATCCTCTATACAATCCGGAATTTCATTTGGTTATTTCTCATAAGAATGATCCTTCTCCAATGATCTGACCTCTGAGTTTAGTGCATATTAAGGGGAATATAAGTACTTCTTTAAGAGAGCTACATGGATCACATCATGTTCTTTAGTTTTATTTTTCTACAATTTCGAAAAGACATGATTCGCTTTTGATATGATCAATAATATCAAAGGGACCGATATACCTAGGTCTTAATTTCTATTTCATCCCAAACATCATAAACTTCTTACATGAAGAGGTTTATATAAACACCTTCTCACAAACATCAAATTAAATATCACACTGATAGTTATTAGCATTACTTTCTTATCATCATTGTCATCCTTGATACATTTCTAACTGGTTCTATACCTCTCAGTCATTTGTTCCACAGTCTCATGTCCCATTGTCATTATTTTCCAAACTTATACACAGCGCATTGGAGATCCACATTTCTCCCATTATATGGATTCATTAATATAGATCATAATTATTGAGTTGAAGCTATTTTTGTATGAAAACTCAACTTGAGGACGTTTTTTATCTCTACCACCTTTGAAATCCAATGAATTAGATCTCAGCACATCCAAAGGGGATTGAATTGTTCTTTCAGACTAACCATCTATTTGAGGATAATAAGAAGTGATAAAACTCAATTATGTATCATGTGCTTATTGAAGGAATCATCAAAACATTATGGAAAACATCAAATACCGATCAGATATATTAGAATGTAGTACTATTGAAACCTTGAAAATTCTATAATGTTTATTCTATAATTCTTGCCTGGAGAAAATTATTCTTTGATTTTGATGATTTTTGAAAACTTAGTAAGGTGGTCGACTAACACCTATATATCATTAATCCCTTTAGAAATTTTGGGGAGACTAATAAAAAAATCCATATTTATGTTCTTCCATTTCCATTATAGTATGTGTAATGGATGAAACAACACGTTAGAAGTTTGTCTTTCATCCTTACCTAGTTGGAATACCTACACTTGAGATATAAACTCAATGTTATCCTTCTTCATTCCATCCCACAAATAATTTTATTTCAATTATCTATATACATTCTTACTTCTAGGATGAATAGATAATAAAGAACTATGAAATTCCTCTAATATATTTTTTTTCAAATCCTGTATTGATGGAAGAGATATGAGGTTCGTAATCCTTATCATGTTATCCTTATCAATGTTAAACGTAGGAAAATTTCTATTATTTATTTGTTATTATACTTATAAATTCTATGACACATTAACCCTCACATGGATAGAGTTTTGGACATTCTACTAAGGAATAAATTATTTCTCGAATTCCTTTAATATTTATATTTCTATCCCATCAAAATAAAAAAATATCAGATTTTTTATCCTCATCATGGATAATCTTGCATGATCCTTTCGACTCAACGTAATGATGACCTTGTTCTCTTTCCCAAGATGATAATGTATTGATCATTTATAATCCCTTCTCTTCATTAAACATATTCTCTGGTTCATGTTCTAATCATTATATATGGATATAAATTTTATACTTTTAAAATCATTACACTATCAAACTTTCCTACATAAAGATATTGTTTCCATATCTTTAATGAAAAAATTTCCTCTCCTAACTACAAATCATAAGTTGGGAAATATCTGTAATGGTTTTTCAATTATCATGATTCATAAGTGTGAAACAATGTTATTCTTCAAAATAACACATCCCAATACATTATGATATGAATCACTATAGATTACAGGACCTTCTCCAATACTAGGTAATGTTAGCACATGATCCATGAACAACCATACATTTAGTTCCCTGAAATTTTCTGCACATTAATTTTTTCAAAGGAACATGGATTTCTTCATAGATTTCATGGTACAATGAATATATAGTAGTGATATATTATCAAAAAAACACCTAAAGTTTTAAAATAATCCATGGAAAATATAGATCTTAGTCCATGTGAATGGTCTAGGACAAAAATAAATTTCTTTTATCATTATGGATCTACTACTCTAACATCTCTATAGATTTTGTGGCCCAAAAATTACACAACATTTAATCCAACATTCACACAGAGTAATTTTGCATATATTTTTTCATTTCTCACATTCCTAATAAAAATTATAAACTTGTATTCATTTTACTTCATGTTATTTAAATAGGTAATAATATCATCTATAAAGACTACCACAAAAAGATTTAGGTAATCACTAAGTAATATACTAATAAAATACATTAATAAAACTAGAAAATTAGTAAGAATAAATGTAATAACATTATTATCATAGATTTCATACCTTGTATGTAATTTCAATTTCTGTATATCCTCTTTCTTAACCATCAATTGATGATATTCAAAACAATGTTGAAATCTTGTAAAATTATTTAGCTCCCCACAATTATTAAAAAAATTAATTATTATAGGGTTTGAGATACATTAAAATTAATTGTTATCATGTTCAAATCCTGATAGTTAATGAATAGTTACATTGATCCCTATTTGTTTTTTAAAAAGAGGTCAGGTTCATCCCATGGTGTCACATTTGGTTGAATGAATCCATTATCTTTGATATCATGGTGTCCCTTTGTGAATTCGTACAACTCAATTAGGTCCATAATATATGGATAATTTTAAATTTGGGTGGAACCATGTATATGTTCTATAGAGAACTCAACATCAAGTTTTGGTGATAGGATTTTCAATGCTTCTAAGAACACATCAACACATTCCTAAACAATCTGTAAATCGTCGATGTCCTGTTTCTCCCCATAAATTTAAAACATGAACACGTTCAAAATCAAAATTAAGACCCATAAAATGAATGTAATATCCATAGGAATTTCATTTTTATCATCACATTGATATAAAATCATTGGATGGTTTAAAATATCAAATGTAACTTCCTTTCATCAATTCTTATTGTGGGATTTATGAATATAAATCCAATCCATGCCTAATAAGATATAAAATTCATCCCTGGGAAGAATGAAAAGAATTATATGATGTGTGCTCCCACTAAAATAAACTTGAGTGAAATCATAGACATTATATGCAATCTGCATACCATTAATGGGTTTCACTGCTAATTCTGAATCTAATAATTTATGTGGAATTATAATAACATTAGAATATTATTTAGATATGAAAGAGTGGTTCGATAAAAAAATTAATAATATATTAGTAGTTATAGAGAAGCAAATAAATATACCTTCTACCATGTCATTATCAAACTACTCATAAAAAATATAGATCTTGTGAGATTTCACCTTGTCCCTTTATTTAATAGGTTTCTAACACTGATCATCACAACCAACCCATTGGTTTGGGAACTGGTTAGTATAATACCCATCCTACATACACATAAATCATTGGAGTATTGGAGGTGATTTCTATGTATATTTTCCTATATTTGTATCATTAGATAACATCTTCCCATTGGTTCTCTAATCAACTAAACAATGGACATCCATTTCACACTAAAAACACATATCATACCCCATAAGAGAATTCACTCTATACATAATTCAACACATAGAGTGTAAAGGAAGGTTAATCTTATTCTCTATATGGTTTTAAAATTTTCTATTGATCTCCATCATACTTTCATGTTAAAAACTTGAGATTGATATGTAAATCCAACTACCACATCATCATTTATTGCACAATTCACAATATCTTCATATCTACTAAATTCTCATAAGGACCACCCCCTTCTGATAGGTAGAATGAAGCCACTGAAGAACATATCAACTTTACTTTTTTACATGGATGATAATTCCATAAGCATAACTCACATGTCTTGTGAAATTCTCCATGTAGGTTCCATCATATTCCTCATCCTTTTTCATTAACATTAGGAACTCATTTTCTATATTCGTACATAGAACCTGAGGAATGTAATTATTGAAGATAATGTTTTTAAAATCATACCAATCCATGAATTAAATTTCATTTTTTATCCTAAAATTATTGATTATAGTCCACCACTAGTATGCTTCACCTTCAAACTGATAATCAGCAAGAATGTATTTCTCAAGATATGAACACTAAATAGAAGAGAACATATTTTCAGTTGTACTAATCCTTGGTTCAAAAAAAAGTCTATCAACAAATTAGCTTATGTAAGAAAACTTTTCCCTCATAAAGGACAAAATAGAGTGTAGTTCCCTCCATTGTTCATTTGTAATATCAGCATGATTCATTTCATAATAAAACTGTGTGAGCATATCAGTGATGTTTTTAATTCTAGATCCCATATAATAAATATTTTTAAGAGAATAATCATTTCTTTTTTTATTACAATAACTATAATCCACGGTCCTTCAGGTTCTATTAATTGATTAAAAACAAAAAATCATATATTAAGAAATAATTTTCATAGTGAGGAACCACATAATAATGAAAAACCACTTATAGGATGTGTAAACTATTACACCATACATTATCGATGACACCCTATATTTAACCTAGGTTATTAATATCCATATTATTTTAAGTTCATTCTTAGTGGTTCATGTTGAGTTTGTGAATTCAAAATGCATATCCCCCAAGTGTGTCAAACCAGCTTCATAGTAAGGCCTGTTTTCATGTACTCGGTTATGCTGGATTCGGGATTGAAACACCATGATGGAGTTGTTACTCCTATGTAAATATATTCCTGATCGACATTCACATTTAGTAACTAGAAAGGGATGTATTTTTGTGAAACCAATGGCTATATCCTTCACCAAAACTCATGGACATTATCTGATACTTTTCATCATCCTTATACATATTCATAGGCATGTAATCAGGATTATAATAAATATTTATCGTAATATTTTTAAAATGTTAGATAAAATTTTTCTATGATACCAACAATAGTAGCCCGCTCTTTTCAAACATTAACATTACATCACTTCTTTGAAATAATCAATACATTACACCAAACAGACACCCAAAGACTGTATTTGTCATGTTCATTTGGAAACATGGAGACATAAACACTACCACATAACTATGGTGCATTATCTCCCACTCTGTTATTGATGATATTAACCCTTCTTATACACATCATACATAATACATATCTGCATATCCTAGGAATGGAATCTTAAAAATGGATGATCCCAGATGCTCAGTAAGGCTAAACAAGGGAGACATGGAAACATTAACACTATCTAAGGGTAATGATAAATTATTCATAACATTAAAATATCAAACCAAACTTATCAAATATCATTAATGTAAACCATGATATATAGATTTTCAATTCATAAGATATGAATCATAAGGAAATAATTAGAAAGATCAATGAAAGCATATCATATGAAAAGACGTGAAATTATTTCATACCCATAGACATGTAATATCATTCCATATAAGTTAGGACCAATTCCATGAACATATCAGGGCACTTAATGGGGACTACATCTACTAGACCGTACACACCGCTATACCTTTTCAGAGTACTTCCCTATTAAGGGATCAGGATTCCACATCTTCCTATAGTGAAGTATGTCTCCCCATCGTCCCTTAGTGGATCAGGTTTCCATATCTTCCTATAGTGGATCATGAATCTTCACCTTCTATATTCACGGTGAATACACCTAATGGGTGGGACACACCACCATCGTCAGCTGCTATCCTTTCCTTTTAAGATACCATGTTTCCCTATCTTCCCATAGTTGATCAATCTCATCAACTAAAATCCCATAAATTTCACATGAGATATAAACTATTAAAAAATGTATTGGAGAGAGATATAGGTCCCACCCATCTCATTATAAAATCATATATACATGTTCCAAAAACTCATAAACAATCATATCAGTACCCATGAAATTAAATGGGTATCATAAACATGTTATCATATTAGAACTAATGAATATAGAGACATTTTTCATAATCATTTTACCAAAATCATAACCATTAATGTAGGATGATTTCATAGACATTTGACCTGTTATGAAGAAATGTGTTTCCTAAACATGTAATAAATATAATCGAATCCAGTTTCACAAATACTGTGCCTTTATAAACATAAACTATTCAGATAAGGAAAATGAATAGAACAATGAGATCATTTCCCCAAAATGGTGTTTGTATCACCAACAGTAGTAATATAAGATGGAAAATAATTTTCAAATATATTTTGAAAAAAAGGATGAGGAAAATATCCTTTCCCCATTGAAAAACGATTTTTAAAAAATAAAACCTTTTGAAAACCATTTTATTTGAAAATAAATTGAAAATACATAAAGGATGATTAAAATCATTTTGAAAATTTTTCCCCTTGAATGATTTTAATAGAAGATTGAAGTCATTTTCAAATCCTTTTTATTTTAAAATACCTTGGAAACCTAAAAAATATTTTTAAAAGCCATAATAAATTTTCAAGTAATTTTTCCCATTTAAATGAGGTTAAAAGGCAATTTTTTAAAACATGTTTTCTAATGTTCCTAGAATGTGTCTCAAAGAACGAAAATTGAGACAAAATTCTTTTACTGATTTGGTAGCTTTTGAATCATAGACCCCATGAAAGAGAGATCATTTAATGTATACGTAAATTCCAATAAATTATTGGATAAAAATAGTATAATATATTCATATGATGTAAATACAACATGAAAAAATAAATAAGTTGTGAATAAATCGTAAGTCCTACAGAATCAAAGTGGGGATAGAAATACTCGTACCTTGTTTCTGGATCAATTCATACTCATAAGATACTAATATTGAATTTTATTTTAAATGTTTTATATAAACACATTGATATATCTAATACCATTTATATTTTGATTATAACTTCATATTACCAGATTATTTACAATTCTAAATTAAGGTTTCTCTTTGAGTAATATACAACTTGTTTTTACTATGCCTATTAATTTGTTATCTTTTTTAACCAAATAATTATATATTGATTTCCATAATGTAAAAAATGATATAAATATCCTGAATATTCTATATATAATTATTTATAATATTATATAGAATATATAAATATGAAGTGCTATACATCATTCCTAGAGACGATAGGTCATACGTATACAAGAATAATGTTTTCATTTTTTCATATTGTTCAAAATAATGTAAATGAAATATATAAATATATATATATATATATATATTATTTAAATTATCATTATTATGTCGTATATATCATATAAGTTCACTAAACACATCCTTAATATATTCCATGTACTATGCTAACAAACCACTTTTCTTTGAGGAGGCAGTAGTCCTCACATCCCCAAATTAAATTATTGTATTTACAAAAAATGAAACACATTAAGGTATTTGATAGCTAATAATTAAACAGGACTAAATTAATTATGTAAATAATATATATATATAAGAAAAAAAATATAGTTTCCATAATAATATCCAACCATGTGATGTGGTAAAATAAAAATTAACAACACCTTTTCTTGAGATAGTTGTTCACCATATAATAGAAAGGTAAGTTAGTTTCCCCTTAAATAAAAGTGTGTGTTATCGTAGGTACAAACATTATCATATGAAAATTTAAGTATATTGTTGATAATGAAGAAATTATTTATTTATGTAATAAGAAGCATTTAGGTAGTGGAGAAATGAAAATAAAGGAACAAATCTTGTGAAATGATGCAACATCTTATTTGGTAACACTTTATTGATTGCACTAAAGGGATTCTATGGTATACATTCTACCAAAATGAATTCTTCACGGAGGAAGGTAATGATTTTGGGCAATTAATTGGATGATAGTGTCTAATAAGAAGTGTCCTGAGATGTGTAAAGAAGATGTATTGGTGGTGGCCTTTAATAAGGGAGGGGACACACATGGAATTTTTAAAAACATGTTTGGTATACGAACATTTTTACATAAAAAAGGTCATTAAAACCAACCAAACTAAATAATTAAGGGTACATTGCATAAAAATGACTATGATATGGGATTTGGACAACATTCTTGGTCATTTGGAAAATTAAAATTTAATGGTATCCCCAAAGTCATGGTGAGAAAGTGGGTTTTCAATGTGAGAATGATCAAATTTTAATTATGATTTTATATATTAATTCAATATAAGAATGACTAAAATGAACTAAATTGGATTAATATATATATAATATCTTTATTGTGAAATTAAAACCAATATAAAATATAGTTTACTAATATAAATAAATTAGAAAAATTCATTTTTTAATTAAAATTCTATATTTTCACTATTCATCCAAAAATTATTTTTCTCATAAAAATATATTAAATTCGCAAAATGATAATTGTGACATTATGATATCCAAAATGAATATTATTTTATTCAATTAAATTTCCAAATTTTTCAAAATTATTTTTATTTTTTCATATAAAGACATAAAAATATGTTCTTTAATAAAAATAATTGTTTTAAAAATATAAAAATTATACTAAAAAATTATTTCATATTTTTAATATGTTTTATTTATATGAAACAAATATAAATAATTATTGAAATGTAGTTATTGTTATTCAAACTAATATGTTTTACAAAAAAGTCATAATTATCTCATTTAAATAATTATATTGATAAAATGATGTTTCTTATAATAACTCTGAGATGAATGTAATGAAAGACAATTAAATGATGAGAATAAGGAATTTATGACTCAGTGTTATATGAAACACATCACATCAGTGAAAATTATTTTATTCGTAAAAATTTTTCAACGAAACTAGGGGTGTTACCCACCATTCCAATATCACAAGGGATGCCATTTGAGTACCACAAGGGACGCTATTCCCATTTATATACAATTAGGGTCATCATGACCAATTGGAATAATAATCACAGAAGGCTCCTAGGATACTTATATCATTTCATTGATATGTATGCATTGTATTTTATATGATTCATGTTATGATTCATTTGTCAATTACATTTTATAATGACAAGGGTGTAACCATTGTCTAATTTTACATGGTGACATGTTATCACCACTAACTAATATAAAATTTATCCTTAAAAAGTTATTATAATAGTTTCAGACATTCTAAAACACCCCATCCATTTCATTTATAATTTCATCATTTTAATTCGTGACCAAATACTCTTACATGTGATTTGACAAAATTATCATCTTAATCGTTGAGGCATGTAACAGGGTACTCCTGAAGGTGTGGTTTCATATATGTTAGTATATAAAAAGTGGAAAAAATAGTTAAAAATTTACAAAAAATTAAACCACCTATTTGTATATTTGATTTAGGGTCAACGCGTTGTGAAACCAATGTGCAATACAATACTGCATATTATAAAATATCAAAATATGAGGAAATATTTACATACCTCCAACCTAAATATTGTATGACTTTAAATATCAAATATGATCCTTTAGTTCGGCCTAGATCTGAAGAAATATAAATAATTGACCAAGACAATGAATATTTAGTATATGAGCCTACACCTCAATAATATAATTGCATAAAAGGGAAACAAAGAAAGACTAAAGAGGAATTAATATCTCACTGGCAAAGATCCAAAAGGTAAAATAACTATTGGAGTAGACAATAGAAGGATAAAGAATATAAAGAACTATAAAATATGAAAATGGATCATAAAGATGGATAAGAATATACATTTTTCACCTAGAAATGGAAAAGAAGTAGAAAAAGGTCTAAAATAATTAATTAAGGGGATTTAGAAAAATTAACAAAAATGGGTGTCGTATGATTTGGTTACATAGTTTTCCAAACAATACCCAATCACATGACTTCAACTATAGGGAAGGGGAACCCTCATTATTATGCCGCTTTGTTTGGGGAACAATGTTCCATTCATGAAAAATAGCTACGTATGATATCTGTATTTTTTCCATGGCTGTGCAGCACCTAGAACATGGTATGGGAAAAAAGTTATACCCATTCTACCCCCTTTCTAGATTAACATGGATAGAAGTAAATGTGTGGCCTAGATCATATGGATTAATTTAACCATACAGCTAGTACATTTTTAATTCTATTCAAGGATCTGAACTCAAAAAATCATCAAAAACTCCCATAACCATTGAAAAATCATTTAACATTCATAAAAATATTATAATAAAGAATAATATCAAAACTAAAAGGTAGGTATCATAGTAAAAAACCTGGTTCTTATAGTCAAAAATTTAATTGATTGTAAGACCATGAATTTCATCGTGTAATATTACGATTTGAATGTTTTTCTTCTCCTAAATCCTTATCATATGGATCCACAACCCATAAAAAGTTGTAAATTATACTGGAAATTGAAGAAGGTGATGGTGTAATTATTTTAGAGTTAATAATAATATTTACTTTATTGAGTGTAGGAATTTTAAAAGAAGGAATTTATAAATGTGTATATTTTATGTTCCTATAGTAAATAATCAATAAATAGAAAGGATTAAATGTCCTGTTTGATAAAATTTTTTTTACATATTTCAAATCTGATGAAGTTGAAAAAAATTCGATGAATGATGATTTTTTCCTTCTAATTGTGTAAAATTTAAAAAGACTTAAATTATTGTCCAAATCATGATTAAGAATAAATAGAAAATGATATTTATATATGGATTAGGAAGGTCAAAGAATAATGCAAAAGGGAATTTATAGATTTAATAATTCTGAGGAAATTAAAATATGACATCTCTTATATTTTTCATCGGAGTTCATAACATGTTTAATATTATCAAACCCATTATATGGTCCTTTTATTAGTAATATCGAAAGAGATGAACCACTAAATTTGTTTATTAATGGATAAATTTATTTTAACAAGTTTCTAAGAGTAATATAGATGATGTTCCATTAATTATTTTACTACGGTTTATCAAATATTACTTCATTATGATCTGAATTTTTATATATAGAATTTATAATGAATCCAAAATACTCCCATATTAAAATTTTAAATTTATGGTTGTGAAATTTTTATGGAAAGTCTCACACTAATGAATGTGTTCTTTTTATATCCTAATGTATGTATGAAAAATCCTATAAGATGGGGGTGAATTTCAGTATAAAGATAAATAATAAATTTCAATCATTGTCACATATTTAAAAATACAAAAAGACATCTTCTGATAAACCCACAAGAATAATCACCGTAATATAAAAGTAATGAGTAATAAATATGTAATATATATTTTAATAACCAATATAAGTAATAAAAGAGTGGATATAAAAATAAATTAATTTCATAAAATAAAATAATATAAATAATTTAATTTAAAAAATATAGACTATGATTTACTAATCAATTGATCTTAAAAGAAATTATCAAATTATGAAATTTTAACCAAACTAGAAAGTTTAAAAATAGACCAGTTTCAATGAATCCTTAACTATAAAACAATTACAATGTATCCTCTTCTTAAACCACAAATATTTTCTTAGTATTCTATACCCATTAATCCCTCACACAATAAAATATAAAATCATATCTACTACAACTAGTATCATAGTAAACTCATTACAAAGATTAGTAGATCCGTAAATCATTTACAAAAATCATTATCTCAGAAAACACACATCAAAAATCTGTTTTTTTAATCCAATTGAAAAAATAAATATTTTAATATTTAATGATTAAATAACATAATAGTTTGATCTAAAAAATATTAAAAAATAAAAAAAATCAAAATTACCGTATTTAATAAGATGTTGAATACATAAATTGAGTTCTAATCTCTATATATTCTTATAACAATTTGTACAATAATAATCCTCTTCTAGTTCTTATGGGGGAGTTATATTTATTTAAATATTTCTAATGGTCATATTTTGAGAATATTGGAGGCTTTTTCAAAGGAATCTACAACATCTTACAGTTCATCCATCAATGGGATCGTCATCACACAACATCGACGAATGATTTTAATTAGAACCACCACAATTTTTCTTTTAACTAAGGTAAATAATATAATTAATATTTTAAAAATAATCCTTAGACCATATGAAATTTTTAATTCTTGAGATCCTTTTATTTTAAAAAATATTCATACCATCGATATTTCTCAGAAATGTTAAAATAATAAAAATAAAATCTAAAAAGTAATTTTAAATCATATACATATTGATGTGTATTTTTATTTTCATTATAATTAGAAAATGGATTCATTGAATTAACAATATCATATTTTTTGAGAATAATAACTTATTAAAAAACAAGAAATTTGGAATTTAAAAAGAAACTCTTTGTTGATTTCAAAAAATTATAATGAATATTAGATTATATATTTCTCTCTCCACCAAAAAAATTATTTTCATTAGTAAAATAAATAAATAATGTAGTAAATAAATATTTTTATGTCATTATATGATAACTTTTATGAAACATCTCCCCATTTTATATTTTCAAAATGTTTGAAATATAAGTTTTTTATATTGATATAAAAATGTAGCGATTGGATTTTTTCAGAAAAAATGTTCATTTATAAAAAAAATTCATAAATAAAACATACCATGTAAAACCAAGTAGTTTTTTCACAAATTTTTAAGTCGAAAAAATTTTAAAATCAATCGATCTCAATTGATTTATTATTAATTTTTCTTATATTGTTGATGTATTTATGTTGATTATATATAATATAATATTTTAATTTTAATTTATAATCAAAATAAGTTATATTATCTTAATAAAAGACTTCTTGAGATATCAAAAATGATCTTATATATATATTTTTTATTCTCAATAAATGATATTCTAATATTTCAGTTTTTATTTATTTTTATTCTGATAAAATGATTAATATTGGTCAAATATTTGTTCATTAGAAACTATTATTATATTATTTGACTCTCCTATAGATGAAGAAATATCATGAACCATATATTTTATATCATTAAATTCATTAATAAAACATTCTTTTTCATAGTGAATATCATAATCATTATGAAGAGAATTGATTTTATCGTCAAAAAAATTAATTACATTATCTTGATATGTTATTATGTTATTGAATTTTCTCAGGATTTAGTAATGAATATCACCAAATTATCTAATTTCTTTTAAATATCCCTTTATTATAAATACAAATTCTATTAACAGATTTTTACGATCTAAATTTTGATCATGAGTTTCCTTATTTCGAATTACGATTAACTTTTCATTTAGTTTTGGAATCATCTAAATGATATTATTCTTTTTCACCAATATATTCATAATTAATTTAATATTCCAATTGAAATATCAAGATGTATGATATTCATATGATTAGGATAAACTATTAGATATATCAACTTACATCAAATATACTATAAGAGTAATATTTAGAACTACTAGTGCATTATATTTTTCAAGATAAATGACTTCATCATC
Source organism: Viscum album (assembly GCA_963277665.1). Classification (NCBI taxonomy): domain Eukaryota; kingdom Viridiplantae; phylum Streptophyta; class Magnoliopsida; order Santalales; family Viscaceae; genus Viscum; species Viscum album. The sequence continues at coordinate 784,887,415 of OY728151.1, forward strand.
AGTGGGTTATTTACTATCTTCTAAGTGATGATATATATATCTATCGTAGAAATGTAAGGAATAATTTAATCAAGAACTCTATAAGAATGAATCATATTTTTTGGGTGTGTTTTTAAATGGAGATGATGTTATAGTAGTATAATTATGAAAAAAAAGACTCTAAGGGTGAAAGATCATTCAGAATATATTTTCATACTCATAATTCTTCAAACTCCTCAAATATTTTTTTAGTGATATTATCTTTGGAAAAAAATTATGCTGGTCAAATCAAAAAATCATCATAATTAAGTGTAACATATTCAGATTTGATATTAGGAAAAAAATTTGATAGATGAACATTATGATATATTTATAATTCTGTGTTTTCAATAGTTCTAATAAAATGGCCACAGTTCCCTCACTAATTTAGCAATTATTTGAATAATGAGAAAAAGATTTATTATAATATTATGGCATATATTTCTTATATTTTCCTTCAATGTCCAACATTGTAAGAACATGGATCATCGTTTTAGGTATTCTTTTCCTTTTCTGGTCAATTTTGAGAAAAAGAGGAAAATCTGGAACTTTTCAATGTACACACAGTGTACTTTATGAGTACACACAGTGTACTTTAAGAGTACACACAGTGTACTTTAAGAGTACACACAGTGTACTTTATGAGTACACATCGTGTACTTCTATTCCACGCAAGGCCGTGTGCTGGCTGTGTCCGAGCAACACACATGGTGTGTATGAGCAATGTAGATGCCACATAAAGCGGAGTACGGAAAGTCCTAGTACCCACCGTGTAATTTCTTTTTTTTCATTAATCTTTCTTAGGTCGCGCCTAATCGACAGAATCATCTTCTTCCCAAGGATCTTCAACCAAAATCGTCTGTACGGCCGCGAACATCCTCTGATCCCCCGAGCCTCTGTGTGTTTTCCAAATCGACCGCCGTGGATTGCGTTGGAACTGCAGCGGTGAGCTCTTCCTTCTTCTAGGGTTCCATTCCATGATTTTCCCTCTTTCTCAAGATATCGTTGGTTGAATTTTTCGTGTGTTTTTGTAGATCTATGATGATCTAAGGAGAATCGATCCTCATGGATCAAGTATATTGATCTACTAGCATCATGGTAGGTGGTTTGTGCATTACCTTTGGAATTCTTTGAGTTTTATGTGCAAATTTCCACCAATACCCGTGAACATGGTATTGCGTGTTTACCATTTTTCCCCTGTTATTTTCTTGCCTTTCTTGTATTCTTGTGTAGAGTAAATTTGATCATGTGTGAGATAATTTCTATGGTTGGATTTCTTTCCAGTGAATTATTCTGTTTATGACCTTTAGGTCATGTTAGCCTTTGTTCGTTATACATGTTTTCCATGCCTTATGACCATAGGATGGAATGATAATCTTGACAAGTTTGTTATTCTGTTGACTGGTTAGCCAAGTAGCTGAATTGGTGTGCTTTTTCCTTATAGCATTTTAATGCACTGAATGTCATTGGACTGTGAGAACATGGTGCTATAGACTATAAGAGATAGACCAACTAAGCTTCCCAGAGAGTCTTGGACATTATAGACTACATGGGATAGACCGAGTGAGCTTCCCAGAGGGTCTTGGATATTATAGACTATAGGATGATTGAAAAAGTGAATTTACTCAAAGAATCTTTACATTTTTTAAATTTCCATAAACCATTCCAGGCTAGAGGAATAATTGATTGAGCGAGCTTCCTTAGAGAGTCTGTGATAGACTTGATACTATAGGATGAATTGACCGACTGTGCTTCCTCAGAGAGTTTCAAGACCTTGGGGCAATAAGAGGGTTAGACTGCATGATCTTCCTCAGAGAGTCCCTATCTACCCTAGACTATATGGGGAATTGACCGAGCAAGCTTCCCTAGAGAGTAAAATAATTCGGAATGACCAAACCAGTGGGGTTGCGCTGAGTGCACTGCCCAGAGGGTTGTTGGTACTTCTTAGATAAGACCAGAGGGGTTGGCTATGAGTACTTCCCAGAGGGGTTCATGTTGTGTTTAGTTGTTTTATTCACTGCTGCTTGCTGTTCTGTGGATTGATTACTGATGCATATCATTCTGTTACTGCTTACAGATTGCTGCCTACCGTTTACGGTTAATGTTTACTGCTTACTGTACTATTACCTACCAGATGCTCACTGACTGTTAAGAACGGATCTTCAGGTGGTTTCCTACATGGATTTAGTCTCGCACCCTGTTTGGGACATGATTTTGGTCCCAGGAAGACTATTTTGTTGTAGTTATAGAAAAGGGAAAGCGCCCTTCGACATCAATTACTTGGTTACATTTGCACATTAGAGCATGGTACCAAGCATAGGCTTGTGATGAAATGGAGTTGTTTATATTTTCTTTTGAATTTTTTTTGGTACTGTATTATTTCCAGCATTGTGACCTGTTTGGATGCTTTCATATATATTTATCATGCATCATTCATATATATATAGTGGATGTAAAAAATCAAACAATAGTGGAAGTAAACAAAGCATACAATAGAGGATGAAATAAATATCCAACAACAATGAACAATGAAAGACTAAATCAATAACAACTGGATAACACACAAACACATATATATATATATATTTGAATGATGAATGATACATATCTAGTAATGTTTCCAAATAGGTCACAATTCTAGAAATACTACAGTACCAAAACATGTTCAAAAGAAAAGATAAACAGCTCTACAACATTGCAAGCCTAAGCATGGTCCCATGCTCCCCTTCACCAAAGCAATCATGTATGCAAAGTCGAAGGGAGATTTCCCTTTTCTATAGCTACAATAACATAGTCTTCTTTTTCCCAAATGAATGGACCAAACATGGTGTGAGACTAAATCTGAGTAGGAAACCACCCGAAGATCTGTTTCTAACAGTCAGTGAGGATATGGAAGGTAATAGTAAAGTAAGAAGTTAACAGTTATAGTAAACAGCAGGCAGTAATCAGCAAGCTGTAACAGGATGATATGAATTAGTAATCAATACACAGAACAGAAAGCAACACTGAAGAAAAAAACTAACCACAATAGGAACCCCTCTAGGAAGTACTCGCATCCAACCCCTCTGGTCTTATCTTGAAAGTACCAAAAACCCTTTAGGAAGAGCACTCAGCCTAACCCCTCTAGTTTGGTAAAACAGAATTATAAGACTCTCTGGGGAAGCTCCCTCTGTCAATTTCCCCTATATTCTGGGGTAGTCGGGGACTCTTTAAGGAAGAACGCGTAGACTAATCCTCATATAGCCCCATGTTGTAGAAAATCTCTGAGGAAGAACATTCGGTCAATTCCTCCTATAGTCTCAGGTCTATCACAGACTATATGAGGAAGCTCACTCAGCCAATTATTCCTCTAGCCTAGAATGGTTTAAAGAAATTCGAACAAGTAAAGACTCTCTGTGGATGCAGACTCGGTCTACCCTCCTATAGTCTATAATATCCAATACCCTCTAGGAATCTCACTCGGTCTATCCCCTGTAGTCTATAATGTCCAAGACTCTATGGGAAGATCATTCATTCTATCCCTTATAGTATATAGCACCAGGTTCTCACAGTCTTGTGCCAGTCAGTGCATAATAATGCTATAAGGACAAATCACACCAATATTTCTACTTGGCTTACCAGTCTACAGAATAACAAGTGTGTCAAGAATATCTTTTAATCCTATGGTCAAAAGGCATGGAAAACAAGTACAACGGCCAAAGGCTAACAAGACCCAAATGTCGTGAACAGAATAAGGCTTGGGAAAACATCCAAACATAGAAATTATATCATACATGATCAAATTACCTCTACACAAGCATACAAGAAAAGTATGAAGACAACATGGGAAAATGGTAAACACACAATACACAGTCCATAGGTATTAGTGGAAATTTGCACATAAAAATCAAATAATTCGAAGGGAAGGCACAAAGCACCTACCTTGATGCTAGGAGAACAATATACCAGAACCACGGGGCTTGATTCTTTTTAGAACGTCATCGATCTATGAAAACAGACCAAACATTCAACCCACTATATCATGAGATAGAGGGAAAATCATGGAATGTAACCCAAGAAGATGGAAGTGCTCACCGTTATAGTTCTAACGCAATCAACGATAGTAGATTGAGAAAATAGATGAAGGCTCGGGGGCTCGGAGGATGTTCGTAGCCGTACAGACGCTCTCGTTCAAAGAACCTTGAGAAAAAGACGATATTGTCGATTAGTTATGACCCCAGTCTATTTAATGAAATAAATGTATAAGGAATGTACTTATAGAGTACACGGTGTGTACTAGGCCTTTCCGTACTCTGCTTTAAGTGGCCTCCACAATGCCCCTACTGCCTGTGTGTGTGGCCCCGACACGGCCATCACACGGCCTTGCGCGACATATAAGTACATGGTGAGTACTCATAAATTACACGATGTGTACATTGAAAATTCTCATATTTTCCACTATTTATCAAAAAACGACCAGAAAAAAAACAACATACCTGAAACAAAGATCTTGGTTCTTAAAAAATCTCCCCCTTAAAGAAATTCATCCTTGAATTTCCCTAGAGAGACGTAGAAGAAGAAACCCCGAGCAGCTCCAACCACTGCGATCGTACATCGACCTCCCTCTCCCAGGACTCATCTTATACTTGACCATGCTGCCAAAGCACCTGTTCCCGAGGAACATACGGGCCATAGAGAACTTTTGTACTGTGACCGACAATCCAGATAGGATGCTCCCCAAACTATGTATCCTCTTTGAGCTCAACCTCCTCGGGTTTATACGCATGAGACGGGTCTAAAAAGTAATGTCAGAACTGAGAGATGTGGAAGACATCATGCATAGCCCGATACCTCTGAGGAAACTACAACCGATTGGCAACCGGCCCAACTCTCTCCAATACCTCAAATGGCCTGACGTACCGTGGTGAAAGCTTACCCTATATCTGAATCCACTTGTGTCCCATCCTTGGTGTGACACGCAGGAAAACATGATCCCCTACCACGAACTCCAGAGGTCGTCTTCGCTGATCACCATAAGACTTCTATTGAGACTGTGTTGTAGCAATCCTCTTCTGAATCAACTCTATCTACTCTGAGGTCTCTTGAACAAGATGAGGTCCCAGAAGAACTGCATCTCCTGCCTCTATCCTGCACAATGATGATCGGCATGGACTACCATTCAAATCCTCATAAGGGTCCATCTGAATAGTATCCTAAAAACTATTGTTATAGGAAATATCCAAAAAAGGGATATGCTTCTCCCAATAACCTCCAAAGTCCAGAATGCAAGCTCTGACCATAACATCAAGCACCTGAATCAAATGCTCGGATAGGCCATCTGTTTTGGGATGGTATGTTTTGTTCAAAAGGACATGTGTACCAAAAGCCTTCTGAATCCCCTCCTAGAACCGGGAAGTAATGCGTGCATCCATGTCTGAAAAAATGGAGTGTGAAACTCCCTGCAGTCACACAATCTCTCAGATGTACAACCGCCCTAGCTCATCAACGCTTAATGTCTCCTTGATCAGAAAGATGTGATCACCCTTCATAAGCCTGTAGATGAAAACCCAATAGCATCACTCCATTGAGGTGACTTCGGTAACACAGTCACGAAGTCCATCACCACATCATTCCACTTCCACTTAAGAATGGATAACTACTATAAAAGCCCTGCTAATTTCTGATGTTGTACATTCACTTGCTGAAAAGTAGAACCTATCATGAAAACCCCACCAACATCCCTCATCATAACTGTCCACCAGTACTGGCGGTGTAGATCACGATACATCTTGGTGACGCTAGGATGAACTGCCCAAACTGATGAATGAAAATCTTGCATCAGTTCCTCGAGTATGACTACTGTCACCCATACGCATCCCTAGAAACACAATATATCATCCTCTCCCACTATCCATCTAGTAAGAGGGTCCTCTCCTGACACACTCTCCCGTAGGACTATGCCTTCTGAGTCTGATAGCTGCCTCATCCGTACTGGATCAAGAAGTGTGGGGGTAACATCTTCAATGGATTGAAAAGTCTACCACTGTTTTTCATGCACCTCCAAATGCATTCAGATAATAGAGCCATAAGATGACACTCACTAATGGCATCCTGAATTTCTTTGATATGAGTTCCCCTGATCCACACATCAACCATTGTGTTGCCGTTTCCCGGCGTATAGGCAAGCTCATAGTCAAAGGACTAAAGATACTCAACCCACCTACACTATCTCTAATTCAGATCACACAGAGTGAATATATAATTAAGACTCTTGTGGTTGTTGAAAACCACAATTTTCTCTCCCATAATGTAATTTCTCCTAAAACGTATGGCATGAACGATAGATTCCAACTACAGCTCGTGCATCAGGTAATTTCTCTCGTGTTTCCTCAACTGTTGTGACCCGTAGGCAAAGACTCCATCGTCCAGCATAAGCACATCTCCCATTACGACACCTGAATCATCAAAGTAGACTATATATCTCTTAATCAGATCCGGAAATACTATTATTGGTGTGTACATCAACCTCCCTTTCATATCCTAAAAGGATGACTCACAATAATCTGAAAATAAGAACTTCCCACCTTTCTTGGTCAGGCTTGTCAGTGGTGCTGCAAGGTGTGAAAATTCATGTATGAAATGCATGTTGTATCTAGATATACCTAGAAATCTCTGCACCTCAAATACATTCTTTGGATGCTCCCAGAAAACTACATCTCTCACATTATCTGGGTCTACGGATACTCATGTCTCCGAGATAACGTGACCCAAGAATTGAATCTGATCCATCAAAAAGTTGCATTTCGAGAGCTCAACATATAACGGATGCTCTATTAGTGTACTCAGAATGATCTGAAGATAGGTAGCATGGTGGTGTCGAGTGCTAGAGTACACCAAGATGTCGTCCATGAAAACTACCATGAAGGAATCCACGTATGGATGGAACACACAGTTCATCAGTTCCATAAAAGCTGCAGGTGCATTCGTGAGATTGAATGGCATGACCGTATAGTCATATAGACCATGCCTCCTCCTGATGGATGTAAGAGGTATATCTTATGGTCTGACATGCAAATGATGATAACCAATCCTCAAATAGTTATTCGAGAACACCCAGGATCCTCAAAGCTGGTCAAAGAGGTCACTGATTCTCGGCAAAGGATATCAATTCATGACCATCAACTAGTTCAGCTCCCGATAATCGACACAAAGCCTAAGGGTTTCATATGCCTTATTCGAAAATAGGAATGGCGAACCCCAAGGAGAAGTACTGGGTTGGATGAATCCCTTTGCTTGAAACTCCTCCAACAACTTCTTGAGCTCCTGCAACTCAGCTGTATACATCCTATAAGAAGGAATTGACCCTGGTGACACTCATGGAATGTGCTCAATCTAGAATTATACCTCAAACTATGGAGGATCACATGAAAAGTCCTCTTGAAAAATATCCCTGAAATGATCCTCCACTTGGTGAATTTCTAACTATGAAGTCCCATGGTCATCCAGATAAATACTGGAAATATGGGTTGTAACTCCTCATAGCCCATGATGCTCTGGTCCAGCTCTACCCTCCTAGACATCCCACTCGCCTCTATGAAGAAAATATCCTCTCTATGGTTATATGAAACTCACCCTGTGGCAATATTAATCGACAACTCCCTGGAAGGGAACTAACCACTCCACATTGATAATGACATCATAGCCAGTAATCTCTAGGAAAAAGTGGTCCCATAATAAGTGACACCTTTCATCCTCAATAGGGAACTCTCTGCATTGACATACGCTAGAAGTCCTCATTTCTAACTGTGTATCAAGTGTCAATATATCGGCAGACGAAATGATACAGAGCCCAAGGCTCTCCACAACAACAGTAGAGATAATGCTATGAAAAGCACTAGTATCAAAAAGAGATGAAGATAAAATAGAGACTACTAAGCTCATACCTCAAATTGTAGACGTTCCGAGATCATGATCTTGATGGGTCTAATCCATAACCAAAGCATGGCATGTACTGTGGCCCTACGACCCTGGATGACTACCCTACGCTGATCCACTCTGCTCTCGCTTGTAACCTGGTGACTGACCATAATGGTTGTGACCTCTATCTCGGCCCGAATGGCTGGAAGAACTCTAGTTCTCAGACTTGTGAGAAACTAGAAATACATTTATTGTACACAGGGTCAAAGAAGAACCCCTAAAACCATCTATTGGTGAGACGATACGACAAAAAAGATAAAGATGTCCCATCTTGCCGCAAGATCGACAATCCATCAAGTCTCTCTAGCACTAAGGCCTAGTATTCCCACTACTACCACAACGGTAGCATACAACCCAACTGCAAGAAGATACATTCTAACTATCCTGATCTCCTCGAGCAGACTCCCTGCGACGCTTCCTGCTGTCAGTAGGAGGAACACAAAATTTGGATGTCGAACCGCCCTTGAACATTGCTCCAGAATCTCTCATATTGTACTCTGTGATTAGCACCTGGTTGACTATTGTAGATATCAAAGTCAACCTGATGATATTCACCGAGGATTGGATCTCCTGCCTGAGACCATCCTCAAACTTCCTATCAAGGAACAACTCATCACAGGCTGGAATCAGCGTGAAGTGCTGCTGCTCGGTAAAACGAGATGAGTACTCCATAACAGAAAGTGGACCCTTCTCGAGACTCATAAACACCTAGTATTGGTCGGCCTTCAAGGTCTCCGGATAAAAGTAATCATAGAAGATGCACCAAAACGTATCCCAAGTCATACTCTGTTTTTTTTCCTGATTGTGATGTCACCTCCCACCACCTCTTGGCGGTGTCCCGGAGCATATAGATAGCATGTTTTACACTTTTATATAGAGGTATCTCCAGATGCTCGAAGATCGTCATTGTGGAATATATCCATGACTCTGTAGCCTGGGGTCCTCTATCCCTTTAGAATGTCGGATGAGGTTGCTGCTGGAATACCCGCATCAACTCAGCCATCAACGAGATGGGAGGCGGTGCTTCCTGAAAGTTCTTCATCATCTTCAGGAAGCCCTCCCTGAACAATGCATCAGCGCCTACAGTGGGTATAAATACTGGTACCAAGGCTGGAACAACTGGAGGATTATTAGGAGGTCCTTGATCGGCCATATCTGATGTTTGATCACCATCTGGTAGCTAACGTACAACTGGAAGACGTCTCAGAATCATATCTTTGAAAGATAAAAAAACATCATAGATCAGGATTATCAATGACTGAGAACACAAGAGTAAAATATAGGAACATGTTATAGAAACACTCAATTTTTACTAAACATGAATATACAAAGTATATATACTACATGGAGTGTTCCTTAAAGCCATCCACATAGGCAAGTACTTCTGCCATAGTTGGTCGTGAAACACCCCAGAATACATAGCGTGTTGTCCCCACACATGGCCAGTACATGAACTCCATTCCCCTGCCCGAGTTTCTTTACATGGTCAACTCAAACTGTCCTCTTAACACTATACTACATGGTGTGTTCATTAAGGACACGACTTGTACTAGAAAAGGTTTCGGCTATCGTGTTGTTAGTTACACGACCGGCTACACGGATTCCCCTTACACAATGTGTTCCGAACAAAAACATTGTGTATAGGAGAAGATAACACTGACTCGTGTTGTTCTGGACATGACCGGATTCCTAGAACAGGGTTACACAGTGTGTTCGTATGAAACACGACGTATACTACATGAGCTTCCTCGACCCATGTTGTTATTGACACGACCGGGTACACAGATCACTACTACAAATCATATTCTTACCATACACGGTGTGTTCCTAACGACTTTTAACAACCTCGTGTTCCTGCTGACATAGTCAGTGACACGACTTACAAACTACACGACATGTATAAATAATATACACACCATGTATTCTGTTTTTTTCATGGGCAATAGCTTAGAAACTGCACCGAAGCCCACAAAACATTGAAAAACAAGCATGGGGGTGCCAAATTATGATCTATGGGGACCCATACTCCTCGCGAATCAAAGCATGGAATCTTATTTAACTCATATACATGAGAAACAAGTCAACGATCCACCAAGTTTTGATTCATGAGGGCCCATAACACCTCATGAACGAAAATTTGGTGTTCCTTTAAGAAAGGTATAATACAAACAATTTTTATATCAAACTACATGGATTCTATAAAATCATCTATCACAATAGCATGAATAATCTACACAACATCTATCAGGACAACATTAAATTGCTAATGCACCCAATATGGCATGGAATGAATGCATGGCATGTGATTTATAAAAGGTGCATATATGATGCATGTGATGGCATACCCTCATCTCATTGGGTTGTGAAAAAAATAGAACCACAATAGAAATAAAAATAACAACACAAATCATGTGAGTCACTCAATGTGAAATCATATCAACCGTAAAATATCAAAACTAGAAAACTGCAATAAAAGTGGGAGATTAGATTTTCCCTGTACACGGGTTAGCAACTCCCAAGCATAGATTATTTCCATGTATTGAATATATCATATCCCTGGCTAAAGGATTCAAATAGTTGATCAATAGATAATAATTACTCTGATACCACTCGGTAACGTCCTGGTTCCGGAAGCCACCCAGAGGCCCATGTACCCGGTTGGTCACATGGCGTCAAACGTATTTCCCCAAATGCCAGAGGCTGCTGACTAGCAGCGCGGGCCTTGGGTGTGATAGTGGGGAAACTATGCCCACATTGGTAGAGTACACAGTGGAATTAAACAAATCATAAAATACCGGATACAACAAATACCAAACAACAATGCACAGTGGAAGACTAAATCAATAACAATTGGAGCACATATGTATATATTAATGATACATGATACACATCTAGGAAAGCAGCCAAACATGTTATAGTGATGGAAATATAACAATACCAAAACAATTACAAAATTAAAGATAAATATCCCCGTAGCATCTCAAGACTATTCTTGGTCCCATGATCTCCATCTCCAAAGAAATCAAGTACCCGAAGTCGAAGGGGGCTTTCTCTTGTCTATACATGCAACAACATAGTCTGCATGTGCCCAAAAGCATGGCCCAAACAGGGTGTGAGACTAAATACTAGTAGGCAACCACCCGATGATCTGTGCCTAATGGTCAGTGAGCATATGGCAGGTTATATTACAATAAGTAGTAAACAGTAATAGTAAACAGCAGGCAGTAATCAGTAAGCAGTGACAGGATGATATGAAACAGTAATCAATCCACGGAACAGCAAGCAACAATGAAGAAGACAGCTAACCATAATAGTAACCCCTCTAGGAAGTACATTCATCCAACCCCTCTGGTCCTATCCAAGAATTACCAACAACCATATGGGCAGTGCACTCAGTCTAACCCCTCTGGTTTGATCATAAAAATTATAAGACTCTCTGGGGATGCTCCCTTGGTCAATTACCATTATAGTCTAGGGTAGTCAGGGACACTCCGAAGAAGATCACGCTGTCTAACCCTCTTATAGCCTCGAGGTCTAGAAACTCTCTGAGGAAACACACTCGGTCAATTCCTCCTATAGACTCTGGTCTATCAAAGACTCTATGAGGAAGCTCACTCGGTCAATTACTCCTCTATCCTAGAATGGTTTAAGGAAATTTAAACAATTAAAGACTCTCTGAGAAAGCTCAATCGGTCTACCCTCCTATAGTCTATGATATCCAAGACCCTCTGTGAAGCTCACTCGATCTATACCCTGTAGTCTATAAAGTCCAAGACTCTCTGGGAAGCTCATTCAGTCTATCCCTTATAGTCTATAGCACCAGGTTCTCACTGTCCCGTTCCAGTTACTGCATAATAATTCTATAAGGCCAAAGCACACCTACAGAGCTACTTGGATAACCAGTCTACAAAATAACAAGCATGTCACGAATATCATTCTATCCTATGGTCACAAGTCATGGAAAACAGGTATAATGGCCAAAGGCTAATAAGACCCAAAAATCGTAAACAGAACAAGGCATGGGAAAAATATCCAAGAAGAATAATTATCTCGTAAATGAACAGATGACCTCTACACAATCATAAACGCATGGCAAGAAAAACAACAGGGGAAAATGGTAAACACGCAATACCATGTTCACAGGTATTGGTGAAAAATTTGCATATAAAACTCAATGACATCGAAAGGTAAGGCACAAATGACCTACCTTGAAGTTAGGAGAGAAATCTACTTGAACCATGTGGTTGATTCTCCTTATAAATTCGTAGATCTAAAAAAACACAAAACCATTTCAAGCCACGATATCTTGAGAAAGAGGGAAAATCATGGAATGAAACCCAATAAGAAGGAAGAGCTCACCGATGCGGTTCCAACACCATCAATGATGGTCGATTCAGAAAACAGATGGAGGCTCGGGGGCTCAAAGGACGTTTATGTCCATACGGATGCTCTCAGTAGAATAACTTTGAGAAGAAGACGATTAAGTCGATTAGGCACGACCTCTGTATGTTAAATGAGAAAAATAATTACACAGCGTGTACTTCTGGAATACACGGTGTGTACTAGGCCTTTTTGTACTCCGTTTTATGTGGGCTCCACATCGCCCCTAAAAACCATGTGTGTGGCCCGGACATGGACAACACATGACCTTATGTGAAAATGAAGTACAAGGTGTGTACTCATAAAGTACATGATGTGTACTTTGAAAATTTCCATATTTTCCACTTTTACTCAAAAACGATTAGAAAAGGAAAAACATAACTGAAACAGAGATACGATTTCTTAAAAACTTCCCCCCTTAAAGAGATTTGTCCCTGAATTTCCCTCGTGAGGTGTAGAAAAAAAACCTCGAACAGCACCAGCCACTGCGATCGTACATCGGCCTCCCTCTCCTAGGTCTCGTTCTGTACTCTCCCATGCTTCCATAGCACTCATACAAGAGGAATAGACCGGCCCCCGAGAACCTTTGTAGTGCTATTGAAAATATGAATAGGATGCTCCTCAAACAATGCATCTGCTTCGAGCTCAACCTCCTCAGGTTGAAAGAAATGAGATGAGTCTAAAATGTAACGTCGGAGTTGAGAGATATGGAATAGGTCATGCATAGCCCGGTACCTCTGATGTAACGTCAACCGATAGGAAACCGGCCCAACTCTCTCCAAAACCACAAATGGCCCGACATACCATGGTGAATGCCTACCATGTCTCTATATCCTCTTGTTTTCCCTCCTTTGTGCGACACACAGGAAAACCTGATCCCTGACCTCAAACTATAGAGGTCATCTCCATTGATCAACATAAGACTTCTGTCGAGACAGTGTTGTATCCATTCACTTCTGAATCAACTCTATCTTCTCTGAGGTATCCTGAACAAGATGAGGTCCCAGAAAAGCTGCCTCTCCTACCTCCATCCATCACAACGGTGATCGACATGGCCTACCATACAATTCCTCGTAACGTGACATCTAAATAGTCTCCTGAAAACTATTCTTATAGGAAAACTCCACTGAAGGGATATGATTCTCCCAAGAACCTCCGATGTCCAGAATGAAACCTCTTTTCATATCCTAATGCACCTGAATAGTACGGTCGGACTGGCCATCTGTTATGATATGCTATGCTATACTCAAAAGTAACTGTGTACCCAATGCCATCTGAATCCCCTGACAGAACCGAGAAGTAAATCATGCATCCCTCTTTGAAAAAATGGAGTGTGTAACTCCATGAAGATGCACAATCCCTCAGTTGTACAACTACCCCAGCTCATCAACGCTAAAAGTCTCCTTGATCGACATGAAGTGAGCATCCTTCGTAAGCATGTCGACGACATCCCAAACAGCATCACTCCCTCGAGGTGACCTTGGTAACCCGGTCACGAAGTCCATCAGGACAACGTTCCACATCCACTTGAGAATGGTTAACTGCTCTAAAAGCCCTGCTGGTCACTGATTATCCACTTTCACCAGTAGACAAGTAGAATATCTCATGATGAACCCATCAACAACCCTCTTCATACCTGGCCACTAGTACTAGCGGTGTAGATCACAATACATCTTGGTGATGTCAGGATGAACTCCTCAAATTGATGAATGAAAATCACGCATTAGTTCCTCACGTATATCTACTGGCACCCATATGTGTCCTTGGAAATAGAACATCTCATCCTCGCCCACTGTCCTTCAAGGAAGAGGGTCCTCTCCAGACACACTCTCCCAGAGTACAAGGCCTTCTGATTCTGATAGGTGCCTCATCTGTACTCGATCAAGAAGGGTGGAGGTAATAGCTAAAATTTATAGAAAATTCTTCCCATATTTTTCATGAGCCTCCAAATGCATCTCAAAGAATAGAGCAATAAGCTACCACTCACTACTGGCCTCCTGAATTACCTGGATCTGAGTTCTCCTGCTCAACGCATTAGCCACTGCATTTCCCTTTCTCGGCGTATAGGAAAGCTCAATGTTGAAGGACTTATGATACTCGACCCACCTATATTGTCCCAAATTCAGATTGAACTAAGTGAATATTTACTTAATAATATTGTGGTCGTTGAAAACCACAATGTGATCTCCCATAAGTTAATGTCCCAAGCAGAGTAAGGGATGAACAACAACTGCCAACTCCAGATCGTGTGTCAGGTAATTTCTCTCGTGTGGCCTCAACTGTCGAGACCCGTACGCAACGAATCCCTCTCCCTGCATAAGCACAGCTCCTAGTCCGACACCTAAAGCATCATTGTACACTGTATAGCTCTTTCCCAACTCTGGAAAGACTAGTATCGGTGCTAATATCAACCACCCCTTCAACTCCTGAAAGGAAGACTCACAAGAATTTGACCATAAGACCATCGCACCATTCATGGTCATGCCAGTCTGTGGTGCTAAACGGTGTGAAAATTTCTGTATGAAACACCTGTAGTATCCATCCAGCCCTAGAAAATACCGCACCTCAACAAAAAAATTTCAGCTTCTCCCAGGAAACTATATCTCTCACTTTCTCTTGGTCTACTGATACTCCTGTCACTGAGATAACTATACCCAAGATATGAATATGATCAATCCAAAAGTGGCATTTCGATAGCATATAATATAACTGATACTCTCTTAGTAAAATCAAAACGATCTCAATATGGGTAGAATGGTGGTGTCGAGTGTGAGAGTACACCATGATGTCGTCCAAGATATCCACCACAAAGGAATCCAAGTATGGATGGAACACTCAGTTGATTAGTGCCATAAAAGTTGCTGGCGCATTCATGATACCGAATGGCATGACCGTATACTCGTATAGACAATAATTTCTCATGAAGGCTGTAGGAGATATATCCGATGGTCTAATGAGAAACTGATGATAATCGTTCCTCAAATCGATCTTCGTGAACACTCGGGCAACATGAAGCTGATCAAAGTGGTCATCGATCCTTGGAAAATGATATAGGTTCTGGACCATCAATTGTTTCAGCTTCCGATAGTCCACGCCAAGCCTAAGGGTGCCGTCTGCCTTCTTCTCAAACACGACAGGCTAACTCCAAGGAGAAGTACTCGGTCAGATGAAACACTTTTATTGCAACTCCTCCAACTGCTTCTTCAGCTCCTAGAACTCTGTTGTAGCCATCCTATAAAGAAGAATGGACACCGATATTGCTCCTGGCACGAGTTCAATCGAGAAGTCTACCTCACACTCCAAAGGAAAACATGAAAAGTATTCTGGAAAGGCAATCCTGAAACGATCCACCAAAAGAGGAAAGTCTAACTGTGAAGTCCCCTGGTCATCGAGATAAAGACTGGAAATTTGGGATGTAACTCCTCCTAGACCATGATTCTCTTGTCCAGTTCTACCCACCTGGACATCCCACTCGCCTATATGATGAAAATAACCACCCTATTGTGATAATAATATCACCCTGTGGTGATAGAAATTGATGAATGACCGTAAGGGAACTAACTAGTCCACAACGAGACCGACATCATATCCTGTCATCTCTAGGACATAAGGGTCCCATAAGAATTGACACCCTGCAACCTCAGGAGGGAACTCTCTGGACTAACGTATCTAAATGTCCTCGTTCCCAATGGTGTATCAAGAATCAACGTGTCGGCAGACAAAAAGATATAGAGCCTAAGGCTCTCCACAACAGCAATAGAGATAAAGTTATGCAAAGCACCAGTATCGTAATGAGATGATGATAAAACAGAGGCTTCTAAGATCCTACCTCAAACTGTAGAAGGTCAGGGACCCTACTCCTAAAGGGTATTCTCCACATAGAATGTTTGGATTGTACCGCGGACCATCGACCCTGGCTGACTACCCTGAGTTGATCCACTCTGATGTCGTAGGTAACCTGGTGACTGACCACCACGTATGTGACATCCACCTTGGCCCAAACGGCTGGAAGAACTCCAGTTCCTATACTGGTTATACATCTACTGTACGTGGGGTCATTGAAGAACCCCTACCACCATCTGTAGTTGAGAAGATCTGAAACAAAACACTGAAGAGAGCCCATCTTGCTGCAAGATCGAGACTCCATCAGGTCTCTTTTGCACTGATGCCTTGTATGACCACTCCTACCACACTGGTAGCATACAACCGGGATGCTCGAAGATACATTCCACCTACCCTGATCTCCTCGAGCAGACTCCCTACGGTGCTTCCTGCTATCGGTTAGAGGAACATTGACTCTGGATGTCGAACTGCCCTAGCCCACTGCTCTAGAATCTCTCAGATTGTGCTCCTTGATCAGTACCTGGTTGACGATAGTGGATATTGAAGTCAACCTGAAGATATTCACCTTGGAATGGACCTCCTAACTAAGACCGTCCTCAAACGTCCTAGCAAGGAACAACTCATCACCAGCTGGAATCGGCGTGAAGCTCTGAAACTCGGTAAAAGGAGATGAGTACTCCATAATAGAATGTGTACCATTCTCGAGACTCATAAACTCCTGAGCTCGGTCGGCCCGAAAGGTCTCAGGATAAAGGTAATTGTATAAGATGTGCCGAAACTCATCCCAAGTCATAATCTGTTGTCACCATGACTGTGAGATCACCTCCCACCACCTCTCGGCGGTGTCTCGAATCATATTAGTAGAAAGCATTACCATTTTCTATGGAGTTATATCTAGATGTTTGAAGATCATCAGTGTTGCCTCTATCCATGACTCTACAACCTGGGGACCTCCATCCCATGAGAATGTAAGAAGATGCTCCTTCTAGAAAACCCACGTCAACTCAGCCATCGACGGGGCAGGATGTGACACACCCTGAATGGTCTCCATCATCCTCAGGAAGTCCTCCCTGAACTGCGCGTCAGTGACTACAATGGATATACCTACTGGTGTCAAGGCTGGCATAGCAGGAGGATCTGCAGGAGGACCCTGATCGGTCATATCGTGTGTCTGATCACCGTCTAGCAGGTGACGTACAACCGGAGGACGTCTCAGAGGCATAGCCCTAAATGATCAAAAGCACACCTTAGATCAGTATTATCAATGACTGAGAACACAAGAGTACAAGATGGAAACAAGAGAGAGAAACACTCAGTTTTTACCAAACACAACTCCACGACATATATAAAACTACACGGCGTGTTCCTTAAAGCTATCCACATGGGCGTGTACTTTTTCCATAGTTGGTCGTGTAAGTAACGCCCCGACCCCAGTTACCCAATGTCGGTGGATTATTTTAATACATTGGCATGATTACAAGGAATCAAGGCCCAACATACCGATTGGATTAGAAGCCTTGGAAAAAACATTACATACATTAACATTACATTACAATTTCAATACTAAAACACAGCGTAAATAGTTCTTTGAGAACGACATTATTCACTTTAGAATAACACCGCATATCAATCACAATAAACTTCATGAAATCTAGGGAAAATGAATCATTAGAATGGGGTGATATCAAACACATTTTATGGGTAAAAAATATAGAGAAAGATAACATAAATATTAAGCATGGTGAATAATTGAAAACACATGCCTTTACAAATAATAAACATGAACACCATTATGGCAGGAATATGAGTTGATTAAATAATACCCTAATAAAACAAAATCATGGGTATTATACTAGTCAAATGACCACATGAACCATTAATATTATTTACATAATAATGGAATGTATAATACCATACATTCTAAAACATTTTGTCATGGCCTCGGCCAAGACGTCTAAAAATGATTAAAGACTCGGCCAAAACCATATCTTAAATTGGGAAAGGCCTCAACCAATTCCATGTCTAGTTGTATCATGACACCTACTGATGCATCGAGGAGCTATAGTGTGCTCAACCCATCACATACTATATCCAATACATCCTCTTATGAAATGGTTGAAACATAACATAATCATTCATTTTATAACTAGCATATGAAATGTCAATACAAAAACCATAAACCATGTATGGTATAAAAATAGAACATCCACAGTCAAACATTTCATAAACTCAATAAATACTATATGGAATATTGTATTATAATAAATCACCCTCAATCAAAAATAATATCATGTATAGGATGCTAACATATTTGAAAATGATGTGTAAATTTTTTTGAGTGAAATATCCTTTTTGTATAATCATTTAAAATTTACAAATTTATAAACGATGTAATTTAAAAAAAAAATTTGAATCAAAGTGTCCCATTACAATTTGAATATTTTGAAAATAATTATTATTTCAAAACAGTCACATCTATATAAATAAATCTTCAAAATCATTTTGAAAACACATACCTTAATTAAAAAGATATAGAAAGATAAATCTTTAAAACATTTAAAATTATGATCTTGATAAAGAGTACCTTTCACAAATCATGAAAATATTCATTTTGAAATAATTTTTATAAAAAATGGACATGGATGATAATAAATTCCTAGTATATAATTACACATAAGCAATCTCAGATAATAATGAGATTGAGTAATTTACCCTTACCAATTTTGTAACTTAAAAAACAGACACACCATGAAAGAAGTATCATACAATGAATATGTAAATACACATAAATTACATTTTATTACAAAAATAATACTATTATGTGCAGTACATACACCACACAAAAGGTAATAGTGACAATATGGCATGAATCTCACGGGAATAAGGAGTGAGATGAAAACCTCTTACCTTGCACTTTCCATTAGTCGAGGGTATGTTTAAACTCTTGTATGAAGACTACAATATGTTATTAAATTATACCAGAAACATATTAACATATATGATATCATACATTAGTAATTTATGACTTTATACAATCCATTTATTAATAATTTCCATTTTATATTAATATTTCGGGAAATGATCGCTTTCTTTATCGTATGTGTTTTAACGTGTTACTCTTGATTTTATCACTTAGATCATGATTTAAATACGTTCTGAATATAATACATGATTTATATATCATATATATTTATGATATAAATAAGTATAATAGACATATATATGAAATTGAAAACATTGTTTATGGAGACGGCAGTCTGTGCGTACGCAAAAATGTTGTTTCCATTTTCATATATTATTGGACGGAAGTAAGTAAATAAGATATATGTTAGTACATAAATACTTATATATATAAATATATATATCTCCAGTAGAATTATTATGTCATATATTAAATACTTATTAGTAATATATATTTTTATAATCGTTGATGAATGGTGAACTTGGAAATGAATCTCATCGCGTCGTGGAGACGGTAATCCGAACGTACACATGAGCGAAAATATAATTATTTTGATATTAAAATAATATATAATTGGATGTTATATTGTATATAAATAATCCTTATCTTGTTTTATTTATTATTTATATAAAGTACACATAATTATTATACCCATACAAATAATAATGTATTGAATACCAATTACACCGTGACGTGGAGATGGTAAGCCGTACATACACACGTATGGTGACATGTCATTCAAAGATGGATATAATAATGAATTTGGTTGTAAAATAATTAAAAAACATTTAATTATATAGAATATACTGGAGTTATTATTTTATAATGGAAACAACATAGAAAAATGATGTGGAAGAAGAAAGAAACATGAAAGAGGGTGGTGAAATCATTACATCCTCTTCGGGATCTTCCTTTTGATTTGATCAAAAGGGCGCTTTAGGATGGTATTATGATCAAAATAAGTCCCCTAGGATGAAGGTAGGATAATTGAAAGGGTATTTGGGTAGGGGTTGGCAGAGAAAAATCTTTTAGATGGTGTGAATTAGATTGAAAGTGGAGTGTCCTTTTATAAGAGGGGTGAGGGGAACCTTAGGAAAAACATAACATATTATTTTATAATAAATTTATATCCAGTTTATAATGGACCTAAATTGATTTGTTTCGAGTTTAATGTTGGGATGGGTCGAAATCCAATAAAAAAATAGGGTTTACATAGGTTTGGGTCACATTATTAACCTTATCATTTATTTTTAACTCTTAGTTAATTAGTTTTACATTTACCATGTCTCTTTATATTTTTATATTATATAGTAAATAAAATTACTATAAACATCCAAATGACCCCAAAGTGGTCCATTAATGATACAAATATCCTTATATAATTCATTTGGCCAAACAGTAGAATTTTAGGAAAATAATATCAATTAATAATATAATATTTGTTTTAAAAACTCATTTATGATAAATTTGATACTATTCAATAATTGATTTTTGTTAAAGTCATACCAACTTTATTAATTCGAACCAAACTAATTTAAAAAATCCTATAATGTCATATAAACCAATACAATTCGTGTATGGAATCAAAACATTAAATTATATTAATTTTAACATTTATAATAATAATTATTTGATTCTTTCATTAATAAAGAAAATATTGCATCATTATTGTGTCATAAATAAATATAAGTATTAAATCTCTAAAAAATATAAATAAAATACTATTATGTATTAAATATTTTTATATTTCTAATGAATAATTATAGTATAAAAATATTACATATATAATACTATTTTAAAATTATATTTTTAAAAGATATATGCTGATGTCATTTTTGTATTTACTTTAACTTAATTAATATAATGTGTCATTATCCATTACAAGTGGATCCATGAGGTCCCAAAATCGACCCAATGATGAACATGTTCGGAAATGTATCAACCAATTGGGATAAGACACGTTTTAGGGTAATTTATTATTTTTATAATATTATTTTTTAACGTTATTTATTGGATTTACCTTTTAACCATGGTAAATAAAATATTTACCCACGTAATTATTCAAAATTACAATAAATAAAAGTTACTTATTTACACAATTAATACCTCCAAATTCTAAATATGGAATCCATATTTCTAAATTCAAAATACATAAGTAGAAGAAATTAATTTAAAATTAATTCCTGCTGTCAAAACAAAAAAGTGTGTTTTTAAGAAATAATAACTATTATATGATTAAAACTTTTTTATATCCCATTTAAATGTGAAATTATGACCAATGACCAAAATTTTATTAAATGGTAAAAAAATATTCTAAATATACTTTTAATAAATCACATTCATAATTTATCAATATTAATTCTTTCGATTAAAAAATTTGATTTTAAATAAAATTTAGTAATTTTCACTATTCATCAAAATATGAAAGTTATCCGAAAGGTACCCAAAATTAACCCTAAGCTAATTTAGATATTCAGAATCCAAAAATGATGTCCATTTTGAAAGGAAAAATGTATACAATTTCAAAAAGTGGGTATTACTATTCATAAATGCATGTTTGATTAGTTGGGGTGTGTTAGAACATGAAGTTGCGTACAACACACGCTACTGTATTATTCAAAGAGAATCATACCATGGAATCTTGGGATGTTACATTCTACCCTCATTCAATAAATTTTGTCCTTAAAATTTATGCTCGGTATTGGAATCTTGGGGTTTAATTTTTAAAATATCTTATTTGAAATCCCACATCGAAAAATGGATTAACGAGGCCTCTATTTAAAATAAACAGTGGTAAGTATTAAGGTTACCGAAAATAACACATACTAGGGTTCCATATTTGAAAACCTGGACATGGATGAGAAATATAACCATCAATATCTGAGAGAGTGGTGGAGAAAATGGCTACAAAAAGGCCAGCAATCATAAAGCCATAAATTTGTGAGGATATAAGGTACCATCTATGACAACGTTTTGTTCTAAGTTACTTTTATTAGTGTTGAGGAATTTATTTATGAGATTTGATAAGATCATAAGGAGATATAGTTAATTTATAATTATAGTTTTATCCATTAATAAATTTCTACCACAAACTCATCTTTCACCCCAAAAAATAATGCAACTCAAAAATACTCTATTTATCCTAATCATATATGGTTCCAAATATAATGAATTTATAATTCACATATCAGACACTTTAAAAAATGAAACTACATTCTACCATCCAGGAACATCACGTAGTCCAGTGGTAGTTAATAAATCCTAATCACACTATGGTTTTGTGTTCGATTCCCACAACTTTGTCCGACGTGACAGGTTGTCACATGGTCTGCGTGTTGTCCTTTTATAATAATCCAAAAATATCCTTTCAAACTTAATCCATTCCAAACTTTAGACTTATCAAAAATAATTCTATCCAATCTCAATGTCCAAGATTTATATGATGTTAAACACAATGAAGATCATTTTTTCCTTGTAATAACATGTGAACACCTTCATCATGTATTATTTTAAAACATGGTAACATCCTAAATTACCATAAAACCTTATTGATTACATTCATGATCCCGTATTCTTTATAGAATACTGGATTTACTCCTTCTATCCAAAAATATTGTAAACTCTAACAATGAAAAACCATTAATCAGTTTCAAGTTAGTCAATAATATCCAATATAATTTATTCAAATCAACCATCTCTTATTCCAGAATCACTACCACATTATCAGGACCATATTAAGGATTGGATTTTCTTCAACCATGTATTTTACCAAAACTTTATCTCACTATTATGTCACTTTTTTGGAACCATATGATCTCAAATCCTCAATAAAATAGTACTGTAGTAGAATCCTTATTTATCTCCATAATTCACATAACCAATATATTGTTGATATGCCACTCAAATGAAATAATCCTATAATAATAACATAAGAACACTAGTCATTCTTATTCATATGAGGTTGTATCATAACATTATTATTTTCTAATAGCATTATTTGCGCCATACTCTGATTATTTGGACATTGGTTCGTGTAGTGTCCCAACTCTTTGTAGACGAAGCATTGTACATTTGAAACATTTATCTGACCATTGCAGTCACATACTTGGTGTCCTTTTTCTCCACACTTATAACAAACTCACATTCCCTTTAAGAAATTTCTAGGGTGTTTCTTCCCACATTTATCACTTATGGTAAAATTCTTTTTTTACCTCTTCCCTTTATCCATCTTTCTATCTTCCATTATTTTCATCACTTGCTTCCCTTAAAAGCTATAGGACTCAGAGAATTCATTTCTTATCTTATTAACACATGATACTATTTCTTCATATGTTTAGAAAACATGAGATAATATTTCCTTTCTAAATGTTTGATTAATACTGTGGAAGATATGATCCTTCTTACTCTTTGGATCATATGTATTGCTGCAGTTCACATTCCTTCTAATAGGGGCCATTTCAATACAATAGCACGCACTAGGTCAGTTTATAATTTGAAATGAATAATTCCAAACATGTAAAATACCTAATGTAAATTGAACAGTTTAAGGATATAATCCATAATCATAAAAATGTTTTCTTTGAGTAAATATATACTCATTATCCCTTCATAATGGTTTTTAAATAAAACTAGAATTATCTTACGCATATCCCCCAGGAGTGTCGTAACCAAGAGTGTATCAAGGACCGTTTTCGTGGACCAGTTCCCATTAGAGTCTATCTCAAAGCGCTGTTTTTGGGATTTACCACTTGGTACATCTGTACCATAGTCACATCTACCTGTCTGTATCCAGACATGGATGTTTTTCTCAGGAAAACTCCTGAAATATCTACATTTCAAAAATCCTGGGAAGTTCTTCTATACTAATCCTCATAGTCTATCTTAGGGTTATGTTCTCTAATCAAAGATTATCTAAATCTAGTTTCCAAGGTTATTGTTATACTTTCTATGATACCAACAGTAATACCCCAACCCAGGTTACCCAGAGTCGGTGAATTTTATTAATACATTGGCATGATTACAAGGAATCAGGTCCCGAAGGACTGATCGGTTTAGTAGTCTTGGAAAATATATTACATACATTAACATTACATTATAATTTCAAATATAAAACACAGTGCAAATAGTTCTTTGAGAACTCCATTATTCCATTTATCTTGACCTTGCATATTAATCACACTACACTTATTGAAATCCTGGGAAAATGAAAAATAAGAATGGGGTGAGCTCAGATGCTCTGTAAGGGTAAAAAATTCCGCGGAAGATATCATAAAAATTCAGCATGGTGAATAATTTAAAACACAACCCTTTACAAATAATAAACATCAACAACATTATGGAATGAATATGATCTGAGTAAATAATTCCATAATAAAACATAATCATGGGTATTCTACTAGTCGAATGGCCACATGAACCATCAATATTATTTTCATAATGAGGGAATGTATAATGCTAGACATTCTAAAACATTTTTTCAAGGCCTCGACCAAGATGCCTAAAATTGATTAAGGCCCCGTCCTAAACCGTATCTCAAATTGGGAAAGGCCTTGACCAATTCCAAGTCTAGTTGTCTCATGAGACCTACTGATGCATTGAGGAGAAATAGTGGGTTCCCCCCGTCACTTAATCTGTCCAATACATTCTTTATATGAAATGGTTGAAACATAACATGAACATTCGTATTAGAACTAGCATAAAAAATGTCAATAATTTAACCATAAACAATAAATGGTAAAAAAATAGAACATCCACAGTCAAACATATCATAACTCAATTAATACAATACAAAATATTTTATTATAATAAATCAACTTCAATCAAAAATAATATCCTGTAAAGCATGTTGACATAGTTGAAAATGATGAGTAATACATTTTGAGAGAAATATCTTTATTGTAAAATCAATTAAATGTCACAAATTTATAAAGGTAGTAATATAAAAGATATTTTTGATTCAAAGTGTCCCATACCACTTTGAAAATTTTTAAAATAATTATTAATTCAAAACATTCGTGTCAATATAAATAAATCCATAAAATGATTTTGAAAATATGGACATGAATTAAAAATAATTAGAAAGATAAATCTTTAAAACATTTATATTTATGATCTAGATAAAGAGTAACTTTCACAAATATTTATAATATTTATTTTCAAATCATTTTTATGAAAAATGTACATGGATGATAAAAATGTCTCTCTAAATACTTACACATAAACAATCTCGGATAATAATGAGATTAAAGAATTAACCCTTATGAATTTTGTAACTTACAAAACATACACCCCATGAAAGAAGTATCATAAAATGAATATGTAAATACACATAAATTAATGTTTGTTACACAAATAATACCATTATGGGTAGTACATACACCACACAAAAGGTGATAGTGGCAATATGACATGAATCTCAGAGGAATAAGGAGTGAGATGAAAACCCCTTACCTTGCACATTCATTTAGTCGAGGGTATGTTTATCCTCCTTTATGAAGACTAAAGTATGTTATTAAATTATAACAGAACCATATTAATATTTATGATATCATAAATTATTCAATTATGACTTTAAACTACCCATTTAATAATAATTTCCATGTTTTATTAATATTTCGGTCAATAATCGCTTTCTTTATCATACGCGTTTTAACTTGTTACTCGTGATTGTATCACATAGATCATGATTTAAATACATAAATAATATAAAACATGATTTATATATCATATATATTTAGAATATAAATAATTATAATAGACATATATATGAAATCAAAAACACAGTTTATGGAGATGTTTGTCCATACATACGCATAAAAACTGTTTCTGTTTTCATATATTATTGAATAGATGTAAGTGAATAAGATATATGTAAGAACATAAATACTTATATATATAAATATATATATATCCAGTAGAATTATTATGTCATATATTACATTCTAATTAGTAATATATATATTTATAATCGTCGATGAATAATGAACTTGGAAATGAATCTCATCGCGTCATGGAGATGATAATCCGTACGTACAGACGAGCGAAAAAATCATTTTTCTGATATTAAAAAAATATATAATTGTATTTTATATTACATATATAGAGTAATTATCATGTTATATTTATTAATTAAATCAAATAAACATCATTAATATACCGATCCAAATAGTAATGTATTGAATAACAATTACCCCATGACGTGGAGACAGTAAGCCATACGTATGCACATATGGTGACATGTCACTCAAAGGGTGGATAGAATAATGAATTTGGTTGTACCGTAATTATAATAACATTACAGTATATATAATATACTCGATTTAATATTTTATAATGGAAACAACATAGAAAAAGGAAGTGGAAGAAGAAAGGAACATGAAAAAGGGTGGTGAAATCATTACCTCTTCTTCGTGTTCTTCCTTTCTATTTGATCAAAATGGCTCCATATGATGGATTTATAATCCAAATAATGCCTCTAAGATGAAGGTAAGATAGTTGAGAGGGTATTTGGGTCGGTTTTGGATGATCCAAATGGCTTAGAAGGTGTGAATTAGATTGAAGGTGGAGTGTCCTTTTATAAGAGGGGTGAGGGGGACCTTTGGAAAAAAATAAAATATTATTTTATAATAAATTCATATTCAGTTTATAATGGCTCCAAATTGATTTATTTTTAGGATAAGGTGTGTATTGGTATAAATACACTAAAAAACAGGTTTTATACAGGTTTGGGTTACTTTATTAACCTTATGTTTTAGTTTTAACTATTTGTTAATTAGTCTGACATTTACCATGTCTTTTTGTATTTTTATATTATATAGTTAATAAACTTACTATAAACATTCAAGAGACCCTAAATTGGTCCATTAATGATACACCAATCATTATATAAATCCTTTTGTAGAACCATATATCTTTAGGAATAGAATATTAAATAATAATATAATATTTGTTTTAAATACTCATTTATATAAAATTTGACACTATTCACTAATTGATTTTTGTTAAAGTCATACCAACTATATTTATTCGAAAAAAATTCATTTAAGATATAATAACTTGTCATATTAACCAATAAAATTCTTGTATGACATCAAAACTTAAATTATATTTATTTTAACATTTATTATACTAATTATTTGATTCTTTATTTAATAAGAATAACACTGCATCATTATTGTGTCAAAACTAAATTTATTTATTAATTTTCTAAAAATTATAAGTAAAATACCATTATGTAAGAAATATTTTTATATTTCAAAATAATATTTATAGTCGAATATATAACATATATAACTTTATGTAAAAATTTTTTTTCTAAAAAATACATATTTATTTCATTTTTGTATTTTCTTAAACTTAAATAATATAATGTGTCATTATCACCTACATGTGGATCCATGGAGTCCCAAAATAAACCCAAAGATGGCCATGGTCGAACATGTATCAAAAAATAGTGTTAGGATATGATTTAAGGAAATTTAATATTAGTATAATATTAATTTTTTGCCTTATTTACCATATTTACCCTTTAACAATGGTAAATAAAATATTTACCGAAGTAATTATTCAAAATGTTTAAAAATAAAAGTTATCCATTTACAAAATTTGGAACTCCTGATTATAAATATGGAATACATTTTTCTAAATTCAAAACATATAAGTGGCAGAAATTAATTTAAAATTAATTTCCGATGTCAAAACAAAAGCGTGTTTTTAAGAAATGATAACTATCAAAAGATTGAAACTTGTTTATGTCTTGTTTAAATGTGAAATTATGTCTCTTTATCAATATTGTATTTAATGGTAATAATATATTCTAAATATAATTTAAAATCACTCAAATTCATAATTTATCACTATTAATTATTTTGATTGAAAAAGTTCTTTTTAATTAAAATTTAGTAATTTTCACTATTCATTAAAATATGAAAGTTGTCCGAAAAGTACCAAAAATTCACCCTAAGCTAATTTCGATATTACAAATCCAAAAAATGAAGTCCATTTTGAAAGATAAAATGTATAAAATTTCAAAAAGTGGATATTACTATTCATAATGGCTAGTTTGATTGGTTGTGTTGTGTTAGAACTCGATGTTGCATACAACACATGATACTGTATTATCCAATGAGAATCATACCGTGGAAGCTTGGTGTTTTACAGTGTAACACCCCAGACTCGACAGCGTGTTGTACCCACACACGGTGTGTACTTGAACACCATTCCCCTGCCCGAGTCTCTTTACACGGCTAACTCACACGGTCCTCTTAACCCTAGAATACAAGGCGTTTTCACTAAGGACACGATGTGTACTATATATGGTTTTGGTGAACATGTAGTTAGTTACATAGCTGGCTACAGGTCTGACCCTTTCACGGCGTGTTCAGAACAAACACGACATGTATTGGAGAAGATAACACCGACAAGTGTTGTTCGTGATATGGCCGGGTACCTAGAACAAATCGATATGGAGTGTTCGTAGGAAACACGGCGTGTACTACATGAGCTTCCCCGACCCGTGTTGTTAGTCACACAGTCGGGTACACATCTCACTACTACACGATGTATACATACCATACAAAGTGTATTCCTGAAGTCTTATCACAACCATGTGTTCCTGCTCACAGAGTCAGTGACACGGCTTATAAACTACACTGCGTGTATAAATAATGTACACGACGTGTATTCTGGGTTTTTCTGGGCAGTAGCTCAGAAAATGCACTAAAGCGCAGAAAACACTGAAAAACAAACATGGTGGAGCCAAATTCCGATCCGTGAAGGCCCATACTCTCTGTGAATCAACGATTGGAATCTTATATAAGTCATATACATGAGAAACATGTCATCGATCCACCAAGATCCGATTCATGAAGGCCCATAACACCTCAAGAACCAAAATTTGTCGTTCTTTTAAGCAAGGTATAATACAAAATTTCTCTATCAAACAACATGGATTCTATCAAAGTATCTATCAAAAAATCATGCATAATCTACAGAACATCTATCACAAAAACATGCAATCGATTATGCACCTTAGATCGCATGGCAAGAATACATGGATTGTGATTTCTAACAAGTTCCTATATGATGCATGTGATGGAATACCCTCATCTCATCAGGTTGCAACAGAAATAGAACAGCAATATCAACAACAATAACAACACAAATCATTTGAGTCACTCAAGGTGAAATCATATCAACCGTAAAATATCAAAACCAGAAAACTGCAATAAACAAGTTAGATTGGGTTTTCCCTATACATGGGTTAGATACTCCCAGGAACAACTTATTACAATGTACCAAATCCATCCAGTCCCTGGTTAAAGGCTCCAAACAGTAAATCAAGAGAAAAGAATTTCTCTGATACCCATTTTTAACATCCATGTTCCGACATCCACACAGAGGCGCCCCGTACCCGGTTGGTCAAATGGCCTCAAGAAAATTTCCCCAAATTCTAGAGGCTACCAACTAGCAGCGAGGGCATTGTGTGTGATAGTGGGGAAACTATGTCTTCATTGGAAGAGTACACAGTGGATGTAAACAAAGCTTACAATAGCGGAAGAAATAAATATTCAACAACAATGCACAGTAGAAGACTAAATAAATAAAAACTAGAGCACATATGTATAATGAATGATCATTGATACATATCTAGGAAAGCATCCAAATAGGTCACAATGCTGGAAATACAATATTACAAAAACAAGTACAAAAGAAAAGATAAACTACTACGAAGCATTGCAAACCTATGCTTGGTCTCATGCTATCATACTCTAAATAAATCAAGTACGCAAAATTGAAGGGTGATTTTCCTTGTCTATACCTATAACAAACATAGTCTTCTTGGTCCCAAACTGGGTGTGAGACTAAATCTCAGTAGGCAACCACTCAAAGATCTATGCCTAAAAGATAGTGAGCATGTGGAATGTAATAGTACAGTAAGTAGTGAATATTAACAGTAACCAATAGGCAATAATCAGTAAGCAGTAATAGGATGATATGCAACAGCAATCAATCCATGGAATAACAAGCACCCGTGATGATAACAACTAACCATAGTAGGAACCCCTCTGGGACGGACTCGCAGCCAACCCCTCTTCTCCTATCCAAGAAGTACCATCAACCCTCTGGGCAGTGCATCATCCTAACCCCTCTAGTTTGGTTATATAGGATTATATGACTCTCTAGGGAAGCTCGCTCGGTCAATACCCCTTATAGTCTAGGGTAGTCTAGGAATCATGGAGGAAGATCACGCTGTCAAACCCTCTTATAGCCCCAAGGTCTAGAAACTCTCTGAGGAAGTGCAATTGGTCAATTCCTCATATAGACTCAGGTTTATCATAGACTCTCTGAGGAAGGACGCTCGGTTAATTCCATGTCAAACCTGGAATGGTTTATGGAAATTCAAATAAGTAAAGACACTATGATGAAGATCACTCGATCTACCCTCCTGTAGTCTATAATATCCAAAACCCTCTTGGAAGCTCACTCAGTCTATCCACTATAGTCTATAATGTCCATGAATCTCTAGGAAGCTCATGCCTTCTGTCCCTTATAGTCCATAGCACTAGGTTCACACGGTCTCATGCCAGTCTGTGCATAATAATGATATAAGGCCAATGCACAACTATTGAGCCACTTGGCTAACCAGTCTACAGAATAACAAGAATGTCAAGAATCTCATTCCATCTAATGGTCACAAGGCATCGAAAACAGGTATAACGACCAAAGGCCAAAAAGACCCAAAGGTCGTAAACATAATAAGGAATGGGCACAACATTCAGGAACCACAATTATCTCATTCATGATCAAATTACCTCTACACAAGCATACATGTAAAGAAATAAAACAATAGAGGTAAAATGGTAAACACACAATACCCCGTTCATGGGTATTGGTGGAAATTTGCACATAAAACTCAAAGACATCGAATGGTGAGGCACAAACCACCTACCTTGATGCTAGGAGATCTATATACTAGAACAAATGGCTTGATTATCCTTAGAACATTGTAGTTCTATGAAAACAAATAAAATTTCCAACCCACAATGTCTTGAGAAAGAGGAAAAATACTGGAATGAAACTCAATAAGAAGGAAGAGCTCACCGCTGTCATTCCAACGCAATCAACAGCGGTCGATTTGGAAAACAAATGGAGGGTCGGGGGCTCAGATGATGTTTGCGGCTGTATGAATGCTCGCGATCGAATAACCTTGTGAAGAATACTATTTTGTCGATTAAGCATGCCCCATGTCGTTTAATGAAAAATAAATAAAGTACTCCGCGTGTACTTCTAGATTACACGGCATGTACACGGCCTTTCTATACTGCGCATTAAGCGGCCACCACATCGCCCCTACACACAGTGTGTATGGGTCGTACACGGCCAGAACAAGGCCTTTCTTGGCATAGAAGTACATGACGTGTACTCATAAAGTACACGGTGTGTAATTTGAAAATTTCCAGATTTTCCGCTTTTTCTAAAAAACGACCAGAAAAGGAAAGACATTCCTGAAACGAAGATCTGGGTTCTTACAAACATACTATTTAGTTGTTTTTGTTAAACAAGATATGATTTAATGGAAACTCGATGACGAATATATTTCACAATTTTGGATTGATTTATTGTAGAACATGTCTCTTTTTAATCAAAACTACTATAAAAGTTTTACCAAATTCATTACAAAATTACTCAACTATAGCCTTATTAAGCCCCAAACACTTCTTCCTTGATTCACTATTTTATTTATTCTTTTTAGATTTATTTTCTTTATTGTATCAAAATCCACTATTAACATCATTTTTTTTATGTCTATCATATATAATAATGAAATTTTTTTAAAGGATCATCATTCCATTTAATTATTAGTATTACATATTTTATGATTTTATCCATAAATGTAACAATTCATCTTATAGACTCAACATTGTCAACTAGTTTTAGCTTCTTTTTCCAAGGTATTTATCAATGTCATAGGCATCTGAATATTTTTTATTCTTTAAAACATTAAATATTTTATATACAATTCACTTTAAATTGATTTTTGAATTTAAGTAGATTTTTCAACTGATGATTTTCCTATCAAAATATTATTATTAAAATCATAATTTAATATCATCTAGGATATAGTTTTATAGTTGATTTGGTTTTTTTTCCTTTTAGGTTTGTATTGATTTTCAATATTATATTATTTAAAAATGTTAAAATGGAATATATTAAGAATATGACTATATAATATAACTTTATTCATTATTAAACCATTTCATATAGCTTCCATATAATAAAAAATAAATATTGATGTATTGAACATCAAGAAATTTAGATAGTAGTCTTGATAATATAAGTCTGGAATTATAATGGTTTATTTATAATGTTTTATTAGTAATAGAAAAGATGCAATCCATTGGAATGAAATTCATACATCATGTGATAAATGAATAGTTTTAGGAAAATTTTTCATTTACTAAAATCAAATTCATCTCATCCTTAAGATTAACGAAAAATCCATTAACTAATGGAATTATTAGATAAAAAAATTATCATTTAAAAGGTATCAAAAATATTTTGTAAAATATCATATATTATTTCTAAGCTTGTTAACGAAAAGAATAAATTTCACCTACATAAATCCTCAATCATTAGGAAACATTATCGATATATAAAATTAACTATTTGAATACTGATTGAACATTGTACGGGTTTATGTTATTGAAGTTAACTTATTCATCCCTTGAAAGTTAACTATATATTTCAATATAAAATCATTCATGTCAAAAATATTTAATCTAAAAGACTTTCTCCAATAATATTTATTTTTGAATGTTCCCTATATTTTACAACGAAAAAAATTGTAGATGAATTTTTTTTCCTAAGAATCAGAATATCTCTACAACAGATGAAAATTAGTTCATCTAAAAAATAATTGGTGAAACTCTTTAAAAAGGTTTAATGAAATATATATCTCCATCAATGAATTTTTATATTTAAAAAATATTTTGAAATCTTGAAAATAAAAATTTCTTCTAAATATTTAATTAACTGAAAAAAATTCTCAACAAAATGTATATTATCATCCATTTAATAATGGATTGGTCTTCATCTTTTGTGGATGGTTCCAAAAAATGTTTGAAAAAGGATTTATATTCTATGAAAAAGTAATTTTTTGATGTTTATGAGTTATCCACATATAATAAAAAAATCCACTTAAATTAATTGAATATATTCATTATATCAAAGAAAAAAATAATGTATTATAGTTATTAATGATGTAGAATTTTAAAATACATTAGATATACTAAAGGTAATAGTTTTATGTATTCATGTTATGGTTCATATAAAATACATCATTAAATATATCACCTCAAAAGATAAAATGCATTTTGTCTAGATAATTTTTTTAAAACACAAAAAATGAGTAGTCTTTGGGTGTTCATAGGTAGTATGTTCTAAATTTATAGAATGTCATTGTTGTACAAAACATTTAACATTATTGAGTAAAATAATACTTCTGATGACCTCCTCATTAACATAAACTACTAAAAGGGGATTTACATTGTACAATATAATTTAATAAATATTCTAATCAAACATATGTTTTACTACCCAAAATGAATATATTTCTATTTAGTCTGATAAATTAATATATCCTGTATAATTATTTCATTCGAGTAGGAAATTTAGTCTACAGTTTTTGAAAAAATTAAATTCTAGAAATATTTTTAATATTTTATTTATTTCCTTAGAATAAATTTATGATCCTTGAATTTTCATTCTTATTCTTATTTATTTGGTTATCTGTCATTAGATCGATTTCTCGTGACTTGATTTTTATTTTCCCTTCAAGATCGGTAATAATTTTTTTAACATTATATTTTCACTTATATAGTTTATAAATAATATTTTCATTATCCTTTTTAATTTCAATATTTCTACTCTAAAATTTGAAAAATATGTATTTTAGTATATCAGTTTAATCCCTCATATATATTTACCCTTTTTACAACTTCTAATATATATTTTTGACATTTTTTAATATAATATCACATATAATGAATTGTTTCAGGTGATATATCTTCATCTAAACTAAAAAAATTATCACTATTGGTAACATATTCAAAATAATGAAAAATTTTTGATCTAAATTAATATATTTATGATCTTCAGTAGTTAGTATTAAAAGTTGACATTTTTATCAATTTTTATATAGTCGAGTTATTATTCTACTATTATCACTTCATATTGATGAAATATTTGAATTCATATCACCATAAGTAGCATTCCATATGTACATATATTTGGGAAATTTCTACTTATATAATTTTTTCATATATATTATCCCATTCTTAATTTACTCAAGACAATTTGGTTGGATATTACCTTTATTTATACAATCTTATATAGTAGGTTCAGATGTATAATTTTTCAATTTTTTCTATTTTGGATAATTTCATTATAAATTTTTATGTTTGAATTTAATTATTTCCTTATTATCATATTAAATTACAACCATCATACACTAACAATATTTATATACCATTTTTTGTATTCTGCATATATGTTATTATTTTATTTGTATCAATATATTATATTCTAGTAGTTGTTAGAGAAACTATATTATTATTCTTCTCTTTCTTTAAAAATATCATCAGATGATTTTTATATGATATTAGAGTAACAACATGATTATATATACTAAATTGGAGGATATTTTTATTATCATAAATAATTTTTCATTTAGATTCCCAGTCATTAGGGAAAATATCTATACTTTTCTCAACAATATGATCATCTCGTTTTCCTTTTTCATAGAGATTAAATGTTTTTTACTATGGTCATGAATCAATACAAAATATATACACCTAATTAAATAAGAAGTGAAAAAAAATCTTAATAATATTATCTTAGAATTACTCATTTGTTTCAATTACTTCAGATGTTCTTAAATGAGTAACTCAAAACATTTCCTAGGATCCACAAGTTGATCAACATGATGAATCATTACTGTATGTATTTCTATGAGATGAACCTTAAAACATATTTATAACTTGAAAATTTATCTAAAATTCATTTTTTTATTATCAAAAAAAAAATTATTTATCCTATATTTTGTAATCAACAGGTAAAAGAATATAATATTAAAATCCATTGTTTATATAAATGTCCCTATTTTGTCTCTCCAATTTTAAAAAATATAATCATCAAAAATATGTTCTATTTGGAAATAACATGTCAATAATACCAAAATGTATACAAGTCATGCTAAAAAATTCCTAGATATTATTAATTATATAGAAAATAAAAAATAAAATAAGATAAGTTAAAAAAATTGAAGAAGAAAAATAATAGTTTTAGTCTCCTATGTTGATGACTCCTTTTATATCAATTATCATATCATAATTTATATATTTAAAACCTACAAGATGTTTTGATTTTATTTAAAATCAACTATAAATTTTAAACCTCCTCATATATTTAAAGAACAACTTCAAATAAACCCAATGGAACAATTAGAGTCATATCTAACTAATTATTTGTAAAAATAGTATCAGTATTTCATAAAATGACAAAATTAAAAACAATATAGAAATAAAACAATTTAATTTTATGGAATTCCACATTTTATCAAATTAAAATATATCATAGTGGAAATTAAATACTAAGAGTATGATTTACCAATCCATTACTCCTAATAAAAATTATTAAAATTGGAATATTTAACCTAAAGAGAATGGGGAAACACATACTACTTTCTTGGTATCCATGACTATAATCATTTCTAAAGGTGACCACTAGTTAATGCCTAAAGATTGAATATGTATTCCTCATCCAAGAACCCCTTGATCGACTAGATCCTAAACTACCAATTACTATAACTTTTAGCTTAGTAAACCTATTATAGAGACATGTATCTCGGTAAATCCACTAAAAAAACTAGTATCTCAGCATACCCACTAAAAATATTGGTATATCATTAAATTTTACTTGAAAAATAAAATATAGAATATTTTACAATGAAACATCTTATGTTTAATATCAAGAACACACTAAAATATAATTTCCGGACACTAGTCTATAAGAAGTTAAAGACATCAAGTTATTCCATCACTCATGCTATTTTATACAATATTATATATTTTTATTGGATTCTTACCAACATAGTGTTGTTATATTTATATAATATCCTACAATAACAATGATATATTATTATATTAGTCAATAAAAATGGAATTTAAAATATTTTATAATTAATCTTATGATGGAGTCATAGTATCACCACATCTACTAATAAATTTAATAATCACCACCATGATACACTATCATATTATGAAAATAATTTTATTAACATATACTGATATTGAAACCTTAAACCACTAATATTTTGAAATTCCTATGATCAAAAAATTTTCTAGAAGTTTTATTCCATCAATATTTGAAAAATCATTGGGTTATCTATATATCGATGAAATGATTTAATAAAAATTTGGAAGAAAAATAGCATGTTAAATAATATAATTGTTGATGTGTATTTAGATTTTGAACAAAATAGTAATGTGAATATTTGAATGAACAATTTTATACTATAGATATGTTTTTATACAATTTTATACACGTGTAGCTTTGATTAGAATTTATTTTTTTACCGAGTTGTTTATATTAAAAAAAATTAGTGCATATTTCAGATGATTAAAGAAGTGTTTTAGAAAGAAAATTCAAATTTAATCCATTCCAAAATTGATAAGTCAATTTCATCCAATAATTTGAGAAAAATACATAAGGGAGAGTTTAGGAAGAAAATAAAGAGCATTGTAATTCAATACGATTCCCCATTAGTTATTGGTAATCATAGGTTTTGGGATTAAATATTTTAATCTATTAATATTTGTTTGTAACATCCCAAAAAATTTATCAAATGAAGTTAAATTCTTATAAATATGTAATGTAGTATAAATAAAATAAAATCATATTGATATAAAACAAAAAACTATATAAATAATGATGGAATGAAATATGATGTATTTCTTGAAAATATGGAACATATACTAATTGAATAGTATCCATATCATTGGAATAATAATGTGACAGTTACGAATACTAAACTTACCAATATAATAATAACCTCACCTTTGAAAGTGTAAATAAAATTTTGATATCTTATAAGATAAATTATAAAATAATTATATCATATTATATGTGTATAAGTCATTGAAAAATGATAAATTATGAATTTTTATTTTTTATGCATGAAAAATGTCTATATACAATTTTATAATTAATGCAATGATTTAAAAGAAAATTTATTTTTTAAAATTATTTTCATTAATTAATATTATTATTGTCTTATGATTATAAGAAATTTTTATTTCACCTTAACTAATTTTTCATTGTTTTTTGAAATTGGCTATATTTTTAAAATTGATATTTTTCAAAAAAAATGATTATTTTCAAAAAAATATATTCCATATTTATTAAATGCATTCATAAAATTGATTAAAATTTTTAAATCTAAATGATGAAAAAAATTTAGGCATACTTTTTGGGTTTTTCTCAAATAGTTGAGTTTTTGGTGATTAATGAAATACAATAATTAATGATATATAACATTTTAATTAAAATACATTAACTATTGAGTCATGGATGATGTAAAAAATTATTAAAAACCCTCTAAAAAAATTTAATATTTATTATTAGTAATCATAAATATTGATATTATTGAGATAATATAATAATGAAATAAAAAAAATAATCAAAAAAACACTTCTCTCCTCCACTATAAGTACTACCCCTCACCACCTATTCTTATCACACATTTCATGGCATGTAGTTTTTTAAAATTCTACCAAATCCTCTTCAAAAGACTATTCTCCATGTCGAGGAGATTTTGGTATTAATTGCAGTCCAAAAAAAAGTTCCTTAATGAGTTTCTCGAGAAGAATAAATTTCGGTGGTAAAATCCTATTTCATTTTCTTTTAATTTGATTTCAATATATTTTATTTTATTATATTCTCATTAAATATCCTTATCTGATTGACACAATAAATCAAATTTATTATATATATAAAAAATTGTATTGTGTTAATATAATGATACATCATTAAAATTTTCCCTCTATTTCTTGTTTTAAAAATGGAAACAACATCCATGATTTTTCAATCTACCACTATCGTGGATAATGCAATTCCATTTTCAATTACCAACCTCGTGGCTGGTCATAAAATAATTATTATGGTTAAACCATTTTTGAAATTTATTTTTTATATTTTTTATGTTTTATATCTTATATATATTAATAATATTAAATTATAAAAAACTTAATGAAGATAAGAAATTAACCAAAATAAATTAATGCTCGTCATTAAATTAATATCAAAAGAATCATTATTATTTCAATAAAAAAATGATATGTTTTTTCCATTTAAAATAATGGTGGAGATTCAATATAATATAATTCAAATTCTTCATTTTTTCATCCATTTGAGAAGAACTCTAGTAATTAATCTCAAGGGAACTGATCATAAAAATCACGATACAATCACATTTAAAATAAAGAAATTGAATAATATAAGTAAACTAAATATCCATAAATCAACCTAACAAATACTAATAAAGTATATACATAAAGAGTGTGTTATTAATTAAGTAATTAATTAACAGATTTAATTTTATTTTCCGTGATATTATGTTCATGTACAAAATAGTTTCAGACATAAGGTAAGTGATTCTCTCCAAACCGCCATTTTTTCTTTTAGGTTAAAATTTTTCTCCCTTTACCCTAATGTAAATCATATTTATTCTTATTTACTCTTCTGAAATTCTGTTTGTATTTTATGAACATATATATGAATCTCAATTATTCATTATTTTATTTGGAAATACATGTTTTATTTGATATTCTTCTCGATTTTTCTCGATTAGCAAGCCCAGATAAAGGTAACTTCATAATTTCATACACATTTTTAATTACCACTAATAATATTTTCTATGTTATCATTATTATTTTAAAATAAATCAATGTATAATAAAAATTTATCTTCGTCCATTTCTATTTTATATACATGATTATTCATTTTTCCTCTTTAAACGCTACATAATATTTTCCATATACAGCACTAAAATGTTTCATTTCTAATATTTCTTGAACAATTTTATAACTTGTATTAAGTTTTAATATACATAACATATCATGATATGTTCCTATATTCCATTTTTAAATTCAATGTATGATTAATATCCATTATTTTTGGGAAGGCTTTATGATATTACATTTTTTACGACATGTGACATGATTATGATAACTAATTCTTTTTATGGTTAATCAATATTATTGGCTCTTAATGGGGAACAAATATACTTGAACATGTTATTTTGGGTAAACCCAGGCAGTGCTCCAATTAATAGGGTAATATTTAGTATCATGAGATGCCATGTTGGGGAAGGGGGTGAACCTGTTTCCTTTATGAGACATTGTCTACCATGTCCAATAGTCTTAGTAGATAGCGTAGACTCCTAATTATTTCATGTTTTACGTTGTTTCCACATTCAAATGATTCCATTATTATATGATCCCATGTTCTATATTTTATTCATCCAAATTTTTATAAATGTTCCATTCAATTTTATATCATCTTATTAAGACATCTAACCCATGTTCTTATGATTTATTCTTATGTATCTTCCATTACTGTACTTTTCATCTCATCATTTTTTCTATGTATTCCCAAGTATATTCTATAAATATTTAAGGGCTCAAAATAATTTAGGAGAACATTATGGATTATTGATATAAATATGTTTTATTCTACTTCCCTGTTTTAGTATTATATACCTAATCATTCAAGGACATCGTAATTTACATTCCATGTTATGTATTTAGTGGTTAATTTTGATTAAAATTATTTAAAAATATGTGTAAAATGATTGGGTAGTTATAGTTGGTATCTGATTCATGTCTAGTTATTTTTGATATTATGACTGGAAATCATTAGTATAAACACTATCGATAATTTTTTCAACATGGATTACATATATTGAATTATGTTTGATCACAAGAAAGGATAAATTTACCTTTACATGTTTATCCTTAAATGTGTTGTGTTAACTTCATTTATTCTTATTTTATAAGTATTCAAGCCCCTCCCCCCACCTATTAATACTTTTTTTCATAGTTAATTTCGAAAAATAGGAGAACCCATACCAACAATCCATGTGATGTGAATATGATTCCCTAATAAAATTATAAATCTAGTGGGGATGAGTGATCAAGACTTCATGAAAATACAATCAAAACTTGATCAAGTGATGAATAATTATGTTAATCATGTGAAACATACTCCATATCCTAAGAAATATAAATATATGAATGAATACTTTATGTGATAAGTTTTTTTCCTTGTTTAGTGTATATTTAGAACATATCATCTTGGAATATTGAATTGACTCCATTTAGAAAATATTCTCTATCCTCTAGTGCCCAGAAAAAGAGAATGTTTTAAAGGACGTCTATTGTTTTGATGGGGGAAGCTGATCAGTGGTGGAAACTAATCAATAACATTAATTCAAATGATTTAATTCATTCCATTGAATCTGAATATTTTTATAAAATATTTTTCCATAAAAAGTTTCCTTGGAATCACAATATTAAGATTGATAGGGAGTTCCTCAATCTAAAAAAAGGGAAAAAATATATCAGGGTGGATGAGGAAAATATCAAAAGAGATTAATGGTGCACCTACAATATAGTTGTGAGCAAATAAATAAACATGAATCACTTATTTTGATGATTAAATTTGGGTCCATGAATATTTTTGGAAATTTATGACTTATATAGAAGTGAATATATTTTCTGTTGTTCCCTAAAGGATGAAAAAGATATTATAGACTCTGAGTGGTCACGTGATCCCAGAGATAAAAATTGGAAAATGATGTTTAATATGGGAGGAAAAAAAGATAAATTCTATGATTTAATTAAAAGGCAACATCAAACATGTCAAAATTTTGGGAAAAACATCCTTGGAACGATCTTAAAGAAACAGGAGATTCATTAAATGTATTAAAGAGGTTAAGGTGGATATTAATTGTCAAAGGGATATGATGATTCCCACAAATGTGGTGGAATAATTTAATCTTTAAATCAACACTAATCCAATAGTGTAGTGATCAATCTATAAATAACATGGTAATTTTGGAAACCAATTCACTAAGCCTTGGTTTTTCATAGGAATTCAACAACAACAAAATATATGGAAATAAGGAGGATCATATAATATCACTACTAGTGATTTGTAACATAAAAATGATGTGGTGAAAGGTAATATGGTTATTCATTCAAGGATATTGAGTGTACTATATGATTTTCGATAATTTTTTTTTCCATATATTCCTTGTTTATAAAACTATTCAAAAACTAGCTCAATATATGGAAGTTGAGTTATCTATGAGAACATCTAATGGGAAACTAATTTCATACAATGAATATAAATCCTCTCCTGTTAATCATTGTGGACGGAACCTCCAAGATAATCTTTTCATACCTTCTTTAGTGGAGTTTGATGCTATATTAGTTTTGGATTTCATATCTTTATACAAAGCTAACACAAACTATTTAGAAAGGGATTCCACTCTTCACATCAAAAATAATCCTCTAATTACGCACATTTATAAGTATTGGGGTGAATCTCTTTGAAAATAATTATCTCATGAGTTGATATTATTTCCCTATGAGAAATCCTATCTAGATTAAATGATAGAGACAAAGGAGAGAGTCATGATTAAAGACATTCCAACTATGAGGGACTACCCTGATGTCTTCACTGAAGAATTTCCTAGTATACATATTAACTGTGAGGTTGACTTCTAAATTTAACTTATTCATTGACCTAAATATTTTTAGTTATTCTATATATAATTTCCATCATTGAGTTGGAAGAACCTAAATAGAATCAAAAATAGATTCTAGAAAATCATTTTATATTCTTGAGTACTTCACTATAGGGAGTGGTTATTCTCTTCATATAGAATAAAGATTGATAAATTCACCGATTCATTTATTATATTGATGTCAAAACAATCCTGATGAATAAAATTTATCCCCTTAAAAAGATAGATGATGTTTTTGATAAACTATGTGGGTATAAGTCTTTCTCTAATGGGGATTTTTGGTTCGGTAAACATTATTTAATGGTGAAGAAGGAATAAATTCCCATAACTAACTTTTGAATGAGTTATGTAAGGTATGAGTTCTTAGTGATTCCCTTAATACTGTCTAATTCTACAAAAATTTCATGGACCTATTGAATAGAGTCTTAACAAATTTCCTCGATATATTTGTGGTAGAGTTTATCGATGATATTTGGATACACTCCAATAGAAAGGATGAAGAACATGATAATTTCAATATATTGATAATTATTTTCTAAAGGGATGGATGATATGAAAAGTTCTAAAATTTGATTTTGGGATGGAGGAATAATAATTCATACAGAATTTCATCACCATCATAGTTAGTTTGGGGGACCCTTCTAAGACTAAGGAAATTGGAGAGTGGCCCATGCCAACATTTATATTTGAATCATGTAGTTTTATTTTTCTATCTATGTATTATCAGTGATTTTTTAATACCTTATCATGATTATCAAGAACAATAACCAATATATCTCAAAAGGTTGAAAATATATTTTGGACCAGTGAATGTGATGACGACATCAATGAGATGAAAAATATGTGCATTAAGGCAACAATACTCACACATTATATAAGTGGAGAACTCTTGGTGGTATATAGTTTTTCTTCAAATAAGAAATTAGGATGTGTATTTATGATAAATGATAAATTTATTTCCTATTACTAAAGGTTGTATAACAATAACCTAAAAAATTATCATACAAATGATCTAGAGTGGGTAGATGGGATGTTCACTATAAAAATATGGAGTCAATATCTATATAAGATGAATTGTGAAATATATATTGATCAAAGGATCTGCAAATGTAAATTCAAATATTTGATATTAATATTAACAAATTAATATAGACAGATCTCATTAAGAATTATGACTGCCCAGACCAATACCATCCAGGTAAGGAAAAAGTATAAGGTGTTCTAGCTTGAATGTATCCTACAATAGTATCATTCATGATAATTGAGAAGGATACAATATTCTTTGACGTTAAAATAATGGACATGGGAATCAATGATGACAGAAAATCATCAATCCTTTCTCAAATGATTTATCTACTGTCCTTTATGAAAAAAAATGATTCTCAAATAAATTATTTGGAAATTCAAAAAAATGTAGAAGTTATAAGAAATGAAAAATCCCCAGTGTTATGAATTGATAAGAAAGGAGTCAGAAGATTTGGATCATTCTTTTTTGTAACATTCAATTAAAAGATAAATATAGTTATTTTGAGTGATAAACATATCTCAACCGTTAATATTCTTATAGAGATCACAATGATGTATCATGATCTCATAGAGAACTATTGGTGGGAAAATATGAATAAGGAGATCACCGAATATACATCAATGTTTTTGGAATGTCCTTAAGTGAGGAGGAAATGGAAATGTCTAAGGAGATGCCAAATCCATTACCCGTACCAACATGTAAATGGGAAAAAAATCACCATGTAGTTTTTCACTAGACTTCCAAAGACATATACTTGAATAAATTCTATATAATATTTTGTAGATCATCTTACAAATAAAAATCACGTTTTCTTAATTCGATATGACTTCTCACTTGATCAAAAACAACATAAATAAATCAATGAAGTGGTGATTCTTCACTGAGTACCACTATCAATTTTATCTAATCATGATCTATGATTTACATATATGTTTAGGGAATGTCTCAAACAGGCTATAATCACTATACTGAACTTCTGTAGGGACAATCATCTTCAAACTGATGTCGAGTCTAAGTGGACTATTCAGACACTGGAATACATGTTGAAAGCATGTTCTATGGACATAAAAGGATAATACTACCAAAACATCCTCTGAACGAGTTCTTATACAGAAAATATTTCCACTCAAGCAACCACATTTATCTATATGAATCTTATTATGGGAAAGGATATAGAACATCGAAATGTTAGGATGAAGCCGGTGAATGTTTGTTTCTAGGACCTGATAAGGTTAAATAAATAGTGGAAAAGATAAAAACTCTTCTACAACACATCAAGGAAGCACGATATTAACAAAAGATATATGCATATAATTATATATGAGACATTGAGTTTAACATTGGATACATGGTATTCCTCTTCATATCTCTAGGGAATATGATAATGATATTTGGAAAGATAGTAAAGATGATTTTTATATACATCACCCCCTTCGAGATTCTTGATTATGTCAAAGATGTGACCTATTGACTAGAACATAAACCTGTCATGACTCAAGAACATGATTTATTCCACATATCCATCTTGACAAAGTATATTCTAGATCCATCACATGTACAAAATCTTGAGGAAGAACAAATAGAGAATGAAATATTATATAAAGAGAAGCTGGTGATGATCTTTGAATGTAGAGATAAATTTATACGCAATACGACAACTCACCTGGTCAATGTAATAT
Source organism: Viscum album (assembly GCA_963277665.1). Taxonomy (NCBI): domain Eukaryota; kingdom Viridiplantae; phylum Streptophyta; class Magnoliopsida; order Santalales; family Viscaceae; genus Viscum; species Viscum album. The sequence continues at coordinate 784,932,150 of OY728151.1, forward strand.
GATGTAAATAGAATTATGAAGAGGCATCATTGGTACTATAGTAAGTTATTAAAAATAAGTACCCTAACATTTTTTTCGTATTATGTTACTCAAGATTTTGATTGTGAAATTTTATTAGTGGTAGAATTTAATGATGGAGAATTTTATCAATGGAATTTACCATCATAAAATTATGAAATATTGTATAAATCAAAAAAAATCACACTGAGAACACAATAAAAAGTTCATAAATGAATAATGAATTATATAAGTCTTATTTATAGAAATTAATGAACACATACCAATGGAATAGTTACATGACAATTGTAAAGGTAATATAAAAGTTAGGAATATTAAACTGGAGAATAGAATAGAAACCAAAGATATTACAATTTAAATAAAATTTATATATATTATATGTGAAAATATGATATATTTATATCATATAATACGTATATAAATTTTTCAAAAATGATATAATATGTATTGGGTTTTTAGTGAAATGAAAATTTATATTTAAAACATCATAATTAATTTAAGGATTTCAATAGATATTATTTTCATAAAATAGTTTCATAAATTAATATTTAGTTTTATTTATATTATTGGATAAATTTATAAGACCTCAAATAATATTTAAATGTGTTATAAAATCAGTTAAGATTTATAATCGGTAATTTTCAAATAAAAGATAATTTTAATTAAAAATTAAAATTTTCATATTTGGTAAACAATTTCACAAAATGGAGTCTATTTTTGAAATCTATATATTAAAATATAGTTATAATTCTTTTTTGGGACTTTTTTCAAATAGTTGAATTTTTTCAGAATAGTGAAATACGTTAATTTATAGTATTTAACATTTAAACCAAATACGCGAACTTTTGAGTCATAGAAGATGTTAGAAAACATTTGTTCAAAATAAAATGCCCCAGTTACTATACATAGTCTCAATAATCCAAAAAATTTATATTTTTAAGGGAAAATAATAAATAAATGATTAAAATAATCGAAAACACCCCTATCTTCCATAGTAAATACCAACCACACCACCTCTTATTCTCACAGCATAAATGCATTGAAAATTGTAAAAAAAATTCCCAATCCTCTGCCCAAGACACATAACCATGTCCATGAGTTTAATGTCATAATTAATGTCCCAACCCCAGAGCCTCAAGGATTATATCTATGGGAAGAAATTCATGGGGTGAAATCCACTTTCATTTTCTTTTTATCTTCTTCTCAATTTCTTTTCTTTTATTATCCTCACCTTACCTCACCTTATCCTAGTGACATGATAACTCTAGTACAATATATATAATGTAATTTTATAGTGATCATTGGACAATAAATCATGAAATATATTCCATCGTCTTTTTATTATTAAAATGAAATCATTTCCCATGATGTGTTGATTTACCACAGTCGTAGATAATGTATTTTTAGTTTCCATTACCGCCTTCTTGGATGGTCATAAAACCATTATTAAAGTAAAAAGAGATTGAAACATGTATTTTAAAACATTTTTCATGTTATGGAGATAATAAATATGCATAATAATAAATAATTATACAAATGTAGTTATTGATAATCGAAGATTCACCAAAATAAACTATAGTTCAGCATAAACCTTTTATATAAATATTCCTTCAAATTAATATAAAAAATGGTGTGCAGAACCATTAAAAATTATTTATGAGAACCAATATCATATAATTAAACTTCCAGTGTTTTACATCCATTTAAATACACTCCCATAATAAATTGTAAGGGAGTCGATCATAAAAATTATTTTATCAACACTTCCATAATGATGAAGTTAAACACTATAAGTCAAATAAATTACCATAAATGAAGATTATATGATTATAAAAAATTAAATAAATGAATAATATGTTATAAATTTATTAATTAGTTTATTTATGTTTATTATAAAATATATTAGGTACAAGCACAAAATAGTTTCAGACATAATATAAAGGATTCTATCTGAATCACAATATTTTTCCTTCATTTTTTCCCTCTTTACCCGAATGTAATTATTAATTATTATTATGTACTACTCCAAAATTATATGTGTATGTTCCAAAAATACATACATAGATCAATTATTATTTCATTGGTGGGAAAAGTATATTGTCCATAGAATTAATTACTTGTAAATTACATTACTTTTGAGGAATACTTAATACATTACAAAAATATGCGCTCTAATACCATATTAGTATAGTGTGTTTTGAAAAATGGAACATAATATTCTAACTTGGTGAAATATTTTCAACATCTCCCATAAAGATTATCCACTTTTTATTTTACTACATAAACCATTCATAATATCCTGGGGAAAATATAACATAAAAAGGATGAGCTCATATTCTCAGTAAGGGTAATTGTAGAGAACGTAAAACAAACCATAAACCTGAGAATGTAAAAAATGAACATAATGTTTAAATATCAAAATCTTGAGTCCAGAAATAAATCTTGGTAGTATGTAAGTAATATATCATAAAGGAACATTAACCATGAAAAAATATCAGTGACATAAAACATTGAATTTTGAAAAACTAATAAGTACATAATATGATTTCCATAGTAGCCAATGAATTTCTGAAAACACCATCATAGTGGAAAAAATTCTATTATTGAACTGGGTTATAATTCTATTCCATCCATGTCTTACTGAACCATATTCAATTGTTGTTACAACCCTGTATTATTGAATAATATTTTCATACCATTCCAGTTATGTATATCTCATGAGATATAAATCTTTACCCAATTCATTATAAGGAGGTATATGTCCCACCCATTTCCTAATTAAATCATTATTACTTTTTCCATGAAAACAAGAATCATTCATCATAGCATAACCCAATAATAAAATGGTTATCATGAAAATCTTTCCATCATAACACATTTATTATAAAATTACATTCCATCATTAAAATAATAAAATCATAGAAAAACATAATTTTATTTAATGTGGAAAATCATAGATGAAAAAATATTTTGATAAAACACATGAACTTAATTCAAGAGGAAAATATCCTTTATTCTTCAAAAATAGTTTATTTACTCAAAATTTTGTGAAATTTTTTAAAAAAATAATTTAGATGAAAATATAATTGAAATAATGTAGTGGAAGCCTCATGAAAATATGGTGTTTTGAATATATAAAAATTTGTTCATGTCGTATATTTTAAAAAACATTCTTTTGGTACTCTTGTTGGTAAAGTCAAAAAGTACCTTGAATGAAAGATTTCAAAAATAATGTTTATTGAAAATTCACCAATGGGTAATATTGGATATAAAAAAAGTATAAGAATATAAATAACATTATATATTTAGGAAACATGTATGTGGATGATAAATATAACCCAATAAATACTTACAAATAATGAATATTAGAAGAAAAATAGATTGCAAAATTATCCCTTACCCTAGGTCAGATCTCTAGTATTTCTTTCTCAATCTAATGTATAGTTGGTTTAAACCTAATATTATCCTATAATAGTACCATAATAAACATTATGAAATCTTATATGATTAACTGATGACATTATATTATCCGTTTATTTATCAATTCCATTTTAAAGCAATGGTTTGGTTAATAAACTTGTAATTTGTCGTACGAATTTTGTCATGTTATTCATTATCTTATAACATAGATCATGGTTTACTTACTTCTAGAATGTGAAAATTGATTTCTATATCATAAATATTCGGTATTTAAATATATATAATAAATATATAATGGAAAGGGAATATACCATTCATCGAGATGGTAGCAATACATACCCAAGAACATTATTTCCGTTTCATTAATGAATTGAATGGAAGAAAATAAATGACATATATATATAGATAAATAGTGTTAAATTATTATTTCATATATTTAATTATTATTTATTATAAATACATTATAATAATTTTTTAGTGGTTAACATGGAGAATGAATCTCATCTCATCGTTGAATCGGTAAGTCATTCGTACACACGAGAGACGACATCATTCACTTAATGGTTAAATTGTATTGATTATGATGGTATCATAATTGTACATAATAATTATCATTTTATATTAATTATATAAATCCATTATACTCATAAATATATTCATTAAAATTATGTTTTGTTGAATAAAAATCACACCAGGACATAGAGACGGTTAGTCGTATGTACGCACACATGGTGATATTGTTATTCATAGGATTGATAAAAGGAGTTATAAGGTTCTACCATAATTGTAGTAATATATAATAATATGTAGGATACTATATTTATTATATTAGTATGGAAACAACATAATATGACATTGTATAAGAAGAAATAAATTTTGAAATAGGTGATAAAACAATTACCTATTTTTGAGTATATCATCTTTATTCTCCAAAATGTTCTCCTTAGAATAGACTTCTACAAAAAGTGTGGCCTCTATAATTATTTTGGGGAAGTTAGGTGTCTATTTGAGAAGGGGATGGTTGAGCCAATGTTCTATGGATGTGTGATTAAAATATAAGGGTATGTGCCTTTTTATAAGAGATAGGAGGTCACCTTTGGGAGGTCATGAAAAAATTATTTATTATAAAATTATTATAATTTTATAATGCCCCAAAACTAATTTATTTGGATAATAAAATGAGTATGGGTTGAAATAATCTCATCTAATAATATTTATAATGGTTTTTATTCTATTTTAATCCTTATCATTTTCATTTATCCTTATTTAATATATTTTATTTTATTTATGGTAACAATATTCTAAATATTAAGTAGTTATAAATATTTACTTATGTGATACTTTTTTCAATAATTAGAAAATTTATGAAATTATAGAAGATATAGTTTTCACTTTGTTTTTTTAATATTTTCATGATTCCTAAATAATTTAAAAATATTTAATTTTTATAAAATATCTATAGTGTCAATTTGGAAACTATTCATACATTTGACACTAAATAAAATCTATAAATAATTTAAATTCGAGAATTTTTTTTAATAAAATCCAAACATGTCATAGTCACTAATGGAATTTGTGGAGAGAATTAATTAGTTCATATAATATTTATTCTAATATTTTTAATAACATTTATTTGATGTTTCTGTTAATAAAATAATTTATACATCACTATTGTGTAATAATTAATGTTAATTATTTGAAATCTAAAAATTCTAAATAAATTCACATGATGTAGAGAATTTTATTAGTTTTCTAGAGATTTTTTTGTTCTTTGTTTTATCATTTTTATCACTAAATTAAAATAATAATACTTATATGATATATGAGGGTGACATGTGTTCTGTTTAATTTTTTTAATTATTATCACATCACGCTTATTGAAAAAATTCAATTAAATCAATCAATTCAGACCCTTATGTGATATTGGTTGAATTTTATTCATAAAATATTATTTTTGAAGTTTTTTGGTTAATTTTAATATACTTATCATATCGTTTGATACCCAAAATTACCCTATTCTCCATTTACTGTGGTAAATAAAAATTTTTCTAGTCACTATTCATAATAGGTAGGAAATAAAATTAACATATTAACAAAATTTGAACCCACAAATTTCAAATATAGAATCGATTTTTCAAAAATCAATACATATAAGATTCAATTATTATATTTAAATTAATTATCGTTGTTAAAACCGTAAATCATTTTTTTAGAAATATAAAATTTCAAAAGATGGATATGTGATTATTTCCAATTTAAATGTGGAATTAAATCAAATGACCAAAGATTTAATAAATGATAAAAAATAGTATTCCACTTCAAAACCAATTAAAAATACAATCTAACCATAGACATGAATTATAAAAAATTCATTTTTGAATTAAAATGAAGAATTATTCACTGTTTATTAAAATATGAATTTCATCAAAAATTTACCAAAATTTCAACCAATGAAAATTTTGATGTCCTTCTTCCAAATAGTTTGTTTATTTTTTGAAATTTAACATAAATTGTTTTAACAAATTATTTTTTTAATTTATTCTTTCTCAGATGCCTGTAAAATAGTATTTCATTGAAAAATACTTATTTTATCATAAAATTTTATCTTGTTATTATATAGTGTCTAGTAAATGCATAAGATGAATTTTAATGTAATGTAAAATTTTAAATTTTTTTAATACAACTCATAATGGAACGTTTATATCCCATTATATAAAATCATTTTAAGAATACATCATTGTTTATTGAAACTCGATATTGCTTATAACTCAAGCAATCGAGGAAGGTAAATCTAGCTTGTAACAAAAGATCGGTCAGTGTTTCATATAGTTCATGATTACATTTCTGTTATTTTTAAAATAATACAAATATAGTTGTTATATAAATTCAAAAAAATCTATATGTAGTATTGTGTGTGTCATACAACAACATGGTGTTGCATGCAAGACACGACATGTCAGCTTAGTATGAAAGGAATTCTTGACATAGTGTATTTCAAGATTTAAATTAATATTTTAATTAATTATAAAGAACGGTCCATAAAAACATGGGGTGTTCCATTATACCCCTTTAAAATGAATGTTTCCCTCGAAATTTGTTTGGGTTATTAAAGGATTATAATTTAAATGTTTGTTACATGGAAACCCATATCATTAAAAGGTATACTAAAACTTATTTTTAAAAAATAAATGTTAAAAATTAGAGTTTCCCAACATAACTCTTCACTAGGTTTACACATTGGAGAACATAGGTGGGATGTGAAAACATGTATATAGAAGGTAAATCTAACCGTCTTGTTCTGATGGATAGAGAATGAAAACAAGGATGGAGAAAGTAAACAACCAGGAAGTCATAAATCTATGATGATTTAAGGGACCATATGATTAATCGAATAAGAAGATACTATGATAAAAATTTTGGTTTTCAAGATCCTATCCCTAAAGTTGAAGAACATGGTAAGAATTACTTTCTTGATTTTAGAACAATCTCACCGTTGGTATTTCCTTTAACAATTTTCAGTTTATATTTTATTTAAGGAAATGAAGATGAATTTTTATTTCATGAAATATTTGTAGATCATGCTATAGAATGACAGGTCATTACATATTTCTCAACATAAGGTTAGCGCCGGTATTCAAAAATGCATAAGCCCACCTATAGTGAGATAATACATTAATCTAACACACTTCAACTAGAAAATAACTTATACAATCCATAAATGTATAACATTACAATCCATCCAAAAAAAATATAAATTTTTCATAAATAGGTGAACTAAATCAAAATGAAATCTATATAATATATCTCATAAGTTAGATATTTATTGTCTAATTTCAAACATTTGAGTACCTTAATTGTGTATTCTCTTGAAACATGGTAATAACATGAATTACCACCGAACCTTAATGGAAACATGCATTCTTCCAAAATTAAATTTATCCACACAACCAATAAAATATTTATACTCAATACATGATATCAAATTTTCCTTATATAAATCATGATATCATTATTACAATAAGACAACTCATTATCTTATTATCGCATCATTATGCAGGTATCAAATTTTTCTCAAAAATATCTGAATAACTTTTAATTGATATCAATATCATTCAACAAATAATTTGAAATAATTATGGAAAAAAATTAGATTTAATAATCCTTAGATGTGTATCTATTTCTTAATACCATAAAATTACTTGTAAAATATTATTCTTGATAATCATGTAATAATTCCACTATCTTCTTAATCCATTGACTAAGCTTCATCATTTTATACCTTAACACTTCTTTAATCTCAAATATCATTTATAGTCTCTTAATCACAATCAACATAAATACTACCCATATGACCATGATGATTCTCTTCATGATATTTTCCCTTAGGGAATCTATTTTCATAATGCCCATATATTTCACATTAAAAACAGTTAACAGTATTTGATGTCTTAGAAATTCTATTATCCTTGTCCATTATGTTAACTAAACTTTTCCCTTTTCAATTACTAGATTTGTATACTTTTTCACACCCAAATAATATTCTAGTTTCATTTAATCATTCTCCTTGATGCCTCTTCCCAAATTATTTAAATGTGGAAAATTGATCTCTATTTTGTCCATATTCACCATGAAACTCCATCTTTATCTTATTTTCTGTGTAAATAAACTCACCAAAGTTCATATTATTGATCATAATATGATATTGGTGATTCCGAATATTAATTATGCTTCTCCTTCCAACACCAATGTCATTTGGATTCTAATGAGGAATATCATTCCAATTCTCACCATATTCTCCATTAACATAAATCCACCTATTTCTAGCCATTTTTTCAAAACCCAAAAAGAATAGTGTGAGGGGTAAAAATAATACAAGGAAGACAACATAATCAAGGGAGAGTAATTTAAATCTATAAAAACATAGGTTTAATCGTAGTTTTTTCACGATCGTTACGATAATTCTATGACTACAACCTACAGTTAGACATTCCCTTAGTAAGATCCTTACATAGACAATAAAAATAACTATCGGGATCTCACTAATGTTTTCGCATAATATTTTACAAAGGCTAACTAAACCATCGCTTTAAAACCAACTAAAGTGTCCAATACTTTTTGTACATAGAAATTACATTACCTTTTTAGAATACTTAATACATCACACAAATATACACCGAAAGGCCATATTAGTTTAGTGTCTTTGGAAACATGGAACACAATCTTCTAACATGGTGAATGATATTCAATATATCCCAGAATGATTTCCCCCTTTTTCATATCTAATTTTTTTATATCCTAGGGAAATGAAAAAACAAAAAGTGTGAGCTAAAATTATCAATTTGGGAAAACATGGAGAATATAAAACAAACCATAATCATAAAAATGTAAAAAAATGAACACAAAGATTAAATATCAGAAAATTGAGTCATGAAATAAATCTTGGATATATGTAAGGAATCAATAATAAAGGAACAGTAACCATAATAAAATATCATTGGAATAAAACATGGAATTGTGGAAAAATAATAAGAACATAATATGATTCTATAGTAGCCAATGCATTGCTTCTAAGACCATCATTATGGACAGAGTCCATTACTCAATCTGGTTTACTTACCGTTCCTTCAATATATTACTGAACTAGATTTACATTCCCATTACTCCTTATATTACTGAAACATAGTTACATACCATTATATTATGGTCTATATCATGAGATATAAATATTTACCCAATTCATTGGCTGGATATAAAGATCCTTCCCATCTCAAAATTAAATCATTCTTACATGTTGCACAAAATCATAAATCATTCATCATAACATAAACCTAGATATAAAATGGATTTATTTAACACCATAAAATAATATTAAAACATAACCATATTTAAATATTATAAACATAGATGGAAGATAATTTTGATAAAACACTTGAACATTATTTTTGAAGAAAATATTATTTTTTCTTCAAGAACATTATATTTTCACAAAATTCCATGAAATTTTAAAAGAAAAGAATTTATTTGAAAATTAACATTAAATCTTGTTGAGGAAACCTCATGGAAATAAGGTATTACGAATATTTTAAATCTAATGAAATTTTACAAGTTAAAATAGATTATTCGTCTTGTACTCTTGTTGGAAAAGTCAAAAAGTACGTGAAAAGAATGATTGCTTCTATACCATTTAATTAAATTTCACTAATTGGGTAAAATTAACAATAAAAATTCATATAATAATAGAAATAATATTATATATTTTTTAATTAGGGATTTAGATGATAAATATACCCTATTTAATACTTATGTATAAATAATCTAAGATAATAATGTGATTGTGATATTATCCTTTACCTTAGGTCCGATTTATTCCGTTTATTTACAAAACTCTTGTATATTGGGTTTAAAAATATTTTCAACTCCTTAAAAAACCATTATAATATCTATTATATCATATATGATTCACTAATGACTTTTTATTACCGATTTATTTATCAACTCCATGTTAATGCAACGTTTTCATTAATTATCGTTTTAATTATCGTAAATGTTTTGACATGTTATTTTTTATCATGTTACATAGATAATGATTTAATTACATCCAAAATGTAAAACAATATTTATACATAGTAAATATTCATTATAGAAATATATATATTAGATAGATAAATTAAATGAAATACATCGCTTGTGGATACGGTAATTCATACATACGCATGAATGCTATTTCTCTTTCCTTATTGAATTGAATGGAATCATGTAAATTTCATATAAATATATATATAACCATATATACAATTGAATTATTATTTCATATATTTCATTCTTATTTATTATATATATATATTATAATCATTCTTGAATGGTTAACATGGATAATGGATCTCATTATGACGTGGAAATGGTAAGTCATACCTACGGAGGAGCGACGATGTCATTCAATTAATGGTTAAATGGTATTTAATTGGATTTTATATTAATTATAAATAATAATAATAATTATATATTAAATATTTACATCCATTTTACTCATCAATATTCTCATTCGAGTTATGGATTGTTGAATAAAAATTACAACATAGTGTGGAGATCATAAGTCGTACGTACGCACACATAGTGATATTTTTTATTCATAGGAAGGATAAAAAGAGGTATAATGTTGTCAAATAATTGTAATAACACATCAAATATATATGAAACTAGATTTGTTACTTTAGTATGGAAAAAACACAAGAAGAAAATATATAATAATAAATTAATTTTGAAACAGGTGATAAAACAATTACCTCTTTTTTGAGTATCTTCTTTTGATTTTCCCAAAAGGTCTCCTTAGGATGAATTTTTATCCAATGTGTTGCATCTATTTAAAAATAGTTCTGTCAGGATGAGATTTGTTCTTGGGTTGGTGGAGCCAATGTGCTTTTTAAGGGTTTTTAAAATAGAAGGAGAGGTTCCCTTTTATAAAAGAGCGAAAAAGAACCTTTGGAAAGTCATGATATATTAATTTATTATAAATTCATATTTGGTTTATAATTCTCAAAATGTCATTTATTTAATTTATAACATGACCGTGGGTATAAATACTGTCAAAAAATAAAATTTAGACATATTTGGATATTTTATAAACCTTATCATTTTGATTTATCATTATTTAATCTATTTATTTTTAATTGTTGTAATACTAATCAAAATAAAAAATGGTTTTTAATAATTACTTATGTGTTCAAAAAAAAATATAATTAGATAATTAATGACATTATAGACCATTCAAATTTTACTTTGTAATTTTGAAATATTTTTATGATTTTTATACATTTTAATAATATGATTTTTATAAAATATCTATAGTGTCTGTTTTAACAATATTCAATTATTTGATATTAAATAAAATAAAAACAGAATATAAAATCGAAAAACAATATTCAATACATCCTTTAAATTTCATATTCTCTTATAAATTTTGGGGATAACATTAAATAGTTCATATAAAATTTATTTTATTGTTTTTGAAACCATTTATTTTGTAATTCTATTAATAGAATAATTTCCACATCGCTATTGTGTCGCCATTAATGGTAAATATTTAATCTCTAAAAATTATTAACAAACTCACATGATGTATATAATTTCCTTATATTTCTATAGAGTATTTATTTTCAATGTTTTATCATTTTTATCACTTTAGTAAAATTAATATACTTATAAGATATATAAATGTGACATGTTGTCAGTTTCTTTTGTTTTAATTATAATTACATCACTTTTATAGAAAAAATTAAATTAAATGAACAGTTTCTTACCCTAATCTGATATTGGTATAGTTTAATTAATCAAATATTATTTTGGAAAGTGTCAAGGTAATTTTAATATCTTTATCATATTGTTTGTTACCCTAATTTACCTAATTTAACTTTAATTTTTGTATATAAAAATTATTATAATTACTATTCGTAATATCCAAAAAAATTAAAAGTAAGGTATTAAAATAATTTGGAAACTCTAATAACGAATATTGATTACATTTTTAAAAATTAAAAACATAGATGTTTTGTTAATTAATTTAAAATTAATTCTCATTGTCAAAACTAGAAAGTGGGTTTTTAAGAAGTAAAAACTATCAAAAGATTGAAATATAATTATGTACAATATAAATGTAAAATTAAATAAAATTGCCAAAATTGGATTAAATAATAATAAATAATTCAATAAAACATTAACACCACTTTAAATGATAATATAACTATATAAATAAACTAGAAGAAAATGCACTTTTGAATTAAAATGCAATATTTTTCTCTATTCATTCAAATATTAATTTAATCCAAATAAGACCAAAATTTTAACAATGTTTAATTTTTATGTCTCTAATTCAAATAAATAGTGTATTACATCAAATATAAGACATAAAATAGTCAAAAAAGATTTAAAAAAGAGTTCTCCATCAAAAGGAGATGAAATTGTTTTTCTTTCAAAATACTTCTTTTATCAGAAAAATGGATTTTTTCTTACATCATGTCTAGAAAATGCATAAGATGAATGTTAATGTTATATTAAATTCAAAATTTGGTTAATAATAGTTATAATGGCTAGTTTATTTTCCATAAAATAATAATTTTTTAATAATATATCATTGTTTAGAGAAACTCAGTAATGTGTAAAAGAAAAGCTATCGAATAAGGTCTCTCTTGTGTGTAAAACAATCTTTGTAATTGTTATGTATAGTGATATATTTCTTTGGTGTTATGTATAACACAATCCAAAAAGTGTTCATCTATACATTGTAAAAAATCTATACGAAGTGTTGTAGGTATTGTACGCCAACTTGGTGTTGCATGAAACGTACGAAAGTTCAGTTAAGTATGAGAAGAATGATTGAATTAGTGTATTTCAAGATATAAATAAATATTAGAATTTTTTTTGACAAACAAATTCCATAAAATTTTTGGGTGTTACATAAATACTTGTATTATAGGTTTTCCTTCTCAATTTCTCCTCACAAGAAAGCTCTGTTAATGGGAACTAACAAATTTCTTTCTCATTTTTAGGTTCCACAAAAAATATATTTTAAAATCCAATATTTTTTTATAAAATAAATATTTTTAATATATGTATATATATTTATTTGTTTCTTGGTTTATCTAAATGATTATTCATTTTTACTCTTAAAATGCACATTAATATTTTCCTTCAACTGGACAAAAATGATTCATTTAAAATGTTTCTTAAAAACTATTTTATATGTATTGACATTATTTGGACATAAATTATCATGATCTATGCCTATTATTCATTGGGAATTTCCAATTATCATTTATGTCCATTCATTCATCGACACTGTTATGATAATCCCTTTTGATTTGTCTTATGTCATGATTATGAAACCTAATTCATTCCATGGGTAATTCATATTATTGATTAGTTATCTGGAACACATATGAATACAAATATTATGATGGGTGCATCCAATTTTTGATCCAATTGATTGTGTAATATTTTGTCCCATGATTAGTCATACTAGGATAGGGATTGAACAAATTTATTTTATTGGACTTTGTCCCACTTGTGGAACAGTCTTGGCAGTTAGACTTGAATCATGATTATAAAATTTTGTATGTCCTTTCCACATTCATAATATTCCTTCATTACAATATATTGTATCCAATATTTTATTCTTCTATATGTTTACTCATGTTCCATTACATTTAATTTCACCATGTTATTTCTTATATACCATGTTTTAGGATTTATTTATATGATTGTTCCTTTACTAGGATTATTAGCTCATCCCTTTTGTCTATGTATTCCCCAGCTTATCCTATGTTGATGCGAGGGATCAGGGAAAGTAATATGCTCTTTATGGATAATTTATATCAATATTTTTTATTGATTTTTTATTTTTTCAATATTATGTACCTATCCTTCAAAATACACTTGACATTACAATCCATGGTTTTTATTTAATTGTTAATTATGATTAAAATCAGGTAAAATTATGTGTTAAATTCTAGGAAAATTATATTGTTCCTCCAGAGGATATATTTGAAGTTGGGGTGATGTTTTTATTAAAACAGATGGAGACCATATTTTGGGTTTACGATCGTGAAAATAATTTCTAAAATTATCATATGATCTATATATTTATATTCATAGAGGGAATTTAGAATGATAATTTGTTTCAAGAATTAGTGGATGATTTAATGGAACAAGCATTGGTGATGAATATGAGCTCGTACAATAATCGCATGAAGCTTGTCAAATTCATGGATTAATATATCTTGTAATTCAATTAATGAATATATTTAGTAAATAAATATTTACAAAATGATAAATGTGAGTAATATTATTTTGAGGGCATTATTAATTATGTAGTATGTTCTTTGATGAATCTCCATAAAGTCTTCATGGATTTCATGTATGCTCAATTGTATGTTAAATTAAGAGGGGTGATATTAATAGATATCATTATAGTGGAGAAAAAAAATTCATGAGGATCATGTTGGGAAGATAAATAAATAATGGAACACCAGACTGAGATATGTTGATGATGAAAAACAAAATCTTAAGATGATGTTCCGTGGGTTTTAAAAAAATTAACAATTTGGATTTAAGGAAATTTTGAACTTCTTAATATTCTATGAAGATATTGTTTCCACACAAATGTTAGTTGATTTTCATCCAAAAAAAGAAGGATCAGAGTTATATTTAATTTTTTTATAACATTGAGATATGAATCCTCCTCATTAAAAATGAAACTTTTAACCCAAGATAATGTTAAATATATTATCACCAAATTTTAATTTTCATGTCTTATAGGAAAAAATTAAAAAGAACTGATATTTAAAAATGTGGATGTGTAAAAAAGTTGGACATACCATCATTATTTAAAGGATATAGGTGAGAATTTAATGAATAAAATATTCCCAAAATGATCTCAAATGTTTTCGGTTCTCAATCAAATATATTAAGTATTATATACATGATAGCATGTAATTGAAGTAAAGAATAACATGTATATTTTTGATACTTATAAGATAATTTTTAGTGAATTTGGAGATTCATGAATATGGAGATTTATTTCTATAAAAATATGTAAGTATGATGAAATTATAAATATCCTAAATTGAGGAGGTATATTTACAAATGAGACAATATTCAAGAAATAATTAGATCTCATATAATATTAAAAAATTATCTTTAAAGAACATATTCAAATATCTGAAGAATTTATGTGACTTTGGAATGAATTTTTTAACAATTTTGATGAATGTTGGTATAATTCTTCCATATATCATATATTATTTCAAGAGAAAATATAAGACACGTATTCTACAATTCATGTGAACAATGAATGTGAATCTACCATTGTTGATAGCCATAGAAAATTAGTGAAGAGAAATTCCCCCAAAAAGGTCAAGAGGGAATTTAACGAGTATATTAACCTATAATGAAATAATTAATCCACTGTGGTAAGATGGGTTACACTACAGAATATTTCAATATATATTAAATTGAATTAAAGGAGGGAGAAATTTTAAAATTTAAAGGGATCCAATTTGGAATAAAATAACCAAATTGGTTTGGTTGTTGATACTCTGTGTGATAGTTATGTGATACTTCCAAAAAAATAACACAATCAATGTTGATGTTGAGTATTGTGGAAGGTGTTAGAAATAAAATCATAGTGATGTGATATTTACAAATTGTCTACCTCAATAAGAAACGTTGATGAAATATTAGTGGGAAAACAAATAATCTATAGTTATAATCCTATCACTACAAATAAGATTATACATGTATGAATAATCCCAAACATGTGCCTATGGGTTTTCTATCAATATGACTGGATCAGTTGGAGTTAGATCAAAAACTGATGAAACCTAAAAATAATGAAGGTTCTCGGATCTCCAAATTTGATAACCCTATTCCATCAAAGAAGGAAGATATAAAATAGTGAAAGACTACACTAGACATAGGTGACTATATTTGGAAAATCAAAGAGTCTATAAGAAGGAAGAAGGCATGACACGTTACAACTGCAAATAAAAGAGTGTCTAAGTTGAGAAATAAATCTCAACCAAGATAGTCCAACTGAATATGTTTTAATTAACCAACCTCCCATATAAAAATATATATTATTCAAGGATGGGAATAAATGTTGGTAACTGATATATTGTATCGATTTTGGGGGAGATCAAAAAATTCATGAAGCCATCAAAGATTAATATTATAAATTTCATATTGAAATCTAGAAATCCCCATAAAAATAAAAAATATTATGTATTTATTCTTTCTATAATAAGATATTTAATATATATATATATAATTTTTTATTAGGTGTTATTGATTATATAACTTAATGGGGAAAACGAGGCACTATAATTGTTTTGAATTATTTGTCCAACTAAGGATGATTTTTTATTACTATTGAAAATATGTTTATTCTCCCCAAAAAGAGAAAGATAAAAACATTTATCACATGAGGTGATAATGTAGATATCCTTGTTTTCTTATCTTATATTTATATATTTATAGAAATATAAATCTCAAGTTGAATTAGGGTTTTTTATGGAACACTACAGAGAAAAATATGATTCTATGTTTATTTCAGACCATTATTTTCTATTTAATAGTTTCTAAAATCACATGTAACTGGTAAAATTTTATTCTTACTAAAATACCTCTATAAAATAATAGTTTATTATATCACTCGATGGTTAAAATAAATTATTTGAATAGAATAACTTTTGGGGGAATCCACATGGTTATAAAATGTAATAAGTAGATGAATTTGATTAAGTATCTTCCCTTAAACAACATTTTAAATCAGAAAAATTATCACATTTCAATTTTTATGATATCTCAATTGGAATAAATGTTTTATTGGTAAGAAAAAATGAAATCGCTATACTAATATATCATAAAGGAGAAATTATCGTACCCATTTCATTAATTATCCATAAATATGAGAGAAAATATTACATTGACATCAGATTATCATGGGTATTTCCAATAATCCAATATGGAGATATATGTGACACTTTTAGTTATATTATAATATGAATTTATTTATTTTCAATGCCTCAGAAATTTTTTTATGAGGTATCTTTAGTGGTGAAGAAAATAACAACCCAAAGGAAGGGGGATGTTTTTTCAACATATAAATATCTAGTTGGACATCTTATAAGTTATGAATATGAAATCAGATGATTATAAGAGATGACATTCCAAACAATTTTGTGTACTAAGGCTTAAGAATGCTTATATTCGACAAATATGAAAAATGATTCTGCTACTCAAAATATAGAAAGACCACTTCTGTATTTGAGAATAACATGTGGAAATGTGGTTCAAAGAATTGAAGAGAGAAAGATAAAATAGATAACACATATACGTATAATAATGACTTATGGATATTTTAATTTGTGTTTATAAATTGGGATGATAGATAAAGATTAATAGATTTGGATCAAAATTTATTAAAAAATATAGTTATACACCTGAGTAAGAAAATATATTCACTAAAGAACTCAATTTTTAGTGATTTATAACCCTAAACACCATAGAAATATTTTTTACATTGTTTTAAAATATTTTAACAATTCCAATTATCATTGAATAAAATTTAGGAATGATTTGAAATATTTGTATAATCCCTAATGTATGTATAAGCCTATTTGAATCCATATAGAAAATTTTTATTTTTTGATTTCGTGGACAATGGATAAGTCTTGAATGTCAGGATTTTCCATTTAATTTTAATTATTTGAGAATGAATGTATGACTTTAGGGTCTTATAAAAAATCCTGAATTGATTGTAATACTTTTAACTACAATACATAACATAGTAGATGATAAGTATTTATTGATTATAAGGCTTAATCATATAGCTTCTCTTCCCATCATAAGGCTTCGATGTCATCCGGAAAATGAAAAATAATGTTAAAAATCCTTATAAATCAGATTGTAACACTTGTAATATTAAACATATGTCTCTAAAAATAATTTTTTACTAAATATAAGTCATTGATGTTCCTAGTGTAAATCTTGAACAACTAAAACAATGTTGATGCTTTGTTGGATAAAAATTCATGTTCAAAAATATTATATCTGATGTAGATGAAATTAAATGTGATGATGATTGAGATGTTAAATCATTATATAAACAAAAAAGAAACTAAATTGGTGTGATATTCATGCTTAAGAAGAAATATAATTTCAACATCGTATAGGTAATCGGATGATCAAATAATATTTAAAAAAAGAGTTTCTATAATTGTTAAATTATAAAGAAATTAAAATATAAGAAACTGATATTGTAATTTCAAGATTAAGGCATTATAAATATAATGTTAGACATGATTCCAATCATTTATGAGTAATATAAATTGAGTAAAACTAGTATATTTTTTTTCTTGGAAGTAAAATTAATTTTATCATGTTATCAAGATTAATGAAGATGAATTTCCTTTGAATATAGTATTATTGTTTATGAAGGCCTACATTACTATGATCTGATCTTTTCTATGTAAATATGATAATTAATCTGAGATTATATTGTTTACATATCTTAGATTTTAGGATATATATTTTTATTGAATTTCCCATGCTAAAGAAGGATATTATCATGCTAGATATGTTTTTTATACACTTTAATAAAATTGTAGAGATTTGGATAGTAGGTTTTACAGATTATTTGATAGAAAATATTTTCAGGCCTGTAGAAGAATAAATAATAATTTATTCATTCATGATTCAAAAGTGGAAAAAATTAATAAATGGTATTATAGGAATACACAATGAGTTAAAAAATTATCTCACTAGAAATCATAGGAACCCTATGTGGTTGTTATAAAATAGTTTTTTTATAGTGATTTTTTTATTCTCATTATAAAATTAATGGTTTTTAGAAATGATATAATTTATTTATTTTTTCAACAAATTAACATGATTTGTTGGGAAGAACAAGTAATAAAATATAGAAAATGAATGTATAAAATATATAGGATGTGTGTGGGAGAACTAAGTATGCATGATAACTATTTCTCTTGAGGAAGAAGAATAAATGTTCAATGCATGTTTTAGTAATGGAAAATTAGAATAATAATAAGAAAAAGATATTTTTGAGACTATTAAACATTATGGGTCTTGATGAAATTTAATTTATTTGAGAAGTTGTCAAATATATTTAAATGAATAACTAGATGTTTGGAATGTAAAAAGTCTAAGTTTCAGGTTCTTTGTGAATATAATAGACAAAAAATTATATCTTTTATCATTTAAGGAAGAATATTGTATTTGTGATTACAGTAGAATACCGAAAGGAATTTAATCTAAATTTGGATGAGGAAGATATAGAGTATGTAACACCCCATGCTTCTACGGTATAGTTTTCTTTGAATAATGCAATAGTGTGTGATGTACGCAACACTGAGATTAAGCGCAACGAGACCTATCAGAATAGCTGTTTAAAAAGTTGTTATAAATACTAATAACCAAATTTTGAATTTCATATATATCCCATATAATTTTCAAATTCATCTTTTGGGTTTCTTAGACATAATATATGAACAAAATCAATTTTTTGATAAAAGAAGTAATTTTAAAAAATGCAGTTTTTAACCTTATAATGTTGAACCCTTTTTAAATCAATTATTTGACACTTTTATATGTTTTTTTTAAAAAAACAAAATACTTACTTTGAAATGGGACATCCAAAAATACATTGGGTAAATTTTTGGTATATTTCTGATAACATTCATTTTTTATGAATACTGAAGAATACTGTATTTTAATTCAAAACTGTCTTTTAATATAATATATTTATATGGATATATTATATTTATAGTTGGTTTTATAGTGTAATTAGATTATATTTTTGCCATTTAATACAATGGTGTTCATTTTAAGTAATTTCACTTCGATATTGGACAAAAACCAGTGTCAATTTTTGGATAATTATTATTTCATAAAAAAACATGGTTTTTGTTTTGACATTGGAAATTAATTTTAAATTAACTGATGCAACTTATATATTTTTAGTTTTTTAAAATAGAAATAATTTTTGAATTTTTAATATAAAATATATCTCAGGCAGTATTTTTGGTATTTTTCTGAAAAAAACATCAATTATTGATGAATAATGAAAACATTAAGTAGTAGTTTAAAAACATACTTTTATCATTTTAATGAAATTCTACTTTTTATTTTAATTGAATTTTTAAAATAAGACATAAATGGTTTTTATTAGTAAGTAAAATTTTGTTCAATATGTTGAAAATATTTTTGTTTAATAGTATCATTTGACTTTTATTTACTCCGGTTAAAGGAAAATAGGGTAAATAAAGGTGAAAATTGTATTATAATAACACTAAATTACCCTAACATATGTCATAATCCTATTAGATTATACATTTCTAACCCTGGGAATCCTTGGGTTGATTTCAGGACTCCATGGAGACACTTAAGTGGGATAATGACACATTATATTAATTAATTTAAAGTAATGACAGAAAGTACATAAACATATATCATTTAGTAAATAAATTATTACATGGGGTTATATATGTTATCTCTTACACTAAAATTTTTCATTTGAAATATGAATTTATTTCATACATCATGGTATTATTTTTTATAATTTTTAGACATCAGATAAATAAAAGTATTTATGACACAATAATGATGGGATGCTTACCTCAATAATGAATGATTTAAATAAATAAGATAATAAACAATAAAACAATATCCAAAACATGTCAAATTTTTTTGGATGATTTTATTTAGAAGAAGAGTCATATTTTCTTTGAATTTAATAAATTTTTGACCTTTAAAACCCTAAAATCATTCTATAATAAAATAATATTTTCAAACATTCCTAAAGAGCCCTGCACCCCCTTAAAAAAGCCCTCACCTCTAACCCATTAATCACACCCCTCAAGCTCCTTGTCTCATCCAAACTCTACCCAAATAATCTATCAAGGTCTTTCTATTTCACCTAGATGTCTTACCTTAAGAATAAGGCACTTCATGAAATAATTTTGGTTAAAACCAAAGGGAGTTACCTGATTTAAAGTTATTGTCTTCTCTTAAGTTATTTTATTTTATTCTATTTATCCAACCTACTACACAATTTTATTCCTTTATTTTTTAATGTATCCAATATAATAAATATACTATATTGTTTATATGATATTTATTATAAATACGCTTACACACACATCGGTCTAATGGGTAATAATCATATTGTTTCTGTGGACGGTGAACTACTTTCACACGAAACGATGATTGTTCAATCTTCTCCGACCAACTCTTATTGGTGAAATTAAGATTGAAATTTATCTAAATGTTATGTATATTATATATATTGTATCAATAATTATATATTTTTTATTTATATTGTACATTTATGGTTTCAATAATGATTTAATACGATAATTTCATTTGAGGAAGTGGGGACTATCACCCTCTCAAGGCGATATGACTCGTTCATTCCATCTGTGTAATGTATAAATGATGGAGTTAATTAAATTAAATAACATAGATGTTATACTAGAATAATTATATACAATTTTATTATTATTATTTCATTCCATTAAATATAAAATAGAAATGAATGTAGTGTTCTTACACACATAGGGCTTACCATCTCCTTAAAAGGTACATTTCATTTTGTAACATCAAATGATCTGGAATATTATATATACATATATACTGGATATATATGACACATATGATATCTAAATCATCAATATAAGTATATAGATAATGTAATTTTGACTACATGGACAATTTTTAATTATAACAAGTACATTTTTTACTAAAGTTGTGAACATTGACAAAATGTATGATATGAATTCAAAGAATTAACTAATTTTTATAGGAAGGTAATAAGGGATATAAAAGGAATAATAAATATGAAAAAAGTTAATGAAAAATTATATGTTAACTTATTTTTATTATTTATGAATAACACAAAACGTATGAGTCATGTTGGACATGAGATAAGGGGTTTCTTATCTCACTCTTAATTCCGTGAGATTTCCATTGTTCGCCACTTATTTATTTCATGTTGTTTATTGCATACATCCATTATATATATATTATCCCGATTATATTTATATTCAAGGTATTTTATTATTCATTTGGTTTTTATTAACTTTTTATTATACGACTCGATTGATTACAACATGGTAAGGGGTTTTCATCTCAATTTTTTAATCACATAAGATTCATACTATATTGCAACAATTTCTTTTTGTGTTGTGTATTTACATTCCATTATTGTATTTTTTTTGTAATATAATTTAATTTATGGATATAAATATAATATATGTATGATCCTTCTATTATGGGGTGTATATTTCGTATTTTACCAAATCAGTAAGGAAATTTCTAACTTCTATTACCACTCATTCAGTTTTACAAAAACATCATTGATTATATTACTCCAAGATAATGTTTGAAATCAAAATTTTCTTATTTACTTCCTAATTTCCACACAACTTTTTTTGCATATACATTCGATACACATAACCATTCCATTGATAAATTCTCAAATCTTCCATATGAACATGATGAGTGTAATATTAACTCAATTTTCATTCATTGAGTTAAACATCGAAGTCAATGGTGTTTTCTTTACAAGAATATTTGTTAAATTCCTCTAATTTATTAACACTAAATATCCAATAATATTGATTATATTTATATTTTTCACAAATAATTATTTCATTGATTTATCCTTAACCAAAGGATACGGTATTTATAAAGTAATTTATCTCAATTTACATTCTATTAAGACCTCTTTTTTTTATGCACCAATTCAATTTTATTAGGTGTACATACTGTACATTGGAATAGAATTCATGAATCAAATTATTATAATTATATTATAATGTTTTTACTACCTCAATTATTTGTATTCAAATGTTCTCATATGGTAAGGAACTCTAACTAAAATATCATTTTAAATGTTATAAAGATTTATTCTTCTAAATTGTTCTTATTAATGTCCATGTTTTATAAATTGTTTTAACGATGGATAAATATGGGAATTGATGTCTTAAAATTGAAATTATTTTTATAAGTTTCAAAGTGGTATGGGAAACATTAATTAAAAAATTTATTGTTAACAACTTCTTGATAAATAGTGATACTTTTAAATGTTTTCTAGAAAAAAAGATATATTTTTCTCAAATAGTTTTACTATTTATTTTCAACTATTTCAATATCCTTCATTATTCTTTATTGTGGTTGATACAGTCTTACATGTTGTATTGAATGAGTTATGTTTGACTATGGATTTTATATTTTTATACCATACATAGTTTTAGGGTAAAATATTAATATTTTTTATGCTAATTTTAATATGAATGTTTAGATTATGTTTCAAACTTTTCATATGAAGATTTTATTGGACTTAGTAAGTGATGGGTGGAGCCCACTATATCTCGTCGATGCATTATTAGGTATAATGAGACAAACTAGTGTCTTGGAACAAGTCCTTTAGAAAATATTATTTGTAGTCATGGCATGAGACTTTGACTATGTGGTTCTGATGTTCACCTTTATGAATTACATCGTTATGAAATTAGCTATTTATATAACATGTGACAATTCTACTAGTATAATATCCTTATGAATAAGTAAATGGTATTATTTGATTTATTTTTTTCCGTATTATATTGAAGTTACGTTTAAAATGCGTGTGTTTTAGTCTTATACGTTGCATTAAATTTTATCCTTTTATATGAAAAATTCTGTTATATTGTTATCCTTAGTGAGGATCAGGGCTCACCTATTTCTATGTTTTATTTTTTCCAGGATGTGGAGAAGTATATTATGATTGACCTCCAGGTATAGGCTAAGGGATATGGGTGTGTTTAAAGGGTTCACAATTTTTTCGTTTATTATTTCATAATGAAATGTTAATCATATGTATGTGTCTAGAGTTTCAAAGCCTACTAAAACAATCTGTCTTTAGATACATGACCTCTTTTAATCATGAAAATGTTATGTAATAATACACTGACTCTTGGTAATAGGGTTTGGAGAGTTAAGGATAGTATCGGAGGATGTTTAGTATAAACCATGGAAGTTATATTTAGAAAAAAACTGATTAGAAAACAATACCCTAAGATAGACTTTGAGGATTATTATGGAAGAAAGTCCATAAATTTTGGTTGTGTAAATATTACGTGGGCTTTAAACGAAAATACATAACTGTATGGATATAAAGAAGTGGAGGTTTCTCTGGCACAGATACAACGAGGAGTAAAAAATCTGACATGGAGTTTCGGGAATGACCTTGGGTATCCTCGTACACAATAGTAGGGCTTGATGCACTCTTGGTATTGACAATCTCGGGGTATATGTTTAGGATAATTCATGTTTTATTTACAAAACATTTTGAAGGATTATAATATAAGATGAGAATAAGTAACCTTGGTTAATCCTAAGGTGTTTTAGATTCAAAATATGGTGTCATGATATTCTATAAATGATTTTATGTTTATTATTTCTCCTACAATGCTTTCGGAATGGCCTGAAGGCCTTCATATTTTGTTATTTTTTATAATCCACCATTCAAGGGGTGAGGTGAAACCCTTACAAGGCCTAGAGTCTTACAGTCATTTTTTTAAATGTAGGGGACCTGGGCATTACCCGATTCATTGACTATTATATAGGATAACCTATTGGTCAAGGATAAACCTATGTAGAAATAAATGGATGGCGAAATTTTAAATATTATTAGTTCTCTTTGTTTATGGGATTACATTGGAATACTTTTCTCTTGTATATGTAACCCTACAGTTTTTTATGTGAAAATAATATTAGATGAAGAATTATCATTTCTTTTTTGGATATAGTTATAAATAACCATTTGGGATTATTTATTCCTTGAATTTGACGAAATTACAGGATATTAATTTTTATAATGATAATGCGAGGTATGAGATAAAATTTGTGTTTAAATTATGTTATGGTTATTTTGATGAATTTATCTCATTTTAGGAATTGTATAAAATATAGTTTTTGAAAAAGGAAAAGATGTACACCATGTGAAAACCCAATTTGACGTACAAAGCTGTAGGAATCGAACCCAAAACCAAAGTGCGACTAGGATTTATCACCTACCACTGGACTACGTGAAGTCCCTAGTTAGTGTGACTAATTATATTTTTTTAAATTATTTTATTGATCAATAAAATTGATTTGGGATATTATGTTTTATCTTATAGATATCCTTAGTGTAGGAAAATGATATGGCTAATAAGTGAAAAATGTTATTTTAGAAGACAATTGCTCTGTTAGGAACACTATATGCCTAAGGAAAATAGAATACTATGGAATTTTATTTGAGGAGTAACGGTTAATTTTTATCTATTTTTATGATGTATTTATAGTGATTTTGGTTATTTATGGAAATTAATAACATATCATAGAGAATATGTGATATTGTTAATTACGCTTAAGTATGTGACATTATGATTAGACAATGTTATTTAGGGATACAATTTATCACGGAAGACTACAAAATAATTTTCTTATATATTTTGGGTTTAAATAATTTTTTGAATTATATTGAATGATTTAAAAGAGAAATGTTTATTGAATGGTATTTATTGAACTTTGGATATTGTTCGATTAATTTAAGAAATTAACATTAGTATTTTTTCTGTAAAAGATTTTCATTTTTGGGGGTCATCTGATCTTGTACTAGCCATTTTAGTTTTGGTTACTCATTAATGGAAAGGAAAATATATATTTAATCCTTTGTGGATTATGTGATTCTCTATAAGTTGATTGTAGGGCTTCAGGTGTGACCAAGACATCTTGAATACTCATTTTTTGGAGTAAGCATGATTTATTGTTGAAAATATTTAATGTATGGAACTCTAGTTATCATGTGTTAACTTCTTATTCTAGGAATAAATTAATTTTTAAACCATAGGTAATGTATCTTAAACCAAAAAATACATTATCCAAATACCCAACGTTATTCGTCATAGATTTATGGATTTGAGGCCCTCAATTTTCCATACACATATTTGTGATTGATAACCTCAATCACCCCTCTAAATATTTACATTTTCTTCCAATTATAATTTCCACCAATGTTCTCCTATTCTAAAACCCAATTTTGTGGTGGTTTTTTCATTTCTATTTACCTCTTATAAAGACTAAATTTTATTAACCCTATTTCTGATGTGGGTTTTCAACAAAGTTATTTTCCATTTTTTATCCTTCTTTCAAAAAACAATTTCACATTGTGAGGATGAAATTTAAGGAAGGAGGGAAGAATTTTACACCCCAAACATCCACGATACGCTTTCTTTGAATAATACAATAGCTTGTGATGTACGCAACACTGAGTTCAAGGGCACCGCAACCTATCAAACTAGCTGTTTAGAAAGTGGTTAAGAATAGTAATAACAAAATTTTGAATTTTATATATATCCTATATAATTTAAACATTTATAATTTGTGTTTCGTAGATATAATATATTGGAAAATTAAGTTTTTCAGAAAAAAGATGTATTTTTCAAAAAAATGTAGCTTTTCTGCATTTTAATAGTGAAACTTTTCTAAATCCAATATTTGACATTTTTATATGTTCTATTTGAAAAAATAAAATTATTATTTAAAACTAGGACCTCAAAATTTACATTGGGTAAATTTTTGGCATTTTTCTGATAAAAAACAATTTTTATGAATATTGAAAAATACTGTATTTTAATTCAAAACTGCCTTTTAATATGATTTATCTATATGGATATATTATCTTTTTTATTGGTTTTAAAGTAAAGTTTTATTATATTTTTACCATTTAATCCAATTTTGGTCTTTTTTTTTAATTTTACATTGAAATTAAACATAAACCAGGGTCAATCGTTTGATAGTTATTATTTCTTAAAAAACACACCTTTTTGTTTTGACAATGAAAATTAATTGTAAATTAATTGATGCAGCTTATATGATTTTAATTTATTAAAATAGAACTAATTTTTGAATTCAGAATATAAAATATGTCATAGGATGAAGTTTTGTTATTTTTCTGGAAAACATCAATTTTTTATGAATAGTGAAAACACTAAGTAGTAGTTAAAAATTGTACTTTTCATTTAAATGAACATTTACCACTTTTGGGAATTGAATTTCAAAAATCCAATATACATGGTTGTTATTAGTATGTAAAATGTTGTCCAATAAGATGAGAAAATTTTTTTGTGAATAGTAACTTCTGAATTTTATTTACTGCAGTTGAATGTAAATATGGAAATTCAATGTAAAAATATTATTATAATAATATTAAATTACCCTAAAATGTGCCCTAATCCTATTTTTTGATACATTTCCGAAAATAGTTATCATTAGGTGGATTTTGGGACCCCATAGAGCCACTTAAGAGTGATAATGGCAGTTTATATTAATTAATTAAATGTAATGACCAAAATGACATGAAAATATACCTTTTAGTAAATATATTCTTACATGGGGTTATATATGTTATCACTTCGAATATAAATATTAATTTTACATATAAAAATACTTCCTACATTATGGTAATTTTTTATAAATTTCATGTATCAAAAAAATAAAATTATTTATGGCACAATAATGATTGAATGTTTACCTCATTAATGAATGATTTAAATAAATAAGATAATAAAAATTAAAACAATATCCAAAACCAGTCCAATATCTATTGTATTTTTTATTTCATACAAGTGTAATCTTATCTTTGAATTTAATATGTTTTGTACCTTTAGAAAACTAAAATCATTATATAATACAATATATTTTTCAAACATTCCTAAAGAGCCCCACCAATCCCTTATAAAATGACCTCACATATAACCCATTATACAAACCTCTAAAGCCCATTGGCTCATCCAAAATCTCCCCAAATAAGCTCTATATATCCATCTCTTCTACCCTGAATACATAACTTATGCAGAAGTCTCTTCACGGAATCATTTTGGTACAAACCCAAGAGTGTTACCCGATTTGATGGAAACATTTTCTCTTAAGCTCTTTTCTTTTATTTCCCTTCTACAACCCCCTAATCTATTTTATAGCTTTATTTTATAAAAAAACAATATCCTAAATAAAATTGATTGTTTATATGAGTAGTATTCGAACTGCACTTAGACCTACCTCCGTCTAGTGGGTAAAAAACATACGATTTCTGTGGACGGCGAACGAATGCCTTACGAAATTATAATTGTTCAGTCTTATCCTACCCCCACTTATGGTGGCCATTAAGATGGAACAATATTTACATGTGGTATATATTATATTTATGTTTTCTCTAAGATTATGTAATATTCATTTATATCATACCATTATGTTTTCCATAATGGGTAAATATGATAATTTCAATTTAAGGAAGTGCAGACGACCGCCCCCTCAAAGTGATGTGACTTGTTCATTCCATAACATGGAACGTATAAAATATGGAGTTAATTAAATTAAATAGAATATATATTATATAAGTATTATAATATACCTATGTATTTTTAATTTTTCATTCCATTATATATATAATATAAATGAAAGTAGCGTTCATGGCTACGTACGACTTTCCGTCTTCATGAGTGCTGCATTTCATTTCTTAATTTCAAATGATATGGAATATTATAAATACATATACACTAGATATATATGATATATATGAAATCTAAATCATGAATATCATTCTATAGATAATATAATTTTTACCACATAGACT
Source organism: Viscum album (assembly GCA_963277665.1). Taxonomy (NCBI): domain Eukaryota; kingdom Viridiplantae; phylum Streptophyta; class Magnoliopsida; order Santalales; family Viscaceae; genus Viscum; species Viscum album. The sequence goes on from OY728151.1 coordinate 784,960,819, forward strand.
ATATTTAATTATAATAAGGTCATTTTTGACTAATGTTCCGAACATCGACAAAATGTATGATATGAACTCAAACAATTATCTAATTATTATAACTAGGTCATAATTTATATTAAAGTAATCATTAAAATTAAAAATTTCCTTAATTAATTATAAATTAACATTTGTTTATTATTCAGTAATAGCACGGAACATACGAGTTTAGTCGGGCACAAGGTAAGGGGTTTCTTATCTCACTTTTAATTTTGTGAGATTTCAATGGTTCGCCACTTATTTATTACATGTTTTATATTGTATACTGCCATTGGATATATATTATCATGATTCCATTTATATTAAATTTATTCTATGTTTAATTTTTTGTTTATTAACTTTTGGTTATATGACTCGATTGATTACAACGTCGTATGGGGTTTTTGTCTCACTTATTATTCCCTTGAGATTCATGAAACATTGCAACTATTTCCTTTTATGTGGTGTATGTACATACCATGATTTTATTTATTGTTTAATATACATTAATTTTTGGGTATTTAAATCTTCTTTTTCTTATTCTTCTTTCATGGGGTGTATGTTTTTTATGTTACCAAATCAGTAAGGGAATTTCAAATTTTGATTTCTAATCATTGGGTTTTGTGCAAAACTTCATTAATTACATTACTCCCACATTATGTGTGAAATCACTATTTATTTATTTATGTAGTAATTTACACTCCCCTTGGTTTGAATATATTTTTGATCCACATAATCACTCCATTGATTAATTCTGTATTCATCTATATGAACTTGATGAGAGTAATCTTAACTCAGTTTTTATTCATTTAGTTAAACATCAAAGTCATTGGTGTTGTTCTTAAAAGAATATGTGTGAGTGTCTTCTAATTTACTGACACTAAATATACAATAATATTTAGTGTATTTATATTTTTCACACATAATTATTTCATTGATTTATCCTTAAACTAAGGATACTTTATTTAAAAGGGATTTCATCTCAATTTAAATTCCATTCAGACCTCTTTGTTGTTATGCACCATTTCACTTTTACATTACGTACATACTGTACATTGACAGAGTATATCATGAATACCTTTATTATCATTATATTATAATGTTTTTATTACCTCAATTATTTTTATTAAAATGTCTCTCATTTGGTTAGAAACTGTAACTAAAATATCATTTCAAATGTTTTAATGATTTATACTTTTAAATCATTTTCATTAATGACCTTGTTTTAAAAATGGTATTAATTATTTTTTTATATGGACATAGATATTTTAAAATTAAAATTCCTTTTAAAATATTCAATGTGTTATGCCACACTTTTATTCAAAAATCTATTTTCAACAGCTTCTTGATAAATAGTCGTATGTTTAAATGCTTTCAAGAAAAAGGAATATTTATCTCAATGTGTTTTACTGGTTATTTTTATCTATTTATATATCTTTCATTATTCTTGTTTGTGGTTGATACAATCTTCCACATTTTAGTTATTGAGTTATGTTTGAATTTGGATGTGTCATTTTTATACCATTCGTGGTATGTGGTTAAAATATTGACATTTTGTATGCTATTTTTAATACTAATGTTTAGATTATGTTTCATCATTTCATATGAGGAATGCATTGGACGTAATATGTGATAGGTGGAGCTCGCTATATCTCCTAGATGCATTATATGGTCTCTTGAGACTAACTAGTGTCATGTCACAAGACCTTGATATAATATTTTTTGTAGTCTTGGAACATGGCTTTGACTATGTGCTTATTATGTCTGACATTATTCATTTTATCATTATAAAGTTATCTATAGATATTACATGTGATTCTTACACTGGTATAATATCAATGTGAATATTTAAATGGAATTATTTGATTTATTTTTTCCATATTACGCGTAATTTTTTGTTTAAAATTATTCTTTTTTAGACTTATACATTGCCTTAAATGTTCATGCTTATTTTTGAAAGCTTCTACTATATTTTTATCCTTACTCACCATTTGAGATCACCCCTTTCCATGTTTTATTTTTTTCCATGATGTGTAGATTTATATTATTATTGACCTATAGGGACAGGCTAAGGTATATGAGTGTGTTCAATGGGGGTACCATGATGTTGTTTTTTATTTAATAATGTAATGTAAAACTTATGTTTGTATATAGTATTTCAAATAAATCTTAACTAATTGGTCTTTCGAGACATTTTCTATTGTGATCATTCCAATGATATGTAATAATGCACTAACTATAGGAAACTGGTGTTGGGGAATTACAGAGTATCTCATGGGATAAATGTATTAAGAACCAATAGAGGCAGAGAATGATAATTTATATAATATATTGATCCCATTCCTATATACATATTTTTTACCTTGTTTATCAATAATGTATAATACCACTTATAAGGATGACAAGTATCTAGTGGAGATTCTATACAAAGGATATGAATTTTTTCCTAAGGAGTTGGTTTTTGACAGGGTTTGAACCTTATAAATACTATGTTCTATATTTGTATTCATTCCATTACACAGTGTGGTGTTACACATCTATTTATTAATAATTGATAGGTTATTCTTAATCGAATATAGAGATCTAATTCAAATAAGAGTTGAAATGTTTGTAGAATAAATCATAATTTTTAAAAAATAGACAAACCATGATTCACCCGTAGGTGTGTCTTCATTCTCACAACCTCATCATTGTTGAATAAAATACACAATCATTTAATGACTTATGGATATAGAAAACACCTGAACTCTTTTTTAATGGGTATTAAATGGCCATTATCTATCGTTAACATTGATAATATAGATATTGAATAGTGATCACACAACTTATATAATTATATGTTTTTTAAAAATAATCCTTTCGACATAAACAATGGAGAGTATGACGTCATGCTATAGACTTGGGCCGTAAAAAGCACATTTTTCCAAACATGGAAAGGAGATAGCATATCTGGGATTCTCTCTTGACCAGGCCCAAGACATGCATTATGAAATTAGGTCTTAAGGTAATTTTATAATTGGTTATATAAAAAGGTATTATTTACAAAATTTGTAATCCCTATATATAAATAAATTTCTTATTCCATCATTTTTTTTATAAGAATAGTCATTCTTAAAAAATGAAGAATTTAATATATTGATTCTTCGGAAAAAATGGTTATTTTGAGAAATATATTCATTATTATTTTAAAATAATGTTTTTATTAATAATACTATAAAAAAAATTCTTATAAATGATGATTTTATAACTTCCTTATCTGAAAATGAATAGATAATCAGTTTGATAAAAGTTATATGTTTCTATGATAAAATAGAAAGTGTATTTTCTTAAATAAATTATTTTATGGAATTAATGATATCTTGAAATAGTTAATATTTTAATAAAATATTAATATAAAATTAGTTTTATGAATAATAAATTATTATATAATTTTCAAGAAGATAAATGTACTTTTTATTATGGTTTGGAAATGATTTTTATCAAAACACATAAATTTTCAATAAAAGTTTGTTTTCATATTAAAAATAATTATTTACATATTTAGAAAATTATTTAGATAATATAAATATTTTTTTTTGAATCAGGACATCGAAACAATCCAATGTTGAATGTTTCATAATTTTCTAAGAATGCCATATTTTTGTTGAAAAATTAAATACCGTATTAATAACATATGTGTTTTTTGACATCATAATGACCCTAAAATGGTTTAATAAAAACTATAATAGATATTATCGTCCAAATATATGTAATATATTAAAATAATTTGATTTTAGATTGATTTTACATATTTTATAATGCCTTACTGAATCCTCCAAAATGTATAATCTATTTTATGATTTTCAATTCATTTCCATGAAGAGGTGACTCACATCCACATAAATAAGAAATTATTTTAATTTATTTGGACCATGGATTTATAAAATAATTTTTTATAAATACCTTGTACTAAAACCATGGGAAAAGTCATTTTTTTTATTTTGATGTTTAATATTTTAGTTTCTCCTTTCCAAAACCTAAATAATAATGAATTCCCCCACCATTCCTGTATAAACCCACACAATATCCCATTACTCTTCACTAAATCCTTTTGGATCTAGTTCAAAATTTTCCCCACACTCTCTAGTGTCATTCCAAGGAACCCCCAATCTCCCAAAAATCCTCTCCTAATCCATTGGGATCACACACATCCATGTAAGGGATATTCACCATCCTCTTTTCCGTTCAATTCAAGTACCTTGTTTTAAATTTTCATTTTAATTTCTATTTTTTTGTAATGTAGTACTTTTTTAATAAATTATATAATATAAATTTTATATTATGTTAATGGTGGATAATTTATCCTCCCTAATTATGACTATTACCCAAGTCATTATAATTTCAAGACTCCGTACGGGATTTATGTCTTCTCATTTCCATTCAAGCACCTCTTTTATATTATACATATTTAATTCCATTTTTATATGTTGGGTTATGAATTTCAATGATTCCGCTACTATAAATTTTATGTATAAATTATTATATCTTTAATTAACCTTCTTTAATCACCCTTAGTATCCTTTTAGAACACTCATTAATACGTTGATATTCCATAATGGATTCCTTACTTTCTCATTTTTATCCAAGTTTCCATATATTGTTAAACCATTTTATTTTAAATTAAAAAAGATGTTGTATGTTTTATAACCTCCCCATATTGTCGTTGTTATTTTTTTTAATTTCGGATACCTCTTTATCTCTCATTATTCCCTCCCACGTACTCTCATAACCTAGCCAAAATATTATAAGAGTTATTCCATTTCTCCTTTTTATTTTGGTTTTTTTATGTTGCACCTTACATTTATTAATTCCTTATGTTGTAACATGTATCTATATGACCCCCTTACTGTCCATTTAATTTATATATGATGGGATACCCATTTCTCCCTCATCAAACATTTTTATGAATATTTTATGTCACACCGTTAGTCTTCCGAATTTAAACTGTGATTTTCCATTCCAAAATCATCGTGCAGTGAATACCATGCCCATTTATCAATCAATGGTATTAACCTTTATTCAGATAAACATATTGATTATATTATTTCATTTATTTATTATACATTACATTTCCATGGAATAAATTAAGTTGTTGAATAAATCAATGATATATGATCTATGTGGCACACTTAAGCCTGAGATTAAAATGATTATGAAGGGTGTGTCGGGATAGCAGTACAATGCATAAGGTAATGTTTAGTATAATGAAACACCATGTGAAATGAGGGTTTACTCATGATAAGTCATTGGAAATTAGGGTTTAATTATACTAATACATGAACAACAATCCTTGGCTCATACCAATGTCATGTTGTATGTGGCTACTACATCTCCATGTTATCACAATCATGCTATATCTTACCTTTCAGTTCATGTTTCACTTATTCTCCACTGATAAGACTATTTCCTAAAACATATTTTATTTTTAATTTTATGTCTTTATTAATCCTTTGCTAGGATTTATAGCTAACCCCTTTCTTATGTATGTTCTCAGGTTATCCCTTGTAGTGTTATGTATGATGGAATGTTGAGGTCATGTAAAAAATCATTTCATAAAGATGTTGTATTTTATTTTCAAATTTGGAATTTAATGTTCTAAATTTTCTTATAAACTATACCTCTCAATCTTCAGTGTTGCGTGAAGTGAATTATTATGTATAAAATCATGTTTAAATATGAAATAAGTATTAGGGTTATTTAGTTGCTATTATATGATTTGATTAGTTATTATTGGTATTAGGGTTATAAAACTCTACTGAAAGCCTTAGGGATAAGACTGAGTACATGAAACTAATACCTAATTTTTTGTGATTATATTGTATGTTATTTATCAAGAATACACATCCATGTCTGGATACAAACAAGTAAAAGTGGATATGGTATCGATGTATCTTGGAGTAAAACCCGAAAACACCACTTTGAGCTAGTCTCAAATGGGAATTGGTGCATGAAAATTGGTCTTACTATAGTCTTGGTTTGACACTACAGAGGGATATGATTTGGTAAATTCATAATCGTATTATGAACCATTATTACGATAGTAATAAATAATAACCCATAATAATATGTGTTAGTAAATAGATCATGGATAACATATATTGATGCCTATAAATTTACAATTTAAGGAAATAAATGTAATCTAGATGTTATCCATTTTTGTTTTTGGATTCCACTTATGAGTTTTCTAAAACAAAATATTTGACAAATCCAGGTAATAATGTTGTTGAGATAAACAGAGGAATGTTTGGAATCAAGGGAATATCCCAATATTCCCAAGGATGTTGTGTGCATTATTTACAATTTGGGCGCAAGATTGAAAATGAACGTACGATCTTACATGCCCAATGCGATGTCAAATGGAGTCTTCCATGGGAACCATCCAAAACACAGCCATGACAGTGGAATGAAAGGAGAGTTTCTAGTGGATATTATTCGATAATTCACACAACATCTTTCACACCCAATGTGATGTAAAAAATCACTCTTGCATGGAGCTTATCTTCTGCACCACGACTGATGTTTCCAATGTTAAATAGAATCATACCACACCATTCATGGAATGGTTATAGAATACGAACTGATACTTTTGTTCAAAAAAATTATCCATTCTGTGACCAGGTGAAAGACATGGCCTAAAGGTTCTAGATCTTACATGACAGGTCTCCCTTGGGTCCTTCTTCAGGTGGGCCCACAAGGTCTTGAAGCTCGCTCCTTTCCATTTACTCTCAGGTATTTGTGTAAAAAATATTCCTCTTGTGAATTTTTTTTCTTGCATCTTGTTGATATAGAATGAAAGGTATCCTCTTGCACGAGACCACTCATTTTGCACACAACTTCCCAATCATGCATGCATCCCTTCCTATAGCATACACCCATTAAATATTATGGGTGCCCCTAATTGTGTTCTCCATGTGTCATCCATACACTGAGGAACCATGTCTGACGCCCTCTTATGTGTGACACCCCTTTCAGGTTCATATTTATCCCATACAGCCCTCTAGGATTGTTCAAAGTGATTTCTAGGTCCCTTGGGTGGTGCTTCATGTTGTGTTTCCTAGCATTATGCTTTATCTCATATGCATGCTACCTACTATTGCTTCTTATCATGGCCATGCTAGTGTGTTCCCCTCAATGGATTTCTACACAACCCCACCTCTCCATGGAATTTATAGTACATTCACTTCACCAAAGGTTAAATTTCCCATGTTACGTAAGTCCTAGGGGTGAGGAGTGAATTATCACCATCTGAGAAGCAGTTCAATAAAATTATAAGCACCTGAATAAGTGAAACATGACATTAAACATTGATCATCTCATTTGAGAAAAGTCCAGAGGGGACCATGAAGTGGATGGGAACCAACACCTTCTCACTCCTCTCTCCCTTTAGACTTGGTAACCATGTCCACCTCGTCCAACCACCACATAAGCCCTGGTACCCTCTGATGGGATGTTTCATGTACGATTTCCATATAGTACATGTAAATCTGAACTACTACATGGGATTACATATGGAGTAATTCCCAATATTAATCTCCCTAGGATGCTAACTACATGTAATCCCCACTCCATTCTTCACTAACACAACTTTTTCAACGTGATCGTCTGGTATTTTTTGCCTCATGATTATCACAACAAGCTTGACTCATGTGGGAATAGATTAAACATCGACCATGAAACCCTCTATGGGTCTCCTTACTGTATAAGAACTATCCCCCAAAACTGAACTATGCATACATTGACCTTTTCCATTTCTAGGCAAGGTACGTTGGAAGCCTCTCTGAGGTTCAAGCGCATCACACATCGGTCCTGACCCCAACACATTGGTTCACCCTTTTCTCGTGTGATGGTATACTCTATTCCCAGTTCATCCCCTGTGATCTTAAACTATATTCTCACAAATTATTTAAATTTTCATCCATGTATCCTATACATGGTTTGTAGGAATCATCCATGAGGTTCTACCCCAAACATGGGTACACTTCAATGTCCCCCTTATTAGGACCCACATCCTTAGTCTATCCAAATGTTTTGTTAGACTATATCTTGGGTAGATAAACATGCATAATCCTTACACATGATCCATATTTCTCATTCCAAGACTATACCTTTTGTGATGGGATGCAAAAAACATGTAAGCCTGATCATGATGTTGGGTCGATGTCCTTTGTGTATGACCCGATTTTATTATACTTCCTAAACTATGTGTACATTGATTTCCTTCCACAGTTTTATGTAAGAAGCCTCCATGAGGATCATTCACATAACACATATCTCATCCTGGTCTCCCCCATAAGCCACTGTGTATTGGGAAGGGCATTCCTCCAATCTGAAGGTTCTACTTCCTTCGGGTCCCATCCATGCATTCATTCTCACGAGTCACCTCCTCAACCATCCCATCACCCCACGAAACTATGTGGAATATTATTCCATGAAACACGGATACATAAGAATAACTATTGAGGTTCAATCCAAATATCATGTCGTTTTCGGTGAGTTACATTCCATTCTACCACCCCACATCATTCAACAATCCAACCATCCATCATACAAACTGATTCCTACATGACCTTCCACATCTCAGTGAAATTATGACATCTATTTAAGCATATAACCATGAATAATCCCCACACAATACATAACTATCCATCCTAGAGTTTTACTTTTGCAATAGGCCGCTAACCAATCGTAATACCCCCGACATGACATCGGGGTGTGGACCATTGTGTACACTCTGATTACATGATTCACCCACTTGAACTATGTGGGTTTTGATCTATTTTTCCTATACAGAGTACATATAAATAATGCACAAGGTTCTATCCTTGTCATTGGTTACCCCCAGTGTCCCCTTTTTTGAGACCGAATCATCGTTAGATTCGTCCTTATTGGTCATTTTGATCCACCCATCTAGTAACCCTCCTACGTAATCCATCATATGGATGTAGCTATTTTTTCATTCCTATCAGTGTTCTGACCAGTCTGATCAATATACACCAGATATTTAAATATTTAAATACCCCATTTAAAACTTGGGAATACAAGGAAAACCATGGAGACATACCTCTATCATACAATTCCTTGCACCCAACATGGGATACCTGAGGCTTCCACACCCTCAAGAAGCCCTATATTAAGGGGAATTAATCCATGTGTACCAATGTTTCAGTTTCCAAAGAAGCCAATGTTTTCTATCATGACTACACCCTTAACCAAATGTTTCTTCCCTTACTTAACCATTTGGGATGTCTTGATAGAATAATTGTAATTAACTGGAGTCCATATAGATATGTCACTGGGAATGATATTCAAGAACAATGTCCAAAATATATGATGGAGACCTGGACTAGGTGAATATTTCCATGGAGGAATCCACGAAAAGAAAAAATGTAATCCCATCATCTGATTTCTATCAAGGATAAATCATCACTAAAAAAAACGGGTGTTTCCCACCTATAGAAAGATGGAATGCTGGGAAAAAGCCAGTGCATCCCAATATGATGACATGCTCCCTAGGAAAAAATGTCAGAATCAAAAATGGTGAACTTGGCATGAATGTTATCCACTATATTGAGATTAGTAGCATTCGAGGTATTATCATATAAGAATTTCACCAAATATAGAAATTCGGTGATAGGTCTCACAAAATGAATATTGGGACTGATGTTTAAATCAGAAATGTTTGGGCAGATAATTATTGGGAATTCTAGTCTATGAAATTTTCAATGTGAATCTTTCTATCCATCCATGGATGATTGAATAGTGTTTTGGCACTGTGCATCCTCCTCCCATTGACTATACAGATGAGTTAATTTCATTCATTGTAGGGAAAAAGCTGAAGATACAGGAAACTGATCATCCCCCTCCCACGCACATAGGGTACGGGGAAGCAGAAATTCTACAATTACCCATGGATTAGTCTCTCCTATGATGGATCACATGACTACAGTTAATGGGAACCCATGCCCCCTCTCAAAATCTAAATTTATTTAGATAATATTTATTGATACTCTTTTTTGATGATATAAACAAGAAGGGGTCATCCTAATAATGTACCTAGCCCAGCAGGACCTGGAGTCATCTATGCCTAGTCTGCACCGCCCCCTAAGGGCTAAGCAAGAAGCTGTTGCTCCCTACTCTGACCTTCAATAGCTTCAGGTGCCTTTCCCCAGAGCGCTCCTACGAATAACTCCCTTTTGGTGATGAAGGGATCTTCGAGTCCACCCATCCTAGACATTAGCTAGGTAGATGTAGAGGTGGACTCCCACCTATCCACTTCAATGTATCTAATCGGTCGTACAGACCAAAAATCAGTTGGTTCATCCCCATGAAAGAATATCTCTAGTTTGGTTGTCATGGCATCAACACCGGGTGAATTCTAAGGAGTATGCCCTCTAGGGGGAATCATCTTCCGTGGCCTTAGTGGCCTGATCCACAACTGAAACAATATATTATACTTATTTCATCATTGGGTAGGGTAACTTCCTGGTTATAGATAACGGTCACATCCAAGCCCAACAACTGTTGAAGCACTCGCCACCCTATGAATAGGTTTAACTAGCTCTCTCGATTACTAGGGAAAGATGCAGCCCTCACAGACCCACCACCGATGATGGTCTCCTGTACGAAGGTCCTCCCCATATCATTATTAGGATTACTGGAGGGATTTACAAATCCTTGATTTATTATGGTGGTCCTCCCCTTTTGGCCATCATTATTTCAGACTAACGTGATCCCCAATTAATCTACATTCAGCATGATGGTTCACCCCATGCTCTTGGCCTCAGGTATGAGAATTTTTCTCACTTACCAGGGTCCTAGTGCGAGGGTCTTAATTCCCCAGTCACCCAATATCATTGAGTCCCTTTCTGTGTGCTCATCGATTCTGAATGAAGTTCTCCCCAATCCAGCAATCACCAAAATAAAGGTCGTCCTTGCTTCATCAATGGAGAACACGATGGTCCATATCATGTCTAGTATAATTAGTATGATGTCCATATTCCTACCATTGTAATCAGGGATAGCTGATGCGATGGTCCTCCCCATTTAATCAATGGTGAACACGAACGTCCTTCTTGTATCATGTATAATCAGTACGAAGGCCATCTACTTACCAATTCTATTAGGGACGTATTACACAAAGGTGAACCCTAAACTATGGAAAAGCACCATGGGTGTTCTCCGCCTCTTCTCACCATCTCTAGAAGAGTCCCTCCCCACTCTAGAACTTTTAAACATAGATGTACACCCCATGTTCCCTTTTAAATTTTTCCAGGATAACCTCACACTGCATCTCATCAGAGGAGAGGTCCTCCATGCATTAGCTACAAACAATATGATGGCCCTCATCATATCCCATCCAGTGCGAGAAGAGAACCTTCTGACCCAAGTACAAATCTGAACGGAGGTCCTCCCCTTGTTAAAAACCTACCATGTCTAGAAGAACCATCCCTATGTAGGAGGTCAGGTTTCTGTTGCTAATGGAATAATCCTCAGATGCTTGAAACTACTATTAAGCTTGTCTACTTTTCAGATTCTGTCACATAGTGAAATTTACTGATGGAACCCACACCTTGATCTTCTATATCGGGGGCTAGGGAAAGGAATAGTGATATAATCCTCATCCTTCCAGAAATTGAGGTCTGATGGATCCCTACATCTCTTTGAAGATACATGCAGGAGGATGAGCATTGGGGAACTTTCTAGGGCCTAGCCATGAAATCCTCCCTATCTTCAACTGGAAAATTCTCTACCTCAACCAGAGATCACAAAGAGTTTTTATGTGGAACAATAGTGAAGCATCAATATCATGACACACCAACCACACCTGTAGTCTCTACACAGGATGTAGTGGTCATTTTTTCTGTCTTATAGGGATGTGGTGGGGGAATCAGTGCATTCTTATGAAGACATCCTTAGATATGGTGGGCCATCAAATTGTGCGCACTATACTACACCAGCTAGTCTACCATCACAATGTCCCTTTTTTGCAGCTCTATTGTCCCCAAAACCACCCCCAATCAATGAATGGGGTGACCAAGGGAAAAATCCCATGTCTATGCCAAAAAAAATTTGGAACCGACTCACAGCAGATCATCTCTATGAGATGATCTGGCCCATAGGAGAAATATGTTTGAGCATTCCAAAATATTTCACCTAGGATGAGATCTTGTTATTATTACAAACCCTATGAGATATGAACTTCTTTCACCATCATCGATGGGTAGCTTACCCCAAGATCCAAAAACACTTTGACGAAATCAGCCAGCAATGTCGCATGGTCGACATGGATGCTCTCCCCAAGGATTAGGACTCAGCGTCTCCCGAACATCATCATACACTCCATCAATGATGGATCAAGAGCATTACATTAATCTGCATAATATTTAAGAGGCCTCCCCCCATGATTAGATATGTGGTTAGGGGAACTATGATGCCCTTTATTTTAGTCATATCTGGTCCCAGCCTGGCTTGTTAGGTGTTAATGAGGGTCTGCCTCTAGGAACAGTCATAGCTAACATGGCCAACCCATCAGAGGAAGAGACCGTGCTAGTAATCATTAAAGAGAACATACCACCTTTGAAGGTGCCAAACCTATTGGATCCTTTGGGAAGGGTTACCCAGCAACAAAGAAACTTTTTGGGCCTTCCTTCACCTTCTGATTCATCGTCCTTCGGTCAGGAACCCAATAAGGGTATTGAACACTCTAGATTCGTCAAACCCTCTGACCTATCCATCTCAGTACAAGATATGGAAGATGACCCATAAATGGATTTGTTGCATCAATATCTCACAGAACATAAGAATTTGGTCAATGAAATTCTCACTAAATATGAAACAAAATGGTGGATAGATGACTGTAATCCTCGACTGGGGATATAGGGAAAGGTTCAAAACCCCCCCAACATCTTGCATCATGGTGACACTGACTATCATACCCTTATAGATAGATTGGAGGCCAGTGTTTATGGAGATATTGAACAGTATACATCACAAAATCCACGCCATGTAGTGTGATAAACCTCCTTAGGACCCACATCAGGTCCCACAGCCTCTCCATAGGTATTTCTTCTAATAGTCTGGTAAGTCATCCCACCAACTGCTCCATGAGCCAATGGGCCTGCATTCTATGTTGAAGAACCTACCAATGCACTAGTGGTCTTAGATTCTCATTAAGAAAAGAATCCCAACCCAGATGATCTGATAGCCTCTTTAATTTCCAATATAAAGGCTTGGTAAACCTGACATGTGTCAATATCCCCAACTTTAAAGCCGAATCTGGAATGAGTGGATGATATGATTGCACCTATAGGGGTCGGGATGCCTACATTCCCCCTTTATTTTGATATGTGATCCACTACATCATATTGCCAACATTATTTCAAGGTGTGGACCCATGTTGGGAACTCTATAACATAAGGAGGCAACCATGATCCGGTGTTTCATAGAAACACTGGAAGGGACCATATTTTTACAGTAATATGAGTTATGTATTTTTGTCAATAGTTGGTTGAGAGGACCTTCATAGGCATTTTTTCTAGCAGTTTTGTTCCACCACCCGGAAAATAATCATTAATAACCTCTTCAATGCAGGATGAAGTCTAATGAGTGGGTCATAGACTTTTTTTCTAGGTGGAGGGTCCTCACATATCCCCTTGATATTCCGTTACCTCATGAATATTTTCTAACAATGTGTGTGGGGAATGTCAAAACTAAATTGGACCCTAATCTAATCACTCTGAACTACACAAGAGGGATTCCATAATTCCATTGAAAAATCAAAGTGTATAATGGATTCCTTGAAGAAACGACAACATTCACGTCCATTCCCCCATTTAGTTCTCATAAGAAGAGATTCCAAGGATGATCCATCCATATAGGTACAAATATGAGGCTACCAACAAGATGGAATTGTTACCATAAGTTCCACCTTCAAAACATCATCAAGGCCAACCACCTTATGCATTTCCACCAGTCCAATAGTTCCTACTTCAGAATCAGTAGGCACCCCCACGTAACATTCCACCACTACCGAGGCAATAAAGTCACGTCCCTCTTCCTCATAAGGCTCCTTTAGCCCCTCATCAGGGCCAAGATCCCAGATCCCCCTTTCTGGACAAGAAGAACAAGACCAAATCCTATAATATGGATTAGGTCCCTAGAAATTTCTGAAGAACCTAGAATGAGGAATCCTATGGTTGGTAGAACACATGAATCCTAAAGAGGCAGAATTCACTTATCGCCCCAATTATAGATCCTATCAATAGTTTATTGGGAACACTCGTTTGTAGTGCAATGTGGTTGAATAAAAGATTTAGTGCCCAGTCAATAAAAATGTTGTCAGCTTGGGTCCATCCCCTAAACATGTGGCATGTCTGTTTATAATGCATTACAACAATAGTGAGGGTGAATGACATCAGTTGTCTAACTGCGGGTCTCAAAAACACGATAACTTGATAGCTTGTAGGGTAGTATCTCATTACCATGGTATTATCTACGAATGTTTGAAGAAACCCAAGCCATCAAAAGTCACTGCATTACCAGCTACCACTACATATGTGTCAAAATATCAGCCTTCCTCTTCCTAGAAGGGAAAACTTCGACGATGCAATGAAAAACAAAGTACCCCACCATTGTCATCATTATCTTATACACTCGAAAATTACATTCTTTTAAGTTGGTTTGTCCCCAAGAATCTAGCAAGCGATAGGGAATTTCGTAAGTGTTGATCAAGGGTACGCTTCAGTTAGCACCGTATAGATGGTAGGCCCCTACATGGTTGCCAATAACAGAGAGCGTTCTGAAGACCCTCCCAACGTCCCAGACCGACGCCAGTGTCGACATAATCTTGGACATGAAAATCACAAAAATGCATTGGATAGTGCTTCCATCCATGTTGTGTAGGCCAACAAGTCTATGAAGTAGGACCAGTGTATATCTCAGCATGCACAACCTTCTAATATTGTTTCATAAAATCCACCCCCACTTCAGGTTGTGCTACTTGATCATGCAGTGCCACCACAACTGTGGTATGGTCATCCACGTTCTTTCATGGATAGACCTTAGTCATCAGTCTCTCATACGGATGTCACACCACATGATTCAGCTAGAGACCAACAAGATTTTCCCAGCACAAACCTGAATCCACTAGTTCAACCAGCATTTCCCATCAGACCTCTTCCCACAGAGCGACCTCATGTCAGTATAAATGTATGCATGGCATGAAAGTATGATATCCCCAAGAATAATGGCATCATTCATGAAAATCATACTATCCTTGAGGCACTCCACTTTCCAGCAAATATGTGTGAATCCTTTGATGAAACATTAAGAAACCCCCTCATGTTTATGATAGAATGTGTAGCTACGAAATCCTTCCATGCTGAGATTGTTGTGAATGCATAATGTCATTCCATCATCTCTTTCACTGGAGAAGATGAAGTTTCTTTTATATAGGGTCATATTATCCCATTGTATATCAATGTAAATTTAAATTTTTTCGATTTCCACCACAATATTTTCAACATATGCTCTGAGATCAACCTTATCCCGAGCCAGAGGCTCTATAAAATGCGACTGTTGAAGGAATATCTGAATCACTCTAACATTAATATTCATGGTTAGGACAGGAGTGAAAAAAGTCAAGTTGTAAAAATTATCCTAATGTCCCAGTTCGGTGGCCTAGTTTCCAGCACTGAGATCATGTTTATCTCACAATACACCACTTAAAATGCATTGATGGGTAGACCATGGATCCACCTACCTGTAGTGGTTCCTTTATCATATCACCTAGGCATTATGTACTACCTTAACGTCTGAGTAGGCCTACTCCAAGTTGATGCATCTAACATTATCTCTTGTAAAGCCCGCAACATGTATGATGGATATTACAAGAGTCAGGACAATAAAATTCAGTCTAGTGAGGTTGATGATGCCATAGCTGCGTCTAACCCATTGACAGACCTAGATAACGCCAATATTTTTTTGATTTTACCGATTGGAGGTCACGAACACCGAATTGGGAAAATAGTTTGTTGTATTTGGAACTATGGGAAGAGAATTCCATTACCTATGGAGCACTATAGCATCACCTCCTATTCCAAAAAAAAATAAGGCTTGGGGTATCCCAGAGCCCCCTACTCCTGTAAGGTATAGAGATGTGTGCCCCATGGAAATGAAAATACATCATAAATTCATGTTTCACCAGGCTAGGGTAAACCAAATCAATATGACACCCAACTAATACTTGGATATCATCAAGCATGGAACATTTGGTTATACTCGAGATGGGATCAGGTCAATGACTTTCATCGCTATGGTTTGAGAAGCACAAGGGTCTCCAGATAATGTTTCTGATACCACCCATGTTGGAACCAGTGTCCTGTCTAGTTTTTTAATTTATACGTGTTTCCTCCTAGTGATGTTTCTATCAACATGGATGAATGAAGATTATTTATAAGATTCTACTCCCACATTTGAAGATGGTGTCTCCACTACTCTAGTTGAATTGGTACATGTGACCCTTGGTAGTGGGATGGATCTAAAACCAACATTGATCAGCATTGCTAGAGAAACTTTAATATGTGGATTTCCTAAAGCATCATCAAGATGTATTTTCAGGGAGTTATGACAAGATACATTGTATAGATACCCAAGATTCCATCCACCTTCTCGGTCTCCTAGAAAATCATTGCGGGTTAAAACAGCCTCCCAAAATGATGAACCCTTCTCATGCTTCCCTAATCGATGCCAAGGTTGATAAGCTCATTAGAACCAACTTCATCAAGGTGGTCCAGTACCCTAGGTGGTTAGATAACATTATGCCAATCAGGAAGAAGAATGGTTAGATCATAGTATGTATCGACTTCTGGGATCTCAACATCACTGTATGAAGAATTATTTTCCCCTTCCAATAAAAAAATGTAGATCGATGCCATTGTTGGGTTCCATTATCTCTTCATTACAGATGGGTATTTCAGATATAATCAAATTCTAATAGACCTGATGATGAAGAGTCTCCCTCTTTCAAGGCACCACAAGGTAATTTATGTTACCTTGTAATGCTTTTTTTTAAAGAATTAAGGTTCCACATATAATTATGTGATGCACTGTATATTAAACCGGATCCTTGGGACATTAGTGTAATTCTATGTGGATGATTTGGTGGTTAAAGAGAAATCATGATCCATCGGGAAAAGATCAAGTCCATCAATCAGATGTCACCTTAGAGAAATACTCAATTGCTCTAAGGATTTCATGGCCACTTATCCTACATATGTCGATTCATTTAAAATATTGTTAGAATGTGTAATCCCATTTCCTGGATCGTGAATTATGGTTTCAATTATCAGTTGGATGAGGAGTGTATGAAATTTTTTTAAGAAATCTTGTAGTACCTTTTATAGCCTTCTATTCTGATGACACCCATTTCCCGAAAGATTCTAGTGCAGTATGTGACTTCACTGTAATTGTCCCTATGTTCCCTTCTCGCTAAGAAGATTAATGAGGAAAGAAAAAAATTTATTCTATCTAATCTACAAATACTGGATATAGAGACTAGATATTCCTCGATAAAGATGAGCTGATTCGCACTGGTATTCACAGTGTAGAAATTGCGACATTAATTGCTGCATCATGAGATACAACAAGTGTATAGAGTGGATACATTGAAGTACATATTGAACCACACCATTTTGAAATGTATTTTTTTCTCAATGGGCAGTGATCTGTCAACAATTTTACATCACATTTGTTCCCTAGAAGGCCATCAAGGGATACGAATTAGTAGACTTTCTTGTGTCCCACCCAGTTCCCACAGAGCGGGATCTGGATCTTAAATTTCAATATGAGACCATCCTCTTAGTGGATCAAGACATCCCATGTTAGAAATTTCACATTGATGGTGATACCTAAATCCCTACATGCACGAGTCTCAGTTATCCCAAAATCAATAGACTGGATCAGGGTATCATCTTCATCACACCAGCACAAGCCTTCCTTCCATATTCATTCTAGTTGTTTGAAGGCTATACCATCAACGAGGCAGATTAAATAACTCTCATCACTGGTCTTATGTTTTCCCTTGAGATTGGAATTCCCCACTTGCATGGGATAGGGGGTCTGAATTGGTCATCATGAAGATCAGCAGTGACTACATCATCAGTAATATGGAGCTCGTACCACTATTAGAACCTACGCTCCATCTGATGGTTGAGTTCCCTTCTCAGCCAAAATTTACGCATTTCCCCTGATCAATGAATGTTGGAGCTGATTCCATGGATGGCTTGTCGCATCTCTTATAGAGACTGAACTTGATTGTTTGATTATCCATGTGGCGTATAGAAGATTTATCACTATCATCACTCCGGACAATGATAATATACAACAAGTAAGCCAAATTACTGCTGATTCCTGCACATCGGGACCTCATGGTCCCCATACTATAGTGTTGGAAGAGAATCTGAACTGGATGACCCCATCTATCGAGTATCTCTAACATGGTAATATCCTGACAGACTAAGCTGAGAAATAGCAGATCTGACATCGCGCAGTGCAGTTCACCATCTAGAGTGGTCCCTGTCTTGAGAACATCCTCTACAGATGCGGGTTTAATGAGATTCTCCTTCATCACATTCAAGGAGATGATATTACTCTGGTCATGAAGGATGTTCATGTGGGTTCCTGTATGTCTCTTTAGGAAGTTCTAAAACATTCTAATCAGATCCAATGATTGGGATACAATTGTCCCACTGTGATTCGTGATTATATCATGTTTTCTGAAATGTTCCATGAATGTTAGATCCATGCTAATTTGTTCATCAGCTTCTAGAACCTCTGCATACTACCATGTACTCTTTCCCCATTGAATTATGGGGACTCAATGTTGTTGGATCGTATCCACTGGAAAAATCTCACATGTTCAAGTTTATCCTAGCCTCTATGGATTTATTATCCAAGCAGGATAGGCAATTCCACTCTAGGATGTGAAATAATGTTATATCGTTGGGTTCGTGTGCTTCAATATCATCTTTAGATTTAGATTCAACACACTATCCTCAACAAAAATGACACAAACATTCGAGCAGTAGAATTGACGAAATTGTAGGCCAACTAAAAATCCATTATAATCATACCTATGGATATTATGCACAAGAAAATGGATTGATCGTGGAGTACAACAAAACACTCCTTAACATATTACACGAGATGTTTGGTAAGAACACGAAAAGTTGGTTGGATAAACTCCCCAATGCTCTTGGGTATTACTATACAATAACTCATAATTCCACCCAGGTGACTCCATATTCCTTGGTGTATGGAATATACGCAATCCTTCCCATCGAGATTCTATTACCCTCATTATGCATAGCCGTCTATAATCAGTAGGCACCAGAAAAGGTAACTAAAATCCATATGGATGAACTAGAATCCCTTAATGATAATAGGATTTCTACCATACACAATTTGGAGAGGAATTCTAAAAATATTACCATGGATTAAAATAAGAAATTTCACATTCGCTCCTTCTTACAAGGTGTCATAGTATTTGCCCTGAGAACGCCACTGATACCCTTTAGGAAGCCACCAAAGATGGAGCCCAAATGCGAGGGACCTTATGCAATTCAAAAGATTCACCCAAATGGTGCATAATCTCTAGTCACTAAATATGTTGAGCATATTATGTCACGACCCGTCCTCGGGACCCATGTCGTGACTACCCAAGCCCGCCTCCCATAGGCCAGGGGCTGGAGAATAGCACCAAGGCGTAAAACCAGACAAAAGGGGAAGGCATTGCCTTTATAAAGAAAACAATCACCATAGAGTAAGAAAGCAGAAATAAACACTTTGTAATACTGGGTACAATAGTATGTGTGGAAAGTAAATAGGCCAGAATTCAAACCCAAACTGAACTTAAGGTAAAACTGGAAGGAAGTACAACAACTGAATGTAAAGCAGCAACGTCGAGCCGTCCACTAGAAGTCCCACATAAAGGGTGGGTACAGATAGCCTCCTCAGCTCTTCGATCCACCCGTCCACTTCGTGTACGTCCCGCCCAGTGGTCCCCCTCCAGGTACCGACATGATCCACAAGCCTAAACCACGATCAGCAATGTCTGTCGTCTGCATCCAACACAACATAGTGCGGGCATAGCCCGTGTAGGGGTGAGTATACACTACTCATTAGGGACCCCGAGACCCCTGAAGGTCTCCCATAATCCACAAAGTATAATCCACAACGGAAAGATACAATCACGAAGTAACAACCAACACTACTTAGGTATATGCCAATACATATACCTAATTCACCCATTCCAATTCAGCTTCAACATCCGAGCCCAAGTTCTATCACATCCACATAGGATAGTACAACCCAATCCACATAGGAAAACATATCCCAATCCACATAGGAACGAAAGTCAATCATATCAAAGATAATGATTGAATGTCAAGACTCAAATCACACAGGTATACTTCTTCGTAAGTTGATAGAGATGATCAGATATAGCCACTAATTTATCTAAGCTGGGACCCACTTAGGATACTAAACCAGCTAAGCTGTCGGACCCACATGGGACACAGACCAGCTACTCTGCCAAACCCACGTAGTATAGAAAGAACAGAGTCAAACACTACAAGACCCACATTGGATACAAGAACAGTAGTCATCGTCGTCGAACCCACAGAGGATTCCAGTACGATCATCATCACTGCCGAACCCACTGGGGATTTAAGTGCAGTCTTCATTACCATCGAACCCACATAGTATTTTAGTACGGTCTTCATCGCTGCCGAACCCACGATGGTTTTCAGTAAAGCCTTCATTGTTGCCGAACCCATGGAGGATTTCAGTTCAGTCGTCGCCACTGCCGAACCCACAAAGGATTTCAGTTCTGTCATTATCGTCGTCGCAGTATCAGCCTGCTCTACGGTTCCCGTACACAGCATGCTCGATTCCGGGAGGGTCTCTCCACAAGCCAAGGGGTTGATACATCAGCTGAAACATAATCCGGAGTTGATGTATCTCAATGTTCTGTCTCAACAAGAGGAACTAAACGTGATAGACGGCACGTCAATCGGATTCCTGGTCTGAAAGTTATTGGCATTTTCGTTCCAGGGGCCCAGTTGGTTTTTTAGTCAAAACCAATCCGACCGCACTCCAACTGCATCCAAACCTCAATCTGAGTAAGCCAAAAGGTACGTCTCACTAAGAGGAATCCTACCCGCATCTGGGCACATGAATCGGACGTTAGGAGCTCAAGTTATAAGCGTTTCTGCTCTTCGGGCCCGGTTGGTTTCGTGTTTGAACCACCCCGGCCATACCCAATGTTCTTTGAAACCTTGAGTGTAATATACCAAAACAAATGTCTCGAACCAAGGATATCATCACAACTAACTATGTGTCGATCGATGTTCCATAGCCCATGATATAGGGAAAATAAAGAACATGTCCAGTTTTAGGGGGTTTTAGGCCCGGACCGACCCATCCTGAGACCCCCTAGGACAGCACGAACTGGGTCGACCCGAACCGGGTCCGGTTGGGGCTGTTCCCTTGCTAGCTGGGGGTTACAACCCCCGGTCTCCCATCCGAAATGGCTGACCCAGTCCGGCCGGCCAGTGCTGCTCCCCCGAGACCCCGCGATCCTGCCCCTCTAAGGTGATGGTCGTTCCGGCCGCCCCGCCTTGCACCGCTTCGGCTTTGAGCCACGACCATGTCCTACCGGCAAGGCGCGCCGGTGCGACGCCCCTCCGCCGCGGCCCCTCTCCGGCTGCGGTGTTTTCGTGGATCTCCGGCGCGGCGCGACAGCACCACGCACCTTCACTGCGGCCCAACTCTGGTCGCGGGTTTGTTCGGCCTCAACAGCACGGCGCGACGACGCCGCACTTCTTTTCCATCATTATCCATGTTCCCACGTGGTGTCGTTACACCGTGCTTCATTTGTTCGTTCCGCAACAAGAACAAAAACAAAGAGGGGGGAGGGTCGACCGTGTTCGTACGGTCCGACCTCTTCCCATTATAACGATAATAGGTGGCCCAGAAAGAATAAAATCCTCGTCAAGGAAGAAAAAATTTAATCCATAATATTTGAACTCAAACCCCTACCTCGATAACGATTTGATGATCAAAGAGCGTCGCGGAAATGGACTCACGAGGTAAAGCTCCGTATTCACTTGAAGTAGATCGTCTGAGGTGCAGCGGCGTCTCACCCCAGCTGTGGAGAGGGGAATAAAGGCAGTACTATCACTCCCTGCGGTGATGAAGTTCTGCATTGGGGTCTTGACATTCATCGTGTTCTCCAAGGATGAAGATGAAGATTCCTCTAGATTTAAAGTATTCTCTCACAATACTTAACACCACAAATCTAACCCAAAAATAAAATATACTCCACTTATTTTATTAAGTCATGCCAACAGTTTAAAATTTTAAAACTCAATTCAATTAATTGAATTAAGGAGTTGGCTTAATCATAAGAGAGGAGAGGGAAAGTCACATCATTAATTACAAGGAAGACACTAAGAGAAGTTTCAAGGGGTTATGGGAAATGTGAAAAGGTGGGGGCTCGTGTGGGCCCCACCGCTCCTTTATTATCCCAAGGGAAGTTAGCAACCCAACTTCTACACAAAGGATAAAACTACTTAGAAGAAAAATAAAATTTGAATACAATTTTATTTTATTCTTCACATAAACCTCATAATTTATACAACTACTCCCAAGAAAACGCCCCTTCGAAAATGGTCTTCTTAAGCAATTACTGATGCTGCTATTCCATCAGTGCCCTCAGATTTCGATTCTGAGCACCGGTTCCAAAATTATGGAAACTAGCTCGTTCGTTCACTGAAAATACCCGAGCAAATCATTGGAACTTGATTCTAGGCACACGGGGCCACGAAATCTGGTTCCGTCAGAAACTGTGTTCTTGTAAAATCCCAAATAAAATTATGAAAAAAATTCCCTAGAATTTTACGGGTCATTACATATTTCTCCTCCCACCAATGTTAAATACTTCAACCAGTATTTATCTAAAGAGTACCTTTCATGGTCTTCACCGTAGATGTTAAATTGTGTGATCCATCTAGGCTGAAGGATGTAAAACTAATCAACATATGTCTTTCATGACGATAAACTATGAAATGGTCCATGTTCTATAACCTTAAAAAACACATTTTGTCTTCATTGATGTTAAACTGTATTATCATCATGCATTATGTAAAATTGTACTATCATCCCATAATACATTAAACTGTCTACACTCATCATGGAAGATGTTAAACTACTCATTCTTGTATTGCATTAAGTTAAACTGCATAATGTTCCGATATATACGATCTTAAACTACGATTTTATACATTGTAGTCACATGTACTAAAACTGCACAACATTTCCAATAACAAAAAATGTATTGACTCCCATCGTCATGGTATATATATGAACACCATAACATTTCATTTTCTAGTCTAGCCCAGGTTCATCTCTTCTTTCTCTCATCCACATAGCCTGATTTCACTCCTGTAATAATGAATGGTGTGGCATATGTAGATTATTTACTCATTCACGTAGGGTTTTTTTCCATGCCATACACATTACACTCTAAGATATACATTTTCTACATCCTTGAATAATGATATTAAACTATGCTAATTTCAGAACTATGTACGACTCAATTTCCATCCATATAGGATATGAAGGAACACCTAGACATTTTGTCTTCGAGTCCCACTCTGTTTTTAGAAGCCTTGTCTTACACCTGGCTCATTGCCCCGAGTTCTCTAGGTGGGGTATGTGGTGTGGTGTGGGATTCTATTCTCATTCACGTTGGGTTTGAAAAAACCAAGCCACATACCTCTCTATTTAGATCTCTCTATCACCCTTTCGTTCAATCATCTCATCAAGTTGTTTACTCTTAATTGGCCCCCGAGACCTTTTTTTTCCTCCCCAATGTGCTCAGATGCACTCCCGTTTGGGTCTTATAGTGTTAGATTCCGCATTTATGTACTTTTGTTCCATCAGCATCCTTCATATATTCCTTCATATAGGTTTTTCATCAGTTTTAATATCAAAAATGAGACTGAGAAGACAACAATGATAGGCCTCAGTGATGTCTTACCAAATTGGTCCAATTTCCTTGAGGATTTTGAACGACAATTTGACACATGTCCCACATTGTGAATATGGTCTATGGTCTCTGCTCATTTTTTGTACCCATTTTAGGTCACAAGATATAGATTCTATATTTCAAACATGGTCAAATGTTATCATACATCATTGTGCCACCACTATTGAACCCTAAATGTTGGGATTGAGATTCACATTACTTTTCACTACATCACGTCCTAGTAGAATTATGACACCATTTTTTATTATCCTCATTGCATATTTTCATGTTAAGTGGATGAATAAACGTCACAGTGTCATCTGTGGCTCCACACCATTTCTGATCATATGTAATCCAGGTGTAGCGAAGATCTTCTTCGACCATGTTTTCTACATCGAGCATAGCTCATATGGGATTAGGGTCTTTTTCATGGTTTACGCCTACTTGGGGGAATCACAGTTCATTCAATCCGAGCTATATGACCATAAACTAAGACCCCCCATTGTCCATACTATTAGACCATTAACTAAAAAAACTTCAAGAACTATGTATGGCTTGATTCCCATCCTTATGGGATGCATAGGAACTCCCAGACCATTGCCTTTGGGTCCTTCTCAGGCTCTAATGATTATCACTTATGATTGGAATTTTGGCCTATATTCATATCGGATTTCATGGTAAGACATATGTGGACATATGTCCTCAATTACATCGGGTCTATAATATCCTCACCACGTACTTACATTTATAGTCTAGTCCTATACATATCCGTCTGAACCTCATGTCGTTCAACTGCATGAAATTTTCATGAACTATATATGTATTCATTCCCATACTCATGGGATATATAGGAACACCTAGACATTTAATCTTTGGGTCCATCCCTAGGTGTTAAGATCTATTCGTTCCCTTCAGTTTGATGTTTCTATCTTATATTTGTGCATGGTACGGTGTGGAATTAAGTCCTCATCCTCATGAGGTATGCTTTATCAATCCATGTTCATTCCTTTTAGAACCTCATTCTTCCATGTGAATCCAAGCCATATGAAATTAAATTATACTTCCTCATCACACATGACTTTAAAAAATTATGTATTTTTTACATGACATTGAAATTCATGGGTTGTTCCTGTCATATTCCCATATGCTATGAAACAATAAACCTTGTCGTGCAATGAAAAATGGCACTACATTGTGGAGTCCTCTCATGAAGGGATATCATGTTTGGTATTGGTTATCCACCATGAAACTTGATAATTCCTACACATGGATTGATTCTTGGGTGATTCTCAACTTCTTGGTCATGTGTTTGTTTCTTAAAAATCACACACCCACACTAAATAACAAACAATATCCATCTAATGCCACTTAATTTCGTGCATACGCTAGACCTTCAAGATATTATTTCCCCAGGCATGGGTACCCTATTGTTCTGTCGTCAAGAAATATGTTTGTCTTTATTCCCATCCTCATGTGATATATTGGAACGTCCAGACATTTCTTCTTCAGGTCCAACCAGTGGTACCTCAAATCATGCCTTGTATTCAACCCCTTTGGTCTGAACTCCATTGGAAGCATGTGATGTGGTGTATGAGGAACTATTTCCTCATCCACTACATGTTTATAATAGCCATATCGCATACTTACCTTTAGGGATATACATTCTATCCCCCTTACATCCTTACCACACCACATTAAACTAAAAGAAAACTCATGAAATATGTTTGGATTGATTCCCATGATCCTAGGATACATAGAAATTCTCAGACATTACATCCTTGGGTCCAGACCTTGGATAATCAACACATTTTTATGCTTCGCATCTAGGCTTCTGAAACAATATTATGTCTCACCAATGTCCCCAGTAGAACTGGGTTTTAGGAAATAGAGTGTTGGATCTAACGTGGAAATTGTTTCATTCGTTTCGATGCTTTAAGACTCCAATTATTTGGGATTCCATCATCTGTCATATCCAAAAGGACCCCCGGATGGTATTGATGCTCGTCCTTTTGGATCACCTACTACATTGGTCCTATGCCCTGGAAGATATCGAATGATTTTTTGTGATGAGTTTCATGTTTTGAATATGGTTAGTGGTAAATCCTCATTGGGTGTTCCCATTTCCGACCAACATGATATGGATACTTTGTTTCAAACACAATCCATTGTAATCCTCCATCATTATTCCACACTCATTAAGCCTTAAATATTGGTTTTGCGATTAACATCCCTCTCCACTCCATCATGTTCCAGTGGAATTTAGAAACCCTTAGCATAATTCCTACATGAACCAATGAACATTAAAGAGGTAGAATCAGTGTCGTGAGGGTCACAATATACTCCACACAATCTACCCTAGCTGTGCATTCCATGTGTTTCAAATATGTTCTCTGCCCTTGTTCCCCAGATTGATCATAGAACACATGTGATTAGGTATATGGGTATGGTTTTTCCATACATGGAAGAACCACACATATTATGGTCCAAACACCATGACCATAAAGTTGGAGATTTGGTCCCTATGACTTCGCATCATGACTTTAAATGGTTCCCCTACCCCAAACAGGTACAAGATTTCCCGTGATAATTATGGGATGCGTTAGCCTCCTCGCCGGAGGTTATTTTCCCAACTAATGTTGGTCTCCAACCACCCTATTCTCATGAAATACATTCGTCTAGATTCTCACTCTTATGGGATACGTAGTTTTACCCAATATTTTCACCTTTCCCCAGTTATATTTATAGGCACGGAAAGGAACATCACGCGCATGGAAGAGGTTTATGTTCCAAATTTCCATTTTTTCATGCACTGGCCATCAAAAAAACTTCTTTTTGGCGTTTCTCTCTTTATATAACCTTTGGGTCCCCCTTCATCTCTAATTTTGAGTGGGAGAAATTATTGACACAGAATATTGGATAAGGCCATGGGTGAATGTTATCGATCAATCCAATGGAAGGTATGGAATCATGGGACAATCCCCAGATTCACAAGGGATCTACACACAAGATTTATGAGTTTCACATAGTATTGAAAATGTATGTACGGACATGTGTGACAAATGAAATTTCAAACAAAGTCTTCCACATATAATATCCAATTAGCAGCCATGTTAGTGGATTGAAATAAGAGTTTCATGTGCCTAAGATTCCATAATTCCTGAAAGATCTTGTAGGACTAATGCGACATCAAAATGATTCATTTTTGAAAACCATATTGCATTCCAACAGTGAATATTACAATTATAAATAGGAATGTAAACCAGCCCTTTTGGGATTGTTACAGAAGATGAACCAATACTCTACTATAAGAAGGAAATCCCTTCTACGACCACGTGAAAGACATCGCCTTAAGTTACTTGATCTTGTGAAACATGTCTCCCCTTGGTTCTCCATCTATTGGGAAAACTAGGGTTTAATCATGGCCCACTTATTTTTTACTCTAAGGACTTTTGGTGTAGATGATTCATATTGCACACATTTATTCCCTTGAATCATGTAGATCTTGTGTTCATGGTCTCCCCTTGCGCGCGACCACACGGTTTGCGTGCAACCTCCAAATCTTTTATGCATCCCATCCTATTATGTGCACCACAGAAATCTTTTGTGCACCCCACCTTGTGTGTTCCATGTGTCATCATCACTCTAAGGTACAATGTCCAAGAACCTATTACATGTGACCCCCTGATCATGCATATTCTTCTCCTATCCGGCCCTCTCTGTTTGTATGATGTTATTTCATGGTCCTTTGGGTTGTGCTTCATGACACATTTCTCAGCCTTGGGATTCATTGGAGATGAATTCTAATGGATATTGATTCTTCACATATCCACACTAATGTGAGACCTGCAATGGAACACTCCACCACCCTGCCTCACCCCAACATTGCAGGTTAATTCCATTCAACGATGGTTATAGTGCGATAGTTATGTATGTCCTATGGGTGCGTAGTAAATTCTCACCGTTTGAGCTGCAATATTTTAAAATATTAACCACCCGCATCTAAGACACATGTTGGTAAATTATGATCATCGAATAATTCAGAAGTCTATAGGGGACCAGAAAAGGGATGGGTAATAGAGCCTTCTCACTCCCCTATCACAATGGGCATTGTCACCTTGCACACCTCAGGGAGAGTGCACCTAAGAACTATAACCCTAAGATGGGATGTTTCAAGAATGATTTCTATATCCTCCTCATACATCTGAACCCCTACAAGGGATTAACTATGGATTAAGTTATAATATCCATCAACCTAGGTTTCTAACCATGCGTAATACTCACTCCTTTCTTCATGGACACACCTTTAACGATGTGATCATAAGATCTTTTCTGCCTCTGGTTTCTCACAATGAGCCTGACTCGTGCGGGCTTATAGTAAGCATTGACAATGACGCCATCTATGGGTCTCTTTAGTATGTAATACCCATCCACCACAACCGAACTACGCATATATTTATCTTTTACCTATTCGGGAAAGGTATATCGAAAGCCTCTCCTTGGTTCAAGCCCATCACCGATCGGTCCTGACCACTTCATGATGGTTCCCACTCATCCTACATGATATTAAACTGTATGCCCATTTTTTCCCAAATGATGTCAAACATTATGCATATGAACTAAGTGGGTTTTGATACCTTTCCCATATACGAGGTACCTAGGAATCCTCCACGAGGGTCAAACCTAAACAATGGTAAACTTCAGTGTCCCTCTTATTGGGACCCACATCCATTGTCTGTCCCTTAATGTCATTAGTCTATCTCCTAGTCAGCTTACTAGTGTAATACCCAAACTTTAATCATATTCCTCTAACTAAGAGTTTCCCTCTGGTGATGGGTTTCTAAACACACGTAATCCCCATCATTTCATCAAGTATCGTTCCATTATATACACCCCATTTTTACACCCCATTATGAAGTACATGTAATGTGATTCCCTATCATAAGGGATGTGTAGGAATTCTTTGTGAGGCTCAATCCCAGAACTCATGTCTCATCTGGTTCTCTCCCTTGATTATTTGTGTTTATGGAAGGCCATGAACCCAATCTAGAGGTTCTACTTCCTTCACGTCACATCCATGCATTAATTGTAATGAGTAGCCTCCTCAGGTGTCCCATCGCCCCACCGAACTATGTAGACTTTGATTCCATCCCATGGGGATATATAGGAATCCTATCTATGGTTCAATTCCAACATCACCATCATCTTCACATCTAATTTATCCTATTCCACCCAACCACTTCGTTCAACCATCCATCCATTCATCATCCATCCCGATTCCGACCCGGACATCCACATCCCAGTGAAATAAAGCCATCCATTTGGGTAGGTAACTATGTATTATACATTCACAATCCATCACCATCGAACCAAGAGTGTTCCTCTTGAAAAGAGCCTCTAGCAACGAATAATCCCCCATCATGTCTTCGGGTTGGTGTCTATTGTGGACACACCGATCCAATGATTCACCCTCTTGATCTACATAGGTTTTTTTCATTGTCATCAATACATGGTACATATGAAGCCTACACGAGGTTCAACCCTATTCAATGGTAAACCATGATGTCCCCTTTGTCAGGAACAACCCATCTTCAGATCCGTCCTCATTGAGAATTTTGATACACCAATCCAGTAAGCCTTCTATGATATCCCATATAGGGATGTACCTTTCTGATCCACTCCCATCAGTGTTCTGATCAATCCAATCTGTCTCTTAATGATGTTAAACTCATTGACTTCCCTGTGATAAACCTAGGAAGCCAACCAAAACCATGAAGACATGCGTTTGGAAAACAAATACCCACACCTGAAGTGGGATGCCTCTTGATATTTTTCCCTCAAGAAGACCAATCCTAAGGGTAATAAATCTAGGTGTATTAGTGTCTCAAAATCATAAAATCCAAGCTATGTACAACATGACCACTCCCCTAACAAAAGGTTACTACCCTGACTTGATCCTCAGAAATTCCCTGACATAAGCATTGTAAATAACCAGCATCTACAAAGATAAGGCACTGAGAATGAGATTCCCAAACAATATATTAAATCTACAAGGGATACCCGGTCTAGACGATACATTCCAAGGAGGAATCCACATATGGAGGAACAAAAAATCCCATCATTTCATTTCAATCAAAGAGAAAATTTTACTGAATAAGCGATTGGTTTTCCCTGACTTTGGAAATCGGGAATGCGGGGCAACAACTAGTATATCCCAACACAATGATGTGTGTCCCAGAAAAATCATTGGAAAAAGAGTTTAATAGTTACACATCCATATTTCTACATTCGATAGTGTAGAACCAGAATAAAAAATTAAAAGGCATGAATATCATCTAGAGGTTTACACATTTTTTATATCATGAATGTTTAGTAGAACAATCCAATCCCCACAAAAAATCATTGATGTTGAGATGTGAGTGAGAATAGAAAATGGGGTTGTTATTGCATCCCATTAAAATAACTCCTCCCTTAACACAATTCCTTGAATGAACATCCCAGTGAAACTCTTAATACTCCATCTGGTGGAATTTGATGTAATTCAGGGCATGTTTTGTCTTTCCCTATATAAAGCCAGCTTAAATTTTTGTGGGAGGGAAATCACTCTCCATTTGGTGGATCGATCCCTGATTCTATACATGATAAACGAGGAGAATGAATTTTGTTTACCACCATTATCAATATCATGGATATTAATTCCCTATGAGCTTATATATATTCCTCATATGATTGAGTCTAAATAAAGGAACCATCTTCAACGAAAATTCTATTGTGAGGGTATTTGCAGATTTGTTTCCCGGGGAAATTCCTAGTCTTCCTACAAGAAAAGATATTGAAATTGTGATTGATATTATACTTGGGGAATTTCCAATATCCAATAAACCCAGTAGAATGGATGTTGTGGAGATTAAGGATCTAATGAACAAGTACAAGAGAATCTAGATTAAGGGTTTATATGCCCAAGTGCATCACCATGGGTTTCCCCAGTCCTCTTCATCAAGAAGAAATATAATTCAATGCACCTTTTCATTGATTATCGTGAGCTCAAAAAAATTCTAAAAAAGAACAATTATCCTTTTCCATGAATTAATCACTTGTTCTATTTGCTACATTGAGGACAATACTTATACATGGTGGATCTTCGGTCAGGATATTACTGAGTAAGTGTGATGAAGGAGGATGTCCCCAATATTTCTTTTCATACAAGGTACGAGCACTATGAGTTCATAGTGATGCCGTTCGGACTCAGTAATGCTCCAACAATCATTATGGAACAGATGAATATAGTCTTGAGATATTACCTCAAAAAATTTGTAGTATTTATAGATGATATTCTAATATACTCTTCGACCATAGAGGAGCATGATGATCATCTAATCACTATACTCGAGACCATGAAAAAGTAGAATCTCGATTCAATGTACAGACAGCGGGAGTTCTGGTTGAAGGAAGTCTTATTCTTGTGGAATATCATCACATACAATGGAATATCTATGGGTCCCTCCAACGAAAATACAAGTGAGGGATAGACGATTCCAACATCTATGAT
This sequence comes from Viscum album, assembly GCA_963277665.1. NCBI lineage: Eukaryota > Viridiplantae > Streptophyta > Magnoliopsida > Santalales > Viscaceae > Viscum > Viscum album. The sequence goes on from OY728151.1 coordinate 784,992,501, forward strand.
GGTTATACATAGATTCCTTGGATGGGCAGGAGATTATCTCCGATTTGTGAGAAATTTCTCACGATATTCATACCCTCTTAACATGCTAACTCGGAGGTTGTAATGTTTTTTTGGAATGATTAATGGGAATAATGCTTCATGGAGTTGAAAAGGAGGACTATCACTACACACATTCTCATACTACGAACAAGTGGAGTAAATTTCATAGTATTAAGTGAATATTTGAAGAAGGTAATGGGATATGTGTAGATTCAAAATGAAAAATTCATTACCTATTGTTTAAGGAATTTGAATTTTCCTGAGAAGAACTACCCAAAACATGATCTTTAGTGATAATTTGTATTCTTTGCTTCAAAAATATGGCGACAATACCTATTTTGGGAAAAGTGTGAAATGTATAAGGATCAAAAAATATTCAAATATATATTCACATAGAAAGAGTTGAATATGTACCAATGATGATGGTATGATATTATCAATGTCTCTGAATACTCAATGAACTACTATATGTGGAATGTGAATAAAGTGGTAGATGGTCTAAGTAGAAATGGTTTAACAACTCTTTCATTGATGATAATTGAAAAGGATTCAAACTTATTAAATTTTATGAACATGGACATTTGAATCATAAAGAATGGAACATCATCAATCCTTTCAAAAATATTTGCTCAACTGTCTATTTTGAAAAATTAAAAGGATGCTCAAATTGATGGTGTGGGAATTTAGAAGAAAGTTGAAGCTATCAACAAATGGAATTCCTCATAGTTAAATGTTAACGAATAAAGAATTGTGAGATTTGGGTCATGACTATTTGATAATTGAAATATTGAGTTTAAGAATGAACTTTGGATTATGCACATAGCTCGAATTTCCCAATTTCCCCAAGAATCACAAAGATGTATTGATATAATTAAGAGAATTATTGGATGGATAACATGAAGACGGAGACCACTAATTTTACATCAATGATCCTGGAATGTCAATAAGTGATTGATGAGAGGCATAAGTATATGGGGATGATGTAACTAATACCCATACCAAATTAGAAATGGGAAAACATCACCAAGGACATTATCACTAGACTTCTGAAGACATCCAATGAAAATAATTCAAACTCGGTTGTTGTGGATTGACTAAAAAAACATCACACTTCATTGTGATTCAAGAGGATTTATCATTGGTTAAACTGGAACTAATATACATTAGAGAAGTCATATGGCTGAATGGAGTACCACTATTAATTGTTTCTGATCGAGATCCAAGATTCACCTCTATATTCTAGAAGAGTCTCAAACATGCTCTGAATACTAGAATGATCTTTAGTTCAACACATCATTCTCAAAATAAAATACAATAAGAGAATACTATCCAAAAACTCGATAACATGATTAGAGCTTCCTCAACGGACATCAAAGGAGGAGGGGATCAACCTCTTCCTATGGTTGCATTATTTTACAACAACCGTTTCACCTCAATCATCTAGATAGCTCCTCATAAATCCCATTATGGGATGAGGATCAGAACACTGACATGTTGGGATGATGTTGGGGAGTGAATACTTTTAGATCCAGAGATTTCCAATGAAATTTTAGACAGGGTTAATACCATCTATCATCACATCAAAGATGGTTAGAGTTGACAAAAGAACTATGATGACAACCATCTACAAGAACTGGAGTTTGATGTTTAAGATATTATTTTATATTGAAAATCTCTATGGATCTGACTGATGAGAATGTGGATGAATTGAATGGTCAGTCTAAGGTATAGAGTCCCTTTATAGATGTTTGATCACATTAGAGCAGTAGCCAATCGATAAACAATCCCACCAAAACAGTCTCATGTATATGATGTATTCTATTTGTCACTCTTGAGGATGTAAATACCAGACCCATCGCATGTACTCAATCTAGAGGTGGTACCCTTAGGGAATTACTTCTCTTATGAAGTGAATCCTTTGAGGATATTTGATCGTAGAGAAAATTTTCTTGGATATTAAATAATGCCCCTCATCAGGTTGTTGTGGAAAACAACAAGTTTGAAGACGAGACGTGGTTACATGAGGAATGTTGAGGTAGAGTTACCCTCATCCATTTTAGTGTGGGAAAAGTAAATTTCATTTGAGAAACTTTTTAAGATGGGAATGTTGTAACGACCCGATATTTTATTAATAAAACAGCCTTTATTTTAATTTATTGTTGATATTGAAAACACGTGATCTCTTTTTATTGTTATTAGGTTTAGATGAACACTAAGTATCATTACCTTGGATAATATAGCCATTTAATTGAAATCACCCAACTGATATATATATATATATATATATATTAATGTATTTAAAAAATCCACTAAGAATTATAAAGGAGTGGATGACCACATCTTGTAGACTCGGGTCGTACGAAGCTCATTTGTCATTACCCGGAATGGAGGAAGTGTATTTGGGATTTTATCTTGACCAAGACCAAGACAAACATCCACATGATAATCTTGAACTCAATCTCATATGAGAGAAGTTCGTGTTAATAGAGATTACAACCCAAGAAATGTTATTTGAGATACTCAAGAGTATGTCTCCATCGCACAGCTTACCCTTTGGTCTTATGAGGCTATTATATGTATTTATCTGACAAGGAATTATTTACTTATTTCATAATCCCTTTCTAAAAATAAAAGTCATATTCTTTAAATAACTTTATGAGAATAGCCTTTCTTAAAAAATTGATGAATTTGATAAATTAATTGTTTGGGTAAAAAATGTATTTCTGAGAAATATAAACTTTATTATATTAAACATGGGTTTTTATTATTAATAATATAAAAACAATTCTTATAAAGGATGATTATATCAGTTCCATATCTATAAATGATTAGGTAATCTGTTTGATAAGAGTTGTATTTTTATACGATAAAACAAAGGGTGTATTATTTAAAATTTATTTTATAGAATTAATTAGTTTTTTATAAAAATAATATTTTAATAAAGTATTATAATCAAATTAACTTTAGGAATAATAAATTATTATATAATTTTTATAAATTCAGAGGTAATATTTATTAAGGTTTGAATTTTTTTTTTTAACCATGAATTTTCAATAAATGTCAGTTTTCATTTTAAAAGTAAAAATTCAAATATTTAGAAAATTATTTTGATTAAATAAATATTACTTTTTGAATCAAGGTGTCGAAATTAGCTAATGGTGATTTTTTCATAATTTTATGAGACAGTTGAATGTTTTGGGTAAAGATTTAATGTCATATAAATAGAACATGTGTTTTATGACATCATAATGACCCCAAACTGATGTAATAAATACTATAATTGTTATTATTTTCCCAAAATATTTTTTTCAATTAATATAATATGAATTTAGATTTATTAGATAAATTTATAATTCCTAAGTGAATACTTCAAAATGTATAATATATTTTATGATTATAAATTCATTTCCTTGATTTTGTGTCTCACCTCCATATACGTAAGGAAAATATTTTAATGTCATTAGACACTGGCCTTATAGAATAATATTTTCCCCTCCCCTTGGCTAAAAACTGAGGGAAAAACCATCGGCCATTTTGTGGTTTTAAATATTTTATATTGTAGTGTCTAAAACATAAATAATAAACAATTCCCCCACATTTCTTATATAAATGCACCCAATCACCCATTCCACTTCACTAAAACAATTTGGAGCTCAACCAAACTCTACATCATACTTCCCAGATTCATCCCAAGGCACCCCCAATATCCCAAGAAACCTCTCCCAAACCTTTGGGATGAAAAACATCCAAGTAAGGAATCCCCACAATCCAATCTTCATTTCAATTCAAGTACATTGTTTGAAATTATCCTTTACAAAATCAATTGGATGTATTTTAATTATTTTGTAATGAATCCATAAATGACCATTTGATGTTATGTGAATGAGGAATCATTTATCATGTAACTAACCAATGTTTTATGAATGAAATTCCCTTATTATAGTTATTCCTTATTGCATATTCACATTTGGAAGCACAATTACATATCATGACACTAAAAACTATGTAACCATTAATGAAATTTTTTTCACTTCTGATTTTTTTATTTTGAAAGTCTAACATACATTGTTATGTTCAGCATGATTTTTGGAGTCTAATAAAACAACAATAATTTTTGATTAATAGTAACCTACGCTAATGAATAGTAACATTCCATTATAAATAGTAACATACCCTTATGTATAGTAATATGACCCATATGAATATTATATCATCCAAAATAAAAGTATCCTCACCCATGAATGATTAAATAAAATTTAGACATCTTATAATTGACAATATGATCATAGTAAATGTATTGGTATTTTTATAAGTCATAAATACATAAGTATAATTAATAAAGTAATTTAATTTCCTAAAATGATTTCATTTATTAACAACTCTTTGTCTTCTAGCTTTAAGAAAAATTTATAAGACCTCCTATAACTTTTTCAAGCATTAAAAATTCGGTTTTAATTTTAAAATATGTATTTTTAATGTAAAAATTGATTTTAATTTAAATTTAAAATAATCATATTTAACAAAATTATTTTCATAAAATTGAGATCATTTATTTATTATACACTTAAACAATTGGTTAGGGTTAATAGTTTGCATTTTTCCAAAAAACATGACTTTTTAGTGAATAGTAATATATATTATTTTAACGTATAAATACATTATAATTTAATTACACTATTCTTGACATCACGAGTGATGTAATCATCCAAATCATTAATTCAAATTCACATATTAATATTCTTGGTCATTTAGTCATCACTATTTCTTGTCTTATGAGAAAATAATAAATTAATGGATATAATATTGAGAAAACCCCTCCCTACTCCACTATAAATACCAAACTGCACACTCTCATTTCCTCATAGCTCTCAAGGTTCAAGACATGTCCAAATTCTACCGAAATCTCATCCTTATACCCACCACCACGTCCAGGAGCTATCGGACTCATAGGAAGACAATACCTAGGTTCTTTGTGTAGGATCTCAAGAGGAGGATACCAGAGGTAATTCCTCTCTCTATTTTCATTAAATTTCCTTTCAAATGTAATTTATTTTCATCTCTTATCATCAACTTATTTTAACCAAATTTTCTGATAAATCCACCATGATTTATATAATGGTATTATATCATTTTAATGTATGATTATTCATTATACACCTCCCTCCCTATCTTTGATTAAAAAATAAATCATTGCTCGTGATGTGTTAGTTTACCAACATCATCGGCGATGCACTTAAATTTTCATTCAAATCCTTTATGGTTGACTATGAAAACATAAAATGGTTTAAATAACATTAATATTTATTTTTAACCCCTTTTATGTTCTAGAAACAACTTTTTATCACAATAATAATTGATAAAATAAAATGTGTTCATCATGATCCAAAAACAACCAAAACTAACCTAAAATGACCATCATTAAATTTTAACTAACTATTCATCGACATAGTATATAACAAAATTCATTATAAGATCATTTATAATTATATAATATCCTTAATGACATTTAATATTAATTATTTATGTTTATCCATGTTCTACATGATCTTCAATTTATGTGTACAAGTGAACCGTTCATGAAAACTAAAAAAATAACACTCCCGAATAATGAATATAAACACAGTAACACGTCAAAAGGCCCATAACCTATCTTAATGAATCCAAGATGAACCATATTCATGTATAATAGGTTTGTTAATTTTTAATTAATTAATATCATCGGATTATACATCCCATTAGATTGATGAAAAAAATCAGATATGAGGTAAGGAGAAATTCTTGATCCCGACTTACATTCTTCGGGTTCTCCCACTTTAACTCCATTTATTGTATTATTACTCCTTCAAAATATTTTTCTCATCATTTTCTTACCTTTTATGTGATTAAATGTTTTCCACTGGAGTATATGTTAAACAAAATGTTTTCCAAATGAACTCTTCTTTAGAAAGCACACATTTTACTTCTCAATCAAGGTTGATGGTTCTTGTATCCAGTATGTTATTCCCTATTTCTTTTGGGAACCCATAGTATAAGAATTTTTTATTATGATATGAGACCCATTCATTTAAATGGGATACTTGTGTTCATTAATGATATATGTTCTCTATGTCATGCATGATAATGAAAATGTAGTGATGTGATGGGTGCACCCAAAATTATATAGCACAATATGAATGTTCTAATGTTACTAGTGCACATAGAATTATAAAAAAGTATAATTCATTGGGTAAACTGATGATCCTCACGAGTAAATGTGAAATTATGGGTGAACATGAATCTAGTTTTTTTCACAACAATATTTTTCAGATAACCACTAATATTTGATGTTTCATTTTTTATGCATTGCCACATTCCATTTATTTTTTTAATGTTTCCTCTCATGATTATGATATGATGCATATGTTATGATCATAACGATTGTGTTCATCTCAAGTTATGTTGTTTCATGTTATTATATATCCTATTATTGGGATATTTTATCATCCCTTTTTGATTTATATCCATTATGTGACTACTTGTACTAAGGGGAAGTCATGATCCCATTAGAATCTAGAAAATAGGGAATTAAAAAAATGTATATGTGTAATTTTGTAAAAGGTATGAACGGTCATAGTTTTATGAATACACAAAACATTTGGATAATCCTTATATATTTTCTCTTTTGTTTATCCATAAAATTATGTAAAAGTAATATACAGAAATCATGGTCCATATAGTTGGTATCACAGGTAAGGTTTATTTAATTTGAGAATTTGGATTATTAAACCCTTGAGAAAACATACATCACAAGACATACTAAATATGTACACAAGGAGCTTTTCAAAAACTTTGTATCATATAGGATATTCATTTAGTGTAAATTTCACAAATGAATATGTTATTTTTTCATGACTCATTAAATTACATTTTGTTCTAACATTTTCTTTTTTATAAAATAATGGGACCCAAGAGAAACCAAGCCAACAACACATGAGAGGGCCAATGCAACGATTTCCCGATTGACATACACTATGCTTTGAGTGATAGAGTTCAAAACATCATGGAGATTATTACCCAACTCTCTCAAGTTATGAGAGGTAGCCTCACTAATGTGGAATGTACTTCATCACTAAAGAGGTATCAAATGACTATCAAGTGTTTTATATGGAAATGAACAATGATATTTAGTGGATATTTTGATCATCAAGTTTAAGAACAGTGGGTCAAATCAATGTAGAATATATTTTTGTACTTTACCGTTATGAGATACTGAATGTGACACTAATTTTTCATCTTCTAGATGGATGGGCCGATCAATGGAGGGAATTGATTAAGAACACTAAGGCAAGAGAAAAAATTGAATAGATGAATGATAATACTTTATGATCATTTTTAACAAGTATTTCGGATGAACACTTGGAATGAATATGGAGATAGAATTAATAGAGCTCAAGAAAATGGAAGGAGAATCAGTCACAAACTATGAAGAATATTTCACAAGTATTATAAGGTATGATTCAGTTTTTGTTATCAACAATGATAGAAATATTCATATACTCTTTAGTTTATTAAAGACACACCTTCAGAAGGCTCTTGAAATTATAGTGTATGTGAGTTGTGAAGAAGTTTTTCGATGATATCTTAATGTGGATATGGAGTTTGGAAAATGGTCCCATGCCTATGATGATATGTAATGAAAGATAGAGTTTCAAGATGGAGGATCTAATGATAAAGGTGGAGAGAAAACCCAACCACCCATATGGCAAAAATTTTGGACGATTCATCATGGTAACTACCTCAAAGGGATGGGGAAATTACTCAAGTGTGGGATGGAAGGAAATTATGCTCATGTGTTTCAGAATTACATGATAAGGAAATAGAGGGTAGTGGAAAAAAGAGAGCACCACCAATGGTCCAATGCTATAACTTTAGAGAGAAACAACACTATTCAATAAAGTGCACCAAATCTATACTCCTTGAGGGTAATTAGTGTTATAAGACACTAATTTAAAAAGAACAATGTAATTCTTATTCCATCTGTACAAAAGAAGTAGAGAAATATAATGATGTTGTAAAAAGTACACTTCATATTCAATCAAGAATGTAAACCTATTATTTAATTATAGTAATATGAATTCCATTATATCTATAAAGTTTTCTAAAACTATATAATTGAATCCGCAATACCATGAAGTATAGATATCTTAAAATCACAATGTGGTGAAACAATTGCAACCCAAGTGTTTGAATCTTTACCTATTGGTGTATGTATGATGATACTTCCAATGAATATCATAATACATACCATGGTGTAATTTGATTCTATAATGGGAATGGATTGGATCTTTTTATACTGAGCACATATCAACTGACAGAAAAAAGAAATTTCATTTCATATTCCGACCCATCACTTGCTCTTCTTAAAATGCGCAAAATATCTTGAATCTCCTTGAAAAAATCCTTCAACGGTGTGGGTGTTGATTTACTATGATGAAGAATACTCGCTAAAATGGATGAGTCAAATGAAATGTTCAACCTAGAAGAAATTCTTGTCATGAGGGAATAAGGTGACATATTTCTTGAAGATTTACCTAGAATTACCCCATATCATGATGTAGAATTCTCTATAGAAATCATACCTAGAGATAATCCTATCTCAATGTGTCCCTATAGGATGGAACCTATAAAACTAGATTAGTTAAAGAAGAAGCTACAAGATAAATTGGAAATTGGGTTCATATGCACTAGTGTGTCACCTTGGTGCGTGCTAGTTCTCTTTGTGAAGAAGAAGGATGGAACAATGTGGTTGTGTATCGATTGTCAAGAACTCCACAAGATCACCATAAAGAACATGTATCCTCTTCCAAGGATAGATGACTTGTTTAATCAACATTGAGGATCTCAATACTTCTCAAAGTTGGATCTTTGTTCTCTATATCATTTTATAATAGCAAATAAAATGATATTTAGAAGAATGACATCCATAAAATGTTTTGGCACTTTGAGTTTCTAGTGATTCCCTTTTGACTTACTAATGACCTTTCCATATTCATGTATTTTATGAATAGAGTCTTTATAAGTTACCATGAAATTTTTTTGTTAGTGTTTATCGATGATATTCACATCTACTCTAAGATAATGGAGTAACATGAATAACATAAAAGGCATGTGTTGGAGACTTTAAGGAAGGATAAGTTATACACCAAGATCTGTAAGTGTGAATTTTGGATAAATCAAGGCACATTTATGGGACATGTGATCCCAAGTGATGAAATTTCTAAGGACCCTTAGAAAAAGGTGAGTGAGGAATGGCTCGACCCTCTAGTGTGACATTAATATGTATTTTTCATGGATTAGTAGGGTAATATTGAAATTTTGTGAAACATTTCTCCCAATTTTATGGCCCTCAAAATAAGTTAACAATGAAAGGGGTAAAGTATGTATGGATGGAAGAATGTGATGTATGATTCAAGGTGAAAAAGGGAAGGACAATCACATCACCTATAATCACATTACCTAATAGAGGAGAATGTTTTGTGATATAGAGAGATTCTTCAAGTAATTTATTGGGTTGTGTACTAAGGAGAAATGATATTGTGATATCCTATGCCTCACGGTAGATGAATATTTATGAGTAAAACTAGGAGATGTATGATCAATAGCTGGATGCCATGATTTTTTCCATGAAAATCTAGTGGCACTATCTTTATGTTGAGAAGTGTGACATATACACTGATCACATGTGACTAAATTATATATTCACACAAAAGGAGTTCAATATATGTCAATAGAAATTGTTAGACCCATTCAAGGACTAAAATTTCTCTACTCACTGTCATCCTAGAAAGGAGAAAAAGGTAGTCGATTCTCTATGAATAAAAGAACATACGACATTATCCATGTTACATATTGAGAAATATCATATCTTTTTTTATATTGAAATGATAGATTTTGTAAATAATAATGGAAGAGGATACATCCTACCTGTATAAAATTATTTCATAACCATATATCCAAGATAATATTAAGGAGGCATAAATGAATGATCTGGAGTTACAAAAGAAGGTGAATGCAGTATGAAAAGTAATGCTACAAGTGGTCCACAACAATGATGATAGTGTGATTTGGTTTGGAACACGGGTTTTCGTTCCTTCGCCACCCAGGATAATGATAGATCAATTGGATAATGCACATAGCTCAACATTCGATATCCATCCTGGTAGCATGAAGATGTACTGAGATCTCTAAGAACACATCTGGTGGGATAACACGAAGAAGGATATTACAGAATATATCTCAAGGTTCTTGGTGTGTCAGTGAGTTAATGTTGAGTGAAAAAATTCCAAATGGATGACGCAACCATTGCTTATAAAAATATGGAAATATGATAATTTCACTATGGACTGTGTCATGGGTCTCTCAAAAAAGTCAATGGGAAATAATGTGATATTTTTTGTAGTTAATCAACTCATAATGACCGCCCATTTGATTTTTATTTGGGATGATCTCTCAGTTGAAAAATTTTCAAAAAAAATGTGAAGGAAGTGGTGAAATGACATCATGTTGCATTTTCTGTTGTCTCTAATCATGATCCATGGCTCATGTCTAAATTATGGGGGAGTCTTCAATATTCACTATGTACTTAATTGAACTTCAGCACTACCTATCACCCCCAAACTGATTGAAAATATGAATGGACTATTCAAACATTCAATTATATGCTAACATCCTATTCATTAGAATTAAAAGCTAGGTGGGATATGCATATCACATTGGTTAAGTTCTTATACAATACTATCTTCCCATCAATTATTCAGATGGATCAATTTGAAGATCTGTATTGAAATCGATGTACAAATCCAACCTGTTAAGATGATGTTGGAGACAGATATCTACTTGGACATGATTGTGTGAAAGAGATGATAGAGAAGGTTAAAGTCATCCAAAAACATATGAAATATGATTAGATTCAGAAAAATAGTTTCACTGAAAACCATCGATGTGACTTGGACTTCAAATTTGGTGATAAATTCTTCCTTTGAATATCACCATAGAATAGAGTCAGGCAGTTTTGATTAAAGAGCTGTTATGCCCAATGTGCATTGGCCCCTTTGATATCCTCAACCATGTAAAAGCATTAACGTATCGTCATGCTCTTATACTAAATATGGCTCAATTTCATGATGTGTTTCATGTATCACTCATGAGGAAGTATATACCATCTCCCTCAAATTTACTTATAATAGCGGTGGTACAGTTGGAAGATGATCTCTTTTATAAGGAGCATCCAATAAAGATTCTGGACTGAAGGCACAAGGTTCTATGCAAAAAGAAAACCAACCTTGTTAAATTGTTGAGGTGTAACAATTAGTATAATGAAAAATCATAGGAACCAGAGGATGCGATTAAGGAGAAGTACCCTCAGCTGTTTATGTAAGAAGAAATTTTGATGGAAATTTTTCACAAGGTGGGAAAAATGTAATGACCCAGAATTTTATCAATGGAATTACCTTCTTATAATTATTCATTATAGGATAATAACATTATGAATTAGAATAACATATCATAAAACTAAATACAATATGACCATTAAACATAATTTTTCCACTTCTGTGTTTGGAATTTTAAAATGTTTACATACATGGTTGTGTTTAGGATGTTTTTTCTTGAGTCTAATGGAAAAAACATTTTTTGGTGAATAATAACCTAACCTTATTAATAGTAACCTACCCATACGAATAGTAATGTGACCATTATTAATATAAAAATCATTCAAAATAATAGTAACATCACCCATGAATGATTATATAAAATTAGGCATATTATAATTGACAATATGATGATAGTAAAAGTATTGGTTTTTTATAATCCATAGAAAATAAATTATAATTAATTAATTAATGTATAATCCGAAAAAGTTTTCTTAAAATAACAATTCTATGTATTATGGTTTTAATATAATTTTATAGGACCTATTGTAAATATTGAATGTATTATAAATTCATTTTTAATAATAAATTTTGTATTTTTCAAGAAAAATATGATTGTAGTTAAACATTTAATTAATAATATAAGGAAAATTTATTTTCATAAAATGGAGTTCATTTTTTTAATTTACACATCAATAACTTATTATGGTGAATTTTTTGTTTTTTTCTAAAATGTGTGAATTTTTTGGTGAATCGTACAAAAAATTAATTTATCGTATAAATACATTATAATTTAAATAAATTATTCTTAACATCACGAGTGATGTATGTACTCAAATATAAAACTCACATTATCTTATTACTATTATCGGTCATGGAATCATCACTATTTCTTTTCTTATGATGAAATTACAAATTAATGAATACAATAATGAGAAAACCCATCTCCCCTCCACTATAAATAAAAAACCAAAAAATCTAATTTATTCACACCTCTCAAGCTTAAATACATGCCCATATCCAGCCCAAATATCGTCTATAGACCCTCACCCATGTACAAACGCTCTTGGACCCATAAAAAGACCAAGACTAGGTTTCTTAAGGAGGATCTAAAGAGGTAATTCCTCTCTCAGTTTTCTTTCAATTTCCTTTCAAATTTCATTTCTTTTCATCGCTTATCCTCAAAATATTTTATGTAAATTTCATTATAACTACAATATTATTGATATAATGTTATTATATAATGTTAATGGATGATTATTCATTATACTCCTCCCCCTCTCTTTGTTAATAAAATGAAATATTTGTCGGTGATGGGTTTATTTACCAACATCAGGGGCGATGAACATCCATTTTCCATAAAATCCTTATAGGATGTAAATTAAACCATTAAATTTTTTAAAATAGATTTGAATATTTATCTTGTAACCCCTTTTATTTTCTGGAAGAATCATTTATTAATAACACTAATTGATAGAGCAAAACATGTTCACTATGATCCCAAAACTGCCCAAATTAACCGAAAACAATCATCATTAAATTTTAACTAATGATTCATCCACATGGTATATAAAATAATTAATATTAAGATCATTTAAACACATTTAATATCATTAATAACAAGTAATATCTGTTTTGTATGTTTATCCATTTTCTACCAAACATCCACTATTGTGTACAAGTGAAAAATTCATGAAAACTAAGAAAAAGAAAACTATCGAACAATGTTTCTAAACACTATAACACTTACAGAGACCTATAAAAAACATAATGAAACCATAATGATCCATATTCATGCAAGGTATGAGCATTATGAGTTCATAGTGATGCCTTTCAGACTCAGTACTGCTCCAACAATCATTATGGACCTAATGAATAGAGTCTTGATAGATTACCTCAAAAAATTGGTAGTATTTATAGATGATGTTCTAATATAATCTTCGATCATGGAGGAGCATGATGATAATCTAAGAACTATACTTGAGACCATGAAAAATTAGAATCTCGATTCAAAGTACAGAAAGTGGGAGTTCTGGTTGAAGGAAGTCTTATTCTTGTGGAATATCATCACATACAATGTGATATATATGGGTCCCTCCAAGGAAAATAAAATTGAGGGATAGAAGATTCCATCATATATGATGGATATACATAGAATCCATGGATGGGAAGGATATTATCGCCGATTTTTGAGAAATTTCACACGATATTCAGACCCTCATAATAAGATAACTTGGAGGTTGTAATGTTTTTTTTAGAATGATTAATGTGAATAATGCTTCATGGAGTTGAAAAGGAGAACTATCACTACACACATTGTCATACTATGAACAAGTGGAGAACAATTCATAGTATTATGTGAATATTTGAAGAAGGTAATGGGATATTTTTAGATTCAAAATGAAAAGTTCATTACCTATTGTTTTAGGAAATTGAATTTTCATGAGAAGAACTACCCAACACATGATCTTTAGTGAGAATTTGTATTCTTTGCTTCAAAAATATGGAGACATTATCTCTTTGGGGAAAAGTGGGTAATGTATAAGGATAAAAAAATATTCAAATATATATTCACACAGAAAGATTTGAATATGTACCAATGATGATTGTATGATATTATCAAAGTCTCTGAATACTCAATGAACTATTATCTGTGGAATGTGAATAAAGTGGTATATTATCTAAGTAGAAAGGGTTCAAAAACTCTTTCATTGATGATAATTGAAAAGGAATCATTTTTATTAGATTTTATGAACATGGAAATTTGAATCATAAATAAGGGAACATCATCAATCCTTTCAAAAATGATTGCTCAACTGTCTATTTTGAAAAATTAAAAGGATAATCAAATGGATAGTGTGGGAATTTAGAAGAAAGTTGATGCTATCAAAAAAGGGAATTCTTAAGATATCAATGTTAACAAATAAGGAATTGTGAGATTTGGGTCAAGACTATTTGATCCATGAAATATAGAGTGAATGAATGAACTTTTGGATTATGCACATAGTTCGAATTTCCCCATTTCCCTATGAATCACAAATATGTATTAATATCATTAAGAGAATTATTGGATGGATAACATGAAGATGGAGACCACTAAGTATACATCAGTGATCCTGGTATGTCAGTAAGTGATGGATGAGAGGCATAAGTCTATAAGGATGATGTAACCAGTACCCATAACAAATTATAAATGGGAAAACATCACCAAGGAATTTATCACTAGACTTCTGAAGACATCCAATGAAACTAATTCAAACTGGGTTTTTGTGGATTGACTAAAAAAACATCACACTTTATTGTGATTCGAGAGGATTTATCATTGGTTAAACTAGAATAGATATACATTAGAGATGTCATAAGGATGAATGGAGTACCAATATCAATTGTATCTGATCGAGATCCAAGATTCACCTCTATATTATAGAAGAGTCTAAAACATGCTCTGAATACTAGATTGATCTTTAGTGCAACACATCATTCTCAAAATGAAATCCAATAAGAGAATACAATCCAAAAACTCAATAACATGATTAGAGATTCCTCAACGGACATAAAAAGAGGATGGGATCAACCACTTCCTATGGTTGCATTATTTTACAAGAACCATTTCAACTCAATCATCCAAATGGCTCCTCATAAATCTTATTATGGGAAGAGGATCGGAACACTGACATGTTGGGATGAAGTTTGGGAGTGAACACTTCTAGATCTAGAGATTTCCAATGAAATTTTAGATAGGGTTAATACCATCTATCAGCACATCAAAGATGATTAGAGTTGACAAAAGAACTATGATGACAACCATCTACAAGAACTAGAGTTTGATGTTAAAGATATGGTTTTCTATTGAAAATCTCCATGGATCTGACTGATGAGAATTGGGATGAAGTGAATGGTCAGTCTAAGGTACATAGTCCCTTTATATATCCTTGATCACATTACAGTAGTGGCCAATCGATAAACAATCCCACCAAAACTGTCTCATGTATATGATGTATTCCATTTGTCACTCTTGAGGATGTAAATACCAGACCCATCGCATGTACTCAATCTAGAGGTGGTACCCTTAGGGAATTACCTCTCTTATGAGGTGAAACCATTGAGGATATTAGATCGTAGAGAAAAGGTTCTTGGATATTAGATAATGCCCCTCATCAGGTTTTTGTGGAAAAAAACATGTTTGAAGAAGAAACGTGGTTACATAAAGAATGTTGAAGTAGAGTTACCCTCATCTATTTTAGTGTGGGAAAAGTAGATTTCATTTGGGAAATTTTTTAATAGGGGAATGTTGTAACGACCTGATTTTTTATTAATAAAATAGCCTTTATTTTAATGTATTGTTGATATAGAAAACACATGATATCTTTTTATTGTTATTGGGTTTAGATGACCACTAAGTATAATTACCATTGATAATATATCCATTTAATTGAAATCACACAACTGATATATATATATATATATATATAAGGTTTTTAAAAAATCCATTAAAAATTATAAAGGAGAGGATGACCACATCTTGTAGACTCGGGTCGTACGAAGCTCATTTGTCATTACCCGGAAAGGAGGAAGTGTATCTGGGATTTTATCGTGACCAAGACCAAGCCAAAAATCCACATGATAATCTTGAACTCAATATCGTATGAGAGATGTTTTTGTTAATAGAGAATAGAACCCATGAAATTTTATTTCAGATACTCAAGAGTATGTCTCCATCGCACACATTACCCTTTGGTCTTATGAGGATACTATATGTATTTATCTATCAAGGTATTATTAACTTATTGTGTAATCCCTTTCTAAAAATAAAAGTCTTATTCCTTAAATAACTTTATGAGAATAGTCTTTTTGATAAAATTGATGAATTTGATAAATTTATTTTTTGGGTAAAAATTGTATTTCTGAAAAATATATATGTTATTATATTAAACTTGGGTTTTTATTATTAATAATATAAAAACAATTCTTGTAAAAGATGATTATATCAGTTCCATATCTATAAATGATTAGGTAATCTATTTGATAAGAGTTGTATTTTTATACGATAAAACCAAGGGTGTATTATTTATAATTTATTTTATGGAATTAATGAGTTTTTTTAAAAAATAATATTTCAATAAAATGTTATAATAAAATTAAATTTATGATTAAAAAATAATTATATAATTTTTATAAAATCAGAGGTAATATTTATTAAGGTTTGAAAACATTTTTTTTTTCAAAAGCCATGAATTTTAAATAAATGCCAGTTTTCATTTTAAAAGTAAAAAATCAAATATTTAGAAAATTATTTAGATTAAATAAATATTACTTTTTAAATCATGGTGTCAAAATTATCTAATGGTGATTTTCTCATAATTTTATGAGACAGTTGAATTTTTTGGGTAATGATTTAATGTCGTATAAATAGAACATGTGTTTTATGACATCATAATGACACCAAAATGATGTAATAAATACTATAATTGTTATAATTTTCACAAAATATGTTTTTCAATTAAAATAATTTGAATTTAGATTTATTTGATAAATTTATAATTCCTTAGTGAATCCTTCAAAATGTATAATACATTTTATGATTCTAAATTCATTTCCATGAATTTGTGACTCACCTCCACATACGTATGACAAATATTTTAATGTCATTAGACACTGGCATTATAGAATAATTTTTTCCCCTCCCCTTGGCTAAAAATTGAGGGAAAAACCATTAGCCAGTTTTTGGTTTTAAATATTTTATATTGTAGTGTTGAAAACCTAAATAATAAAGAATTCCCCCACCTTTCTTATATAAATTCACCCAATCACCCATTCCACTTCACTAAAACAATTTGGAGCTCAAACAAATTCTACATCATACTTCCTAGATTCATCCCCAGGCACCCCCAGGATCCCAAGAAACCTCTCCCAAGACATTTTGATGAAACACATCCATGTAAGGAATCCCCACAATCCTATATTCCTTTCAATTCAAGTACATTATTTGAAATTAGCCTTTTCAAAATCAATTGGATGTATTTTAGTTCTTTTGTAATCACTCCATAAATTTCCATTTTATGCTATGTGAATAAAGAATCAGTTATCATGTAACTAACCAATGTTTTATGAATGAAACTCCTTTATTATAGTTATTTTTTATTGAATATTGACATTTGGAAGCACAATTACATATCATGACACTAAATACTATGTAACCATTAAATAATTTTTTTTCACTTCTGATTTTTTTTATTTTGAAAGTCTGACATACACTGTTGTGTTCAGCATGATTTTAGGAGTCTAATAAAACAATAATAATTTTTGATTAATAGTAACCTACCCTAATGAATAGTAACATACCATTATAAATAGTAGCATACCCTTATTAATAGTAATATGACCCTTATGAATATTATATCATCCAAAATAAAAGTAACCTCACCCATGAATGATTAAATAAAATTTAGGCATCTTATAATTGACAATATGATCATAGTAAAATTATTGGTATTTTTATAAGTCAAAAATACATAAAATAATTAATAAACTAATTTAATTTCCTAAAATGATTTCATATATTAACATCTCTATGTCTTCTGGCTTTAAGAAAGAATTAATAAGACCTCCAATAACTTTTGAAAGCATTAAAAAATCGGTTTTAATTTTAAAATATGTATTTTTCATGTAAAAATTGATTTTATTTTAAATTTAAAATAATAATATTTAACAAAATTATATTCATAAAATTGAGATCATTTATTTATTATACACTTAAACAATTGGTTAGGGTTAATAGTTTGCATTTTTCCGAATATCATGATTATTTAGTGAATAGTAAAATGCATTATTTTAACGTATAAATACATTATAATTTAATTACACTATTCCTGACATCACGAGTGATGTAAGCACCCAAATCATTAATTAAAATTCAATTATTACTATAATTGGTCATTTAGTCATCACTATTTCTTGTCTTATGAGAAAAAAATAATTTAATGGACATAATATTGAAAAAACCCCTCCCTGCTCTACTATAAATACCAAACCGCACACTCTCATTTCCTCATAGCTCTCAAGCTTCAAGACATGTCCAAATTATACCCAAATATCATCCTTATCCCCTCCACCACGTCCATGAGCTATTGGACTCATAGGAATACAATACCTAGTTTCTTTTTGTAGGATCTCAAGAGGAGGATACCAGAGGTAATTCCTCTCTCTCTTTTCATTAAATTTCCTTTCAAATTTTATTTATTTTCTTCTCTTATCGTCAAATTATTTTAACAAAAATTAACGATAAATCCACCTTGATTAATGTAATTGTATTATATCATATTATTGTAATATTATTCATTATACACCTACCTCCCTATCTTTTTTTAAAAAAATAAATCTTTGCCTGTGATGTGTTAGTTTACCAACATCATCGGCGATGCACTTAAATTTTCATTCAGACCCTTTAAGGTTGTCAATGAAAACATAAAATGGTTGAAATAAGATTAATATTTATTTTTAACCCCTTTTATGTTCTAGAAACAAATTTTAATCACAATAATAATTGATATAATAAAACATGTTCATCATGATCCAAAAACCACCCAAAATAACCAAAAAGGACCATCATTAAATTTTAACTAACAATTCATCGACATGGTATATAACATAATTCATTATAAAATCATTTATATTTATATAATATCCTTAATAACATTAAATATTAATTATTTATTTTTATCCATGTTCTACATGATCTGCAATTTATGTGTACAGGTGAACCGTTCATGAAAACTAAAAAAAATAACACTCCCGAATAAAGAATATAAACTCAATAACACGTCAAAAGGCCCATAAACTATCTCAATGAATCCAAGATGAACCATATTCATGTATAATAGGTTTTTTAACTATTAATTAATTAATATAATCGGATTATACAGTCCATTAGATTGATGAAAGAATTCAGATAGGAGGTAAGGAGAAATTCTTGATCCCGATATACTTTCTTCAGGTTCTCCAACTTTAACTCCATTTATGGTATTATTACTCCTAAAAAATATTTTCCTCATAATTGTATTACCTTTTATGTGATTAAATTTTTTTCACTGGAGTATATGTTAAACACAATGTTTCCCAAATGAACTCTTCTTTGGAAAGCACACCTTTTACTTATCAATCAATGTTGATGGTTCTTGTATCAGGTATGTTATTCCCTATTTATTTTGGGAACCCATAGTATATGAATGTGTTATTATGATATGAGACCCATTCAATTAAATGGGATACTTGTGTTCATTAATGATATATGTTCTTTATGTCATGCATGATAATGATAATGTAGTGATGTGATGGGTGCACCCAAAATTATATAGCACAATATGAATGTTCTAATGTGACTAGTGCACATAGAATTATAAAAAAGTCTAATTCATTATGTAAACTGATGATCCTCATGAGTAAATGTGAAATGATGGGTGAACATGAATCTAGTTTTTTTCACAACTATATGTGTCAGATAACCACTAATATGTGATGTTTCATTTTTTATGCATTGCCACATTCCATGTATTTTTTTAATGTTTCTTCTCATGATTATGATATGATGCATATGTTATGATCATAACGATTGTGCTCATCTCATGTTATGTTGTTTCAAGTTATTATATATCATATTATAGGGGTATTTTATCATCCCTTTTTGATTTATATCCCTTATGTGACTACTTGTACTAAGGGGAAGTCATGATCCCATAAGAATCTAGAGAATAGGTAATTAAAAAAATGTTTATGTGTAATTTTGTAAAAGTTATGAATGGTCATAGTTTTATGAATACACAAAACCATTGGATAATATTTATATATTTTTTCTGTTGTTTATCCATAAAATTATGTAAAATTAATATACAGAAAGCATGGTCCATATAGTTGGTATCACAGGTAAGGTTTATTTAATTTGGGAATTTGGATTATTAAACCCTTGAGAAAACCTACATCACGAGACTAAGTAAATATGAACACAAGGATCTTTTCAAAAACTTTGTATCACATAGGATATTCATTTAGTGTAAATTTCACAAATGAATATGTTATTTTTTCACGACTCATTAAATTACATTTTTTTCCAACCTTTTCTTTTTTATAAAATAATGGGACCCAAGAGAAACAAAGCCAACAACCCATGAGAGGGCCAATGCAATGATTGCCCGATTGACATACCCAATGCTTTGAGTGCTGGAGTTCAAAACATCATGGTGATTGTTACCCAACTATCTCAAGTTATGAGAGATAACATCACTAATGTGGAATGTACTTCTTCACTAAAAAGGTATCAAATGACTATAAAGTGTTTTATATGGAAATGAACAACGATATTTTGTGGATCTTTTGATCAACAAGTTGTAGAACAGTGGGTCAAATCCATGTAGAATATATTTTTATTCTTTACGGATCTAAGATAGTGAATGTGACACTACATTTTTATCTTCTAGATGGAGGGGCCGATCAATGGTGGGCTTTGATTAAGAACACTAAGTCAAGAGAAAAAATTTAATAGATGAATGATAATACTTTATGATCATTTTTAACAAGTATTTTGGAAGAACTCTTGGAATGAATATGGACATAGAATTAATAGAGCTCAAGAAAATGGAAGGAGAATCAGTCACAAACTATGAAGAATATTTCACAAGTATTATATGGTATGATTCAGGTTTTGTTATCAACAATGATAGAAATATTGATATACTCTTTAGGTTATTAAAGACACACCTTCAGAAGGCTCTTGAAATTATATAGAATGGGAGTTGTGAAGGAGTTTTTTGATGTTATCTTAATGTGTATATGGAGTTTGGAAAATGGTCCCATGCCTATGATGATATGAAACGAAAGATGGAGTTTCATGATGGAGGATCTAATGATAAAGGTGGAGCGAAAACCCAACCACCCATATGCCAAAAATTTTGGAAGATACATCATGGTAACTACCTCAATGGGATGGGGAAATTACTCATGTGTGGGATGGAAGGACATTATGTTCATGAGTTTCAGAAATACATGATAAGGAAATAGAGGGTAGTGGAAAAAAGAGAGCACCACCCATGGTCCAATTCTACAACTTTAGAGAGGAACAACACTATTCAATAATGTGCACCAAATCTATACTCCTTTAGGGTAATTACTGTTAGAACACACTAATTTCAAAGTATCAATGTAATTCATATTCCATCAGTACAAAAGAAGTTGAGAAATATAATGATGTTGTAAAAAGTACACTTCCTATTCAATGAAGAATGTAAACCTCTTATTTAATTATAGTGATACAGATTACATTATATCTATAATGTTTTCTAGAACTATACAATAGAATCTGCAATACCATGAAGTATAGATATCTTAAAATCACCATGTGGTGAAACAATTGCAACCCAAGTGTTTGAATCTTTACCTGTTGTTGTATGTATGATGATTCTACCAATGAATATCATAATACATCCCATGGTGGAATTTGAAGCTATAACAGGAATGGATTGGCTCTTTTTATACAGAGCACATATCAACTGACATAAAAAAGATATATCATTTTATATTCTGAACCATCACTTGGCCTTCTTCAAATCCACAGAATATCTTGAATCTCCTTGAAAAAATCCTTCAACGGTGTGGGTGTTGATTCACTATGAAGAGGAATACTCGCTAAAATGGTTGAGTCAAATGAAATGTTCCACCTAGAAGAAATTCTCGTCATGAGGGAATAAGGTGACATATTTCTTGAAGAGTTACCTAGAATTACCCCATATCATGATGTAGACTTCTATATAGAAATAATACCCAGAGATAATCCTATCTCAATGTGTCCCTATAGGATGGAACCTATAAAACTAGAGTATTTAAATAAGCAGCTACGAGATAAATTGGAAATCGGGTTCATATGCACTAGTGTGTCACCTTGGTGGGTGCTAGTTCTCTTTGTGAAGAAGAAGGATGGATCAATGTGGTTTTGTATCGATTATCAAGAACTCCACACGGACACCATAAAGAACACGTATCCTCTTCCAAGGATAGATGACTTGTTAAATCAACATTGAAGAGCTCAATACTTCTCAAAGGTGGATCATTGTTCTCTATATCATTATATAATAGCGAAAAAATGATATTTAGAAGAATTACATCCATAAAATGTGTTGGCACTTTGAGTTTCTTGTGATTCCCTTTTGACTTACTAATGACCTTTCCATATTCATGGATTTTATGAATAGAGTCTTTATATGTAACCATGAAATTTTTTTGTTAGTGTTTACCGTTGATATTCACATCTACTCCAAGATAATGGAATAACATGAATAACATAAAAGGCTTGTGTTGGAGACTTCAAGGAATGATAAGTTATACACCAAGATATGTATGTGTGACTTTTGGATAAATAAACGCACATTCATGGGACATGTGATCCCAAGTGATGAAATTTCTATGGACCCTTAGAAAATGGTGAGTGAGGAATGGCTCGACCCTCTAGTGCCACATTAATATGTATTTTTCATGGATTAGTAGGGTAATATTGACATTTTGTGAAACATTTCACCCAATTTTCAGGCCCTCAAACTAAGTTAACAATGAAAGGGGTAATGTATGTCTGGATGGAAGAATGTGATGTATGTTTCAAGGTGAAAAAGAGAAGGATGATGACATCACCTATAATCACATTACCTAATAGAGGAGAATGTTTTTTGATATAGGGAGATTCTTCGATGAAAGTATTGGGTTGTGTACTCATGAAAAATGATATTGTGATATCCTATGCCTCACGATAGATGAATATTTATTAGTAAAACTAGGCGATGCATGATCAATAGCTGGATGCCATGATTTTTTCCATGAAAATCTAGTGGCACTACCTTTATGTTGAGAAGTGTGACATATACACCGATCACAAGTGACTAAATTATATATTCACACAAAAGGAGATCAACATATGTCAATAGATATTGTTAGATCTAATCAAGGACTAAAATTTCTCTAATCACATTCATCCTAGAAAGGAGAAAAAGGTATTTGATGCTCTAGGAATAAAATAACATACGACATTATCCATGTTACATATTGAGAAATACCATATCTTTTTTATATTTAAATGATAGATTTGTAAATAATAATGGAAGTGGATACATCCTACCTGTCTAAAATTATTTCACAACCATATATCCACGAGAAATTTAAGGAGTCATAAATGAATGATCTAGAGTTACAAAATAAGGTGAATTTAGTATGAAAAGTAAAGCTACATGTGGTCCACACCAATGATGATAGTGTGATTTGGTTTGGAACACGGGTTTTCGTGCCTTCGCCACCCAGGATAAAGATAGATAAATTGGATAATGCACATAGCACAACATTCTATATCCACCCTGGTATCATGAAGATGTACTGAGATATCTAAGAACACATCTGGTGGGATAACACGAAGAAGGATATTACAGAATATATCTCAAGGTTCTTGGTGTGTCAGTAAGTTAATACTGAGTGACAAAATTCCTAATGGATGACGCAACCATTGGTTATACAAATATGGAAATAAGATAATTTCACTATAGAGTGTATCATGGGTCTCTCAAAGAAATCAATGGGAAATAATGTGATATGTTTAGTAGTTAACCAACTCATAATGACCGCCCATTCGATTTTTATTTGGGATGTTATCTCACTTGAAAAATTTTCAAAAAAAATGTGAAGGAAGTGGTGAAACGACATCATGTTGCACTGTCTATTGCCTCTAATCATGATCCATGGCTCATATCTAAATTATGGAGGAGTCTTAAATATTCACTATGTACTTAATTGAGCTTCAACACGACCTATCTCCACCAAACGGATTGAAAATATGAATGGACTATTCAAACATTCAATGATATGCTAACATCCTATTCATTAGAATTAAAAGCTAGGTGGGATATGCATCTCACATTGGTTAAGTTCTTATACAACAGTATCATCCCATTAATTATTGATATGGATCCATGTGAAGATCTGTATTGAAATCGATGTAAAACTCCAACCTGTTATTATGATGTTAGAGATAGATATCTACATGGACATGATTGTGTGCAAGAGATGATAGAGAAGGATCAAGTCATCCAAAAACATATAAAATACGATTAGAGTCAGCAAAATAGTTAGACTGACAAACATCGATGTGACATGGACATCAACTTTGGAGATAAATTCTTCCTTCGAATATCACCATAGAATAGAGTCAAGCGGTTTTAATGAAAGGGTTGTTATGCCCAATGTGCATTGGCCCCTTTGATATCCTCAACTATGTAAAAGCCTTGGCCTATCGTATTGGACATCCACTAAATATGGCTCAATTTCATGATGTGTTTCTTGTATCACTCAGGAGGAAGTACATACCATCTCCTTCAAATGTACTTATCATAGAGGTGGTATAGCTGGAAGATGATCTCTTGTATAAGGAGCATCCAATAAAGATTCTGGACTGAAGATACAAGGTTCTATGAAACAAGACAACCCACCTTTTCAAAGTGTTGAGCTGTAAAAATTAGTATAAAGAATATACATAGGAACCAGAAGATGCGATTGAGGAGAAGTACCCTTAGCTGTTTATGTAAGAATAAATTTTGAGGGAAACTTTTCATAAGGGGGGAATAATGTAATGACCGAGCATTTTATCAATGGAATTACCTTCTTATAATTATTCATTATAGGATAATAACATTAGGAATCAGAATAAAATATCATAAAACTAAATACAATATGACCATTAAACATAATTTTTCCACTTCTATGTTTTGAATTTTAAAAATTTGACATACACAGTTGTGTTTAGGATGTTTTTTCTTGAGTCTAATGGAACAAACTTTTTTTGGTGAATAATAACCTACCCTTATGAATAGTAACTTACCCATACGAATAGTAATGTGACCTTTATTAATATCAAAATCATTCTATTTAATAGTCACATCACATGTGAATGATTATATAAAATTAGGCATATTATAATTGAGAATATGATGATAGTAAAAGTATTCGTTTTTTATAAGCCATAGAAAATAAATTATAATTTATTAAAAAATGTATATTCCAGAAAGTATTCTTAAAATAACAATTCTATGTATTATGGTTTTAATATAATTTTATAGGACCTCTTGAAATTTTTTAAAGTATTATAAATTCATTTTTAATATTAATTTTTGTATTTTTCAAGAATAATATGATTTTAGATAAAAATATAATGAATAATATTAAGAAAAATTATTTTCATAAAATGGAGTTCATTTTTTTATTTTACACTTCAATAACTTGTTATGGTGAATTTTTTGTTTTTTTCTAAAATGTGTGAATTTTTGGTGAATCGTACAAAACATTAATTTACTGTATAAATACATTATAATTTAAATACATTATAATTAACATCACGAGTGATGTATGTACCCAAATATAAAACTCACATGATCTGTTTACTGTTATTGGTCATGGAATCATCACTATTTCTTTTCTTATGATGAAATAACAAATTAATGAATACAATAATGAGAAAATCCATCTCCCCTCCACTATAAATAAAAAACCAAAAACTCTCATTTATTCACACCTCTCAAGATTCAATACATGCCCATATCCTGCCCAAATATCTTCTCTAGACCCTCACCCCAAGTACAAACGCTCTTGGACTCATAAAAAGACCAAAACTAGGTTTCTTAAGGAGGATCTAAAGAGGTAATTCCCCTCTCTGTTTTCTTTCAATTTCCTTTCAAATTTCATTACTTTTTATCGCTTATCCTCAAAATATTTTATGTAAATTTCATGATAAAAACAATATTATTGATATAATGTTATTATATAATGTTAATGGATGATTATTCATTATACTCCCCCCCTCTCTTTTTTAATAAAATGAAATCATTGTCAGTGATGTGTTTATTTACCAACATTAGGGGTGATGCACATCCATTTTCCTTAAAATAATTATAGGATGTAAATTAAACAATTAATTTTTTCAAAATAGATTTTAATATTTATCTTGTAACCCATTTTATTTTTTGGAAGAATCTTTTATTCATAACACTAATTTATTGAGCAAAACATGTTCACTGTGATCCCAAAACTGCCCAAATTAACCGAAAATGATCATCATTAAATTTTAACTAATGATTCATCCCCATGGTATATAAAATAATTTATATTAAGATCATTTAAACAACTTTAATATCATTAATAACACGTAATATCCGTTTTATTATGTTTTTCCATTTTCTACCCAAACTTCCACTCTTATGTAAAAGTGAACAATTCATGAAAACAAAGAAAACAAAAACGATCGAACAATGTTTTTAAACACTATAACTCATACAGAGACCTATAAAAAACATAATGGAACCATAATGAACAATATTCATGTAAAAATTTATCTTTAATTGTTAATTAATGAATCCAATGTGATAATATAGGCCATTATAGTGTAGAAATAATTTGGATATGAGGTAAGAGCAAATTCTCGAACCCAACTTTCTTTCTTCGGGTGCTCCTCATTCACTCAATTTTCGACATGGTTACTCCATAAAATTAAAAATTTAAACCTTATATTACCATTTCAGGGATATACATATTTTCTACTATATTTTATGTCAAACAACATGTTTTCCAAAAGAACTCTTCTTTTGAAAAAAAACCTTGTACTTCTCAATCAAGGTTGATGGTTATTGTATCAATCATGTTATTCCCACTTTCTTTTGGGAACCCAGAGTTTATGAATGTGTTCTTATGAGATTAAAAACATAATATTACATAGGTTATTTATGTTTATTATTGATATTTTTTCTATGTGCCATGCTTGAGAGTTTATATGTTATGATATTATGGGTGTGACACGATGTTTTTTGCGCAAAATATATGATTTAATGGGATGGGGGTGCCCAATGTTATACAGAACTCCAATGCATTGGGTAAAGTGATAAAAATCATGAGGTAAAGTGAAATGGTGTGTGGAAATGAAGATTTTTATTTTCACAACTATGTGTGGTAGTTAACCACAATGGAATGAAGTTTCATTTTTTATGAATTGCCACATTCAATGTCATTTCTTAATGTTTACTCTAATGATTATGATCATATTCTTACGTTATGATGACAATGATTATTCTCATCTCATGTTATGTTGTTTCATGTTTTTATCTATCCTATTTATGGAATTTTAGTCGATTCCCGTTTTATGAATATCGTTCTTGTGACTACTTGTAATAATGAGAAGTCAATATCCATTAAGAACCAAGAGAAGTTGGAATTAATCAAATGTTTATATAGTATGTTGGAAAATTTATGAATGGTTGTAGTTTTTCCAAGTCAATTAACCATTGGGTCATCTTGGTGTAATTTTTTATGTTTCATAACATTAAAATGATGTAAAAACATTTATGAATAGTGGGGTCACTATATATCCTCTCTAATTTGTACCATTACCTAAGCAGTAACAATGCTAAAATTCTGTAAGGTATTTCTATTTTCGCATATCCATTCTAGCACCTCCTTTATATTATGCATATTAAATTATTTATATGTTGGGTTATGATTTTCCATGACCCCCCTTAAATTCTATATTATTTATAAGTGATTAGATATTTCTTTCACTCTCTTTAATCCCATCTTATAATCCTTTAGGCATACATGTTATTATGATGATATTACTTAATGGTTTCATTCCTTTCTCATTTTTTCCAAGTTTCCTTATATCTTTGCATCCATTCATTTTCAATTAAAAATGATTTTTGTTTTGTTTTGACACCTCCACCATACTGCCACAATTACAATTTTATTATGTGATACCACTTTCTATTTCAGTAATCGCTCCAATGTATATTCCTTACTATACAGAACAATTTTATGAGTTGTTTCATTTCTCATATTTCTTCAAGATTCATTATTGTGTTACTGCTTCTATTTACAAATTAATTTTTTTGAGACATGAATTAATACAACAAAATTACTTTTTATTTCATGTATAAATTATGAGATACTCCTTTCTCTCTCATCAACCAATTTTATGAATTTTTTTATGTCTCACTGTTAGGTTGTAGAAATTGCACTGTAATTTTCCATGCCCAAATCATCGTGTAGTGAATACCATGAAAATGCCTCTATCAATAGTATTCAATATTATTCACATATAATTAATTATTATTGACTTTCATGTATGAATGTCACATTCATTTATGGGGGAATAAATGAGGATTTTGATTAAATTGATGTTATATGATCTATGTGGAACACATAAGCAGTAAATTAAAATTATTATGAAGGCTGCAGCCTGAGAGTTCTCTAATGCATAGGGTAATTTCTAGTATAATGATATTCCATGTGAAATAAGGGTTTACACAATCTAATTCATGT
This sequence comes from Viscum album, assembly GCA_963277665.1. Lineage (NCBI taxonomy): Eukaryota > Viridiplantae > Streptophyta > Magnoliopsida > Santalales > Viscaceae > Viscum > Viscum album. The sequence continues at coordinate 785,021,327 of OY728151.1, forward strand.
GAAATTATGCTTTACTCATGATAATCCATGTGAAATGATCCTAGGTTATTGCTAATATCATGTTGTATATTGTTGCCACATTTCCATGTTGTGATAATCATTCTATATCATGAATTTATGTTAAAGTTTCGTTTATTCACCATTAGTATGCCTATTTTATAACAAGAATTATATTTTTCATGGAATACCTTCTTTACTCCCTTATTGGGATTCATATTTCACCACTTTCTTATGTATGTCCTCTGGTTATGAAATCCAAAGTTAAGTATGGAGGAATTTTTTTGTCATTTAAAAGATACATTAAATAATGATATTGTATTTCTTGTTATATGTTTTTATGTAATATTCCTACAATCCATAAACAATAGAACTCATGATCCTAAGTGTTATAATAAGTGAATGTTTAGGTAATAATTCAATTTTAAATATGAAATAAAGGGTAGGGTTGTTATGTTCATAGTGAACTCGTAATTTCAATTACCATATAAATATTTTGTCATGAAAGATCAATTGGTAGATTTATAAAATAAAATTTTGTATCCCTAAACATTATTATCTGGATGAATGTGATGATTGTCTTGACTGGGAGAGTAGGGAATGTCAATGAGAATGGGTATGCTTCATTATTTTGGAATTAATTGTTATTTTTAATAAAATGTTGAGTTTCCATCCTTAATAATTGTGGGTTTTTGGATTCATTTGTTATACTAAACATATTTAATATATTATTTGTGAAATGATGTGATTCAATAATATCACTATGATGTTTATTTTGGATGTTCACAGTGGGATTCATGGTATGAAGTGTCGATACTCTTTCAGAAGCATGTGGTGTTGAAGTACCTAGTCATAGTGTTGGGTCATAGTGTTGTGTATTATTTAAAAGAGGAGGAGTTTACATTGATTTGAAAAGGACCCTAGATAAGACTCTTGTTTCCATAGGTATAGGTATCCTCTTTGGGGTTCCACAGATGTGGGAGAGGTTGAAAAATGGTCGTCCAGATGAGTCTTATAAGAATAATTACTTGTTTTTATTATGAGAGATTTCATTGCTATTGTAAAAAGCGAAAGAACAAATAGAGGAGATTGTGGAGGTTCACTAGGGGTATCCCAATGTGTTAAATATTTAATCTTACTTAGTTGATTTAATTTTACATTTTTCGTACTACCTTGTTGATAATGACATGTGGGAATGTAATTTCTAGGTTGCACTATGGGAAGTTATTCAATGAATGATGGAAATTTTATTCTTTCGTTTTACGTTGGATGTGAGGTAACATTTCATAGTTTTTGTGAAGAGATGTCTTCTAGTTTTTCAAAAGGTGGAAGGTGGCGCTTCAAGTATTAGATCATGATATTAGTGGAGAGAGATAGTGAGGCGGTCACATGAGGATTGGGAATGATATTGGGCTCTGATAATTTTTATATCTAATAATTAAGTATATACAACATGGACTAGAATTTGTTTTGTTTTGAAGGGGATCTGAATATATTAATTCCCTTACTCCATTGAGATCTTCACAATGACCCTGGTGTCCCTAAATATCATTATATGTATATTTATGGTGTTAGAGTATATAGATAATTATTTTTCTTAATCCTAATCACAGAAATATTGTTTTTAATGAGTAATTTACCCCATTATTTTTGTTTTTTTGGGAGCATGGTGGTTTGGAAGAGGGTTCGCATGAGCATTAGAAGAAGATACATGATTAGTATTCCATGTTTTTTTGATTGATTTTATTTTTTTATTGAAGAATGTTTATTAATATTGTTCTCTATTTTTAATATTTTATGGTTTCTATTATTGTTTTTTATTTGTATTGTTGTTTTTTTCATTGATAGGGTTACTTAAAGGTATCTCATTGAATGATTTTTTTTTTACTTTTTCCATCATTCATAATCTGCAGTTATGGATTTTATTAATGATATAACGAATCACTTGAATGGTTTTTAATGTGGAAACCATTATTTTTTCTATCATTTAATTGAGTATTTTGGGTTATTGAGGTTCCCAATGGAGTCGTGAGGAAGGATAGGTGGTTTGGAGATTAATTTTTCAATTGAGTGAGTCTATCGTAGAATTAACATTCGATTCAAAACCTGAAAATGGATTGAGAAATATTCTGGTTTTCTTCATCGAAAGAATATCATTTACATCATTTGGTTTAGGGGTCAGATTTTACGATATTTCACATGTGTATTTCATGGAGTGAACCAAATATTCATGTCATGAGCCTCTTGAGATGCTTTTCAGGTTAGTTTTTTCTCAGGTGGTTCATAGTGTAAATGATCATGTTCAGAGTGTAATCTCCACCATGATTTTTAGTATTTAGAGAGTTGAATTTTGGTGTAGGTTTCACTTGATACTCTAACACCATGAGAACTATTCAGACATTAGGAATTGGTGGTTTCAATTATCATTAATGGATTAAATGAATATGACCCACTATGAATGGATTTATTCAAAATATGGTATAATATTTTGAACCCCACTAATCATAATCATCATTACTCTACTTCAGTTGACCGTTGGGTAAATTAAATACAATTCTAGGATTTATTTTATCCCCTTGATATTTTCATTGATTCGTTGAATTGGGCGATCAAATATTAGTGATTCTAAGTGAACTATCTATCTTTGCCTATTGTTTTCAACTATTATTAATTATTTTTAGGTTTTATCTATGGAGTTAATTGGTTTTTATGTTTAATAGAAGATGATTAATGGGTTTTACTATGTTTCATGTTTATCTTGGTGTTTCTTTTTATTGTGTATCCTGGTAATCGATATTCCATTGCATCATTCTTATAGAATGATCCAGGAAGCCTTGACTAAGGTAGGCGATTTTTTTCAACCTTTATTTTTTTCCACTGTGAAATTAATATGATATTTTCCAATAGGAGGATAGTAATGCTATAATAATGAATATAACAAATTAGTTCAAATTTAAATGAAGGGGAAGGGTGAACTCACTTGAGTTTAAAGTTTATTATGTTATTATTATTGATGTTACACTCCTAGAACGTAATAACAATTTTTATCTTCATGTATTAGATGATAAAAATTAAGAACCACTGCTATGATTTGATGTTTTAACACACCATTCCTAATAAAATAGAACATATTTACTTCAAACAAACTTGTAATGCTTGAAATTAGAAACTCGATTAAAATACACATGCAAGAGGTAGTCACATTGTAAAATCCAGGTTAATTATAGAATAAGAATTTTACATATCTATTAATATTTATTAATTAGATAGTATTTTTACTATAATATAGATGTAATTATTGATATCATATTCAAACTATAAAAATTGAATTATCTGAAATTTTACATTTCACACCAGACTGATTTATAACGAAAAAAATATATTATCAATATTATTATATTAAGTTGTTGTTATCACCTTACTGTTATATCAGAGAGAATTAATAGAACTAATAATATTGGGTTTAAATATTTATATTAATTTATTTATATTAATCTTTTCTGTTTTATATATGTGAAATAAAAACAACTTCAATTTTTATGCATAAAATTATTATTTAAAAAATGAATTTTCACCGCCATTTGATAGAGAACCAATTTTAAATATATTTTTATACACATTAATAAATTAATTTTTGACCAAATAAACTTCTTATTTATAATCTGGACATCATAATTTATTTTCGATAATTTTTTTATTAATTTTCTGGTAAAATTCATATTTTAATGAATTATGAAAAATTCTAAATTTTAATTCAAAATAGTTTTTTTGCCTAATTTATTTGAATGGTAAGATTATCCTTTTCATTTGGATTAATGTATATTTTGGTTATGTTTTTATCATTTAACTGAATTTTTCTCATCGGAATCAATTTAATATTGTAATAGGATATAATTACATTGTGAAAATTTGAATGTTGTTACTTTTAAAACCGCCCTTCTCATTTCATCAATGGAATTAATTGTAAAATAAATTTATCCACTATTTTGAATACTATTTTTTCAAAATTTTCATACAAGGCTTGAATAATAAAGAAAAATTTGATCCAATAGGATGACATTGATTTTTGATTACTAGTATCTTTGGTAATTATTTTTATTACCACGGTTAAGGGTAAATCTAGTAATTAAATGAAAAAATAATATTATAAATATTTATCAACTATCATAAAACATTTCATAATAATATTTTATGATTTATTTTATTCTTATTAAAGCCTTGTTCCAATATATTGGCCTATGGAAACCCCTTGGATTTGAGTACGACCTTTATAAAAAATTTATTTAAAGTGACCAAGATGTCTTAATTATGTCTCTCATAACAAAATAAAATTAATATGGGGTAATATAATTTCTATCTTAGACTATAAATAGTATTTATAAAGATTAAATTATTACCTACATCATGGAAATTTAATTATAATTTTTAGAAAGTAAATAATTCAATTTAATGGTTACACAATAATGATGTACTAATTGCATTATTAATCAATGAATCAAATAAATGACATAATAAGGTTTAATATAAATTTAATATGAGAACATCGATACAATACACGAATTTTATGGATTAATTTCACATGTTAGGGATACTTTTGAGGGGTTTTCTCAATCTTATCTTGTTGTTATTATATTTTTAAATAGTCAACTATTTAATAGTGTAAAAATGACACAATTAGTATTTTAAAATAGAAAATATTTTATTATATGTTATAAAAATCCAAAAAATATATGATCCTGAAAATTGATAAGGATAAGTCTAAAAAATTCAATAATATTTATTTAGTTGTTCTTTTTTCATGTTATGGTATTATTTTAAATCTGTAAATGTAAATTACTTGATAAAACTGTAAGAGTTAAAAGTGTTTAAACAAAAAGATAAGGACTAAAAAATTTGAAAACCTGTATAATTTAATTGGATGAATTTATATCGACCCATAATCATCCTATATTATAACTATATATTTTTAAATCATATTAGAAAAGAAATTTAATTTATATTAATTTATTTATTTTAATAATTCCAATATTTACCCTCCAATCTCCTATAAAAGGAACCCATCCTATCTATATCTCACACTACATAAACCTATTTTTTTAGCCCAGATCTACCAAAAAACTGTCCTAGAATCATTACCCTAATTCTAGAATACTAATTTTATATAGGAAACCCTTATTAAAGGTTTTAAATTGTTATCAATTGGGATCATCCGGAGGAAGTGTAATGTTTTTATGTATTTTTATTATATTTCAGCTTCCACTTCCTTAAAAAAATTTTCAATCATGATAAAATAACAACTACATTATAATCAATATAATAAGATGTTTTTATCATAATATCATCACCTAAATCCTTCTCCAATTTCAAAAAATTGGAAATGAAAATTTCATTCATGTGGATGGTGGACTACCGCCTCACGAACCAAAATAGTTCATTTTTCCTTTTCATCTCTCATGATTTGAAATAATGATATATGTATGGGTATGAAATTTTAGGAAGACACGATGAATATAATGAAATTTTTTATCATAAAAATTAATTAATTTTTTATTTTAATTATTTAGATTATAATAAGATTTTTTTGTGAGTTCAGTGGACTAATTTTTAATATTTGAGTTCTTAAGTAATTGTTATATCTAATTATATAAAATTATTAACCTGAAAGATATTCAATTTTAATTAATCTAAATTCATTACTTTACTAATGATTATCTAATGTTTATGTATGGGTACTAATAGTTCTTATATGAGGATGATTTAGATAACGTTATAGGTTTGGATGGTATTTGTTTGTAGATTAAAGATCTAATGTAACCTTGTGGATTATTAATATATGGAAAATTTTGGATTATTATGGTAAATTAGCTGGATTTCATAGAAAACTAAATAACCATTATATAATGTGGTTTATTGATTGCGGTATTATTAAAAAAAATTATTTTATCTTTACCTGATAGAGGATTTTTATTTTTATAATTAATTTCAGGTTTAAGTGACTATTATGTATACCAGATTACGGAGAACATGTAATGACGGACTAAAATATATATTTCAAAACATTATTATCCCAACATGATTATTTATTAATAAATATTATCACAAAACCAGGTTTGATTTATTTTTATTGCTTCTTGAATATATAAATCACCTGTATTGAATTTTTTGGGTTATCCAACTCTTACACATTTTTAAAACAATTCTTTTGTTCAAGTTTTATTTTTTATATAAATTAAAGATCTATATAAGACTAACTCTTTAGAAAGGTGAAACACAAAAAGTTTAGTTAATTTTATCTTTTTTAAAGTAGGAAAAAATTCTAAAATTGAAAAATTAAGATCAAGAATGTCTTGAAATTTTCATTTCGGGTATGAATTATCATTTTATACATACAGTACGAAACAACACCAGATTGATATTTATGAATAATATGGAAATAATACATATATTATATTGTTAAGGAATGATTCATTAAGAGATAAGGTGTAAATTCATAGTTAATGGAATATGAATAGCATTTAAATATTAAGATGTCTCTACATAAAGGATTTATGAGTTATTGTATAATTAAGTACATGGAAATTTTTATAAGTATTAAAAATAATTTGATAATAGGGGTATATTTGAAGACATTTTTTTTAGTTTTTTAATATGTCACCAAAATGTTTTTGTTGAAAAATGTTTTATGAGGAAGGATTATCTTCTGTGAATATAATTATAAATTAATGGATAACCATTATATGATCTTTTGTTGTTGACGTGATTAAGGGTTATTACATTTTTGGTGGAAAAAAGAAATTTATGAGATAACCATTGAGGTTAAAACATGTTATTGTTATTTTTTCGGGACATAAACTTATTTTTATAATGCTATAATAATGATACTGTTTTAGAAAAAGGACAACCCACAGGATGGGTGAAAACATGTCATGTTCTGAAATGCCAGGAGAATTGAAACCAAAACTGAAGGGGGATAAGGGTGAATCACCTACAAGTAGCCTATATAAAGTCCCATAGTAAGTAGTAATTTTTATTATTTAATCGATTTGATGGAATAAGAATATGATTATTTTGGAAACTTATGTATTATTAAATGGATATACTTGGTATTGGGTAATGATTTTTATTTTATGTGATTAATTTTATTTTGCAAGACAAGTGATATTTAGAGAATCCTATATGATCAAGGAAAATAGAATACAATGGTATTATATTTTAGGAATAAAGGTTCAATTATATTTTAGAAGAATCAATGATGGACTTACTGTGATTCAAGTTATTAATTTAAATGGATAGAATATCATGGATGTTATTTGGACAATTACTTTTTGTGTGAGACCTAAAGAGTATTTGAATTCATTTGGAGATAAATATTTAAAATAATCTAGGATGATTATGTGATCATTTCATTTTTGGGTTTCAATATTACTCTAGAATATTTTTTTGGAATTTTAAGGATAGTTTTTTATTGAATTTTCAATGTTAATATTTATGTATAACTACATAATTTTGGGGATTAAAAGTAGTTTTTCATTATAAAATGATTTATTCAATCTGGATAATTATATTATCTTATCTTAAATAGTTTTGTTTTGGTTAATGAATAAACGTAGAAGAAATAAATATCTAGTGTTTTTAATATTATTTGGTTCTATAAACGTTGATTATAGTGCTTCAAGCATACAAATTCATCTGAAATTATCATAATTAAAAAATTACATTTTTGGTGGAAATTAATTAAGGGGTGAAACTCTACTTATCATGAAATGATATTACCTTATGATCTTAGTCCAAATAGTAATATAATTCGTCCACAATATGAAGAGGATGATGAAAAAATCCATTTAATATTCTTACTATGATGTTGAAGTCTATTTAACCTATCACTATTATTTGGTTTTCTTGTTGTTAACTTTCGCAAAGCAATGTCTTTCTATCACACTCCATTAGAACTTGATGGTTTTTTTCTTCCATATCAGTGTTTTCCTACATGGAACCATAGTATGTGTCATCTCTATTGAACATTAAACTAAAATTTATTTATTTTAAATTGGAGGTTTTATTTAATCTTTTTCCAATGTTGGATTTAAATTATGTGACTTGGAAATGTAAAACCTTAGTTACTGAGACCAAATTTAAAATTGTTGTGATGCAATTTCCAAAAGGTGGAAGGATGTAAGATCGAATATAATTATATAATAAGAATATTACATATTTTTTAATATTTAAGAATTATATAGTAATGGTAAATAATAAAAATTGATATGTCTAATAGTGTACTCGAAACACAATAATGGGTTTCTCTGAAATCTTATGTTTCACAGAAGAATGATTTATAACCAAAAATAATATATTATTAATATTATTATTTTAAGAAGTAGTTATCACCTTTTTTTGTATCAGTTATAATGAATATAAGTAACCATATAATTTTAAGATATGTTTATAATAACTTTTACATTCAAATTATATTTTTAATACATTTGATATAATAACAACTTCAATTTTTATGCATAAAAGGAGTAATTTTTAAAAAATTAATTTTTTACCACATTTTTATTATGAACCTATTTTAAATACATTTTTGAAAATAAAATAAGTTCAGTTTGAATAAATAAATATCTACTTTGGAATCGAGATATAAAAATTGAATTTTGTTAAATTTTTGATTTTTTTCTAATGAAATTCCTATTTAAAGGAATAGTGAAAAATAATTATTTTTAACTCAAAAGTGAATTTTAATATAATTTTTTTGTATTTTTAGATTATAATTTTAATTAGTTATAAAATATATTATGATTTCGTTTTTATCATTTAATCCAATGTTGGTCATCTAAATCAATTTCATATTGAAATTGGATGTGAAAAAATTGTTATATTTTGAAAAGTGTTAATTTTAAAACTCACATTCTCATTTCATCAATGAAATTAATTTAAAATTAATTTTAACGACATTTTTGTTTTTAATTTGAAAAAATGGAAATAAATGGTTGTAATCATTATGAAATTTCTGATTTAATAGGATCAAACTAAATTTTGTGAATATTATCTTTGTAATTATTTTTGTTACCATGGTTAATGGTAAATGGGGTAATTAAAGGTTAAAATTATATAATAATTATTGATAAACTACCAAAACACAGGTCATAATTGTAAGATGTCAGATCTTTGTTTCAGGTATGTTTTTTCCTTTTTCAGCTATTTTTTAAAAAAATAACATTCTAGAAAATTTCGAAGTACACGCCATATACTTTCTGAGTACATGCCGTGTACTATTTTCCCGCTCAAAGCCGTGTTCTGGCCCTGTCCAGGCCACACACACGGTGTGTAGGGGTGACATGGAGGCCTATTTTGGTGGAGTACAGAAAAGACCCAATACACGTCGTGTACTCTAAAAGTACACACAATGTACTTTCTTTTTTTCACTATATAAACCGGGGTCACGCCTGATGCACAGAAACACCACCTTCTAGGTTCTGTTCGTCCGAGAGCGACCCATACGGCCGTATCTTCAACGAGATCCCAGCACTTCGTCCGTTCTCTGATTTGAGCACGATCGATTGCATTGGAATCACATCAGTGAGTTCTTCCTTTTTCTTGAGCCTTATTTTCTGATTCCTCTTCATTTTAGAGTTATCATGGGTTGAGTGTTTTGTGCATTTTCTCAGATCCACGATGTTCTAAAGGGAATCTATCGTCGTGGTTCACATATTTCGATCTACTAGGATCGATGTAGGTGGTTTGTGCCTTTCCATAGAAATATGATGAGTATTTTGTGAAAATTCAACCAATATCCTTAAATGGGGTATTGCGGGTCACCTATTTTTCTCTGTTGTTTTCCTATTTTTCATTACTGCTGTAGTAGAGGATTATACTTAGGATTAGAGTATTTATTTTGTGCTCAGGTTGCTTTTCTATTCTTGTTCTTCCTGTTTGGCGTTTTGCCAGTTGCCCTGCCTAGTCATAGGATATTGGAACTGCTACTTATTATGCTGTTGAGTCTTATAATGATATCCAAGTTGTTCTTGAGGTTTACTTAGATGATGTACGTGCAATGAGCATGTTTTATCGTTCACTCAGGACTGTGAGAACCAAGAGTAGAAGACCAATTGGAGAATGGACAGAAGGGCTTCTCCAGAGTGTCTTTTAATTAAGATGTGAGACCACATGGGGAATTGACGTTGACTGCTTTTTTAGTAAGACTATAGTTCCTCAACATGGGCCACGGGGGGAATAGAAGTTGTGTTCTTCCCCAAATAGCCTTTAGAAAGATACGAGACTATAGAGGAAACTGACGGTGAGTGCTTCCCCTGAATGTCTATTATTTTCAAAGCTGAACTATAGGGGTGAGACTATGTGTGCCTCTTAGTGGGTTTCTAGTACTTATAGGTTGAACCATAGGGATTAGGCTGTGGAGCTACCCATAGGGTTACGTGTTTTGTTCTTGTTACTGGCTGTTTACTTTTGTACTTTTTTGTAAGAATTGTGGATTTTAGCTGCTTGTGATTTCCTGTTTATTGCTTCTTGTTTAATTACTACCATGTATTCATTGACTGTTGGGAAAAAAAATATTCGGGTGATTGCCTACAGGGATTGTATCTCACACCCTATTTGGACCGTGCTTTTTGGCCCAAATAGACTATGTTGTTGCAGGTATAGATAAGTGCAAGTGCCCTTCTACTTCGAGTTCATAATTGCACAGGATCTGGAGAGCATGGGACCGAGTCGTGGCTCGCGATGCTGAGGAGTTTATTTTATTTTCCTTGCACCTTGTTTTTTTAGTTTTACTTCAACACATTGGTTTGTTTGCTGCTTTCCATAGACATATGTACCATATTTCATCATTATTAGTTATTCATTGTTTCCGTTGTTCAGTTCGGTTGTTGTATGTTGTTTATTGATTCTGCTATTGTGTTTGGTTGTTTTTCACTCTATACTTTACCGAATGATGGCATAGTTTACCCACTGACTCAGCAAGGCCCTAGGTGCTAGTTGGAATCCTTTGGCATTTGGGGAAACTCCCTTAAGGTCATGTGGCGAATCGGGTACGAGGCACCAATGGAGGGGCTCCATATTCGAGTCTGTACAAATTGGTATCAGAGGAGTTCATTTCTCTTGCTTTATGGTTTGGAGTCTTTAGCCAGGGATATGACAGATTCAGTACATGGTATTATGTTGTGCTCAGGAGTAGCTAAACCTTGTATAGGTAAAATCTATACTACCTCGTTAATTACAGTTTTTTGTATTTGATATTTTATGGTTGATATAATTTCACCTAGAGTGATTCACATGACTTGTGCTATTATTGTTTTGATACTTCAGTACTATTTCTATCGCAACCCGATGAGATGAGGTTATGCCATCTCATGCATCATATAGGCACATGTAGAAATCACATCCCATGCATTTATGCCATGCCATCTAGGGTGCATTAGCGATTTCATGCTGGTGTGATAGACTATGTGTAGTTTATGCATGCTGTTGTGATAGATGCTTGACAGATGCTCTATTGTTATGTTAGAAAATTGTTTGTTTTTCTCTTTTCATAAAAAAATGATCCTTTTTTCTTTTGTATATGATCGTGGGAGATGCCAAGATTTTACTTGTGGGGAGTATTGGCCCTCACGGATCGGAATTTGGAACCTCTTTGCCTAGTTTTTTGTGTTTCTGGGATTCTGTGCAGTTTCTAAAATACTGCCCATAAAAACCTAGAATATATGGTGTATAATTTTTGGATACATGCCGTTTAGTTTTCAAGCAGTGTCACTGACCGTGTGAGTAGAACATGGTGTCATGAATGTAACCCGGGATCACGTTGTGTACGGTTGGTACACGCCTTGTATGTTCAGAGCCATGTACCCCGCCGCGTCACTAACAACATGGGTCGGGGAAGCATGATTAGAACACGCCGTTTCCAGAGGGAACACACCATGTAGTCATGTCTAGGTAGCCGGTCGTGTCACAAACAACACGGGCCATCTTTACCTTCTTTTCCACACGCCGTGTTTTTTCGGAACACACCATGTAGTCGTGTCCAGGTACCTGGCCGTGTCACGAAAAACACGAGACGATGTAACCTTCACCTATACACACCATGTTTGTTCAGAGTACGCCGTGTAAGTTTTAGCCATGTAGATGGCCATGTGCTTAAAAACACGGGCCGCCGAAGCTTTGTCTAGTACACGGTGTGTTTGTTTCGAACACACCGTGTAGTCTCAGGATGAGTCAGACCATGTGGGCTAGCCTTGTGAAGAGACTCAGGTAGGGGAACAGTTTTCAAGTACACACCATGTTTTGGGGACAACATGCCAGGTTGTTTGAGGTGTACACGACATTTAGGGAAGGATTACATGCCCATGTCAGTGGCTTAAGAAGACACGTCGTGTAGTTTTTATACACGCCATGTAGTCGTGTTTTGCAATTTTGTGTGTTTTTATTCCCAAGTTTTTGTTTTGTACTCTTGTGTTCTCTGTTCTTGTTTTCTAATCTAAGGTGTAATTTTGGGCCTTTCATAGATATGCCTCTGATACATCCTCCGGTCATACGTTTTTCATCAGGCAGTGATCAGACGCCTGATATAGCTGAATAGAGACTTCCTGCCGATCCTCCCGTCGAGCCAGCCTTGGCACCAGCTGTTATACCAGTTGCAGGCAATGCCGCACAGTTTAGGGAAGGTTTCATGAGGATGATGTCGGCCTCCCAGGGAGCGAGTCCCCCTACCATGACTATGGCAGACTTGATGAGGATTTTCTAGAAGCAGCATCCTCCTACTTTCTCGGGGGTAGGGGGACCTCAGGCAGTAGAGTCATGGCTGGAAGCCATGCTGAATATCTTCGAGCATCTAGAGACGCCTCCAGAGAGGCGGGTCAAGTTCGCTACCTACATGCTCAGAGACTTTGCAAAGAGGTGGTGGGACATGATCTCGTAGGTGGGTCAAAAGCATGCTATGGCTTGAGAGGAGTTCCAGCGCGTGTTCTATGACTACTTCTACCCGGAGACACTAAGGGCCGATCGAGTCCGATAGTTCATGAGCTTATAGAAGGTAACTCTTTCTGTCATGGAGTATTCCACTCGTTTCACCGAGCTGCAATGCTTCACACCCCTCTGGGATGGGAGTGGGGTGTTCTTAGCAAGGAAGTTTGAGGATGGTCTCAGGAGGGAGATTTGCTCGCAGGTGAATATTCCCATCTCACTTCCATCACATCCATCGTCAACCAGGCACTGATTGCGGATCGTAATTTGAGAGAATCTAGAGCTGTAATCCAGGGCGGTCCTGCTTCCAGAGCTATTTTTCCTCTAGATGACAGTAATAAGCACTGTAGAGAGCCTACATGCAATGATCCGAGGAAGTGAGATGCATCGTCAGGTGGCCAGGTGACATGCTACCAGTGTGGCTGGTCAGGCCACAAGAGGTCGTAGTTCCATAGGGACCCTGTAGAGTGCCGATCTTGCCGCAATATGTATCATCTTCAGCATTTCTGTCAGGTTTTCTCACCAGGAGCTTGTGACCGGGGTTCTTCCATGACTCCTCTTTCAGGAGAAGCACCACCAGTTTCTCACTATTCGAGGAACTAGTGTTCTTCCGGCCATTCAGGCCGAGGTGGAGGTCAAGGATGTGGTGGTCGGCCACCAATTCCTCAGCACCCGCAGGGAGTTTCAACTCAGAGTGGTCATCCAGGGGCGCAGGGTCGCGGTACATACCAGTCTTTTGTGGTGGAGAAGACTTATCGGGAGCATGATCCCAACCCTTCTACTATTCGAGGTACGATTTCAGTGGCCTCAGTTTTATCTTCAACCATTTTCGATACTAGTTCTATTCATAGCTTTATTTCCATTGCTGTCGTGGAGAGCCTTGGACACTACATCTTTAGTTCTGCTGACTCGTTGACACTAGACACACCTTTGAGAATGAGGACATCTAGTGTACGCCTGTGTAGAGAGTGCCCCCTTGAGGTTGCAGGGTATCACTTCTTATGGGATCTCTATGTCTTAGAGATGACAGGCTATGATGTCATCCTCAGCATGGACTGGTTGATTCCCTTTTAGGCAGTCTTTGACTGTTATCGACGTTGAGTGAGTTTCGTTTCACTATAGGGTGAGTCTTTCCTTCTTAAGGGCGAATGGGATGTTCGGGCGAGTCGGGTAGGACTTGAGCATCTTGGGCTAGGAGGGGAGATAGCCCAGATTTCTAGTCTTTATCTAGATGATCAGGGGACTCCACAGTTGGACTTTCCTCCAGTGGTGGATCGTTTTAGGGACGTCTTTCCAGAGGACATTTCAGGTTTTCCCTTGGAGTGTGAGGTAGACTTCTCTATTGAGCTCATGCCAGGAGTTGCACCGGTGTCCATTCCCCCTTACAGGATGGCTAGACCTGAGTTGCTGGATATCAAGAAACAGTTGGAGGAGTTGCAGGAAAAGGGTTTCCTCCAACCCATTACATCTCATTAGGGTTCGCATGTCCTGTTTGCGAAGAAGGAAAAAGGTACCCTTCGACTTTGTGTGGATTATTGAAAGGTGAACCAGTTGAAGGTCAAGAACCGATATCCCTTTTCGCGGATAAATGACCTCTTTGATCATCTTCGAGTATCCCGGCTGTTCTTGAACATCGATTTGACATCCGATTACCATCAGTTGCGTGTTAGACCATCAGATATACCTCGGACATCCTTTAATAACAGGTATGGTCTATACGAGTATACTTTCATGCCATTCGGTCTCACAAACGTGCCAACAGTTTTCATGGAACTGATGAAATGAGTGTTCTATCCTTACTTGGACTCCTTTTTCATAGTCTTCGTGGACGATATCTTGGTGTACTCTCACACTCGACACGACCATCCCACTCATCTTGAGATCGTTATGAGTACACTGAGAGAGCATCGACTTTATGCTAAACTCTCGATGTTCAACTTCTGGATGGATCATGATTACTTCTTGGGTCACGTCATCTCAGAGGCAGGAGTATCTATAGACCCAGAGAAAGTGAGAACTGTAGTTTTCTGGGAGTAGCTGAAGAACATATATTAAGTACGGATCTTCCTAGGGTTGGATGGATACTACAGATTCTTCATTCATGACTTTTCTTGTCTAGAAGCACCTTTGACAGGTCTGAAAAATAATGGGGTGAAGTTCATATGGTCATATTCTTGTGAGTAATCCTTTGATGAGCTGAAAGGGAGGTTGACGTCAACACCGATAATAGTCTTGCCGGAGCCAGGAAAGAGCTACACTGTTTACTATGATGCTTTAGGTATCGGGCTGGGGGCTGTGCTTATACATGGGGATGGAGTAGTTGTGTACGGGTCTCAGTAGTTGTGTCCACATAAGAGGAACTAACCTACACATGAACTGGAGTTGGCAGTTGTTGTTCATGCCTTCGCTGTTGGATATACTATCTATTGGGAGAGCACTTTGTGGTCTTCACTAACCACAAGAGTCTCAAGTATATCTTCACTCAACATGATATGAATCTGAGGCAGCACAGGTGGGTCGAGTATCTTCAGTATTTTGATTTCGATCTTGCCTATACGCTGAGGAAGGGAAACGTAGTGGCAGATGCGCTGAGCAGGAGAACTAAGGTTCAGGCAGTTCAGGAGGCCTGTAGTGAGTGCCAACTTATGGCTTTCTTCTCTAAGATTCATCTGGAGGTGCACGATAGTCAGGGACATACCTTCTTATCTTCTGTAGTTGTTACCTCTACACTACTTGATCAGTTACGGATGAGGCAACAATCAGACTCATAAGGCTTTGTCCTGCGTGAGAATGTGTCAGGAGGGGACCCTCTTCTTGGATGGACAGTGGGCGAGGATGAGATCTTACGTTTCCAGGGATTCTTATAGGTGGCAGCTGACATATGTGAGGTGCTGATGCAGTATTTTCATTCCTCTATTTGGGAAGTTCATCCTGGCGTCACCAAGATGTATCGGGATCTTCATCGCCAATACTGGTGGCTAGGAATAAAGAAGGATGTTGTAGAATTCTCCATGAGATGTTCTACTTGTTAGCAGGTGAAAGAAGAGCATCAGTAACTAGCGGGGATTCTGCAGCAGTTACCCATTCCGGTGGGGAAGATGAACTACATTGTGATGGACTTCGTGACTAGGCTGTCGAGGTCACCTCGAGGGAACGATGCAATTTGGGTTGTCATCGACAAGCTCACGACGGTTGACCACTTCACACCGATCAAGGAGACCATCAGTGTCGATGATCTGGGACGACATTACATCTGAGAGATCGTTTGTCTGCATAGAGTCCCACAATCCATCGTTTCAGACAGGGATGCCCGCTTTACCCCTCGGTTATGGTAGGGACTTTATAAGTCTTTTGGAACACAGGTACTTTTGAGTACATCATACCATCCCCAGATTGATGGCCAGTCTGAGCGCACGGTCTAGGTGCTTGAGGATATGATCCGATCTTGCATCCTAGACTTTGGAGGATCTTGGAAAAAACATATTCCTCTGGTGGAGTTCTCCTACAACAACATCTTTTAGGTGACTATTTAGATGTAACCTTACGAGGCTCTGTACGATATGCCATGTCGATCACCCTTGTGCTGGATGGAGGCAGGAGAGGCAGCTTTGCTAGGACATTGTTTTGTTTAGGAGACCTCAAAGCAGATAGAGCTTATTCGGAAGAGGATGGATACAACATAGTATTGACAGATGTCTCACACTAATCAGCGGAGACGTCCTCTGCAGTTCGACGTCGGGGGCCAGGTTTTCTTGTGGGTCGCACTGAGGTTGGGACACAAGAGGTTTCTGATACAGGGTAATCTCTCACCGTGGTACGTCAGGCCGTTTGAGGTCTTTCATAGAGTTGGGTCGGTTCCCTATCGGTTGCAGCTACCTCAGATGTAACATTCAATGCACGACTTCTTCCACGTCTCTCATCTTTGACGCTACTTTTCATACCCGTCTCATATCTTTCAGCCCGAGGAAGTCGAGCTTAAAGATGATGCGTCGTTCAAGGAGCATTATATCCAGATTGTTGATCACAGTACGAAGGTTCTCTGTGGCCGGTCTGTTCCTCGGGTACGGGTGCTATGGCAGCACGGGAGAGTACAAGAAGAGACTTGGGAAAGGGAGGCCGATGTATGACCATAGTGGCCAGAGCTGTTCGGGGTTTCTTCTTTTACGCCACTTTAGGGAAATTCAGGGACAAATTTCTGTAAGGGGGGAAGGATGTAAGAACCCAGATCTTCGTTTCAGGTATGTTTTTCCTTTTTCTGGAGTTTTTAGGAAAAACTAACTTTCTGGAAATTTTCAAGGTACACACTGTGTACTTTCTGAGTACACGTCGTGTACTCTTTTCCTGCACGAAGTTGTGTGCTGGCCATGTCTGGGCCATACAAACGGTGTGTAGGGGTGACGTGGAGGCCGATTTTTTTGGAGTTCGGAAAATACCCAGTACACTCCGTGTACTCTAAAAGTACACCACATGTACTTTCTTTTTTTCACTAAATGAACTGGGGTCATGCATGACGAACAAGAAACACCTCCTTCTAGGTTCAGTTCATCCGAGAGCGACCCGTACAGTCAGATCATCATCGAGCTCCCGCCTCTTAGTTCGTTCTCCGATTCGAGCACGGTCTATTGCGTTGGAATCATAGCGGTGATTTCTTCCTTCTTCTTGATCCATGTTTTCGGATTCCTCCTCATTTTTGATTTATCATGGGTTGATTGTTTTGTGTGTTTTCTCATATATACGATGTTATAAGGGGAATCTGTCATCGTGGTTCATGAATATCGATCTCCTAGGATCGAGTAAGGTGTTTTGTGCCTTTCTGTAGAAATTTGATGAATATTTTGTGCAAATTCCACAAATACGCTTGAACGGGTTATTGCCTGTTACTTGTTTTGCTCTATTGTTTGCCTGCTTTTCATGACTGTTGTAGTAGAGGTTTATACATATGATAGAGTATTTATTTTGTGCTCAGGTTGCTTTTCCATGAATTTTCTTCCTGTTTTTCGTTTTTCCAGTTTCGATGCCAAGTCGTATGATATTGGAACTTCCTATTTTCATGCTATTGACCCTTAGAATGATAGTCGTGTAATTATTGAGGTTTACATGGATGATGTACGCACACTAAGAATATTTTATCTTTCACTCAGGACTGTGAGAACCTAGAGTAGTAGACCAAAGGGAGAATTGATGGAATGACTTCTTCAGAGTGTCATTTAATTACGATGCGAGACCACATGGGAGAATTTACGTTGAGTTCTTTCTCAGAGAGTCTTTAGTTCCTCGACGCGGGCCGCAGGGGGAATAGATGTTGAGTGCTTCCCCAGAGAGCCTTTAGAAAGATACGAGACAACAGGGGGAATTGAAAGTGATTTCTTCCCCAGAAAGATTGTTATTTTCAAAGCCGAACCAGAGGGGTGAGACCGTGTGTTCCTACTAGAGGGTTGCTAGTAATTTTAGGTTGAACCATAGGGATTAGGCTGTGAAAGATACCTAGAGGGTTACCTGTTTTCTTCTTGTTGCTGGCTATTATCTTGTGTAATTTTTTGTTAGAACTGTGGATTGTATCTGCTTGTGCTTTCCTGTTTAATTCTTCTTGTTTTATTACTACCATGTATTAATTGACTATTAGGCACAAATCTTTCGGTGATTTCCTACTGGGTTTGTATCTCACACCCGGTTTGGGCCATGATTTTGGGCCCAAACAGACTATGTTGTTGTAGGTATATATAATGGTAATCGTCCATCTACATAGGGTTCTTGATTGCACTGGAGCTGGAGAGCATGGGACCGAGATGTGGCTCGCAATGGTGAGTAGTTTATTTTGTTTTCCTTTCACATTTTTTAGTTGTACTTCAGCACGTTGGTTTGTTTGCTGCTTTCCATAGACATATGTAACATATTTCATCATTATTAGTTATCCATTGTTTCCATTGTTCAGTTTAGTTTTTGTATGTTATTTATTGATTATACTATTGTGTTTGTTTGTTTTCCACTATATACTTTACCGAATGAGGGAATAGTTTCCCCACCGACTCACCAAGGCCCTCACTGCTAGTCAGCAGCCTCTGGAGTTTGGGGAAACGCGCTTGAGGTCATTTGGTGAACCGGGTACGGGGCACCAGTGGAGGGGCTCTGAATTCGGGTCATTACAATAATCTTATTGCATTATTTCTTTTCAACCAATACAATCCTTGGGCAGAAATTGGGGGATTTTAAGCTAGTTGGTTGTGATTATGAAATTTATAAACATTTTATTTAATGTAAAGACAATGATGTCATAATCATGTCTCTCATAACTATTAAATTTTTAATATATGTTTATATAATTGATATATTCAACTATTAATACTATTTAAAAATCTAAAATGATTACCTACATCCTGGTAACATATTTAGAATTTTTGGAAAATATATAATTATATTATGTTGTTACACAATGATGATGAAATAAATGATTTATTAATAAAAGAATCAAATAAATGACACAATAAATATTAAAATAAATAAAAATTGAAAAAATTTATACCATACATGAATCTTCTGGGTGAATTTGACATGATAGTGATAATTTATAGGAGTTGGTTTGAACTCATCTTGTTGTTGTTTTTGGAGTTGATGCCCCAGAACCAACTTCTATTATCCATTATGATAACATATAATCACAATTTTTATTACTAATTTATTCATTATCATATAATGATTGTATTATGAATTAAAAGAAATGAAAAAATGTCCTGAGTGTATATATCACACATAAGGGTCATTACAGATCCCAAATATGATGACAACATGGATGTTCTAGGACACTATTGTTGAATATATGTTCTATATCTAGATGATACCCTTTGAGGGACACAAATGATATAGGATATCAGGGTGGAGACTCATAGATTTATTAGTCACCTTATCATTGTATACGTCCTTGGTAATGTCCAAGAGGATATTATGGAAACAATACTTGCTAGTAAGAAATCCTTATTTCTATGTGTCATTGGATATTAATATATATAGAATTGTGTATTGTTCCATATAATTTAAGAATATTATTAACAAGTGTTATGAATCACACTATTAGACTTATGGACAAAAACCATGATGACATATGTATATAGTGAGGTAGGATATGTCGAATGTTTCATGAGTAATAGTTCATTAAAGAATAATTCAACAATGGATTTTTCCCTTATGTTCTTTAATAGAAGTTGATTTCTTAGACCCCATGAGAGAAATGATATAGAATAAATAAATCTATAACCATGGTTTTCTATAGGTAAGTTCAATTTCCAGAATTTCAAAGAAAGAGAAATCAAGCACAAGGGTGGTGGACAGTAACATGCAACCCACTTGATTAGATATATCATGACAATGGGATTATATTACACGATAAGTATTCATATTAGGTGACATGTCATTGTAGTATTAGCTTATTTCTCTTGGAAAGACATGGAATGTTGTTAGACACTAACCTTGTAATTTAGGATTCCCCTCATAATGCCACTAAGATTCGTTCCTAGAGGGTCACACACAAAGTGTATCCAATATCTCACCTAAATAATATAATATTTATTATATAAAAATTTTATTAATTTTTATTCTTGTTTTTGGTTTAATAATTACTCATGGATTCCAGATCATATATATTTTGACACTAGTTATCTAAGAAAATATATTATGGGTGGAATATTTAATAAATATTTATATCCTATTTAGTGAATATAATATTTGTATATTATTAGAGAATAATGTTGTGATATTTATTTAATAAATAATTAAACATTATCCAAGACCCAATAAATATTTTGGAGGATTTCTGGACATAATTTATCGGTCTCTTGTGAAATAATAATACTAAAAATAATTTGAATAAATAATTTTTAATTATAATTTAAAAGATAGTCACATGTCAATAAAGAATAGTATTTTTATTATTAATTTATGTGGGGTTTCTATAAGACTAATTTGATAATTAAAGGAACTTTTGAAATTATTTTACATTAACTCTAGCTATATAAATAGCCAATTGTTATTATTTTATCATTACCCTTACCATGAAAATTATTGTTCTCAGTGGATTAGTGAAAAATCTCTCAATCCTAGAGAGTTCATCCCTCTCCGTGAACTCTTTCAAGAACAAGGGAGATCCTACTCCATCGAATCACGTAGAACTCTTTGGAAGAGGTTCTCAAAGAGATTGAAGGCGGACATAGTAAGTGAAATGATCTTCTATTATATCACCCAAAGGATCTGGCAGTGATTCACATAGATTTTTGGGGAATATGTGGATCACCAGTAGTGGAATCCTAGGCTTGGATTCTATGATGCAACGATGAAATACTGCAGATATGTGGACAGATGTGTCAACGATGAGAGAACAAACATGGAGGTAATTCGTATTAAAATTAAATTAAAGATAAGGAAAATGTGTTCATATATTCTTTGATGGTTTTATGTTAATAAATATACGATCTACTTTCATTCAAATTTTTTAATTAAGGAATTTATCATAGGTTGATATGAGATTAATAATTTTTAAGGGAGAAAATAAATGATGGATGACGTCTATCTCGTGCTTCCACAACCACTAGAACCTACAAAATTCATCAAAGGATACTCATTTATGTTTATAATTATTTAGATTCATTAGTGATTTACCTTTTCATAATTTATTTTTTCAATTAAATATTAATCTTACTTTTCTTCGAACATATTATATCTTTCTATTCCCCCATTGTTTCTCATAATTCAAATAGAAATGATAAATCTTATGATTAAAATAAAATAGAGGAACTCATCCATATGTGATAAGTATTCTTCCTATACATCACAATAATACAAGCCATGTAAGTATAATTACATTCCCTTTAGTCTTGTTCAACGCATCAAGATTGATTTGGAGATCAATTCAATATTTTTTTGATTAGGTCATTAATTAAACAATTAATGAATCACGTGTTGACCAAGATTAACTTGTGCATGACTATCCAGACTACACACCATGTGGCCCATTACACATTCCACATAGTCCCTTTGGGTCATGGTTGATCCATGTATTCGATATACAGGCTACCAGACTAGTGATCGTGTATCACAAAGTGAACATGGAATGTGGCCCACTAGACACACCGGGTACTCTAATATTTTCAAATTATGCTTCAGACATTCAGTCCCTAGGTGTGTACTTCAGATAGACAATGAAGGTTGTACACAAAATTATATCAGATCTACACGACTTATACTTTTTTCAAATTTTGTAGATTTAAAATTTATTAATATAACTATGTAAACCATGATACATTGACTTGTGTGTGGACAAAAAGATATGACATTCCAATTGAGAAGATTTAATATACATAAATATATAAATGATTAATTAATATATGTGTAATTTTTAGATATAAATATCATTTATGAGTCATATTATAAGTAGTTACTATATGTTCATATAATCATAACATGTAGATGAAAAATTATATAATTCATGTAATTCATGTAACCATCATTGAAGTACACATCACAAATGTAAGTGATAAGTCATGTTTTATATATGTTAATAGATTAAAACAATGTACATTTATAATACCTCTTGGGATGAATCATAGAGGTATTAATCATGTTTCCTCAATGGTACAGGTTGTGTACAAAATTAATGATAAATGAATTTATTTAATTTGTTCAAAATTATATCATTTGTGAATGTAAAGTAAATATAGATACAGATTAAGTTAAAATTATTTACTAATTAAATATAATAATTAATAGATTCGAGTGAGATGTATATTAAATAAGAAATATTATGAATGGAATTATAGTTTTATCAAATGCATAATTTGTTTAATGATTTTGGTGATCGTGAACTATACCAAAACATTATATATGATTTGCTTAATTTTAATTTATTATTAAATTAAATTGTAATCATTCCAGCGTTTCTCCTCATTAATTTTTTGGGTCTGCAAGCCCAATGTTTTTTATGTAAACCCCCTTTTACCGATCAACTATGTGTGAGTTAAAGAATATGTAATGGATGGGGCTCCCATGCTAGTGGAGTCAGTTCAAGTTAGTAGTTGAGTTGAAACCAATCTAAGCACGATACAAATGTTGATAGGTGGAAAGATGTAAACACGGACCGTGGTTTAGTTCAGCGTGATTATCCCCAAGTTCATCCATTATTTTATCAATAAATTCATAAACTAACCATTTTAACAATGTCATGACCATAAACATTATTGTAAGTCACTTAGTAAAATGGTAATTCATTATGGATATTTTCTTGCGACCACATAATTAATGAATTAACATGAATTCATGGTAGAACTAAAATAAAATTAATTATGCATAAATATTATTAAAATAATAGGCTAGTCACTTATGTAATCCCACTTAAGGTTACAAATCATGTGTTAAAGATAAAAAATGGAAATTTACACATAATGGATAAAATCCCTTAATAATATTATCAAGATGGTATTTCCATCCATTAATTTGGTTATAATCAGTCCATAGTTAAATGTGAATGAGATTCCAATATTTGAGTGCTTTTACTTATCGGGGAATCCTAATATGAGGTTTTGGGTATACAAGACTTGGTTCACATCAAGGACTCACTGCCAATGTAGTACTTCATATACCTAAGAGGTACAGGTTTAGCAATCCAGTTGACAGATTTCTGGATTGGGGAGTCCAGTTAATGGATCACAAAAATGTGTGTTAATGAATTTGGTATTTGAAATACCTACCTAGAACCAGTCAAGTTGTTTGAACAACAAAATTGTGGTTAATGATATGTGTAACACGGAACCGTTCCATTTGAATATCCAAAGAACATGATATTCCAAAAAAATAGTGACGACTATTGGGTTTCAATAAAGTAGTGGGAGACTATTAAATATAATAATTAATTATTTCTAAAAAATTCAGATAAAGTAATAAACATTATATAATCATACATTTAGAAATAACATTAAAAATGAAATCAACAGTATCACTTCAGTCTATACTCGAGATGGAAAATCTTCTATCTAGGATGAATTTCAATGAATTTGAGAGGAATTTATGCGTCAACATTCACAATGAATGAAAATTATATATTTTTGAAGAACCATTACTGGTTGTTCCTATAAATGAGTCAAGTGATTAAGAGCTATCTCTCCATCAAAAACATATTAATTATGCTATAAGAGTTCAGTTCATCATGTTATCATCCATGTCCAATGAGAACTTAAAGAAACGAGATGATATGGATTCCCATAGCATCATGTCTCACCTTCTGGTTATCTATCAAGATAAGGAGAGACCAGAGAGGTATGAGATCTTCAATGCTTTGTTTAGAACTAAACTTGGAGATTCTACACTATATGGGACTCATGTAGTCATGCTTATTTTCTATATGGAACACCTTTAAATCGTTAAGATTAAATCTTTGTTTGAGTTCTGTATAAATCTCTTTCTTTCATCATTTCCCAAGACATTCTCTTGTATTATTGTAATTTATAATATGATCAATAATGCTAAGAGTCTATCAGAACATTTGAAATTGACTTACAATGTGGATAAGGACATGGGGGATGTCAAACCTTCAATCCGTATGGTGAATAAGAAAATTGAAGAACTAGGAAAAGGGGCTCAAGCCCTATTAATTGTCTGAAGCTCCTGAGTACCATCCTTCCAAGAAGGGGACGATCTAGAGGTACATTATAGATAAGGGTGATGTAGTTTTTTCATGTTGCAAGCTTGGCCACTAGAAGAACAACCTCACCCAAAGTTATTGGGAAGCTAAATGTGTGTTTTTTATCAGGTGAAATATTTCCATATCAACACAATGGGTTTTAGATACATCTTTTGGTGCTCACATATGTATCCAAATGTAGTAACCTATTATATTTATTAATACATCCATAGGATAGGTGGATCTTCAATCTTCCATGGTGTGAGCCTGGTAGATCTTTCTATAGGTTTCCTCCAACTTTCATTTCCAATAAGAATGATTTTGTTTTTACGTGATTTTTATTATGTACCTAGTGTAACTAAAAATAGAATTTATGAAAAATTTTAGAGACATATGGGTTTAGTTTCATGTTTGGAAATAATTTTTTTCTATTATATGTAGAACATATTTTATGTTATGGGACATTTTAATAACTGTCTCTATGTATTATAATATGAAAACCATTTTTCTGAAATAGATAACGAATCTTTTTCACATGAATCATATATCACCTAGCTTTGGAATCACATTCATGGTAATGAAAATTAGAATCATTTGATAATTCTCTATAAAGATAGATATTTAGACACTTCTTAGGTAAAACAACTTGATAAATGTCATGATTGTTTACAAATGAAAAATTATCCACACACCTATTTGTTTGATATGGTGAAAGGGACATAAGGATTCTAGGATTTTTACAAACTAATTTTTATGGACCATTTATAGTAAAATTTAGAGTTGGATATTATTAATTCATAAATTTTAGTGATGACATGAGTATATATTCCAATATTCACTTGATGAGGTATTAGTCATGTTCCTCGGAGAAATTCTAGGAATTCATGAATGAAGAAGAAACTAATTTTGGTATGAAGATAATGAATAATCAATTATATTGAGGTGAATAACATCTTGACAAATAGGTCATCCAACATCTACTTTAGTTTGGGATTCTCACTCAACTCACTCAACAATATACTCTACAGTGGAATGGTGTTACTGAATGGAAGAACCATACCTTGTTGGGAATGGTAATGTATATAGTAAGCCATTGACACATTCCATTATCCTTTTGGAGATATTCATTACAAACTACAACATACACATTTAACTGACTACCAACTAAAGTGGAAAACGATAATATCTTCAAGTTATAGAGTGGAAAGAATATAGTTTTATCATATACATGTTTATGGGGTTGAGAGGTGTTTTTTAAAGCCTTATCAGGAAATAAACTAGAACCCCATGACACAAAGTGTATCATTATATGGTATCCTAATGAAAAAAGGGATATTATCTATGAAAAAATTAGGAATAAATGTGACTGTTGACAGATAAATAGTTTTAATTAAGAGGTCGGACATCATCAAATAAGATAGTTGGAGAAAGATTGAATTTGAAGTTGTTGATGATCATGATACATAGGAGTTGGAATAAGAAACATTTCCACAGGTCCCCATGAAAGAAGTTGTTCCTAAAACACAAGTACTATAAAAGAGCATAATAGATGTAACATAACCTAAGAGATAATGCCTTCTAGTCACTTAGAATGGTGACTTGTAATTGTTGTACAATGATGAATATCTCACCAATAAAGAGGCAGTAGAGAGCACACAAGTTGCATGATGGATAGAAGCTACCAATTCAGATATGGATTCCATGGGTCAGAACAAATTTTGGTTTTGGATAAATGCACAATTTTATGTAAAGCCTATTGGGTATAAATGGGTATTCAATAGAAAATTTAACATGGAAGGTTAAGAAAGATTCTTTAAAGAATGGATTGTGGATAAATGGTTTAAACAACATCAGGGAATAAACTATCATGAAGCATTTTTTCTAGTTTCCATGTTGAAATCCTTCTGAATAATAATTTCCAGAGTAGCTTACCAGGACTATGTGATTTGGTATATAGATGTGAAAACTACAATCCTTAATTGGTTCCTCCAAGTATATGTATATATAACACAACCAGGATGGCTGGGGAAATTGTGTTTTCAAGTTGTAGTGATCCATTTATGGATTTAATTAAGAATCAAATTCATTGAACATTCAATAAAATGAATCCATATTAGAATTTGGATTCATTATGAATGAATTTGAGCCATGTGTTTAAAAAATGTTTAATGATAATGTTGTCGTTATAAAAGTAGTGTATTTTAATGACATGTTACTTATTTGAAATGACATAACACACATAGAGTCAGTTAAGGACTGATTGAACCAGTTCATCCCCATGAATGGATTAGGTGTAGAATCAAATATTCTAGGTATCAAGATCCTTTGTCATATATCCAAGATACATCATTGACTAAGTCAATGTAAATTATTGACATGATACTAAAGGGATTTAATAGAGAAAAATCCGAGAGGGGATTGGTTCTAGTGTCACATGGTTTACATGTTTCTTTGAAAATGAGTCCCCAGACACAAAAGGAGAAAGATAGAATATGCAATATCTCATATGCTTCAATGATAGGATTAATCATGTTTGGTATGTTATATTCTATACGTGTTGTTTCTAATGAATTGATCAGGGCAGGTCCATATCTAGTAGTTCTTGGAGAACAATATTGGTGTTCTATTAGGATTATACTTATGTATGTGAGAAGAACTAATGATATGATCCTAGTGTATGGAGGAGATGAGGTTCCTGTCATCAAAGGGTATTATAATGATGGTTTTTTGTTTGATTATATTGATATTTAGTTACAATCATGATATGTATTCTATCTCAACGTATGAGCTGTGAGGTGGAAGAGTTCAGGAATCAAGTTAGAATGGATTCTAATGTGGAGTAAAAGTATATAGAGGCTTCTCATGCAGCCTATGAAGCCATATGGATTCAAACCCTTTTCTAAGAGAATGATGTTGTACCAAGATATAAATACCACATCACATCGTATTTTTATAATACTACTAGAGTGGCTCTTTAAAAAGATCTAATTTTAAATCAATAGAAAACGAACATATTCTAGATGTATCACCTTTTAAAGGATTTTGATCATAGGGGATAAATTTTAGTGATCAGAGAAATCATGTAAGAGAACATGGAAGACCCCATGACTAAAGGTATATCTTAGAAGAAGAATTAATATCAAGTTAGATCTAGAGAACTAAAAGTTGTTAGCAATTGTCTCTACTAAATGTTGGAGTCTATTGGAGATTTTCCCTACAATAATCTTATTTTCTACGTTATGATAACATTTATTTATGATTTTTAATATAAATAAATTCATTATTACATCATGATTGATCTTCTACAAGACATTGAATGTCATAATGTCTTAAGTGTAGCTATCGCACTTAAATGACATAGCAGATCCCTACTATGATGAGAACATGGAAGTGCATTGATAATATATATGAATACATGTTCAATAGATAGATGATATCATTTAAGGGACAATAATGATACATGATATTAGGGGTGTAGAATCATTTGACTTTGAGGCACCTCCTCATGGTTTACACCAATGGTAATGTCTAGGAGGAAATTATGTGAATGAGACCCAACAGTATAAAATCCACATTTCTATTTGTCATTGGATTTTCCAATATACGGAAGTATGTATTGGTCCTTACACATTATTATTATTATTAAGGATTTTTATGACTTCTTCACTTATTTGTATTGATGATAATCATGATGAAATATGTTCAGGGTGATGTAGGATATGTTGTGTGCATCATTAGTGATACTCCATTAATGAATAATGTGAATACAGATTTTTTTTCATTCTATTATTTAACAGAAGTTGAGGTGTCAAGCTCATTTATGTTAATGATATAACCTAAATAAATCAATGGACAAGGTGTTCTATAAGAATGTTCAATTTCCAGGTATTCAATGAAAAGGAAATCGAGAACATGGGTTTGTGACACTATCATGAAACTTTCTTAAAGTGAGATAACGATGAAAAGGGATTATATTACATGGTAAACATTCAAGATGATGTGACAAGTCGTTGCAACATTAACTTCTGTTTCTTTGGGTTCCTTATGATGTTGCTAGATACTAAACATGGACTTCTAGCTGCTCAATCTAATTCCACTGAGAAATAGGACAAGAGGGTCACACTGTAGGTGTATCTAGTATTTTAGTTAAATAATATATTATATATTATTTAACCACTAGAATAAATAATATTTCTAGTTTTATTTTATTAATTTTTCGGGGTTTCATGATCACTATTATTCTTACAGTAGTTATTTGAGAGAATATGTTCTGGGCAGAATATTTCATAAATATTTATTTATTATTTAGTGAATATAATATTTATATACTTATAGGAGAATTATTTAGTGATATATATTTAATAAATAACTAGAAATTATTCAATTCCCAATAAGTAATGTGGAGTATTTTCGGATCAAGGTTAAGGGTCAAGTGAGATATAATAATATTAAATATTATTTGATAAAATAATATATAAATATAATTCGCATGTTAGGTGCATATCATTAAATAATAATATTTCTATTATTATTTGACATGGTGTTTGTCTTGGATTAATAAAATAATTAATGGCACATGTATAGTTTTTTTATTTTGACCCTATAGATATAAATACACATTTATGATTATTTTCTCATTACCCTAGCGATGAAAATAATTGTGTATAATGGATTAGAGAAAAAGAACTCAAGCGTAGGGTGTTCTCCCTCTCCATGAATGATCTCAAGAATGATGGAGATCCTCCACCATCAAAACAAGAGATAATTCTTTGGATGTTTTTTATTAAGGTTATAGCTGGCGTAGTACGCAAGCTTAGGGATTTTCCATGCTAGCACCTAGAGACTCTTTGAGTGACCTTAGGTGATTTATGGAGGATGTGTGGATCGCCACTAGATGAATCCTATGATTAGGTTCTAATACTCAATGGCGACACACTACTGATCTATGTACATCCAGTTAAATAATAAAAAAATAACCCTGTAAATAATAATTATTAAATTAAATTATTTGTAAAGATCATGGGTTGATCTCCTCCCTCTTGGATCCGAGTTAGAAACCCTTCTTTATTATTTAATTAAAATACATTTATCATGGTGTCCATCATCACATATTCTAGGATTATTCAAAGATTTTGGAAAAAAGAAAATTTGGGGACCATCCCAACCACGCTTCCACTACGCAAAGAACCTATATTTATGATAATTTTAAAAAGGAAACTAATGAATATTTTTAAATTGACTCTATTGGTATTTTAAAATATAAAATACTTTATTAAATTTTATAAAAAACATAAAAATATATTATTTATATAATATATCAGGATAAGTATTAAAATATAATTGATGATTTGTTAATTGGTTGTTTTTGATGCGATGCTAATTAGTTTAACTCCCAAATTGTAAATTGATTTATAAAACATTAAAATTTCAAAGGGTTTAAACAAAAAGAAATGAATGAGAAATTATTCAAAACATATATAATATTAATTGTATGATTGTAAAATGACTCATAATAATCCTATATTAAAACTTAATAAGTTATGATACATTTGGAATCAAAAAATTAATTTATATTATTTTAATACTTTTAATAATTCTATGGGTTCTCATCCCCTCCACTATAAATAGAACGCATTATTATATATAACTCTCACATCAAAAACCTATTGGATCATACAATATCCTCACAAAAAATTTCCTTTAATCCCAAACCACATTTTTTAATCCTATGTTTAGGTAGAAAACCCTTTTTATTGAAGTTAATGTGATTATAATGGTTATGTCAGAAGTAAAGGTAAAGTTATTATTTAAGTATTTCTATTTTATTTCTTCTTCCAAATCATTAAATTATTCATAAATAATGATGAAATTATAACTCCAATAACCTCAATATACGGATATTTTATTTTGTTAATATCATAAAAAATATTTAACAGCAATTTCATCAATTGGTAAATGAACATTTCATTCATGTATGAGACATGCTAATACCTCGCGAACCGATATAGTTCATTTTACGTTGTAATATATCAAGATTGGTCATAAGGAAAGAATTAATGTTAATATATGATAATAATGATAAATTTAAATTTATAAGATTAAAATATTTCAATTATGTTATTACTTTCCGGCACATAAAAATTATATCATCGTTCTTGTGTATGCGTGAACTATCACATCCACAAAGCGATGTGAATCATTTTATCTAACCAAAAACATTTTATTATCTATATAAGAATATTTAAATGATTATTATGATTTTAATAATATTAGTATCATTATGTATGGATAAAATAATAATAAACATATTTCCATAATGATAGGTGAAAATTTTAAGGGTTACTCGTGAATACGTACAACTTACAATATCCATTATTTTAATACTGTTCATTTTAATATAAATATTTTTTGAATGGATTTAAAGGTATAATTTTTATAAAAAAATTTATTATTATGTCATTAATATAATATTGGAGATGATGGACATATGACCACATGGACTATTGGCATCATACCAAGATCATTTTCGACTCAAATACCAAATATTGACAAAACATCTAATGTTAACATAAATAATTATGTAATTATTATAACATAGAAATAAGTAATATAAATGTAATAATAATGATTTAAAATGTTATCTAGATAGTAAAAAATAACTATATTTAATTATTTAGTTATATAATTATGTTACGTGACAATTGGAACTCGGTGTAAGGGACTTCATCTCAATCTCATTTCATTGAGGAATATTTTGATAATATAAAACACTTTATTTTTTATGTTGTACAATAAACCCATTTTAATTTTAATATAATTATAAATTTTTCAAAAGGAATCATTTTTATATAAATATTCATACTATACAATTAAATGAATGTTTCTTAACATGTATGGTGACAATGACGTTCCATCTGTTCTGACCATTATTTTATATTTGGCTTACTCTACAAGCTGTAATGTTGTTAAAGGCAAAACTAAAAACATATGAAATTTTTATGTATTTTTGTTTTTGAAATGATATTTTATAATGGATTAATTATATCAATATCTTGAAATTTTACTTTGTTATTGAAAGGGTAACTTTTTTTCAATTATGTTTTTTAAAGTGTTATGATTATGTTAGGGATATTAAGTATTACTTATGTTTATGAGAAGTACTATGATCAGCCGGGGGCCGGTGAGCCCATATTATCTCTCCAATACATTGGATAATGAGACAGAGTTATTTCGTATCATTATACTAATATATTTAGGGAACATACAATGATGGGTATTCCAAATGATACCTTGAATGTTACTCCCTATGTAGTTTTGAAAGCTAGAATGTAAAAATGATATGAATGCCACATGTTACATTTATGATTTATTATTTCTATGAGTTGTATAGTAATATTATTATTTCCTTATGTAATCAAATGGGTTTTTTTTATCGGTAGAAATTGTGATTTTGTTAAAACGTATTCATGAGTATAAAATGTTCAAGGACTAAAACATTAGTTTCTTATTTTATATCCCTTAATGAGATTTTTTTGCTCCTCCCATTTTTTTGAAATATTTTTCACAAGGTGTTATGATGGGTAAGAGAATATAAGAACACATGATAAATGTTATAGAGATTTTTAGTAGGAAAAAGAATTCACGATTTATATTAAAATTTTTATGATTATGAAAAAATAGATAGTGTGTAAACTTTATTACATGGAAATAGTTTATATGTTATATAATTAAGTGGCCAAATTATCTAAAATTATAAACCTTTTTATATTATCAATGTGAATGAAATTAAATTATTGACTTAACTAATGATTATTTAATGTTTATGGTTGAGGCCTTATACAGATATCACAAAATACCACTTTAAATTTAATTTTCTTTTTTATAAAAGTGATATATTTTATTATGTGTTGACTATTTTGGTTGTTTTCAAAGCATTGATTGTGTGGATCTCATTAGGATCAATTGGTTAATGTGTTTATGGGTGTGGATATAAAATGGGTTGGTCATGTGGGTTGTAGTTGTTTGGTATAAGATATATGGATGGTTGGTGTCTAGTGGATGGTAAATGGATATTGTTATGTGGTAGTTGAGAAATGGAAACTAATTTTCATGGTTTGTGGTTTTGGTCATCATAATATGATTATTCTAGTAACCTAAACTACAAACCCCAAGAGATTGTAGTTATATTACATTATGGAACCAAAAATAAATAGTTCTTAAAGAAAACAACAGTTTAATATTTTTGGAAGGGTTGATACATACAAAAATTACATTTCAAAACATAAGCTACGACATCAATATATTATGATAACATTTTTATCCCATCTTTCATATACCTCAAATTTATACATAGTCTTATTTTTGGTTTCTTGCTGAATAGAATAAAATAAGGGTGAGATCTTATGCTCAGTAAAGAGTAGTATGCAGTTGAATCCATCATAGAATAATGATGGAAAAAGTAACATCGAATGAATAAATGAAAAAAATGAATCCACAATCAACTAAAACTATAGACATTTTATATCCATGGTAATAAATGAAAAATTGGACTATAAAAATCATTTTTATAATACAAATAAAATTCATAATATAAATTTTCAAAAATTAATCGTCCTGACTTTCTTCTAAAAAAATAATCTATTATGGGAATTGGAATACACTAAAACCCAACATTTTTTGTATAATGAGACATTTTATGCATCCTGGGGATATAAAATTTCAATTCCCACCAATCACCTAATTGTGTCCAACGAACTTCCATAAGATTTAATGAGACATTTCATACCATTTATTAAGAAAACTATTACTAAATAAAACATGAATATTAAAATAATGATATATATATATAAATAAAATACCTCCTCCTCAAAAACAATAATGTGGATTCTGGGATGAAATCCTTTAATCAATATAGAACTATGGGGTATCATGAATGTAATAATAGGTTCCCTAATCAATGAAATATAGTGGGGTGAGCGTATATTTAATTTTTTCCATTGTCCATTGATGATAATAATTGGTTTCAATGCGTTCTTTGTTTTATGACTATGTAAATTTTCGAAAACATAATTTATCATGGTTCATTAAGTGTGTTTGAACATTCCAAAGAAAATCATCATGGAGTGTCTCTCTAGATGTATAATCCTTATCCTACTCATCATGCATTAGGTTTTTGGTCAAATATTTTCTAAATAAAACTGCTTGGGTTTATTACCCCTTGGTGAATATATGTCACGGTTGCATCCAATATCCAGTGTCATAACAGGGATGTATTTTCTAGAAAATTAAACACACATTTTCTTTACTATAATATATAATTATGATTCTACCATTGAAATGATTATGTTTTAAAATTATTTTAGTAACACCTAATTTAAAATATTATAATGGAGGGATACAAAAATATAAACTGAAAACCCATAAATTCCCCAATTAACATAGAAAAATTCTTCTATGAAAATTTATTCCCAAAAAAAGTAATATGTTGTGAATAAAACATGATCCCCAAAAAATGAAAATTGGGACAAAAAACACACTTTTGGATTTTGCAGAATTTGAATAAAAACCCATGAAATTGTTAGATTAAAAATAATAATAAAATTAAATAATGAAATAAATTTAAGGAAATAACATCTCTATAGGATTTTTATATGCCACATAATGTAAATTAGGTGCGTAATATAAAATATTTCAGAAATAGTAGAATTTGAGATGGAAAAATCATACCTCTAGTACTGACATCCATGAAAATACCATAAAATAATTTTTTATAAACATATAAATATTTAATACATAATTAATAACCATACTCATATTCGTTTTAATGTATACTCTATATAAATAATAATTCCCTATATGAATACTAAATAATTTTCGAATTCTGTGTTAATTGTTTTGATCATTTGTACTAATTTCATAATAGTGGTTTTTATATTCATTCCCCTTCAACATTTATTTATTAATATGTAATTAATATTTTGAGATAGATTATTTTTATTTATTTATAATGTTTAAAATTCATTTCATGAGTGTTTATGTCATTATACTTGGAGATGAAATCTATAACAAGCATGTTGTGCTGAATCATGATAATTGAATCCTGTTTTCAGATTTAGTGAATTTTATATTTATACCAAAACTACCTTAATATAAATATTATTATTTATAGACATATGTAATATTATACATGTAAATACACTGTAATATTATTTCATGATATATATTCAAATTATTGTTCAAGTAGGTGGTCGAATCGACCCAAACATGAATATAGCCTTATTTAAGGAATGATTATGAGGTTATTTTGTGTCCATGTCATTATAACTGGATAATAATGATATTTTTTAGTATTTACTAGTGTGACATATCAAACTTCTAAGAAAGTATAATAATAATTAATGGATATGACAATATTACTCTATTTTAATTAAAGGTTATCCTCTTATTATGCTTATTTTAATATGATTAAATTAATATTGATCAATTTTTATCATATCATTAAGAGTTTTAATAATATTTTATATAAAAAATTAATTATAACATTAAAATAATATATAATTTGTAATACCATCCTATTACCTAGTGTTGTAAGGAGGTGATTGATCGCACCATGATTCATAGTTTTATATCACCCTTATAGTAGGGTATTAAAATGATTTTTTTAGAAATTAAAAATATTATAAAAAAATTCAATTCATGATTCATGAAATCATTTAATTTTTATTGATATTAAAAATTGTTATTTCACTTGTTTTTTTTCATTGTATGTGACGATGATTTATAGGGACCAACATGGAGTTGATGAAAAATGGGTCAAATGTGAAATATTCCAAGAACACCGGGGAACTCAAATGATCATTTCATATGATCCATGCATTAAATTCAGATGAAATTTGGTTAGATGATTTAATATTAATTTAAATAAAACTATTATTTTTACACCCATTACAAATGCATCCATTAAGGTTCCCAACCAAACAGATCATTATAGGGAAGAGAATCTCACCAAATTCAATTATTGTGTTCTATATTTCATCTATATCTGGATCTATATACGTCCATAAAATGCCAAATTTTAAATAAAAATAGTAAAGAGGTTTTGATAAGACATTAGAATTTTATCAAAAGAGGTATAATAATTTATGTATGATTAAAGCCATCTTCCATGTGGTTTTTCTAAATCGATGTGCCCAAAACTACTTTACACTTTTCTTATAAATAAACACACTGGGCACCCCATTTTTAATTTACATCTCTGAGAAATATGCAATATGTTTTGAGATAAAATTAGTGTTCTCATCATCCAAGAAATTGCGGAGGGGCACATCCTCAAAAGGTGATCAATGATGAATGCAAATTTCCCCCCAGACTTTTCCTGTCGAAGGAGAGCTAAATGGTGGACACTCATTTAATTATAGCTACACATCTTTTTAATGGATTATAGTACCTGTTATTATGATTCTTTGGTGAAATTTTATTTTTGAATAAATTTATTTATTTATTATCT
This sequence comes from Viscum album, assembly GCA_963277665.1. Lineage (NCBI taxonomy): Eukaryota > Viridiplantae > Streptophyta > Magnoliopsida > Santalales > Viscaceae > Viscum > Viscum album. The sequence continues at coordinate 785,057,458 of OY728151.1, forward strand.
TAAGTTCCTCCACCTTTAAATGCATTAATTTGGTACACATATGTCTGAAACTTTTCATTTCAATAGCGATTAAGTAGAGATTAAATTGGGAATCTTGTGTTATTCTGATTGGACAACATAAGAATATTATTTCTACTACACATACATAATTTTTTATTATTATTTTTCAGGCCTTGTTATTTTTTTGATATTCAATACTTGAAAGTGTTATTTTTGTGTTAAGGGTTGGTTCTTTCTGCATCATTTCAAAGGGAATGAGGGGAATTGAGATCATGATTAACCAAAACTGAAGGATTACATTAAACTGTGTATAGTTTTCGGAACAATGAACTAAACAGGATGTGTAGTGAACATGAAATGACATCGATCTCTAATAATAGTAAAAATTAATCCTTCAATTGTCAAATTTTAAACTGTTAATTTAAGTCATTTTATTTTTAAAATATTTTTAAAACCACACCCTCTTATAGTCATATTTATTAAAAATACACTCGTTAAAACTATAATGATCATTGTGAGTAATCATAGGTGTTTAAATACACTAAAAATCATATTTAATAAAATAATCAATTTAACATTTCATGATAACATTGTCAAATTGTGGCACTGATTCTGGTGAGGGATTTTATTTTTAGTGTGAGTTTTTATAATAAAAACACGGTGTATTTTGATAATATCTATTCTCATATTGTCTTACATGATATTTTAACGTTTTTTTTTCTTAAATATTCTTTTTGTATTCCTTTTTTAGGACACAATTATCATCAGAGGAACCAAATATTTCAAAAAAAATCTGAATAGTATCTTTTGTTATCGACACCAAGAAGCACAAAACAATCCCTTAAAGGAGGACATAGAGAACATCAAAACTGTTGTTTATCCTTCTTATAACAATGTTTAAAACCACATTAAAACTGAAATAAACTTGTATGATATGTAAGAAAATAACAAGAAATTAAAATAACTAACCATGCTTTGTGTATAGATCCATCTTGCGTATATTCACCTCCAAGGAAAAGTACATAATTTTGAAATAAAATATTTATTAATTAACTAAAAAAAAGATTTCATAAAATCATAGGAGAATATATACATAAACACTTAAAATAATGTTACATTTTCTGTTAAAAATTAAAACATGATAATTTTGATGAAGAACAATTAAAGCATATGGAATTCCCTTTCTCATTGGAAAAAACTACACAGGATTGGATATATTATTATAATTCCCCACATAGAGGTTGGGTAGACATGGAATGCAATTTTCTAGAAAAAATTTTCCCAGCATTTCAAACTGCAAAGAAAATATGAAATAAATTATTTGGATAATACAATACTAATGGGAAACACTTCATGAATATTGATAATCATTTAAATGATGTTGTTCGAGTTTCCCAAATCACAATATATATTATCAAATATTAATACAATATTTTAATTAATGCTTAATTCATATTGATCAGAACATTTTTGATGATTCTATGGGTTTTTTGCTAGTTGATAAAAACCATATTGATTCAAAGAACCTCATTGAGAACATGGCGTAGAATAGTAAATAGTTTTGATCAAGGTCCACTGTACCCATTTGAGGTGTATGTGTGGTAAAATATTCTATGTTTGAGAAGAAGTTAGAAATGATGTTTGAACATGTAAGTACTATTCTTTGACATGCTTGTATTTACTAAGGGAAATCCCAATCTCCTCTCCCATTCATTGTGGTATTTGTTCCATCGACACCAATTATTCTGACCAATAACCCCAACCGACAGAAACATATGAGAGTTGTGAGTTAATATTACCTGGATTCCCCTGCAACCAACCCATTAGGAAAAACCATATTTTCCATCAAACCCTAGGATTAATGACAACCATGTCTATAGGGAATGAGTATTCATACCATCTTCAACAATCATGGAACCAACCAGAGTAGAGTAGTCATCAATCACCACCCCTAAAAAATCCTCAACCACCACGAAGAAATTTCATATAACCCCCTTCAAAACCGGAGAATATCTGAGAATAAATGATGAAACAAATAGTTTCAAAAAATATCCAATTCCAAAATTCGACGCATGTATCCATAAAAAACATAAAAATCCAATAAGGAAATCTTGCTAGCTCGTTATGGGAAAACAATGCATAGGATAGGTGAACTACTTTCTAGATCATTATTCAACTGTTGAGATAAGGTAAATATTTGTTTCATCACACATAGTTGTGCAACACCTCTTAAATTACAATTTACCCTTAAATTATATTAATCCACTCCTAATGAAACCACCATCACAACCACTAGAAATTGTCCAAATGAGAAAAAACTAATCCTGAGAGAATTCATGAAAAATTAAGGATAGGTTAATCTTATTAATCCAAATCAAAAACAATTCTTCTTCCATTTCACCAAATTTACACCCAACCATGTAATAAAAAAGAAACTGAATATGATATATATATCCTGTATTTTTCATAAAAAATTGTTAATGTCACCTTTATTGATTTAATGAAAAAAAATCCATGATAAAACATGATATTAACAGATATGTGTACATATAAAAAGAGAAATATAGGTGAAGAGATTTTTAACATGGGGAGGAACAACTCAACTTTTATTAAGCCGTCACTTCCACAAAATGAAACAATCCGAGAAAATTATCAATTTAATGCGCCATTCAGGAGTCGCTCTTTTCTGATAATATACTTAATTTTGGATCCTCTATAAATGTGATACCTCACTTCATTTTCTCTTTTTTTTAGGTTGGGGAAATTAATCCCACTATAATATTGTTTAAATTAGAAAATCGGCGTACAACACACCCCACTGGTGAGTTAGAAAATGATATTGTGATAGTAATAATTTTAAATTTTCATGCTGAATTTTATGTGATGAAAATGGAAGGAAACACGAAGAAACGCAAATCCCCAATTATATTGGATATTCCTTTCTTGAAAACATCAAAAAATTTATTTAATGTCTATAATGGTATATTATATAAGGATTTTGGTTGTAAAATTATCCACATTACCATTTTTGATTCCATGAGGCATCCCTTGTAAGTTCAATCCCCACTTTTATTTAATTCAATTGATGTTCTCCAATACCCTGAAAATAATATTTCTATCTACCCTAGTCCCCTTTTATAGTTTTCAATATTAATATAAGTTCTAGGTAATGAATCATGAATTAAATTTTTTACTGCTCTATAAAAATTTCATCCATATATGTTAATTGATGATTTCTTGAACATTGAGGATCCCATAACCATCAGTCATATTGAAAATATTGTAAAATATCATTAATCAGAGGAGGATATTATAATGAGATAATTGTATGGGATTAGTGAAAACTAACTTTCATGTTCACTCCAATCAATCCATAATCCCCCCAAATTTCAATGTAGACCTCTACATTAAAATATGAATTATTTATAACTTTATAATAGAAACAATCATTTATCATAACTAGTTGACTCCCTCCTGAGAAAGAATTGTGAGTATTTTAACTTTTTATGGAGTATTAATAATAATTGGGATGGAAACCTGGTAAAATTATTTGCCTTTTCCTATAATTTTTCATGAATCATACATTGTTAAATGATTACACTAAACTAGTGAGGTAGGAAGAACATCAACTAAACCCAAACCTCCTAGATGTTGTTAAAATTAGATAAAAAATTAATTGGCTACTGGAATATTTTACCCCTTCTATGAAATCCTATGATTGATTCCATTGCAGGTAGTGCCCAAAAAATATAGTCTAATAGTAATAAAAAAATGAAAATAGTGAGTTGGTTCTAACCCATATTCTTAATAGTTGGTGTGTCTATATAGAAAATCGTCAAATTATCTAACATGATATAAATGACCATTTCCTATTTCTTTTTATTAACCATATGTAAGGGAGACTAGCATGGAGGTCACAATACTATTTCCTTGATGGGTAATTTGGTTACTCTTATTCATCTGGTACATTAAAATAATGAATGGTAAATATTTTTCGGATTACCTAGAGGAATACATGGATGAATTCGTGGATGATTTCACTATTTTTGGAATCTATTTGGATGAAATTTTGTGTATTCTTTGTTTTGTCTTAAGACATTGTATTCAATAATAATGACATATTAAATTATGATAAATTTCATATCATAATGTGATAGGGTATAATACATGTGAATTTCATTTCTCGGGATGGTATCAAAGTTGTTAAATAATAATCTGATGTCATTTCTTCAGTACCATTCCCTAAAAATGTATGGTATTTGTGTTCATTCATAAGTCATGTTGGACATTACCATTTATTAATTCGTGATTTTAGAAAGATTTCACCCCATATACCAATTACTCCATAAATAACAAGGAATTTTTTTATAACTAATATGCGGAAGCTTTTAATAAATTGAAATAGATTCACAAATCACCCCAATTAATCCAAGAACATCGATTGGATTTATGTTTTGAGCTCAAGTGTGAATCATCAATCTATGTTGTTGAAAGTATCATATCAAATAGGGTTTATCAAGCTACACATGTTATAGTCTATACCTCACACACACTAAACCCTACTTAATTTATCTACACCACAACTAAAAATGAATTTCACACCTTTTTTCCTAGGGATAAAATTTTATCATATGTTATCAGGTCCAAAGGAAATGTGTTCAAAGATCATGCATCCTTCAAGTATCTCCTTAAGAAACTAGATGCCAAGACCTGTCTAATTCATTGGATTATCCGACATGAGGAATTTAATCTAGAAATCATGGATAAAAAGGGTATGATAATGATGTGGTTGGAAATATATATCAGATCCTACCATTTTTTACATCGACTAATCCATCGTTTTCCAGTTAATTACATGTTTCTCAAGGAAAAATTGTACAGTGTCAAAATGTCCTTTTGTGGTATTCTAAAATTTTAAATTATTTGGTAGCATCTTTCACTCCTAAAAATTTATATTAGATCCAGGATGACCATAAAAATCATGAGCTCCATGGGTTAGGTGGCAATATCCCCTAACTTTGTTCCACATTATATGATCATGTAATTATGTGTTTTTTCTGATATAAAGTTTCATTATATGTTTCAGATCTTCCACACTCTGGCTTGTAATGGACAATTTGGCCTCCAATGGACTTCTTGTAAGGTCCTCGATTTAGGTATATTTTGGCCATCATTATATTGGGATGCACATGATTTCTGTAAATATTGACCTCATTGTCAATGAGGAGGGAATGTATCTAAAATAAATAAATTTACACAACAACCCTTTCTCTTCCATGAAATTTTTCTTGTTTGGTCTATTGACAGTAATGGGAATTTCTAAATTCTTTTGGTGTCTTGTACATTCATTTGGAAGTTCATTATGTGTAAAAATGGGTATATGAATGAGCAGTGAGGACAGATGACTCCATTAAATATCTGTAATTTTTGAAAACTCAAATTTTCAATATGATTGGATTTCCTAGGTCCATTAGCAGTGAGATGTTTCTCATTTCGGCATTTGAAAAATAAAATCACATTTGCGTTGGTATGGGGTTGGGAATCGAGTTTTTACTACTTTTAATCCACAAAACAATTGTCAACATGAGGTGTCAAATCGAGAGGTAAAAAAATTATTAAAAAATGGATCAAAATAATATAAATTATATGAATTATAAACTTGATGATTCATTTATTACTTATCATACTACATATAAACCTCCAATTTCAATTTCACCTTATCATCTTGTATTCAGAAAGAGTTATCATCTCTCTATAGAGATAAAAAACTGGTACTAATATGTCATTAGATAATGAAATTATAATCATTTTGTTGATGGTGCTCAAACATTCTGAATATTAAAGAGCTAGGGGAAATCTGAAGAATCTATTATGATAATTCCATGATTGATAAAGAGATAACCATGGCTTCCCATGACCATCACAACATTTATAGAAAATACCACATGGGGAATAATGACCTTATTTACGATGTTTCATCCAATTATTTGTTCCCACAATTTTTGTGCATAATGTATTACTAATGTTTATCAATTGGTTGTTGTTCAGCTTACAAATTAAGAGAGAAAACTCACACTCAATATCAATGGGAATCAACTTAAACCCATTCATAAAGCCCTTCAATAGTCCCTCAATGGATGAAGTCAATGTTCATAAAATAACATCCAATGACACCAAATAGGTTTTATACATAATACATTAACATTTATTATATTGAGGACATTTCATTCTATAAGTGTGGGTGGGGGATGGGGACATTCATGGGTTAGTTTGGGCTTTTAATCGTTTATCTCGTTTTTCACTTTTTATTGTTGGATTTTTTTTACATTTCCACACCATGATTTGTTCGTTAAGATTTCCATAATCTCTCTTATTTCTTATATTTTTAGACTTCATAATAGTACTATTAATTCACCTTTATTCCTCCTCATGATTGGGCCAAAATTTTCATTTTTCCCAGTTAATCAGGGATATTGTTAAAAATGAATGTGAAATATCTGTATTTTATGTTTTTAACAAAATAATCACTAATATATCGGGGGGTTTTAGAATGAATTTTACATTTATTGTGTGAAATTTTTTAGTTAATTTTTTTCTTTTTTATTATATAAATTGTTGTATAATTTTGATTCCATTGGGAATAATGGTACCCTTTAGGTGAGTAGTTTGTGTAAAAATTTTATCACCTAATATCTCTTCGAATCTCTTCACTGAACCATAAATTGTGAATTTTTTCACTCAATAGAAGGTGAATATAAGTATGGTTATTATTTATCATCTTTTGAAAATGATTCTACCTTATATTTTTTTATATCCAATCTTTTTCAATATTATACCGGATTGACCTATGCATGTGTACATCTAATCTGAATCTTGGATTCCTTCAAAAAATTAGAAAATAAATAAATAATAAATTAAAAAAATTTGATTGACCAGTATGTATGTAAATAAATATTGTTCCTTGACCTTTGATCTTGTTATAACGAATACAGTTAGTGTCACGAGGAGTTAAAATAAGGTTTGATTGCTTAGTGTGATGTTTTTTCCATGTTCAACTTTTGAAAAAAAGAGAGGGGAATGATGAAATGTTCAATATATGGTGATATCTAGGTCAAGAGATTAGAGTTTAACTTATGGGAATTATTATTGGAGCGGGTCATGAAATTTTATTGTAAAGGATGTAGGGAAATTTCAGTGGATCAAATCATATAAGTTGAAATTGTTTATGAAACCAATATTTACTAGATTGAAAGTGAGATATATAGCAAAAAATTGTTGTCTCATATACACCAGAAGAGTAAGTGAAATTTTTTAATTTTGAATTATTTTTTCAAATTTGAATCATTTATCTCATTGAATTTCATTATAATTCAATTTATTAGACATATTTTTTTATGATCCCTGAGAATAACTAATTTGTGTGATATTTTTTCAATGATAAATTTTTTATTAAGAATTATATATTAATTTATTTTTATATATTAATTATATTTGTCCTATCTAATTATTTTTTTAGATATGTTACTTTTCCTAGGAGTGAAAATCTATTGGTGTGGGTGTGTGATCTCACCATTATTCATATATTTATTTCACACATACACCACTGTATTAAATTGATTCTTTTTTTTGTAAATTCAAAATATTATGAAAATTTTAACATCATTTTTTATTCAATCATTTAGTGTTTATAATTTCTAATATAGGATATTTCGAAATTTTTTTGTTTTCATTTTAGTTGGAGTTTATTTTAAGGGACCATGATGATGTTTAAGAAAAATGGACCAAAATTTGAAAGATTCCAAGAACAACAGTGGACTCAAACATACATTGTAGCTTTTTCAAGACATAAATTGGACTAAATTTTGTATATGTGTTCTAAAATTAATTAGGATATAACTATATTTAATACACCCAATCTTAATTTACCCATTTAACACCCGGACCATAGTTACCTAGAGTTTGTGCATTATTACATAACATTGGCATGATAGAAGGAATCATGTACTAAAAGACCGATCTGTTTAGTATCCTTGGAAATAATAGATACATACATAATTTTTATATTACATTATGAAATGAAAACCAACAACATTGTGTCTCCTTTTAACATATTCAAATCCCTTAGACTATCCCTGCAAGTCAGTCATAATATACTTCTTCACAGCTTGGGAGAAATAAAATATAGAAATGGGTGAGCTTAGGTGCTCAATAAAGATAAAAATATAATGAAAACATTCATAAATAAGAATAAATATTTAAATCAATGTATAAGAAAACAACGCAAGACTTTTGAACATAAACATCAGAATAATATGGAATAGAGAAATCAAATAATTCCTTTTACTTATTCACATGGATATTCTACTAGTTGAATAATCACATGTAATATCAATATCCAATTTCATAATGACGGAATGCATAATTCTAGACATCATAACCAAATAGTTAAAGCCTCGTGACAAAAAAATTAAGATTTTGTAAAGGCCTTGGGCCAAGACACTATTTTGTCTCATGAGATCTACTGATGCATCGAAAACCTATAGCCATCTCCACTCATCACTTACTATGTCCAATGCATTCCTCATATGAAGAGGTCGAAACATAACATAAACATTCCTATTAAAAATAGCATATTAAATGTTGATAATTTAACCATAAACCATGATTTCTATAAAAATAACACATCCACGGTCAAACCAATTACCAAAAAGTTAATACAATATGAAAGATTGTATAATAATAAATGAACTTCAAATAAGTGTAACAGTCCTCAATGAATGTGGACATTGATGAAATCAAAACTGTTTGAGAGAAATATATCTTTCTATTTTAAAATAATTTAAATGTAATGTAATTATAAAAGAAAAAATTTATTATTAAAATATTGTTATAATCTTGTAAGGAAAGCTTCGAAGGTGGTATAACATCAGATAATATTATCAGTCGCCGTATAAGATAAACATACATTTTTCCTTAATTTTCTCGAAAAGGTCATAAAGGACCTTGTTTTGAAAATGACAAAAGTATTCCTTTATAAAAATTTTCTAAAAATTAAAACAAGGGTATAAATTAAATTAACCCATAGTTTTGAAAATATTAAAAATGTATTGAAATACATTTTTACGAAACATGTATATGGATGTATAAGGGGTCCCAGTAGATACTCACATATAAACAACCTCGGATAATGAAGAGATTGTAGAATTTACCAATACTGTGTACTTTTCCTTGATCTAGTGTATGTTAACATATTTTATAATAGTTAAATAATTATTATTAAATTATAAATGAAGTAAATTCATTAATATTATGATCTTTTATTATTGCTTTGTTAATAATTTTTCAATAGTATCATCGTTTCGGGTGTTAAATGATTCATTTTCATTGATATGATTGGTTAAGTAAAACATGATTGTTATGGATAGGATGTATTTGAATAATATATACAATGATATTATGTTATTAAAAAAATTATTTAATCATATAATGAAAATTATTCTTGAATGGTTATGATGGTGAATGAATTCCATCATGTTCGTGGAGACAGTAATCCGTACGTACGCGTGAGTGAAAATGTAATTATATTGAGGGTGAAATAATATATAATTGGATGGTATAAAATATATACAGGATAATTAAAATGTAATATTTATTATTTTCATCAGTTATACTCATTATTATACCTATCCAAATAATGAAGTGTTTGAATAACAAACTACACCACGACGTGGAGACGGTAAGTTGTACGTTCGCATATATGGTGACAAGTCATTCATAGGATGGATTGAATAATAAATATAGTTATAACATATTTATAATAACATGAAATTATAAATAAGGTGCTGGATTTATTATTTTGGTATGGAAACAACAAAGAATGAGGAAGTGGAATAATAAAATAACATTGAAAACGGTGGTGAAATTATTACCTCTTCTTGGGGTGTTTCCTGTTGAGTTGATCAAAAGGGATCTATAGGTTTAATTTATGATAAAAATAAGGCCTCTAGGTTTAAGTTAGGGAAGTAGTGAAGATATTTATATAGGTTTTTCTGAAATAAATGGACTTGGAGGTGCGATTTTTAGAGAAAGGGAAGTACCATTTTATAAGAGAGGTGATGGTCATTTTAAGAAAAACGTGAAATATTATTTTATTATACCACCATATTCGATTTATAATGTCTCAAAAATTATTTATTTATATGATAAAGGGGAATAGGACAGAAAACTCTCAACCAAAATTTTATAGATTGGTTTAAGTCACCATATTTATCATATCTTTTAGATTTAACTCTTAGTTAAATAGTTTATCTATTACAGGGTATTCTTGTATTATTATAATAAATGGTTAGTAAACATACTATACAAATACGAGAATACCCCGAGTAGTTCATTTTTGATATATATAACCTTATGTAGGTTCTTTGAATGATCCTTATATTTCTATTAATATTATATGAATTAAAAACACAATATTTGTTTAAAAAACTCATTTATGTCAACTTTGAGACTATTTGGTGTTTTGTTATGGTGAAAGTCATAAAAAATTTATCACATCAAAAAAATTTATTTAATCATCCCTAAAATGTCATATTAACCTATAAAATTAGTTTAAATCATCATAAGTCTTTATTTACATAAATTTGGATATTTATAATATCATTTATTTTAATTGATCAATATTAATGTAATTTATGCATCTTCAATGTGTCATAAATAATTTTAATTATTTAATATATAAAAATAAAAAATTAAATTAAATTATGTATGAAATATGTTTAGATTTGTAATTAAAATTTGTCTTCCATTTTATCTTATGTATTTCCCTATATTATAATTTTTTTAGTTATTAAACATTTTATTTAACACTTTTAACTCTTCGCTAAATAAAATAGTATTAAAAATCCTAATTTAATCCAAGTAGACCAAAAATATAAATTTTTTTTACTAAGGATTATTTTGGTATGAAAATGTTATCTAATAGAACTAGGATGTATTTTAGGGTAATTAAAATATCTATTTTACCTTTAATTATCCTATTTACTTGTCACCGTGGTAAATAAATGTCAAAAGTTACTATTCACAAAAAAAATATTTTCATCTTTTTGAACCACATTTTACTTTTCTCTTTTTATCTATTTCTCTTGTATTTTTTAAATTCAACACACAGAAGAGTTAAAATTACGTTTTATGCAAATTTACAAATGCGCCTAGAAGGTGGGTAATGATGGTAAAAACTTCAGTAAAATTATATGTATATAATATTATTATAAATTTATTCCAATAAATTACATTGAAAATATATTGGTATTATGTATCTATTTTTACCTAAAATGAATTTTAATAAAATAACTAATTATTTAAATATTAAGTTGGTTTTGAATAATAACATAGTGTTTTCACTATTAATCAAAAATTGAAAGTTTTCATAAAAATATCAAAAATTCAGCCTAAGATAATTTTGATATTCAGAATCCAAAAATGAAGTCCATTTTGAAAATTATAATTAATAAAATTTAATAAATTGGGTATTACTATTCAGAGCGCCTAGTTTGATTGGTGCAAGAGTTTTTGAACTCGAAGTTACATATATCACAAGTTATTATATTATTCAAAAAGAAACGCATCGTGGAATCTTTGTGTGTTACATTCTTCCCTCATTAAAATAATTTCTTCCTTGAAATTTATAGAATACTACTGCATAAATATATTAGGGTGGTTCTTCATCATAAGTTACTCAGGTTCGCACATTGCCTCTTCCATCTTATGATTTCTCCATAGAATATTCACCATATGAGTCGTTTGGTTTCTCAACACGTGTTCTCTAATATCAAGAATTGTGGTAGGCCCTTCGCAATAAGACAGGTCGGGTTCCAAATCTATTTCATCATAGGTGAGTACATGTGTTGGGTCAGGCATGTATTTTCTCAACAGTGATGTGGAAGACATAATGAACTTTTGAGAGACATGGAAGCATTGCCAAACGATAAGCTACAACTCAATTCGTTCAACAATTTTGAATGGCCGATGTACCTCGGAAATAATTTACCCTTCTAAGTGAAACTTTTAACACCCTTCCGTGTAGATACCTTCATGAAAACAGGATGTCCTACTTGAAATTCCAAATCATTCCTTCGTTTATCCTCAAAGCTCCTTTTCATACTTTGATCTGCTTTGATGGGGGTTTGGATATCCATCACCTTTTCCATTGTTTCGTCAACATGTTCTAGGGCAATGAGTTTTCATTCACCAACATCATCCAAACAAGTTTGTTTGCGACATCTATTACGATATAATGCTTAATATGGTGTCATATGAGTAATTTAATCGAATCTATTATTATAAAAAATTTATACCATAGGTAAATATAGATTCCACATACCTTTAAAGTCATGTGAGAATGATCTCAACTTGTCGTGTCAGGTCTGAATTGTTTGTTTTTATTTATATCATTTTGAGGGTGGTAGGCAGTGCTCAAATGAAGTTCGGTATCTAGCGATTTCTAAATACATTTCCAAAATTTTGATGTAAAACGGGGATCACAATTTGAATCAATCAGTAGGAGTACTCCATGATGTATTACAACTTCATTAATATATAGTCTTTCTAAATGATCAAGTGGTAAATCTTATCTTATATAATGAAAATGTGCTCACTTGATAAGACGTCAAAAATGAGCCATATTTCATCATTCCTTCTAGGATTATTTTCTAGCCCCATGGCAAATTCCATAGTAATATCATCACATTTACACTCAGGTATGAGAAGAGGTTGCACAACTCTTCTAGGATGTTGTCTTATAGCCTTCACATGTTGAAAAACCATACATATTAACACATAATCAGCAATATCCCTCTTCATGGTGTCCCTCCAAAAATGTTCCCTCAAATCTGAGTACATATTAGTTTTAGTAGGGAGTATAGAGAAATTGGATCTATGAGCATCATCCAACAAATGTTTTTTTAGATCAGGTATGTTAGGTACAAAAATTCACCTCCCAAATTTCAAAATTCCATCTTCATATACGATGTAAATAAATCTCCTTTCATTCACAACTTTATTTTTATTTTAAAACTCATCATCATCAGCCTCAGAACTTTTAATATTTTCTAGTAAAGATGGATTAGTAACCATTTGAAAACATATTGATGTTTGACCTTCCTTTATTATTCCCATATACTTTTTTAGAAGATAAATGTACATATGATCCCTTTAAACTCTCATCTTGTTCCGTACTCCATGATCATATCTGCAATAATCATCTTCCACCATATTTTCCATCCCCAAGTGGTAGTGTATAGTGAAATTGTTGGTTGGATTAGATTAATCATGAGGGGAGGGGTGAATTGAGTAACTATAAACATTTCTATAAAATTATTTTCTAAAAATGTTTTCTCAAATATTAAATATAGCCTAGTTAAGCAAGGTTATACTGTTGTATGATTTTGACTATTTAAATAAAATTCTAAGATTATTGATTAATTTTATGTAATCTTAAATTGTGTTATTAATATTACTTTTGAAGTTATTATAATAATAAAAGCCAATTATAACATTTTTCCTAGAATAATTGTCAATGTGAAATAAGTGATTTATTTATTATATAATAAAGAAATAAAACAGAGAAAACTAAATTATGTAGCATAGCGTATATGAAACAAGTGGTTCACTCTCAAGAAAAGACCTAATACACTCTACTAGGTGATCACCTACATCCAAGTAGTTTATGTAAATTAACATTGATTCACACCCTGGATTGGGGTTAACAATAGAACACTAGACTGTCTAGGCCACATAGGGACCTCTTCCATAGTTTTTTGTGGGTACAAATATCTAGGCCACACAAGGACCTCTTCCACACATTTCCATGGGTATAAATAATGTAAATTAATGTTGGAGTATGGTTATCTTTTATCCTTCAGTTTAATGTATGAGACAGAGTGTGTTGTTCTCAAGGTACACACTCTTCTCAAAAGGTAATTAACTAATACACAATAGAGAAGAAATATGGAGATGGGATTAGAAATTCACTGAGTGATAGTCTTTTCTTCTCTATACATCTTGAGATTAAGCATATGGAAATCTCGAGTCCTATTTAGTAAAATAGTGTGTAGCAATTAAGCTTGTCTTCCTCAAGAGGTTCAACAATGTGAAGATTTTCTTTGGATTCCAGTGTACTTCATATGTTCTTCAGCAGAGTTGGGTGTTATGCATGTGATAATCGTTCCTTTAGAAATTCTCTCAATGTTCTTCGTTGTCATGCTCACAGCTTGTTTTTTATTCAGTATTGAGTGCACCTTGATTCATGGCCAAACATCACTTTTATCTTTGAAATTCATGTGTTTGAGCCGACAGGTTGAATGGATGCCACACCGCATACCTTGTAATGTCAGATGATATGTCTACAAAGAAACATTAAATATGTTTGTGCATTAAAATCTTCAAATATGACCGTTAGAAATTAAATAGAAAAAAGAATAAAATATTTTATGAAATGGTTTCACAGTAAGTCATGTAAATGATATCATCTTCACACAGTGTCTAGATTGATCATGGAATCTTGTGGTCACGATGTCTCTCACTCATGGTGTTTCGCGGTCACAATGTATTGTTCATGGTGTCGTGTTCACTATGTTTTCATCACGGTGTCTGATTGTTCACAGTGTCTTGTTCTTCATGGTGTCTTAATCTTCATGGAGACTTGTTCTTCATGGTGTCTTGTTCTTCACGGTGTCTTGCTCCTCACAGTCTATCACTTCATGTTGTCTTCTTAATAGTGTCTTGTTTACTTTTCCAGAAAGATATAACCAGTTGCAGACTTATGGTGTCTCAGGCATATCAAACTAACTGTATACAAAGATATGCAATGATGATCACTACATTAATTAGACTTATGCATTTTGTCAAAAAGGTATGATAAAAGTAAATCAAGGATGGTATAAATTAATTAAACTAAATATAGTGCAATTAATGGTTCTTTATAAATCATGAAAATATATAAACAATAATACACATGAATACACATTATTGTCATATAATTTACTAGAGTTAACTTGGTTGAATGGGATTTGTGATCATTAAAACCTGATTAGTTCACAATGAGTCCAATAATATCCCCCTTTTTGATGATCACTAACCTGTAATATTGTTGATTTCGGTCAATGATTAAAATTTATATTCCTAATAACTACTTTATATGTGTCGAGCATGGTCGAACCCACAAGGAAGGCTATTTTGGCCACTAATATTCTGAGGACTTGATAAGCTCCAATGTTGTCAGTAATGGAGTGATGTTTTTTATTTTCACTTTTTTTATTTTTTTTATATATTTTTTTAATAAGAAATGGAGTGACAGAACATTGAAAACAAGTTTAAAAACTATTTTGAATCTAAAGACGATTGTAATACAATGAATAGCAGGGGTTTAGAACACTGATAAAATGAACAATCTATTTAATTGTTCGGGGATTAATATCCATTCTACGGATTTTGAAGGTGTTTCAATTAACATATATGTTCTTGAAAAATACAACTGTAATGAGTATGACTCACTCCATTACATGTAGTTAAGTCACAATAGCCAAACAATTTAAATAAAATTAGAGGCTCACTATTGGGCTAAAAGAAAAGTGTCACCGTCACGTGAATAAGAAAGAGAAGTCACCGTTAGAAGTGTAATATAAGAAAATCATCATTAGAAAAAAAAGGTCATCGGTAGGAAGAAAAATAAAGGGATCACCATTAGTGGTAAAAAATAAATTAAATGAGGGTTGGCGACAAAAAAATGAGGTTCAAGGTCACAGCTAGTGAATAATCTTATGGAAGAAGTGCAATGCAAGGTCACTGATAACATAAAATAAAAAAAGTCAACAAGTCAAATGAGAAGTTGTGGGTTACTGTTAGAGAATATGGTTAGCGATAGAATGGGTAATAGTGGGACGGGGGTGTCACTGTAAGGGATATTTATTAAGTCTAGTGGTATAAAAAACGAAACCTCACAGTTACAAAAAAAGAAAAATGAGCAGCTGCACATGGGTCACCGATTGAAAAAATTAAAGGGTAACTGATAAAACAGTAAAAAGAGCTACCAATATGGAAAATAGTTCACCATTAAATAAATAAAAACAAAATAAATTGTTAGTTTAAATGAAAAAAAAAGATCACTGATAGAAATAAAATAAATAGTGCACTGATGCATAATAAAAATTAAGGTTACTGGTAGACTGAAATTAAAAAGTCATTCGTAGCTTAATAGAAAATCAAAATCACGGTTATGAAAGAATGAAAATCTCACCATTATAGAATAAACTAAGGATATCGGTACAACATAAAGTTACTGATATACTTAAATGACAGTGACATGTATGTTGAAAATCATGAAATGTTCACCGATAAGAAACAATAAGTAACCATTAAAATAAACACAAAAATTAAACACAAAATTAAAACATAAGTAAACTAATTTAAAAATGTAAAATAATTATTTAAAATAATAATAAACACCATTAATTAACACATGATTTTTATTAAACGTTAAAAAAATTTATTTAGAATAAAAAGTATAAATTGATAACCATTAAATTAATAAAAATGATAGCTGTTAAACTAAATTAATAAAAGTCCTAAATTAAAATAACTTTTTAATTTTATTACAGAGTAGCATAAAATAATAAATAATAGCAATGGTGACCCATATATTTCACCGTTAGATCTTTTCTACCTCACTAGTAGACAAAAATCAATATTAAGTGACTTAATAATTTATCTTCATATATAAGATTAAATATTTATTGTTATATAACACTACATTAATTAATTAAACCATTAATTGATCACATAAAATAAAATGCGAACTGTTATCATTAATTGAAACCAGAAATTATTTACTTAAATTATTAGCAGGATGGCTAAACCTATAAAATAACACTGTTAACCTATTCTGATGAAACTATATTTAATGATAAATTATTAAAATAAAGACTAAATTAATAAGAGAGAAATAGGTTGATTAACTAATTGTTTAAAATAGATATTAAATTATTAAAAAGTCAAGAATATTTGAGTTAACCAAACTAAATAAGACATAATTAATGTAGATTAGTTTATTAAGATAAAATTGTATTTTTAATGACTAAAATAGATAATTAAATATAAAAAAAGATTAATTAACAAAGTTAACTATAAAATTAAAAAATTCCAATTATTTAGTATAAAGTGATTTAATATTTAATTAAATCATTAAAAATTAAGTAAAAAGATGTGGCAAAACTATGTAAAAATAGAGCCACATAAATGTCCGCCACACTTAATCATTATTTTCCCTCAAACAATCCAAGGTATTATTTTATTTGAAAATGATAAAGTGTATTTATTATTTAGATCACACTGTAATATGTCCAAAACTCAAAAAATTGGACAAAACATAATAGCAGGCTTTAAGAGAATGAATTACTCATATGAATCATGACTAAAACAAATACTCATGGGTAATTAAGACAACTACGAGTCATCAAGAAATGAAGATGACATGCCTCATATGTGATGCAACTTAGTGACTCATTTCAATCCGATCACAAGTAAAATATTCAAGAGTTACATGAGGTAATATATCAATGGAATTAAGAACATGACCATGGAACATTGTTCTTTGACTAAATCCAAGTATCCAAAAATAATTAATTATATTTTTTTGAATCACCTTAATAATATTATCTAAATGACTCCCATATAAACCAATTTAACCCTTCTTCATTTGGTGTTCAACATTCCTCTCACCCTAATGAGCTCATTATCGACCCTATACACATTATTTATCTTTCCCAAGCCATTAATCAATTTGCTAAGCACTGTGCAATGCACTTATTCTAGGTGAACATAGGGCATAATGTAAACCGAAACGCACCAAACATCTAGGGTCTCAGAGACTCACTGTGGGAACACAAATTCCCTCATTAATCCAGTTTCAAATGATTTATAAAGAATCCATTTACATTATCTTATTAAAGAAATTACTTTTAGTAATTAAAAGATGATGGAGGACCCCAGAATCAGAATCGAACTTCTAGTTCAAAATGTATGAACATAATTCCACTAAAAACTTACCTAAAAGAATTTTAGAAATAGTTATTACACCATATTTACATGAAACCACTACGTATAATCACTCATAAATCATCCAACCTCAACAATTATAGGCTCTAAACAGTTCTTAACTACTATAAATAAACATATCCTAAGGCAAGACCTAATTGAGTACAATTTAAAGCCAAAAATTATGCCGAAATTATGAAAAAATTTATCCATTTTATAACATAAATTTTGAAATTGTAGTGTTAATAGATGTGATTTCAATTACGAAAATTTTAGAATAGTCATGAATTGACTCCCTACCCCACACTTAAAATCCATCTCTATCCCCAAAGTTGACTTATAAATATGGAGAAGAAAAATTGGACAATTATGGTTCAAAACAATTTAAAATTAAGTAGATAGATGACATGTTTAAAGGATCACATTGAAGTTAAAAATTATTGCTAGACACAATGAATAAATAATCACTAGGATCATATCCAGACTTACACCTTAATGTTACATGGATTGTCAATATAGCTCACAAGAAGTATATAAAGTGTGGGTGCACAATTAATTTGGTGTTATAATGTTTTGAAAAATTTATTCAATTAGATATTGAATAAAGCAGGCAAGTTCATGTTAAACACCCCAACATAAATTAGATTTAAAATACAAGTAGCATGTACTCCCCCACACATTGTTTCAAGAAGTGAAATGATTTTAATAACAATTCCATTCAGTTTCTAGTATTGAAGTACATGCAAATTTTTAATTCAACTAAATGACAAGAAGAAAATGTTTTTTATATATGCAAAATATGCAGTAGATTTTCAGAAAAAATGTAGCAGAATTTTCAATTCACATGTAGCAGAATTTCTTAGACAAGCATCATTTTTATTAAAAACATGGGGGAAATTAAATGTATAAAGTTGAAGTACATCCCTAACTAGGATATTGTCCACAAATGATCAAGGGAATTCCACTTCTTTATTGACACTAGAAGAAGAATCCTAAAAAAACACAGAGCATGTAACCCAGGAACAAAGAACAAGCAGTAACAATTATTTCAACAAAAACAGAGCACAAAAGAAGCACATTATTCAACATTAAAAAGAATCAACATAAAGACAAAAAGATCCATGGTTTTCCTCCAATGTAGCACTAGATTTAAAGTTCCCAGCTAGACATTATTCAAGAACAGTTTTCAAGCACAGTGAACACAGTGAAGCCCTTCGGTTGTCCCTCAAAATAATGTTTTACTCTTTTCCCATTAACTAACATGGGATTATTCTATTCTCCTAAAATATCTCTAAGCACCATTCATCAGCAGTCTCACAATAGTAAATTGTCCAGACCACATAGACTTTAGCTTTCCAGGGAAGAGTTTGAATCTAGAATTAAAAAGAAGGACCTTCTATCCAGGTTTGAACTCTTTTTTTTTGGATGATATAATCATTAATGATTCTAGTACATTCTTTAAAAATCCTTGATTTATTATATCTTTATCTCCTAATCTCATCATGTTCACTTAGATCATGTAATATCCTCTCACCAGCACTCATAAATTCAATGTTTAGAGCCTTAAATTCACTATATTACTTATGATGCAAATCCACAAGTAAATGAAAGCATTTCCCAAACAATAGCCTATAAAGAGACATACCTATTGGGGTCTTAAAAGCAGTTCTATATCCCATAAAACTTAATCTAATTTAAGTCACCAGTACTTCATAGAGTGTGACACTGTTTTCTCAAGAATTTGTTTCAGTTCCCTATTTGAAATTCCTACCTGTCCATTGGACTGTTAATATTTTTAGTTTATTATTTTCATTTTGTGTTTGTTTTTCATAAAATAAACAATATTGCGTGTTTTCAAATTTTTGTGTTTATTTTTCAATTTTTGGTGTGTTTCTGAAAATTTTGAGCTGAAATGATTATCAATACCATGAAACTCATTACAATGAGTGAACCAATCTATTTCTTGAATCTTATCTTAAATGAATGCTGAAATTACTTTTGTTTCAAGTTCAAATCTTTTGGAATTTCATAAAAAATACACTGATTTTTGAAACTCATGCCATATTTCGCTATCTATATCTTTGAAATCACTTTCCCGTGAGGCTTCTCAACAAATGTTTTCATATTATTTTCATTCACCTCATTTCTTGAGAGAACGAGACCATGCTTGCTTTGACCAGAATTTGATTTATTCATTTCAAAACTTGAGGGTTTGGGGTACGTGTGTTTTAAATGATTGAGGCATTTATTTGGTTTGAAGCCCCCTTTTCAAAATAATCCTTTTCATTATGGCGCACCTTTACATTTATCCTTCATTGTATCCCCTAGTATCCATGAATTTCCTGTTAGGTTAGCCACATTATAAGCTAATTTTCCCTGTCCCACCTACTCTTGAAGTGAAATTGCCTGATATAGTTAACTTAATTGTGGGGGAAGATGTCTTGTGGGGTACTGCCTCATTTTGTGATAATTTGGGTGGAAGATAAATTGTGGAAGGGATGCGTGTGATGCTGAAAAATTATTCTTTTGAAATATGTGCCTTTTCTGGATCATTCATGATAAGAGAAGTCGTGCCTTTCTGGAGCTTCCAATGTACAATGAAAGTTGTGCCTATTTGGAGATTTAAAAAAATCATGTTTGAAAAGATTGAAATTTTTTCTGCTGAGCTGATTGAATGATGATGTATCCTATTTTCAACAAAGGTGATGTGAAGGAGACCATATTTGAGTGAAAATTAGAATCTTGCAATTTCGCTTTAATAAGAGCCAAGAATTCCTTTTTTAGACTCAGAACTTTTAACCATCTAAATCCTACCAACTGGAAGCCACAGAACAACCCTGAAAAGTCCTCATGAGAAACACATGTCCTTGACTCCTATCAGGTGGATAATTAGGAATTTATCAAGCATGTGCTGACTCTTGTGTGAGTTTGGATGAGAAAAGCCTTGTTCAGCATTTACATTTGTGAGATGAGAGAAAATTAATTTGAGGTAAGTGTTTTTTGTGCATGGGATGTGAAATAAAGTAGAAATATATTAAAATATAAAATTGAGAACATGAAATTGTTGTTTTTGATGAGGCATGATATCTTTTTTATTACATAGAATTGATTTGATACATCTCATTGATAGGTGTTTCGGATTGGATTTGATTTGATTTTTACTTGTCCAGGAGTCCAAGTGCTATGTGTGGGGGAATTGATAGAGAAAATATTTCCAATTATTTTATATTGAATATCATTTTTTTAACATCTAAAAGTGTTCCTCTAATATGAATTGTTTCATTTTTTTGATAATGGTGTTATTTTGAGCTGAATAGAAAAAATTGGCCATTTTGGATTTTTAATAGTTTTAAATTATTTCTGTAGTTTGGCCATAACATTATATACACTAATCCAAATTTCAAAATTCTTTATTTTATAGATTCTACACATCCAGGGTTTTATTTACTATTTTTGGACTAAAAGTCGAATCGGCCATATGGAAGCTCAAAATAAGCTCAGAAGTTGGAGAAAGAAAACTATTTTCAGTTCTGCCTAGTTTTGGTGTGGGCTCCACAACTCATCCATGGTGGGCCCACATGTTGTGACATTAGGTGGGTGGATGCCAAAGTGTTTTGGAGCATCATTTATGAAGGAATAACCGAGTTTATTGGCCGTTTTGGGGTAATTAAATCACCCTAATCAGGATGATTTCGTTTTGGAGAGTCTGACTGGACAGAATAAAGTCTCATAGTAAAACGGCCATAACCCTTGGAATACAAGTCAATATCCGCTGAGCTTTTGAGGTCACACAGAAAAGGGAATAATTAACAACATTCAAGAAGGGCTCAACGTGTTAAGATGTCATTTAATTGGACTACAACCCGTCATCATCTGGGGGACAAATTCTGGCTATAAAAGGAGGAGAGCTCCACCCTCTCAAATCATCCCATTCTCCATCCCATTCCTTCCAGGACACCAAGAAAATGATCTTTTCGTCTTTCTCGTTTATTTCTTTTCATTTTCATGGTTTAATGCCTTCTTCTTCCCCAATCATCTCTCTTACCCCATCCATGGAGGGTTAGTTTCATTTGAATGATCGGAAAGATGGGAGGCTGGACCTATGCGTTGTGTTTGAGTTTTTGTGCTTGAAATGAATAAATTTTCTTCTTCTTTCTTATAATGGTTTCAATTATTAATTCAGTATTAAATTCAGAATGTCGTAGTGTTATGTTTTTGATTCTGAAATTAAAAATTTCTTTGGACAATGATCACATCTCCCTCCACCCAATTCTAATCTGTATACATTGGAACAATATTAGTGTTGGGTGGTGATTTCTTGACTATTGTCAAGCACATGTGTAGGATTGTATGTAGAAATATTGTTTTATTAGGGGACAACAATACCAGGTCTGGGATTTCTCTAATTAATCAAGAGACCTTCTACAACCCTAAGCATATTGGAAGGAGGATAGACCAACCTACGGTTTTAGAAAGGAAATTTCTCATCACATTTATCTGACTAAGGGAGAGAGAGGACTCAGTAAATGAATCGTTCTCTTACCAGTTTAAGGAAGAAGAAGAGATAAAATTTGGAAACCATGATGGCACAACACTACGTCTAGCCGAACACTATCCGATCATCGTTTTTACCATTTGTTAAAACCAATTTTTTTAATAAAACCAATAAAAAAAGACAACCTTGTTTCGTGTGCACTCCTCTTTGGGAGACATCCTAGGATCAACTACTAGCATAATACACCACATGAAACTTTCTATCCTTCCTTGGTCTGAGACAACACCAACAACCACGTCAGTAGAATCATACATATGCTCAAAAGTTAGTTTCCAGTCAGGTGCAGTGATGATAGGTTATGTTGTGGGTTTCTATTTAGGCAGATTAAATGATTCCAAACAGCATTAATCAATATTAAAAGGTGAATCCTTGACAAGAAAACAACACAAGGGATTAGTAATTTTAAAAAAGTATTTAATAAATCTCTGGTAGAAACCACCAGGCCCCGGAATACATCTAACACCTTTGAAATTGATAGGAGGTGGAAGTTTCTCGATAACATCAATCTTAGTATTATAAACTTCTAAACCTTTTTTGGAAACCTTATGACCAAGCACAATACCTTATATAACCATGAATTTACATTTCTCCCAATTAAGATCAAGGTTAGTGTCAATGCATCTCTCCAACACTATCTCAAGAGTTCCTAAACATGTTTCAAAAGTACTCCCTATAATGGAAAAGTATTCCATGAAAACATCTGCAATTCTATCAATCATTTCGAAAAAGAAAGCCATCACACACCTTTTGAAGGTGGATGGCGCTCCACACAACTCAAAGGGAAACCTCATGTAGGCAAATGTTCCAAAGGGGAAAGCGAAGGTGGTATTTTCCTGATCCTCTAGATCAACAGGAATATGGTTGTACCTAGAATACCAATCCAGAAAAAAGAAAAATTCAATTCCAGCAAGCCTCTAAAGAATTTGGTCCAAAAGGGCATTGGAAAATTGTCCTTCTTAGTGGATGCATTAAGCTTCCTATAATCTTTATAGACTCTCCATTTTGTTGCTTTACTAATATGGACTTCATAATTCTTTTCATTTTTAACTACAGTGAAACTTCCCTTCGCGGGGACAACCTAGACAGGGATGACCCATGAAGTATCAGAAATGGTATAAATCATTCTAGTGTCCATAAATTTGACCACCTCCTCTCTCACATCTTCATTGATATTAGGATTTAATCTTCTTTGACATTCTACCCTTGGATTATGATCAGGATACATAGGGATCTTGTGAATACAAAATGAGGGACTAATACTCTTGACATCAGTTATTATCTAGCCTATAGAATATTTAAACTTTTTCAACACATTAAAAAATATTTTCTCTTGGTTTTAATTCAGGTCACCAGAAATTATTACAGGAAAAGTGTCGTTCTCATCCAAAATTGAATATTTAAGATGAGCATGGATGGGCATTAGCTCAATATCAGGTGGTTCTACACTCGAAGGATGAATCATAAGCCAGGGAGGTCCAAAATGATCAACATATTTCTTGTAAGGAGTATTTAAAGATGAAATATTTTCAGTTTTGTGCTCATAAACAGAAGTAACAGTGTTACTATCCATCGTAGGCAGTACACTGTCCAGATTTTCTATATCAAAATTCAGTAGGTTAGTCAAAGAAGAATCATCTTATTGTCTTATAAGATCTCCCTAAATATCACCAAAGTACTCAGCAATATTTTTGATAACAGAAACACCCTCAAATTCACTCAAAAATCTCATAAGTTCAAAAAAGGAGGACCCTTCTATAGCAAAAACTGGATAGTTGTCCAGTTCTGGAAAATTTTCCAGATTTGGAGTTTGAGCGGAATTTTTAATTTCTAAAATAGATTCAACAGGATTTCTAGCTTCAAAAATGCTTTCTTCAGTATAGAATTGGTTTTAATATTTTTCAATTTGTTCAAATAGATTTTTATTAGAACATCTAGCATCACGGGATATTTTTTTGAGCAGTTTTCAGAATAAATCGGTCCATTATTATTTTTAAAAACATTGAACTCTTCTTCTTGTTCACCAATTTTGAATATCATCAGACCCTTTGATACATCAATAATAGCACCACATGTGTCCAGAAAGGGCATACCCATGCTTATGGGCGCCTCTTAATCACATTCCATATCCATAACATGAAATTCAGCATGTAAAAATGGCTTTCCTACCCCAACTAGAAAATAATCTACCCTACCCACATGATTAGTGATGGATCTATCAGCTAATTGTAGAATGAATATGGTGGGTTGAAGGTCACACTACCTCAACTGTTGAAATAATGAGTATGAGAGAAGATTACTACTAGGACCTAAATCAAACAAATAGTTTAGTTGATCAATGTTTCCTAATGTTCAAGGTATGAAAAAAAAACCAGGGTATTTCTGGTTAGGAGGGATTTTATTGTGATGTAAAGCACTGCACTCTTCAGTGATGTTGTAAAAAGAAAATTCTTCTTGAGTTTATTTTGTTTGAAAAAATTTTCTTTAGAGATTTTCAAAAAGAGGGGATTTGGATTAAAGCTTGAATAAAAGGAATGTTCACTTGAATATGAGACAGATGACCAAGGAACTGATGAAGTTATTCATTGGTATAGCTTTGAGGTTTCAGCTTCTCTAGGAATGGGATGGGTGGGGCATAATTTTTCAGAATAGTACACATATCCCTCACATCTTCCTCAACTTTTTCATTTTCATTATTCATTTAATTTTTAGAAGAAGTTTCAGCTTGTGTTTCTGGAGACAAGTTATGATTTTATCATTTTCATTAAATTTCTGTGAATTTCTAGCATGTGTGCAAAGCAGGTTTTTATTATCAGATTGAAGCAGTTTATCATTTTGGGATTTTCTTCATTTTTTTAACAACAGTCGGTGTATTCAGCCAACTCCTAGATACAACAGCCATGATATTCTCCAAAGGGTTAAGTTTAGTTGTACTATTCAACATACTTATATCCCTATAAGTCAAATCTCTAGCTTATTGGCCTATCTATCTTTCCATATTCTGAATTCTCACATCATTTGGAATTTTGTCTAACTCATATAGATTTTGATAATTAGGGGTAGTGGGTTGCTTAATAATTCCTTGATCCTTCCTTGACAGATTTGGATGGTTCTTATATCCTTGATTGTAATTGTTTGAGAATGGATCTTAATTTTTAGGAATCCTATGACCATAATTAACAATGTTTAAGGATTTAGGTTGTTGGGAAGTTAAATCAATATTAGGACAGAAATTATCAGAGTTCCCAAACCTACCACATTGAATGCACTATTTTCTTAGTGACTGGTACCAATTCGGATTTAAATTTTTATTTACAGTTTGTTTTGAATTCTGGTTCATTAATATTTGTAGTTGGTTGGTGATTTAGGTTATTTGAGCATGAATTTCATTCATTTAACCAATGTTAGCACTCATATTCACACTATTTCTTCTTGAATTTTAGGTTGAGAATTAAGGGCTAGATTGTAAAAAAAATTCCTCAACTCATCATTTGTTTTATCATTGTTAGTACCCCCAGAATCTTGATCCACTAAATCCTGACCAGAGGAGGGAAACCATCATAGAAGGTATCCTTGAAGTGATGAGATTGGAGTTTATGATGAGGACACTTCCTAAGAAGGTCCTTAAATCAATCCCAGAAATCATAAAATTCTTCTCCATCCTCATGGTAAAAACTATTGATCTTAGTTCTTGGTTCACCTTTTAGTATTTGAGGATAAAATTTCATAATAAATGAGTTATACACTTCATACCAATTTTCAAAAATGTTATTATCCAAACATAAAATCCAAATCCATGGCATTCCATTTAAGGAAAAAGGGAAAAGATATCATCCTTATCTAATTTTATGTTAGTCCTAATAAAGGATACTGTTGCACAATGTTGTAGAAATCTATAATGATGGCTAACGATTCATCATTAGAGATCCCATTGAATGCAGGAAGTAGTGAAATGATAGATTGTTTCAACTCTTAATTTATGGCCCTAGTACTTAATCTGATTGATTATGGGTTTCTTGAAACATGTGGGCGTTGGAACTCCCTCATCCTAGGCCTTTCATGTTCATCTATGAGTTCTAGATGGTTATTTTGAGAGTTATTGTGATCATGAACTCTATTATCTAAGTTTTCCATTTCAATTTTCTTCTACTTTTGTAGATCAATTATATGTTTATCAATTTCAAGTTTATGTGGCTCTAATCTAATATAAGAGTGTCTTGTGCTCCTGAAAACAACAGTAGACAGTATCAGCAGTAAAAATTCAGAATGATAAGTAACAGTTTTTTTTACAGTTTTCAAAATTGTCAAGTTTTTTATAGATATTTATATATGTGTTTAGTTATTTTTTTGAGAAATGGCTTCTGCCTTCCCTGGAAATGGTGCCAAAACATGAAATGCACCATTGTTGAAGTCAGTAAATGTTTAAAATTTATATTCCTACTAACTACTATATATGTGGAAAGGAGGGTCGAACCCACAGGGAAGGATAATTTGGCCACTAATCTTCTAAAAACTTGATAATCTCCACTATTGTCAGAAATTGTGTGATTTTTCTTCTTTTTTCTTTTTTCAATTTCTTTATATATTTTCTTAATAAGCAATAGAGTGACAGAACATTGAAAACAAGTTCAAAATCTATTTCGAAAATAATGAATATTGTAAAATAAAGAATAACAGAGGTTTAGAACTCTGATAAAATGAAAAATATATTTAAATGTTCGGGGATCAATATCCATTCTACAGATTTTGAAGGTGTTTAAATTCACTTATATGATGTTGAAAAATACAACTATAAAGTGTATGACTCACCTCCCTCACCAGGAGTTAAGTCACACTAGCCAACCAATTTAAATAAATTTAAAGGCTCACCATTGGGCTAAAAGAAAAGGATCACCGTTACATGAATAATAAAGAGAATTCACCATTAGAAGTAGAATATAAGATACTCACCATTAGAAAAAAAGGTCACTGATAGGGAAAAAGTAAAGGAATCACCATTAGCGGTAAAAATTAATGAAAATGAGGACTGGCGACACAAAAGTGAGGAGCAGGGTCCCTGATAGTGAAAAATCAAAGGGAAGCAGTGCAACGCAAGGTCACTGATAGAAATAAAATAAAAAGTGATCTAATGCATAATAAAAATTAAGGTTATCGTTGTAATGAAATTAAAAGGTCACTTTTAGCTTAATATAAAATCTAAGTCACCCTTAGTAAAGAAAATAAAGCTCACCATTATATAATAAACTAAGGATATCGATACAACATAAAGTTACCAATATACATAAATGAGAGATACCTGTAAGTTGCCAACGGTGAAATGGTCACCGATAGAAAACTAATAGTGACCTTTAAAATAAACACAAAAATTAACCTTAAAATTAAAACTTATGTAAAATAAATAAAAAAACTTAAAATAATTAATTAAAATAATGGTAAACACTATTAATTAAGATAGGATTTTTATTAAACTTTAAAACATTAAAATTATAATAAAAAGTATAAATTGATAACAACTAAATTAATAAACTTGATAATTGTTAAAATAAATTAATAAAAGACATAAATTAAAATAACTATATAAGTTAATTACAGTGTAGTAGTAAATAAAAAATAATAGAAATGGTGACCCAAATAAGTCACCGTTAGTTCTTATCTACCTCATCGCTCGACAAAAATCAATATTTAGTGACTTAATAATATATCTACATATATATGATTAAATATTTAATGTTATATAACACTATATATATTAATTAAACAATTAATTGATAACATAAAATTAAAAGGGAACCATTATCTTTAATTTAAAACACAAATTATTTACTTAATGGATTAGCCGGATGACTAAAAATCTTAATAAACATTGTTAACTTATTCTGTTGGAAATACATTTTACAATAAAATATTAAAATAAAGACAAACTTAATTACATAGAATTACATTGATTAAATAATTTTTTAAAAAAGATATAAACTTATTAATAAGTCAAGAAGATTTTAATTAACCAGTCTAAATAAGACATAATTAAAGGATATTAGTTTATTAAGATTAAAATTGTTATTTTGATGACTAAAAAAATAATTAATTATAAAATAAGATTAATTAATAAAGTTAACTATAAAATTACAAAAGAACAATTATTTAGTATAAGGTGATTAAATAATTAATTAAATCATTAAATATTAAATAAACAATATGGGTAAAGACAATGTAAAAATAGTGCCACATCATTCACAAATCATATAAAGTTGAAGTGTATATTGGATTCAACTATATAGATAAATGGATAACAGATATAAATCTCTCCCCCTTTTGGTATTAGCCAAATTATGCAATAATAGAAGTCAAAAGTGAAAATTCCATTAATGAAAATAAGATCTTGTACAAATAGAATGGAGAAAAACAAATACAAAATCATTCCTATCAAAAAGGAGTAATCATTGGGCTTTATCAGGGGCTAACCTTCTCTTTTCCTTTAGCACATGTGGCAGATGAGAAATCCATAGGGGAAGAGGTCATGGTAGAAGAAGCGAGTGAGGTGGTTGATCAAGAGAGTAAAGGAAGTCCTTCAAAGACTGATGGATCCAAAGTAGGAGCAGTTGAAGTTATTGAAATTTGATGGTCGAGAATCACAGTCCTGATCTGACATAGGGATTTCCCGACAGACATAGTGGTGGAGGGTAGGGTAGAGGTGAGGTAGGAAGCCCAGGTCATAGAGGTGTAGCCGCTGGAGCTAAAATGGTTGTGCTATGGACATGAAGATATGGCCTCCAAAGTTTGATGAAATATATAATGATCTCTCCACCATACTTCATGGCTTTCTCAAAATCATCTTTGTTCTGCACAAACGTGTCCAACAATCGAGTAAACTCTGTGAGCTTTTGGACATGGGTCTTGAAAGCCTGTTTCATAGGAGAAATCCGCAAATTTTATACAAGATACTTGAAATGAATTGTCATACTGGTATTGGAAAAGATACTATTGAAGTATAAATCCTCTTTATTGGAAATATCTTGATGATCATCATTCATAATTTTTGATTGGATATGGACTAGGTCAAGAACTCTATCACTGATCTAGACAACATTAGATAGAGAAGTCATATTTAAACCACTGAGCACATTCTAAATGTCTTCTTTGACTACAGTTCTGATCAGATCACTATCTAAGGTGGTTTTAGAGGATTGACCAGATGCTTTCGAGGAATTGACAACTGTCGTTTGAGATTTGAGTTGATTTAGCACCTTTTGAAGACACCCAGTATATTCAGTAGTGATTTTGTTATGATTTATAACAAGATCCCTCATCTCCTTCACTATTTTTTTCCTTTTAGCAATCATTTCATCTATGGATGCTAGATAAGTTTGAATATGAGAGACAAAAACATGTGGGATTTGAGTAACAACATGTTCTACAGGAGGAACAACATGATCTGACCTCGAATGTATCTCTCTCAGCATTTCTTCAACCATACATTTTGGGTCTTCAGATCCTTACTGAATAGTATATTATCAACTCTTAATTGCTGAATCTCATGCATAATTTTTGGCTGTATTTTCCAAATATACTTCTCCAGTAATAGTGAGGAATCTCTCTCACATAAAGTTGTCACATTAAGAGGTTGGATATTCATGAGTTTCTCAACTCTAGACAAGAGGGAAGCACCAAATTCCATCAGATCATCCATACTCAGAAAATATGGTGTTTCAGATAACGGTTCATGAATAGGTACTGGTACAGTTTCAGGTTCCT
Source organism: Viscum album (assembly GCA_963277665.1). Classification (NCBI taxonomy): domain Eukaryota; kingdom Viridiplantae; phylum Streptophyta; class Magnoliopsida; order Santalales; family Viscaceae; genus Viscum; species Viscum album. The sequence continues at coordinate 785,087,849 of OY728151.1, forward strand.
TCTCAGTTGCAATATTGGAGACTGATTTCAACTTGAAGATATACGAATGATAAATTATAGTAGTGGAAACCGGTTGCGAGTCATCTACATCATAGAAACTTGGAAACTTATACTCAGTGTCTACAGGACTTGACTTAGTTAGATGTGAAGAATCATTAGACTTTTTTGGGGTTTTCTCCCCCTCAAGTGGTGCCTCATTCTTAGGATTGAGAAGCTTCGGATCTCGGTCTAATTCCACCGACTCAGCTCTATGTTCCTCACTCATTTCCTATTAAGCCAGCTGAAAAGAAAGCTCAATCCGTTCTTAGTGTCTACAGGACTTGACTTCGTTAGATTTAATTTATGGTCGTGAATGGGTATTTGGGGAACAATATAATGACCTATAAAATAGATAAATCTGAAGTATCTTGAATGCAATTCTAATTCCTAAGAATACAAATTTTAATTTTTTAACACTATAAATCAGGATACCATGGATATAAAAACTAATTTCATAAATTCAAATAGATTACCAAAAATAACATCACATTTTCAGTTTGATTCCATAATTATTAAAACTATATACATTCCAGGGATAAAGTGACTAAGTGAATGGATGGTGATTCATGTGTTATCACTTTTAAATCACATCCGTTGAACTTCTATATGGTGAAAATTTCATATTGGGATCATTGTTAGCACAAGGTTTGTAAAATTTGAGGGGATGTGAATGTAGTCATAGGATAATGGCTTCTCTCACATGGATTTCATTCAGAGCGTATGGTGAGTACCAAAAAGGGTTCCATGTGGATGTTTGGTAGTTTGTTATAGTGGATGTTGTACATTACATGGTTCCATTTTTTGATAATTGGGTCATCTCTTCAGTCCATGATTATCCTTCCTAGATAAGGGAGGAAGACTCAATTCCTGATTGGTGGTATCTTTCTCTTATTCTCCTTCTTCTATACCATTTCCATCTATTTTTATACTTGTTCTCTATTCTAAATACATATTGTGTGTTCAACACTTTTCATATATTTGATATTATCTATAACCATTATAGATAAGGGGATAAATCATGAGTTTATATCCATGTAGTTAACTCCAATTCATCAGGGATATCCAAACATCATGTGATTCATTAACCTCTTCTTTTCTCTTTGATGATATTTACAATATAAAAACAGAAGGGAGAAAACCACCAACCAAGGGATGTTTTATTTACTATTTTCCCCATTAAATTTATCACGATTTTTCCAATCTTCCTTGATTCAATGTTTGGGAGAGTATATTTGATTAATGATCTCAATAAGATAACTTCATCTGGGGAGATATTCTTGGATGATGAGGTCTTATTGGGCGATTACATTACTTTTGGAAGAACTCTCATGAAATGAAAGAGGTTCTATGTTTGAGTTTTCATAATTTTGGTTGAGGGAGGTGACTGAATCAAGAGATCATGTATGCATTGAGATAGGTTGTGAAATGATATAATCTATATGGATATCCATGATAGGTAGTTAAAGAGTGGATCGACCTGATTCATGGTCAGTTAATTGCAAAAAAAATCTTTATCTTGTATTTCTTCTCCCTTTCCAATTACTATTCCCTATTTCCATTCTGCCGACTAACTATTTAGTTTTCATAACTATCTCTCATTTTTTTGGATTTACTTATTTCAAATATATAAAATCAAAATATATATTTTTTGAACATCAGTAGGACATTCGACACAACTTTTTTGATACAACCCCTCAGAAATCTGTTGTGTTATATATATGGAATTATAAATTTATCAATGACTATATTCATGATAATAAATTCAATAATATTATGTCTTCATTTACAAGGAAGAAACATGGGTTATATTGTTTCAATATATTTTCATTAATTATTTTTTTTATTAGATATGGACTCTAAACATTCAATTTCACTGTTACTATTAGTGAATAATTTAATTCATGAACATGATAACTCTAAAGAAAAATTTCAATATTATGTTGAGGAAAAAAATATTGAGAGATTACCAATTATTAAATGTGTTAATTTTTTATTTTTAGGTAATTTGTGGAACAATTTTTTATAATTATTCTTAAAAGATGAATAAAAATGGAATGACTTGGTTTTTTCAAGTATTTTTATTGGATATTGTATGGAATATTTTGGACCCTTGGATCTATGATGGAGTGTGATTCTGAGGCCCAGTGTTCCAATAATATATTTTTGAAATATATTAAATATATAAAATATAACATCCAGGTAGTTTTCTTAATAAATTGGAATAAATCAAAAATGGAGGCGTAGATCAGAAATATGATCACCTTCGAGTTCAACATATAGGTTATACCCTATGTGTGACATAAATATTTTTAGTGTGGGGTGTTTTTGGAATAGTCATTGTCACGAACCGAATCCGGTCGCCTTCAAAATCAGCACCCGACCCGGTCCATTCCAAGACCCGAAGGGCGTTCCCGATCCCCACGGGCTGGCACAAGTGCCCGGGTATCATAAAATGATGTTTGGAAACGATTTACCCAAGTTTATAAACATTAAACAACAAACAAACTCAATAAAACGAATCTGGATTTTTCAACTAAAACCATCTTTTACAAAATTCAGAACTGAATTACACAATTTTAAACACGGTTTGAAGACCATTTCAAAGGTACAAATCATGAAATAACAGCCCAAGAACCTCTACATGGAAAGAGGCACCGCCCTCATGCCATCTCCATGACACTGCATCACGATGGACCTCTAAACACCCGAACCAAAGGCATAAAAGCTATACCCAAACCTGTGACATAAAATAAGCAAGTCTACTTAAACCCAAAGGTGTAAGTAGGGTGTGAGAGAAATCCTAGTAGGATACCAACACTAAGCGATTCCCTGTGATAAACATTCAAAGACGAAAAGCATGCAAGTTTTCAAAAACATGTAATTTCTAGCTACAATTTCTAAAAGATACAACTTAAAAAAAAACAGTTTTCAAGTGGGCTAATTTAAATAATCAAAACATTTAAAATAAATTAAACAGCCAATGATTTTTCCAGCCAAATATATCGTATGCCGATGGTAAATATAAAAGATCTAATTAGCAAAACCAATAGGAAATAACCCCTAGGCACTAGCTAGCTGTGGGTCCCAAGTACCTCGTTTCTCGGTGAGAGTAACCACAAATATTATCTGTTCTCGTGCACGAGCCACTAGTAGGGAACATACCCATAACCTAGTGGTCCCCAATCATCATCATCATAGTTTAGTTAGAGTTGTAAGAGTCAATCCTACGAAGTGAAACTGAGGCCAAACCTCACAGATTCACTAGAATACTAGTACACGTCCACCCACCTAGATACCCGGGTTTTCCCTTTGTGCTCAAAAAAGTTCAACAATCCAAGGAATATACTTTTCACATGCAAATATCACTTCCACATCACACATTATCCAAACAGACCTATGAACATCACACAAGTCACAAATTTAACTTTTCATTCAAATTCATTTTGAAATCAAACTCACACCAAAATAGCCAACAACAATTTTTCATAACTTTCACAATCCAACACATCCTTTAACAATTTTATGAAGTCCCTAAAAATATGATAAACATCACAAAACAGAACTATTCACATTTACAATGGTTCATTTGAATGTATAAACAATCCAAAACAGTTTTCCAATATGGTTTCACCTCTTACATAAATCATTAAACCACTCAAAACATTCATAAAACAATTCTAAATAGTGTACCAATGCTTTTCAAATAAAACCCATTTCAAAACCATATTTCAAGGAAAAAATCACATCAATACAAATTCAAAACAGAACTTGAAGCTCCAAAAATATTTATTAAAAAAAACCCCATGTGTTATACAAACACCTCAAACAACAGTACAAAAGATCCACATGAAACACACACGTTTTCAAGATCACTTTCAAGAAGTACAATAATGTTTTACACCTTAAACCCTTAAAAACCTCTTTATGTCCTAGTGTCACACCAATACCCCACCAAATCAAAATTTTCATCCCGAACAAGATTTATTAAACAAAATTTATATGTTATAAAACAATCCCAAACAATACTCAAAGGGTTGCACCTGAAAACACCAAATTTAAAGATAAAATGAAACTATAAAAACAAATGCTTTACTAAATCCAACATAAAAAGTTCACGCACCACACACAGCATATTAGGAACATGAATAATAAGTAATTCAAGCAAACTAACTCATCAATAAATGTTTACACATGGAATCACCTACCTTTTATGACAAAACCCTCAAAACTTGGTGCGAAACATCAACCGCACCACCACCGCACCTCAAGGAATATAAATCCAACCCTAGACCAAAATATTTGACCAAAATGACACAAAATAAATCCCTAGTTTCAAACCTCAATTTCTGGACATGATGAACTTGTTGAAAGGGTGAAAGAAACCCTTAGGAAGGGGAGGAAATCAAGGAAAGAAACACTTACTTGAAACATCCTGAATAAAACGAACCAAAATCGACCAGAATCTGAATTTTAAAACAGTTAAAAATTTAATGGATATTCGAACATGAATGATAAGGTCATGTAGGAATTGGAATTGGGGAAAAATATTAAGAATAGAAGGAGTTATGAAAGGATCAATTTACCTCTCCAAAATCTCGACGATTTCTGAAATCTAGTGAAGTTTCGACTATTTTCGCGATTCGATCTTGCTCCAAAGAGGTGGAAAATGAATGGGAGCGTCTCTTGTCTCCTTAGGGTCGATGGGGAGGTGGAATTTCCGAAAAAACTCAAATAGTGAAGGAGATATTAATGAATTAAAATTTATTTTTAATGCAGAAAATGGGCTTTCGGGCAGGCCCAATTCCTTAAATAAAACCCATATCCCCAATGATTATCGATTTATAAAGGCTCCAAATTTAAATGTGATGTTAATATATCCGGGGAGGACATTTAGGAGTTTGAATTACTGAAAAATATTAAAAAATGAAATGGTTATAAAATAAACAAAAATTTATTTTTAAATCTAGAATTGGGCTCACGGTTTGGCCCAATTCTTGAAAACTCACATATTCTCCATAAAATCTTTGGAAACCCCCAAAACAAATCATGAATGGAAAATAAATTAAAAATAACTTTAAAATAAGTTATGTATGTGAAAATTATCCCCACCTTGAAAACTTTCCGCCCCGGAAAGTCACAGCAAGGGTAAAGAAACAACTAAACCCCACTGAGAAATCAATAGGTACTCCCTTGCAAGGTTTCACCCCCAAAGGCCAAAACACCTCCAGTGATCAATTAAGGAAGGATTAATATCACAACCATAACTTACACTACTTTTCTGAAAGTATCAATAAAATTCATACTTTATCCCAAAATAAAACTCATCAAACACTATCTGAACAAGAGTCAAGCAATTCACCCAAACGAACAACAACTTTGAACAAGGTTACACTTACCTTTCTTTAACTAAACCATTGGGCACTCTCTAGTCCCAACATTTAGTCAAGGAAGATGTTGGTAGCTAGATATCTCTGAATGAGACTATCTACACCAAGACAAAACCATAGATAAATCTATGTTACTGGTACGGGGGGACAATAATATGCTCCCCACTATAAGAGACAACCAATATTTTTTCCAAGACAGAATCAGGAGACTAATAGGGGGAGGCCTGAACGGACTCCTTGGTACCTCGGGTAGTATTCCATTCAAAATTTCCTAAGGAACATACATGATAATCATAGTGGTTCTCCCCGCCATATGAACCAACCATCTTAATCGACCAGCATGGGCCGACACGAAAAGACCCCAAAATTAAGGAGTTGGGACGGTCACACGGTTAGTCTGCACAGTTTGAGAAACTGTGCGATAACTATGTGGATCCATATATCTGCATGGTTATTTTTTTTGTTCATGGTTAGAACTAACCATGTGAAACCTGTGTTCCCAACTTGTCTAGCCAAATTTCCAACCATTCTCCAAAGACTCAATGGAAACCAAAGGGGGAGGGAATAACATTGTGTGATGACATGGGTACAAGACCCTCCACCTATTTCCACCGAACGGGAAAAACAGAAGAAATATGATGACACCATAGGTTTAAACTCTTCCTATCTTTCATACTGAGGATAGGACTTTGTACAAGGGTTTAAACGACACTGGGGTTTCCCCTGACTATGCACCAGCTTCTCTCTGGGACCTATGGATGGAGCTCAAAATATTAAAGAATCTTCGGCCTCGCAGTTAGGTTGTGGAAACCCCTATATGGATCTTCTTCATTCGATGCCACAAACAACAACACCGCATAACCTGATGGGTTCATCAAGACATAACAGACTCCATAACCCACTTTACCAAAACCAGACATTTCACTGAAACAAGGGATCAGAAGATGCACACACATCGCACCTTGTTTCTTTGGGTGAGAAACAACAGAAGGGCAGGACACGTATAAACACCTTCCTCTAAGATAAGAGATTTGATATTTTTCCCAAGGGAGACATACTCCCAACATAACAGGGAACCTAAGAGGATTTTGTGACCTTGACCTTTATAGTCAAAAGAGGACACAACATCATAATGCGTCACCGAACATGACCCTTGTGATTGATAGAAAAAATGCATGGAGAGGGACCTTATACAACATCACCAAACAACACACAATTCTAGAAAGTGGCCACAATATCCTATCATGACCATATTTCTCACACTGGTGTTTTAACATGAACTCATGCTTCAAAGAAACTTTGAAGAACCCCAAAGGCCTACTTAGACACCATCGAGACACTCATCCACAATAACAACCCTAGACCACATCCACCTTCGACGAATTAGGAAACATAAGAAACTATGGTCTCTTTCACCCATCCACAAGAACTCTCCCATTACAAGAGGATCTAAAAATCAAAGAAAGGAATGGGTGTAGACTCAATCTAAAAATCTCAAGAAAAAAATATTCCTTATATTGATCAACTGGAGGGTCTTCAAACGGAGAAACAATCCGGGTTGCACTTCATTTGTGCACTAACCTTTAATGGGGGTGTACCTTATCCAACGATTGAACCCAAGGACCCAACCAAGATGGTCCATTAGTCAAGATATACCACAAACCAGATATAAACACATGAAGGTAACCATCATAAATGCGTCCCAAAACATTTTTCAAAAGAGACCACTAACTGTCCCTATAACACAACTTACTGACCAAACCCAAACCCAAAACATAGTTCAAACAGGAGGGGTTCTTGGACTCAAAACATCCCACAACATCAACATTTTCCAAAAATACATAATATAAACCATTCCAAGAAATTCATCAAGTCTTCATGTTTCTCTTTAAAAACATTTCTTTGAAAACAAACGGTTTAGCAGTAAGCGTATCCACCAATGGTACCCCATGGGCCTCACACATGCATGTTTTTGTGCCACACCGGGCACCCTCCTCATATCCATCCCAGCACTCATCCAGTCGTGCCATCAACCATCCATCATCCCATATAACCCATGCATGTGGTCACTCATTGAAATACCAAAGGGTAAAACAAAACTTCCTTCCACTTTTCAAAAACAAAATGGTCAACCAACCCAACCTTTTTCTCAAAACTGCTAACAATGAGATCGAAATCCCAATTCACATCTTACAAAACATTTCATAAGGACACAACCATTTAGAAAAGAACTCATTTTCAAGTCATTCACATCAATTTCGAAACATATCATCCCATTTAAACACACTCTAATTGTTTAGAAAACTCTATTCGAAACGCTTTTCAAAACCAAATTCAATATAGTTCCTACATTCAAAGAGGTGTAAGCACACCATTTTACATTTCAAAAAAATTATGAAAATTCTGTTCCGCCATTTCATAAACCAAACCATTCCCTCTTTATTTGAAAATCATTTCATAAAAACATTACTCTTCTTAAAAACAAGTCACCTTAAAACCAAAGTGCTATGATTTCAAAACTAAGGCACAAAACAATGCTAGAGGAAACTAGTTTCGGTGGGTGACTTGGACATATGGTTGGAAGCCATATTCCAATCACTTCGCCGTCACAGAGAGTATTCTAGGGAAATATCCATGGCTTCACATGGCTTGCCAGGCCCTGCGAGCACACTGAGATTATTCTCCCAACTCTCTTTTCATTTCCCATAGTCATCATTAAACCAAGAAAACCAAAGGACTCAGATAAAACCATACTTCCCATGGTGACATGAATCCCTTCATGAGGTGTGCTGGCTAGGCACACTACCCATGACTGAAATTTCAAGTCCCAAAAATCCTAGCTCCAGACTATGCTGACTCTTCCCCAAATAACATGACCCAAGGAGCGAACCTCCTTTGATACCATTTTGTCATGAACCGAATTTGGTCGCCTTCAAAATCGGCACCCGACCCGGTCCATGCCAAGACCTGAAGGGCGTTCCCGATCCCAACGGGCTGGCACAAGTGCCCGGGTATCATAAAATGATGTTTGGAAATGATTTACCCAATATTATAATCATTAAACAACAAACAAACTCAATAAAACGAATCTGTATTTTTCAACTAAAACCATCTTTTACAAAATTCAGAACTGAATTACACAATTTTAAACACGGTTTTAAGACCATTACAAAGGTACAAATCATGAAATAACATCCCAAGAACCTCCACATTGAAAGAGGCACTGCCCTCATGCCATCTCCATGACACTGCATCACGATGGACCTCTAAACACACGAACCAAAGGCATAAAACCTATACCCAAACCTGTGACATAAAATAAGCAAGTCTACTTACACCCAAAGGTGTAAGTAGGGTGTGAGAGAAAGCCCAGCAGGATACCAACACTAATCGATTCCCTGTGATAAACATTCAATGTCGAAAAGCATGCATGTTTTCAAAAACATGTAATTTCTAGTTACAATTTCTAAAAGATGCAACTTAAAAAAAACAGTTTTCAAGTGGGCTAATTTAAAGAATCAAAACTTTTAAAATAAATTAAAAATACACTGATTTTTCCAGCCAAATATTCCATATGCCGATGGTATGTATACAAGATCTAATGAGCACAACCAATAGGAAATAACCCCTAGGCACTAGCTAGCTGTGGGTCCCAAGTACCTCGTATCTCGGTGAGAGTAACCACAAAAATTATCTGTTCTCGTGCACGGGCCACTAGTAGGGAACATACCCATAACCTAGTGGTCCCTAATCATCATCATTATAGTTTATTTAGAGTTGTAAGATTCAATCCTTCTATGTGAAACTGAGGCCAAACCTCACAGATTCACTAGCATACTAGTACACGTCCACCCACCTAGATACCCGGGTTTTCCCTTTGTGCTCAAACAAGTTCAACAATCCAAGGAATATACTTTTCACATGAAAATATCACTTCCACATCACACATTATCCAAACAGCCCTATGAACATCACACAAGTCACAAATTTAACATTTCATTCAAATTCATTTTGAAATCAAACTCATACCAAAATAGCCCACAACAATTTTTCATAACTTTCACAATCCAACACATCCTTTAACAATTTTATGAAGTCCCTAAAAATATGATAAACATCACATAACAGAACTATTCACATTTACAATTGTTCATTTGAATGTATAAACAATCCAAAACAGTTTTCCAATATGGTTTCACCTCATACATAAATCATTAAACCACTCAAAACTTTCATAAAACAATTCTAATTAGTGTACCAAAGCTTTTCAAATAAAACCCATTTCAAAACCATATTTCAAGGACAAAATCACATAAATACAAATTCAAAACAGAATTTGAAGCTCCAAAAATATTTATTAAAAAAACCCCCATGTGTTATACAAACACCTCAAACAACAGTACAAAAGATCCACATGAAACACACATGTTTTCAAGATCACTTTCAAGAAGTACAATAATGTTTTACACCTTAAACCCTTAAAAACCCTCTTTATGACCTAGTGTCACACCAATACCCCACCAAATCATAATTTTCATCCCGAACAAGATTTATTAAAAAAAATTATAGGTTATAAAACAATCCCAAACAATACCCAAAGGGTTGCACATGAAAACACCAAATTTAAAGCTAAAATGAAACTATAAAAACAAATGCATTACTAAATCCAACATAAATAGTTCACGCACCACACACAGCATATTAGGAACGTGAATAATAAGTAATTCAAGCAAACTAACTCATCTATAAATGTTTACACATGGAATCACCTACCTTTTATGACGAAACCCTCAAAACATGGTGCGGAACATCAACCGCACCACCGCCGCACCTCAAGGAATATAAATCCAACCCTAGACCAATATATTTGACAAAAATGACACCAAATCAAACCCTAGTTTCAAACCTCAATTTCATGACATGATGAACTTGTTGAAAGGGTGAAAGAAACCCTTAGAAAGGGGAGGAAATCAAGGAAAGAAACACTTACTTGAAACATCCTGAATAAAACAAACCAAAATAGACCAGAATATGAATTTTCAAACAGATAAAAATTTAATGGATATTATAACAAGAATCATAAGGTCATGTAGGAATTGGAATTGGGGAAAAATATTATGAATAGAAGGAGTTATGAAAGGATCAATTTGCCTTTCCAAAATCTGGACGATTTCTGAAATCTAGTGACGTTTCGACTATTTTCTCGATTCTATCGAGTTCCAAAGAGGGGGAAAATGAATGGGAGCGTCTCTTGTCTCCTTAGGGTCGAGGGGGAGGTGGAATATCCGAAAAAACTCAAATAGTGAAGGAGATATTAATGAATTAAAATTTATTTTTAATGCAGAAAATGGGCTTTTGGGCAGGCCCAATTCCTTAAATAAAAACCCATATCCCCAATGATTATCGATTTATAAAGGCTCCAAATTTAAATGTGATGTTAATATATCCGGGGAGGACATTTAGGAGTTGGAATAACTGAAAAATATTAAAAAATGAAAAGGTTATAAAATAAACAAAAATTTATTTTTAAATCTAGAATTGGGCTCACGGTTTGGCCCAATTCTTGAAAACTCACATATTCTCCATAAAACCTTTGGAAACCCCCAAAACAAAGCATGAATGGAAAATAAATTAGAAATAACTTTAAAATAAGTTATGTATGTGAATTTCATAGTTGGTGTTAAATGATTAAAATAACAAATTTTATTATTTTAATTTATTTTTTTATGCAGTTACAAACCCTCTTCTATAATTTTATGGTTATGAGGGGATTACAAGGTATAACTGCTATAAAATAGTGATTTAGAAGACTTTTGGAGAGATTTTAAAGATATTTAATTAGAGTAAAATGAATAGACTTAATATCAATGACTGATGCGAGATGAAATCAATGGTTATCTCATAAGATTATGGAACAACTCCATTCTTGATCAGCGATCGATCTGTTTTGAGGAAGGATATTGTTTTGATGGAATTCATTCATCATTTTATGTTCATATGAAAAATGTGCATCAATAAACCATCATATTGATCTATTGATTTTTCATATTATTATATGGGATAGTTTTATTTTTGAATTTGGAGAATTTATTCATAATTAATTATTATCTCATTGATCTCTATTATAATAGAAACAAATCGATGGAGACACAGAAAAATGAATGAGGTTTATTCCACGTGATTGATTCTTGTAATTTTTTGAACCAGTTATTCATTAATTATGGGTGTTCTACATTGTCTTATGGTTCAATAAAAATATCAATGAATCAATCATTACAAGAAAATTTCTCGGTGTAGTGATCTGATAGAACAAATCTGGACTCGGTATGTGTCAAGTGCGATGCGAAGAAGGTTGAAGTGTGTATATTGAACCATGTTGGAGACCCCCAATTCATGCAGGGAAAGCAAAAACTGAATTGAATCCATAGAGGGAATTTCCCTAATGGTTTTGATTGATGGATTCTGGTGGAAATCCTTATATAGGCAGGACTGTAGTAGAACCATGAACTATAGAAATGGTGAGGCACATATTTTAGGCGACCATGACATGGGAGTATGCTGAAGGAAGGTCGAGAATTTATGGAATTTCCTATTACACAAAACATATAATCTGATATTATAAATAATGGGGAGCCTAATCTATAGTGGATTGGGTTTCGGTATATGTATAAGTATCATGTAGAATGTAACCATGTCACATGGTGTGAGACCCCTCCCCAATGACTCATTAAATACCTTGGAGGGTACATTAACACAGGTTAGAGTACCTGGGCTCAGACCCAAAATTTAATTCTAAACTGATATGGACATTATATGCATATACATAGGCTACGACGTGTACTAGGACATGGGGTGAAGTACACCTGGAGCAGAAAGTTTTAAACTTCTACAAGGACACAAATATAGTCTATTTACATGAGTAGGAAATATGGTTAAAGGGACATGATATGTAACCCTACTAAATACTGTGTACTCAATAAATTTTGGTTTTGTTTAATAATCCCTTATATCATGGACATGTTTCCTTAGGTTGTCTTCCTCATATCCCTTCACATGTAGTTAGTGTGGAATCACATCATGTGCATAGGACTGTGATCCATTCTGTATGAATTCATGGATAGAGTTGTTGGATCTTTTTTTTGTCTCATAGTGAGATCCTCTATTCATTTTCTTACCCTAGGAGTAGTACTTCGTATAATCATTACTAACACTACGTGGGTGTCAATCCTCAACCTACATGTTTTTTTTTCATATTGAGTTGTTGGTATAAATGATGGCCATGGAATTTATCAACATCTTTGTATTGTATATCTTCAAAAATCATTGTATATGTATAAGATGAGACACGAATGGAATTACTTATCAAATAACATCATTAGTGCTATCTGACTCATGGAGTGAGTTATCCAGAATGATTTCTTTTTGGAATCATTGAAATTTAATGGAAGACGGGAATTATTGTTATCATTTACCTTTAGATTATGATTCAAATTTATTATATGTGGATATATTTATTATATGTGATTTTGATATACACTTTTGTTGAGATGAATATTATTCTACTACTATATTCTTTGTGCTTTAAATGTGTTCTATGAATTATCATACAAACCCATGCATAGGATTTCCCCACATGAGTTTTGACATGTGTGGTCAGTCGACCTTTTGATAGAGTCCTAGATAGTCCAAGACTAGATGGTTCTTAGTGAGAACATATAGTCTTTGGTGTGTTCCATTTGTATATTGACAATAATCCTTGTCTTTACATATTAGTTGGACATGTTTTCAGACACTTTGCGGTTGGATTGTGTTTGGATCCCTTTACTTTCCTATACTTCTTATCATATAATGGTTGTGGTATTTAGATGTGTGGATGGATTTTTTTTCATTTTTTTATATTTCAGCATTGTATGGGCATAGTGATGTGTCTGTCTATACTGGTACATAGGCTAAGGACAACCATGTTAGTGATATTCGTACTTAGTATTAGTCTCTATCCACTAGTCTATTGGAAGTGAGATTTTAGAGTCATGGACAATTCATCTTCAATATGGGTTATGATATAGTGGTATTAGATGAGTCAGTTCTACCATAGGACCATATTCTTGGATTTTGTTTTGGGGAATCAATTGTTACTCTTTCAAGTCTAGATTTTTGGACAGGGACACTATTGTTTCTATAACAGTCGGCGTATAAATACACTAGGACTATGGTAACCTAACATTTGACACAATACATAAGAAAACTATTTTTTGAGAAAAAATGGTGCATGAACCAAATATGAATGAATCTGTTTTCCATGTCCTTCTTGAGTCAACTGTCCAAATTTACTCATATTTCTTGGTATATCATGTTACATTCTGGATTCCTCTACGATCTATTCTAGGAAGGGCTCACTGTCAAGATCATGAGGATGATCCCCAATACAATGAGGCATCATTATATGGACCAGTTCTAAATTTTTTACTTCAACGTAGTGTACTAGTTATTAAACCACCTATAGAGAAGCAGATTGTACCCATAGTATGAGAAGACAAAGTGCACAGGCTATGCATACATCATGAAATTTAGTGATAGATCCCCCTCAAGTTCCAAGGAGAGCCTGATCCATTAGTGGATAAGGATTGGATTGAGATGGCGACCGGAGTTTTCTATTTGGTTATGAATCCAATTGATCATAAGGTGGTCTGGAAGGCATGCCTCCTCTTTGAATTGGAAGAACTATGGTGGATATTAGTAACCCAGTATTATGATAAGGTGACTCTATCATGGTCAGTGTTTGAGGGAATTTTCAAAGACAAGTTCTCTCTAGATATGGTGAGGGCCTATCATTTCCCTGATATTCTATAGCTTTGGTTGGGTAGCCTAGAAGTGGCTGAGTATTCATTGAAGTTACCCAATCTTTCCATGTACTCGATGGGTATGGATCATTATCAGATATATTTTTCTCATACCTTACTGCATGCAATGTTTAGGGAGGTATGACCTAGTGTTATAATTCAATGACTTCTAACTTACCCTAAGGATCAAGAACATGCTTTGGTGGATGAGTACATAGATAGTGGTTTCTAGTATTTTATCCAGTTGAGCAGAGAACACTTCAGCATGGATTCAAAATTATTCTCATGGGCCTAGATGTGTGATAAAATTCAGGAGGAGGTCACATGATAGAGTTTATGCGGTTTATAGTACACAAGACGAGTCCATCTAGCCCAGGGGGAGGTGGTTACCCGCTTTTGAATGTAAGAGATATCTGTCTAAAGATTATCTCACCAGCTATATAGATGATAGGGAGAGAGTGGATGAGCCTCCTAGGTAGATGCAGTGCAGGATAAAATTATTCATATGAGGGTGTAACTTTCCACTCCTCAGTGAACTATCATTATGCTTGGTGTAATGGATGTTATAAGTTTCTATGTTACAATAGTGGTGGTAGAGTACAATGATTTCATTCCAGAGAATGTTCCAGGTTTACCATCCCAGTCGTAGATACGATTATACATTGTTCAAAAAACTGATATGACACTGATATCTATGCCAGCATATTGAATGAATCCCACAGAGTTTTCATTCCTTATGTTGTAGTTGGAGGTCTTATAAAAATAGAGATTATTTATAACAATTTTTTCACTATAGGTAGCCCGTGTTTTGTTCTCCATGAGGGAGGATATGGGATTGAGGTTATGTTTGGGCTGTTAGTGATTGAACATTGTAGATTTCATGAACAATCATCCACTAGAGATGATCGATGACATCATTGATTTGTTGAGAGGGTAATGATGGTTCCCAAATGTTGAATTTGTATCAGGATATCATCAGTTGAGATTACAAGATGAGGATATATCAAAGACTTTGTTAATATGTCACTTTAGTTACATTGAGTACTTGGGGATACCCTTTGGATGACGAACTCCCCAGTAGTGTTCATGGGACTCCATAACCAGATAATGCATCCCTCTTAGACAAATTTTTGATGGTCTTCATGGAGTATATCCTTGTGAGATTAGTGTTTGTGGTGGATCACACTAGGAAAATGAGATGGTGTTGGATAAAATATAATAGCACAACCATTAAAGGGGTCTCTTAATATGTAATGTCTAGATAAACATGGTTTACTTTCTTGGATACATTAACATTCATTATGGAGTAGTAGTTTGTGTGACCATAAATGAGGAAGTTTTTTCGTGGGATCCACCCAATAGCCTGATGGAGGTGGAGTGTTTCCATGGGTTGTTATACTATTAGAAAAGATTCATATCTAATTTCTCCATGGTATTAGAGCCCATGATACCATTGAACTAAAAGGGGTATACATTCATGGGGACACAATGGTTTTTAATGGGTTTTTAGTAGTTGATACGTAGATTTCTGAGTACTCCCATCGTGAGATTTTGAGAGCTGGATGTTGAGTGCATAGTGTTCTACAATACACCATGAACCAGGCTTGGTTGCACTCTGATGTGGAGAAAAGATGTGATTTCCTATAGTTCACATTTGCTAAGACTACACGAGTTGAACTACGTGACCCATAATAATGAGTTAGAAGATATAGTATTCATACTAATGATGTGGCGCGACTACCTAATGGGAGAGTGTTTTTACATTTATTCTGACCACTATAGACTAAAATATATCTTCTTGTGGAAGTATCTTAACTCCAGATAGAGGTGAAAGCTAGAGTTCCTTCAGGTTTATGATATCCATGATTACTATACTCATTGAAAGGGGAATGTGGTTATTGATACTCAAAACAAGATAACATTTTCATAGTTTTTGAATGAGGTGTTAGGGTAGTTAGACTCATTGAAATTATAGTTTTTGGATGGTGATGGAGTAGTGTATCACTAGTTGATGGTTTTTAAACCTCCAACTATATATTCATTCAGGGAGGAACATCTTTGTGATGTCACCTATGACACACTATGTAATCATATATTCACTTGGCATGCTTCTGATGGATTCTACAATGGTTAGAGCATGTTGTTATTTTTCATTAAAAAATGATTTTACTAGTGATGTTGTGGGATGAGGTTCTAAGAGAGTTTTGTTTTCCCCTTTGGAGGAACGTCCAAGTGTGGATAATATGCACTTGGACAACTAACATCTGTTTTGGTGGCAAGGGATCAATAAGGTAGTGTAGAGTTCGTCTCTCAGTGCCTTACTTGTCAGTTAGGGAAGGTTTGGCACTAAGTTATAGTTTCTTTAGATCTACCTTGTGAGCTTCTAAAGTGGATGTTAGATGGGATATCTATGGACTTCATGATTTTATTACCACATACATATAGGGGAAAATATGTCATCTCGGTGATCATAGACTGCCACACCATGTTATCCCACTTCTAAGATATCTAGGAGAAGAGCTCAGTAGAGGGATTGGGATTCACCTATGTGTATAAGATTTTCCAAATCCTTGGAGTTTCCTCGATGATCGTTCATGACCATGTTGATCAATTTAAATCAATATCATATAGGTGATTACAGGTGGATTTTGGGACACAATAATTCTTGTGCACGACATATTACACTTAGAATGAGGGTAAGACTAAGTGTACCATTAATGTGATGGAGGATATATTGTGATATTGGATGTCGGAATGTAGATATACTTGGGAGGATCTCATGATTTTGGTGGAGTTTTTATACAAAAACATCTACCATTCGACAATTTGTATGGAACCATTTGAGTGTATTTATGGGATACCATGCATGCCACCACTTTTCTACATTGATCCAAGAGAGTTTGAAATTATGGACTGATATTTTGTGTGAGATACGACAATGAATGTTCATATTATCCATGAGAACATGAACACTACACATACCTATTAAAATTCTTATGTGAACATATAATGGATGCATTTGGAGTTCCTAGATAGAGGAAATGTGTTCCTATGGGTTTCACCTCAATTTGGATTATGATTATTTTTATATGATGAAAAGTTATCTCCAAGATTCATTTTCCCTTTCATGATACTTTATAGAGATGGCTACGTGGCATACAACTTAGCTCTATCAGAATAGTTAGACAGGGTACATAATGTCTTCAATGTGTCGCAAATTAGGAGGTACATTCATGAACAAGGACAAATTATCAACTTGGGTGATCTAGAAATTGGGGATGGAGATACCATTACTGAATACCTGGTAGAGAATGAGGATTGGAAGGAGAAGATCCTTCATGTGAATGTGATTCCTCTAGTGAGCATCTGATTGCAGTACAAGAATCTTCAAGAGATCATGTCAGAGTGGGAGGCTTAGATTCTTTCTTAGTCCCCACACCACTTGTTATCTAATTTTTTGGATTTATGGGATGTAATCCCCTAATGGAGGGAGAATTTCAGGACTATGAGATTTCATTTATTATTTATAAATATTTTATGAAATATTTTCGAGATCAAGTGTTAAGACAATGTTTGATTCGAGGACTCAGTGTGCCTGAAATAGCGTTTTTAAATATATCAAATTTATATAATATAATGGGAAGAAAGTTTTTATAAAAAAAGTTGAATAAACATTATATAGGGTCCCATATTAGAAATATGAGGGTAATGTTGAGTTGAGAATATAGTTTTTACCCACAGTGTGACCTAACCTATTTCAGCGAGGGTGTTTGTGGAAAATTCATTGTGAGTGTTAAATTTATATAATAATTAGTTGTATTATTTTATTTTATATCATAGTTGTAGTGACCTATCCTATTATACTAGTTTGTGGTTAAGAGGCCATTACTAGGTTTAGCCACAAGAACCTAGAGATCTAGGGGACATTTGGAGAGCTTTGATGGATACTTGGTTGGAAAATGATGACCAGATCGAATATTGTTGATGGGTGTGAGAGAAAATCAGATGATATCAATAATAATCATGGCTCAATTCTAGTATTGATCAGAAATAAATCTGAATTGATGTTGGTAGTTGTTTCTATAGGATTACTTCCCCATTTTCTATTCCAGCGATGAACATGAATCAATCATACAACCTATTGATCCATTGATTGTTCATATTATGGGATGTGATGTTTTTAATTGGTAGTTGGGTGAATTTCATCATTCTTAGTTATTATATCATCAGTATTCGTTTTAATGAAAAAGATCTTAGGTCAAACAAACATTGACTAAGGTTTTTTCCATTAGATTTTTCCATGATATTTTCTCTCCCAATTCATTATTCCTCACATTTGTTCTCCATTGACCCACGGTTCAACCCAAATACCAAGGAATTGATAGATGTGAAACCATTCCCTAGCACAAAAATCTTAAATCATATATCAGGACATGGTATAGCATGATTATCATGTGACGATGGTTTTGGAGAGGGGGTCAAATCATATTGGGGACCCCGATTCATGAGGAGAATGTGAACGATGATGAGAACCCAAGACGGTTGTTTCGAAAATGATTTCGAAGGATGGATTTTGTTCAATGACCATTGAAATACATAAATGGTTTAGATCTAATATTAATTGAATGATTAAGGCTGAAATATATTTTGAAAAAAATTCTTGAGTATGGGGAAGTAAGATCCATGGTTTTGGAAAAATATAGTAACACCAGGCATATAATCCAAAATTATAGAGTCTCTCAAACCCTCTCAATAGATTCAAGGGATTCTGGATAAACATAAGTACTATACGGAATCTCACCAGGTCACATGGAATGTGACCCCTCCCATGTGGCTCAAAATGTACCTCATAATGTATAGGGACACATGCTATAGTACACACTCTTGGGAAGACGATATACTCTGACATTGACATGGCCAACCTAGGAATTTACATACGATAAGACATCTATTCAGACATGATATGAATTACATGGGTAGCAGTACACTGACTTCCTTGAACAATTTCTTTGAATGAGTTGTTACCTTTTTGTCGGGTTCATCTCTGATAATGTCTTCTAAATGAGAATCCAGCTTACCACATGCTCACAATAAATCCTCAACTATATTCTTGTTGTTGAAACCTCTGACTCGGATTAGGTGTTGTTTTCCAATCCACTCAATTTTCTCCTTATTTGTGTCAACATGAATTAATATTTCCATCATCCTTTCTACAACCATAGAATATGTGTGTATAGATACCAACTTTTGAGCCATCTTTTCCCCAGATTGTAACAACATCTTACATTGATCTTCCATGATCACAGCTTCTCCTTCTGTCTCAGTAGGCATCCCCCCACTCCAGCATTAACAGTTGAAATTGTTTCCCTCTCATGCACCTATAATTCCCTTGCACCAACCACACTGGTTTCTACCTCACACCATGGACCAGGGGTAACCGCTGGTGTATCCCCCTATGTATGCAGGTGAAACTTCCCTTGTTGATCTCCTTCCATTGAGTGTTAATTCCATTGATTTTGAGATTCAGAGACCAAAGCTTTCTGGAATTCTTATCCCTCTATTGGATGAATCTCTAGCTCCATGTGTATGCACCATTTTTTGCGACTAGGCCTCCATAGATCATTGAATGTAGGATTAGTCTTTGCTCCCCTTCAGATTTGGCTTCCTAGAAACAATGCAGCTCCCTAGGTCCATGTTCTCTTTGCTCTCTTTATTTCTTCATTGAATGTGAATGTTTTTCTCAATTCCACCAAACCATTATCATAAAAAAGATGCTCATCACCCTCAAAATCTACCTTATACGGACCCTATGAATTTCCCTCAGACACTCCCTCATTGTTCAAGATACCAAATCGGTTACTGAGGTGAATGCATGATAGTGTGCCCCTCATGTTGGTGTCCTTGGTATATAGTATCTTGTGTACCCCATGTGAAGACTACTCCAACTCATGGCATGCCTTCACTTTACCCTCAACAAGAGACACCCTACAAAGGCTCTAGAAACATCTAATGCGTAGCATCATAACATACGTGCATGGAGCCATATCCCTAGATGATGGACCAACATCTCCAACATACTCCCCTGAAGCCTACGTAGGTGCATTGAGGGTTTCCAGAATTGCTTCCTCCACTCGAATGGCCTCGGTTCCCCTTCCATATTACTGTTAGGAAGGCCTGCCAGATAAGTCCGAAGCATTTTGAAAACTTCCAATACACTCGACTTTTGAGGGGATGCCATAACAGTTTTATGCATCCTACCTCCACCTGAGCACCAGGTTTCCTCCATCTCAACATTCACATGACTGAAACTAACAGGCCCTACACCTGTCTCAACAATAGGAGAACCACATTGGAAACATTCCTCTCGGAACTCTAAATCAACTCCTTGTTGCCTCGTCCTTTGCCTATTGATATCCAGATTATGTCCCAATCTCTTGCATGAAGAACAATATTCACACCAGGATTCAAATATGTCAAATAGATTGTATTATAATTCCTCTCCCACGATAATCTAGAAAGAGTCATTTTGTGCCTTCGAGACATCCACATTGACACAGACTCTCGGGAAATCGAGAGGCACACCGAACAGGTCTGACTATAATTACATAGGATTATCCCAACCAAATTTCCATGAAACTGAAGGATAGAGGGATTTTGAAATGGAAGTGGGAGTAATGGGAAACATACCCAAATCACTAGCATAGAAGGGTCTCGTTTCATGTGAATTTTTTATGGACATTTGAAGTGGAATAATCGAGCCCCAACAAAACAGTGAGGCGCGCTCGACCACACACGAATCAGGTCATCTTTGGAGGTAAAGTGGATGATAATGTTTCAATAATTGATAATACCAACTATGACTCAATCCTATAAAGCCCATGATTTGAAAATCCAGTTGTCAAAGGAGTCTACTGACAACTGGTGTCCCTTGAATCGTTCAATCATGATCATTTATTTTTAGAAAGACACCTTAGTAAATTTGAGGGTTTAAATCGACTGAAGCAGAATTCCCACGAAGCATTCGGGAACATTCTAGCTTATCAAAATATGACGGAAGAGATGACGGTAGTCAGGATTTGAGAAGGATTTGTGCCTTTTTCCTCTATATCATTGAAAATTTTCATTATGGTGCATTCCCCATATCGATTTTCTAAGGGTAAGTGTGGAATTTAATCCTACACAAAGGATAATGATTTTTTCAGTTGGACTTCATGGATATATTATGTGTACTTATTTCATGAGGCCCAGAGTGAGTACCTCTATTCATATTCTTACACTATGAGAGGGGGTTCATGGTATCATCAGGACCAATAGTATAGGGGATAAATTCCTCTTTTTAGCAGTTTATTTATGATTGAGTTGTTTTTATACCCCATTTCATTGGAGTGATACTCCTATATGTATTTTATCTTTTCAAACATTATTATATACTTATATGATGAGACCCATGATAACTACATCTTTAAAGGAAATCATTAGTGATATCTGAATCATGGATTGTGTTCACCTAGAAGAGTGATATGTGGATCCTTGAAGCTAGAATCTTATGCTCACATTATGGTTGCGACAAACCTTTAGACAATGTATATTTTTGAGTATATTTTGTTATTGTTTTTATGTGTCCTATAGACATATAAAAGTATAGAGCTATCTGTTATTAATATTTTTTAATTATTTGTTGTTTCATGGTTTCTTACTGGGTATTGTTATACTCACAATGGTATTTTCCCACATGTTTCGTGTCTTGTACTGATGGTTGGACACATGATGGAGTGATAGATGGACCAGGACCGGATGGTGCATAGTGTAATTGGATAGACTGTGTTGTGTACCTAGGGTATCCTCACAAAAGTCCTTATATATGTATCCTGATTAGACATGTTATCAGACTCTTTGTTGTGGGCTTGTGTTTGGCCATGTTTAATTTCATCTAATTCCAATCATAATTCAGTTTTCATATTTAGATGTATTCATTAATGGTTTTCTAGTTATCCTAAATTTCATCATTGTATGCTGTTGGAGATGTGGGCTTGTGTATGTACTTAGTCTTTGACCTCCCATGTTAGTTATGTATCTACTCAGTTATAGTTTCTAGACCATGGAATATTATAGGGAGACATTTGATGTCATTGTATTGTATATAATGGGATGGTTTGTCACAAATAAGTTAGAACTCTGAAAACCCACTAAATCACACTGTTGAAAGCAATTGATAAGAAATGTGAAATGAAATAGAAGAATAATGGAGTTGATGATTCCTATTTTTTATCTTGAATGCCCAAGGATCAAAGGATATAGTTGTAATATTAACAATCTAAGGATTATATAATGGTATATAAGAATATTCCACCTATATACATGGATAAACCTGGAAAAATATTTTATTATAATATCATATTTAAAGTTTCTTATTATGATTTAAACTACATTAACTCTTGTAATTATTTTTCTATAATTGAGTAGGTTGATACCTCTATTGAACTAATACTCCATAACATGCTAAACAATACTCCTAAATTGGTTTTTTAAATAGATATTTGAGGATGTTGAAAACCTCATTCATAACCCAAATCACAAAATAACCTTAATGATGAGTAATCTAACCACATATAGGTGACATTTCACTTTTATACAGAAAATTATTATTCATTTTATTATGATTTTATTAAACCTAATTTTAATATGGATTATCCCAATGTTGAGTAATCTTAACTGTGATATATCATAGAGAAAATTGAGAAATCATCAACCAATGATGAATTTATAAAAATCCCAAAATATGTGGAGAGTTCATGTTTGGGAGCTGTTGAAATGGAAAAAATATTAGTTTGAGCTATGTACATGATCAAAAGAGGGTGTATAATTTTTTAACTAAGATAAAATAATATATTAAAATGGTCTAGAATAGATTCCTCAAATTATTATTGAATTTTCATAACCCATGCACCAAAATTCACAAGATAAATATTAGTAGAATTATCCATACATCATGTTCCCCTTACAATTATTCCATAAAAGCTACAATGTAATGGAGTGGGAATTTAATAATATTGTTTAATGGGTACTCCACAAGTTAAAAAATAATTTAAGTGGATAAAATATAAACTAGTAGTTATTAATCCAAAATCCACAACCTCCTTCAGATCGGGGTTGATAAAAAAATTGCCTAGTATTGGATAGTTTAAACACAGCACCCCTTAGGGTGTTATCCCCATATTTTGTATTTTTCATACTATTTTGATTTTTATTTTCATTGATTTTGTGTTTGGTGTATTATTTTTTGTAATCACTAGGTAGTTCATTCGCATGGTTCAAATATATTAAATGAAAACAAATTGATAAGTGGGGATTCACCATGGTATAATCAACTTATTTTCATGGATAAGTGGAGATACAACTTGATCATACAATATCAACATCCCACAACTGTACTTCTCTTGTAATTATTTGATATTTACCTATATTTATCTAATGTTACTGTATTAAAATTTATAGGAACTGTATTGGAAAATTCATTATATTTCGTATAGAAAACATGAGAAGCTTCATTCATGAACTCCAATAATTGAAGCTTCTTAATAAGGGGAATGCTGATTCAATTTTGTAAATTTAATTCTTCCAACTCATACTACAAGGTACTGGTAATTTTGTATGGTGTAAGTGAGCATATTTATGTTGAGTAGTCAATTAATTTTTACTTATATGGGAATTAATAATTCTATTATATAGAATGAGGAAAATCAATTTGAGAAAAATGTTTTTAAACATGAATTGAACCATTAAAATGTATTTCGACAAAAAAGGAATTTCTAATGAATTTTTTTTACCATTATTTTTTAGATGATTTATTAAATGATTAATCTTTTTACTATGAAAAAATGCATTCACTTTTGAAATAAAAATATTTTTTAAAATTTATGGTGATATGTGGAAACGTGTTATTTTAAACATTGTTATCACCATAATAATAATCTATTAACGTCTAATTTTAAAAAATTTATTTGAACTAGATTATTCTCCCATATTACTACTAAATATTTTATATACTATTAGGTTTTAACTATATGAGATAAATGTTTTAAAATGTTCCTTAACATTGTTTCAATTCATTATACATAAAAAAACCTCAATTTTTTATTCAAAACAACATCCTTTTCAAAATAATTTCATGATCACCTCCAATTGAATAAATAAATATCATTGATTTTTAGATAATGGAAATTTATATTTCAATAATTCCTTCCAATTTTATAATTACTTATTATGTTTTGGGTTTTTACTATTTTTAAAATTCATATAATTGCAAGATTGATGAGTGATTTGTTCCAATTATTTATAGAATTACTATATGATAATTTGGACGAGGAGTGGGACATGTCTGATATTTGTGTAAATGGGAATTTAATTAATAGTAACTAAGTCTTTGAACTAGAACCTACAAGACACACCAATTTTTAAATAACACCTTAATGAACCATCTCAATTGATAATCAGATAAGTCCTCTGAAAAATGAGTAAAATTTGTGATTTGGATCAAATTGTAAATATATGAGGCATTAGGAACTGGGTGTGTTGTGTAAATTAATAAAATCGAAACAAAATAAGATCTCTTCCATTTAATTTGTACAAAATCATGGTTTTGAAAATTTTAATATGGTGATTATTTTTTCAAAAATTAGTTTATTGAGGGGAGGGGGATATTAAACCCAAATAAATAAGGTGTCAATTGAATTAATAGAATATCATTTTGGTTTTATTAATAATGTAAAAAATGTATCATTGATTTTTGGAAACTAGGGGATGCAATAATTGATGCTGAATCCTTTTATTTGTTTAATTCCACTAAAATCTAACTAGCCTATAGTCATTGAATTGGATTGTAAACTATGTGTGAAATAAATAAGTGAGTGATAATCACATATGAGGAATGATATTTTTTATAAATTGGGGGAATCTATGAATTTATTTACTTTCAGTATGTTTAGACCAATATGGGTAGAATAACCACTTGTTTTTAAAAGTCATTATATCTAAATATACAAAATAAATTGAATTTCGTGAGAGGGAAATTGAATTAACTGTGTGGGAATTTTTTTGTGGAACTATTTTAATATTTTATTTCAATATTTTCATTTTATATGTAAATAATTAATGGAAGTGGAATTTTGTTTTTAAGGGGGAATTATTGAATAAAGGGGAAATTAAGTGAAAAATATTTTTCTTTGGAAATATTTCATAAATCATTGTTTTGGTACTTGTAATTTCATATGTTATTTTGGCTTTATTTTATATACATAACTTTTAAAAAAACATTGATATTCATTGAAAATAATTTTCATTATTGATATTTGTTTTTGTTTTTATTTCTGTAAATAATACCTTCCTTATTTCTGGTATTAATTCATACAATCTTATTATTAAAAAACCATTTTGGGAATAAAATTTAATGTTTAAATGGGATTTCTAATTTTTTAATTTATAATTTTAAGTGAATAATATTTGAAAAAAATATCAATATATTTAAAAATAAAGGTTGTTTCAATTAATTAGTATTTATTTAGATTAATGATATATATTATTTCATTATTTTTTTTATGTTGTGTAATTTTTTTTAAATCATAAATCTTTTTTTTAAATATTGTTTTTATTTAAGTCAATAATTTAAAAATATATTTTGATGTTTTGAATTGATATTTATAATTAATTAAAATTTATATGTTTTTAGAAACTATGTAAAATTTAGAAAATGGTTCAAACGACCAAGTAAAGGCATCCATAGTCACCCATATGATGGTGAGAAACCTACCACAATGAGTGAATTCATGTGAAAAAATGAACAATGAAATGACATTACTACAAGGAAAACATAGAGTCACATAAGTGACTATTAGAGAAAAATAAAACCACTTGTGACAACCTTTTACAAGTGGCTATAGGTAGTGGTATCCTATCGTGACTGATATTCCCAAGGGACCACACCCTCAAAATTCCATGTGAAAATGCATTACTTAATTGTCCCTTGAAATACCAAAATGTAACAACCCTAACACTAGTATCCTTGAGAATATACCATAATTTATTACATTGGTATAGATAAAATGGTTCAAATCCAAGAGGAATGATTAGTTGAGTAGTTTTGGAGAACCAGATATATACATGAAACCTATTTTATATTCAGAATAGAAAATAAATCATAATACATAAAGACATAAAATTAACCACAACCTTGAAAAATCATTCCAATAATTCTTCTTCATATCTTCTATAAAGGAATCAAAATAAGATGGTCCCATATTTTTAGTAAGGGTTACGTATAGTGAAATATATCATGAATTAATTTGAATTATTAAAATAGAAATTTAAATAACTAAACACACATTCCACATAAATAATAGGATAAGGTATACTAAATATGGAAACATAAATAAAAGAAAACACAAGTCATTTAATTAATAATCTAAGAATGAAATCCATCTATAGATAACATCATTTTGAAAATATCAGTGAAAATAATAAATTACTTTTGAATGAAGGAAATAATTAATTATTGGATGTCAGGTTTCCTTGGTAAATGATACCTTTACAAGAAGGACCTTTTATAATGTGGTATAAAATATATTGTGCAAAAAAATGTCAAATTTTGACAACTTAATTGTCTCATGAGACTATTAATCCATATTAATGATGTCTATAATCAGTCGTTAACCTATTTCATGCATTTCAAATAATTTCTCCTATATTTAATAATTTGTTCAATTCATAGTAAGTTTTCCGTATCATAAATCATATATATTTATTAAAGGATACAGATTTATTAATATTTCCCCATTTACACAAAAAACATTCAACATAAACAACATATGTCAGAATGGTGCATTATTTAGAAAATACATATATACCATAGGGGGCTATAAATGATTAATATAAATTAAATTTACATTGAAAAATGTTTACAATAAAGTGATTCTTTCTAAATAATGTTAATGATCGCAAAAGAAAGTGATATTTCCAAATAACGGTTACCACCTGGTAATTTTCATGTCATGTCACCTTCGATGAAATAATTTAATTTATAGCATAATATATCATAAATAATGAAGTATTAATTAAATTACATGTCAATATGAAATTATATACCCCATATAAAATAATCCAGGTTCATAACATTACAATATGAATCAATGAAATGAAATTGACATGAAATAACTTACTTCAGGCTTCCTTTTATTTTTATATTGTTTAACCTCCTGTAGCCATACGTATTCATGATTAAAATTTAAATTTTATAATGATATTTATGGAAAAAATGATTTCGATAGATAATACTTTCCTAATGATCATAATATCATATACACAATATTATATACGTGTATATATCATCCATGTAGTTCAGTGATCAAATGATAATAACATCAATTCGTGTAGGCGATAATCCTGATAAACACGAATGATGTTATCATATTTTTGTGAGTGAAAAGGTAAGAAATAAAATAATATATTATCATTATTTAATGAATAATATTTCATGAATATCATACTTATTTCTTTTATGGCCTAAATAATCATCAAATTTATCCTTATCACTATCTATGTGAATCATTAATGGAAGGGAGATCCCCTAGCATCATAGGGAGGTAGTTTTTTGTACTCATGAGCGACATTATCATAAATCCTACAAAATGGTTGGAATCAATTTATATATATATATATATATATATGATATAATGACTCTATAGTTCAATATATGTTATATATATCATATATATACATTATATCCATCATCATACACAATCATGAAAGGTTATAATTAGAGAATTAATGACATCAGTTAGCGAGGCAGTAGTATTATGTACACACAAATGATGATTTTGTAACCCATTTGATATAAGTGGATAGGGTTGAAGTTAATTGCATTATTAGAAATAAATGATAATATAAATAACATGAAAATGTTATTATATCATCCTGTAAAAATAATAATCTATGTAGATTCAGAAAATAATAAAACTAAAAACCCTCATTGATGCATGTTACCTCTTATTCAGGCATCCTCCTTTGGTTTTCACTAATTCCATCCAAGGATGGATATATGAAAAACCCAGGAGAGTTAAATTGGGAACTTATTTTGGATGAAATTTGAATAAAATTATTTATTATAGTGTGAAGAAGATAGGATAGTGAGTTCCATCTTATAGTAGAGGATTGAAATTTTTTATAAATACCAAAATGTATTAACTATTTGGTGGAAAATATTTTCTGAATTGGTTCAAAAATTGATAATTAAATGGGTGGAGTGATAATATGGTTTATCTATACCCCATCCACAAAATGAAACTCATTTTTTTTTAATTTTTTATCCATATCTTCTATATTTCCCTAATTTTTTCATTTTGATTTTTCACTCTGGGAGGATGTTTTTTATCCTTGATAATTTAATCTTTATGAATTAAATAAAAATATCCATATTATAAAATTTTGACCCTATGAATATATATATATTATATTATTTTTAAAATACAAATATTATATGTGTTGTCATAAATTTTTAAACAAGGTCATGTAACGTTAGAAAACATCATTTTATTCAAAACAATGATAATAGAGTTTTTACTATTTAAGGGTCAACATATTATCAATAAAATAAAAAATGTCCTATTAATGGACTGTAGATTATTTGTTTTAAACATTTATAAATCAATTTTCATAATTTGGTATTGTTATAAGTTATTAATAATTTAATAAAATATCATTTATTTTAAAATAACATTAATGTCTATTTGGACATTATTCAGTTAATTTGAAATAAAAAATATCAAGGAATTGATGAAATTAAAAAATATATTTTTTAAAACTAATTTATGATGATATATTCATCTAAAATATTAATACAACATATTTTTTCCTTAAATTTACTTCACTAATAATTTTTCAGTATTACTTATTTTATTTAGTGATTAACTAAATAATTATTAAAATATCATTTCATAAGATTTGTAATTAATGATTTCATATATATAATTTAATATAAATTATAATGATAAAAAATTAAATTTAAAAAATAATATCCATAGCTGAAATTATGTCCCCCCCCGTCCCGATGCTTTATAGTTATTAAAAGTAAGAAATGTTATTTTTTGTCCTTTTCGTTACGTAGCTTATTAAATAGACCATATTCATAGAAATGTTTCCCAAAAACCCATAAAATAAAGTATAAGGTCATGATGGTTGATATAGTTATATAATAATGCTATTTGATAAATTGGTAGGTCATTTTACCCCTATTATATTTATTTTACCCCATAGTAAACCAATTTTTACCTTGAAACCGATAAATATTTTTGAAAATTTTGGAAATTAATTTTGGTTAAAAATACATTAAAAAATATTAGAAATTATAAATTATTCTGAATCCCAATATAGAATATTTTTTCTAAATATAATTCATATAAATAGAAAAATTAAATTTAAAACAATCTCACAAACCCGACAAAAAGTGTGTTTTTAAGGAGAAAATGTTCAAAAGAATAAAGAACACATGTATCAGTTTTCAATATGAAAATGATTAGAATGATCAAAATTGGATAAATGGATATAAAATTTTACTAATTTTACATTAATACCAATTCATATTTTAATTTAACATTTCAAGTCATTAAAATGAAATTGTATTATTCAATTAAAATGTTGTATTTTTCATAATTCATAAAAAATAAAGATTTTCATAAAAATAAAAACATTTACCCAAATATAAATTACATGTGATGATTTCAAAAATGTTTTTATTTTTAAAAATAAATCTTCTACATTTTTTTAAAAATAACGATACATTATGTGTGAAAGGCATGACTAAACTGTGTGTTTTTTAAACAAATTGTAGTGTGTATCACAATATATCGAAGAACATAAATTTATTCTAAGAGAATTAAGTTGTTAATCTATTAGTGTTACATTATCCCAACATAAATTAAATTTTTCCCTCATAATTTTAACCTGATCTCAATTATTAATGGTTTTATATTTGAAACTTCCATTATTGAAAACCCACATCGTAAAGGAGATAAAATTATATCCTCTTAACAAAAGTGAAAATGGAAGTACAACACTTAATAGTTTTACAAATAAGCTAAATTAAGTGGTATTTGAATAAATGGACATATAAGGGAAATCTAACTCCCAAATACCGATGGATAGTGATTGAGTACATGGATAGGGGGAATTTAATGACAACAAATCCATAAACAAGAGGTGTAAAAAAAGTTCATTTATATCTTTATAATTAATGATAATAAGAAAAAATATTAGATTCAAGATCCTTTTCCTATACTATATGAATTATTTTACTATCTATTAATATACATAAATATATTTATTTGATTCATTTCTATTTCATATGAACAATTTCATCAATGGGTTGTATATTGAACAATTTCCAATTCATCCGTTACTCAAAAAAATTAATATTCGAAAAGGGGTTTTATGCCTAAATTAATAAAATTCACATTTAATAGATCATAGGATCCAAAATGTGTGAAAATTATTTCCATCTATAATTAAATATTTTTTTAATCCAATATGGTTTAAATAATATCTCCAATATTGACAAATATTGTAAATTTAGTCTTTAACCTAAAAAACCTCATCCCATGTTCAACATAATCCATTTCATAAGTGGCTAACCTTTCCAAAATATTATGATCCAATAATTTAGAAATAAGGTCACTGAATGACCAAAATGAACTTATCATCCATACCCAAAAAAATAATAAGTATTTATTAATCAACGCATTCCATACATGTGAATAACTTCATCATTTATATCATTGAATCCTTTAAAAGACATGAATTATTATAAAAATATATTGACATTATGAATGCTTCCTTATTCATTAAATAAAATATCGATTATTAAATATAAACTATAAATTAAAAAAATGATACAAACTCTATTAATGAGATCAGAAACAGCTTTATCAAAAAATGATTAATTAGATAAGTGCCAGTCAGTACTATCCAATTTACTTTATCAATATCAATCATATCTTTATCCCAACATCATTATCTAAAAATCATGAGTATATCATGGTTTATATTTCCATCAATCGTGTTTTTTCAAATAATTTTAACTTTCCCCTAAATTATTTTCATTGAACCATTCAACACATTCTATCAAATCCTTTATGAAATAGTAATTTAGTATAATCCTTATACATTTAATAAATATTATAACGTGAATATACTTATAAAACATATTTCTCAGATCCATATACATTATAACATTAATCATGAAACTTCAGTTATATCAATTGAATAAGCTTGACCTAATCCATTGCCATATTCTTAGGTATATTCTTTTGATAGTCGGGGAATTCATTTATGTATTACCTCATCTCCTTACAGTTAAATCATTGAATAATAGTGTTTTCTTTCATCCATTTGCATTAGTTTTCTGAGGGACCCTTTTCTCCACACATATAACAAAATATCAATCCCTTCAATAATTTACCAAGGTAATTATTTTGATTGTTATAACATGTTATAAAACCATTAATTAACTTATTCAATTTATAATTTTTTTTCACTGTCATCCTCTTCTAATTTCCATTCTCTTTGAATCCATACAACTGGAAGAATCCCTTCTTTAAGTTGATAGAACATAATTCTATTTCCACATACAGAAATAATGAGAGACTATTTCAATTAAATTAATTGGTTTCATCCATTAAAAATGATCAATATTGCACTCTGTGTTTTGTTTATAATCTATAGCATACCTAGAAATCTTTGAAAAGTGAATCTTCAATTCCAAAACACATTTTTATTCCTTTTTATATAATCTAATTATCTTTATCTTCATCGCCATTTTTTCATGTGGGAAATATTTTTCAAATATGGTCTCTTTAATAGATTTTCATTCCATGAGTTCTATTTCCTTTTCCTCCATAGTATTATTTCTCAATGACTACCATTGATCAAAATCACCTTTTAGATAATATAATGCAATTTTAACTTTTTCTTTTTCACCACATCCAAATTCCATTAATATATTATCTAGTGACTAAATCCACTTATATGCTGCAATTATATTTGTTGTCCCAGTATATAATGGGGGAATATGTAACATAAACAATCCAATATAGGATAATATCACTATGGAAAAGGTAGCTCCATCTGAGTGATTTTATTTTAAAAACCTTATTACTCTAACAAAAAATAACCATATTTTCTCTATTCCAATACCATCTGTATAGGCTTCCATAGTATGAAAATTTCAATATTGTCCATGTGTATTAATACACTTCTTCATTATAGGTTTTCGTTTATAAATAATGGTATATATGAATTTTTCATAAAATTAGGGATTTTAAATCCTGATGTATAATTACAAATATTTTGTAACACTAACCCTAATTTCAAATTTATGCGTTTATAGACAATGAGTAACAAACATTGGTTCCTTCTAGGATATCATTAATTTCAAATTCATTATAATGATATGTAAAAAAATATGAATTATCATAATAACATCCCAAATGAGTTTCAAACTAGGATAATAGTAGGTATAATTACTGTGTTCCATTTAATTTTAAAGACAATCCTTACACAGTTTTTTCAGATTCATTAACCCTATACACCTCTATCCCAGAACCATGTAAATTTGTAGTATATAGATTTGGATGTGTTGGTATGAAAAAAAGTTCTGTATATACCTTAAAAATATGATGTTATTCTATAGTA
Source organism: Viscum album (assembly GCA_963277665.1). Taxonomy (NCBI): domain Eukaryota; kingdom Viridiplantae; phylum Streptophyta; class Magnoliopsida; order Santalales; family Viscaceae; genus Viscum; species Viscum album. The sequence continues at coordinate 785,120,850 of OY728151.1, forward strand.
ATCATCAATGTCTATCATTGGGTTATTCTCACTAATATATGTTTTCCAAAATCATGTTCTTGATATTGTTACTAAAATTTCGATGATACCAACTCTGATAACCTTGGCCCCAATAGCCAAGAGCTAGTGCCTTAAATTATTACCATGGTATATATACAATCGATCATGTTCTTAAAGACTCATCTATTTAGTTGTTTATAGAACCATATACATTCATGTTACTCATTTTATATTGTTTATATAGAATAAAACATAATATATAACAACAAAAAATTAACTACATCCTTGAAAACTCATTCCAATAACTGTTATTCATATCCATAGGAAGGGAAAAATACAAGGGTGGGATCAAATTCTGAATATGGTTTATGTATAGAGAAATAAATCCTAAATCAATTATCATAATCAATATGGAATGGTAAATAAATGAACATAAAATCCATATAAATAACTGGATAAGTTATATTCAATATGGCTAGGAAAATAACTTAAAAAACATTCAATTAAATCAGAAAAAGTGAATTAAATTCAACCCGAGATACTACCATTGTAGAAATATTATGGATAATAATAATTTAATATTAAATGAAGGTAATTATTAATTGTATTATGTCTTATTTCATATAGACATGATACCTTTACCCTCATGGAATTTCATACGATTTTTTAAAATACATTGGGTAAAAACCCATCTTATTTGTCCAACTAATTTGTCTTATTAGACTACCCATTAATTTAGGGGATTACTAAAAAAATTCTCCAAAAAAATTCATTAATTTCCAAATAAGTCATTAAATATCTACTAATAGATTTAAATTTTAAACAATGCATCATTTTATAAAGTATCCATACTGAGTAATTGAAATGGATTTATCAATATTTTCCATTAATCAAATAACATTAATATTTAACAATATATGTAAAATGGTTATATAATTTATGAAATAATTATATTAATAACACTATAATATGACTATTAAATTGAAATTTATTTTCCATTTATAATTTTCTGCAATAAAGTTATTGTTTAATGGAAATAATTAATAATAACAAAATAAAGTGCGGTTTTACAAGTACTTCTACCAGTTGGAATGTTTCATGTCAAATACAATTAGAAAAAATAATTCAAATTAAAACATAAATACTATGAAAAATGAATTATTCATGATATTTCATCTATAATGGTAATTATATAAACCATATAATAGGAACTAGGTTCATAAAATTACAATATGCCTCAATAAAATGAACGTTAGATGAAATACCTTACCTCAAGATTCCTTTTAGATGAATATTTTTTAACCTCTTATATAGTGATTTTTAAAATGTTTATAACATACAAGATAACTATATTAATACTTATATCATCAAATATGATATTTTTATCACATATTACTTCATATTCATTAATGATCCTTCATTGTTTTCATTGTTTCGGTATTAATTGCCTTATTTTATGCGGTATGTATCATTTAAAATGGCCTGGATCATGCACATATTATATAGCTATGTCATATATAGAATAATAATATGAAAATAATAAAAATAATTACATCAATTTTACTTTCTAAAATAAACAAGAAATATGGTTTGGAAAACTAATATATGTTATGATCATGGAGACTGTAGGATGTATGTATGCATGAGTAATGTTTCCATTTTCCGATAATCATTATGGAAATAAGTTAAGTGAAATATAATCACTTAATGATTATAATAATATCATATATAGTTTGTTACATAGTTATATATATATCATTCATGTGGTGTGGTGATGAAAAGAGAGTCATATCACTTCCTAATGGCGATAGTCCATGTAAAGACCCGTAAAATTCAAGGGAAATTTTTTTCTTAATTTTCTTTAGAATTTTACAAGAGCGCGGTTTCAGACGGCACCTGATTCCGAGGCCCGGAGTGCCCGGAATTAATTTCCGAAGTTTGGCTCGGGTACGTTCAGTGAACGAACGAGCGGGAAATTCTAACTTTTGATCCGGTGCTCGGAATTGAAATCCGAGGGCACCGATGAACTCGCAGCGCCGATATTCGCTTAAAGAGACCTTTTCGGGAGTTGCGTTTGTTGCGGGTTGAAAGTTACGTTTTGGGGTTTTTAGTTTGAGTTAAATAAAATTGTGAAGAACAATTGTGTTACATCTAGTTATAACCTATCAAAGGTGGTTGAAAGTGGGACCCACACCCACTTAACCTCCCTTGGGAGGATTAAGTGTGGTGGGGCCCACACGAACCCCTTTTCTTTTCAAATTCTCTCAACATACTTAACCCCTAATTAATTGGCTTAAGTTACCCTTATTTAATTATGGGAGTTAAGTCTTTTTGAATTTCAAACATTTGAAATTCTTTTGAGTTATGTGTTAATAAAATAAGATGTAATCTTATTTGTTTATGGGTTGTTGGTTTATTCCCTTGAGAGCTTTTTGAGAGCTCCTCTTCATCTTCTCCGGCGAAGAACGTCTTCATCCTCAACGAAGAACGACAACACTTCGTCAAGGATCATCGACTCGGCGACCCGGTATCTTCGGACCTCTTCTTCCTCCTCGGACCTTCTTCGTCGGCAAACGAAGATCTGCCAACGTCGTGTCTCTTCGGGCATAACACTTCGTCAACGGATTTGACGAACGTCGACCGCGACGCCCGACCTCCACGACGCCATCTTCCGCGGGACGTAGACGATTCTTCGAATCTTAAACCCGAGGTAGGGGTTGTCGTTTTCTTTTGGTTTCCTTATTTTTATTCTTTATCATGATTCTTTCAAGACTAACGTGTGACTTGATTTATTTTAAGTTGCGTTTTTATTTAACGTGAGGGGGGCCGGACCGCACGAACACGGCCGAACCCCCCTCCAACGTTCATGTTTATTCATGCGGGTGGAAACAAGTAGCGTGGTGCCGTCGCACCACGCGGATGATCGTTCAATTAATTTACGCGGCGCCGTCGCGCCACGCCGAGGAAAAATCTTCAAGAACGCGACGCCGTCGCGCCGCGTTGAAAAGAATCAAAGCACGGAAAAGGGGCGCGGTGCCGTCGCACCGCGCCGGATGACGAACGCCATGGCCGGTTCCGGGCCGCGGCAGGACGAGGAGACCGCGGCCGGTTCCGGGCCGCGGCGGGACGAGAAGACCGCGGCCGGTTCCGGGCCGCGGCGGAAGGGGAGACCGGCGGCCGGGCCGCCGACGTCGGAAGTCGAGGGCGGGAGCGGAATTTCCGGTCCCGTTGGTAAAAACCGGCCGGCCAGCTGGCCGGCCGGATGTCATAAAACCGGGGGAATAAATCCCCCGGCCGGTTCAACAAACCCCCCTCTTAATGAGGGTGGCGGTTCATTAAAGGAGGGGGGGCAACAGCCCCCCGGTTCGTTCCAGCCGGCCCCCACTTGCGGGGGCCGTTTGTTGCAAAGGCACGGCTCAAGGCCGTGCCGCCTTGACAAAACAGCGGGGGCTTGATTGCCCCCCGCGTGCCACCCACGTGCGGCGCCAAGCGCCGCCGCCGCGGCCCGCCGCCGCCGCCACCGCGGCCCGCCGCCGCCGCCACCGCGGCCCGCCGCCGCCGCCACCGCGGCCCGCCGCCGCCGCGGCCCGCCGCCGCCGCCACCGGACAGGGGGGGGGGGGGGGTCGGGCCGGGTCGGCCCGGACCCGGACCCCCCCGTTTCGAACCAGATTTGGTTTTTGGCCCATAACTTGAGCCTCGGACCTCCGATCGACGAACCGTCAGCGGCAACGCGATCCTTGGATCGAGTCGGTCGTTTCGGTATATCGCACTCAAGGTTTCGGTTTACTTTGAGTTCGGCCGGGTTGGTTCGTTCACGAAACCAACCGGGCTTTCGGAGCGGAAACGCTCATATCTTGAGCTACGGACGTCCGATTGACGTGTCGTCAGTCGCGTAGTGTTCCTCTTAGTGAGACGGATCTTTTGGCATACTCCGCCCGAGGTTTGGACACAGGGGGAGTACGGTCGGGTTGGTTTTGCCTTAAAAACCAACCGGGCCCCGGAGACGAAAATGCCAATAACTCTCTGACCGGGCGTCCGATCGACGCGCCGTCTGTTGCGTTGAGTTCCTGTTGACGATACGGAACTTTTGGATACATCAACTTCGGTCTTCATGACAGTTGATGTATCAGCCTCTCGGCTCGTGGAGCGGACCCTCCGTACGAGCTTGCTGTGTGCGGGAACCCTAGTGCTGGCTGCGACTGTTCTACTGCTACGACTGCTACTGTGACAGCGACGACGACAGTACAGAGATCCTGTGTGGATTCGACGATGACAGTACAGAGATCCTGTGTGGATTCGACGACGACGACTACAGCACTCAGCGATCCTACGTGGATCAGTGCTACAGGTTCTCTGTGAGCCCGATCCTGTGTGGTTCCTTGCGCTCAGCGGTTCTGTGTGAGCCAGCGCCTACAGGTTCTGTGTGAGCCCGATCCTGTGTGGGTCTTCTGTGGGGGTTAGTTACCTATCGATCCTTCGTGGGTCCGACGACTTAGATGGATCAGTGATCATCTTTATCGTCCTTTGAGAAGTATACCTGTGTGAGCTGAATCCTGTTACTTTCCTGTGTGGATTGTGTTGTGCAATCCTGTGTGGATTATGTATTGCTTCCCTATGTGGAATACGTATACTTTCCTACGTGGACTGAGTTGTACTTGGGCTCTGAGGTTGGAGCGTATCTGAATTGATGACTTAGGTATATGTATGGGCATATACCTAAGCAGTGTCGGTTGTTACTTCGTGATTGTACTTTTCTTCGTGGTTTATCCTTTGTGGATTTGAGAGACCTTCAGGGGTCTCGGGGTCCCTACTGAGTAGCTTATACTCACCCCTGCACGGGCTTTGCCCGCACTACGTTGTGTTGGTTGCAGACGACGGACAACGTTGACCTTAGCTGAGGCTTGCACAGCGGGACGGTACCCGGAGGTGGACCACTGGGCGGGACGTGCTCGGAGCGGACGGCGGGACCCGTGGAGCAGAGGAGCTATCTGTACCCACCCTTCAGGTGGGATTTCCAGTGGACAGCTCGGAGTAGCGGCTTTTACTTTACAGTTGCTGTTTTTCCTTTTCGAGTTGTACTTTACTTTCGGTTTGGGTTTGTATACTGGCCCATTTACTTTTCCGCACTTTTAGTTGTACTCTTCTTTGTTTAGTGTTTACTTTCCGCTTGCTTACTCTGTGGTGTGTGTTTAATTTTCAAAGGCAATGCCTTCCCTTTTTACCGGGATTTACGCCTTGGTGCTAGTCGCCAGCCCCTGGCCTATGGAAGGCGGGCTTGGGGTAGTCACGACACGGACCCCGAGGGCGGGTCGTGACAAATTGGTGTCAGAGGAGTTCGGTTCTACCGCGAACTCTGATCTTTTCTATGTGAAGAAATAATGTTTAGCGTATTGAGTGTGGTTATCAGTCCAGGGAGTCCAGTGTTGGTGCGGCGGCCGACGTATCCGTACACCAGGACCCTGACTTCTGATTTCCGACTTAATGCACGAAAACATTGATTGCGAGTGTGTTTCAAAGTTTTCTTTGTGATTACTTATATCAGCTCACCAGGTATACTGTTCTAACCGTGGCGCACCTGTTTCCTTTTCAGGATGGCCCCACGACGGCAGCCAGCTAGGGTTCCGAGAGTCGAGTGTGACGACAGCCCACCGAGCGACGAAGCTTCGGTGCAGGGCCCTTTTCCAGTAGTGGCACCGGCAGTAGCTTTACCCGCCGAGCCCCCGATGCTTCCAGCAGCAGCCGCTGACGATGCACGTCGCCTCAGCGCACTGCATGAGTTTCAGCACCAGCGACCGCCCAGGTTTCGCGGGGAGACGGATCCCCAGGCAGCAGAGGACTAGCTGGAGGCAGTGGTTCGAGTGTTTAGGCTAGTGAGGACACCAGTAGACCTCATGGTGATCCTCGCTGCGAGCCTACTACACGCAGCAGCAGGACGATGGTGGAGCTTGATGCTCCAGGTTCACGATGAGGCATCCTTGCTCTGGACGGACTTCGAGAGCCTCTTCCGCTCTGAGTTCGTCCTGGCCACCCTCCGAGCGGTGCGCATCCAGGAGCTTCTACAGCTGCGGCAGGGCAGCATGACGGTCGCTCAGTACTCGGCGAGATTCGCCGATCTCTCGCGCTACTCGACCGACATGGTACGGGACCCATTCTTCCGGGCCCGGACCTTCGAGCAGGGTTTGAGACACGAGATCAGGGCATCGCTGATCTCCCTCAGCATACCGACTCAGACAGGAGTACTGGAGCGGGCTCTTCTGATCGAGAGCTTCCTTGCTGAGTCTACACCAGCACAGAGACCCACCGCAGGGCGGCACGTGGCAGAGTCATCTGCAGCAGGCAGTCGACGGATGACTCAGGGGTCCAGACAGACCAGACCTTCAGGCAGACGACCTCAGGGCACTGGCTCAGCAGTGCGGGGCACACAGCGCGGAGCCAGTCTTACGAGAGGCAGACAGTGCTACTCGTGCGGCGGGCAGGGCCACATGGCTCGCGACTGCCCGACCCGTCGTGCCGAGGAGAAGCAGTCAGTTGATGGACCACCGAGGCAGAGGCAGAGGGTCGACCTTGGCGGTCCGCAGGGAGGAGGCGGACGAGGCAGAGGAGCTGGACGAGCAGCTGGTGGTGGCCGACGCTTTGAGGCTCTACCACCACCACCACCAGGAGGTCCACCCCGACCACAGGGAGCTGGCGGGCAGCGACAGGCACAGCTCCAGGCAGCAGAGGCCTACGACCACGGCGCACCCGAGATGATTCGAGGTACTATCTGTGTCTATTCCACCCTTTCTGCAGTTCTTATAGACACAGGAGCGAGTCATTCTTTCATAGCTGCTGCCCTTGTTCGGAGCTCGGAGATTCCGACAGAGTCGTTGGCTCGATCCTTACGGCTAGAGACTCCTACGGGAGAAGACTCGACGATTACGCACTGGTGCCGGCAGTGTGAGCTTACTCTAGGAGGCGAGAGCTTCGGCTGGGATCTTCTTGTAGCAGCGTTGAGGCCTTACGACGTCATCTTGGGCATGGATTGGCTGTCTACGGTCCATGCACAGATTGACTGTTTTAGGCGCAAGGTGCGATGTGTACGCACCGACGGAAGCAGGTTCACCTTCACCGGCGAGAAGGGAGCCTTAGCAGCACAGGATGGACTTCCGCGGAGGAGAGGACATCCCATCACTCATCAGTTGGCTAGCCTTATCCTTGGAGCAGTTGACGTGCGGAGTCCTGGTTTTCCTGCAGTGGTGGATCAGTTTGCGGACGTTTTTCCCGACGACGTTCCAGGGCTACCTCCTCGCAGAGAGGTAGACTTTTATATTGACTTGTACCCCGGGACAGCCCCGATATCCACTCCAGCATATCGGATGGCCCCCGCCGAGCTTCGAGAGCTACGGGTACAGTTGGAGGACTTGCTGGGCAAGGGATTCATCCGACCCAGTGTTTCACCCTGGGCTTCCCCGATATTGTTCGCCAAGAAGGCGGACGGGAGCTTGCGACTTTGTGTTGACTATCGTCGCCTGAACCAGGTGATAGTGAGGAACAAGTATCCGCTACCGAGGATTTATGATCTCTTTGATCAGCTCAAGGGAGCACGGTGGTTCTCGAAGATAGACCTCAGGTCAGGCTATCATCGGCTCAGAGTCAGAGACGAGGACGTGCAGAAGACAGCCTTCAGATGTCGGTATGGCCACTATGAGTTCTTGGTTATGCCTTTCGGTGTAACCAATGCTCCAGCAGTGTTCATGGCTCTCATGAACAGGATCTTTCAGCCATACCTCGATCGGTTTGTCGTAGTCTTCATCGACGACATTCTGATTTACTCTACGACAGAGGAGGAGCACGCCTATCACTTGAGAGTTGTTCTTGACACACTCCGAGAGCACCAGCTTTATGGTAAGCTCTCGAAGTGCCAGTTCTGGATACGTGAGGTCCACTTTTTGGGACACGTTATCTCTGAGGCGGGAGTTGCAGTGGATCCCGCGATGATTGAGGCTGTGTTAGCATGGGAGCCACCCAGGAGCGTGACTGAGGTTCGGAGTTTCTTGGGACTAGCTGGATACTATCGGAGATTTGTGCCGAACTTCTCCAGAGTTGCGGCATCACTCACAGCCTTGACGAAGAAAGGGAAACCCTTCGTATGGACAGACAGTTGTCAGCAGAGCTTCCAGGAGCTGAGACAGAGATTGACTAGCGCACCTATCTTGAGGTAGCCTGAGGAGGGAGTAGGGTACGTAGTCTACTGCGATGCATCAGGGACCGGACTCGGATGTGTCCTGATGCAGGAGCGGGCAGTGATCGCCTATGGATCACGACAGTTGAGGCCACATGAGCAGAACTACGCTACCCATGACCTGGAGTTAGCAGCAGTGGTCTTCGCTCTAAAGACATGGCGACACTATCTGATGGGCGAGCGCTTTACAGTCTTTTCCGATCATCAGAGTCTCAGGTATATCTTCTCGCAGAAGGACCTGAACCTGAGACAGCGACGATGGCTCGAGTTCCTCCAGGACTATGACTTTCAGATAGTCTATACTCCTGGGAAGGGGAACGTAGTAGCCGATGCCCTCAGCAGGAGGATGGGCATTCAGCTACTTGAGGAGGCGACGGAGCAGCTAGCCTCTTTGCAGATATCCTTCGTGGATAGAGATGGAGGAGCCTTTCTTCAGTCTCTCACAGTCACTCCTCCACTACTGCAGCGAGTCAGGGAGGCACAGCGCGGGGACGCTGACTGTGAGACACGGCGTGCACAGATATCCTCGGGACAGGCACCTGATGGTTTCTCCCTTGGAACAGGGCACGACATCCTTTTCAGAGGACGTACCATGGTTCCAGTCGCATTGAGAGAGGAAGTGCTGAGAGAGTTTCACACTTCTCCTTTAGCGGTACATCCTGGAGTGGCGAAGATGTACCAGGACCTCAGACGACAGCATTGGTGGCCGGGCATGAAGAAGGCTGTAGCAGAGTTCGTTTCTCGATGCCTTACCTGCCAGCAGGTAAAGGCAGAGCATCAGGTACCAGCAGGCTTGGTACAGCCCTTGGAGGTTCCGGAGTGGAAGTGGGACGGCATATCTATAGACTTCGTGACTGGACTTCCACGCACTTCCAGAGGTCACGACTCCATCTGGGTGATTGTTGACCGACTCACCAAGTCGGCACAGTTCTTACCCATCAGAGAGCAGGGCTCAGTAGAGAGCTTGGGACGTCTCTACGTTCAGGATATTGTGCGGCTCCACGGCGTGCCATCATCTATCGTCTCCGATCGGGATGCCCGCTTTACTTCCCGGCTTTGGAAGGGGTTGCAGGAGGCGTTCGGTACGCAGCTGCGTCTTAGCACAGCTTTTCACCCTCAGACAGATGGTCAGACGGAGAGGACCATTCAGACTCTCGAGGACATGCTCCGCGCATGTGTCCTCAACTTTGGTCGTAGCTGGGAGGACCACCTACCCTTGGTGGAGTTCACGTACAACAACAGCTACCACTCCACCATCGGGATGGCACCGTACGAGGCGTTGTACGGCCGACCATGTAGATCTCCTTTGTGCTGGACAGACCCTGGGGAGTCAGCACTGGTGGGACCGGAGAGGGTCCAGGCCACGACAGAGAAGGTCCAGGTCATCCAGGAGCGGATGAGGACAGCTCAGAGCCGGCAGAAGTCTTACGCTGACAGGAGGCGGAGGCCACTGGAGTTCGAGGACGGCGACCACGTCTTCTTGCGGGTCTCACCTCGACGTGGTATTCGGAGATTTGGTCGATGCGGCAAGTTATCTCCGCGCTTCATCGGACCCTTCCAGATTCTCAGCAGGATTGGCGAGGTGGCTTATCGCCTCGCTCTACCACCTCAGTTGCACCGGGTGCACGACGTCTTCCACATATCCCAGCTGAGGAGATACGTGCATGACCCGACGCACATCATTGACCATGGGGAGCTTAACGTTGACGATGGGGCGACTTTTACGGAGGTCCCGGTGGAGATAGAGGATCGACAGGAGCGGGTCCTGCGTGGGCGATCGATTCCTCTTGTGCGCATCAGATGGCAGCACGGGAATCTCCAGGAGAGCACATGGGAGCGGGAGGCTCACATGCGTGCTCAGTACCCTCATTTGTTTCCCTAGTTTTTGTTGTATCTTTACGGGGACGTAAAGCCCTGAGGTGGGAGTAATGTAAAGACCCGTAAAATTCAAGGGAAATTTTTTTCTTAATTTTCTTTAGAATTTTACAAGAGCGCGGTTTCAGACGGCACCTGATTCCGAGGCCCGGAGTGCCCGGAATTAATTTCCGAAGTTTGGCTCGGGTACGTTCAGTGAACGAACGAGCGGGAAATTCTAACTTTTGATCCGGTGCTCGGAATTGAAATCTGAGGGCACCGATGAACTCGCAGCGCCGATATTCGCTTAAAGAGACCTTTTCGGGAGTTGCGTTTGTTGCGGGTTGAAAGTTACGTTTTGGGGTTTTTAGTTTGAGTTAAATAAAATTGTGAAGAACAATTCTGTTACATCTAGTTATAACCTATCAAAGGTGGTTGAAAGTGGGACCCACACCCACTTAACCTCCCTTGGGAGGATTAAGTGTGGTGGGGCCCACACGAACCCCTTTTCTTTTCAAATTCTCTCAACATACTTAACCCCTAATTAATTGGCTTAAGTTACCCTTATTTAATTATGGGAGTTAAGTCTTTTTGAATTTCAAACATTTGAAATTCTTTTGAGTTATGTGTTAATAAAATAAGATGTAATCTTATTTGTTTATGGGTTGTTGGTTTATTCCCTTGAGAGCTTTTTGAGAGCTCCTCTTCATCTTCTCCGGCGAAGAACTTCTTCATCCTCAACGAAGAACGACAACACTTCGTCAAGGATCATCGACTCGGCGACCCGGTATCTTCGGACCTCTTCTTCCTCCTCGGACCTTCTTCGTCGGCAAACGAAGATCCGCAAACGTCGTGTCTCTTCGGGCATAACACTTCGTCAACGGATTTGACGAACGTCGACCGCGACGCCCGACCTCCGCGACGCCATCTTCCGCGGGACGTATACGATTCTTCGAATCTTAAACCCGAGGTAGGGGTTGTCGTTTTCTTTTGGTTTCCTTATTTTTATTCTTGATCGTGATTCTTTCAAGACTAACGTGTGACTTGATTTATTTTAAGTTGCGTTTTTATTTAACGTGAGGGGGGCCGGACCGCACGAACACGGCCGAACCCCCCTCCAACGTTCATGTTTATTCATGCGGATGGAAACAAGTAGCGTGGTGCCGTCGCACCACGCGGATGATCGTTCAATTAATTTACGCGGCGCCGTCGCGCCACGCCGAGGAAAAATCTTCAAGAACGCGACGCCGTCGCACCGCGCCGGATGACGAACGCCGCGGCCGGTTCCGGGCCGCGGCAGGACGAGGAGACCGCGGCCGGTTCCGGGCCGCGGCAGGACGAGAAGACCGCGGCCGGTTCCGGGCCGCGGCGGAAGGGGAGACCGGCGGCCGGGCCGCCGGCGTCGGAAGTCGAGGGCGGGACCGGAATTTCCCGGTCCCGTTGGTAAAAACCGGCCGGCCAGCTGGCCGGCCGGATGTCATAAAACCGGGGGAATAAATCCCCCGGCCGGTTCAACAAACCCCCCTCTTAATGAGGGGGGTGGTTCATTAAAGGAGGGGGGGGGGGCAACAGCCCCCCGGTTCGTTCCAGCCGGCCCCCACTTGCGGGGGCCGTTTGTTGCAAAGGCACGGCTCAAGGCCGTGCCGCCTTGACAAAACAGCGGGGGCTTGATTGCCCCCCGCGTGCCACCCACGTGCGGCGCCAAGCGCCGCCGCCGCGGCCCGCCGCTGCCGCCACCGCGGCCCGCCGCCGCCGCCGCCGCCACCGCGCCGCCGCCGGCCGCCGCGCCGCCGCCGTCCGCCGCCGTCCGCCGCCGCCGCCGGCCAGGGGGGGGGGTCGGGCCGGGTCGGCCCGGACCCGGACCCCCCCGTTTCGAACCAGATTTGGTTTTTGGCCCATAAATTGAGCCTCGGACCTCCGATCGACGAACCGTCAGCGGCAACGCGATCCTTGGATCGAGACGGTCGTTTCAGTATATCGCACTCAAGGTTTCGGTTTACTTTGAGTTCGGCCGGGTTGGTTCGTTCACGAAACCAACCGGGCTTTCGGAGCGGAAACGCTCATCTCTTGAGCTACGGACGTCCGATTGACGTGCCGTCAGTCGCGTAGTGTTCCTCTTAGTGAGACGGATCTTTTGGCATACTCCGCCCGTGTTTTGGACGCAGGTGGAGTACGGTCGGGTTGGTTTTGCCTTAAAAACCAACCGGGCCCCGGAGACGAAAATGCCAATAACTCTCAGACCGGGCGTCCGATCGACGCGCCGTCTGTTGCGTTGAGTTCCTGTTGATGATACGGAACTTTTGGATACATCAACTTCGGTCTTCATGACAGTTGATGTATCAGCCTCTCGGCTCGTGGAGCGGACCCTCCGTACGAGCTTGCTGTGTGCGGGAACCCTAGTGCTGGCTGCGACTGTTCTACTGCTACGACTGCTACTGTGACAGCGACGACGACAGTACAGAGATCCTGTGTGGATTCGACGATGACAGTACAGAGATCCTGTGTGGATTCGACGACGACGACTACAGCACTCAGCGATCCTACGTGGATCAGTGCTACAGGTTCTGTGTGAGCCCGATCCTGTGTGGGTCCTTGCGCTCAGCGGTTCTGTGTGAGCCAGCGCCTACAGGTTCTGTGTGAGCCCGATCCTGTGTGGGTCTTCTGCGGGGGTTAGTTAACTATCGATCCTTCGTGGGTCCGACGACTTAGATGGATCAGTGATCATCTTTATCGTCCTTGGAGAAGTATACCTGTGTGAGCTGAATCCTGTTACTTTCCTGTGTGGATTGTGTTGTGCAATCATGTGTGGATTATGTATTGCCTCCCTATGTGGAATACGTATACATTCCTGCGTGGACTGAGTTGTACTTGGGCTCGGAGGTTGGAGCGTATCTGAATTGATGACTTAGGTATATGTATGGGCATATACCTAAGCAGTGTCGGTTGTTACTTCGTGATTGTACTTTTCTTCGTGGTTTATCCTTTGTGGATTTGAGAGACCTTCAGGGGTCTCGGGGTCCCTACTGAGTAGCTTATACTCACCGCTGCACAGGCTTTGCCCGCACTACGTTGTGTTGGTTGCAGACGACGGACAGCGTTGACCTTAGCTGAGGCTTGCACAGCGGGACGGTACCCGGAGGTGGACCACTGGGCGGGACGTGCTCGGAGCGGACGGCGGGACCCGTGGAGCAGAGGAGCTATCTGTACCCACCCTTCAGGTGGGATTTCCAGTGGACAGCTCGGAGTAGCGGCTTTTACTTTACAGTTGTTGTTTTTCCTTTTCGAGTTGTACTTTACTTTCAGTTTGGGTTTGTATACTGGCCCATTTACTTTTCCGCACTTTTAGTTGTACTCTGCTTTGTTTAGTGTTTACTTTCCGCTTGCTTACTCTGTGGTGTGTGTTTACTTTTCAAAGGCAATGCCTTCCCTTTTTACCGGGATTTACGCCTTGGTGCTAGTCGCCAGCCCCTGGCCTATGGAAGGCGGGCTTGGGGTAGTCACGGCACGGACCCCGAGGGCGGGTCGTGACAGTCCACACGTACACAAATGATGTGATATTCATTAAGTGAGTGAAAAGGTAACAATTAAAATGATAAATTATCTTTCCAAAATGATAAATATTTCAATAAAATCATAAATTATTTTTTATATCATATATAAAAATGAAATTTAACATTTTCACCTTCCATTTTAAGTGTTGGTGAAATAAGCATCAGAAGACATTGTGAGGTGGTAGTCCACCGTACGCACAAAATATATTATCTTCTCTCATACAGAATGGATGTTAATAATATATATATTATTTAATGACCTTATATGTATATATATGTTATAAATATTATATATACACTTTATATCCATAACCATACACAACTGTTAAAGGTTGTAAGTTAAAAATGAATGACATCGGTTTACGAGGCAGTAATCCATCTTACATACATACTTTGATTTGATAACCCAATTGATGTTATTGGACTTGGTATTAGATAGTCAAATTATTATAACAACATTATCGTATTTCTATGATACTTAGTAAATTATATCATCATGGTTTAGGATTGAACAAATTTTTCGTTAGGTTGTTTTTCTACAAAAAATAAGGCTTATATTATGAGGTGATGGAATATGGGATGTTTTTTGGTCAGGTATTGCCTAGTACGAGGTGGTATTGTAACACCCCGAGATTTTATGAAAACTATTATTTTTAATTTAATTAATGTATTGTGTTATAAGCTACACCAAAACGAGCTTTCACAACACACATCTCTGACCTAGCTTTAATTACACGCAATCATGACCTTCCACGATAGCGTGTGTTGTACGCAACACCAAATTTCGCTAAAAAACGATATGTTATTAAAATATTATTAAAACTATTAGTTATGAATAGTAATGACCAATTTTTGATATTTTGTAAATTTTATTTTTCAAAATGGACTTCATTTTTGGATTCGGAATATCGAAATTAGCTTAGGGTGAAATTTTGGTGATTTTCTGATAACTTTCATATTTTGATGAATAGTGAAAATTAATAAATTTTAATTAAAAACAACTTTTTCAATCAAAGTAATTAATAGTGATAAATTATTATTTTTAGTGGTTTTAAAGTATATTTAGAATATATTTTTATAATTTAATACAATTTTTTTCATTGGATGTAATTTCACATTTAAACTAGACATAAACAAGTGTCAATCTTTTGATAGTTATTATCTCTTAACAACACGCTATTTGTTTTGACGACGGGAATTAATTTTTAAATTAATTAATTCAATTTATATGTTTTTAATTTGGTAAAATACAAATCATTTTAGAGTTCATAATATCAAATATTGATTAGGCCTAATTTTTTGTATTTTTCTGAAAACTTTCAATTTTTGATGAATAGTGAAACCACTAAGTGGTAGTTAAAAAACTAAATTTTTCATAAAAATAAATTTTACCGCTTCTATGAGTGGAAATTTCAAAAATCCGAGAGACACGGTTGACGTCAGTAAGTAAAATGTGGTTCAATGAGATGAAAATAATTTTTGGTGAATAGTAACTTTTTACTTTTATTTACCACGGTTAAAAGTAAATAGGGTAATTAAGGGTAAAAATGATATTATTATTACCCTAAAACAAGTCCTAATTCTACTGGATAAGTTTTATTCGACCAAAAACAAACTTAGAAATAAAATATGACCATTTAGGCCCAATTGAATTAGATTAGGACATATATTATTATTTAATTCAAAGAAGAGTTAAAAGAGTTAAAATCAATGTTTATTTAATAAAACATTTTTAATATATGGTTATACGTAAGATAAATTAGACTATAAATATTCATTAGAAATATAAAAATATTTCCTACATAATGGTATTTTATTTGTAATTTTTAGACATTAAATAATTTAATTTATTTATGACACAACGATGATGCCATAATTATCTTATTAATGAAATATTGACATAATTGATGTTATAAATACCCAAATAAATATAATTTGAGACTTTTTATGAATTCCACTAATTTTATAGGTTAATATGACATGTTATTATTTATTTAATTAAATTTATTCGAATTTATCATTCTGTTATGATTTTCACAAAAATAAATTATTAAATAGTGTCAAAATTGAAATAAAATAGTTTTTAAAACAAATATTATATTATTAATTGATATTTTATTTCTAAAAATCTAAGTTTCGGCCAAATGACTTAGATAAGGTTATATATTTTAATAATAAAAAATTTTGGGTTCGTTTGTCTTCTTATAGTATGTTTATTGACTTTATACTGTAATAAAACAAGAAGACATGGTAAAAGTAAAATTATTTACCTTAATGTTAAATCTAAATGATAAGGTTAAAATAGGAACCTAAACTTGTCTAAATTCTATTTTATGAGAGGATTTCGACCCATCCCCACCTCAGACTCTAAATAAATCAATTTGGAGCTATTTAAAATGGAACTTGACTTTATAATAAAATAATATTTTTAGTTTTTCCAAAGGAGCCCCTCTCCTCCCTTATAAAAGGGCACCTCCTCCCTCTCTTACTCACACAACATTGAGCCTTCAAGCTTGTCCAAACCCAGAAAAATTATCTTCTCCACTTCCCTATCAACATCCAAGAGGTTCTGGTCTTCCTCAAAGACCAATTTTAGTGCCCTAAGAGGAGGTCTCAAAGAGAGGCTTCAAAGAAGAGGTAATTTCTGTTACCAATTCTTTCACCTTTATTTCTTCTTCCACTTATTCTTCTTAGTTTGTTTCATTATGAAGTATTAACATCAGTATCACTCATATACTGATATGTTAATATAAGTATTAAACAATCTTATTTCACCATCTATCCATCCTACAGAAAACGAAATCATCACGCGTGTGTACATACGGAATACCGTCTTCACGCCGTGGTGAAATCTAGTTTCCACCACCACCTTACATGGATGGGTATAATGGTGTAAATAATAACTATATATTATTATTTTAAAGTGATATTGATTCTTAAATAGTATACATACACTCCAATATAGTCCCACGATCATGAGAACTATATCATCGCACGTGCGTACGTACGGGCTACCATCTCCACGACGCGATGCGATTAATTCTCCAGTTTAAACCATTCATGAATGATTATAAAGTATATATAATAAGTAATCATGAAATATATGACATAATAATGATACTTTATTTATGTGTATATATATGAATGTCATCTACTTAATTCCGTTCAACTCAACAAGGAAACGAAAACAGCGTTCATGCGTACGTACGGCCTACTGTCTCCATGAACGGTGTATTTCTTTACATTTACTGATTTATTATATATATTTATATTCTGAATATATATATATATATATATCATATTTTATATTCTAGAATTAAGTAATCATTATCTAAGTAATCATATGAATAATTACAAGTCAAAACACGGACGACAAATGAAACAATTTTACCCAAAACGCTCTTTAACATTGAATTTACAAAATAACGGGTAATATAAATTCATAAGTGAACCATATATGATATCATAACAATGAATATGATTCTTTAATAAGTAAATGACATTATTTAAATCATTATAAAGGAGGTTCGGACACTTACGAAGAAAATCGGACTTAAGGTATGGGAAATATCACAATCTCATTTATATCCGAGATTGTTTATACGTTGGTATTTACTGGGGTGTATTTGATCATCCACATCTATGTTTACTAAATATGTAATTTTATTTCCATCCACCTACAATTGTTTAAATCCAATTTTTCCCTTTTGGTGAGTTTTTAGTAAAAGATATGAAATGAATCTTTTGTCATTTTTCGTACGAGATACTTTTTGACTTTTCCGACAAAAGTACGAGAAGAATGATTTCTTTTAACTTATACGGTATGAATGGATTTTTAAAACATTATTTCCAAGAATCTTCACTCAAAAGTTTACAAGTTTATTTTTAATCAACTTCTTTTAGTTTGGAATTGTATGACACGTTAAGAAAGGAAAAGTGTTTTTGAAGAAGAAAGGATATTTTCTTCAAGAATGGAGTTCAAGTGTTTTATCAAAATTATTTTCCATCTAAGACAATAAAGGGTTCTGTTTTTATCGCTATTATTACATTTATTTGATTATGTTGTGATGGAAATATTTTTATGAATTCCTTTATCTAATATGAATTGTTTTATGATGTCATGATGTTTAGGAATCCCATTTTTATTACATGGGTTATGCTATGATGTATGGTTTATGATTTTTTGTCACACATAAGAATGGTATCATTATGAGATGGGTGGGACCTATATCCCTCTCCAATTCATTGGGTAAAGATTTTATATCTCATGAGATAGACATGGCTTGAATGGTAGGTTATACCGGTACAGTGAAACAGGACTGAAACGAGGGTGACTCGGTTCAGAAAGGGACTTTGTCCACTAGATAGTCTTGGAAATGAGTCTTGACTAACAAGAAATGATTCTCTATGATTATGTGTGTATGCCACAAAGTTTAATGTTTTAATTTATTATTATTGTGATTACATTTCACTTCCATGAGTTATCCCATGTTATGAAATTATGATCTCTTTTACAGGTTATGATTTCCAAAAGTTATGTGCTTATGTATATGATGTGATTGATATTTCTTTTGTTTACCCTTACTGAGAATTTGAGCTCACCCTTTTATGTTTACTTTTCCCCAGGATATAATGAAAGGTTTATGTATAAAAAAAAGAAGATCTTTATGGGAGATGTTGAAGATCATTCACCAGGATTAGAAGATTATATTCCGAGTTTCCAAAGACACTAAACTATTACGATCCTTGTGTGTGTGTTTTTGTTATGTACTAAGTATTCCTCAAATGTAATGTACTGTCAATGTACGTCAAGATTCGGGTCTCTACAGTTAGTATCAGAGGAAAAGTTTAGTCAACCTTTGGAAACTAGGATTCGAACACATTAGTGAGATCCCTAGAGATATTTCTATGGTATGTCTATGGATGTCCCTAAGGTTAAGTATACGTATAGGTTATAGTACTAGAATTACGCTAACGATCATAGAATTAATCCTAAGATGTTGGATATTGAAGGTACTCCCCCTTTATTATGTTGTTTTCCCAAGCATGATTTTTTCCTCTCACACTATTCTTTTTGGGTTTTAGACGATGGCTGGAACCCAAAGGAACCGTGTTGATCAATGCAATGGACAATGCAATGACTACCCTCCTGAACAAACAAATTTTATGGGAGATGGAGTGCAAAATATTATTGCTATACTTACACAAGCTATGAATCATTCTGGAGTTCCAAATGAGCAGAGAAGGGAACAATATTATATTGAGTCCTTCATGAGGCAACGTCCACCTTCATTCAGTGGGACTTCCGATCCACTTGTTCCTGAACAATTGATCAGTACCACTGAATAGATATTTTCAGTTCTTCAATTTTCTGAACATGATAATGTCATCTTAACAGTATATCGTTTGGAAGGTGAAGCTGATCAATGGTGGGGTCTTATCATGAATATGAGGCCAAGAGATGAAATTGAGTCCATGGAATGGGACGTGTTCAAGAACATGTTTTTCAGTAAGTACTTCCCTCATATTCTTCGAACAAAGATGGAAAAGGATTTTCTTGAGCTGAAGCAGAACGATTACGAATCTATTGGTATATACGAAGAGTATTTTACAAGACTTGCCAAGTATGCATCTGGCATTATCATCCAACCTGGAAGTAAAGTTGATCGATTTTTCAGTGGCTTAAAACCAAGTTTTCGAAGGGAATTAGCTATAAGAGACTTCAGTAGCTATGAAGAAATTGTGTGTTGTGCTATCAAGGTAGAAATGGAAGTTGGTGTTACTTATCCATCTCATGGTTTTGACATGAAACGAAATATGGAGTTCAAGGAGAAATCTCAGAATAATGGTGAAAAGAAGATGAATGTTTCCTTATGCACAAATTGTGGAAAGAAGCATGGTAGAGATTGTCTTAAAAGGAATAGAAAATGTTTTAAGTGTGGAAAATAAGGTCATCAGGCAGCTGAGTGTCGAAGTAATGGAAAACGGGTTTATGATGATGTGAATAAAGAAAACACTGCAAAGAACGCGCCACCAACTCTTCAATGCTTCAAGTGCAAGGAAATTGGTTATTATGCTAATAAATGCCCTAATCCAAGGGTTAGTGATGATCGACATGAGAAACCGCTTAAGGAAAAGGACAAAGGGAAGTCACATGCGATCACTATTGGTGATGTTGAATATGACAACGATGTGGTGGAATGATTAAGTGTTTATGTAATGGGATTCCAAAATAATTTTGTATCATGGAGTATTGGAATATTTATGTATTGGTCTAATGTGGTATTCAAAGTGATTGAGATATTTTTGGAAATAAGATGTTATGCGCATAATGAAGGGAAAACGAGAAAATGAAATGTTTAACAGTATTCATGAGCTCATGATTGATATAAGGACTAAGTGATATCATGGTTTGAGTATATAGAATTTTGAGGATTTTTCTATGTGGAAAGTGTTAACTTTTAACTGCATTCATGTTTTCACTAAGGTCCAATGGGTATTCATTCTTCAAGAGAATAAATGATTAAGGTATTCACATCTTTGTAATTTGACCAACAAGATATATCTTATGATATATGGGGGATAAATGATGGCATTCATGTGATTGTTCTGTGACATTTCAAGTAATCATTTTCTTTATACTATGAGCTTGGACCGATGTATTTTTGATAAGCCTAAAGATTAGAATGGATTATGTTGTACATAAGGTAGGATAAATCAGTTTTCGTTATTATTGATGGGATTTTATAGTAATATAGCTTTAGAAAAAGGATGACCTGCAGGACGGGTGAAAGCCCATCGCGTCAGACAAGGCTGTGGGAATCGAACCCACAACCGAAGTGTGACTGGCCATTATCGCCTACCACTGGCCTACAGGAAGTCCCTATTTAGTAGAAACTTGTTTTATTATATTAAGAAGTATGATATATGAAGTATAAGTCCATTTTAGGAACCATATGTGATTAATCTCACTATAGAATGAATTATGTATATTTAATAACTTTTGCTAACCTTTTGTTTGAGACAGATGTAATGACCCGTCATTCTATAACATGATCTGCTAACACTTCACGAATAACAAATTCAACATCATTTATTTAGGAGATGATGTGGAAATTGTTCAAGGCACGAACAACAGTGAAATTGTACTAAAATAAAGTAAGTATTTATTCTAATTCAAATTCTTCAACTTTCGAGAAACGATCTTGAAAACCAGAAATGTTGTCCTAGTGCTCTTATATCTGATTAATCAGATGGTACCGTAGATCGTAAAAAATTTATGGATTTGTGATTGTTGGATTTTCCATAGCCATGTTCTCTACCACTCTCCATCAGAACATGATGGTTAGATTTTTCTTCCATATCCATATTTTCACCTATGTGGAAACCCAATGATTAGTTTATTTGGGTAACTGTTACGTTTCATACTTTTATATAAAGATTGGTTTTGGTATTCCTTTTTACGATGTGGGTTTCTATTAATGAAACTTTTGAGTAGTAAACCATTTATAACCCCGACGAATTTCGAGGGCGAAATTAATTTTAAGAGGGGTAGAATGTAACACCCCGAGATTTTATGAAAAATATTTTTTTTTAATTTCATTAATGTCTTGTTTTTTACGGTACACCAAAAGGAGATTTCACAACACACATCTATGACCTGGCTTGAATTACACGCAATCGCGACCTTCCACGATAGCGTGTGTTGTGCGCAACACCAAGTTTCGCTAAACAACGATATGCTATTAAAATATTATTAAAACTATCCGTTATGAATAGTAATAACCACTTTCTGAAATTTTGTAAATTTTATTTTTCAAAATGGACTTCATTTTTGGATTCGGAATATCGAAATTAGCTTAGGGTGAAATTTTGGTGATTTTCGGATAACATTCATATTTTGATGAATAGTGAAAATTACTAAATTTTAATTAAAAACAACTTTTTCAATCGAAATAATTAATAGTGATAAATTATTAATTCGAGTGGTTTTAAAGTACATTTAGAATATATTTTTAAAATTTAATACAAAGTTGGTCATTGGATGTAATTTCACATTTAAACCAGACATAAACAGGTGTCAATCTTTTGATAGTTATTATCTCTTAAGAACACGCTATTTGTTTTGACAACGGGAATTAATTTTTAAATTAATTAATGCAACTGATATGTTTTTAATTTGGTAAAATAGAAATCATTTTTGAGTTCATAATATCAAATATATCTTTGGCCTAATTTTTGGTATTTTTCTGAAAACATTCAATTTTTGATGAATAGTGAAACAACTAAGTGGTACTTAAAAAAACTGAATTTTTCATAAAACATAATTTTACCGCTTCTGTGAGGGAAATTTCAAAAATCGAAGAGACATGGTTGATGTCAGTAAGTAAAATGTGGTTCAATGAGATGAAAATAATTTTTGGTGAATAGTAGCTTTTTTACTTTTATTTACAACGGTTAAAAGTAAATAGGGTAATTAAGGGTAAAAATGATATTATTATTACCCTAACACATGTCCTAATTTTATTGGATAAGTGTAATTCGACCAAAAACATTCTTAGGAATAATATATGACCATTTAGGCCTACTTGAATTAGATTAGGACATTTATTATTATTTAATTCAAAGAAGAGATAAAAGAGTTCAAATCAAAGTTTATTTAATACAACATTTTTAATATAGGGTTATACATAAGATAAATTAGACTATAAATATTCATTAGAAATTTAAAAAGATTTCCTACATAATGGTATTTTATTTTTAATTTTTAGACATTAAAAAATTTAATTTATTTATGACACAACGATGATGCAGTAATTATCTTATTAATGAAATATTGACCTAATTAATGTTATAAATACTCAAATAAATATAATTTGAGACTTTTTATGAATTAAACTAATTTTCAAGGTTAATATGACATGTTAGTATTTATTTAATTTACTTTGTTCGAACTTATCATTCTGTTATGATTTTCACAAAAATTAATTACTTAATAGTGTCAAAATTGACATAAAATAGTTTTTAAAACAAATATTATATTATTAATTGTTAGTTTATTCCTAAAAGTATAAGGTTCGGCCAAATGACATAGATAAGGTTATATAGATTAATAATAGACAATTTGGGGGTTTTTTGGATTCTTATAGTATATTTATTAACCTTATAGTGTAAGAACACAAGAAGACACGGTAAAAGTAAAATTATTTAACTTAATGATAAATCTAAATGATAAGGTTAAAATAGGAACCTAAACATGTCTAAATTCTATTGGATGAGAGGATTTCGACCCATCCCCACCTTAGTTTCGAAGTAAATAAATTTGGATCTATTTAAAACCAAACATGACTTTATAATAAAATAATATTTTTAGTTTTCCAAAGGAGCCCCTCTCCTCCCTTATAAAAGGGAACCTCCTCCCTCTCTTCCTCACACAACATTGAGCCTTCATGCTCGGCCAACTCCTGCCAAATTCTCATCAAAACTTCCCTAGAAACATCATAGATGTTCTGGTCTTCCTCAAAGACCATTTTAGTGCCCTAAGAGGAGGTCTCAAAGAGGCGCTTCAAAGAAGAGGTAATTTCGGTTACCAATTATTTCACCTTTATTTCTTCTTCCACTTCTTCATAGGTTGTTTCATTATGAAGTAATAACATCAGTATCACTCATATACTGATATGTTATTATAAGTATAAAACAATCCTATTTCACCATCTATCCATCCTATGGAAAACGAAATCACCGCGCGTGCGTACGTACGAAATACCGTCTCCACGCCGTGGTGAAATCTATTTTCCACCACCACCTTACTTGGATGGGTATAATGGTGTAAATAATAACTATATATTATTATTTTAAAGTGATATTGATTCTGAAATAGTATACATACACTCCAATATAGTCCCACGATCATGAAAACGATATCATCGCTCGTGCGTACGTACAGACTACCGTCTCCACGACGCGATGAGATTCATTCTCCCAAATTAACCATTCATGAATGATTATAAAGTATATATAATAAGTAATCATGAAATATATGACATAATAATGATACTGGATTTATGTGTATATATATATGAATGTCATATACTTAATTCGGTTCAACTCAATAAGGAAACGAAAACAGCGTTCATGCATACGTACGGCCTACCGTCTCCACGAACGATGTATTTCTTTCCATTTACTGATTTATTATATATATGTATATTCTGAATATATATATATATATAAATCATGTTTTATATTCTGGAATTAATTAATAATGATCTATGTAATCTTAAGAATAATTACAAGTCAAAACACGGACGACAAATGAAACAATTTTACCCAAAACGCTCTTTAACATGGAATTTACAAAAGAACGGGTAATATAAAGTCATACCTGAACCATATATGATATCATAAAAATGAATATGATAATTTAATAAGTAAATGAAATTATTTAAATCATTATACAGGAGGTTCGGACACTTACGAAGAAAATCGGACCTAAGGTAAGGGAAATATCACAATCTCATTTTTATCCGAGATTGTTTATACGTTGGTATTTACTGGGGTGTATTTTACCATCCACATCTATGTTTCCTCAATATGTAATGTTATTTCCATCCACCTACAATTTTTTAAATCCAATTTTACCCTTTGGTGAGTTTTTAGTAAAAGATATGAAATAAATCTTTTGTCGTTTTTCGTACGAGGTACTTTTTGGCTTTTCCGACAAATGTACGAGAAGAATGTTTTCTTTTAACTTATATGGTATGAGTGGATTTTTAAAACATTATTTCCAAGAATCTTCCCTCACAAGTTTTGAAGCTTATTTTTAATCAACTTCTTTTAGTTTAGAATTGTATGAAATGTTAAGAACGGAAAAGTGTTTTTGATGTAGACATGATATTTTCCTCAAGAATGGAGTTCAAGTGTTTTATCAAAATTATTTTCCATCTAAGATAATAAAGGGTTCTGTTTTTATCCCTATTATTACATTGATTTGATTATGTTGTGATGGAAATATTTTTATGAATTCCTTTATCTTGTATGAATTTTTTTATGATGTCATGATGTTTAGGAATCCCATTTTTATTATATGGGTTATGCTATGATGTATGGTTTATGATTTTGTGGCACACATAATAATGGAATCATTATGAGATGGGTGGGACCTATATCTCCCTCCAATGCATTGGGTAAATATTTTATATCTCATGAGATAGACATGGCTGGAATGGTAGGTGATACCGGTTCAGTGAAACAGGACTGAAACGAGGGTGACTCGGTTCAGAAAGGGACTTTGTCCACTAAGATAGTCTTGTCAATGAGTATTGACTAACAAGAAATTATTCTCTATGATTATGTGTGTATGCCACAAAGTTTAATGTTTTATGTTATGATTATTGTGATTACATTTCACTGCCATGAGTTATCCAAGGTTATGAAATTATGATCTCTTTTACAGGTTATGATTTCCAAAACTTATGTGCTTATGCATATGATGTGATTGATATTTCTTTTTTTTACCCTTACTAAGAATTTGAGCTCACCCTTTTATTTTTACTTTTCCCCAGGATATAAAGAAAGGTTTAGGTATAAAAAAAAGAAGATCTTTATGGGAGATGTTGATGATCTTTCACCAAGATTAGAAGATTATATTCCGAGTTTCCAAAGACACTAAACTATTACGATCCTTGTTTGTGTGATTTTGTTATGTAATATGTATTCCGAAAATGTAATGTAATGTCAATGTACGTCAAGATTCGGGTCTCTACAGGTATGATGGTGTGAAAAATAGAGGAGAGCGAGTTCGCATATATAATTGAGTAAGAGTGGATTATTTTTAATTACAAAATATTTTTTCACAGTTAGTTGGTAAATATTACCACAAATGCATCCAAAATTGATAATTAATGTTTTTAGAGAAGATATGGTCAAGAAACACCTCCACCAAATAATTAAAATAAATGAATTTTTTTTCATTAACATAAAATTTCCCTTGATTTAACAATTGTGGGTGTACACATCAGTAAATAGAATTATAATTGAGGTAATTTATCCTTCAAGAATAAAAAAGAATGACCCTTATTACTCAATTTTCACTAAATGATTATAAATAATATATATATAATATAAAATATAATTCTTATGTCTATTGAACATTTATTTTTAAATACTAATATTTAACATTAAAAAATATCATTTTAACCATAACAATGCTAAAAATTTAACTATTTAAGGGTCAATGTAGTCACAATAAAATTTAAATTGTTCTATTAATAGGAATAATTTTATATTTTTACAATTTTTTTAGTAAAAAATATAATATTGAATTTTTAGAAATTTAAAATCATTTAATAAAATGTCATTAATTTTAAAATGACAGTAATGACAATTTTGACATTATATAATAATTTTTAATATGAAAATATAAATACATTTATGTTATTTGAATATATGGTTTTAAAACCTTTGATATATTCATCGATAAAATTACATTAACCTAATATATAATTTAATTTACATCATTTTTTATATTTTCAGTATCATATAATATATTTAGTTATTAACTAAATAATTACTTCATTTTAATTTCTTAAGTTTGTTATGTTTGTATTTATCGTTAAAAATTAAAAATAAATTATTATGATAAAAAATAACTTTTATATTTCAAAAGAATATCCATCACCATAACTATATTGTTTTTTCCCATTCAAATATTTATCATAATTAAATGTAAGGATAGTTATTTTTTGTATTCTTCATAACATAACTTATTAAAGTGGTCATATTTATGGAATGGTTTCCTAAAAACTCATAAACATATATTATAAGGTCATAAGGATATATATATGGCTATAAAATTGGTGTTGGAAAATTTGGTAAGTCAATTTATCCCATTTATTCTTACTTTAAAACACAGGTCAACCCATTTTTACCATAAATGTGGATACTAATTATTAAAAATTTCACTAATCATTTTGGTTAAAATTTAATTTGAGCCTATTTGACATTATATAGTATTCTGATTCCAAATATGGAATCCATTTTTCCAAATTCAATTCAAATAACTGTCATACATTAATTTAAAATTAATCCCATAGAGGTCACGAAAAATCAGTTTTTCAAAGGGATAATGAATAAATGTTTAGAATGTTATTATATAAAAATTAAAAATTAAAATTATTCTAGTGATCTAAAAGGTAATAATTGTATAATTTTGAAATCATTTTACTTTTAAATAAATAAAAAGGTATTTTTATCATTAATAAAATAAAATGAAATGGTCCATTTCCATTAAAATGGAGAATTATTCCTTATTCATAAAACTATATCATTCTTGAAAAATACCAAAAAATTAACATATGAAATTTTTTATATGTTGATTTTAAAAATTATTTTTATGTTGTGAAATAAATTTTCTATGGGCAGGGAAGAAATAATTTTAAAATATATGTGCATAGAGTGATTGTACCATGTGGTGTTTAAACCTGGTGTTCCATGCATCACAAGATATTAAAAAAATAAAATGCATTCTAAAAGAAATATGAGTTAAATATTAGGGTTTTAATACAAAAATAGCTTATAACCTACCATGATATTGAACAACTGATCAAGTAACTATAATTATTTTATCTGTTAGTGAGCTAGATAATTTCAAGCCACCTTACAAAGATCTCTTATGACACAATGTAACATCCCAATCGAAAAAATAAGTATCAAGATAAAATATGAAGTGAAATATAAAGAGTGTAGTATCCATATGTTTAGTGAAATGCAATGACTGGTGAATATTTTCAGCATCACCTATTAATTTTGAGTATGAGGGTAAAATCATGATTGCATTGAGGCCAGAGAATAATTTATCTAGAACAATATTTTCCTAAAATCTATAATCGAGACTCATGGAACCTGAATTTTATTCATGTAATGTTTTCAATATAATTTTAAAATGAATGCATATAGGATAAACCTGTTTTAATCTCATGATTCTGCTACTAACTAATCTTAATACTCTGATTAGAGGATAATTCAAGTCGAGACACTTGATGAATCTATGTTATGAGAGTGAGTTCTAATATTTGATTTTCAATAACATGCCAAATATATCTGTGAAGATATCTGAACTGATTTAGTAGATTGATTTTATGATTATTTAGGCTCACCAATGCATAAGATAATATTAATGAGGCATAAGAAAAATGATCTGGTCATGATTGATTAAACTATAAATTTAGTTTTAACTAAACATGTTCTCGTAATTGGTTTCAAAAATAATTTGATGTTGTTGATCCATAAGTGTAGTGTGAAAACATGTTTTTCTAATTTCATGTTGAATATAATAACCTTTTCAATATGAAAATTATAATCATTAGTTTTTTTTCTTTTGGGTTAATTTTGAAAGATGATGTGGCCTATGATGTTCCCATATGATGTAGATTCTTTTTTCGATATATGAACAATAGTTGACTACGATTCGATATGTGATATTTCTAGAGGTTGTTATGTATAAATATTTATATACTTAAATATGAAAACAGATGAAAAAAACATGGAATCACCATGATTTCAAATTATTGAATAATAGGACATGTCAAGAAATTTATGAAAGATAAATTTATAAGAGAACCTACAGAGGATGATCTACGAAAATAATGTTTACATTCAACAATCTATTTCAATAATCTAATTCACATGTGTTATGATCCTGATTTACACCCTTGATGAAATAATGTATTCAGCACCAATTAAAGGACGACGGGGGGAATTTAAATACCTAAAGGCTCTATAGACCTGATTATCCATGTTAATGTAGTGTTCCATAGAATAAATATTTCACAAAATGATACTTATACCACACTAATATGGCCAAAATATTGATTAATATGCACAGGACCAAAAGTAGAATCAAAATCCAAAAAAATATATAATTTTGAATGTGAACTAATATTTAGGGGAAAAGGAGGAAAATGATAATTTCCAAAATTGGAACATCATTCCAAATTAAAATTTTCATATTTTAGTGGGTCTACATGAATAGGAAAAATTTTCATCATGAAGAGGTGAATATGGACATGGTAATAGATGGAATATTAGAGAATTATATCGCAACAACTACAACATGTATACCATCAACACGGATAACCTCCATGATTGGGATCAGGGTATCTATGTTGATTGGGAAATTGTAGGGAAGTAGAACTCATTACCAAATATTGGATGTTCTAACTATGATTTTATCTAGATCTTATGAAAACCACATCAATGTGATTCAAATTGATGTTTACTTTCATTTTAGTTATGATGTATAAACTATTTTGTTTCTATTTTCAAAAAAATAGGATCGTATCCTGACTCTATATTCCTCATTCCCGAAAATTTGAATAAACCTATATTCTCTATTAGTTGGATATAAATATAATTCATCTTCTTCTCTCCCATTACTTTACAATGCAATTCTAGTTGTATTTTTCAACTACATATTTAAGGTTCATTCTTCTTTAATAAAATTTTATGATCTGTAGACTTCAATAATAAAAGGATAAACCATGATTCTGTATCTAGGGAGTGATGCTCTAATTCATCTAGGATATCCAAGAATCAAGATGATCATCATAACCTTCCATTCCCTTGTAAAATAGTTAGAGTGTGTGTGGTTATGTGAGTTAATAACCATCCATGGGATGTTTTTTTTATGATTTCCCCCTAAATATTTATCCCCTTATTTTCTTATCCTAATTTACCATTTTACTAGGATATGTTTTCTTCATATCAATACGATCAATTTTTGATGGGAGAGATTCTTTATAAAGGAGGTTCGATTTGGATATTCTTTCAATTTTGGAATGACTCCTTTAAACTAGAATAGGTTCTATGATTGAGTGTTAATCATTTTTGCTAAGATGGATGTGTTAATCAAGAGATAAATAATTCACTTATTAAGGTGGGGTAATGATATAATCCTTTTATAAATCCATGATAGGTAGTTAATGGGTGGATTGAACAAATTTTGTCCGTGTTTCTTACTAGCTTTCCTTTTATTCATCATGTATTTTTTTCCTTTATTTCATCATAGTATTAAATTTTTCCATTCAAGACACTAAGACTTTGATATTAATCAGTATGTCTACATGTTTTCATTTACATCATTAAAATATATAAAAATACAAAAATATTTTTGTAAGATCACTAGGAAATTCTATACTTATTTTTTAAACCAGTGCATTGGTTAGACACTATGCTATATCGAGGGGAATGTAAATGTAACTCTTACCATCCTAAAATAAGTACAACATTAATTGATATAGTTCTCATTCCTCCTACTAGTCACTATCATTCTACAAAGTCACACACATAATTAAATAATGACATTGAAATGTAAAATATATTTTCTACTATTTTCTAGGGTGTGCCCTAGAAATGATGAGGGTTATCATAGTACATGTTCAATCTCACATTTTCACTCTAAATATAACCCCCCAGGTTTGTAATAAACTAAAAATATCCCCAAATGTAATATACCATATTCCATAAACCTAGATCTAATAGTTATAATAAAAAACGATATATAATACAGGAGTTCTAGAATGATCAAATAGTTCAGTAGTCTTTAAAACAAAATACATGCATACATTACTCTTAATAACATAATATATAACATGAAAATTTTGTGTGGATATTATTATTCTTTCTATCATACCCCTAAAATTTACACTTTTTTCTCCTCTAGGTTTCCTGGTGAAAGGAAAACAGAAAAGGGTCATATCATATGATAAACCCGAAATAGAATAAAATAGAATATTTAATATTATAATCATAGAATAAGTGATATGTGTCGAATTAATGAACAAACCGAAGCCATTATTAGGATAAACTAAGGAAATTATATTAACATGATGATAAATAAAATCTTGGTTAACAAGAATCCTTGATCTCATACTGATGTTATGTATAATTTCAAACATCAAAACATGTTTCCAAGTCCTTATTCCAAAAAATATATCTTGTTATGGGAAGATATATAAACAAAAACCCAACCCATTTTGTCTTATTATAAATGTTTTCACACCTCGACCAATGACATTATTTTATTTTATTTATTATAATTCCTTTAAATATTTTTTTTGCAGCATGGGGTGTGTCTCGGACAATGTTTTTGAGTTTGTGTTATGTGAAATGCATGATTTAGGTTCGACTTTGTTGGGCGCACGGGTGGAGGGCATATTGGAAACCCTGCGTGGCTCCGCCCGAGAAATGGAACGACCACCCATTCTCAAAAAATGAAAATAAGTTATTTTTAAAAATAAAACAAACATTAATTGAATCGTTTAAAATTATTATTGCTCAGATTTTTATAACTATTAAAATAAAATAAATACTTTTATTTTATTAATTTACTAATCATCATGATTTTATTATTATATTTTTTATATTATAATTATTGTTATTATTATTAAAAATTTTATCAATATATTTTTTTCCTTATAATAATTATTATCATTCCTTTTTTATTATTATTACTAGATTCATTAATATTTACCTATTAGGAGTTTAAACCCATATATATATATATATATATTCCTTTACATTTTTCAAAATTTTTAGTGTTTAATGTGAACCCCCATTTTTTTCTCATCTACATGAAGCCCATGTAGCCGGACACCACCTTCTATATTGGCTTCCCCCTACTTCCCCACATCGATCGTCGTCTACCCCCTAATCACCACCAGCCATTGCGCTTCTCCCCAACACCGCAGCACTACAGTAGGGTCCCCCCAGTTCCCTATCCCAATAGCGTTATTCCTCCCTTGAAACACCTCATCTACCATGCTTCCTCGGCCTCTCCTCCTCCATGTATCACGTTCCAGCTAGCACCGATCCCCCGACAAGGTTGAATTCTTCTCCAGTGGCACGCCCTCCAACTCCTACCCAGTGAACCGACCTTTATCCTACTTTTGGGACGCGGCCTTCCCTACCTCTGTAGCTTCCTACTGGCGTGTTCCTCTATCCCCTTTTCCAACCTCAAGTTTATCCTCTTTGTAGCATACAATCAGCCCTCATCTCCCCCCCTACAATGCATTAATGCCCCAACCTCCTGCATGCGGCATTGAACCGCTCAGCCCTCAATCTCACTACTTTCACGCCTCCTGCCTACCCACCTCACAACCACCATCCGACCAGCCTCCCCCTCTCCCCGTCCTGAACCCACCACCACATAAATTCCCTTTATAGAACCCCCTGCCCAATGAACCTTACTCTAGATGTCCCTTTGTTGGTGCAACAACCATGCATCCTAGAGGGCTCTCTATGGTCTCCCCTACTCAATGCACAACACCCATAGCCAGCACATCCACACCCTCCATCAGATCAAGTCCCCAACTACCCAG
Organism: Viscum album; assembly: GCA_963277665.1. NCBI lineage: Eukaryota > Viridiplantae > Streptophyta > Magnoliopsida > Santalales > Viscaceae > Viscum > Viscum album. Next base: position 785,152,854 of record OY728151.1, read on the forward strand.
AGACCTCCCTTAGGTGGGATTTCCACATGTGAAACACCATTGTTGTGCAGTTTCAGCGGCTCAAAATCACCCATCCATTCCACACCCTACCGGCGTTGCCCGACCAGCCTGCGGTTTCCCAGCGTCGCCCCTACCAGCGCGTTTTCTTCCAACCAGTACCTTTTTGATTTACTGGTTTTTTTGGTTTTTTATCCTTGGTTGATTTGGTGTATTCTTAACTAGGGAATAGTATTGGGTAGTTTAGTATTTTTGAAGCCTTTAGGAGGTACTTTCGTGTTTTCATTGTCATCACGCTTTAGTTTCGAGGTAAGGTTTTCTCCCCACCGCTTGCTTTGGAATACATTAATTGGTTTTTTTATTTGTTTATTGAGTCCTTAGTTTTTGTTTTGTAATAAATTGTACATTTACACATTGTTTCAGACGTGTCATTTCATTTCCCCTTGGTTTCGAGGTAGGTTCATGTTTCACTACTTTTGAATTTTAAGTTGCATCTATTTCAAGTTGTTCTCACCCTATATATATGTTCTAAATATTATTGTGCAACTTGTGATTAATCCATTTATTATGGAAATTTATAAATCAATTTTTGTAATGTGAAAAATGTTGTGGTTTTGTTATGTTTTCCCATAATAATTGGTCAATTATATATTTTATTAATTTTGCACCTGGTTTATCAATTATAATTGGTTCACGCAATGAAATTGGGGGCTTCACCAGGTTGAGTCTTAAATGGAAACTATTTTATTAAATGTTTCATGTGTCTCTCATAAATTTCATGGTAGGATCATACGGTTTATTTGAGAACAAAATGTTTTGGTTTGGTTTTATAAAAATATTGGCAGCTTGTGAAGTAGATTTTGGGGCTCCTTTAATGGTTTGAAACTGGTTTTAGTTCTTTTAATAGTGGTGATTTTGAAATGTGTTTAATTCCCGCTTGGAACTTTATGGAAAATGATGAATTTTTCTTTATGAAAACCCCTTATGTTTACTCTCACACCTTGGTTATGGCTATTTGTTTGGGTGGCCCATGCTTAGAGGCTCCCATGTGCTCAAATGGTTTAAAGGCAAGAGGTTGTCCCATTGAGTGGCTCGAGGTGATGTCTGCTCTGCATTATTATTATTATTATAAAAATTATGATTATTATATACATACATATATATATATATATATATTAATGTGATTGGATGCTCGTCTGGCATCGGTTTTCTCATCGCGTTTCCAAATAATTGATAATGGGAATCTGGAATATTAAGAGAATATTATAAAAATGATTGTTGCACTGGTAGGTTATGGTACTGAATAGTGGCCCATATTAGCTAGATATATTGGGTTTATTACTATGAGATTTTCCATAGGCCTTCTTGAGAATGTATGGTTAATCGTATTGTTCATTTTGATTTTATCATGTGTTACATGTCAACAAGGATGATGTCTCATGTATTGGTGTATTCAAGTTTATCCTTGATATCTTAAGTTCAAACATGTCTATTACGATTTTGTTTATTGCAATAGTGATTATGATTTATATATGTATACCTACATTTCTCGTGCGGTGTTATTTCTTTTGTGAATTTTTGTGCATTGTTTTCCTTGGAAAGTTGTAAACTGGTTTTTATTACATTCCTAAAAATTATTTTCAAATGAAAGTTTCTATTCCTCTTTGTAGAATTTTAATAATATAAACAGCACTTTCCCTATCTAAAATTCCATTGACACTAATGAATTGAAACTATATTTGAAAATTGTTATGGGGAATGGAACATAATATTCTTTTGAATAAAATACAGAGAAGAACACACTTTTATAAATTGTAGTTCAAACATGAAATGGTGTTTCTTTTATTTTAATAGTAGTGAATTTGGAATAGACATCAGGCTATCCTACTTTGTTTTAATACGAACATCTATAGTTCATTTCTATTTTTAGTGTTTGTGTAGGCTACAACATGGGTGTGCACGCCTTGGGAAATGCATGATCGTTAGGTCAGAGAGTGACCCGCGAGGTCGCACGGAGTTAGATCGGATGTCGAGTTCGGTTAGCTTTATTTTATTTTATTCATGTTTAGTAATTTTATTTCGATTATTTTTTCAATCATGCTATGTATTATTTATGCTAATTTATTTATTTGTGATGGGTGAAACCATTCCCACTGTCTCTATTGATGCCCTGGCGCTTCTCGGCAGCCCGAGAGGATTGGGAATGCCTCTCGGGCCACGTTGCGGATCAGCTCAGGTAATTGGTTCAGGGTCGACCAGGGTTGCTTCTTGAAAAAATGGAATCTAAGGAGTTCAACTCTTATCGGACCTCACTTTTTAGCGATCCCCTATTATTTGGGACATCAAGGTAGATGGAGTAGGATTTTCGGGACTTGAGAGGTACGTGCGGGAAGAGCATCGTGAAATCTTGCACATTCTAATCCTCAGGTTTCCAGTGGAAGTCTAGTTTTATTAGTTTCTATGGATTTTTATAGACTATTTTGTTATTGGGATACGGCAAAGGGAGTTGGACTAATAGTCCTCTTATGTTTCATGGTCTAAAAAGCCATGTGGAGCTAGGGGCATTGTTTTAAAAGGCTCTCTATGTCGGTGACATGTTTTTCATATGACCGCCAACCATATGGTTGAGTCACCCAACAAATCTAGTTCCCTATTGGAGGTGTTTTGGGTCTCCTGTGACTTTTAAAAGTGGTTAGAATTTAAACAAAGGTTAAAAAATGTTTGATTGAAATGACATATTTAATTTGAGGATTTTTTAAACCGAAATGGGATGAATTATTTGATTTTGGAAAATGAAGTTGTTATGTTTTGTCCATAGTGTTCCTAGGGGTGCTCACATGCATAGTTGTATGTTGTATTATGAACATATTTCTAGTATGACATATGGATGCCTGGGGTGGCACTGATACATGCATGTGAGTGAGACTCTAAAAAATACCAATGGAGAGGTTTTAACCCTCCAATCTTGTTTTAAATTAAAGATGTTGTGAAAATGAAATTTTTTTCTGTTATGTTAACTTATTTTCTTCTTTCTTGAGCTTATCACCTATGTAGTGTTCGATTTTGAGGAAATTTTTTTATTGAGATAGCCTTGGTGGAGTTTTTGACTTATCATACCCAGCGATTATCCTCTTTAATCTTCAATGGGTGATCGTGGAACAGTTGATCAACATAAGGATTTTTTGCTTCAGTTTCAAAAGTTAGATATGCCTCTCTTTTATCGTCATGTAGATCCCCCCGTAGTAGAGGAGTGGATGCAGATGATTTAATGGGACTTTAACCTCATTGAGTTTCTCGAGTCATTGAATGAAAAGTTTGAAACCTTCATGATAGAAGGTTCACCGTGTGTATGGTGGAAGCCAATGTCTCGGAACAAGCCCCATCAAGAGATTACTTGGTATTTATTCAAGGATTTTTTCATTAGTAAGTATTTCTCTAAAGAAGAAAGGGTGGGAAAGGGAATGGAGATATGTTCTCTACAGCAGGTCAAGAGATGCATGTTGGAATATTTCCAGTGCTTTGTGAAGCTAGTATTTTATGATATATGGTACGCCATAGATGAGTACAAAAAGTCTCAAAATATTACGGCAGGTCTCCTCCCCAATCTACAATTGATGGTGTCAAAGTCCAACCTAACTTATTTTGTCGATGTGGCCAGAAAATATTTTCATGTTGAATCCGTGATGTAATGAGAGATCGAAGTCATCCTCCCTCCTTCGATCACTATGAAATGTTTGGATGATTCTGGAAAAGAGATGAATAAGCAATTGAAAGTCGATGGAGCATGTCATGGAATTAGAAGACCTCAGAATCTTTCATCATCCTCTTCGGAGCAAGATATCCTTGTGTGTTATCAGTGTGGAGAGCTAGGTCAAAAGAAAATGGCATGCCCAAGAGCTCTGAAACCCTTCCACGCATGTGGGAACCTTGGTCACTTGTGATGATTCTATAGGGGTGTTTCTAGAAAGCGTCACTGAAGATGTTCTCAGAAATGATTAGTTTTTGGGGGTTGGATTCATGTTTTATGGGTATTTTTCATTCCATTGTATGCGATCTCTTATCATTGTAGTGTAATTATGGAGATTTGGGTTCGGAAATTCAAGGGATTGTCTTTGGCGTTTGATAGAGTACAGTTTATATTCCAAAAAGATTTAAATTTTATAATCATGTCCATTCATTTGTCTAATAAAAAGGTGTATGTTTATTATTGGTATTATAAGATGCTGACGGTGATGCCTGAGATTTCTCACCCATCATATGTCTAGCCTAAAGACCTCAGAGTTATGTCGGCGCATAGTCAGGATCCCTGGGTAATTCTTAAGAAGCTTGGCTGAGGTTGTTCCTTTATCATCGGGGTGAGACAGTTTAGGCCTTTCTGTTTTGGTTTCTCTATCACTGTAAATTCTCCCTAATCACAATAGTGTGTGATAGACATATCCCTCACACAATGTCAATAATGGTGAATTTTTATGCAAGTGTTTGATCAAGGACCTTGCGTGGGCCACCCAAGTGAAAAAGTTGCGGCATTAGTTTTTTTCAATCCTGATGTGATGAGTCATGAGTAGTTGTATGTCGTAGTTTCATTGATCCAGTAATTTGTCTCTCCCTTCTCACCTTATGGGGTCTGGTTTTTAGATTGTGTGGAGTATTGGTTTAATCTCTAATCCTTTTTGGATGGGAGTGAGTGGTTTGAATGTTCTTGTTGTTATTATTTTAGCTTGGGTAAGGCCTGATATAGGTCTAAGTTATATTTCTGTTTGGTCACTAGTAGGTTCCTCCATTATAGTGGGGAGACCCACCATCTATTTGGGTATCTTCATAAGTTGTTATCGGGTTATAGTTGATTCCTTATGGTTGGGAGTCCGTTTAGGCCTCCAATCTACTGGTGATCTATTTCGGGAAATGAGGTTGAGTCCCGCAGATTGTCGGTGGAATGTCCTTGGGTTAAAATATTGGATCGTGTTAATGTTGGTTCTTTATGTGTTGATCCGTTGGTTGGATGGTGTCATGGAATTCTGGAGATGAAAATCATTATGGTGGGGAGAACATTCACACCCCGACCAATGATATTTTTTTATTTTAATTATTTTCATACATTTATATTTTTTTTGTGGTCTGGGGTGATTCTCAAGTAATTTTTTTGAGTTTTTGTTAAGAGAAATGCGCGTTTTAGGACTGACACTGTTGGGTGCCCGAGCGGAGAGAATTTTGGAAACCCCGCATGGCTCCACCCATGTACCCGTGTGACCACCCATTATTAGAAAATGAAAATAATTATTTTTTTAATTAAAAAAATCAATAATTGAATCATATAAAATTTTTATTTCTAATATTTTTATGACTATTAAAATGAAATAAATACTTTTATTGTCTTAAATTTTTTTATCCTCATTATTTTATTATTATAATTTTTAAATATTACTATTATTATTATTACTATTTTTATCACTATTATCTTTTTCCATATAAAAATTATTCTTATTCCATTTATTATTATTATTATTAGATTCATTTATATTTATCTATTTGGATTTTAAACCCTTATATATATATATAGTTTTTTTCCTATATAATTTTCAAACTTTTATTAGGGTTTGACTTGCACCCCCGTTTTTTCTCATCTATGTGTTTCCCTTGCAACTAGCTGCCACCCTCTTCATCTTCATCTCCTTGCTTCCCCGCTTCGATCATCATCCCCCCCCCCCCTTTCAGCGCCAGCTGCTGTGCTTCCCCTCGACACCATAGAACCGCATCATGGTCCATTGTATTCCCTGTCTCAATAGCCCTTTCCCTGCCTTACAACACCTCATCCTCCATGCCTCCTCAGCCTCTCCACCTCCATTTAGCTAGTATACGTGCACCTATCTCCCCTCTCCCAACCTCTGGGTTTTCCTCTTCTATGCGGCCAACCTACCCTCGGACCCCCCCTATAATTCTTCAACACCCTGACCTCCTTACCGCAGCATTAAACCCCTCATCCCTCAGTCCCAGTACTATCATGCCTTTAACTTACTCACCTCTCCACCTTAATTAGACTAGCCTCCCCCTCTCCCCTTCATGAATTCGATGTCTCACGGACTCCCTTCGGCGAACCCCCTTACCAATGAACCTACCTCTAGCCGACCCTTTTCCGGCACACTAACCCTACGGTCGGGCAAGCTCCCTCTGGTCTCCCATACTCAGTGCATAGCTACCCTTTCCAGCGAGCCCACACCCTCCAGTAAAAACCTCTTTCAGATCATGGCCCCTTCTACCCAGAGAACTCCCTTTATTGCACTATCCATTGGTGAAACACCATTTTTGGGCAGTTTCAGTTCCTCATCCTCCCTATCCTTTCCGCACCCTACCGGTATTGCACGACCAGCCCTCGCCTTCCCGCTGTCGCCCCTACTGGCGCATTTTCCTCCCACCATTAACTTTCTAGTTTACTTACTTTTTTCTTTTTATATCCATGGTTGATTAGGGGTCTTGTTAATTGAAGATTCGTTTTGTGTGGTTTAGGAATTTTGAACCCCTTAGGTGGTAGTTTCGGGTTTTCGTTGTCATTGATCATCAGTTTTGAGGTGAGGGTTTCCCCCCGCCGCTTAGTTTCACATACATTAATGGGTTTTTTATTTTTATTTTGAGTCCTTAGTGTTTGGTTTGTAGTACGTTGGACCTACCACATGGTTTCAGATGTGTGTTGTCTCATCTTTCCTTGGTTCCGTGGTTGGTTCCCATTGTACTACTTTAAAATTTTAAGTTGCATATATTTGCAGCTATTCGCGCCCTATAAATATGATAAATATTATTGAGCAACTTGTGATTAATCTATTTATTATGAAAATATATAATTCAATTTTTTTGTGTTCAAAATACCATTGTTTTGTTATGTTTTCAAACACTAATTGTTTAATTAAATTTTTTATTAATTTCTCTCCTGGGTTATCAATTTTAAAATAATCGCACCATGAAATTAATTTTGTCACCAGGTTGAGTCATAAATGGAAACTGTTTTATTAAATGTTGAATATGTCACTCATAAATTTCCTAGTTGGATCTTATGGTTTATTTGAAAAAAAAAATTCATTGGTTTTATAAAAATATTGACAGCTAGTTACGTAGTATTTTGGGGCTCCATAATTGGTTTCAAATAGGTTTTGGTTCTTTTAAAAGTGTTCATTATGAAATGTGTTTAATTTCAATTTAGAAATTTATGGAAAATGATGAAGTTTTGTTTATAAAAACCCTCTTAGGATGACTCTCTCACCTTGGTTATGACTGATTGTTTGGGAGGCCCACAATAAGAGGATCCTGACTACTCGAATGGTTTCATGGCAAGAGGTTTTCCCTTGGTGTTGCTCAGGATGATTCCTATTATGCATTATTATTATTATTATATATATATGTATGTGATTAGATGCACGGCTAGCATCGGTTGTCTCACCGCCTTTCTAAATACTTGAAACAAGGAAATCTGGAATATTGAATGAATATTCTACGAATGGTTGCTACACTACTAGGTTATAGTGCTGACCAGTGGACCATAATAGGTGAATATTTTGGGTTTATTAAAATTGGATTTTCCCTCGTCCATCTTGAGAAAAGATGGATTAGCATATTGGGATTATTGATTTTATCGTGTGTGACATGTCAATGAGGAAGAGGTCTCATTTATTGGTGTCTTCTGGTTTATCCTTAACCTCCTACGTTCACCCATGTCTATTCAGATAGTGTTTCATGAAATATTGATTATGATGCCTATATGTATAACTAGATTACACTTGCTGTTTGATTTCTTTTGTTCATTTTTGTGTATGGTTTACCTTAGTAAGTGGAAAACTATTTTTGATTACGTTTCAAAATTTGTTTTTCAAATGAAAGAGTCTAATACTTTTTTTATATGTATAAAATTATAAACATCACTTACACATTCTATAATTCCAATGAAACAAATGATGTGAATCTAGATTTGAAAATGGTTAAGAGAAATGGTCCGATCATTTCATTTGAGTAAAATACATGGAAAACATAATTTTATAAATTGTTGATCAAACATGAAATGTTTTTTCTTTTATTTTAAAGGTATCCCATTGGGAATAGACATCGGGCTGGAGTACTCTGTTTTAATCCTCACAGATATAGTTCAATTAAATTTTTAGTTTTTGTGCAGGCTATAGCATGGATGTGCTCGCCTTGGGCAATGCGTAATAGTTATGTTAGAGGGAGACCTGTTGGGACGCACATTGATAGCTCAGACTTTGAATTCAGTTATCTTTATTTTGTTTTATTCATGTTTTGTTGTTTTATTTGGTTAATTTATTCTGTGCTTCTCTATATTATTTTTTCTGTTTTATATATTTGTTATGGGAAAATCCAATCCCATAGTCTCTATTGATGCCCTAGCACTTGTCACCAGCGTGGGTGGATCCGGAATGCCTCTTGAGCCCTGTTGCATACTAGCTCTTGTGATCGGTTCACGGTTGACCTGGGATTCTTCGTTACACATGTTGATGCATCAAGGAGATATATAATTATTTTCCCACCTATTACCTTATTAAGTCAAATTAATTCCCATAATAGACAGTAATTCCATTTATACAATTCCATAAGTAAACACTTATAGAACCAAACATGGCTATCTATATAATTAGAAATAAAAAATATCATCCCAATCAAATATAATAATGTTGAAGTCTCTGATAACATTCCTTAATCAACATAGAATCTATAGGATATCATCAAATTGGTAGCAATTACCCTTATGAATGAAATGTGAGGGTGAGGGTAGATTCAATTTTATGGGTTATCCAATAATGATATTAATTTGGTTAAATAGTTTTCAATGTTTTGTGACAAAGGAAATGGTAGAAAATTTCCTTCATCACAGATCATTAATAGAATGTGAATATTTAAAATTTTACCCCCTAAGTCGATAGGAACATTTCCTGTGGTTTCCCCACCCATATGGATAATACAATACTTCTCTGATATTTAAAGGCTCTGAATTCGTGAAGGAGTTTCATGAATGATTTTTTGTGTGTGACGGTTTCATAAGAACATTACATCAGGGGAGAAATTACTTGTATGAAGCATAAAAAGTATTTTTTAAGCATTATTATGAATAAATAATGGTTTTTTAATTCTAAAAATGTTGTGGGTATGGTGGAAGTGTGATGTTTCTTTAAGGATTGGAATATTTCATGAATGATGAGAAAGGGTTTCACAAAAGTGAATCTTATGGAAATTAGAATAAATTGTGGAGAAATTTTATGTTAAAGTGTTATGCATAACCTATTTGAATATGGAGATTCATTATGCACCAAATTGGGTGTAAACACTATTTACTTAAGTGATCAACATATTAATATTCTAAAACATTAGTGTACACACTTCAGTTGAGTGATCAATGAGATTTAAAATTGTAATTTGTAGTGAAATTTGAGGGACAATGAGTTTTCTATGAGCTGTGTTGTATTAGTTATCTTTAGATGATTTGGTATATAGGAACATTTTTTTTTATGATTCATGGATGTAGAATATCACGATTGGGCCATGTATAATTAATTATTCTCAGTAAATCTTATATTTATTCTTATAAGTTACTGTGGAAAAAGGATAAAATCATTTTTTAACGATGAATCAAGATTAAAAGGGGTAATTATTTTAATCTCTCATACCGTCATTCAATAACTCTCTATTGATATTTAACATGTTTCTCATAATAATTAGTATAATAGGAAAGGGTAAAATTCACTATTTATCTCTCAATTACAGTAATAATCATTGATAATAACAAATGGATTCAGATCATTAATGAAAATAATTACCAATTATAGATGAATGTGATGTATAAAAAGATAAAATCAGTAGGTATTGATTTATTTATAGCTTATATGCATGTTAACACTACCAGTGTGGATAGTGGTGGTTTATCATAAGTAGAATGAAGGAAATTTGATGCTAATATAAGAAGAATAAATGTATTATGGGTTTCCGTATGAAATTAAATATACAGAATGGTGATTTCATGTTTGACATCTCATATTATAGGGAATAGGTTTTTAAATATCAATTAGGTTTATTAAAGAGTAAAGTAAGAAAAAATTAATGTAGTTTGGAATAAGTATAAGGACATTATAATGCACCCTAATGATTTAGTTGATGCATTCATTGATTAGGTGAATGTTGATGTGGAATATACACAAGGTCTTTGAGAAATCAATGATGAATTAAAAATCTTATAGGTCATCCAAAAAGACAAAAACCTTAGTTTAATCTGAATTTAACAATATTGTAGGACTAAGATCCAAATGATTTACCATTCGATAATTTACATAATAATCACATTGAATATGAGATGAAATATGATGATAATGAGAATGTGGAAAAATGGAAATCCAAAGAGGTGGTATTCATGGCTGTGAAGAAGCTCACTATAGACGATGTTCGGGAATATGAAGAGTTGGATAAGGTCATGTCGTTAATTTCCACAAATATAAAAATATTAAAAATAAATTTCAATGTAAAACTCCATATCATTTTATTTTGATGATGAATGGTTGGACATTTCATAGTACGAAGCCTCAAAAAGTTTCCAGGAGATAAAGAGGATGAAGTTAAAATTATCGTAATAAAGTATTCAGATAATTTGAAGGTTAAGAAAATAATTAAGGTAAATTTCTTCTAGAATAATAAACTACATTTATATGAGAATGAATTTTCATAATACCCTATGAATGAAGAAATTGAAGACTGTAAATATCGCAACAAAAAAATATATGGTGATTTTTGTGGGAAATAATCAGATAAAAGTTGATAGTGGAAATTAATAAGGAGAAGTAGATGGAAGGGTTGATATCGGAACTAAATTAGAATCATCTATTAAAGAGGTAGATATTTAGAGAGAAAATTATGAAGAATGTCAATAGTGTGGTTCAAAATATATATGCAGTAAAATGAAGAAAGAATTATGAAAAGAAGATCGAAATTGAAAATATCAATTCATCAATGCTAGAGACCTCAATAAAAGTAAATTTAGTAGAAGCATGTTGATAAAGAACATACTATAGTTATCGTTAATTTGACTAACACATAGGAAGAAAAATTATAATGTTTCGATGAACATAAACACTAATTTATAATCCTCTGGAGAAATTTAAAGAATCATGAGATACTTTTGACTCTTTTGTTTACATTTGGAATGAAGATCCACTGGTTGATAGAAAGGTGGAATTATAGCATAGAGGTCCAATTAAACAAAAGTAATATTCTTACCAAAATTAAAATAATGGTTTGAGGATTTATTTCAAATTGAAATCTATGAAGATTGATTTTATTCCTAAGATCCCCTGTACAGATGAATTTTATTGGGTACAATTCAAAATTAAATGATTTACATAACACACATAACATTTGGTCATATCGTAATGACTCATAGGAATGAACCTCATCACATGTGTTACTGTTATGAAAATATGGGGAATTATAAAAATGTATCTTCCATATAAATTTTTTTCCAAATATAACAAGAGAACCAAAGGAGGCTAACCACATTTCAATATTCAAGGAATTATTTTGATGGTCACTATTTTTAGTTTGAAGGATTCAGACACATGTCTAGATATATCTCAGCAATAATGCATAGATTTTTTTTGAAGAAGTATCAAAGTGGTTTTATGAATTAGATTAAAGAATCATCAAATGAGAAGAAAAAAATGAATCTATACAAGATAAATTTGGTTTACATCACAATGAGGAAGATATTTAATATCATTCAACTTCATGTATGAAGCCAAAGACATAGATAAAAAAAGAAACAATTTGAGAAGGACGGGTTTTAGAGATTTCATCCAAAGAGTTTGATAACATTGGAATATAAATCACTAATAGTGTATTCCCCACTAATATGATAGGAAATAAGGATATGGTAATAGGAATCATGTAAGACCAGGATGTTGTTGTTATCTTTAGACAAGATGAAGGCTTGAAGATTATTGTATTCATAAAATCCATGTTTGTATGTATACATATCATACATGTTGATTTCATAGTTGTTGAAGTTCACAATACCCACTAGATATGATTAGGTTAACTACCTGGCTCAGGGAATTCAACAATCCTTACTACAATGGTGTATGTATTCAAATGAAGATTGGTGATGTTAATTTTTTCACGGAAAGAGGATAATAGAAAATCTGCCACATGTATTTGGAGAAAAAGAAATTTCAAATCTATCCAAAGAATAAGAAAATAAAATATGGTATAAAAAGAATGGAATATTTTCCAACCATATTTGGAAAAACTAGTGAAATGTGACGTTTCTTGATATATCCACATGTTATCCAACAAACATACTCATACTTATGATTCATGGAAACAATGGACTGTTAGTGGAATGAAATATAAAGAAAAATAATATATGTCATCCATGGTTCTTAAATTGGAGCAAAAAGATGCGTTCAACCTTATCTCACAAAGAGATATTTATGGGAAGATGTATTATGTTCTTTTTATTTATTATTTAAGAAGGATTGAATGAGTATTTTCATTTCTTTTTGGTTTGATGTGTTCACTTGCATAACACAATATTTGAGGGCACATGAGAGGATGATTTGAATTTTTTTTGAACCTATTATCTGATAATGGTACAAAATTTAAAAACATTCTAGTGGAATTTTATCTATGTAAACATTGGATAAGGCATCAAGTTTCGGAAGTGAGAAAACATCAAAAAAATGGTGTGGTTGAGAGGATATATATAGGATCATAAACAACATTGTTAGAAAAAAGCAAATTTAAAATGACCTCCTAGGGAAATTTTAGAAGAAATATGTATTTAAATTGGCCTATGTTTCCAATAGAAACATTCTATATATGTTGAAATATAAGACTGTATATGATTTATTTTACAGAAGGATGCCGATATTGAAATTTTTTTGAATCATTAGAAGTATGTGTTTTATCCTCAATAAAAATAATTTCCAAATGTTTGAATCCCATGGAGTGGAGGGGAAATTTCTTGGTTAACCATGAAAATAAATATGTACATATATACATAGGATGATTATAAATTTGGTTCTAACTATTTATTTCCTTATAGATTAAAATGAAAATAATATTCAAAAGAACAATTAACAATTTACCTATGATAGTGATGAAAAGACAAGTGAGTTAGGGGGAGTAGAAGTAGATTATATTGATTTTAAAGAATATATTCATAATGATCAAGATGATTTCAGAAATTTTTCTATATGAATTACAAGTTTTTAAGATTAAATTAACAGACAGTACATCCTTGGTGATTAGGATGTAGTAGTTCAAGAAAAAATAGAATGATGTCTCAACATAAAGAATCCAACCTATCTCTGGTAGATATTTTTTAATAAGGTTCTATGTGTCAAAATTGGTTTTAGGATATGATTTTTTATATAAAAAAATTTAAAATAACAAAACATGGGACATTTTTCAAGGCTAATAGATAAAAAAGTCATCAAGGCCAATTGAATCGTCAAAAAACACACTGAATAAAGATTGATTGGAAATACAAAACAATGTACAAGTACTGTTCCAACGATACTCCATTATAAAGGGAATTGATGTTGGTGCGACATTTTTACTTGTTACATGGATATAAACTATTATCATATTCTTAGTGATAGAAGTGATATGAATATTCAAAATGTTCTAGATGGTTGTTGAGTCAATATTTTTCAATGGTATTCTGGAAGAATAAATATACCTTGAATAGATATATGAATTAATTTTACATAAATATGAGAAAGTGTTTTTTATGAAGAAGGAACTATAGGGGTGTATGTAAGAACCAAGAGTATAATATTCAAGGAATGTTTATTTTTTTAAGAGACTCAATATCTAGCATTGTGGAGTTGGTTACATTACATATTTTCATATTGATAGAGATGAAATGATAATGGTGATGGTGTATGTCAATGAAATAAAATTTTCTCGATCAAATGAAGCATAGTGAAAACAAATCATCTAGTTTATTAAAATTTAGTTTGAAAGATCAATAATTGGTTTACGGATGTTTTCCTCAGTTTATAGGAGTTGAATGAAAAAAATGGAAATATCATTTCTGAATCCAAATATTATAATGAGGTTTTGAAAAGATTGTGAATGGATAATTTCATGCAGATAAAAACTATAGGATATATTTGGATTGAATTTTTAGGAAATAATGAAGTAAAATTAGTCAATCATACATAATATAGTAAGATCATTGGTATTCTATAATGCATTACTATTACATGACACCATAATGTTTATTACACATTCCATGTAGTGCAGTATCAAAGTAATCTGAAATTAACCCACATAGTTGATGTGAAAATAATAAATTTCTATATTAAGGGAATTGTGTATTTTGGTTTTTTATAACATGAAAAATCACAACAAGAGTTTTTAAGTTATATAAATGTAGAGTGGATAGTTTAGCAGTTGATAAGAAATCACCCAATGTTGGTGCATTATATCATAGAAGAATGTGTATTTGATGGATATCAATAAAAAAATTATTGAACGTTGATGATGTTGAATAGATGATAGATACTAAAAATTTCATATATTTATTGTTGATGTAGCAACATTTTGGTGATATGGGAGTTGAAATGAAATATTTGATCGATATACATTGTAAAAATTAATGTTATATAACGTTTATTATAATTAATTTCCATATCTTCTGGTAAGAAAATTGAACTAAAGAATCAGTTTATCATTTAGAAGTTGGAGAATGGGGTTATGAAGTTCAATTATGTACTCATAAATCTAAAGGATTCAGTTATTATGATTATGTCTATAATTAGAGAATCATTTGAATGTCATCAACTAGCTCTTAGAGTTTAGTCGAATACCCAAACATGGAAAAGTGTGGATGTCATACCCCCTCACCCTGAGGTATAGTATGTGTTTCCTATGTTGTGATATGTGTTCTTTACCTTTTTCTAGATGTCAAACTAGTGAAATTTGGGTTCATTGACAATGGTTCATGTGAATTTCATGATCAATATAAGGGGACAAGGTGGAGGAAGATAAGAAATAATGGGAGAGTTTTAAACATGGTGATGTTGAATATGGTCATTCAATGTTTTGATATCACTATGCTCAAATCTATGGGTTGTGTGTCGAAATAAATTTTTCCTGAAGAAGTTTTTTGAGAATTAAGTAATTCATTGATAAAGTTTCCATTATACTCTTATTTCTCATACTGTTCTTTGATCATGTGGGTTTAGTGTATGTGTTAAGTAAATATTTGATCACAAACTCAAATTTCTATAATAGAATTGTGTCAGAAGAAGACAGATAGAAACATGTTGTCGAAAATAAAAAAATATAAGATTAAATGTGGTATACAATGGTGATATATTGTCAAAACCCACAAATAAATATACTTTTTCCGATAAATTCATCAAAAATAATTTTCAGTGTTATTTGGTTCATTGTGATTAATGTAAAAGTAGGCTAACAAGTATAGTTTTCGAATTCTAGAATTGCTATTGAAAATGAATGTTGAAAATGCTTTAAGATAGAGTAATGGAATTTCTAGAAGTGGATCAGCAATATAAGTTTACTAGGTGGTGGATTTAATAGTGTGTTTAAAATATATGGGTTCTAAAATTTTTGAGTATTGGATTATTTCCATGAAATATATATTTCTAGGAATAACTGATGAATATATGGATATAGCATGGAATTTTGGATATTTTAGGTTTTTTCTAAATGATATGTGACTCACAATGTATTGGAAAATAGTAGAAGAAATTTTCAAAAACAAGTTATGCCTCACGACATTGACTGTCCCAGATGAATTTTTATGATGGTGGGGATTTTCATGAATTGCATATAGAGCATCTTGAAATTGTATTAGAAAGACTTATTATTACATAAAGGGGATAAAATATCTATAAATTTGAGGGTACCCTTCACATTTGGAGTGGTAAATCCTTAATGAAGATTCAAAGGCTCTAAATTGAAGAGGGACATTCGTAAAGGATTTTATTTCATGATGGTTTCATAAAAACATTAGTTCCATTAATAAAAAAACTTATTCCAGCCTTGAAATGGTAATTTTGAGACTTTTTATTGATTTTCAAGAAATTATGTGGGTTTTTGAATGTTTATTGTTTTTTAAAGTGTAACATTTTTTGAAGTATTGGAATGTTCCATGGATGTTTTTGATTGATTTTAAAAAGGTGAATATAATAATAAATAAAATTAACATCAAATATGTTATTTATTAATGTGGAATTTATAGAGTGGAAAACTGTGGAGATTCACTACGCACTAAATGTGGTGCTGACTATTTTGATTCAAGTGATTAATTTAACAAATTTATGAATGAGGCGTGTAAACCCTTCTACTGAGAGATTTTGGAGATTTCAACTTGTGATTTTTAGTGAACATGGAGGGATAGTGACTACACCATGAAATTTATATTAGTATTTTGAATGAATGTATCTAGTATATGAGAACATCACCTATGGATTCTCATTAGATGTTTCCCAGTGTGAGTGAACAAAAAACATATGTGTATGATGCATGTTATTATTTCTACTCACATATTTCTATAGGAAGAAGAGATACGGGTGCATTATATAATAAAAAATAAGATAAAAAGAGTATTTTATTATCATTAATATACTAATTCACCATGTTCATAGTGTATATAAACAATTTGGCCTAACACAATCCATGTATGAATACTACCTATTTATCACATATAATATTTATGGTTTTGAATATTTGTACTAGTTTCTTAATAGAAGTGTTTATATTCATTATCCATCTAGATATTAATACTACTATTCAATTAATTTTATATTTTTGTATGATTTATAATAATTTACAATGTTTATCATTCCATTCATGTGTGTTTTATTTATTTTCCATGAAGATGAAATATATAACTATCATATTTCATTGATTCTTAACAGTCGACATTCCTTTTCATAATTAATTAATTGAATAATTTGATGATGTATCCACAATAAAAAAATAATAGTTACAGATGTCTATTATATCGTATAATTAATTATTTTCTCATATTCAATCAGTATATAAATTCATAGCACTGTTTCAGTAGGTTGTTAAACTCACCCAAACATGAGCAGACCCTAAAATAAGGACTGATTAAGGGGTGGTTTTTTGTAATTTCATTATAATAGATTTATAATTAATTTATTTTGTTTCTAATAGTTTTATATACCAATATTTGATGTATTTATAAGTTTATGTAATTGATATGAAAACATTAAAAAAATGAATAAAAGGTTATCCTTTTATCATGATTTTTTAAATTGATTTAATTAAATATGATTATTTTTTGATAATATCTTTAATATGTAGGATAATTTACAATAAATTATCCTTATTTATATCATATAGAAAATATTTATCTTTTAATATCGTCCATATATCAATCATTATAAGGTTGTGATGGAAAATGAAACATGTTCCTTCATAGAGATGGTCGTATGCACAACACATGAACAACAATTTTATTTTTTACAGTGGATGTGGTATATGGATAAAAAATAAAAATAACCTTAATAGAGAAAAATTATAGAATATAAATGAAACTAACATAGTTATATTTGTTTTCATATAATAAATTTAGATGAGGATAATTGATAAGAAAAGCTAAGTAGTTTACAATACCCATGTCGGAGACTTGACATTTACAAGGAATAATCCTTTGAAATGATGGTATTATGATAAATAATTACTATTAAAATCTTTGGGAAATATTATATGGTTTTTTATGAGAAAAATTGAAGAGTATCTTGGATAAATTAGATTTATAGGTGAGTCTTGAAGTGGTGCGAGTGTTTCCCTTTTATAAGTTGAATGATGGGTAGTTTTGGTTGTAAAACATATATTTTCAATAATTTTAGGTTTCTATTCAATGTTCAATGGAAATAAAATTGAAAAATATAAGGGTATAGTTATTATGGGTATACGTTCATAACAATGACTTTTTTGGAAAACATTGTTAATTTTATGTCTCTTTTGTTCTAGCATTTCATGTTTACACAGACATATCATTACCTTGCTAATTGATTTCAAACCAAAGATTTTGAACGAACCATTTCACTAATTTTATAAATCCAATTTAAAATTTAAAAATAAATTTATGATATAATATTTATAAATTTTTTTAAGATTTAATTATAAAATAAATGCGCTTTTTTAATTTTTAAAATTACATATAATATATAATTATATGGGATATTGGTTTTAATGACATAATTTGATTAATAATTAAAAATGACGAATATAATTGTAACATAGAAATAAAGAATCGAATCACCTTTCAAAATAATTGATTCAATGAAAATTATGAAAATAGCTTTTTCTAAAAGTAGCGTTTTAATTTTCTCTCAAAATGATGGAACCATGATCTATATATTCAAAGAATATTTTTCAATTAATATTTTTATCCCTTTAATTAAAATTTTATTAATAATATTTTTATTTAATATTCTAGATCATTGTTATATAAAGATGAATTCAAAAAAATTTCATGTTTCATGAACTCTGTATTTTTCAACTGAAATTGATATTTTTTGAAAAATATAAAAAATTCATAATTATATAATTTTGAATTAATTTATTAAAAATTGAGTATTGGTTGGAAAATTTAAAATTTAAAATTTATAATTTAAAATAATGTCTTAAATAATGTATCTTTATAGTGTAATTTTCTAGGATATGTTTTTTACTTAAAATAGTAGGGTGTTCAGAATTACAGTTGGCCTATTATGTTGTGGGGTATAGTATTAGTTTCCCAGTAGATGTGGAATATCCTTGTTAATAATTAACATGAAATGAAAATTTTATAAATTTTAATGTAATGGATGGTAATAATTTATCATCAAAAAAATAATTGGCAGTAGATGAAATTGTAATCTGGGTGTTCTTTTGAATGAGTTGTTATTAAAAAAATGATGGATTATCCCGATAAATGAAACATGTATTGTAATTGGTATGTCTATAAATAGTTAAATATGTTAATAATTAATTGTATTATGGTTTTGTGTGGCCTTTTGTATGGTGGGATTCATTTGGAATGGTAGTGGATATTGACATATATCGTGGTGTTTTGATGATATTAATGGGTCGTGAAATTGATGTTGGAATGGAACCAATTGATTGTCTTATGATTGATTCTTAAACATGTATTTTTTTGTGTGTTTTCTATATGAACCCCACCTGAGTAGTGTATTTAATAGTGATTCCCAAAGGTTTTGGGTTTTAGGCATTTTTCCAAACTTCTATGATTGTGAGGGTAGGTTGTGCCCCCCCTCTTACCCCTTCTCTATTTTTGATATTGAATGTTTTGTGTGGTCTGATTTTATAATATGTGAGCTATTCTATGATGATGTACGAGCATAATTTTTATTGAGTGAATATGGGAAAATTGATATGCACTGTTGTTCAAGCATAATGGGAGGGAATGAGGTTGGTGTCCTTAATGTTCACAATACCCTATTGCTGTTGAAATATGTTGTGATGATATGGATATATGGACTAGACTGAAAATTATTTTTTATTGAATAAAACACTTTTTGTGGAAGAAAGTGTGAACCCAATGGATCCAGCAAAACACCCAAACAACCCCGAACAAAAACCAGAAAGAGACAGGAACTACCTCATACATGCAACAACAACATCCACCATCCCCTTGCGGGACACGCAGCGATCCCATGCAAGCATGGTCCCTCCCGATGTTTTTATCCCTCCAAAATAGACATATCCCAAATGTCCTACAAAGGGTATGGAAGAGTGATCTAGCCCAACAAAGATGTCCAGACTGCACTTCCCAAATCATACCGGGGGCGAAGCCTCATAAGAAAATAAAATGTTACCAAAACAAAGCTTTAGCCTATTGTTGTTTTCTTCCCTGTAGAGATTCCAATACATTAGCCATGCCTTAGCCTCAGGATCGTCTCCAATATCATCTTCCAATCAGTTCGCCATTTTCTCCCATGTGCAGATATATGCTTCTTTTCTTATTTTCCTATCGTTGAAGCCCCTCATTAAGATCAAATATTGTTTGTCAATCCACTTCGCCTGCTCGTTGTTGACCTGCACTCTTACAACCCTTCCCATCATACCAGCCTCCTCCTGTTGAATGTCAACATACAGAAATTATTCTACCATGTCTTCCTCGGAACAAAGGATAGGTTCCATTCTAGAACGTAACATCCCAGTAGAACTTCCCATTTCATTGATGTTTCCCTTAATTAAAACCTGAGGATCATCTTTCACCGCATTGGGCCATGACATCGGTAATTTCTTCGTAGAGCGGGTCTCCATAGGTGGGGGAAGCAAGGATTATTCTTTTTTATCCTTCTTATTTTTAGAACTCATGATGTTCTTTTGACCTGGTACCTCCATAGACGACTTCACCAAGTCAACCATGTTGGTTTTCTCCAAGTCAGCCTCACCACCACCCAATTGCCCAACAGTCAGTTCAGGGGTAGAATCACTGCGTGGAAGAACAGAAAGATCACTTTCTTTGAATTAATGGCAAGGGATTTTCTCCTCTTCCACCTCATGAGCCTCTCTAATATCTTCACTTTCCAATACATCAAACTGATTTGGATAAAATGGTATAAGATCATCCACCCTTACCTTCACCAAATTGGTTGGAGTGTTCTGAACTGGAAGCACAGTCTCGCCAGAGTCGTATTGGTGCTCAAGTCCCCTACCCATATAACGATGATTATAAGTCCCATTTGTGTCCTGGCCATGGCTATTTGTAGCTGCATCCCGACTCAAGTCATTAGAATTACCATTCTCCTAGTTTTCCGGCTCAGAAGCATGTGAAGTGGTAGTCACAGCATCTCATGGCAACTATTCCTTCCTCCTAACCTCATCCAATCCTACCTGCACTCCGAAATCTGTGCACAATATGTCAGATTCCGGTCTCATTTCCTCCATTGAAGTTGTTAGTAATAGAGCAGTAACCTCCCCTGAGGGAACCCCCAGCACCAGTGAGATATTGTCACCACCTGGTTTAGAGGGAGCCTGACAATCCTGGGGCAGGCCTACAGGTGGTGTCTATAACGACCCACACTTTACATACATTGTTAATACTTCAAAATTGAATCACACTTATTACAACATATGACAAAACCACAAAGGACCGTATAGGTATAGTGTCTTTAGAAACTGGGAAACATAAACAACTGGTTCATAAATCTTCTACAGTGTCTCCCATTTATTTCATCATATCTAGGGTCCCTTTTAGCATATTCTACTTAATATCCATCTTCCTGGCCTGGGGAAAAGAAAACATAAAAGGGTGAGCTCAAATGCTCAGCAAGGGCAAATAAAGGAAATAAAAATCATATCATATCTTTTTGAAAATTAAAACCTGCAAAAGAGATCATAATATCTTAACATGGAATAAATCATAGAAGTGAAAATGAGATCTCCATAATCATAACATAAAACTTGAATCTTTGTGGCATGCACACATAATCATGGAAAATCATTTCTTGTTAGTCATGACTCATTTCCAAGACTATCTTAGTGGACAAAGTCCCTTTCTGAACCGAGTTCACTCCTCGTTTCAGTCCTGTATCACTGAACCGAAATAACCTTCCGTTCCAGCCATGTCTATCTCATTAGATAAAAAATCATTACCCAATGCATTGGAGGGAGATATAGGTCCCACCCATCTTATAATGAATCCTTTCTTATGTGTGCCACATAATAATAAAACATACATCATCGCATAACACATATAACAAAAATGGGATTCTTGAAACATCATGACATCATAAATCAATTCATATATGATAAAGGAATTCATAAACATAATTCCATCACAACATAGTAAAACCAATGTAAAAATATGGATTGAAACAGAACCCTTTATTATCTTAGATGGAAAATAATTTTGATAAAACACTTGAATTGAATTCTTGAGGAAAATATCCTTTCTTCTTCAAAAACATTTTTCCTTTCATAACATGTCATACAAATTTAAAATAAAAGAAGTTGATTAAAAATAAAATTGAAAACTTGTAAAGGAAGCTTCTTTGAAGTAATGTTTTAAAAATCCATTCATGCCGTATAAGTTAAAAAAACATTCTTCGTACTTTTGTCGGAAAAGTCAAAAAGTACCTCGTACGGAAAAACGACAAAAGATTCCTTTCATATTCTTTACTAAAAACTCACCTAAGGGTAAAATTGGATTTAAACTATTTCAAGTGGATGGAAACAATATTACATATTGAGGGAACATGGATTTGGATGATAAAATACACCCCAGTAAATACTTACGAATAAACAATCTCGGATAAAAATGAGATTGTGATATTTCCCTTACCTTAGGTCCGATTTTCTTTGTTCGTGTCCGAAGCTACTGTATAATGGTTTAATTAATGTTATTTACTTATTCCAGAATCATACATATTGATATGAGATCATATATGGCCATATTATTAGCTTCTTGTTAGTAATATTTCATTGTTACTTGTTACTCGGGTCTTTATAACTTTTTTGTTCTTATGCGTGTTTTGTCGAATAAATTCTTATTCTTATCTTTAGGTTATAGATAATTCATTTCCAGAATGGTATTAGTGTAGTATATACCATATTCATTCATTCAATTCATTTATATAATCATTATGAAATGAAGATCATGTAGAACGAGTCGCATCACATCGTGGAGACGGTATTCCGTACGTACGCACGAGTGATGATATCGTTCCTATGATCGTGGAATTGTATTGGAGTATATATATATATTATTTCAGTATCAATATTACTTAATAATAATCATATATAGTTACTCATTACACCATTATACCCATCCTTGTAAGGTGATGGTGGAAAATAGATTACACCACGGTGTGGAGACGGTATTCCGTACGTACGCACGCGCGGTGATTTCATTTTTCCGTAGGATGGATAGAAGGTAAATTAGGGTTGTTTCATATTTATAATAACATATCAGTATGTAAGTAATACTGATTTTATTACTTTATCATGAAACAACACAAGAAGAAGAAGTTGAAGAAGAAAGAAATTGAAAAGATCGGTAATGGATATTACCTCTTCTTTGGAACGCCTCTTTGAATCCTCCACTTAAGGAACTAAGATTGGTCTTT
The DNA here is from genome assembly GCA_963277665.1 of Viscum album. NCBI lineage: Eukaryota > Viridiplantae > Streptophyta > Magnoliopsida > Santalales > Viscaceae > Viscum > Viscum album. The sequence continues at coordinate 785,175,977 of OY728151.1, forward strand.
GGAGAAGACCAGGACCTCTAGGATTATTCTAGGGAAGTGGAGAGGAGAAAATGGCAGGGGTTGGCCGAGATTGAGTGCTCAAATTGGTGTGAGGAGGAGGGGGAGGAGGTGCCCTTTTATAAGGGAGGAGAGGGGCACCTTAGGAATATCTCAAAATATTATTTTATATTAAAGTCAAAATCGGTTTATAATGGTTCCAAAGGGTCTTATTTCGAAGCTAAAGTGGGGATGGGTCTAAATCCTATCAACCAATAGGATTTAGACAAGTTTAGGGTATTATTTTAACCTTATCAATTAGATTTAACTCTAAGTTAAATAATTTAACTTTTACCATGTCTTTTTGTTTTCTTTCACTATATGGTTAATACACTTACTATAACATGCCAAACGAACCCCAAATTGTTTATTATTAAAATATATATCCTTATCTAAGTCATTTGGCCGAACCTTAGATTTTTAGGAATACAATAACAATTAATAATATAATATTTGATTTAAAAACTATTTTGTGTCAATTTTGACACTATTTGATATATGATTTTTGTGAAAGTCATAACAGAATTATATGTTCGAACCAAGTTGATTAAATCAACACTAATACATCATAGTAACCTAGAAAATTAGTGTAATTCATAAAAAGTCTCAAATTACATTTATTTTGGTATTTATATTATCAATTTTGTCAATATTTCATTAATAAGATAATTACTGCATCATCTTTGTGTCATATATAAATTAAATTATTTGATGTCTAAAAATTACAAATAAAATACCATCATGTAGGAAATCTTTTTAGCTTTCTAATGAATATTTACAATCGAATTTATCTTATGTATAACCCTATATTAAAAATGATTTACTTATTAAACTTTGATTTTAACTATTTTAACCCTTCTTTAAATAAATTAATAATAAATGTCCTAATCTAATCCAAGTGGGCCTAAATGGTCATATTTTATTCCTAAGTTTGTTTTTGGTCGAATTACACATGTCCAATAGAATTAGGACATGTGTTAGGGTAATATTAATATCATATTTACCCTTAGTTACCCTATTTACTATTAACCGCGGTAAAAATAGTAAAAAGTTACTATTCACCAAAAAATTATTTTCATCTCATTGAACCACATTTTAGTCCTTGATATTAACCGTGTCTCTCGGATTTTTGAAATTCCATTCACAGAAGCGGTAAAATTAAGTTTTATGCAAAATTCAGTTTTTAACCTACCACTTAGTGGTTTCACTATTCATCAAAAATTGAAAGTTTTCAGAAAAATACCAAAATTTCACCCTAGGCTAATTTCGATATTTTGAGTCCAAAAATGAAGTCCATTTTGAAAAATAAAATTTATAAAATTTCAAAAAGTGGTTATTACTATTCATAACGGCTAGTTTTAATAGCATATTGTTGTTTAGTGAAACTCGGTATTGCGTACGACGCAAGCTATCGAGGAAGGTCGCGATTGCGTGTAAAGCAAGCCAAGAAAGTGTTGTGTAGAAAAAGATTCCTTTGATGATTTATATAACATAAAAGTCTCGGGTGTTACATTCTACCCCCCTTAAAAAGAATTTCGCCCTCGAAATTCGTCACTTTGCAACAAACAAATGAGGATACTTCTCCCTCATCATATCCTCAAGCTCCCATGTAGCTTCTTCAAGTTGGTGGTTTCTCCATAAAACTTTCACCAAGCGAGTGGTCTTGTTTCGTAGGACTTTTTCGCTACGATCCAGAATCTTTATCGGCTGTTCTTCATAAGAAAGATATTGCTCCAGCGGTACAACTTCTGAGCTGAGTACATGTGAAGGATCTGGTATGTACTTTCTCAGGAGAGATACATGGAACACATCGTGAACTTGAGAGAGATTCGGTGGAAGCGCCAATCGGTAAGCTACCTTCCCAACACGATCAAGTATTTCAAAAGGACCGATATATCTAGGGCCCAACTTCCCCTTCTTTCCAAATCTCACAACCCTCTTCCAGGGAGATATTCGTAAGAACACTTTATCACCCACTTCAAACTCTAGGTCTTTTCTTCGGTTGTCGGCATAACTTTTCTGTCGACTCTGAGCTGCTCTTATGTGTTGTTGAATAGATCTGACCTTTTCTGCCATTTCATCAACGAGATCAGGTCCTAATAGCTTTCTTTCCCCAACATCATCCCAGCAAGTTGGAGTCCTGCATTTCTTTCCATAGAGAGCTTCATAAGGAGCCATCTGAATACTGGAGTGAAAGCTATTATTATAAGAAAATTCCACCAAAGGTAGGTGTTGATCCCAACCTCCTTTGAAATCCATAGAGCAAGCTCTCAACATATCTTCTAGGGTTTGAATTGTTCTCTCAGACTGACCGTCTGTCTGGGGATGATATGCAGTGCTGAAACTCAACTCTGTATCCAGAGTATGCTGAAGACTTCGCCAGAACTTCGAGGTAAATCTCGGATCCCGATCAGATATAATAGAAAGTGGTACTCCATGCAATCTTACCACTTCCTTTACATATATCCTGGCAAGCTGATCTAGAGAGAAATCCTCTCTAATAACAATGAAGTGTGCAGACTTTGTAAGACGATCAACTATGACCCAGATAGCATTATTGCCTTTGGATGTTTTAGGAAGTCCTGTGACAAAGTCCATAGTGATGTTTTCCCATTTCCATTCGGGTATGGGTAATGGTTGTAACATCCCCTTAGACTTCTGTCTCTCAGCTTTAACTTGTTGACAAACCAAGCATCGAGAGACATATTCAACAACATCTCTTTTCATGCCATCCCACCAGAAGTACTCTTTCAGGTCCCTATACATCTTCGTGCTTCCAGGATGAATAGAGAATGAAGAACTATGAGCCTCATCCAGCAGCTCTTTCTTTAATTCGGGGATGGGAGGAACACAAACCCGATTCCTGAACTTTATTATCCCATCACAATCAAGGTTGAATTCAGAACATTTCTCACCTTCTTTTGTAACTCGACATCTTCTTTCTGTGCCTCTTTAATCTTCACATGTATAGATGGTTGAACATTCATTTGAGAAAGATAAGATTTTTCCCCTTCCATTATAATTCCAAGATCCATCCTTTGTAAATCCATAAATATTGGATCATTTGTGATCCTCATCATGGATAAACTAGCATGGTCTTGTCGACTTAATGCATCTGCCACCTTGTTTGCTTTCCCAGGGTGGTAATGGATTGAGCAGTCATAATCCTTAATCAGCTCCAACCATCTTCTTTGACGCATATTCAACTCCTTTTGTGTGAAAATATACTTTAAACTTTTATGATCAGTATAAATATCACACCTTTCACCATAAAGGTAATGCCTCCAAATCTTTAATGCAAAGATTACCGCAGCCAACTCCAAATCATGTGTTGGGTAATTTTGCTCATGGATTTTCAACTATCGTGAGGCATAAGCTATCACCATATCATTTTGCATAAGAACACACCCCAATCCCTTCTTGGATGCATCACTATAGATCACAAACCTTTCTCCACTACAAGGCAGTGTGAGAACAGGTGCACTAGATAACCTTCTTTTCAACTCCTTGAAATTCTCTTCACATTCCTCTGTCCAGACAAACTTAACTCCTTTCCGAGTCATCTTGGTGAGTGGATTAGATAATCGTGAAAAATCTTTTACAAAACGTCGATAATATCCAGCCAAACCAAGAAAACTTCGGATCTCAGTTACTGTTGTTGGTCTCGACCATCTTTCGATAACCTCTATTTTTGCTGGATCCACAGATATACCCTCTTTTGAGATTATGTGACCCAAAAATGCAACTTTTTGAAGCCAAAATTCACACTTGGTAAATTTGGCATAAAGCTTCTCCTTTCTCAGGGTCTTCAATATAATTCTCAAGTGATCTTCATGTTCTTCCTTGCTCTTTGAATAGACAAGAATATCGTCTATAAAGACTACCACAAATTGATCAAGATAGTCTCTAAAGACTCTATTCATTAGATCCATGAAGATAGCAGGGGCATTAGTAAGACCAAATGGAATCACTATAAATTCATAGTGTCCATACCTTGTACGGAAAGCCGTCTTTGGTATATCCTCCCTTTTGACCCTTAATTGATGATACCCTGAATGAAGATCAATCTTGGAAAAGTATTGAGCTCCGCGTAGTTGGTCAAATATGTCATCAATGCGTGGGAGAGGATATTTGTTCTTGATAGTGATCTTGTTAAGTTCTCGATAATCAATGCAGAGTCTCATTGATCCATCTTTCTTCTTAACAAATAGAACAGGTGCTCCCCAAGGTGACGCACTAGGGCGTATGAATCCCTTATCAAGATTCCCTTGGAGTTGCTTCTTCAATTCCTGCAACTCAATTGGGGCCATTCTATAAGGTGTCTTTGAAATAGGCAAAGCACCCGGTACGAGTTCTATTGAAAACTCAACTTCACGATTTGGTGGAAGACCCGGTAATTCCTCCGGAAAGACATCATCAAACTCCCGTACAATGGGCATATTCTTAATCGTAAGTTTCTCTCCAACCATTTGAGATAAATTACCTTCATTTAGTGGAATCATGACCCATAAGATGGAAGGAATTTCCACTGGAAGGTTATGTTCATCCTTGCATTGATAGACGATCGTAGATTGATCTGGAATATGAAATGTGACTTCCCTTCTTTGGCAATTGATATGAGCTCCATGTAGAGAAAGCCAATCCATGCCAAGAATCACATCAAATTCCACTAAAGGAAGGATCACAAGATTTGCAGGAAGCACTTTCCCACAAACTTCGATCGGAGAAGAATTATAAACTTCTGATGCGATTGATGTGCCATTAGGTGTTGTCACAGCTAACTCAACATCTAATTGTTGAGGTAATACGGTGATACCCTTAGAAAATTTTTCAGAAATAAAAGAGTGGGTGGATCCAGAATCAAATAAAACATTTGCTACTTTAGAGTGGATGGTAAGTGTACCTTTCACCACATCGTTATCGTACTCCACATCGCTGATAGAAATTGCATGTGACTTTCCTTTTTCTTTAGCCTTAAGAGTTTTTTGATGTCGACCATCATAATCAACCCTTGGATTTGGGCATTGATTGGCATAATTCCCCATCTCCTTGCACTTGAAACATTGAAGTGTAGCAGGTTCATTCTGTGTATCCCTTCCTTTGTTTGCATCATTAGACTTCTTCTTCCCATTATCACGGCATTCAAATGCCTGATGACCTTCCTTTCCACATTTAAAACATTTACTTGTCCCTTTAAGACAACTCCCTCCATGTTTCTTTCCACACTTTGAGCATAAGGGAAAGTTCATCTTCTTTTCCGTGTGCTCTTTAGATTTTTCTTTGAATTCCATCTTCCTCTTCTTATCAAACCCATGTGACTGATGGGTTACTCCAATATCCATCTCGACTTTGAGAGCACATCGAACGATTTCCTCGTAGCTATTGAAGTCCCTTATGGCTAACGCCCTTCGAAGACTTGGTTTTAAGCCACTAAAGAATCGATCGATCTTACTCTCAGGTTGGATAATAATACCAGAAGCGTACCTTGCAAGTCTGGTAAAATGTGCTTCATAGGTACCAATAGATTCATCATCCCTTTGCTTCAGTTCAAGGAACTCTTTCTCCATCTTTGTTCGGAGAATACGAGGGAAGTACTTATTGAAAAATAAGTTCTTGAACTCGTCCCATTCCATAGACTCAATTTCATCCCTTTGCCTCGTATTCTTAACAAGATTCCACCATTGATCCGCATCTCCTTCCAAACGATACACTGCTAGGATGACTTTATCATGCTCAGAACATTGAAGAACTGAAAATATCTTTTCAGTAGTACTAATCCATTGTTCAGCAACTAATGGATCAGTAGACCCGCTGAAAGATGGTGGACGCTGCCTCATGAAGGATTCAACAGAATGTTGCTCCCTCCTTTGTTCGTTTGGAAATCCTGCATGATTCATAGCTTGAGAAAGTTGTGTGAGCATGGCTACAAGATTTTGCATTCCAGCTCCCATATCGTTTGGTTGCTCAGGGGGACAATCATTGCATTGCCCATCGCATTCTGCATTAACACGGTTCCTTCGGGTTCCAGCCATTGACTAAAACCAAGAAGAATAGTGTGAGCAACACTAATTATAATAGGAAACCACATAATTCAAGAATAAAATTTTCATGCTTAAGGTCTTATCCTAGGTTATTCATGGCCATTTCTAAGATTGTGTTCTATGCTTAGACTTATCCTTAGGGTTCTTACTAAGTCTTTCACATCCTAGTTTCCAAAGGTTGACTATACCTTTCCTCTGATACCAACTATAACGACCCACACTTTACATACATTGTTAATACTTCAAAATTGAATCACACTTATTACAACATATGACAAAACCACAAAGGACCGTATAGGTATAGTGTCTTTAGAAACTGGGAAACATAAACAACTGGTTCATAAATCTTCTACAGTGTCTCCCATTTATTTCATCATATCTAGGGTCCCTTTTAGCATATTCTACTTAATATCCATCTTCCTGGCCTGGGGAAAAGAAAACATAAAAGGGTGAGCTCAAATGCTCAGCAAGGGCAAATAAAGGAAATAAAAATCATATCATATCTTTTTGAAAATTAAAACCTGCAAAAGAGATCATAATATCTTAACATGGAATAAATCATAGAAGTGAAAATGAGATCCCCATAATCATAACATAAAACTTGAATCTTTGTGGCATGCACACATAATCATGGAAAATCATTTCTTGTTAGTCATGACTCATTGCCAAGACTATCTTAGCGGACAAAGTCCCTTTCTGAACCGAGTTCACTCCTCGTTTCAGTCATGTATCACTGAACCGAAATAACCTTCCGTTCCAGCCATGTCTATCTCATGAGATATAAAATCATTACCCAATGCATTGGAGGGAGATATAGGTCCCACCCATCTTATAATGAATCCTTTCTTATGTGTGCCACATAATCATAAAACATACATCATCGCATAACACATATAACAAAAATGGGATTCTTGAAACATCATGACATCATAAATCAATTCATATATGATAAAGGAATTCATAAACATAATTCCATCACAACATAGTCAAACCAATGTAAAAATATGGATAGAAACAGAACCCTTTATTATCTTAGATGGAAAATAATTTTGATAAAACACTTGAATTGAATTCTTGAGGAAAATATCCTTTCTTCTTCAAAAACATTTTTCCTTTCATAACATGTCATACAACTTTAAAATAAAAGAAGTTGATTAAAAATAAACTTGAAAACTTGTAAAGGAAGCTTCTTTGAAGTAATGTTTTAAAAATCCATTCATGCCGTATAAGTTAAAAAACATTCTTCGTACTTTTGTCGGAAAAGTCAAAAAGTACCTCGTACGGAAAAACGACAAAAGATTCCTTTCATATTCTTTACTAAAAACTCACCTAAGGGTAAAATTAGATTTAAACTATTTCAAGTGGATGGAAACAATATTACATATTGAGGGAACATGGATGTGGATGATAAAATACACCCCAGTAAATACTTACGAATAAACAATCTCGGATAAAAATGAGATTGTGATATTTCCCTTACCTTAGGTCCGATTTGCTTTGTTCGTGTCCGAATCTCCTGTATAATGGTTTAAATAATGTTATTGACTTATTCCAGAATCATACATATTGATATGAGATCATATATTGCCATATTATTAGCTTCTTGTTAGTAATATTTCATTGTTACTTGTTACTCGGGTCTTTATAACTTTTTGTTCTTATGCGTGTTTTGTCGAATAAATTCTTATTCTTATCTTTAGGTTATAGATAATTCATTTCCAGAATGGTATTAGTGTATTATATACCATATTCATTAATTCAATTCATTTATATAATCATTATGAAATGAAGATCATGTAGAACGAGTCGCATCACATCGTGGAGACGGTATTCCGTACGTACGCACGAGTGATGATATCGTTTCTATGATCGTGGAATTGTATCGGAGTATATATATATATATTATTTCAGTATCAATATTACTTAATAATAATCATATATAGTTACTCATTACACCATTATACCCATCCTTGTAAGGTGATGGTGGAAAATAGATTACACCACGGCGTGGAGACGGTATTCTGTACGTACGCACGCGCGGTGATTTCATTTTTCCGTAGGATGGATAGAAGGTGAATTAGGGTTGTTTCATTTTTATAATAACATATCAGTATGTAAGTAATACTGATGTTATTACTTTATCATGAAACAACTAAAGAAGAAGAAGTTGAAGAAGAAAGAAATTGAAAAGATCGGTAATGGATATTACCTCTTCTTTGGAACGCCTCTTTGAATCCTCCACTTAAGGAACTAAGATTGGTCTTTGGAGAAGACCAGGACCTCTAGGATTATTCTAGGGAAGTGCAGAGGAGAAAATGGCAGGGGTTGGCCGAGCTTGAGTGCTCAAATTGGTGTGAGGAGGAGGGGGAGGAGGTGCCCTTTTATAAGGGAGGAGAGGGGCACCTTAGGAATATCTCAAAATATTATTTTATATTAAAGTCAAAATCGGTTTATAATGGTTCCAAAGGGTCTTATTTCGAAGCTAAAGTGGGGATGGGTCGAAAGCCTATCAACCAATAGGATTTAGACAAGTTTAGGGTATTATTTTAACCTTATCAATTAGATTTAACTCTAAGTTAAATAATTTAACTTTTACCATGTCTTTTTGTTTTCTTTCACTATATTGTTAATACACTTACTATAACATGCCAAACGAACCCCAAATTGTTTATTATTAAAATATATATCCTTATCCAAGTCATTTGGCCGAACCTTAGATTTTTAGGAATACAAAAACAATTAATAATATAATATTTGATTTAAAAACTATTTTGTGTCAATTTTGACACTATTTGATATATGATTTTTGTGAAAGTCATAACAGAATTATATGTTCGAACCAAGTTGATTAAATCAACACTAATACATCATAGTAACCTAGAAAATTAGTGGAATTCATAAAAAGTCTCAAATTATATTTATTTTGGTATTTATATTATCAATTTTGTCAATATTTCATTAATAAGATAATTACTGCATCATCTTTGTGTCATATATAAATTAAATTATTTGATGTCTAAAAATTACAAATAAAATACCATCATGTAGGAAATATTTTTATCTTTTAATGAATATTTACAATCGAATTTATCTTATGTATAACCCTATATTAAAAATTATTTTCTTATTAAACTTTGATTTTAACTATTTTAACCCTTCTTTAAATAAATTAATAATAAATGTCCTAATCTAATCCAAGTGGGCCTAAATGGTCATATTTTATTCCTAAGTTTGTTTTTGGTCGAATTACACTTGTCCAATAGAATTAGGACATGTGTTAGGGTAATATTAATATCATATTTACCCTTAGTTACCCTATTTACTATTAACCGCGGTAAAAATAGTAAAAAGTTACTATTCACCAAAAAATTATTTTCATCTCATTGAACCACATTTTAGTCCTTGATATTAACCGTGTCACTCGGATTTTTGAAATTCCATTCACAGAAGCGGTAAAATTATGTTTTATGCAAAATTCAGTTTTTAACCTACCACTTAGTGGTTTCACTATTCATCAAAAATTGAATGTTTTCAGAAAAATACCAAAATTTCACCCTAGGCTAATTTCGATATTCTGAGTCCAAAAATGAAGTCCATTTTGAAATATAAAATTTATAAAATTTCAAAAAGTGGTTATTACTATTCATAACGGCTAGTTTTAATAGCATATTGTTGTTTAGTGAAACTCGGTATTGCGTACGACGCAAGCTATCGAGGAAGGTCGCGATTGCGTGTAAAGCAAGCCAAGAAAGTGTTGTGTAGAAAAAGATTCCTTTGATGATTTATATAACATAAAAGTCTCGGGTGTTACAGTGTCTGAGCACTACCTATCCCAGCATTAAGAGTGTCCACACCACCTTTCAACGGTACATCCACTGGAACAACAGGGTCCTCAGAAGATTGGACACTCCCAGACCTCCTTCAACAACCGAATTACTCATGACCCTGTCTATGACAAAATGAACAGAAGGGTGTCAAAGATTCATATACAATTGACTGTACATACCTATACTCCTCTTCAAACACAATCCATACAATCTCCGGTGGAATTATTGAGAGATCCATTTCCACACAAATTCTAGCTGATATGGGATGTGACAATGAAGTTGTCCTTTGATCACTCCACACAAACCGGCCTATGGAGTTTCCAATTGATCACAACAACCCAAGATTTTGGAACGGGAGAGGAAGGCTGGGTAATTGAATCCAAATCGCCATATAAGGATAATCACGGTTCATGTGAGCTTAGAAAGACCAGCGAATCAAATGGAAAGGGAGACGAGAGAAGTATTTACTCTTTCTAGACCAAGCCCTACCCAAATCTTCATCATCATAAAAAATAATCAGGAATTGACGAGGACCCAGGATACCTACCCGCGCACGATGCTTCAACCCCCAGTCTGCGTTGACTGCTTTGTCGAAATGCTCCTCAAGGGGTCGCCGCCTCGCAATCCTCACAATCAGAGCCAACGAAAGTAACGCTGATGCTTCAGATAATTCCTTCACCAAAACCGGAACAATAGGCTGGCCTGAAAATAAACTAGGGACCTTCGGAGCCACTTGGTTTCGGGGATGAAGAAACCCACATCTAATGAATAACTGGAGAAATCACTCTCTCACAATTGCGCAACTTCTGGAATGTGAGTTGGAGGCGAGGACCCCTCCCCACCTTGGGGAGGGGTCGCGACGGTTGTCATCACCGTAGCGTTAGCGGAGCGCCATCGCCTTCGGGAACCCGCCGCTCTGGGTCCATATGGATATATGGGATTCTATAATTTAGACACAAGATGGTGGGCCATGTTGTAGGATATGGTTGGTATAGTTCTAACATGACCCACATCATGATGTGATGTATAGATGTGTGATAAAAATATTTTATTTTCCCTTATTCCAACACATGATGTTGTACCATAAGAGTGTGGGATAGATATGGAATATTATTGACACACAATCATTTTGGAAGGGATTAAATCACAATATAATGGTCATTGGGCAGTGAGTATTGAAAATAAATGGGGAGGAAGTTGTGGGGTTCCATAAATTTTTATCTTCTAACACTACGAAAAAATGCCCATAAAGCGGGTTTTTTATTTGGTGGTGGTATAAACCGCCATCAAAATTGGGGTCGAAAATCAACATGTGATGGTTCCTTCCATTGAGCATCATTAATTTGAACGTTTCGTTGAATTCGTATTTCATGGAAAACTTTTAGTTTATGTGGAAATATTAACCTTAAACAATTAACCGCAAACTGGTAGCGGTTTTAATATCTGGTAAAGTATGAACCTTTTACTGATAAAAACTGCCACTAGTATGGATAAAACAACCTATATGTAACATTATGTAATATTTAGTGGATGTTTTAACCACCGCCCAAAAAAATAAACTAATATAGCAGCACCTTCAACCACGATGGAAAAGATATATATCTTCCGGGGGATTAAACCGCCACTAATGATGAATGAACAAAAACATGTTATAGGTCCTGCAGCCCCAGAACCTACAGCCCAAACATATTTCGAGAAGATATCCATTCCTCCTCAATAATAACATCTAATACAAGATATCATTTCAAAATTATACAAAATAGTATATTAATGATAAAATAATAAACCATTTTACATAGATTTACCTTATAATAATAAATAAACAACCACAAAGACCAAACACTTTTAAGGGAAACATGTCATTTACAAGGTATGCCAATAGGTAACAATCATGTAAATTGTCCTCAATCCAACCCAGTATTAAACCATAATTAAATTAAACATTTCATAAGGGCCCTTATAAAATATTTATATTAAATTTATCATATTTTGAAATAATTACAATACTTGTATCACATTTATTAACATCGAATATTTTATTTTTAACTCATCACAAATTTACCATAGAATTACATAATGCTTCACTTCCATACATCAAACATAAATTTAAAACATCTCATGCATAATAAATCACATATAATATTCAAGTAATGATGTACAAACTTTAAAACATCATTCATAAAATTGAATGAATATAATTTAATATATTTTAGAATACATTGATAAAAAAATTAAATATATTTCTTGAATTCTCTTTAATCAAATGATGTCATATTGAAATTTTTATTTGATTAAAAAAATTTAAACTCCAATTTCGAATTTACTCATAATATGACATAAAAAACATTAGAATACAAATTATACTACTAGGAGATTTCTATTTTTAAATATTTCATTCTATCATAAATAAATCATCAATATAATTCCTAGTTGAAATGATATTTTGGAAATTTATATTAGGTACATGGAAATAAAGATCTTATAACATGATTTTATATTAACACAACATTAGAGAATCATATTAACAAACTATTCATAAAAATCCATTGAAATCCATATATTTAATTTCTAATACGTTATTTTGAAATTTTTATGATTGTTAATTAAAACACATTAAACATGAATTATAAATCAAAATATATAATTTTATATAAATAATAAAAATCATAATATAATGTGATGAATTATTAATAAAATAAATATAATATAACATAAATTAATTAGTTATAATATATCAATAACTATCTAGAAAATATTATTATAAAGAATACACTATAAATATATTTTCTTCAACAATAAAAACAATAAAAATTACAATTTAAAATTTTATCTTATTCATAATCCTATGACAAAGATGAATGCACCTTTCTTGATGTTTTTCTATGAAATTAAATCATATTTACCCAGACATGCTCAGTTGGATGTGAATGTATATACAATGAATCATATAAGGTCTCCTAATACATGATTACATGATATTCAGGAACCCTAAATGAAAAGTGGGAAATAGTATAATATAATAGTTAGATCACCTTTATTTAAACTAGTGTTTACAAACTAAACATGAAATATGATCATAATGAAATCTCAATCTCCATAGCCAGTTGAATGACAAAATATAGACTCGTGGTTATAAAATACATAGATATGACACCTGTTGTCCCGATCCCATCTAAAATATAAGAAAAAGATATAAATTACCCAAATTTGACATATTATTACACGAAAAAAACCTATCCACTAATAATTTTTCAATGATGAACTCTACTCATCACCCTCTCCATCTCTATCTCTACTTCCTACTACCGTCACATGTAAAAAAATTATATTGACAATTAAACAATGTTGTATATTTAAATTTCAAATTAAATTCAATAAGTTTTTATGATCTAAATTATTGTGTAGTTGTGTGATTTACCTTTTCACCACCATTCATAACTTGAAATTCAAATTTTCTATTATAAAGACCTTAGATTGTAATGGTCTGAAACCCATCCTATGTACTCTACCAGGATGCTCCTTTTTGATGACTTTAACAACTAGGTCATCCTGGGAGAGAGAGTAGGACACTGTGGGATTGACATTCCATTGTTCTTTAATTTTTACCTATAAATAATAAAGAAATCATATTAGAATCATTATATATTAACATAATAACAACTGATAAAATTGTATTAAAATAAAAAATGAATTCATACCCCAAATACATTGGCTGACTCATTAACAAAACACCCATCATATTTTTTAGGAACATTCAACCCCATTTCTATTCAGGATGAATGGTGGCCTAAACTCTATGACTACATTAAACCAATATTAATCAACCACATAATATATTAAACAGATAACATTTTCTAATAAATAATTAATCGAGTTAAATGATTACAATATTTGATCTTCTTATTGAAAATCATTCTGACCCTACAGTTTGATTATAATGCTTCCTCATTGGCATTCCTATCATTTAATAATATAAAATTATGTTCAAACCCTATATTTCAAAAAATTCCAACAGAAAAAAAACAGAAATGATAATAGATTTCTAGTACTAACAAACACAATGTACATAATAATTATAATTAATAACTAAAAAAATAACAGAATTGGTTGATAAATGAATGGATAACTACACATAGAATCATTTTATTCTTCAATAATGTTTTTTTCCTACTCCATCATTACTTCATCAACTTCATTCACTCTTTCAAGAATAATATTTTCAAAATAATGATGAATAAATCAGTCTTCTTATTTTGGTTGATGGGATTCAATGTTAGATGTAAAATATTCCACTTCATCACACATATCAAATAAGTCTCTTAGTTTTACATGAGAAACTATACTCAACCCTTCGTAGATGACGTTTTCCACATAATATTCTATTTTCACATGCAGTGTTATGATATATGGATCATTTAGTTCAGAGTCACCAAAATCTATCATGCGAGAGATGTTTGCATAAGTAAATTGAAAATAATCTCTTTTAACACCACTGATAATATCCACCCAATTGCATTTGAATAAAACTACAGAAAAATGCTCGTAGTATGTTAATTTGATAATATAATTAAATTATTTATATTATTACACTTCAGAAAATGTATATATGCCACTATTCTATGTTTTCAAAACCTCTCCTTAGTTTACTGTATGAAATCTAAATACATTCACGTCATAAGCATCGATCTTTCTATCTTGATTTAGAGGAACTTGAGAAATAATCTTCAATTCTTCTAACTACTGTGCCTGAGTATTAGAATTAATGATCTGAATAAAGAAATATACATGATTATATTTAAAAAAATATATTTTCCAACCTAATATTTGTAATGATTGAAATATTTATGGAATTTCATGTCATGAAAACCATTCTATATTCTTATTATTAACATCTTTTGTAATATCATTCTCATTTCATGTTCATCATCTAATTTGTCTATTTTTATTATCCTAAAATCTCCAATAAATGGATCTGAAGTTGCACAATTTACCAGCACATATCGATGTGCCTATAACAATTCAATTTATTTCAATGTAACATTTGAGTTCCTCCTAACTAATTGGATAATAACCGTAATGATTTTCGATTTCCCGTGTTTTTCAGATTGAATCAATTTGTCATCAACATGTCCAAATTGATTGAATCATTTCTCAATGTCATTCAAATATCTAGAACAACTTGTAATACAGTACTATACCAAACAACCTTTTGGGAATGATCCTTCAGGTTGAGATTTATTTTCCATGTAATATTTTATATGCCCAAGATATCTGTGAAATAAAATAAAAACATTATTATGTTTTTAATGATTTTCAAAAAAATTTTACATAAATGAAATCATATAAATAACTTAGCTCTCAATTCGATACATTCATCGATAATGAATAAGGCCTACTATTTTAGCTTCCTCAACCAAATGCGCAGTTAAATGCATCATGATGCACATAACGATAGAGAAAAAATCACCTCCATTGCACAATGTGATAATACAAATCCATTGTGTGGGTTTTCATGTTGAAATAGATGTAGAGTTTTCTCATGTAATTGACTGAAAAAAGTTACAAATTGGAGTTTTACAATAATAAATGTTTCATGAAATAATGTATGAAATGATAATGAATGTAACTGGTATAAAAAAATATTTGAATCATGTCTTTTCAATCCATGTAAATTATGATTCAGTATGTCAACACACCTAGGTATATTACATGAAAACCCATCAGATACCTTCACATGTTTTAAAATTTTAAGTAATTTATCATTATCCCTATTTTTCATTAAAAAATTTGCTAGACCATACCTTCAATTTTCATCCTTCCAGAGATCATAATTTATGTTAATTTCTTGTATGTCTTTCTGATCATTGAGATGATCCATTGACATTTCATGATCGTTTAGTAGTGTGATGATAAAATTGTCACATACATTCTTCTCAATATTTTTCATATTGAGATTATGACGCAACAAATTAAATTTCCAATATGGAAGTTTGAATAACAATCTTTTTTCCTTCCATTGTTGCATTTTGATTTCACTTGATGATGAAATTCAAACTCTTTTCCCACTATCATTAAAATTAATCACCTTCCAAAATTTTGTTTCAATATTTCCAAGTTGTGACAATATTTTATTACCCATTAACCACTTTGGAGGTCGTCTATGATCGGTGAAACCATTTAATTTTGAATTGTACAGACGGAATCTTTGAGATGCATCGAGAAATCATTGATGACACTAGAAGCACCATTTTCTATTATGAGCTAGACATTTGGGAACAAATTCAAAGTGAAAAAACAAGACATTCCAAACACATGTAATTGTTCCAACCATATAAGTTCCCATGTCTAGGTAAGTATCTAATGGTCCACATTGGAGAAACATTCATTTTTAACTTTTTTTGGAAGATGCATCATATGTCTCAACAATGTTTCTCCATAACTCCAACAATTATACAATTAAATACATCATGTTTACATGAATATCATTTCCATGTAATTTTTTTCTAAGAATAGTCATCAAAATGATAAAATATTGTTTTTCCTATACGTACATGGCGGTAGATTTTAATGGATCAAAACGACATGAAAAATTCTATAACTGGAACTCGATGTCCCAAATGCGTTGAACCATCAGTAGCTAATACCAATCAAACATTCCTTGGAACGGATGAGAAATATTGATTTAATAAATAAAATTCCTTCCATGATCATGACTCTCTTGGATGTCTCATTATCCCATCATTTTTATTATCAAAAGAATGCCACTTCATGTGTTAAGCGGTGTTTGAGGACAAAAATAATATTTCCAATTGTGGATTTAAAGGAAAGTAGTGAAAAATAATTCAGGTGTGATCCTTTTCATCTTCATCATGGTATTATATTGATTCAGACATCCAACACCACCCATAATATAGCATATACATGTTTTTTTCATTCCTTATTGCATGAATTCTCTCCCCAATAAAGCATAAAATCATTGGGAAATGCTTGTATTTTTGTATAATTCAGATTAATCTTGTTAACAACTTTTTCATATCATAAAAATACTTCGGGAACGTTTCTTTAGGAAATGAATCATGAAAAACATCCAATATAATTGATATAACCAAATTTGTAATTCCACAGAGGCATTTGATATTGTACTCCTTAAGCAATAAAGAATTTCTTGAATATTTCAAACATCCATTATAGAACTCTTGATTTCCATCATCAAGTAAACAATAAAACACATCTATCTACTATGTTAACATTTATCTTATATTATAATCGACAAACTCAAGAGGAGGATCCCATGATGTGTTACAATCTTGATCTACTTCACCTACAGTCTTAGAATCATCACTTGTCATGTTGCTATTTTTAGAACCCTTAATTGGTAGTTCTGATATGTTTTTATGTTGATTTAGGTGTCTTTTAATTCTAAATTAATCATTTATAAGGTTTTTCATTTAATTTTTCAATGTTGACAATGTTGGGAGATCATTATCTGGATAGACATCAATGCTCATCCTTTCTATAATGTTCGATTCTTTATTCCAAATCCAAAAAAAATAAAGAGAAAGGAATTGAATCAATATCAAGTGTTCATAAACATCATCTCTCTTCAACAATAATATAAATTTACATTTAGGACATGGATATATTAGTATCTCATCAAAAGAACTATTGAATATTGAAAAATAAAAAATCTCCACCAAACCATTTCCATACAGTGGTTTTTTCTTTAGTAATGTGATCTAGATTTTATCTATATATATGACAACGTGCCTACACATTATGAAAAAAATAAAACACATATATATTACTAGATAGAACAGTAGAATAAAATATACTTATTTAAGAAATATGAATACGTTCAATAACCATAAACTTCCTTTTAAATATATGTATAATTATCTATTAAATAATAATTATGGACACTTCTGAAAAATAATAAAACTGCATGGACTATTAGAATATGTCGATGACGAAACTAGTGTAGCATGTTAAACATAGAACCTTCTTTAATTGATACAGAACAAGGAAATATAGGGAATCTATAAATGCCTCATCAAATCAGTATTATAAATCCATGAATTTCTAAATTCCTTTATTATTCTTTATCCACTTTATTTTTTTGCATTTATTTATATGAAATACAAAAATGGATAGAATTATCTATAAATTCATAGAATCTTCTTCACATGGGTGTTCACTAATTCTTCATCATACTTTTAGAACCCAAAATTTAGAAATTAAAATAGAATTCTATTACTATTTTAATTATCTCATTAACATTGAAAATACTCAATTAATTTTATTCTTATAATAATTTTCCATTGACGGAGGCTTTCTACCATTCAAACAGATGATAGATGCTACTACATAAATATAATGGGAAATTTTTTAACTATATAGTCTATATAAGGGTAAACTAATTTTTGCACAGGCTACAAAAGGGTACCACATATTTTTTATAATTTCCGTAAAGGTAAACATTAAAATATACCACTCACATAAAGATAAGATACATTTTACAAATTCTATATATAGGTAAATATTAATTCTATATGATTTTAAGAAAAAATATTAAGCATTGCATAATGGTAACTAGTAATGTTATGTAATGGTATGGTCTTACATAAACTCTTCTTGTAAAGGTAAATAGAAAATATGTATAAATGAACAATTAAGTTACATGTGGGTAATAATCATTTTATAAAGCACATGTAAGGCAAAAATATAAATTCCATACAATATTCAATGGTTTCTAGTTCACTACAGAAGAGTAACAAACAATATTTTCTTGCCACTTAAGGGTCCGTTTGAACTTTTTTAGAGGTATGAAATACTTGTGTAAAGGTAAGAAAGACTTGTGTGAAGATAAGATCCACTTTAATAAAGGTAAGAAACACATGTGTAAATATAATTATAGCTTATGTAAGGGTAAAAACAAGTATACAAAGCATGAGTAAGGGTACAAAGGTACATATTTATAGGTAACACAGAAACTATAAATTCCATGTAAGGGTAGAAAAAACAAGTTACATAAGGAATACAAAAATACAATATAAATAAGAAAGATTACATAATGAAGAAATTGGGGGAAATTATATAATATCACACCAGATAAAACACTCTTAAATCACTAAGAAACAATAAAATAAAATATAAACAAGAAATATTCAATAAGGAAGATATCAGTGGAAATGATATAATATATAAATTGCTAAAACTCACATAAATAATTAAGTAACCATATAATTGAATGTGTCTTGGGATCTACCCTAGGAATACTAATGTGGTAAGAAGTAAAATATATATGGTCATAACCAAATGAACAATATATCAATCATCTTATTCTACATATATAACTTAAAACCAAGTCTCCCCACAAGCTTCATGATGAAATCCCCTACACCTAGACCTTGTTCTTATAATGACTCGTTTGAAACTATCGGCATGTAAACCAACTTTTGAAATTTTTTAGGTCATACAATTAGTTCTTGGATTCCCATGAACAATAGTATAACTAAGGAAAAGTGAAAATGAGACAAGTTTAACAAATGGGGATAACCATAACTACACTCAACACTAATACCCAATGTTATACTACACATACATACACTAAAATACACTCATGGAATACGTATCACATTCCCTTGCAAGGGGAGCAACAAGAATCACATATTTATCACAAACCCACACATGTGGTAAATGATAAAGGAGGAATCAAGGGTTTCCTTCCACATACATCATTTGAAACCAATGTTCTAAATAGTACTTTGACATAAAAACATGTATTGGAATAAAATAAAAACATTTATATTTTAAAAAATAATTACCAAACACAATAAATAAAATGTTTTAAAACAAAAAAAATAAAACATTTGAAGGTCACTCTTACACAAGATTTCTCTTTTTGAAAAAATAAATCATGGACAATGACCTTAATTTCCCTCAAAAATCACATGATCATAACTTGAAACGTTTTAATATGTATACAAAAATCAACCATTTCTTATAAAAAATTCAAGGATACACATTAACAAGGATCTATCTTTATAAATATAAAAAGCAAAGAATAATGGAAAACACATCCATCAATCCATTTAAAACAAGCCAATAAGACATTTTACAAGTTTTAAACCATGTACACTTTTAAAATACCACTTTTAAAAAACATTAAAAAAACCTTTTTAAAAAATTTAGAGGTTATCCCATCAATTAAATATCAAATTCTGTTTAAAATCTCATTTTCACACATTAAAAATCATAATCAGGACAAAACCCATTTCAAAACATGATCATTATTTCAAAAATAAGTAAGATATTTCACAATAATATTATCATAATGAAACATTCCATTTTACAAAACGAGAACATGCATTCTTTTGAAAACCCATTTATACCAACCTCATAACAAAAAAATATATTTTCAAAACACCATTGGTATATAAAAAATATTCATAATTTCATAAAAATGAAATTTAGAAAGTAAATGCATGTTATTAGAGAATCTAACATGATACCGAAAAATTAGACCTCATGTTAACAGGGATCCAAATCAACTTTCATATAATATCTATTTTTTGTGAAAAATCATCTACCACAAAAATTCTTCTAGATATGTCGCAATTTAAAATTTGAACTAATAATCCTTAGTTCACATCAATCATAAATTAAATTACCTATGATATCCTACATTGGAGTGTAATGGTCTTTATTTTTTTCTCATGAACCCTTTATATCATTTTTTAGTTGAATATCCTTGGTAGAGTGGGCTAGTGAGGGTTAGTGAGTCGTGTTGGGGAACAGAGAGGGCCGGTGAGGGACGATGAGGTGTGCCATGGTGCGACGGTGGCTGGTGGAGGAAGGCAAGGGGCGGGATTGGGTGGGGACATCGACTAGATGGCCTCCGAGTAGTTTGGGGTTGTCAATTGTGTTATGGGATTCCGGAGAGGAGAAAAGTGTCGTGGGTATGAAATTATTTAATATTTCACAAAGGGTATTTTAGAAACTGTCGTAAAATTATTTTTTAAAAAATATTTGTGATTTAATAAACCACATCTAAAAAACAATTATAAACTCTCTATTTGGAGTAGTGTGATATTATCTTAAAACATTATATGTGTTACATGGTGAGTGAGCCCTTGTGAGGCTGAGAATAGATAGTTATACCATTTTAGAGGCTTTTACTTTTTATGTTTACTCACTGGAGAATTAGTATTCTCTTATTAATTTTTAAAAAGAAAAATTTGGTATGATACTACTGATTGATTATGTTATTCTCACCCTATATATATAACCATTTTTTTGGATTCTGAGTGGTTTTTTAGACCATGATAAAAATTAATATCTTGGGAATTGGATCTGATGTGGATTTTCGTCCTTAGGATTGCATTTTGTATTTCTTTTTAGAGACTATAATTGGTAGTTCTTAACATGTATTATGAGATGATAATAGTTTCATATATTTAATGTGGTGTTGATTGCGGATTATCCACTTCTCTCATGTCCTTAGAAATTTTATAATATGGGTAATGATTTCTATAATAAATTTCATACCTCAGTGTTGTTCAATAATCAAGGGCCTATTAGAGACATGCTTCAGGGGTCACCCCCACTTTTCACTACCAGTCAAGGTGGTGTACTTGTAGAGGGGGTATATTAAACAATTTGTTTATCAACAATTTATTAAAGATGAAAAACATCAATCATGGCATTTTGTTTCTACTATCATGTACCCCTGATCATCAGACCAAAGGACAAAACAAACCACAATCACATAATCGACAAACCCGCAAGTATTAAACTATTATCCTCAATGGAACTTGATTGATAGAAGGATCCATTTCACACCACTATAAACAGAAGCCCAACATGATGGATCTCAATCAATTAAATCCAAATATTGATTAACACAATGTCTTTTGTTACAAGAGAATTATATACCACCGTCGAGGCCCTTAAATAAGTAATGAGGACCACCAAACAAAACAGCCACCAACACCAATTAAATGATCTCTTATTTAATATGAGTAAATATATATCTTGATGATAGATCATATGAGAAAAAATATTAAATTATGGAACCATAACATAACATACCAAAAAAGAACCAAAAACAGCTTACGCCAAACCAAAGATGGGGTCATGGGTGATGGCTTGGGAAGAAAGGTCACAAATGGATATAAACAAGTAATGAACAACATAAACTAATGTATCAACAACCCAAGAGCACTAGACAAACCAATAAACCTGTACCAAATGAAAGATGAGATGAATGAAAGGGTTCGACCGTAAAACCATCTACAATCACCATCCCAAGCCACCAAAAATCTTTCATGTTTGGCTATAGTAGACACTTGTGAAAAAAGATCATCCAATACCTTCAGTGGTGGAGATCTGAGCATGGTCCCCAATATATCAAAAGGCAAAATGATGGAAAATACAAAACAATAATAAAATATACCTTGAAAAAGTGGGATTTGTGCTATCTTAAAGTAAATTGAGATGTACGGGGGACTAAATAAAGAACATGGTGTGGAAGGAAGATAATATCATTGGGGATAAACCCTACCATGGGGAGAGTGAAAAGGTACATAGACTGAAACTGAAGAGAATTCAGTCATCAATTTCCCATTATATCTAAAATATTAATCATAAACTCTATTAAAACCTCCATGCGATAAAGAATATTTAGAAAATATACTTATTGAGAACATCAATTTCTAGTGGTTTCTCGATCACATACAATATAACTACAGAACTATAGAAATCAACTAAATGTGTTCCCAAAATATCCTTAAGGGGATATCCTTATGCTTTGATACATTTGATTAACAAGACCCACATATCTAATCCTGTGTATCATAAATTAGACTTTACTATAGTTATTTTTTCAAATAGTACTTTCATCTGTCCCGTAAACATATTTTTTATGTTTAAAAATATTATTCATTTAATAAAAAATTATATGATTTTTTTATTTACAAAAATAGGCCATAAGTTATTTGACTCCCAATCATCTATGTTTCATCAGAGAGGATGTGCGAATGTGGTCAATACTACCTTTGATTGGTGCGGGATACAAGAACCACATTCTCATTTCATGTGGGTTCTCCAAACAATATCTCTAAACGGGGTATGCGGCTCCCTTTTATTGTTCAAAAAAATATAACTTACATTATTTAATTTGGTTTTATTATATATAAAAAAATTAATTAAAAATATTGTTTTTTATTTTTTAATTAATAATATAACATATAAAATTAAATTAATTAAATAATTGAATAATAAATTAT
The DNA here is from genome assembly GCA_963277665.1 of Viscum album. Lineage (NCBI taxonomy): Eukaryota > Viridiplantae > Streptophyta > Magnoliopsida > Santalales > Viscaceae > Viscum > Viscum album. Next base: position 785,199,167 of record OY728151.1, read on the forward strand.
AAATAATTAATTAATTACTTATATACATCTAATATAAAAATAGGTAATTACTATATTTGGGATTATTAGATAATATTATTAAAATAACTATAAGTTGTAATTAATTATGTAATAAAATATATTTTATTTAATACTTATAAATTAGAACATATATTATTATTTTTTTATTTTTATTTATTAATAAAAATTATTATTTATTTTGTTATTTTTATTAATTTAAATTTAGTATATAAATAAAAATATTATATTATATATTTACATATATCAATAAATATACTATTAAAATTGATACTATAATTATTATTAATATAAAAATAGTTGATATTTTTTTAATAAGTAATTATATATTTTATTATTGACTAATAATTTATAATTAGTTACCACCCATTTTTTTAAATGTTTTATTTAATAATTAATAATCTAATTGATAAAAATATAATGATGAATAATATAAATATTTATTATTTACTATATTATGATTTATTAATTATATTATTATTAAATTAATTACAAATATATATTAATATATTTATAATTACTAATTATATTATTAATATAGTTCGAAAAAATTTATTATTAGTTGCTTGTAAAATAATTTAATTACTACTATAAAAGTAATTAATTGGTATATTTTCTATAATAAGTTATTAATAGCATAATTAATATATATTGTTATTAGAGGTTTTTTAATAACGTTCATGTAATGATTAATTATTTAATAATAATAAAATTAATGTTACTTCTTGACTATGTTCAATAATTTTAAACATCTTATAACTGATAATTTGAAATATATATAACCTCAATCTCAGTAAATAATTTTTGAACAAGGATAAATGTATCAATCTAGTGAATGTCACTATCTTAGATGCCCCTCAATGCAACAAAATGTTTTATAAATAATTCAACCCCGTTATTTATATCAATTTTTATGTTCTTCAATACACACCTCATGTGTATCATCTATTATTATTACCTCCACATCATCTTTTGTGACATTTGTTAGATCTAAATTTTCTTTTCATATATGTTATTCTTGATGGATGGAAACTGGCTTTTAGATAAAACTCTTTTCCACATATGAAGATGGTGGCTTTTGTGTGATGGGTATAACCTGACACTGGAAAATCATGAGTGAAATACACTCTAGTCTCTAGTAATCACTACAACATAATCATAAAATTTAAGTGAAAGTGGAACAGAATCTCTAGGAGATGAACCATGGACCACCATACGGATAAATTGTTATTATGGCTCATTTGTGATAATAAATAGAGGAGTATATCAATGATCATGTTATAAATTCTCATCATGTTCCATATAATCATGTTGATCATTCATAATAGTCTTTTCACCATCTACACATCTATATCAGACTCCTCACCCTCAACATTATCTGGAAATCAATGAAAACCTCATGACATATTTCATCCATGGGAAAAAGAAGAGTTTCCACAACTCCATGAAAGTAATCATGTTCAAATATACCCCCCACTATGGGATCAAAGATGTGAATTGGGTTTTCATTATGAACATCCTTACAAAATAAATTATGTTGTAAAAATAATTTAAATATAAAATACTATTGAAAATTGGAAGAAAAATTATTACCTACTGAATACATCATTTTCTGTGTCACATAAGAAATATAAACGAGGTTACCCACGGGGGCTGGGTGAGTTTGTTCAAGGTGGTGGCATCCCTTCGTTGAGGTTCCGGTTTCGAGTCCTCGCAAAGGCAACATGCACCATACTCCAATGATCCTCTCGTCCCCTCAACTCCGTGGGAACTAGCCCAAGCCCAAGGTTGGCCACCTTGGGCCAAGCTAGGGACGTGTTCCAGGGGGTGGGGTAAGGCCGCCTCAATACCCTCTAAACCGATAACATTTTTATGTGATGGCAACTCCCAAAGAGCTGACCGGCGAAACCCCTAGAACCAAGCAGGGTGATTTTGATACAGCAGGGAAGGATGAGATTGAGTTAATAGATGAAGATCTGATAGGGCATCGTGATCTCTTCAGCCTCTGTGTGAAGCGGAAATCGTAGAAATTTGCAATTCAAGACAACATTATTAAGGGGAAAAGCATCGCTGATGTGGCCAAGGAAAATGGTGGTTTCTCCTTCTTGGATTTTGATGCGGAAAATTCAGGGAGGATTATCTGGAAATGGCGCATTGCACATGTCGCTGCAAATCATGCCGCAGTTGAGGAGCGAGTCAGGCTATGTAAATTCTCCATTATCTGCAGGGTGATTATCCCAAAAGGTGTGCGACCATGGAAATTTCATGATCTTTCTAACAGGATTGCGGAGATATTGGGATTTAGTGACTACAAGATGACGGCCATGGGGAAGGGGTTCTATCACATTGTCTTCCCCTCTGATGAATGCAAGCGGCGTGCATGGAGTCTGGTGTCTGTCCCTCTTAATCCCGGATTCCTTCGGATTCATGAGTGGTATCTGAAATTTGACCCTAGCACGATGAGGAACTCCTTTGCACAGGTATGGATACGTATCCATAAACTGAGTTGGTTATATTGGAATCCGAAAATTCTATGGGATATTTCCTATTCCGTATGAAATCCTATTAGATTGGATAAGCAGACAGAAAATCCCAATTTTGGGCATTATACTAGAATATTGGTGGGGTTGACATGGCTAACACTTTAGTTGAGGAAGTTGTCTTCACCACCAGAGATGATAGCATCAACCATGAGATTGGTTATGAGAGGAAACCCAAATTTTGTTGCAATTGTCACATTTTTGGGCACCTCCTTGCATAATGTAACAGGAAATATTTTTTCTCAATCTGTAACATTAAGGGTCATGGTGACTTACACTGTCGAAGGAAAGAAAAAGTTCATGGAATTATCCCTGAGGTGCCTATGAAGCAGGTAATGAATGTCATGCGGGAGGCTCTGGAGAACCCAGTGAATGCAGCCGGTGTTGGTGAGCATGGTGACAATTACGGGTTGGATCCACCCAGTGATAAAAAGGATGAGTAAGATCATGGTAAGGATGATATGAGTAATACTCTTACTGTTGTACATGACTCTGGAATACACAATGAGGATGCAGCTGTGATACAAGGCTCAGCAGGTGAGAATCTGGTATAGGAGACTCCTCAAGGGCATCTAGAAGGTCAGGATGATAATGAGCTATTTGGTGGCAATGAGGGATTTCCCAGTTTGCAGGACCCGAGAGAGGCTCCAGAAACTCCCGGAAAAACATCAATGCTCAGTGATAAGACAATAAAGGATGATGGTGCGATGGATGGAGATTTTTCACAGGTACAAGCTTCTATGGATGCAAAAAGGATTCTTCCAGCCATTTTGAAAGGACCAATCTTTTTGGAGAATAGGTTCATCTCCTTATCCACTAATGATAATGTTGTTGAATATACTAGAGGATCTTCATATGATATAGAAGGGGATAGCCTGGCAGAATTAGAGAAATGCATAGTAACAGGTTATGCTGGCCCCTGTACTAGTCACCGGTCCTCTCATCAATGAAAGTCCTATTTTGGAACTACTAGGGCATTGGTAATTCTCCCACAGTCAAAGACCTAAAGCACATTATTTTGACCAATAAACCACTGTTAATTGGCATTGCTGAACCTCGTATGACATTTTCTAGGTGGGTGACTTTTAATTGGTCTGCGATGGGGTATTATTTCATTGCAACCAGCCAAATGGATAATGATCTGGAATCCTTATGGGCTTTAAAGCATAATTCTATAATAGTTGAGTCCTTCCAATGTGATCAGCAGTCTGTCACCGTGATCTGCTGCTATCAATCTAACACCTTTTGTGCTACCTTTGATTATGCATTCCATTAGTACCCAAGAAGAAGAAGCTTGTGGAGGAACATCATAGAAAGCGCTGAGCACAATGACATGAGATGGATGGTTCTTGGTGATTTTAACACGGTTATTAGGCCGGAAGAAAAACCTAGAAGTTATTTCTGTAGGGCATCTGCAAGAGAATTTTCCTTATGTATTGACCAATGCAGAATGGTTGAAGTGCCTATCTTAGGTGCTCCTTTTCCCTGGAGTCGATTCACCCTTAATGGAAGGCAAGCGAGTAAAATTGATAGGTGCCTGGTGCAGTTGGGTGAGCACAGTGAGGAAATGGAAGTGTATGGCATGACCCTCTCTAGACAACACTCTGATCATCATCCCATATTAATTGATATCTATGTTTCGAAGTTTGAGATCATCTCCACTGCCCTTTAAATTCAAAAATGCATGGCTGGTAGTTCCAGGGTGTAGAGAGAATGTTTCCAAATCCTGGAAAGAGGTTGCTCAAGGAAGTGCATTGTATACCCTCACCTGTAAATTGTAACTTGTAAAAGCCTGACTAAGGGTGTGGAGTAAGAAGTCTTTCTCCAACATTGATCATGATATTAAAGAGGCTGACTCACTTTTGTCTGAGTGCCAACAACGTAATACCCTTCATGACCTGCCATCCCAAGAGGAGATACAAGCGGCCTCAAGGCATGATAGTCTCTTGTCTCTTAAAGAAAACCTGGCTCAAAATCAGTTCAATGTGAGATGGATGAAGGAAGGGGATAGGAATTCCAGGTTCTTCCATTGTTTTCATAGGGAGTGGAAGGTAACATGGAACCTTAAGGCTTTAAAAATTGATAATAGTATGTTTACCTATGAGAATGACATTGCCAACATTGTGACATGCTATTTTGAAAAGCTTTATTCTGATTCTGGGGTGGAAACTTTAGATAAAATCATTAGATGCATTGAGCTTAGTTTGGATGATGTAAAGAACAAAAGACTAACTGATATCCACTCCACCAAAGAAATTCATGATTCTCTTTTCTCCTTGAACATGTACAGTGTCGCAGGTCCAGATGGATTATCCAAAAAGTACTCCATGACTTATTGGGACATCCTTCATAAGGAAGCAATTAAAGCAGTAAGGGAATTCATTCTTCATTCTTACATTCCAGTTGGGATGAACTCACACTTTATTGCTATGATTCCATAGAGGGATAATGTGTTTGATATTAAGGACTTCAGGCCTATTTCTATTGGAAACACTATTCCAAAACTTATTAATAAAATCATGGCAATTCTGCATGGTGAGATAGAAAGATCTCTTATCTCGTTTAACCAGTTTGGCTTTGTTCCTGGCCGAAATATTCAAAACTATCTATTCACTTCTGTAGAGTCTATTAACATTATGAGGAATAAAGTGAGGGATGGGAATTTGGCCCTAAAGGTTGACATATCAAAAGCCTTTGAAACCATCAGATGAGACTTTATTTTCAATGTTTTGAGCATGCATGGCTTCTCAGGTAAATTCATTGGTATGGTGCGATGTATTATGGAAAGTGCTGGGTTATCTATTCTGGTCAATGGATCACCCAGGGGATTTTTTCAATGCTCTCGAGGTGTAAGGCAAGATGACCCCCTATCTGGGCTGTCGTTCTCCTTGGCTGAAGACTATCTGAGTGCATGCCTCCATGATCTTGTCAATCTTGGGATCTATCACAGGATGACATATGGGAGGGGTTACTTTTCCCCATCGCATCTCTTCTATGATGATGATATTTTGCTCTTCTCAAAAGCTGATAAGGAAACCATATCATGCATAAATGTTATCTTCAATCACTATGAGGAAGTGGAAGGACAGGTTATAAGCTGGGCAAAATCTTTTGTTGTCTTTGGGGAAGGAATCCAAATAGCGAGGAAAAATAGAATAGCTAGAAGGATTGGAGATAAGAGAGGTGCACTACCTTCCATCTACCTTGGGCTGCCTTTGTTTTGTGGGAGAGTGAAAAGAGTTTACCTAGAGGATATTGCACTTACGATTACAAATCAGTTAACTAGTTGGAATGGGATGAACATGTCTCAAGCTGGTAGGATTTGTCTTGTGAATTATGTCATCACTTCAATGTTTGTTTACTCATCTTCACTCTATAAATGGCCAGTTTCTCTTCTAAGGGAGCTTTGTGGTATGACTAGAAATTTCATTTGGACTGGATCGACACAGAAGAGGAAACTTATTACTGTTGCTTGGATGGACTGCATAAGGCCTGTGGCAAGGGGAGGGATGGGGGTTAAAGATGTTAGGATTTTAAATGATGCATTTATTCAAAACTTCACCTAGAGACTTTTATCTGGCACTGAACCTTCTCTAGAATTTCTGTCTAGAAGATTTCTTGGTAGGTTCCAGAAGAACTCAAATGTGTATATGAAATCCTATGTCTGGTCGTCCGTCAGAGATGCATGCTTCTACATTATGACACATGCTAAATGGCAGATTTGTGCTGATTCTCAAATGAACTGCTGGAGCACGTAGTGGCTGTCCTCCCCAATTAATCACTCCACCAACATTCCCTTGTCTTTAAGTATTCGTTCCATTTTTTATTTTCAGGGGAGTCTAGAGGCTTATTCCATCATCCCTCCTCACCTACGGACCTAGATCTCCAAGTAAGAATATGTTGACTATGACATCCTTATACGGAAACCAACGCCTAGTGGGTGCTTTTCCAGCCGTGACTCATATATGCTGCAATGTGGAAATGTGACTGATGTACCTGCTTGGGTGAAGGGCGTGCAGACCCCTTACATTGCTCCGACTGATGCACTTCTGATCGGGCACAATTGGAAGCAAAGGTTGGCTCTTCAATCTGCTTTTCAGCGAACCGGTTTAACTGTTGCACTGGTATGCTTCCTCTGTTTGGCTGCGGATGATACAATCAACCATGTGTTCATTTTCTTCCCATTTGCTGTGCAGTTATGGAGTTATCTGAATGATGTTTTCCAATGCCAATTATCCTCTCACTTGGTTAGTGCACTGCTATCCTCGACCATGCAAGCTGTCCGCGATGAGCAGGTCAAGTCCCTGCTCATTGCTGCTACTATTTCTCTTATTTCATTCATTTGGAAGGCCCACAATAGTATTGGTTTCAACAATGGAAGTCCCCCATTCAAGGTGGGTATTTTGATGATGCACCATTATATTATCTCTGCCTCCGTAAATCAGTATGGTTTAATGAATAATGAAATTTATGTTTTTCTTCTATTCAGATCCCTATGTTTAAGTGGCAGGGAGCAGAGGCCCAAAGTGATGAAATATATTAGGTGGATCCCACCTATAACTGATTGGTTAAAGGTGAATGTGGGCGAGGCAGCCGCCGGTGCGCCTGGACCTGCTGGATGTGGTGGTGTGTTCAGGACATATCGATGATTTGTCAAAGGATGCTTCTTTCAATACATAGGTAATGGAAATGCAATTGATTCTGAACTATGGGCAATGATTAAGGCGATTGGATATGCGGCTCATTATGGTTGGCTGAGGTTGTGGATTGAATCAGACTCCTCTGTTGCAACACAGATTCTGAAGGAACGATCCAGGAATGTGCCATGGAAGATGCTTTCTGTATGGGTTAATGCTCTGCATCTTGTTGAGTCAATTTATCTGGATGTGTCTCATGTGTATAGAGAGGCAAATCAGGTGACAGACATCCTCTCAAAAAGGACAATTATGGAGGCTAGTTCAAGTTGGTCATTTGTACTTCCTGATTACTGCAATGAGCTAGTTCACAGTGATAGGATTGGCACTTTATACACAAGGCTGTCTAAGGCCCCCCCTTCTCTGAGTTTCCCTATACTGTTTACTCTTTTTATTTTTGTGTTATTGGGAGCAGGTGTTCACCTGGCTCTCGGACTTTTTGGCTATAAATAAGTTTATGCGACACTGTGTCCCATAATACAACTAATATAATAGTTGATTGTGCACTATGTATTCCCTTCATAAAGAAGACATATGTTATTTATACCACAAATCAATACCACATTCATGATATCTCCATCATTAAAAGTCTTCATTCCCTAGAATCATTAGGAATGAATTAAAGGAAAATAACTAGGTGATGTTAGGATGGGCTAATGGAAGTTGAATTTCATAAAAACTCTATCATGGTGGTTCTCGTAAACAATGAGAAAATTAATAATATGAACAATTCATGTTTTGGAGGTTTGAATATGGGTATAGTAAGGTGGGAGACATTGAGGACATCACCGGAAAATGATTTTGATAAAATATATAATATAAAAAACTGAATATTTAATTAATAAATGATATAATGTATACAACACAATTATAAATTTCGTATATAAATTACAATCATGTACTTCATCTGGTTGAAGATATGCCATTATAACTCCGTATGTGTGGAAATTATGATTGGTTCTACCTAATGTCGATGTTGATTGTTGATGACAGACCTACCCTCATCCTTAACCTCAATGGGTGGTAGTCTCTGATATAAATAAAACTAATCACCACCAACTCGACCTATCTCAAATACATAATCAATATGGTGGTCCAACATAAGGGAGTCATCCTCAATGGTTATCATTATCTCTCCCTCTAGTAAATTAAAGGAATGTGTCTAATGATAATATCTATCAATAAGATATCCATTAATTTTGTGATTAATGATGTTAAAATAACATATCACTATAAAATAGAACCCCATATTTTGATGATGTGGGGTGATGGGAGGATGGATTGAGACATTATAAAAGTTGTCTGGTTTCCATACACTCTGTGATTGAACCTGAAAAACAAATAAGACAAGACAAAAAAATAATTTTTTCCATCAAGGAGAGAAAACAAGTTTCCTACATATTAACAATTGACATAGTCATTAATACACACACACATATATATATATTGTAATAAATTTAGTAAAATTCTTTTTTAGTAAATATAAGAACATTACATAGTTAGAAATCATAAAGAATCATGGTGGAAAAAATATTAGATTAATGATGTTGGTAAATTGATTTATTTTATGTAACAAACAAAATAAATGTTTTCAGGAAACATTCTCATTTTTTGACTATTCTAAAACATATAAACACTAAAATCACATGAGACACAATCTGGGGAATATGTAGTGTTTTATTATGAATAATTTTTTTTCCAGAAAAATAAAAATATTAACATGTCGATTCTCCAACTGGTATTCGACATTAAAATAGAAAAAATTATGTTTGAATTCTTTAATTATTTTTTTATTTATTATTAATATTTTTCTCCTTTTCCTGGAAATATTTTACCTTCATATAAGAGTAAATAATATTTATGAAAATTAATCATACCTATATACAGCTTAGAGAATATGATTTTTACATTTAAATAATCTAATGTCTACCTTTAAATAATCTTCTATGAATTTTAAAAATGAATTATGATTCTCTATTTAAATAAAATTTTAATAATTCAAATTACTATAGGCCTATATGATATGCTTATATTATTTTATTTTCACGAACCATCCCTCAATTGATACAATAATGAATGCATTCAGATAATGATCCACGAGTACCACCTCTAGTAGGCCTCTTCTTGGATAAAATCACCAAGTGTATTGAAATCTCACATATTGATTGTATTTCCCTCTATAATACTAAACGATATAGTGATTGGATAAACGACTTCTAAAAGAAATCCAACATATAGAGTAAAAGTGAACCTAAATCCATCCCACAATGAATGAACAAAGTAAACTAATACAAATCAAATTCTCCAAAGTATAATACCAAAGATAAGTCCTACAATAGTGACTCAACAGTTCCCCTAAAATCAAAGCTACAATTGTTAAGATCAGTCCCCAATGTCCTCCAAAAAACATGGAAAAGTCATTATATATGCAAGGTGAGCATACAAGAATACATAGTGGGTTTATCCATGGTCTTATGGGAACATGTCAAAAAATAATACTAATGTTCCAATGATAAAACAACAGAACCAATAAGAACCTAAACATGTTAAATAACTAATTTATGCCTCACCATGGCTTTCTCCACAAAACAAGAAACCAATATAGTAGTAAATAATTGAGAATATAAAATATAATGCTTCCTTGATACAACTTCCCCAATTATTTTCCCCTCAAACACCCGCACATTTATTATCATCTGATACCATCCCTTAAATACATATCATATCAAAAAAAATCTCTAGTGTGGGTTATGATGCATCTCTACATTCCCACCCTCGTAAGGACTAGGATTTAATACTGGCATCATGTATCGTCACAACATGTCTCAAGATAATAAACCAAGGACATCAGAAGACATATTTCCCAAAGACATTTCAAACATCATGTCACATCCTTCCACATAAAATAACAAGTGATGTTGTAAATCAATAAAATAATGGGAATAAACCTCATTCGCTCATCCTACGATGTATTACCTCCACCACACACTACAACACATCACATCTCTTCTAAAAAAAGTCTTTTCATAGAAAATCTCACCCAAAGATGCCAAGTCCATCACTGATAAAGGAAGAATGAGGAAGAGGGGGTATCCTTCAATCCATATCATTGAAATCTTGGATTTTAGGGAAAACACCTAAAACCCATAACCTATGAAAATTGGCCATGTCCTCCAACTCATGTGGTAAGTGTATAAGAATAATATATACAAGATATATATAGATAATATAAAACTAAACCTATGTGTTGACCAAAACATCACTAACTCCCCACAATATACTATCAGTACACCGAACTTCCACCATCACATCTACTACCACAACTATATAAAAGTCCCCTACACAGCTACTGTAGAAGTTACACATTTATACTTTAAGTTTAAAGTTCCACCAATTCTATATTTAATATGATTCTACTATCCTCCATTACTAATACATCTATTCCACATTTACACACACCATTATTATTAATTTATCAACCAATTCATTTATTCATTTCATCTGTAATCATAATTTTATTCATTTTTACATGGGAAAAAATCACAATCATGCCATACAACAACTGACCCAACTCAAAAAAACCATCAGCACAACACCTCGGACCGCGTCTCTATCATACCACATCAAAATTGAAATCTCACTACTACATAATCATTCAACACCACCATAAATAAAAATTATTATATACCAAAACCCCAAATCTTCTCAAATCCCATCAACTATGTACCACACTGTACAGAACCACCAGAAATCATTATCATCAAGCAATTTCCCAGATCACATTAACTCCTAGAAACCACCACATAACATTCATTTCCCATATCAAAAAGTCCATACAATAACTTCCATAACCTCACAACATCACAAACAACATATGGAAACACTGTAAGGACACAAACACACACACCATATCAAAAAATCCCAGTTTCCACAATTTGTTGAAGGGGTTTTATTATTTCACATCATTATATAATATGTGTATTTTCACACCAACAATGATCTATGGCAAACCAATTGATTATCCATATATATGATATTGATCTATTTATGATGGGTGTGATCATGAAACAACATAGTAGGGGTGTTAACTTAAAACATCTATGCAAGAAAAAATCCTAACAATATTTATTTTCTGTATTGGAAGAACGAAGAATAAAATTATTAAAAACAATGTCAAAATAGACAAATATATGTTATCTATACATCCCCAACAATTTTAATTTATTCCAATTCATTATCAATACTATGTTCTCACATACTATCAATCTAAATGATGAAAAAACAATGCAATACCAACACATAGAATGTAAACATGTGATAAAAAGGATTATGTACCTCACATAACATTTTTTTATCTCATTACATAATAAATGTAGTTGAAGTAACAACAAAAAAAATTCAACTACAAATGGAACACATGGATCAACCTACACTACATCAAGGGTCATCAAAAATGTATCCTCGTACACACCATGATCAAAAAAACAACCCCACAATGAGACATTGATAGAATAACATAAGGAAAATAATAGATAATGATAGAATAATTTACCATAGATCACTAAAACACCACCCATAGAGCTAGAGGATACAAACATGGAGAGACTGGGTTGGTAGGTCCTCTATATATTCTAGGGAACACACTCAAACCATGAAAAATAAAGGCCAAATGTTTGGGATCGAACAAGACTAGAATTTTATAAAAGGTGATACTCACCCTATTAACGATGTAAATATATATTTACATTATATAATCAATGGGATCATACATTTAAATCTATGGAAACATATTTTATTTCATAAAATATTTTAAACCTAAATATCCACCGAAAAACATGGTGTTTTAGTATTAATTTACCTATTTTGTGAATCCCAATCTTAAGGAAAATAATACTTCCACTAAATGACCCATTCTAGAAAGAAGATATAAATTGAATGGACACAAAATCTATAAAAAGTAATTGTATACTGTAAACCCCTCTTTTAGGGAATAAAAAAACTAATGCAGTTCTAATGTTGCTCCATCCTTATATAGCCACCTACAAACACTCTACAACTTAATAACATAAAATATAATGATATGGGGAGTCACAAATCATTACATTATATAACTCTCAAAGAATTTTTTCCACAATAATTAAAACCAAACCTAAATAATTTAAGGTGTTTAAACAAAAAAACATGAATGGTACCTCTCAATGATCTCATCAGAACTCAGAAACTACCTTTATTTAATCAAGTAAAGAGAATTTAATGACACAACACATCATATAACCATATCACCACCTCTAACAGAGAAAAAAAATAATTCGGCAATATCCACAAGAAACCAAATATTTCTAAAAAAACATATCATTTCATCAAGTACAAAAATTTAGGAATTAACTCTTTCATGAAAATATGTGTTCCTCTTTGAGTGCCACTGACTCACCCTCATTGTTATAATGTTGTTATTTTATAACCCATCTTGATTATGAATAAGGTTTTCCCTTTTTAATTCTATATGATACATCACACATCACAATGTAATACACTATAAATTCCATGAAATTTTGTTTTAAAATTTTAATGGGGTTTTTTAAGACCAGGCTCTATGAAGACATGATATTCCATGGCCTGGAGTGTCCAGAATTTATTTTTGAAATTTTTTGAGGTTCAATAAATAATCATGGGAGCAGGTTTTTCTAAATATTAAGCGGGTTCCAAGATCAAAAATCCCAGGGCATCATTTAAATTAGAGCATCAGGATTCTCCTAGAATGGGCCTTACATTGTCTGGTGTAGGCCAACAGTGGAAGTTAGTCATTGGTCATAAATAAATTATTTAAGTAACAATATTTTTATTTTCCAAATCCTTATAACTCCTACACAATAACTCAGATTAGAAATCTGAGAGTTCTGGTATGTTCGTGAGGGTGTGTTTACCTTAGGCAGATCTTAACCATGACTGGAGAAGGTTGAGGTTGAATGTTAATTTTTTAAACGTTTTTAGAGGAAAAAAATAAAATACCATAAATGGTTATTTATTATTTTCTTTTGTCATTAAGAATTAGCAAGTCTTCGCTATGGTGAAGCGATGAGGTGACACTGAATCTCATTAAAGAAACTCATTAATGAATTAGTGTAATGACACTGGAGTGCATTGGTAACAAAAATATGTTCCCTCCTTCAATGTTTTAACAAGGTGTGCACCATTGAGGTCGAAAAATGATTTGGATCACTGAAGGATTTCCATTGATGAATGAATAACAAGATGAGATGATCAAAAAAGACATTGAGAACATTCCCCTCCTCTTTGAGAGATCTCTTCCATATCTAAGGACTGAGGACCTTCGCAGATGGATCACCTTCATCAATGAATACATACCGCAATCGAACTCTAACTTGGTTGGGGTTTAAATTTGTATTTAATTGTTTCCCCCATTCTCCCATCAAAATCAAGTACGCAAATCAACTCTTTAAAATATTGATCCGAAAATGGTTAATATTTTTTTTGATGGGGATTAATATGTGTGTGTTGATTTCGGGCTTAAAATATAAGCTATTTTCCGATATGGTTCATGTTTCCTTCAACAAGAACAAATATGAGTAGACACGAACAAGGGCATGATAGTTCCATTTGGAAAAGTGTGTGTTCTTCATAACTAAATCCATGAACCAATATGATGGTGACCTCGTGGTTGTAGCATGGATGGTGGTGACCTGACATGATCATGGGGGAGAACAGTTTGAAAATTAGACCATCAGAGCGGACTCAATAGACCACCGAAGACACGGCCATTGATTGATGGCAGTGGCTCATGGTGGCGGTCGTGGATGTGAGGTTGTGTGCCCCAACAGAATATAGGGGTGGCAGATTCCATGACCAGCATGGGCCATGGTGGTGTGGTAGGGTGGCTCCATTCGAGCACCACATTGGAGGGGAAGTCTGCAGATGTGGGCCACGACATACATGGGATGCGGTCCCTGTCAGACTGCGTTCGGAAGGAGGTGGTCACCTCAGTCGATCGTGTTAGAGGAGAAGCATGTCGAAGATGGATAATGTGTTTAGGAAACACATGGACCCTTCGGCACTAGGGGCAGTGTAAATCAAATTCCCAACGGGCATATTTCTAGTGGGAAACCGGCCCGCTATACAGGTCAGGCCAAGCAACACGATCATGGATGCTGGGTGGCTTGGGAAGGAGAAGATCTACCTCACCCTTTCCAGCCAGGACAATGTGGTGAAATAGTCCACTAGGTGTCCAGGGAAGCGGACCGAACATGCCCACCAGTACGGGCCATGCTGGATCAAACTACTGCGCTGGGCAACCCAACAGGCTAGACCCCTGGCTGAACAAGGCCGGGTCCTCCAAGGACATTGGGCCTATCCACTAGGCTACGCCAGGTAGGGACAGCCCAAAACCAACGTGGAATGGTGGGGTTAGCCAAAATGGTTTATGTCATGGGGGACCCCTAGGCAGGTTTGGTCGGGAGGGTCTGAGCGAGTTGGAATGGATCTGGATGCAACTAGCCCATTATTAATGAAACGCCATTATCTCTCAGACTTGGCATCCGATTGACGCGATGTATATGGTGTTGTGACCGTCGTGATGAGGTGGTAATATGGAAATAATCTATGATAGATTTTGTGATATCCGAGTAATGATGGATTTCTAGAAAAATAGATTATCCTGAAATCAAGTGAGCTAGAGAGAAAGAATCCCACGGTAGTCTTTGACCGGAAGGATATGATCAATGTACCTCCATGATTCAGTAGTGAAGTGACCTTAGTGGTAAAATATATGGGAAACATTAGTGGTCATCCATAAAAGTGACCTCAATGGTTCTCTAGATGAGGGACCACATTCTTCGGCCAGACGAGTGACCTTAGTGGTCTACCAGATGAGAAACTTCAGTGTTCATCTAGTCAAGCAACCTCAGTGGTCCACCAGACGAGTGACCTCAGTGGTCTTCCATATGAGTGACCGTAGTGGCTCAGTAGATGGGTGAACCTCAGTGGTCCAGTAAATGAGAAGGCCTCAAAGACACATCAGGGATAAGTCCCTCACTATTATAAGATGAATCAGCTCTACGACTAATAATCATACATTCTATACCTTAAGATGTACCCGGTATGATTTCTCTTGCTTTGTGACCATGCATTGGGGGTTTTCTTTCCAGTTATACTTTGTGGTATTTCATTGTGGATTGGTTTTTGTATTGAGTATGGTGTTACTCAACCTTGAATGGGCTTCACCCGCACGTGTTGTGTCATCTGTAGATGCCTGACACCTTGATGATAGACTCGGTGGGCTAAGACCAGACGGTACCCATGGATATCATCTAGGCGGGACATAATTCAACATATTCATTCATATACTCTACACATACAAACCATTGGTGGGGTTTAGAATACGTATTATTAGAGATTGTTTACATTCATTATTTTTTAGTTTTCATTCTATGGGTTTGTATTCTATCCCATTTACTTTCAGTTTGTATTGTACTAAAATCAGTTGTCTTATGACAGTTGTGGTTTACATAGTGTTTTCCTTTCACTAGTTTGTTATTTTTTCGAGTGTATAGATTAAAATTCACATGTATTCCCTTTTTAGGATTTTCCTATTCAGTGGTAGTCACGAGCCCCTGACGTATGTAAGGCGGGCATGGGGTAGTCACAACACAATCCCTATGGGATGAGTCATGTCAATGATTTATCAGAGGGATGTTCATCTATACCTAATGAACTCAAAGAATTTGAATTTTGATGGTGAAATGGTGTTAGGTGTTTTATGTTTGGAATTTAGTTTAGGGAGTCATATGTAGGGGTAGCAACTGAAATATCCACACACTAGAACCCTAAAATCTATTTTCCAACTCGGTACTTGAAAACAATGGTTTCATTCTTATTTGAGTGTTTACCCATGATCTTTTTGATTCAGAGTAATCTCACCAGGTATAATATATTTTTTGTTGTTCATCTTGATCTCTTTTATGATGCCACTACGTAGATAGCCAGTATGGATCCCAGTGTGTGTCCATGAGGATGGTCCATGGAGCGATGATGCTTCGTTATAGGGACCGTTGCTTGGAATTGAACCTTCAGGTGGAATCCCAGGGAAACCACCACCCATTGGTCTGTAGTTACTACCAGTAATTGAGGTAGAGGATTACCATAGTATCATTAAAAAACATGACTTCCAGCAATAGAGAACAATTAGGATTTTGAGAGAGATAGATCCTCATGATTCTAAGGATGGGTTCGAGGCATTGACATGAGTCTTCTTCCTCGTGCGTACTCCACATCACCAGATGGAGGTTCTAGCAGGGAGCCATTCGTTAGTATTGGTTGGGAGATTGTGATAATTTTTCTTCCAAACAGACGAGGTGGCGACCCTCAAGTGGTCTCACTTCAAGTGACTTTTCAGGGAGGTCTTCTTCCTCATGAATTTACACACAATGCACATATAAGATCTACTTCACTTACATTAGGGAAGCTTGAGATTATATGAGTACTATATGAGGTTCACAGAGATCTCCCAATACTCTACAGATATAGTGAGGGACCCTTCCTTCAAGGCTCAGTTATTTGAGAAGGGACTCTGATCGGAGATTAGGGAAATGATGATTTCCCTCAGAATCCCTATGAATGATGGGGTGCTAGAGCGAGTTCTACTGGTGGAGAGCATCCTCAATGATCAGGCACATATGGTGGGAGCTACCACCAAGTGATGGGTGGTCGATTCATTCGTATCGGGTAGAGGACCGATGAAATAAAGGCCAAAACAAGCCAGACCATTCCGATGATGACCCTAGGACTCAACGCCAGTAGTACGAGGCTCTCGGGGTGGAATGAGTCATTAGGAGAGGAATGAATGATAGTAATGTGGGGGTTCACAAGCACATGGATTGTAACTACATGTCCCCCCCCCAACAGATGATCATCAGATCATTGAAGGGCTGATGAGGCAGTATTAGAGGATCGAGTAAGGTATTCTTTAGGGCGGAGGACGTGGTAGGGGAGTGGAAAGAATGATAGGCAGTGGAAGGTGGTTTGAGGTGTTACCACCACCACCCCAATGCGGCGCACAATGACTCTGGGATATAGTGGTAGGGGTGGGGCCTCCTTCAGGTGATGGAGGACTATGACCACAGAATTCCAAAGATGATTGGAGGTATGATCAATGTCTTATACAACATAGTTGTAGTTCTAATAGACATAGTTTCCAGACACTCCTTCTTTTCCACAAATCGTTTCCTGAGCTTAGAGATTCAGATCAATCCATTTTCTTGATCCTTAATATTAGAGACTCTTACGGGATTGGACTGAATTATTAAAAATGTGTTCCTATAGTGTGATATTACTCTTGGTGGCGAGATATTAGACTAGGATATTCTAGTAGTGGCAATGATTCCTTACATCTTCATCTTGGGTATGGACTGGTTATCAAATGTCCATATGTATATCAATTATTTTAGGCACAGAATGCAGTGAGTCTGGAGAGATGGGAACAAGTTTTCTATGTCAATGATTAGGAAAAGGAAACAAAATAGGATGGACTCAAACATATGATAGTGTCTACAATCACTCATTAGATTCCTAGGATTACCCTTGGTGTGGTTGATGAGACGAGTCCACAGTTTTTGATAGTGGTGGACGAGTATGAGGAAATTTTTCTATTGGATGTTCCAGGATTACCTCCTCGTAGAGAGAATGAATTCTTCATTGATATATACCCCAAGATGACTCTAATATATACACATGTATAAAAAATGACTCCTATATAACACCTAGATCTTAGGGTACAATTAGAGGAGTCGTAGAGGAATGGTTTCGAAAGGCCCAAAATTTTACCGTGGGAAAGACCAGTGTTGTTTTCCAAGAAGGAAGACAGAAGCTTGAGGATATGCATGTACTTATGGTGCCTGAACCAGGTTACTGTAAGGAACAAGAATCCACTGCCAAGGATTTATGCCTCTTGGATCAGCTTAAGGTAGTGAGACGGTTTTTAATGATAGGACTCGTATCAGGCTGTCACTAGCTTCAAGTGTGATATGAGGTCATCTCAAAGACATATTTCAGATGCCGATACAGCCAAAATTAGTACATAGTAATGTCTCTTGGCATGACGAAATCTCTAAGTATGATCATGAGACTCATGAATTGGTTCTTCTAGCAATGCCTAGACCTAGTTTTAGTGGTATTCATTGATGACATATTACCATATTCTGCGTTAGAGGAGGGGCACACGATGCACCAAAGGATAGTTCTGGACACACTATGAGAGAACCATCTTTATTGTATGTTCTCGAACTTTGTGTTCGGGATACTAAATGTCTACTTCCTAGGACATGTCATACCATAAGCTGGAGTTGTGGTGGATCCATCTATGATAGAGGGGGTGCTTTCTTGGGAGCCACCCAATATAATTACCAAGGTTTGGAGTTTCCTTCAGTTGTCTAGGTAATATCATAGGTTTTTACCTGACTTCTCCAGAGTAGAAGATCCCATGATGGCTATGAAGATGAAGGGAAAACCATTTGCATGGATTGAGAATTCCAGTAGAATTTTTAGGTGATGAGGCAGATCTTGATGAGTGCTCTTGTCTTGAAACTATTTGATGAGGGTTCCAACTACATGGTGTACTGTGACACATCAAGAAGCAGGATAAATTGTTTCCTCATGTAGGGGAAATTAGTGATTTCTCATGGATCATGATATTTTAGATTTCATGAACAATACAATGAAACTAGTGACCTTGAGTTCATATTTGTAGCCTTCACACTGAAAATTTGGCGACACTACCTTGTGGGAGAACAATTCATCATCTAATCTGACCATAAGAGTCTCAATGTTATCATTTATCTGAAGGATCTGAATCTGAAACAATGACAATGGATAAAGATTCTATAGGAAAATGACATTGAAATATTATGTACTCATATGAAGGAGAATGTGGTGTCAGATGTTATGAGCAGGAGATTAAGTTGATAGTTACTTAATGGGGTCTCAGATTAGATTGGATCGCTTTAGATATCATTTTTGGAATGAGATTAGGAATATTTTTTTTAGTAGATGGTAGTTCCCCTTCCACTCTTACAATGATTCATGTAGGTGAAACTCGGTGTTGTAATATCTAATATTACATGTTCTTATATGTCCACAATGCATACCCCTAAGGGAAATACAAAAGGATTGCAGCAGATAATTCATTACAGAGGATGCACGATAGTACCAAGGGCATTATTGGAAGATTTATTGAGGGAGTTCTATACATAACCATTGTCCATACATGTAGGGGTATATAAGGTGAACCATGACCTCCGACGTTAGTATTGGTGGGCGAGGAAGAAGAAGGAAGTGGAAGAGTTTTCTTGAGATGCCTCACTTGTAAGCATGTGAAGGCTGAGCACCAGGATCTTGAAGGTTTCACACAACCCCTCAAGGTAATGAAGTGGAAGGGGGTGGTATATTGTGGACTTCATGAAAATATTACCATGTATTTCCAAGTGGAACAACACAATTTCGGTGACCATAGATCTACTCAACAAGTCTGCACATATCATACCCATTCAAGAGCATGGTTTAGTAGAGAGAATGGGACATCTCTACGTGCAAGACATAGTTTGACACCATGGAGTCCCATTTATGATATTATCATATTCTGATGCACGCATTACATCCCAACTGTAGAAGAGATTGTAGGATGATTTTGGCACATAAATCCACTCGAGCACATCCTTTCACCCACATAATGATGGTCAGATAGAGCTGACCATACAAACCTTAGAAGACATGCTTTGTGCTTGCATCCTTGATTTTAGTCATAGTTGTTAGGGGCACCTACCACAAGTTGAGTTTTCATTAAACAACATCTACTACTCCACCATTTTTATGGTATCATTTGAGTCACTGTATGGACAACAATTCAGGTCACCATTATGATGTACAGGCCCTGGGGAGTCAACACTCATTGGTCCAGATATGGTATATGCTACCACTGAGAAGGTGCACGTCACCCAAGAGTGGGTGAATTCTGCACAGAGCTGATATAATTCTTATGCTGATAAGCGATGGAGACCCTTGGAGTTCAAGGAGGGGGACCACATGTTACTAAAAATATCTCCTCGAAAAGGGATATAATGATTTGGCTGAGGGAAAGTTATCTCTGAGGTTAATTTGACCTTTCATGATTTAGAGTACAGTGGGCGAGGTAGAGTACCGCATGACATTACCACTGTAGTTAGAGAGGCTGCATGACGTCTTCTACATATCCCAAATGTAGAGATTCATGCAAGACCCTTCTCACATCATCGACCACTATGATTTATAGATTGAGGATGGGGAAACATTCACGGATTACCTGTTGAAGATAGAGGATCAACATGAGAGGATCCTTCGTGGATGGTTGATTCCTCTTGTTCAAGTTCATTGGTATGAAGGGAATCTCTGTGAGCGCATGTGGGAGATGGAGGCACATATTCTTGCTCAGTACCCCCATTTGTTTTATTAGACTATATTTTGGATTATGAAGTTATAAACTCTTAGGGGGGGGGGG
This sequence comes from Viscum album, assembly GCA_963277665.1. Taxonomy (NCBI): domain Eukaryota; kingdom Viridiplantae; phylum Streptophyta; class Magnoliopsida; order Santalales; family Viscaceae; genus Viscum; species Viscum album. The sequence goes on from OY728151.1 coordinate 785,219,959, forward strand.
GGTAATGTAATGCTATGTAAATTCCATGTATATTTTTTATAAAATTAAATGTGATTTTAATGAGACCAGGCTATGAGATGGAATACAATTTCAAGGACCAGAGTGTTCAGAATGTATTTTGGAACATTTTTTGAGGTTCATTAAATAATCATGCATTTGGGTTTTTTTATATATTTTAATCCAGTGTCCAGATCAAAATTCTGAGGGCACCGTTGAACTAAGAGTGTCAGAATTCTCCAGGAAAAGACCTAAAATTGGCTTGCGCAGGCCAATTGTGGAAGTTAGTTTTTTTCTTAAATATAATCATTATGTCAAAATTATATTATTTTCAAATCCTTATAACTCCTAAATGGTAACATGGGGTGGAAATATGAGAGTACCATTGAGATCTTCAGCGTTTGTATAACTTAGGCGGAGCATAACCTAGACCAGTGCATGTTGAGGGTGAACGTTAAATTTTTTACCCTTTTTAGAAGAAAAAAATAAAATAATAGAAAATATTATTTTATTAGTCTCGTTCATCATTATTTAGTGGCACATCAGCACTCCAGTTCTACGAAAATGTGATGATGAATATCATTAATTAATCTCATTAATGAATCTATGTAACTATGCTAAAATGAATTGGTAATAGAAAGGCCTCCCCTCTTTTAATGATTTAACAGAAGGTGCATAATTAAGGAGAGAAAAATTCTCTGGATCTCTAGAAGATTATTGTTTATGAACAAAAAATGATTAGAAATGATAAAAAATGACGTGTAACAGTTATACCTCCTCATTGAGTGATCTATTCTGTGACAATGGACCAAGGTCCTTTGCATGTGGATCTCATTCAGCGATGAATACATCCTGCAATCAAACTCCTACCATGTAGGGGTTTAAATTTTTCGAGAATTGTTTCCCATATTCTCTCCTCTAAATGAAGAATGCAGATCATATCTCTTACAAGATGATATATGGATGGTTAATATTTGAGGGGATGGGGAATAATATTTCTGGTTTTATGTTGAGATTAAAATCACAGTGAATTTCTATTATGTTTCATGTTTCTGCAAATCAGAACAAATCTGAGCTGAGACGAAAAAGGGCCAGTTTCTTTCATTTAGGAGTTCATGTGTACTTTGTGACTGAACAACCAAAGCAATGGAAAATCTACCATGATGCAGTAGCAGGGATAGTGGAGACCCATGAAGTGAAAGGTAGAGAATGTTTCTAGAATTGTACCACCAAAGCAGACCCAGTGGATTGGGGAAGACTCTACAGGCTCAGAAGTTGTGTCGAGGGTTGGAGGTGGTGGCCAGTGGTGGTGGTTGTAGGTTGGAGGTTATACGCCCCGATGGCATATCGAGCTGGAAAAGGTCATAGTACGTTGGTCCTAGGACGGGGCCATATGGTGGTGCCATTCAGGAACCGCGTTGGTGGGGCGGGCCATGAACGAAGGTTGTGGATGCGGACCATAGCTTGCATGGAACATAGTTACCATGCGATCGTGTACTGATAGAAGCGGAAGGCCTCAGCCGACTGTGTTGGAGGAGTGGGCATGGACGATGGTCTAATAGGGTGAACCACGCCAGTGGGAACCCCAGGATTTGGACAGAACTGGCCTATCAGTGTGGGATGGGCCGAATGAAATTGGGTCGCTTGGAGACCCAGTTGGCAGGACACACAAACAGATCACACGGGGTCTAGTAAGGAGAATGGGGCTGGCCACTGGGATAGGTTAGAATGGGTTGTCCCAAACCCATCCACGCTGGTTTGGGTCAGCTGAAATGGTTCATGTCATGCAGGACACCAATGTCAGGTTTGTTGGGTCAGTCTGACCGAGTAGGATAGGGTCTAGATGTAACCATCCCATGTTTACTAAAACTCTAATATCCTTCCAACTGGGCGTCTGATTGATGCATCGTCTATAGGATGGGACCCTTACAATGAGTCAGTCATTTGGAAATAACCATATTGAGATTCCATTATAGAAAATTTATTACTGATGTTCTGATTAATAGATTCTCCAAGAAATAAGCTCATTAGAGACCAGTAATCTCACAGCTGGATTTGATACGAATGATATGATGAGCGTACCATAGTGGTTCTACAGAGGAGAGACCTCAATGGTCGGAAAAATGAGTGACCTCAGTTGTCATCCAGAGGAGCGACCACTGTGGTCTTCTAGATGAGCGACTTGAGTGGTAAGCCAAATGAGCGACGTTATTGGTCTGCCAGATGAGAGACCTCAGTGGTCGGCCAGAAAAGTAACTTCAATTGTCTTCTAGATGAGCGACCTCAGTGATCTGCCAAGAGAGCGGACACTATGGTTCAATAGATGAGAAACAAATAGTTCTCCAAATGAAGAGCAGACCATAGTGACTCATCAGGGATGAGTCCCTCAGTAGTATAAGATGAATAAGCTCTATGATTTATAATATTACATTAAATATCATGATCTGTACCCTGTGTGAGCTTTATTTGATTTGGATCATGCATTGGGATTTTTCATTGTGGTTATAATTTAGGGTCTTTCCTTTGTGGATTGGGGCCCATACTAGTTATTGTATTACTCACCCCTATAAAAGCTTCATCGACATCAATCGTGTCTTGTGGAGATGATTGATGACTTAAAGATGGAATCAGTGGCCTAGGACCAAGAAGTTCTTAGCGAGATCAGCACTACTACAAACACGTGCATTGGAAGTGCCACCTCTTATCAGTGCTAATAATTTTTTTTGATAAAGGTAATTATCTATCAGTGCATTACTATCACTAATAAATTGATCCTTTATCAGTGCTAAAATTTTTTGCATTGATAATGGTTTCCATTATCAGTGGTTTTATAGAACTGATAAAACCATATTCCAATTTTATAAAATGTGGTGCATAGGTTCCCACTGTTTATCTTTCCCTAAATCTCATGAAGCATTGTACTATTGTGACAACTCCCCCCCCCCCTCAATCATTTATTTGTCGGACCTTCGCCACTGCTAGCCCTACCCTGCTGTTATCCCTACTCTGTCTCTATTCTCTTTGTCAGACCTCCTCCACCTATTTCCCTACTCCACCTATGTCCCTACTCGATCGCGAACCCTACTCCTTATCCTCTCCCTAGAACCCCTTACACAGATCATCCTCCCTACGTACCCTACATATCCTCATCCCTACTAGACCCAACTCCACATGAACCCTACTTCATGTGTTTGGGAATCCTTCTGACGAGGTTTGATTATCGACTTCCCATATTTCATCTTTGGTAATTTATCTACGCATTTTCATATGATTCCTTCTATTATTATTCTAATATTTACAATGGTGGTTTAGGTTGGGTTAGTTTGGGATTTTTTCTGTGTTTGGGATACGTTTTTAGGTCACATTATTTCAAAATTGCATGAAGTGATTAAATTTTTACCATGTGTGTTGTTTATTACATAGATGGTTTTTATGTTATTTTCAATATTAAGATTACTTTAATCACTCTAATATAAATGTGAGTAGTGAGAAATAAAAAATAGGTTGTTAATCTTTTCTATGATTTAAGAATGGTGGCGTGGGTTGATGAGGTGGTTGTGTTATTGGAGGGTCTGATGGTGACGATTTACTAGGAATATAATATTTTGTAATGAACTATGAATTGGTTTTGTAGATTATAAGTATTGGGGTATATATGATTCTTTTAGTGTGGAAGAGTATCCCATTTTGTTGTTATGTAATTAATTTTTTGGATTAAATATATTAATTTTGATTCTTATACATGTTGAAATATTATCATGATAAAGTGCGCTGGAAGTAGAAGGATACATGTGATAGAGTGTTGTCAAATTTCAATTATAGTAGGTGTTTATGTTTACTGTCTAGGTGTTGGGTCCTAAAGTGAAACATTGGCTAGATGTAGTTGGGGAGGATTTTGAATTTGAAAATATTCTAGCTCATTTAGGGGTTTCTTTAGTAGTGGGATTACTTTTAAGGGTGGATTGAAAATTTTGGAAGTAAAATCATGTTAAGTCAAAAGTGGTTTTAGGAATAGTTTTATTCTCTAGATATATAAGTATGTGTGTATACCTAATATCATGGAATTCAATCTTGTTGGATATAGTGTTTTTTCCCTTGGTATTCACATATGTGCATTGATGGTCTAGTTTTTAGAACACTTTGTTGGTGAATAAATGAAATCCTATAATTTTGAGTCATCTTTGAGGATAGATATTCTAAGGTTGCATGATTTTGTTTCAGGTTTTTTTCATAGATGAGTGATTGTGATGAAGTAATCAAGAGTGATTTTCTTCAAGTTTCTTGGCAGGATAAATATGGTGCCTTGAGTTGTGGTCCTAATGGAATGAGGAATAAAGGAGTGATGAGATTTTCTAGATTTAGGGTGGGAATTATGCCCTAGGTTTGAGTATATCAAGGTGTTCCATAACTCTATAGTTGATCTATTTCAATGGTGATGTAGTGGGGAATCAGTAGTATGAGGTCACCATTATTCATGGGTATTCATTTTTTTAGTAAGGTGTAGTTTTATTTAGTAGGATTTTCTTGTTTTATTTGATAAAATTTTGGCATGTGGTGAGTTTGGTTTGAGAGTCTAGGCATTATTATGTCCAGAGTTATTCACCTCATAGCTTTATTAACCAATACCATATTTAAATTGATACTGAAAGATTCAGATGAATTATATTTCAACGGAATTATCTATCTCTCTTTACCTTCAAATTCCTGTGAAATATATGAATTTAGTTTATTTGGTTAGTGTGTTTGTCAAAATTTAATGATTCATAAGAAATAGAAGAAGTATATTTCTATTTTACCAAAATGGATTGGAATTCTTCTACTCTAAAGACAATTATTTTGGGAAATAATTTATTTATAAAATTAGGATCACAAATTTTTTCAATATTATGGAAGGTATTAACACTTACTGAGAGGAGGATTGATTTTTTGGTAGGGATGGTCGATGTGGTCCTTCTCCAACATGTGTGAGTTATATAAAACAAAGGGATTATTGTTTATCCCATTTTATGGGAATGTGATTTTCATAGAATAGAAGTAATACATGTTTGTGGATATTAGTAATAAGTTTGGGGAAGGTTAGGGAGAGTTATTGCATATCCATTAGATGTCCATGATAGAATTTATGTTCACTAAACTCAATTTTCTATATCTTATGTTAATTTGGGTAACAAAACATATGATATTACCTAATAATTTCGGATAAATGTAGGTTATCTGTATCCCTCATGATCCCCTTTGTGTTTTTAAATGTATCTACTATATTAGTTTTCTCATCAAAATTGTATCCTTGTATTCATTTTATTTGAGTTTGGTCACAAGTTTTGGTTTATTTAATGTGATTTTTTTATTATGAATGAGGTGTCAGGTAGGGGCGGTTAAAAGGATGATTAATGTTTTTATACAATGGTGGTGGGTGATTAAACTATTTGTAAGGGGGAAGTAAAGTGTGTAAATTTTGATGTGGGGTCTATCCTAGTTCTGTTGATTTCCAAATCTTTTTTGGAAATGGTTATGCTCTATTAAATTTTTTATAAGGAAGTGTGTTTCATCTACTATATTTGGAAGTTATTTTTTGTGTATTTGAATTATAAATAGTAATATTTCAGATACAAATAGGATAGAGATGAAAAAAGATTTTATGGATGCTAGTCAGTTGACAATAGAGAATATAAATGGTGTGAAAGATTTCATCATGTGTGCAATGGATCACGCAAAGTATACTTCTCTAATCCTTTGTCTGTGTTTATGCTTATGTTACTCTATATTAATTACTCCAGTGATGTTGAAAGAATATTTAATATGTCACGAAATAGATCGGAGTTATAAATGATGGAATAAACATGGAGAAAAAGCTAATGTAGCTACTTTCTAGGATAAAACTACATTTTATGGATCATCAGATATGATTACAAATATGGATAAAGAAGAATACCATATGAAGTATGTGATTACAGATTTTAATGATGATGAAGATCATATTGTGGAAATGAAAAGGACAGTCGAAGAAGAACTCTGTGATTGCCCATAATGGTTTGAGAAGTTAAATAGTTGTGAAAGGACTTTGTTGTCTGCTGGTTGCACTAAATATATAGAACAGTCAGCAGTACTAATGTTTTATAAATTTTAATCAAGAAATGGATGGAGTGATTTCATTTTTACAGAACTAATTTCTCTCCTAAATAACATGCTCCTGGAAGATAATGATCGCCCAAGCCGGGCATATGAAGTTAATGGAATGCTTCGATCGATGGATATGATATCAGAAAGAATACATGACTGCCTTAAAACATCATATTGTTTCGAAAGTTGAACAAATCACATTTATAATGACTAAAATCTGGTGCTTCCCAATACAAGAAAGATGAATTTAGTCATTTGAATGTTGCATGGTACTTTCCAATCATTTGATGGTTTATGTGTCTATATGGAAGTGAAAAAACTGCTAGATAATTGTTGTGGAATGCTGATAAAGAGAGATAAATATGGGAAAATATGTCACCTAGACAACTATCTTCAATGGAACAGAATTGATCATGAGTATCCTGAATTTGGAAATGAGTAAAGAAACCTTTGTCTTGTGTTATCTACTGATAGAGTGAATTGTTTTGGTTTTCAAACCAGTACTCACAGTACATGGCATTATCTATTGGTAAATTATAACGTTCCACCCTGGTTTTGCATGAAACAAAAATTCATCATGTTATCTATGCTTATATCAGGACCAAAATAACCAGGTAACGATATTGATGTATATTTGGATCCTTTGATCTAGGATTTGATGTTATTGTGGGATCTAGGTGTTATGTCATATGATCCTTATAAAAATGAATAATTCACATCGAGAGATATGTTGTATGGGACGTTAAATTATTTCTCTGGTTATGGAAATTCGATATTCTATATAATTAAAGGAACTCAAGGGTGTCCTATGTGTGAAGTAGATACAGATTCAATTATGATGAAACATTCATGGACATCTATGATTCTTGGACATCGTAGATTTCTACCTCAGTGGCATATGTACCAATATTTTACGACATCATTCAATGGAAGTTCAGAACAATTCACAACCCCATCCCCACTAACAAGTGAGATTCTATTTGAGAAAGTAATATATGTTAAAACAATTTTTGGTAAACCATTTTGGAAAAACCTTATGAAAATCTGTAGGATACAAGAGAGCAATTTTTTTTTGAATTACCATACTTGAATTGTCTGTATGTTATAAATTTTCTTGATGTGATGCAAGTGGAAAAAATGTATGTTATAGTGTTATAGGAATGTTGAAAAATGACTCTATAAAAAGAAAGGATGGAATTACGGAATGGTTGGGCATGGTTGACATGGAAATACGAGAATAGTTGGCTCCCCACGAAGGATGAAAATCGAATTTTTTCCCCCGAACTACTTACACTATTTCCAGGGAATAGAGATATCAGTTTTTCAACTTCTTTAATGATATAAGGTTCTAGAGTGTTATTCATCAAATAACAAGAACATTTTGTCAATTAATTATTTGAAGTTAAAATGTTTTAAATGAAATTACATCCATGTTTTGATGTAAGATTTAATTTCTATAGCTTTATGTTCACATGTTTCTGAAGAATGATCATCATACATTAACCAAACTTTGTTTGTTTTTAAAAGCTATATGAAACAATGTTTTAGACCTGGCAAAATTTACAGCTTTGCAATGAGAAATTATCATCATATTCTGTAAATCTGAAATAATCTACCCACCATAATTCATTGATATGATGGTTCATTTTCTGGTTCACATGGTGATAGAGATTCAACTTTGGGGTCATGTGAACTGTAGATGGATGTACCCCATTGAACGGTATATGAATATTTTGAAAGCGTATGTCAAAAATCAAAGTCGAACAGTGGGTTGTAATGTGGAGTGATATATTGTTGAGGATGCCATTGAATTCTGTACCGAATAATTATCTTATGTGGAAAGAATTTGTCCCCTGAAATATTGTCAGGCTGGACACATTGGGGGTGAGGAATGTTCTGGAAGAGCAGTTGTGACAATCAATATTACTGATCAAGAACAAACCCACCATTATGTTTTTCATAAAAGTTGGGAGGTTTCTCAATATATTGAATCCAAAAATTAAATTCATTGGCAGTTGAATCAATCATGGGATGAAAAATGGATATCAAATACGCATAATCAAAAGTATATAAGTTTCTTTTAGGACTATATTTTTAAGGAGTTAGCTGAAAATATGAATTTAGATTTAGAACGAATTTGATGGATAGCTACCGGACCAAGTGTGTATGTATTATATTACTATGGTTATGTAATTAATAGTTATACATTCTATACAGATGAACATGGTGAAGATAGTACCATAAAAAAAAGTGGAGTTAGACTTGTGGCTAAATCGATGCATTATTCTGGTAACAATTACATAAATCCAATTTATGTGAATAATTCATACATTGACATTTTAAAAGAAATATTGGATTTGGATTATACGAAATTCCAATTTCTGAAATTTTAATGAAAATGGGTTGATAACAATAGTGGTATTAAAATAGAGGAATAGGAATTTTTGAAAGTTTATTTTATTAAAGAATTGTACAAATAAAAATAGTTCATAATGGCATCACAACCGGTAAAAGTATTTTATGTTCTAGATCCCAAAAACCGAAAGTGGTTGATTATTTTGTTATCATCCAAAACAACCAACTGTTCTGCTGTAAATTTAATTGAAAATGATCCTTTTAGTGGTACGTCACAATCATTTTATAGTGGTCCCAATGTAGATGATTTTTTGTATGTTAGAGGAGACCACAATGAATGTATTCGGATAATTCATAGGGGTGTAAAATCCTTTCAACCATTTAATAAAAGAAAGAGAGTTCAATAAACATGTTATATTTTGTTTGAAATATAGATCTTGTTATCTCATGTTATTATCTTATAGTTACTTAATTTATGTAATTTAAATTAACTGTTTAACCACTTTTCTAGATAATGACTTCTACATATTCTGGTTCTCTTAACCTCGAGGCTGATCAAGTCTCTCAAGCATCTACTACTGCTACTGCTCACTGTGTAGAGCAACAAAAAGTTTCTGAACCTCTTGTTTCTCCTAGTGTTTAGGTCCAACAACCATCAACACTTGATGCTGCTAAAATTTGAGATGAATGTATTGATGATGTTGATATTGATGAAATGGTAGGGTAATAAGGACCAATGTCGTAGAAAACATAGCTGCGTCGTAGTTTGATGGTGTTATCCAATGTTCTTAAGGCCAAAAGAAAAGGTATCAAAATTGGTGTTGAATGGAATGCACGAGGCCAACATGTGAATCCCAACAAGGATATGTTTGGTAGTTCGATTATAATTTTCACTTGGCAACACGTGCTGATTGACCTAGATTCATGGTACCATGTTGTGTCTGGGCTGAAGGATGTGATCTGGGAATAAATTACGGTAACATTATGATACTATTTCATTAATTTACTAGAAAATAAAATAATGAAATAGTGTATTACTCTTCTCAATCCCTTTCAGAGTACATTTATATATGATGATTCACATAAGAATTATATACTAAGGCTTGTAGTACTGAAGCATCAAGGTTTTCACAAAATTTTAACAAAATGTCACCTGAAAGATGCCTAAAGTAAAATAAACCCGCACCCACCCCTTCTCTATACCCACCTAATATCCCAAGAAGCATAGGATGCAATTATTGGATGTTGTGGGGATGAGATGTTTCAGGTATATTGTGGCTGATAATACATTGTTTGAGGATAGGTGTATTCATCTCTTTGAAATTCAATATTTCCCTTATTAAATAAAAATTCAGTATTTAAAATAAGGAACATGCATCAAAACCAACATACCCCTATTATAAAGCAATTATGGGGTTTGCATCCTTAGAAATGAAAATGGTTCGTATTTTAAAATTTTTGTAATATTGTTATATACCAAGACAATGCATCATAATTATATTTACATATTTATATATAGAATGATGAGTCTAAATCCAAAGACACATCCATCCCATGTCATGTGTTATGCAAGGAGGCACATGTGAATAAGGAAGAGAATCTAGTATACAAAAACACACAAATAGCGTAGTAAGTATTTTTAAGTATGACGCGATAAAAAGTTTTGTTTTAAATAGAAATTAAAATAATAATAATTTATTATTTTTCAATATCTTACAGTCACAGGAATCAGCTATTCCTGTAGTGGATTCAGACCTATTATCAACAATTTTGAAGCATCCAGAACAATATAATTATTGTTGAGGTACGGGGTTTGGGGTGACTCCTTGAGTATATTTTGAGAAAAAAAACAAACAGACGGTAGTAATGAAGAAATGAAACAAATTAGTGAAAGACTAACAACTCTTGATGAATGATTTCAATGGAAGAGATATTTTCTATAAACTTTTTTAGGTGGGAATTGAAGAGAATACACAACTCGGGAACAACTAGTGTGTGAAGATGCTGCCCCACCCCCACCCCCACCTGCTTTGAGGAAAGCCATTCCCCACAAAGATCAGTTATAGCCATGTAAATCAATATTTTAATAAAAGTTCCCATGAAATGTGAATCATACAAACACTGATACATTTCCTATACTAATCCTCTAAATGGTGAAAATGAGTATGATTTATATCTGTCAACACCCACCAATCACCATGAAGCGAGGTTTACAATGTTAAACATCCTAGATGAAAAGATACCTAATAGACAACTTCCAACTAATCTTCTAAAAGTGACGATTATTTTAACTCATGAGCCAAATGATTAGCTATCCATTCTACTGATGATGATGATAATCATATGGTTGAAAAGGATATTGGGACATTCATTTCCTGGCCGTCACAACTTGTAAGAGTACATGTAGAAAAATAGGTATTTATTTCAATTTTATTCAAGATAAACATTTAAACATCAATGAAAAAAAGTTATGAAACAATTAATGTTATTATAGACGGAGAAAGGAAAGGGGTGACAAGAAACATGGGCTCAAAAGCATCTAAATGATCGACCAACCAATCCAAAATATATACTAAAATCACAACAACTCTGCATGTAATATATCCACATTTAATAGCATTGAAGACTCGTGTGGATATGAAGCTAAAAATTTGTAGTAGTCATATATTTGTTTCTGAAAAGAATATATATGGAGAGGAAATTCAATATCTTGTTCTTAATGAAAATGTAAATGACATCCTTGAATATGGTTGGTTAGGCGTCATAGTTGTAAATTTATATATGGGGTATGTTTTCATGAATTGATTATATAAAATCTGATATAATGTGCTAGTTATGACTAAATGAAATTTATATAATTGGCAGGAATATATATGAAAAAAATTTAATGAATTTCCCCATGATCCAAAATTCAAACTCGTTTTTCCTCATACCACATCAATATAAATAATGAATGAGGACAGGGGATAAGCATAAGGAGGTGAGAATGTAATACGTCTGTACAAGTATCAGGGATTATATAATAAAACTTCATTATCCAAACACATATCAAAACAATTTACTTATTCTCTTAATGATCAATGTTTTTGTAGTGTCCAAAATAAACAAACGATAATGATTGTGGATATTGTGTTTGTAAATTTTTGAGAGAGATCATTTTACATCAACAAAATAGAATCCCTAAAGAGGTATTTTAAAAAACAACTACTATTTCATTTAAATAATGTATTAATTATTTATTTATATGTTTTTTAGTATGAATATAACTATTGAAAATCCTCGTATTCACAAGATGATATAGATTTGTTCGGAAATGAGTGGGCCGCATACCTGATATAAGATTGTACACAAATAGCATGAAGATCTTACTTGGGGATGTGTACAACTGAAGGAAATTTTTTAGAGGGGTTCACATAGATCAATAGATGAAACATTGATGTATATAAATGTTCATAGAAATATTTTTATTGTCATTTTATAAAAAATCCTTTCTATAATGAGTCATTTTTCTATTTTAACAGATTAAATGCACCAGCAACATGCCAGAATGATGAACCACTTTTCTTTGGGCATTGGATAAGAAAAACCATTAAAATATCGAAAATGTCATAATTTGATGAATTCCCACTAAAATTTTAAGAAATGTTAAGTAAACTACTTGACCTTTATTTTATTGGAGTATGACCATCGAGATTCGAAATGGTTTTCCATGCGTTGTACATTTTCGTAGGTAGAAATTGTATGTTTTTTGATTATCCATAATAAGAAATTGAACAATGTTTGAACTTCCTTCCTCCCCAGAGTCTCCACCCACAAATCCATGTTTTCAATTTAAAAAAATGATCCATGGGTCATTTATGACGTGTACGAGTCAACCCCGACTCCATCCGAGGCATGGTGTGACCAGAATCACTCAAAGTTTCTCTCTTTTGTTTAAAATGGAATGAATTTTAAATGAAAACAATAACTGAAATAAGGAAAACTGACCAAACACATTTGTATTGTGTTGATACATTAGGCCAATCATCCATGAATCATTTTTTATGTTTACGAGTCTACCCCACCACAATATGAGTCATGGTGTGTCCAGTATCACTCAAAGTGTCTCTCTTTTGTTTAAAATGGATATAATTTTAAGTGCAAACAACAACTGACATATATACAACCGAAAAACAAATTCAAGTTTTTGTTTATACTTTAGAAGAATCATACGTGGGTCATTTTGGGCGATTATGAGTCAACCCCACCTCAGTCTGAGGAATTATGTGACTGGTATAACTCAAAGTGTCTCTCTATTTTTAAATAATGGACAAAATTTTAAGTGAAAACAACAATTGACATACGGAAAACCAAATAAACATATTCATATTTTGTTGACTTATTAGTTGAAATATCCATTGCTAATGTAGGACGTTTAAGAGTCAACCCCGCCACAATCCAAGGAACAGTGTGACCGGTATCACTCAAAATGTCTCTCAATTGTTCAAAGTGGTTAGAATTTTTAGTGAAAACAACAACTAATGTATGGAAAACCAACCAAATGCATTCATATTATGTAGAAACTTTAGTCTAATGATACATGGGTACATTATGACATTTAAGAGTCAACCAAACTTCAATATGAGGTATGGTGTGACTGATATCACTAAAAGTGTCTCCCTTTTGTTTAAAATGGAGAGAATTTTAAGTGAAGACAACAACTAGCGAATAGAAAAATAACCAAATGCATTTGGATTGTGTTTATACATTATTCCAACGATAAATGGGTCATTTTCAAGGTCTATGAGTCAACCAAACCTCAATTTGAGGCATGGTGTGACTGGTATCACTCAAAATTTCTCTCTTTTGATTAAAATATACACAATTTTAAGTGAAAATAAAAACCGATGCTTGGAAAACCAACCAAATGAATTTTTATTGTGTTGATACATTAGAAAAGTGATCCATGGGTCATTTGTGACATGTATGAGTCAATATCACCTCAATAAGAGGCATGATGCGGATGGTATCACTCAAAGTGTCTCTCTTTTGTTTAACATGGACATGATTTTTTGTTAAAACAACAACTGACGTACATAAAAATGAGAAACCACATTTATATTGTGTTGATAAATTATAAGAATGATACATTGGTCCTTTTGACCTTTATAAGTCAACTCTGCCTCAATTTGAAATACAGTGTGACTGGTATCACTCAATGTGTCTCCCATTTGATTAAAATGGACATAATTTTAAGTGAAAACAAAAACTCACAGATAGAAAACCAAACAAACACATTAGGATTGTGTTGATACTTTAGAAGAAAAAAACATGGGTCATTTATGACGTTTATGAGTCAACCCCACCTCAATATGAGGTATGATGTGGCCGGTATCACTCAAAGTGTCTCTCTTTTATTTAAAATAGACAGAAATTTAAGTGAAATCTACAACTAACGTAAGGAAAACAGACCAAATGCATTCATATTGTGTTGATACTTCAGGATAATGATACATGGGTCATTTTTGACATGTTAGTGTCAAAACCAACTCAATCAGAGGCACAATGTGAGCGGTATCACTAAAAGTGTCTCTATTATGGTTAAAATAGACTGAATTTTAAGTGAAATCCAACATTGACTTACAGAAAATCAACCATACAAATTCGGAATATGCTGATACATTACACCAAAAATACATGGATCCTTTTTTATCTATAATAGTAAACCACACCTCAATCTGAGGCACAATGTTATGGGTATCACTCAATGTTTCTCTATTTTGTTGAAAATTGAAATAATTTTATGTGAAAACAATAACCGAAGTACGGAAAACCAACCAAATGAGTTTTTATTGTGTTGATAGATTAGGGGAACGAAAAATTGGTCATTTATAATGCTTAAGAGTATACCCCACCTAATACAATGCACGATGTGACCATTATCACTCAAATTCGTTTCTTTTGTTTAAAATGGGAAAAACATTAAGCTAAAACAACAACTGACATACAGAAAATGGACCAAACACATTGAAATTGTGTTGGTAATTTAGAACAAGGATTCGTGAGCAATTTTAGACGTTTAAGAATCAACACTACCTCAATATGAGGCATGGTTCAGCCGGTAACACTCAAAGTGTCTCTCATTTTTTCCAAATGGACAGAATTTTAAGTGAAAACAACTAATGACGTACGGAAAATATAACAAATGCATTTGGATTGTGTTTTTAATTTAGGATAACGATACATGGGTCATTTTAGACATGTATGTGTCAAACCCTCCTCAATCCAAGGCACGTTGTGACCTGTATCACTCAATGTGTCGCTCTTTTGTTTAAAATTGACAAAAGTTTATGGGGGAAACAACAACTGGCGTACGGAAAACCAAACAAACACTTTCTAATTGTGTTGATACATATTTCAAATGATCTATGAGTCATTTTTGATGTGTAGGAGTCATCCGTTCCTCAATCTGAGGCACGATGTGACCGGTATCACTCAAATTGTCTATCTTTTGTTTAAAATGGTATGAATTTTAACTGAAAACAACAACTAGCGTACGAAAAACTGACAAAATGCATTCGGATTGTGTTAATACATTAGTCCAAGGTTCCATGAGTCATTTTTGATGTGTAAGAGTCATTCACGCCTCAATATGAGGCATAGTGTGGCCGTTTTTACCCTAACTGTCTCTATTTTGATAAAACTGGACAAAATTTTAAGTGAAAACAACAACTGGCCTACGGAAAACAGATCAAAAACATTCAGATTGGGTTGATACATTATTCCAATGATATATGGGTGATTTGTGACAAGTAAAAGTAAACCACACCTCAATACTAGGCATGGTGTGATCAGTATCACTCAAAGTGTCTCTCTTTTGTTTAAAATGGAAACAATTTTAAGTTAAAAGAACAACTGATGTATGGAAAACCACAAAAAAAATTAAAATTGTGTTGATAATTTATTATAATAATCCATTGGTCATTTTGGATGTGTAAGAGTCAACCCTGCCTCAATTTGAGACACGGTGTGACATGTATCCCTCAAAGTGTCTCTCTATTGTTTAAATTAGAGTGAATTTTAAGGGAAAACAGGAAATGACATACGGAAAATGTAAAAAACGCATTATTATTGTGTTGATACTTTAGAAAAACTATACATGGGTCATGTGTGATGTGTATGACTCATCTCTGCCTCAATCCGAGTCTTGGTGTGGCTGGTATCACTCAAATTGTCTCTCTTTTATTTAAAATGGACAAAATTTTAAGTGAAGACAACAACTGACATAATGAATACTTAACAAACACATTAGTAATTTGTTAATAATTTAGTAAAATGATCCATGGGTAAGGTGTGATATTTATGAATCATCATTTCCATAATTCGAGGAATGGTGTAGCCAGTATCACTAAAAGTTACTCTTTTGTTTAAAATGGACATAATTTTAAGTGAAAACAAAAACTGACATACGGAAAACCAACCAATCACTTCCAGGTACTATTTATAATTTAGATGAAAGATCTGTGGGTCATTTTTGATGTTCTTGAGTCATCCCCGCCTCAATATGAGGCACGGTGTTACCGGTATCACTCAAATACTATCTCATTTGTTTAAAATGGACAGAATATTATGTAAAAACAACAACTGACGTACGAAAAACTGACCAAATGCATTAGGATTATGTTTATAAACTAGTACAATGATTGATGGGTTATTTTAGAAGTGTTAGAGTGAACTTTTCCTCAATCTGAGGCATGGTGTGGCCGGTATCATTCAAAGTGTCTCTCTATTGTTTAAAATTGACAAAATTTTAAGTGAAAACAACAACTGACATAGGTAAACTGAACAAACACATTCTGATTTTGTGGATATATTAGTAAAAATATTCATGGGTCATGTGGGACATGTACGATTCAACCCCTCCCCAATCCAGGGCATGGTGTGGCCTGTATCACACAAAGTGTCACTATTTTGGTTAAAATGGACAAAATTTTAAGTGAAAACAACAATTGACGTACATAAAACCAACTAAACACATCCATATTTTGTTGATACTATATCCCAAAGATACATGGTTCATTTATGGAATTTATGAGTCCACCATTCCTCAATTCAAGGAACAATGTGATCGGTATCACTCAATGTGTCTCTCTTTTGTTTAAAATGGACACAATTTTATGGAAAAACAACAACGGACATACAGAAAACTAACCAAATGCATTCAGATTGTGTTGATACTTTTTTAGAATGATACATCGGTCATTTTTTGACATGTAAAAGTCAACTTCGCAGCAACATGAGGCACGGTGTTACCGGTATCACTCAAAGTGTCTCTCTTTTGTTTAAAATAAACTAAATTATATGTCAAAACCACAACTGATATATGGAATGCAAACCAAATACATTCAAATTGTCTTTATACATTTGGATAACTATCCATGGGTCATGTGTGACAAGTACGAGTCAACCCCACCTCAATCTGAGGCACGGTGTGACCGATATCCCTCAAACTGTCTCTCTTTTTTTTAAAATGGACAGAATTTTATGGGAAAACAACAACTAACATACATAAAAATGACCAAACACACTCTTTTTGTGTTATAAATTAGTCCAATGATCCATGGATCATTTTTTAAGTGTACGATTCAACCCCGCCTCAATCCGAGGGACGGTGTGACCGGTATCACTCAAAGTGTCTCTCTTTTGTTCAAAATGGACAGAATTTTTAGTGAAAACAACAACTAATGTATGGAAAACCAACAAAACACATTCGGATTGTGTTGATACTTTATAAAAACGATACATGGGTCATTTGTGACGTGTATGGGTCCACTACGCCTCAATCATAGGCACGGTGTGACTGATATCACTCAAAGTGTCTCTTTTTTGTTTTAAACTGAAAGAATTTTAAGTGAAAACCACAACTAACATAAGAAAAACAATCCAAAAACCAACACCAATGATATAATACACTTATACTAGCCTCATAGAGTCCTAATTAGTCCTTATACAATGAAACCCCTTTAATAATTCATCACACTCCCTAAATATAAACCATTATACATTTATTTCATTGTGGGGGATAAAAATAATGAAGTATGGGAGAGGGAGAGGAACGAAAGGGAAAGGGTATATTTCTGGGTTTTAACTCATAGTCATACAACCCATCCTTTTACTATGTATGTATAATAGAAAAATATCAAAACTAATTGGATGCTTCCCCCTACAAGTGTACCCACATGGTTTCTTCTAAATTTTGTCTCCCAATAAAAGCACTACATGACTACTAATGAAGAGTCTAGGATGGACAACGAATAATCATATATCTCCCCCCCATTTATAAATTATATAAATGGAATGAAAAGAAGACAACACACCATAAGGTAATGTCATCAACCGCATGAAAAAATTTCCTTAAGTGTCCTAAGAATCAACCAAATCCATCTACCATGAGGAATCTACCGGGAAAAATCTCTAAGTCCTTAGGCAACAGATCCCAAAAGGAACTAAAAATCTATAAAAAATTCTATATCAGAGCTTGAAATTAATCATAACCACAAAAAACATGAAGAATAACGTGAGCGCATTCCTTAATCAAATTTTTCTTATGGTTCTGACATTGAACACTGTCTATATATTTTAATTGAGGCAATGTAATATATCATTTGTAAGAGATAGTATATAATGGTACCTTTTGATAATCATAATGAACAATTACAACATCAAATTATGTGTGGATGTTTTCCATCGTTTGAGCCCAAATTGACTTCAACTACATATTTTATCTGTGTGAACTATTTTTTGATATGCTGAATTTTTTGGAGGTCTTGTTTGGGTGCGCTGCTGCAGAATTTTGTGTTATAGCAAGTATGGAATTTATCAGCACTAAAAAAAGTGCCGATAAAGGATCCCTTTATCAGCGTGTTTTTAGTACTTATAATGTTTCCCTTTAACAGTGCTTTCTTAGCGCTCATAAAGAGAACCCCCTTATCATCTCTGAGCTTTACAATGTTTTTATAACGTTGTTAAAGCCCGTTTTTGTAGTAGTGCAGGTAGGTGGGACATACTTCTTCATCTTCCGATAGCTACTCTACGCATACCCACCAGGTGGGGTTTTTAAGACACTACATAACAGAGTCCTTGTACATTAATTGTGATTAATTTTCATTTTTGGGTTTTTATTCTGAACCATTTAATAATAGATTTTATTGTACTCATATTAGTTGTCTTATGATTGTTTTGGTTTACATTGTGTTTACCTTTCGACAGATTCTTTTTTTTTTTGCATGTGTACAGATTTAATGGAAAATGCATTCCCTTTTGGGATATTCCTATTCGGTGCTAGTCTCATGCCACTGTCTTATGGATGGTGGGCTTGGGGTAGTCATGGTATGAGCCCTAGGGGATGTGTCATGACACGCAACATCATGAAAAGAAATATATGATAAAATATTATTATCAAAAACATCACATCAATAAAACCATATTGGGAAATGAAAAACACAATATTAATTTGGGTATAAGAATCAATTTTTCATCTCAGGGTCCCAAGTACACTCCTCTAGTAATCCATTCCTTCAAACCCCATGATCCAAGGGGATGATTCGTCCATGAATCATCATTACCTGATTTTTATAGATCTCTAAAATCATCTCCTTTGTGGTCGCATCATCCTTTATATATAAATCTTCTTAGTCAATGATGTGGGAGTAATTTTGAAGATAATAAAAAAGAGGGTACATGTTGAAGATAACATGCATCCTCTCCACCCATAATGAAAATTAAAACTAATACTCCACCTTCTCAAATCAAATTTACATGTCAAAGGGCCCAATGAACCTTGGATAATGATTACTCCCCTTGAAGAACCTCCACTTCCTTTATCGAGGGGATAATCTCATGAACACATGGTGTCCAACATAATACTCTTGGGGAGTACTCCTAAGATACTAATAGTCCATATAATAGTCTTTTTACACCCCTTTACTCTCTCATGAAAACTATATCTTATCAATCATTCTGTTCACCAAATCATGACTAAGAACTGGTGACTCCAAAACCATTGTTCAGAAAAACAAATAATGACACAACCATCCATCCAATGCCTCAAAGGTTGGAATGAAAATGGATGAGTGATAGATTTTGTTTAATGAAAAATCAAATAGATATAGTTTCCATACCTAAATGCAATGAATGTTTATGATAGAATCTCAAAAAACATCCTACATTTTCATTAAGGTTCTCTTAGTCTACACATTCATATAGGGGTTGAAGGTTGTGCTAGGATGAAATTAGGAGCCAAATCGTATGTTTCAATACCCTCTATAATTGTGAGGTAAAATGAGAAACCTGAATGTATATTATGGTATTTGTTACCTCCGTAATAATATACACATCATTCACATACCACCTCTTTATAACATCCACGACACTTGAGTCATGGATCCCCATAAAATGAGCTCACATCGTCGACCATTCCATTATAACCCAAACATCCTCACAACCTTCCTATGATCGAGGTAAATAGGTGATGAATTATATTTATATATATTCCCATATTCACTATATAAATTAAATGGACTACATGAAACCTCTAGGAACTGGACTCTCTTGTTTAACATGCAGAAAAACTAGAAACATTGCAGCAAACTCTACCACTGACTGTTTCATCACCGAGGACCAAAGAAGTCTCTTTCAGACATGATACATCTTGGTAACACTAGGATGTGTTAGATTTGGTTCATTACAACTAACATCAATTTTTTTACTTTGGATTACACGTATTTTAAAATAATTGAATATCAATTTTAATATATTATCCAATTTTAATTTTTCTTCATCATAACATTGATTTTATAATGTTACTGATTATTTGTAACATTGATTAGGTCATAGTAGTTCCCCTATATGATGATAAACATTTGATACTATGATTTTATATCTTAAATATAGTTCAATAGTCAGATAATAGACTAAGATAGGGAACATATTACCTATATTGTCATGCTTGAGTACACAAAAGCGAATGAGGACTCTTCATAGGAAGTTCACATTTGGTAATCTCCCAGAAAAGAGATTATGAGAACAAACCCACTAGTAGAAATTAATCATTTTTTAGGTTTCATCATATATTCATATATCTGAGGGTGTTAATGGTCCTTAGAATTAATATTATTTTTAATGCATGTTAAGTCCCACACACTTAGATGTATTTCATAAAAAATTATCATAAAAGTTCATGGATATGTTGGATATATTGGGTACGCCAAAAATGACATGTTGTTAAATAATAATTAGTGGAAATATTTTTTCATCTATATTTATGGATGTTAATAACATGACCCATTTTTTGAATTATAATTTTCAAATTAAATTCAATTTCCATTGTGTAATGACATTTTTTTCATATAGTTAATAAATGATGTATCAGGCACATTGGTTGATGACATAGAAGTCCAACATACTTGATCAGATAGTGTGAAAAAGTGATTATATTACAGAGTGTGTTTTCATATGTGGATGTTCTCATGGTTATATTATGTTCTTTCTCTTGGGTACCTTGATCCATTGAATAATAACAATACAATACATTAGGAAATCATGTCTAATGCTAATGAGAATGAATCAAAAGGGGTATCAACCTATATATTTCCATTACTGTAGAATAAATTCTATTTATATTTAATTAATAGAATAGATATTATTCATAGGATCATGGAATAATTTTATTCATTATTTTGATTGTGTAAATTAAATAAATATTTATTCACTAGATCCTAGAAAAATATTTATTTATTTTATTGAATATTTAATAAATAATTATATGATATTTTGGGAATAATGTATTTATGTAAGAAGAAAAAGTATTTTATTTGGCTACTCGATAAATATTGAGGAGTTAAAATGAACCGTTATGTAATCTGTTGTTGAATATTTATATTTAATCTGGTAAACAATATTTATCACTAAGAATGTTAGAAAACACCATAGAATTACAATATTATGAATATTATTTTTTTTATGAAATGGGGTTTTATGATGGTTATTATAATATTTAAGGTCCATATTTAATTAAATATTATTTTAACCAAAACCCTGTATTTATTCATATTGGGTAGGGTTATTTGAGATATAAAATTTTTTTCTCATAAATAATTCACTCACAAATTCCTTTTTCTCCTTCATTCTCATGAATGAGAAATGTAAGAGATATTCTTTCAATATTAAAGGATGAGTGATCAACATCTATGACACAATATAATTGAGTTTCCATGCTAGAACGTGAAAATCCATTGGCACTTCTTAGAGATTAAAGGACACATATCGATCAACACTAGAGGAGTTCTACCCTTGGATCCTCATATGGGAATGGAGGTAATTTGAAAAGAGAATTTTAAACGGTCAAAAATATCACATAAGAATTTATCATAAGTGAATGAATTTATTTTCATTATATCTACTTAAATTAATAATAAATTTAATGTGAAAGATCCTCACTTGGGGTTTTTGGAAACAGAACATTGAAATAAATTTTAATATATCACCCACTAGTGAATGCTTTTGTTGTGCCTATATACATAATGTGGTATTAGAGGTGACACATTTTTAATTTAGAATAATTTTTTTACTTTTTATCTATATACGATCATGGATGGATGTATTAATTTCATTTTATTTGTTCTTTAATCCATTTTATTTATCATGATGCTGATATATTAAACATGCCCATTCAGCATTCCATTTTCATAAAGTTCTATGATCTAAAAAATAATGGTAGTAGATTACCTCAGGAAGTTCCAAATATTGGTTTTGTAAAATTGGGTTACACAATGTCTTTTCGGAGTACATTCTGTTTACCAATGTGAAATGTGCTTGGCTGTGTCACAGGATACATGAAATTTTGAGAAGTTGATTATTTTTGGTGTATTTACTACACACCAATTGTATACTAGACCAACATTACACATGGTAATTTGTATTACATGGTTTGTAGTTTTTTTACACACCATGTATCCTACGTGGATTAGTGCCACGAATCATGAAAACCATGTGGTCATTATATATGGTAAAATGGACTGAGACTGGATGTCTACAAATATTTTTTATATGCGACTTGTATGTAACATACACACCATGTAGTTCATCATTTTTTGCATATGAAATACACATTGATATATTCATAGATAATAGAAGACACACCGTATAATGGATACAAAGTGTGTATTTGTCTTGAAAACACTATGTAGTCCATTCGAGATACATGAATACTCCAAGGTGTTTATCCTAGGAACACCACAAGAAGATACATTACATTTAGATAACATGTACACATCGTATAGTCTATCCACATTAATAGGATAATTCCCCTAGAGCATGACACACATAAATGACAACTGGGGTACATGATTTGTATATGGGTAGTACATGTCATGTAGTCTCCTAATTAATGGAAGAATTAAATTATGATTAATTGAAATTATCAATATTTGAACCTTATTTTACTGATTCACACCAACTGTGTTTGAAAATTTTGTAGTGGATTTAAATAATTTTAAATTTTCAAGTATGTTACTGTAAAACTCTACTGTAATTTCTTCTTCCATTTATTTTTCATTAATTACATAATGATGGTTTAATTAAAAAGGATTTGGAATATAATTATGATTATGATTAAATAATTAATTAATCAAAGCATGTTTGTCTAAATAATAAAAAACTAATCATTAATTAATGTTAATTGGATTAATTTTTTGTATTAATTGCATGAATGGCCATTTATGAGCTAGGCCAAGACCAGTATATATGTTGGAATTTAATTTAATTTAATTTAATTTAAATTAATTAATGGGAATGAAATTTTAATTATTAAATTAATTTTGATGGAATTTGATTCATCCTAATATCTATTATTATTTAGGACATATGTTTCAATGATTGTTTATGTAATCCCTATTAAGAAATCATTTGGTTCCCCTCACCTATGGGTGATTTATAAATAATTTTAATTAATGGTGTATCTGAAGTTATGTGTTATTAGATGAGGATGGAAATATAATTTTTCCAACCGATGTGATACACATATTTACATGTAAAATTCTGTAACTAATGGGAAGACAAGAATTTGAAGTTTTCCCCCAGTGAAAAGGTTGATTTAATGACCACTTATTAAATTAAATCATAGATATTATCACGAATTTGTCATTTAATAAATTGTTTAGTTATCTATATGGGTTCTTTATTTTATGGTTTCAATACCTAGATCACATAAATAAATGAATTAATGTGAATGAAAGATATTTGGATAATTGGATTATTTATAACTCAATAAACCAATTTTTTTTTGTTAATTCAGTAAAATAGACTCAATATTAATTTGTTAGGTAAAGGATAAAACAAGATACAAATTATTACTAATAAAATAAAATCCCTTAATTAAATATTAATTTAGATTTGGCCTTCCATTACATAATATAAATGTATCTCAACATAATAGAGTGTCTTACCAACACTTGTAGGGACACATACATTAAAATGGTAGTTATTTTGAATGTTTTAAGTCGACATAATAATTTTACATCATGCGGAGAATCCCTTTTGAGACATCGTGTAATTTGGAGGCATGTGATTAGGAAATTAATGTCTATAATTAATGATTTTGGATTCTACAAAATTGATCAAGGATTTCTAGATCTGTAGTATGTAGTTGACTTCTTAACTAAATGCCATCAAGTTGCGTGACAAACCTTTGTTGGGGTTAGGTGAATAGGACCATAGACCCTTTTAACTAGAATATCCTAAATGTTAGACAACTTGAGTACAATAGTGATGGCATTGGGACACGATAAAATAGTGTAACATTTAATAAAATTTATATTATTATTATTTCTCTCATAATTTTTAATCATGTTAATTACTTGTAATCAATTCTAATTATTGAAAAAATGGAATGGAAAAACACAAGAAGAGTTTGATAAATCTTTAATATAGGGTATGTACATAAAAACAATTTTTTTTCAATATGGTACAATAATTTATGCATTGAATTATTATCATAATTTATGTAGTATTTTTTATATGTCCCCACTCTAATTCGTCCACCCGGGTTAGTGAGAAAAGGTGAAAAGGATTCTTACTAGATATATATTGAGGATTATTCTTATATCCATAGTATTTTATTTTCACTTATGATTGCATATTTTATGATATAACATTAATAATTTGACCCATAGAGCATAATATCTAATCTCATTTGTCTTAGGAAATATAAGTAAAGGATTGAAATAAATAAGATCATTAATGCACTTTATTAGTGTAAACAAAAATTATAAAATATATATATTGATGATGATTTTAAAATTATATGGTATATTTATTATTTAAAAAATTTTCCCATCCACTTTTATATGGATCTATCCTTTAATCCAATTATCCTTAGAACCAAAATCATCCTTATTTTTTCATTCCAATAAAAAAGAAATGGATATGTCTGTAAGGAAACTTTTTTTCTAAGCTTCATCAATATGATAGGGATTGGTTGTAACCGTTTTTTTACACCCCTTATGGTGATAGTTTTAAATACATTGATAAAGGGCCCATGGATTATCTAAATCCATAATATCTTTTATAGCATCCTTCATCGAGATGAATGATTTAATGGAAAAATATTGAACATGAGTATTTTTTTTCTTATGTGGAAAGAATGGAAACTGTAAAGGAAATTTAAAAAATTAACGAAGAAAGATGTTTCAACCCCTTCATGTATATTCATCAAGATTATATTTGTCACTTTTTTATTAAATATAGTATTCTTAAAACATACATTTATTTAAGTATATGAAATTAACAATAATAGAATGTATGTATAGTGAACTCAAAATTATCTAAGAAAAGGTGATTCCTATGTCAACCAATGGGAGCTAACTATTTTCCATCACTAGTTTGGATTGATTATAGTTTATAATAATGTTTACAGAACATTTATCACAACCCCTAGATTGAAATAATGAGTCAATAATTTTTTTAGAAAAATTGTGTACTTATATGTATTTCAATACTAACAGTTTAGTAACTCCCGAATCATCAAAATCTATTACAATGATTGATTAATATAAAATAATACTCTTACCTAGTTATGGGATGATAATTATATTTCATTGAATAATTAATGCAGTTAATTTCTTTGTTCTCATTATGGTATTTTTGTCTTATTTGAGCTAATATAATGTACATACAAACAAACAACTTATAATTATTAGATAAAGAAAATATTTATGAAATGGAACAACATAAAACATTTATATTTAGTTTAACATATGCATATGAAATGTTCTAATGTTAAAGGAAACATCATGTACTTAATGAAAATTTTTAGAAATCCACAATGATGTAAATGAGTGCACTTGGTAAAAGAAATATTTGAGAAACATTTTCATACTCTATCTTATCCATGTAATCATTGATCATATATGTGAAGTAAGGATTATACCTCAGTATCATTTTTTTATATACATCAATTTCATGATGGTAGTAAAATAATGATCAATGGTGATTTTTATATATATTGAAAATGTCCCATTATTCCTTTCAATACATATTTTGAATATAGAAGTACAATACCCACCATATGACAACAATATTTTCTAATGGATATCTTATAAATTGAAATATTATAAGTATATATTTGGATACTATAATAATTTTTTGTTAAAAATTGCATTTAAAAATATTTCCTTACCTAAAAATAAACATCAACGAACAAAGGTGAATCTGTATTAATGATCATATAGCTAGTAAGGATATTAATGAATAGTCAGGATCAAATATATTTATATTAAGGAAGACTATATCTTTGATGATAGTTGGGGAAGACTTAATAAATATAGCTTTAGGATCTTCATGAATATATTATGGCATTGAAATATTGGAATCCACTGATCATAGAGGGAGTAGTATTTCCAGAGACACATACTATGTATTAATTTATAACCAAATTGGTTCTTTTTGTTCACCGTAAATGGTGACAATTTTTTTATTCTTTTAGAATAATAATTCCTTCATATAATTATTAAATGGTAATATTATATGGTTATGAATTATATATATATAAATTCAATTAATAGAATCCATATCAAGATTCATGGACTTCATATTTTGAATTTTTATAAGACTTGATATTATTGGTGAGTATTCAAAATAAACTATACATGGATGGTACATGATGGTACTATAAATGTGTGATTGATTATTGAATCATTTAGTCAATGAAAAAACATATTAACTACTCGTCATTACCTAAATGATTTTGGAATTATAATTTTCAATGTGTGTTTCTTAGACTATCATATTTAAAAATTTACCATCATGTAAAACTAATTTACATGATTAATTTTGTATTTTTTCTATAGGACATGAACAAAAAGGGTACCCTATGGTATATGTCCACATGGAAAATCAAAAAAGGTTGGTGACATCAATATATGATAAAATTATTTTAAGAGTTCATACATTCATTTCTATATAAATTATGTATAGTGATTATAGAATATCTATTTGGAAATAAATGAGTGACATTGTCTCTAATTGTTTAACGGTATAGTTATTATTTTCATGATAAATTGGTTAATAAAATATGGGAAACACATTTTATATCTTACCAGTTTTCTAAGACTAAGTAATTATATTTATCCATGTAGACATAATGTACTAATTGTGTTCCCGGGGAAAATATAAAAAAAGATATTTATTAGTTTATTGAATCTATTCATAATACATATATTTATAAAATATTGAAGAACACATGTTGAAATTGTTCACTAAATTTTTTTATTTTTATATAATCCTTCCAATAGGACATAAATGGTCATAAGAAGATATTATAGAGAATAAAATAATTTTAAAATATTAAATTATAGGAATTAACCTCATGTGCCATGACATGTACTGATGGTTGATATTAATGATGGATAAATCATAAAGGGACAATATCAAATTGATCCAACATAACTACATAGACATTCAGTTATAACTATCTAAAAATACTTATAATGGTAAAACATGATTGGTTCATTGTATATAGTGATGTGAGAATACTAGTGATGAAGCGAATATACCTCATGTCTGTACTAAGTTAAATTTTTTATAGTATCATAAATAAGGATAATTTGATATTAAATAAGAACATACTACAACTATTGGTTACCATATATATAATATCCATGCTCAGGGTATATTCTGACACATCTTAAGAAGAGGTTTAGAAAGGTCATGTTCAAAGTGTTGGTTATAGAAAAAAATTAATATATTTATCATTTTATGAAAACGTTTTAATAATGATTTATCCAAGATGTTCTGATTCTAACATGTCAACAAGAGGTGGATAATCAGTTGTATCACTACATGAGGTGTTTTGTAAAGATAGTTTTTTATAGTAAACTTATTCATAGAAAATACATGTGGCTTTTCCAACTTGTCTATGGAAACATGGTAGGCATATAAGCTATATCCATACTCAACAGAAGCATTCTTAGCACGTGATAACTAACACATAATTAGAAATTTGATCTAGTTCATGTGAGAGTCATTTGGAGTTAGTTCCCTAGAACTAAAACATTATAAATTCGATTTCATTTATACTAAAAAACTAAATATAAATTTAAATATATTATCACATATATATTATTCTTCTCTATAACATTGATGTATCATTGTCTCAGTGTACATGTTTCATTTTTATGGTCATTTTAGATCCCCATTATTATGAGGACCTTTATATTTTTTATGATATCTATTAAATATATTTCTACAGTAAAATAATTTACTTTGGTAGGGAACATATTAGATGGACTATTATGAACGAGTACCCATAAGATGACAATGATTTTACACATGATGTTCACATGATGTAATCTCCAAGATGTGAGATTGGATAAATATTTGTGAGTATGTGTAATAGTACATATACTTCAATACTATTACTAATTTATTTTATAACATGTTCACTTAGTTGTATTTTTTTATCCAAAATGATAAAAATTCAGGGAGATGGTGGATAGGTTTGGTGCATCATGAGCGAAATGTTTTTATTTAATATGTTGAGGAAGAATTTGTATCATCCATATTTATGGGAGTGCATAACTAGTACCTTTTATTGAAATATTAATATCTCATTAAATTCCATGGTCATCATGTAATGATGTTAATTTTAGATAGGAAAATAATGACACATCGAAAACATAGGTTGGTAACACATATGTTAATCCTGGTTGATTTTATTTTTTGAAAATGGGATTATATGACATAGTGAGTGTTTTCTTGTGGATTTCATTATTGTAAAATTAAGTTATTTCTATTGGGTTTCTTAACCAGCTGCTAGATAATAATTTGTGTACCGTATGCAAGCTCATGTAATGATAATGAGAAGGAATCTTAGTGGGTCACATACAATGTGTTTTCATTGATGTTGATTAAATTCTATTTGAATATAATTAATTGAATAAATTTTATTCTAATGATGGTGAATAATTTTATCCATGTTTCATTGATCACCTAATTAACTAAATATTTAATCACATGAAAAGGGTGAATTAATCACCATGACGTTATAAGTAGTGTATCCAAATTTAATGCTATATTAACTTAGGGACACAATATTACTAATGGGTACTTGAACAATATTTTATTTAACCATAATTATATAGTTTTTCCAAGCACTATTTATTTTACTTGATATTTTCTAGGCACCATTGTTCGTGGACTACTGATTTTTACTCACATCGTGCTCAGGCAGCCATAGGGTACCCGAGAAAATTTTAGGGTTGTATGCAAGGTAAAGGGAACAGACCCCTTATTTGGGAGTTCAGTTTGGGATGTGCATGGATGATGTTCGGGACATGGAGTCAGGTTCTTATTGGGGGTTTGGCTATTTCTCTTTCATTTTGGATTTTTTCCACTTGGTTTTGGAGCATGAAATGACATATTTACTGTTAATTTTTGTTTGTACCTAGTTTTGGATATGGTAATTTATGAATGATAATTGATTATTCTATGTTGTATCAACTACTTTTAAATGTTTTCTATTGTTAAATACTCTGTTATGGTAGGTATATTCTATACATGTAGCTTTTAGACCCCCACTGCATGTCATAACCCTTTGTATCTTGGGGAGGCATGCCTGAAGTCATGTGATGACCCTGATCGTGGCAATAGTTTTGGGGCACCCAGGACAGGTTCATTACAAACTGGTATCAAAGATTTATTTTCACTTTTCTACTATTTAGGATTAATATATAATAGATTAGGATAGAGTTTTTCCTTGTAAATGAGATCATTCTGGGGAGTATTTATCCCATATATGAGGGAGAACTCATGTTACCCTGGGTGGGAATTATTTCCCTTGTTATTCATTGTTAAAATTGATGATATTTCACAATTGGGTTATGTATTTGTGGTGTTATGTGACTATTTTATAAATTTTTTCTCAAGAATATAAAGACACATGGTTGTGAATTCATTCATAATTATATGCACCTTGGTATATATGAGACATGTGTTATGGTAGGCACACATAGGACAGTTGTATAGGACATGAAATGGGTAGTATGAATTTTATTTTCATGAAATTAATGAAAATTGTGTGTAATGTGAAAAATAAAATGAGTAAAAAGGGATGTGATTTGTTATGTAACAATTAATGATTTTTTCTTGATAAGGGGAAATAGTTGAATAAAAAATTTTGTTTGAATAAGTTGAGAAATGAAAATTGTTTGAAATTGTGTATAATGTAAGGATGATAACCATATGAGTTAGTTACCTCGAGATAGTCGTGCCCTTGGTGGGGATGGTTGAGGTTAGTTTTTGGGGTTTGATTTGGCCTATATGTGTATTGTATGAAAATTGATTTTCTTTTATATAGTGATTTATCCTTCCTTAAATATTGTAAAATATTTCTGGTATGTGTTATAAAGCATCTATATGTAACTTTAGAGAAATTCCCCCATGAAGATGTGTTTCTGTTACGAGACATGAGAGCTTTTTCAAGACCACTGTTACCTTTTGGGATCAAGATAACATGTTGATTCAAAAAAATAAGTATGTGTGGTTATGTGAGAACTTTTCACATTTTATAGAGTTTATTGAACGAGACCCAGAGTGGGTTGAACTAAGTATGTTCGAGCTCATTAGGAAATTTAAGCGTCATTTCCCATTGAAATTTACTATAAAGGTTGTGATAGAGGAAATAAATATCATGATAGAGTCTATATAAACTATTCTTGATCATTTAGAGACCCTCCTCGAGAATCGAGTCAGGTTAATGGATTATATGTCTAGATGTCAGGCAAATCATTGGTTTGACATCACGGTTGTAATAGAACAGGATGAAGGAATGATATAGAAATATTTCTAGGAGATGATTCTCAAACACATCTATCCAAAAAGCATTAGGTTGGTTAAGGTTCCATATTTTATGAGTTTCACCATAGGGACAATGTCGATGATGGATTATGCAAGTCGTTTCAGTTATTTGTGATTCTTCATTACGATGTTGGAAAGAGATGATGTGGATGTGGCAAAGAATTTCAAGGATTATCGTAGACATGAGATTAGGTCCTAGGGGAAACAAATCTATATGAAATGTTTGGCAATGTTAGATTACTAGGACCTTATCATAGAAGATAATATGAAGGGAACTTTAGGTTATGTGCTTGTGGTGTCATCTGGGTCGAAAAGTGGTGTAATTCCTTGACCATGAGGTGTGGTTCTAGAAATTTCCATCATGGTGGATGTGAAAAAAGTAGTCAAAAGAGGGGGCTATCCTCCCAGGGTTGTGACTAGGTGTTCTGTTATTAACCACTAGTCGAGTACCGAGGGAATGGATTACTGGGATATCTATAGAGGCTCTGCAGGAACCCACGGTGGTTGGGAAATGATGGAGGTCAGAGGTAGATTCCATGTGTAATAAGGGGGTCAGTTACCCCTAACCGGGTAGGTAGTTGGAGCTCCACATGTCGTACCGGTATTGGTGGTGGATGTGGAACTAAAGGGAAAGATTGTCCACCCAATAAGGTACTGTGGTGGAGGGTACTCAAGTTGGACCCCATGGTAGAGGGGCAGGTCATCATCATGGATTTCCAGCTACACCTAAAATAAGTGAGGCAGGACAGTCTACTATTTATTTTTGATTCTTGTAGACTCCACAATCTCTAAAGCTTTATTTGACATGGGTATTGTGAATTCCTTTTTTTCTCTGCTCGTAATTGTGTTAGGATTAACCATTGTAGAACTTGTCTTCCCTTGAGATGTTAGGTTTTTATATGAATATGGGTATGGATTGGATGTTGTTGTATTATGCCCATATCAATCATTACCAATGTTGGGTGACAGTAAAGTCTCTCAATGGAGACACTTATTCCCTTCGTGGTGAGTGGGATGCTTGGAATGGTCGTGTAGGGATGATTTTCAAGAAATTGGGAGAACTCATATGCCAAGTGTCATGGCTTGTGAAAGAAGATGAAGAAATGAAACAACCAGCCATTCCACCCATTTTAGATTGTTTTTTGGATTTGTTTACTGGGGACCTTTCAAGGATTCCACCCAAGAAATATTTTGACATTGTGATTGAATTTTTTCCAGGGGAGGAGCCAATTTCCCTTC
Source organism: Viscum album (assembly GCA_963277665.1). Taxonomy (NCBI): domain Eukaryota; kingdom Viridiplantae; phylum Streptophyta; class Magnoliopsida; order Santalales; family Viscaceae; genus Viscum; species Viscum album. The sequence continues at coordinate 785,252,059 of OY728151.1, forward strand.
CACCTAATCAAAAGGTTCTCACTAAACACCAGGAATATAATGATTAGGTATATGAGTTGGAGGATAAAGGGATTATCTATCCTAGTACATCACCTTGGGGAAGATTACTACTATTTTTGATGAAATAATATGGGTTTTGATGGTTATGTATTTACTAATGTAATTTGAATTATATGTTAGTTAAGAAATGATACATTCATTCTAGTATTGATGACCTATTTCATCAATTGAGGTGTAACTTGGTTTCCTCCAAGAGCGATTTAAAATATAGATACCATTAGTTGATGGTGTGACCTTCTGATATATGACAGACAGCTTTCCAGAGAAGGTATGGGTTATACGTGTTTGTGGTGCTATAGTTCAATTTGACTAATGTACTATTAGTGTTCATGTCGTTGATGAACCAGATATTAAACCCACATCTGGATCAGTTCATATTTATCTTCGTTGATGACATCTTGGTGTACTCCATAACTCGTGAAGATCGAGTTAAACATGTTGACATCGTCCGGAGTATATTGAGTGGGTATAGGCTTTAAACGAAGCTATAAAAATGTTAGTTCTGGATAGATAAATTGCAATTCATTAGTCACATGATTTATGATTATGGTATATCAGTTTATCAAATGAATGTAAAGGTTGTGGTGCCTTGGGATCATCCCTAGAACATTTTTTTGTTTGGAGTATTCTGAGATTGATCAGTTGTTAAGAAAGGTTCATTAGGGATTTTTTATAATTTACAATGCCAATATCAGGTTTAACTAAGAATGGAGTTTAGTATGAGTTTTCATATGAATGCTAGAATTAATTTTGAGTGTTTAAAATGAAATTGATAACCACACCAATTCTTGTCTTACCCAAACCGGGTAAATGATACAACTTATTCTATGATGTGTTTGGTGTTCGACATGGGTCAATGTTCATGAAGGAAAACTAAGATGTAGATTATGGGTTATGATAATTGAGGCCTCAGAAAATAAATTAACCTATTAATGACTATGTGTTAGATTTTGTGGATTATGCCTTATTGATTTGAATACATTACTTTTTTGGGTGGATGGTTTATGGTTTTTACCAAAAAAAAGTTTCAATTGAACTTTATCTCACTATGATTTAAATCTTTGGAAATGTAGATGGGTTGTGTACCTAAAATTATTCGACATTGAGATGGTTTAGACACTAGGAAATTGGAACAGTTTTGAGTATGTTATGAGTCTAAGGAATCAAAGTGAAGTTGTTCAAGAATGTAACTCTGAGTGGAGAATTAGTTCCTTGTTTGTTGTGATTCACCTAGAAGTGAATGATGGGAACAGAAAAATTAATCATGAAAATTTAGTAATTGAGTCTACATATTATATTCATGTCATGAAAATCCATCTAGTCAATTTGTAGTGTACGGTGATGAAGTAAAGTATTAATGGTGTAGATACACCATCTAGACGGTATATTGGTGATTATGGGATGGTTAATGTTTGTGGTTGTGTGGTTGTGACAATCTGTATGTGGGTTAATTCATGTGTTTAATGCATCAAAGTGGATTGTGCATCGTGTTATTACTATGATATATCATGATCTTTATAAGTAGTATTGATGGATGTTAATTAAGAATGAGGTTGGGTGTTTTGTAGCATGATTCATTACCTTTTAATAATTGATGGTTGAGAATCAGTGCCCATGTGGATTGTTACAATCATTGCACATTCCATAATGGAAGTGTAATGATGTATGGATGGAATTTTTACTGAGTCCCCTGATGATGCCCTGGAAGAATGATTCAGTTTGGTATGTCATTGACTAATAAGCTAAAGTAACCCATTTCATACCAATCAAAGAGACTTACATTGTTTATCAGTTTGGTGAGTTATACATTTGAGAGATAGTGTTGTTGAATAGTTTGCCAAGAACCATAGTTTTAGATCATGATTTGGGTTTCACAATATGCTTCTGAAAGGTACTACATATGGTTCTTGGTCGCCAGGTGTCTTTGAGTATGGCTTATCACTCACAAACAGATGGGTAGTCAAAGAATATAATTTTGGTATTATAATATACATTGAGATCTTCTGTTGTATATGTTAGTGGTTTTTGGGAGAAACACTATCCAATTTTCATGTTTCCTATAATAATTATTTTCATGCAATGATTCATATGTATAATTTTTAGGAACACTATGGAAGAGCATGTAAATCTATTTTGTGATGATTCAAAGATGGGTAATCTGAACTGTTGGGACTAGGTCTCATATAAGAGATATCCGAGTTTTTTTGATTGATTCAGAATTATATGAAAAAGTTTCATAGTAGGGATATCTCATATTTAAATTATCATCATATACCGATTTAGTTTTTAGGGTGTGATAGTGTGTTTCTTTGGGTTTCACTAATTTTGTTTCATTGTCAAATTCAAAAACAATTCAAGTGGGAACCTAGTAAAGTGGGACCATTCGAAATCGTGGAGAGGATCTGACCCATGTCTTACTGATTAAATCTTCCATAGCAGTATGGTGGAAGGAAATATGTTTTTCATATCTCACAACTTCTAAAATTCCACCCTAATCCATCTCATATGATAACCATTGAGTATATAGAGATAGATGTTGAGGGATCCATTTAGTAGAATATAGTATGTATTATGAAGCATACTGAGAATATTTTTTGTGGAATTATTGTTCCCTTTGTTTGAGTTTTAAGGAACCATGGAAGTGGTTAGGAAGAAACATTGAAGGAAGATTCATATGTTCATACCTAGGGGCCAATCACTTTTATTAGGAAACATAATAATGCTTAGGTAGATTGGCTCACTAACGAGCTGTTATAAGGTGGTGAGTTTTTATAATCCCAAACGTCATAGAGGTATTTCCCTATTTAATGTTTTCTTTCAATCTATCTTTTTTGGTTAATTAAATGGTTGTGGGGAGTATGTGGGTTTTCGGGGTGTTACAATGTTTTGGGTGATGAGATTGGGGAGATCTCGACTAATCAGTGAAAGATGCATGGTTGGAGAACAACTAAAAAATTTGGGTGGAATTCTTATGTCATCGTGCTGCCGTGGATGGAGTCTTCATGCACGTTCAGTGCACTGTCTATCAAACTGTGTAGCCTACCTTGGTAACTGTTGAATTCAACTTCCCCTAGATATGTTCTAGTACATATTTTGTGTTCGAGTTTTCAAATCATGCGGGTAAACCCTACGCCCTTGTAATGTTCGAAAATTAAAAAAATTCCATTACAAGATCTTAAACCATCTCCCAAAATTCACCCCTTGTTTCCTTCTTTGAACCATTGGGACTAAAATGTTATTCCTTGGGCTTCCATGGGATATTCTCCATTATCTATAGGTAGTTTGGAGAGACATCACTTGCGGATCAAATCTTCTGGTATGCTAATCCATCTCTTTCTTCTCATTTTGGTTTAGGGTTTTAATCTATCTCTAATATCCATATTAAGCTCTGAAACACTTATTTTCCAGTGAGATCTAAGTTAGGGCATCAGATGATGGTTTAGTCGGTATTTTAGGATTTGACTAAGAGTAATATTGTTATAGGATTTTTGTTAGGTGATCTAAATGTTATATCTCATCGTTTTTACACTAATTTTGGAATGTGGGGTTATATTCGTGTTCTCCACCTGATGTGTTCTTATTTTCATTTGAATTATTTGATATAATGATTTTATAAATATCCAATTTAACCCTATATTGATCTTATTAGGATTTATAGCTAATTAATGGACCGATTTAGGGAAACCCATAGGGTGTGCAGACCCTCCTGAACGTGGTTAACAGAAATGTAAAGTGTGAAATAGACTTGTGATTTAGTAGAGCCCATGGAGAATGTTTAAATTGGTGGATATAATGATTAATAATGTATTAATAGTATTTGTGTCTAGATTTGGATAAAGGTTAATCGAAAATTTGGAATAACATGAGAAATGTGTGGAATGGGAGTAATTATAATGTACCAAATGAATTATGTTTTCAACATGAAATGCATAAGTGGGTTAATACATGGTAATAGTTGAATATTATTAATGATATAGGTATGGGGAATTGGAATTGGGGTAAATGGTTATGTGATGTAAATAAAAAATGTTTTAATGGATTGTGTAATAATATTAATTATCATTTTAGTTTTTATTATTGTCATATTTCTAATGATACAAGCTATTCTTGGTTGTAATGTGGTTATATGTGATCAATGAATAAATAACCTTATGAAAAAGGATTGGTAGATTTGGGTGTAGAAAATAGGTTCTATTACCATGGGTTAATATGGACTGAGGATCTATAATCCACCCCTCAAAGCACGAGTTAGGTAAGGGGAAGAAGTTCTATTACCCAAATGATTAGATTCCATATGGACTGAGGCATCGGGGTGAGGATAATGCGGTTGTTGTGACTTGATTTCCTAGTGATATAGAAATTGATTTATTCCAATATTAAATTGGAATAATAAACATTCCTAATCCATTAAACACTTGAAATGTGTTAATCAAGAACTATGATTTATAGGTCCTGAATATGAATTTAATGGCAGATTAAATTAGGGATACTCTATTAATAATGGATACATAAACGGTATTTTATTTACTTTTCATCATATAGTTATTTCAGGAACTATCTATTAGACTCGATTTTTTGTAGAAACTATTGGTGGTGGCCTACTGAGATGTACTCACACCGTTCTCGGGTTGTCATTGGGTAACAGATTCAATTTCATGATTATAGGTCAGGTGAAGCGATAAGGACCCATGCTCAGATGTTGAGTTGGATTTGGGATGTTTAGGGATGAGGTTACAAGCTTAGAGTAACGACTATCTTTGGTATTTCATTTTTTTTGGGTTTTTTCACATGGCACTATAGCATCACATGACAAATTTACTATTTGTTGTGGTTTGTACCTAGTTTGGGAGATGGTTATTTTTTCATGTTCATTGATTGCTCTATGTTTTTTATAATATTTTTATATGTTTTACACTATTTAATAACTTATTAATGTTGTTATAGTATATCCATATTCATTTTAGACCCTCTCTACTAGTTGGAAACCTCTAGCGTATGGGGATGCGTTCCTGAGGACATGTGACGACCTAGCTTGGGGCATCGGTTTAGGGGCACATGGGTCACATACATAACATAATTCTTTCATCTAGTAGCCTCAACACTAGTGGAGTCATCATAATCTCCATCAATTTATCAAATATCCTCTTGAACTACTCAAACTATATAAATGAATTCCCTTTCTATATTAGTTTGTTCTAAGGGGCTACGATCATGGAGAAATCTGCCACTAATCTCATGTAGTACCACATCAATAAAAAAAATCTCCACACCTCAGACAAATTTTTGGGTGGATCCCAGGAAAGTAATTCTTTTATCTTTGATGGATCAAGATATAAACCATTCTTAGAAATGAAATTTTCCAAAATTTGAACATCAGGAATCTAGAACCATTACATCGAAAGATTTTCATAAATCTGTTTGTCACATAGAATGTCTAGGACTATCCTCAAGTAATCTTCTTGATCCTCCTATGAAAATGATTAGTTGAGTAATTTTTCAACGAAGAAAACAAAAAATTGGTCCATGTATGGATGGAAGAGCTGGTTTGTAAAATCCATAGTCATGGTTATGGTATTTGTCACACCAATGGGCATCACAATGAACTCATAATATCTGTAGTGACATCAAAATGACATCCCTATAATATCGTCCCTGTGAACCCTCAACTAGTGGTATTCAGACAAGATATTTGCCTTCGAGATCAATCTCATTCCACAAAATCAGTCAATGTTGTCATAAATCATGGACACTGGTATGGGGTCTTTATCAGGGACAAGTTAAAGATATGATAATCCATGCAATGTTGTAATCTCCCATCTGTAGATTTCATGGAAAACACTAGAGATTCCTTGTGGGAAACAATGGGTATGATGAATCCATTCTCATTAAAGTCTTACATCTATAATTTTTTCTCCCACAACTCCGTAGGTTCTATATGATAAGCATTAGAAAATACCACGGCTATCGCAGGATATTAGTTGAAAAATTCCATCTCTCACCTTAGGAGAAGTCCCATAACGTCCTTGGGAGGATGTATATAAAATCCTCCAAAACTGAAGGAACCTAGATACTTATAGTGACTAATTCTACAAGGATTTCACTCCCCAACTGAGGGGTGTTGGGATTAATCCTTCTACTTATAGTATCCACCTATCCCACCATGATATCTCTCGTGCCTGAAAACAAGTATCTCATCCCACTAGTGTGTAGCCATCTGACTTGTCTAGGGTGACATTCAATATATGGTCAGACCATGGAAATGAAATCAATATCGAAGATGATGTCATTGGGTTCCATCACAATGAACAAAATGTCCCATGTGAACCCATCTCCACCAAGATATTGCTCACACTATAGGGAGATGAATGAAACAAAAGGAGTGTTCCCTTTAGGAATCTCAACATAAAGCTTTTGTGATAGCTTCTCAACAAGGAGTTCCAACTCCTGGCCCCAAATTATTTATAGGAAAGCTTTTATGAATTCTATGTCTAATAGTACTAATGTTGTAGTACAATAAACATTGATCATACCTCTTATCATATCGTGTGTTGCGGGGTCAGAATCCTCTAAAGCATGAAACTGTATGTGGACCCAATTGCAAGCTCCCTGAGCCAAAAGTGGGCTACCTCATGGGGTGGGGGGAACCTCAAAGTTTCTTCTTGAACCTACAACTCCTCATGATCTTCTTCTATATCTACGTCCTTGGGGACCACCCTTACCACACCTTGTAGATCCCTGATCAGAGCATGACCACTTCCATGGTGGTCCATCAGCAATCTATCTTGGATGTTTAGTATGTTTGGTCGAGAAGTCACAAACCTAGGAAGGTCACCCTTCACCCTTAATGAAACACCCCTATTCCTATTTTCATATAACATTGTGCTACCTAGGCCCCATACGACCTTGTGCATGAGCCTTCTCTTGAAAGGGTCTCTCACACTAAGATCGCATAGATTGTCTCCTGGTAACTACTACAGATGACTCAGGTACATGATTTCCATGGCCACTTCCAGCTATATGTTGTTCCTCTAACAAAAATCTCTCTATCACATATGTCCTCTATAGAACCCCATAATTTGTCGGATTCAAAATGGTACTATAACAGAATGGATCTCTGTATGGAGACCCTACCCAAACTTATGTACTCAAAAGTAGCTATACTAGATCCTTTTAAGAGAGTAGCAAGTAAGGTAGGTGAACCTAACCACTTACTCATCCACCAATATCCCTCCCTTCTGTAGTTCCAAAATCACATAGATCAACACATATCATAGGATGGAGGGGTTGTACTCCTCACCAAACAGTTACTAGAAGACTTACAATGAGAGCATCAACTCATCATGAATCTATGTAACTGGGTTTCACCAAAACCCAGATGCTCCATGGAAAAGTTTGGATTCTACTAAAACTACCTAATATTTTAGGTCACATATGAGCCTAATGATATAGACCACTAACTCTATCCAATCATATAATATCTGAGGATCTGGATTATCACACAACCTCAGCAGCCTCTGGTGCTGAAACTCACAGAGTGTGCTAGGACTGTTCACATAATCAACCTACTCTGAAAGGATAATTTGATTCTCGACAAGTGGTGGTGCTTCTACATACCCACGTAAAGGAAGGGGTCATATGATAGACCCCAAACTGAGGCCTTGTTTCTCATGGTGTCATCGTCATAAACCGACGCCAGTATCCACAATGGCTATCATCATGAAGGGATCCTAAATGATATCATGGGGTACCAAAGTAAAATAAGAATAAATATATCAAAAATAATGGAAAGAATACAAAATAATGATAGTCAAATACTCAATATAATATGATGAATGTACCATTTTCCCATGAAAAAATTCTCTCAACATGTCGATTCCACAAGATGGTAGTTATGTTCTTGGTGAATGGATACATCGACCGGTCCAACCAGTACTAGAATCACTAGCCTGAGATCCACTCTCGATACACCTTGAAAATGTTTCCTTAAAACACAAAAAAATACTTTTATAGAACTTATGGACAACATCCCATGGATAGAACCTCCTTTTGATACGAATAAATCATGACCCAACCCATGATGGGTCTTGATCCGTAACTAACCAAAACCCACCTTCATATTCCAGGGGGTGGAAATAATACCTGAAAGAATAACTACATTGGGGAATACATTTCCTATGATCATTCGCACACTCACAAATGCATCTCAATGGAAAATTCATAAGAAACGACTAAAATAATACACTACTATAATGTAAAAAAACATGAATTAATCTATAAATAGTACAAGAGTACATTAGTGTATACTAAAAAGTAAATGGGTAAAATACAAACCCTACCAAACTAGTGTCCCAATATGATTCAAAATTGAATATATTAAAAACTGAGAGATCCAAACCTAAAAATACATAGCTTTGATGAATATATGTGGTATAAGCATGAAGTATCTATATTCTCCTCAAAATTCAAGGTCATCCTATTCGCTGTTTGAAAAATACACAGCATGTGTAAGAGAAACCCATAAAAGGGTGAGTATATACATACCCAGTAGAATTACTAGAATGGAGAAGGCGAAGCAGTTATCAATACAGTAGGAGAAAATAATAGAAAATGTACAAGGTATAGTAAATGAGTATAGATCATCCAGTCCAAAAGAGAATGTAATATCTTCAAAACAGAAGGGGCGAAACAAGATGATTAGATGAACTTAGCATCGATCCTCTACAACATATAATAGGATAGTAGACTCATCCAACCATAGGAAGATATATATGAAAAAAACATGGAATACCCTATGAATTTTCACCTATTTTAGAATGATAGTGTTGAATGCGTGGTTTATTATCATCTATCGACTTTTCAATGTTCTGGTGCTCTGCTAATGTGTATATCAGTACTCGGGTCGAATACTCGGTGATGATACCTTTTAATAGTTGATTGTTTTTATTTGATTGTATTTTGATTTGGGGTTTGTTTTCAGAGATTAATTTAAATGATTTATTGATTTAACTATTTAATAATGATTGGGGTGAGTTCATTTTTAGGGAGTTAAGCTTGTGATATCCTTGAACTTTTCTTTATTTTGCATTAAATTAACTTCCACTTAACAAGATGACGTTGATCGTAATTCCAAACTATTATTGCTTTAATCCAATTCTTATCTTAAAATGGATTATAATCTCAATTACTACATGATTCTGGGGGTGTATTTATGGTTCCAAATATCCATGGAATTCATAAGTTAAGAAAAATATTTTATTAATCCATGACATGTTATGTCCAACATACACAATGTTAAATTAAAGAATACTCATCAAGAAAAAGCTCTCAATCGCTGAACATCTCTAAATTTTGACTCACCCATTGAAATATATACTCATCTAATGAGATTATTAGTAATATAGATTATTTAGATTATAATTATTAATTAATAAGAGAAGAAATAGAAAGGGATAAAAACGAGTAGGGCATTGAACACACACAGAAACCGTGAAGGGAATTAAATACATACATTATATTAGATGATAGAGAAAAAGAAGGGATGAGAATTAAGCTATATTTAATATATTTTAATACCATTAATATTATTTAACAGGTGATGGATGATAATAATAAATGAATAAGAAGAAACAATCATTAAAAGTCTTTCAAATTAAAACATACTTACACGAATACAGGGAAGAATAACACATAAGGGAATGGAAACAAAGAGACAAGGATGGTTATATCAAGTGAAAACTCGAGTATGGAAGGTCATATAAAGCCTTTGGAAAGGATGTGGTCATCCCAATGTATTATCTTTTGTTCTTAAATGCCAACCACTTACAAGGAGAGTAGGGGTATGTATTTATAGTCCAATGTTGTGGGAAATTTTCATTACAAAACAACCACATAACTAGCATCGCCAATTTGAAATTTCAGACAGCCTAATATGGAGAAATATTATTCTTCAAAGTTTTAGATATTAATGTTTTAAGTCCTCTCTCAAAATTTGGAGGCATTTGGAAATATGGAGACAATGTTATGGAAATATTCATAAACAATTTTAAACAATCCATTTTTATCCCTGCTTTTTTGATGGCCGCAATGTGAAAGGGTTTATGAATAGGAATATGTCCATAAATACAAAAAAAAATTCTATAAAGTTGTACGAATATATATCATTTTTCAAACTAAAAAATATAAACTCAAATGGATGTCTCTATAAGTGTAAATATCAAATTTGGTGTGTTGATCTCAATTTCTAGACATATATATGGGTTGAAATTCAAAGCATTATTTGGGCCCCTTATTTTTGGATTGGGGCCTAGAAATTATTATAAATTACTCCTAAAATGTTTCCCCAAACATTGGAGGATAATAAATGAATTTGGACATCTGTAATGATCCCATTAATTCAATCATAATGGATTGTCTAGTTTCTTCAAAAATTCTTTGAGTCTTCTTATGTGGACCATACGACCCACCAAATGGATGATTTGGACAAAGATCCCTTCTAATGAAATGTTTTAATTTCTGTAAGAAACCCTAAATATTATGAATAATTCAATTTTGATACATAAGGTGAGAGGTATAATTTAAATAGAAATTTTGCTCGATATGATTAATTCAAATAATGCTAAAAAATTACACTTAATAAAAAAACATGACTATTTCACACCAATTATGCACTTTTAATTGAATATCAGTAAAGAGAGTAAATAAATAGTTCTGAATAAATTAATAAAATCATGTGTCTAAATCCAAGGAGTGGGTATAGATGATGGATATATATATATATATATAATTGATCCATGAATCCCTAACAAGATAATAAGAGGATCTCAATCTCACAACTCAACCCCAAAATAAGAGGAGCCAATATTTCTAGAAGAACATCCATAAATGATGCCCAAAATATCATGTTTCATCCTTAAACACATATTTCTATATGTCTGAATCACCAAACCTTGATACTATTCATTTTATGGAGGGACTAACATACACATATGGGTTTATGTCCTCTTAAAAAATGGCATCTTAGTGGAGAAGCACCCCTCATCCCCATTAGTTGAGAGGTATATAAAACCACATCTAAAAACTATGCGATATAGTAGAGGGGCCAAAACACAATGTATATATCTCACACTCCTGTATTCTAGGGGATTTTATACACTATTATTCATAGATTTACTATACTAATCTGTCTTATTGTAGGGAAACACTCAGGAATGGTCATCGGGTAACTTCACTGCCCATCCCAGGTGGAGGGAAATCCCAGAAAGAGGTATTTTGAGAACTCCACTGCCCATACTTAATAGAGGGTATGTCCAGAATGTCAAGGTACTCCACAACCCATCCCTAAAGAAGCGTAACTCAAAATTATCATCAGGTAATTACATTGTTGAGACATACTAGATGGTAGGCCCAGAATGTTTTTGTGATCTAGGATGATTTTTTTCATCATCTAGAACAATATAGCTCAGATCCAAGCACGAAATATTCCACACCATATCACTAAATCAACTACCAAGGACAGCACAACGTTTTGAAAAGATGAAAAACTCATGATATAATACCAGTTGGACAAAATCCACTATTAAATGTAGGAGAAATATATGTTTTATGTCTCCAAAATGACGATCAAGGGGTACATGGTGTATGGGGGGACCCACCTTATGTGTGGCCCCACTTCACATCCTAGTCGTGTCCCTAGATAGCATGTGACTTCATCCCATGTAGTATAACACATAGTGTAGGTAGACCATAGTCCATGTCGTAACTTACTTGGACCAAGTCTATGTCTGTGTACTCAGACTCTATGTCCATGTACACTGGTTCATAGCGTGTTGGTCCACATTGAATGATGCTCATGTGTTCAACTTGCGGTTGTGTAATTTGGAGTTTTTTTTGGTTTTGTGTTCTATCACATAGCTCACTCGAATAGAGAGTTTTTACACTGTGTGTCCGAGTATGTACATATTGCGCCATCCTTATGGGTTTCCAAAACCCTATCCCCGCCACTGGATGGTTCTACCCAGCGTGTGTACTTCATTGAACATGGTGAGATGATAGGTTTTTTATTGTTTTTTCTAGATCTAACTTCCTATCTTGAATATTTCAATGTCATTTTCATTATGGACTCCAATCATCCCAAAAAGATGTGGATCTAACCATGGATTGTGGAATTTGGCCATTTCTCATCACGAATTGGCCACCACTCGCCATGATGGTTTCACTGATCATTTCCCTCACCACAGCACTTCCATTTTCCAAGATAATAATGTTTAACAATTGAATCAGTTATTCTCATATTGAAATGATCACATATATATGACTTTCTAATAGATCCATTGTTGTTTCATCAATCAACCACATATTTGGTGGTTTGATAGAGCTCGATACCTACTATCAATCTCGAATCAGGACCAATGGGTACAATCGATGAAGAAAACGAATAAGGGGGGAGTAAAGAAACAAAAACCAATGTTTTAAACATAACTATCCAACCGTTCATGGACAAATATCATTAAGAGGTACCCAAGGTCAGATAATAATTGAAATAAAAATATTTCAATACAATGGAACATAAAATGATTATAGGGAGGGGAACATATAAATGAATGATTGTCAATATATTGAAACATTTAATCCATTTGAAAAAACCACCAAAAGGTGATCACTACCACTATTTTGAATTGATCTTTGTTAATGAATGTTCTTGAGAACCAATTAAATGATTTTTTTTTCATTTTCCATGCATCAATTCTCCTTGATCCAGAGATTTTCTAACATTCATTGAATGGAGGAGGGAGATAGCTTCACCTGCGGTGGAGAAATATGATCCATCCATGGGGAATTATCCCTATTTATATATGTATAATAATATATTTTAGTTTTAAAGGTTTCTTTAATTTAGTAATCAACTTAAGTAAATCACCAATGAGAAATGGTTTTGAATATCCCGCCCCAACTCAATTTATGTCACACATAGGGTAAAAAATGTATTAAGGACTCAACTATGGTATCTGATTAAAAATATGATCAATTGTTTATGATATCTCCTATATTCATTAAATAAACTCATGTGCGTAGTATAAAATAAATTTAATATTTCTAAAACATTAATCCTGGGAACACTGGGCCTAGGAATCACAAATCATCTCAGTTCCTAGCTCTGGAAAATTATATTGAAATATTTTAATGTCGACCATGTTAAAAAATAGGTTTCTACTTTCTAATTTTAGAAATATGAAATTCCATAAAATTTTTTCTCCTTTAAATTTCATGTTGTATCATGAATTCATCCATGGCATTGATAACATTTTAGATCATCCATAAAATCTCCTGACTTATTAAGAAAATTATTTTTAAATCACTATATTATAGAAACATCTATCATTCCATCCAAATACCAATACGATGGTGATACTCCCCCATTAATTCATATGTCATGAATCACATGGTTTCTAGAAAACATATGATTTGATAGAAATACAAAATAAAAACGAATCATCAAATTTACATTAGATCTAGGTAGACTCTGAAGTAGCACCTCATTATGATCTTCTTTCATTCCACACCCAAGGTGCATCTAGTGAGCATTTTCTTCTAGAGAACAGCTTCACAATAAGTTGGAATTTCTTACTCATTGTGATTCCGATTTCTGAAATATAAGGTTTAGTTAGATTGTTAAATAATTTCACAAAGTGAATATATTTATCTTATTTGACAAAAATAAGACATCCCACATGTACAACAAACATCACATCATTTACAAAAACCCTCTTTGCACAACATGGTCTTAATTGAATTGGTATATCACTATGAATGAGTTCTATTGAAAAATAAACTTCACAATTCGGTGGAAGTCTTGGAAATTATTTTATAAAGACATCAAAAACTATCTTAAAATATATGTATCAATAATTGGGAGTTTATCCCCAACCATCTAAGATAGGTAACATTTTTTTATAAGAATTAAGAGCCTTAAGATGAAAGTAATTTCCAATGGAATTTCATATTCATCCTTGCATCGATAGATGATCATGGATTCATTAAAAATATGAAATTTTACTTCCCTTCTTTGGAAATTGATAGGATCTCCATATAGAGAAAATCAATCCATGAAAACAATCAAATAAAATTCCACTAAAAGTAGGATCGTAATATATTTGTGTTAAACTTTCCCTAAAGCATAAACTAGAGAAGAATTATAATCTTGTGACGAAACTATTGTTTCATTTATATTTTTCACATAAAACTCAACATCTAATTCATGAGTAAATATGATGATATCCTGACAAAATTATTTAAAAATAAAATATTTCATGGATCAAAAATCAAATAAAACATTACATGTTTTAGAGGGGATTGTATATGTAACATTCTCCATTTCATTTCCAAACTCTACATCGCTAGAAGATACCACATGTGATTTTCCTTTGCCTTTGGACTTAACAGGTTTCTGAAGTTGATAATCATTGGTTACCCTGATATTTGGGAATTGGTTATCATATTTCTCATTGTCCTTTCACTTCATGTTTTAAATTTTAGGAGGAGGATTTTTTATAGTCGTTTCCCTATTTGTATCATTAGTTATTTTTTCTTCACACTTTGGAAGTCAATTGGCTAATGACCTTCTTTCCCACACTTAAAACATTTACTAGTACCCTTAATATAGTCTCCATCATGTTTCATTCCACAATTTGGGCATAAAGGAAATCATATTTTTTCCACTATCATTTTTAGATTTTCTAATGAATTTTATTATTCTCTTCTTTTCAAACTCATATGATTAATGGGTGACTCCAATATACATATAATCATGGAGAACACATCAAACGATTTCCACATAGATATTGATGTCCCTTACGGCTAATTCCATCAAGAGACTTGGTTTTATGCCACTCAGAATCTACCAACCACACATTCTAGTTATATACTAATCCAAGAGGTGTACCCTACATGTATTTTAAAATTTACTTTCTAGGTACAAACAGATTCATCATCCTTTTGATTAAGGTCAAATAACACATTCTATTTATCTTTATAAAGAATACAAGGAATTTAATTTCGGAATAATATATTCTTGAACTCATCATATTCGATGGAGTCAATTTCATATCATTTATCATATACTTGATGGGGTTCTACAATTGATCTAATTCACCCTTGGAATGAAGGAATACGAAAATTACATTTTCATTATCTGAAAATTGAATAAGGAAAAAATATATTTCACTTGATATTGATACAATGATCAACCACTCGTGGATGGGAAGACCCACTAAAATAAGGTGGACACTACCTCATGAAATACTCAACAGAATGTTGTTCCCTCCTTTGTTCATTATACGTCATGAAATATTCAATGCTTAAAAAGTTATGTGAGAGTAAAAATAATATTCTAAATTATATCTCCATTGACATTCTATTTCATGAGATGAAAGTCATTTAATTGTTAACCACATTAGTATTAATATTGTTCCGTCAGGTTTTATCCATTGACGTAAAAAACATTATGTGATAAAGACTAATAATGTTGGGGAAAATGATCAATAGAAATTACTTATAAAATTCCAATTCACATCACCTTAGGTTCTGTAAAAGGTTATTTATGATTTTCACCAAAACCCTAGGATTTTATCCTATACATAGGCTTATAATTATGGATCAAACTAATTTTTCTTATCCTAGTTTCCAATGGTTAACTATATGTTAATCTCATACAAACTATAATGGCCCATACTTATCATACCTTGATATTACATCTAATTATAAGAATATTAATTAAATAACATAAAAAATCAAACCATAAGCATACATGTTTTTTGTCATTGGAAACGCGGAAACATAAACAACTAATTCATAAAACATATAAATCACCTCCCACTTATTCTTTTATAACTACAACAACATTTTTGAAACATCATACCTAATAGAATTCTTTATATCATGAGAAAATTTAACCTAAGAGAGGGGTTATTTTAGATTCATAGAAACGGTAATCAAGGGAGATATCATTCATATCCTAATCATAAGATATAATAAAATAAACTATACATTTGTAAATTATATCCTGAATGTCAATGATCATGATATCATGTCAGGGGATAAATCATAGAAGTTCATAAATAATAAATGAAAAACTTACATGCGAGCACATCATAAAACATGGAATTTCTTAAAAGGAATAATCATATAAAATAATTCCATATTTTCCAAGGCACATTTCCAAGACTATCATAGTGGATGAAATCAATTCTTAAACCAGGTTCGTTCTCTATTCTATCCCAGTATTACTGAACCCATTTCACTTCCTGTTACAGTCCTATCTATCTCAAGAGATATAATTAATTACCCAATATATTAGTGATTGATATATGTCTCACAAATATGATAATTGAAAACATACATATATATATTCTATTTGATCATTATTCATTCATTAAATCAGAACCCATAAAATGAAATGGGTTTAATAAACATCATTCCATCATAACATTTCCCAAACCTAGAACGAATAGGGATAATATCCTTGAATTATATCCTCAATAAAGCATATGTAACAAAAAATTATGTTATTTTGAATGGAAAATAACCTTGAGAGACCTCTTAAAAATAATTATTTTGGAAAATATCCTTTCTTCTTTGAAACATTTTCTTTTCGTAAAATTATGTGACATTTTATATACAATGTTTCATTATAAATAACCTTTTATGGTTGTAAAAAATATTCTATGAATCAAGGAATTATATAATCATAAAAATATATTCATTCTATAAATGTTTCATAAAAAATATTTTTTACTTTTTTCGCAAATGTCACAATGATCCATATTTGGAAAAATAAACAAATATTTATTTCAAACCATTTAATAATGCCTCATTCATATCTAAACATGACTTTAAACACATTTAGTATATTAATAAAAATAATTTTTAGTTTTTTTATCAAGCATGTACATATAAGATAAATATTCCCTAGTATAGACTTACTTATAAACAATCTCGAATAATAATGAGATTATGAAATTAACCCTTTCCTTGCACACCATTTCAGTTACATGTTTCTAAAACACATATATAATTATTTAATTAATTTAATTAATTTGTACCATAACTACATTCAAATTTATTATATCATATATGATTCTCTTATATAATCTTATCACCTATTTTTTAATAATATTCCATTACTAAACTTCTCTCGGGTGTTAACTACTTCATTTTCTTTGGCATGTTTATTTCATATTAGCATCATTTCCAAAGGCTCCTGATTGCAATTTTAGATAGTGTTAACCTTGGTTCCGCCGATGGTGGTCTCCGAGAACTCTCCTCACATAGTGGGGGGAGAGGGGTCCTCGATTCCTGCTCTTTTATCTAGATCTGTGAAGATAAGGGACTGCGATTTCATCCATCCTTCGTCTGATGCACGATTTTTGCATCCCTGGAATACAGGTTTCTCCAAAGGTCCCAGATTGCATCTACAATCAACCTATCATTCAGTTTATGGAACAAGATTTTTCTGAAGCCTCATCTATTCTCTCCACGTCCTTGATTGCGTGATTAGTGTGGTGGCGACCCCTGGTGGAAGATTTTGATAAGATTGTAAAAGAAGATTTGGGACTGAAGAATTATGAGCATGTAGGGATCCCGGGGCCACGAAAACTCTTTATCCTCTTCACTGATGAGGATGATTTTGGTAGGGCATGGTTCAGAATTAGAAAACCCTCCTATGGGTCTCGGTTTCTTCTTCTCTGGTGTTCCTTTGAGTATCATT
Organism: Viscum album; assembly: GCA_963277665.1. NCBI lineage: Eukaryota > Viridiplantae > Streptophyta > Magnoliopsida > Santalales > Viscaceae > Viscum > Viscum album. The sequence continues at coordinate 785,269,880 of OY728151.1, forward strand.
TCAACCGTGATTCTCCAAAATTGGCAATCTGGATATAGTTTCCGGGTCTTCCTCTTCAATTCCACAACCCTAGGTTTCTCAGGTTGATAGGTAATTCAATTGGCCAGTTTATATACTGTGATCAAAGGACGGATTCCATTACAAACCCTTCAACTGCGAAGATTTGTGTTGAGATGGATCTCTCAAGGACCCCGCCTGAGATCATGTGGATTGTGGTTGAAGGTGAGTATAGGTATGCCCAGAATATTATCTATTATTCTTGGAACCCTTTTTTCTCTGGTTGTCACAATCAGAAACATGACACTGCTAATTTCTGTAAGAAAACCCAGAATAATCGGCTGGTTCCTTCCCCAGATGCAGCTTAACTGCAGCAACGTCGGGTGGTGCTGCTGCCACATATGGGAATCAGCCCGGAAGCACTCGTCTGAAGGAGAATAGAAATCCCGCGGATGCTCCATCTCCAATAGTTGGTGCACATCAGGGAAGTTAGGTTTCAGTGGATGAATTGAGGCAGACAACTGAAAATTCATTGACTGCAGCTCCCATGGGATGACAGGGAAGCTTGGAACATATTGGGAATAGGGAGTCTACATGTGAAATTGGTGATCATATTCACTCAGAGAACTCTAATGTGCGCATTATTGAGAATGATAAATCTGAAAAACTGAATCTTGATGCTGGTGGTTTGGGCATGGATGCTACAAACTCTGATGTTCAATTTATGGGCATGGTACTAGTGTAGAAACAGTTTTCTGCTTCCCCTGTGGATACACATTAGAATACATCTTCAATTATACTGCAGGTAAGGTCTGATGAGGTGATAAATTTCTCTACAAATCATTATACAGTTCTGGAAAATGTAGAGTTGAAGGAGGCTAAAGAGAGGGAAGAGGAGGAAAGAAGTGACGGATGTGACGGGCCATAGAATAGTAAACTCATGAACATGGCGAAGGAGGTTCCTGAAACAGCAGTTTTCAAAAATTTCTGAGGATGTGGTGAGTGAGAATAATACTCTAGAGCAATAAGATGAGAAGGAGATATCCTTGGATAGGTAGGAATTCATAGAAGTAAGTGGAAAAAATTAGATCAACGGGGAGTATTCTCTGTGTTTTACACCTATGGATGCTAACAAGGAACCTTCCTATGATACAACCTACTTTGTGCATGAGGGCTCTCAAATGGTGAATGAGGGTATGGAGAACCAAATATGTCGTTCAAAGGGTCATATGAAAGAATCATGTACTGAGATTCTCAGGAATTTGGTGAAAAGGAACGAAAGCAACAGAGCTTCCACCACTCCACCAAGGAGGAAACCCAGAAAATATTAATCCAACAATCCGGGGACCATATCCACCAGGTCTTCTACAAATAATGGAAATTTGAAAGATAATAAGAAAAGGAGGGATGAAGTAGAACCAATGAACCCATGTCTCTAGTGCTGTTACGTCAGAGGGAGCAATACATCCAAATTCTAAGTCAATATGCTCAGCATTATGAATGGGAGTCGGCAGATCCGTATGAGTTCTCAGAAGGTGGTGCAGGCGACATCTATGATGATTTTCGATTTATGATGTTGTGAGGTCTGTTGTTTTTCTCTCTTTCTCTCCTCTGTACATTACACTCTTTTTTTGATTAATAGATTTCTGGGGGCTGGGCACTGGGCCTAGTCTTGAACCTTCCATGTTATGTATCATATTTATTAATTATATAAATTTATTTAATTTTTTGTTAATGATGATGATGGATAATGAATCACATCCTGTTGTTGAGATGGTAAGTTGTACGTATGAAAACATGATGCTTTTGTTTTTTTGTATGATGGTTAAAAGGTGGAATATTATTTTTTTCATAATAATAATAAAATCTCATGATATATTTGATAGTTTATTTATTACATTATATTGTAAAAAACATGTGAATAGTTAGTAGAAGAAGAAATAATCTGTAAAGAGTTGGTAAAGATGTTTACCTCATCATTGGTGAACTTCCTTCAGATATCATGTTAGTGAGTTGTAGAAGACATGAACTTCTAGAATTTGTCTATGGGAGTATATAAATTAAATTAACCAAGTATGGTTGAGAATGAAGTCTCAATGTGATCTAAATAAGTGAATTAGTATATTCCGTTTTATAATTGAGATGAGGTTCACTTTATGAATTTCTCAAAATATTAATTTATAAAAAATTCAGTCAAAATAAAAATAGCTCTTAAGGTACATGTATTAAATTATAATATTATATAAGATTTTAATATCGTCATCTGATAAATTTTACACACATTTTGGTATTATTTTAATCCTTATCATTTTGATTATCTCATAGTTAAACTACATTAATTTTAACTAAGGAAAAAAGATTGATAATACTAAAAGGTTCTCATCTTTACATAGGTTATTTTATTCAAAACATAATTTAATGATTTATAAATTATGAGATAATATTATAATTATTTTCTTTTTTTAAATATTTCTTTATTATTTTAAATAATTTATTAAAATATTATTTTCATAGAATATCAATAGTGTAAATTTTGACACTATTCAGTTTTTGGATTTAAAAAATATAGAGATGACATATTATCTTCAATAAAAATATTGTATTATATCATTAATCGATCATGGTAATCTATAAATTTTATATCCCATTAATTATCTCAAATAAAATTTATTTTAATATGTTTGATATCATATATTTGATATTTACCTCAATAAAATAATTAATAAATTGGTGTTGTGTAATTACATAATATAATTATTTATTCACAAATAATTAAAAATAAAATAAAATGATTCAAATAAATCATCTAGATTACATATTAGTATTTATAGTCAAATATATAATTTAGATGAACATATATTAAAAATTATATAGTATTTAAAACACAAATATGTCATTTTTAATTCATTGTTAAATAAAATATTATAAATATCATAATATCATCCATGTGGCCCAAAAATAAAATCATTAAATTTAATAATAGAAATATTTTTATTATTTATGGAATTTATATTTATATTCATTCGTAAAATTATTATTTCTCCATGTGGACATGAACGAGATATTTTCAAAAAAGAATGTGACATTTTGTGAATTGCATTTATTTATATATAATATAATTCATTTTCATATAAAAGTGTCCATTAAACAACATAATTTCGATCCTTATGTGTTAAGGGTCGAATTATATTCATACAATAATTTTTTTTCATGTTTTAGGATAATTTTATAATCATGGTCATTTTATTTTTAACCTAAATTACTCAATTTACCCTTCAACATGGCCACAAAATTTGCCAAGAATATTATTCATATTTCCCAAAACTAAAATGGGACTATAAACTAAATTGGGACATTATGAATCTATTTAATCCATTTTTTAAAATTAAAAATAAGATTTTTTAGAATTTTATTTAAAATACAACTGGAAATTTTCCATGAAAAATAGTTTTTTTGGATAATCCCCCTTTTAAACCATAAGACGTTTTTATAATAAATTCAAAAATAAAATATTTTTTAAAACAATAATTTTATTATTTTAAATATTATAAACTAATTAAAATTTAAAAATAATATGTAAAATAGTTTTTTATTTTTAACAAAATTATAAAAAAAAAATTTAAAAAAACCCAGTATGTTCAAAATTCCTTAAAAATAAATGTTTTCAGAAAAAACCATTATTTCAATTTTGACATGCTTAATTCAAAAAGGAAATTAATTTTTTTCAAATAAATTTTATATAACATCTAAAAATTAATATTCGTTCATAAAAAATTTAAAACTCATTTATGAAGAAAATGTATTTTTGATGTATAAAGTGATTTGACTAAAAATAGTGTGATTATTTGTAACCACATACCAATACATTCATATTTAGTTAGACATTTAATTTTATTTCACAAATTTGTAATTCATATTTCTTCCTTTTAATTTAATAATTATGTTTTAACTGTCATTTTATATTATGTCGTGGTTTTTTGAAATTCATGGTTGTGTGCAACATAAGCTATTGAAAAAATCTATATATTTAGAGAGATATATTTATTAAAAAATCAAGTTTTTACATGAATGTTCGAGAATCCGGTGCTATCATCTAGTATCATCACACCACATCTCGCTTAAATACAACTTTGTAATTATAAGACCAATCACCCAATGAAACCTAAGTGATCACATCCCATATCACCTTATCACAAAACTAGAATAGTATGTTATGATGAATGTGAAGGACATCAACACTTTACCATTCTCCTGCCACACCAGGCCCCCACCACATATCACATAACATCATTTCTATTATTAACGAAAATAATTTGTTCCATTATACCGTATATCATATGAAGACACCAGGGATATCACAACAAAAGGATGTTCATGGAAGAGGGGGTAGCTAGCCATTAGTATAATCCCCTTCCTAAATGTTAGGGAAAACAAAGAGAACCTAGAACCATTGTGTATTGGTAAGTTAGTCCAACTCATGTGGTCTCATATAGAAATAATATAAAATACATTACTTATATATATATATGTCACACAACACACAACATACTGTTCATCACAACTACACTAGTGTACAACATCAAACTACCATCACACAACACATAGACCGTCACAACCAATAGCACAAATATATGAAACTCACCACAAAATCCATGAATTTACACTTTCAATTATAAGTTCCCCTTTTACATTCTTTAACATGTTTCAACTAACATCCATTACTAATCCATTTATTTCAAATTTACACTGTATATCCTTATTAATTTACGAAACTATTAATTCTTTTATATGTAATAATAAATCATTCTATTTATACCCTGAAAACTAACAAAAAACCCGCCACAGATTAATTAGACTAACTCACATAAACCATACCCACAACTTCATGACCACCATCACTTCCAGACCACATTCACCAAAACATCTCCCTACAACAACTACATGACTCAACCGTCACATATCAGAACCGACATTCATCACAACCATCATGCACCACAACAACACATCTTTCGACTTCATTCACACCCCACTACACTACAACATCATACATCATCACCATCTCATAATTATCCAAGTCACATCCATGCATACCAACCACCTCCTAAAAACCCCCAACACATCAAAAATCACAACCAATCACTATCATCAACTCATAATAGCCAAAACCATGTACTAAAATAAAAAAACCAAAAAAATAACCATAAAAACGAATCCCTTCTTCCAAAATTTATTCAAGCCATTTCATTACTTCCCATGATTATTTAGCAGGTTATTTTCCTGAAGAATATTTTTTGTGGGTAACCAATTAATTATCCTTATATAAATTCGTTTTCCTTTTATTTATAGAGTTATCATAAAATTACAGAGATAAGGTCTCAACTCATTTCATCAATTACATAACCAATTCTTCTAACAATCGTAATTTTGGAATCAGAAACATCAAGCATAATCATATCCACAAAAATTTCCAAAAAAAGAACATGAGATATCTCCCCATACCCATTAATTTAAATTTATAGCAGTTCATTATCTTTACTATGTCAGCCCAAACTTCATAACCTAATGGAAGGAAAGAAAGAAATCCCCGCACATAGAAAATAAATAGGTGAGAACAGGTATCCCCAAACCCAATAAATATTTATGATCTCATTGCAAATCAATGGGTGAAGAATCAAGAACCTAAAAACCTTAATTTCATATGGAACACAAAGATAAACCTACATCACAAAAATGGTTGTCTGAAATGCGTCCCAACATAGACCTCAGTCAAAACACTAGTTCCACAATAAAACTTTGAGAGAATAATGGAATGAAAAAATGTATAAGTGGATATAAAATTTTTTTATCACCAAAAAAACACCAATGGAACCCAGTGATCATAATATTGCGAGATGGGGCTGAGAGGTCATCGAGAGTTTCTAGGTTTCACCCTCAAAACAAGAACAACCCTGGTCTGATGACTGGAATCTACCAAGACTCACATTTTATATAGGGTAAAACCAACCATATTCGTGGAATAAAATATATATTTAAATTTTAATTTTTTTTTTATATATATTTCATGTCGTAAAAGCACATTATAAACCATAAACGCTTCGAATCCTTAACATCCTCCAAAAAACATGATTGGTTGTAGTTAAATGATTTATTTCATAAATCACTATCTTACGATGTAAAAAATATTTCATTCTCTACACCTCACCACAACCAAGAAATAAAATGACTATAAAAACAAGTTGTAAACCACACCATTATTCTGAAAATCCATATTTTATGGCATCAAAATCTTGTTGTAGTTTTGCAGCAACTCAACCATCCTCTAGCATCCTCCAAACACTCCATAACATAGAAACATCAATTTAACCACCCTAAAAGTTTGTTTATCCTATATTTAATTTATTTCTTATATACTTATATTTAAACTTCTTTAATGTTTTAAAATGTCTATATCACATCAGGAATAATAAACTATTGTGAAATACTGAAATAAATTTCTATTCTGAGATGATAATGATTAACATTTAGTGGACATTAGACATGAAACAATGTGGTGTAAGATAATTAGTATACAAAATATAGATAAATTAAATAGATACAATCATTGGTTATGTGAATTGGGGTTCCCTCCAACCACTTTGGGAAACTTATTAAGAGTATAACCTATATCATGCCAAATTATGTATTGTAGTCCCACTCCCCATTCTTGTAGAATGTTCATCTCATTTATAATATGAGTAGACCTAGGACATCCTTAGGGATGCTTCATGGTAATATTAAGGGCTAGATATGGTTTATCGGCTAGAATTGTAAATTAATGATAGTCACAAATAAGCTACCAACATGCATTGTTGGAGTCAATCAGAGTTCTCAATCGATATACTAGATCAACAAAGGGTTACCATTATAATTTCACTAATGCACTAGTTGGAATGAATTTTTCACACGGATACTAACATTCCTAGAAAGAAACACAATTAAAATAAATATTCTCTATTAAAACCACTAACACTCATCCAATATTTCATGTGAGTTGGTTGCGGCAATAGTTTACATAAATGTTCCTCCATGCCCGATCAAACTCTTTATATAAAATAATGGTGCATCTTTATAAAAACATATAAATGTATTTTGGAACATGTGGAAGAAAGTGAATCCCATGTTGCACCCTCGGAGGTGATTATTGTGGTTTTATGATAAATTACCTCACAGAGTGATATAATACCACATCATTAAAGAGTTCCTCATCATATAATAAAACATTCATTAAATCAGGATTAATAGTAGGGATGTCTTCTACAGTTATATTCATTTTTTATTCATCTTATTCATAATTATTTTATGTAATTATTGTAATATGAGAAGAAAATAAATTATAATGTTATTAATAATCAACTTTAAAATGTATTCTTTAATAGGAATTGGTATTAGTAGGTCACTCCACAACAATAATATAAAATATTGATATATAATACCATTAGACCATTACTGCAGTGTTACCTGAACAGTGATGAATCTTCCACCAAATCCTCATCATCCGTCATATGATACTCTATGTTCCATATATGATCAATATATTGAAAATATGGATATTTGATTGTATTAATTATTTTAACAACCCTCAATTTTAAGTGATTATGAATTTTCCTACAATCTTGTAACAATGCCACACATTCATAAAGGTTAACCACTTCTGTAGGTTTAAAACAATTTCTAAATAATTGATCATTAAAAATTACATCACCATTGTAGTATATGGGAGAATACATGATTAACTAAAAAGAAAATTTGACAAATAAATATATATATCCCTATAGAATAATGAAATTTTTAGCGTTTTTTAATCAGATAATTTTTTTAAAAATATGACTTGATCATGAGATTGGGTTATCACTAATTGATAAACAAACCAAAATTTTGTAGGGAACTCCTTGAGCCTCCTTTGTCTTAGATTTCAGTAGAAGTTAATATCCATTAAATAATTGGGTATAAGTCTACTATCGAAAATCAAGGTCTCCCAAAGATCATCCATTTATTATAATAATACTCATGTGAAAATGAGGGGTTCTTGGTGTTTGGGATACAAAATATTTTACTATAGACACACATGATCATATATTTTAACAGAGAGGGGTGACATATATGTCATCAGCAAAGAAAGGAAATAAAATTATCACAAATTATATTACTAACTAATATATAATTACTCAATTAATGAAAATCATACATTATTTAGTCTTGTCAAGTGTAGTCATCGTTCAATAGACATACCATGTTTTTTTAGGATCAATATTATGTTCTCTATAGAGATATTTTTTTCTAATAGTATTTTTATTAAAAACTTATATATACCAATATAATTTTATTTAGTAATTATATAAGTTAAATATAAAAATTAAAGTTTTTCATATTAATAAATACACTAATATTTATATAAATATATTTAATGAATAATTTAAATAAGTAATATTTTTTTCAATTAATTTACTATTATAATAATATGTTATTACTTTACAAAGAAGTATATATGATAAATAATAAATATCTATATTATTATTTATAATTTTAATAATGGTGACATGATTTTGAAACTTTTTCTATGTATTGGTTTATCATTTATAAACTAACCAAAAATAATTGGGGGATATTTATAGATCATATATTGTCTCATATTTCAGAAGATTCCAATCTACATCCTACCATGGTGTATAAATATAGTATCAAATATCAGTGCCACCTACAGACCATACTTTTATTACTATAATATTCACTAGGAATTGTGAGGTTCTAGGGGCACGAGATTCATAATTTTTTTCTTCTGCCGCACATAATCTTACTTTCATAGAGAAAGAGATGACACGTTCATCAACAATGAATAATGAAAATGAAATTATTGAAAATTATATGACCAAATACAATGTAACTATGACTTAAAATTTGAATCATCATATGTTAGCCATATCAAAAGAAGTCATCACTCAATGCTATTACTAAGTATTTTTAGGATTGTTAGGCATGTAATAAATATATAATAATAATAATTTTAATTAAAATTATTTATATTACTAAACCTTTATTCACATAATGATATATATATATATTATTCAATTAACCCAAAAAATTTAGATATTAAATATATAATAAAATTATTTACAAATATAACAATATATCTTATGAGAAAGTTATGCGATTAATGATATATATATATTTCATTCACTTGAAATACAATTTTAAAATTAAATATAATGAAATTTAAATTATTTATATACATTCATTTTCAAATATATTTAATATTGTGTTTATAAAAAATTATTATTTATATAATTTCATAGAAAAAATGATTAGAATAATTTTAGTTATATATATTTTTTATGATGTATTTATTATATAGTTTATTTTAAATATAATCTAGAATATTATATATACTTATAAATAAAATCAAATGTAATTATTAATATTTTTAATTATGATTATACAAATAATAATTTGTAATAAATTATAAAATCATAAAGTTAAATTATATTATTTTATCCATAATTTCCCATTATATTAAATTTATATAGTTATATTTTTGAGAAAAAATATTAATAATATTAAATTCTTTCTATAGTTAAAAAAATAACATTATAAATATTTTTATAACCAATAATAGATTTTCACTATAGAGACCCAAGCATGACGTACATGGAAATTACATTAATTTTGTGGAATACATAATATATAACAAAAACAGACACCCAAGGACCGTAATAGTTTATTGTCTTTGGAAACTCAGAACATAATCATCAAGTCATGGTGAAAGATCTTAAAAATATCCCATATAGATATTCCCCTTTTGTTTTCTTACCTAAAACCTTTCTTTTTATCCTGGGGAAAAGAAAACATATAAAGGGAGAGCTCAAATTATTAGTAAGGGTATGCATGGAGAAAAAAAACAAACCATATACATTTGAACTTAAAAACATGAACATAATGTTTAAACATCAAAATCCTGAGTAATGACATAAAACATGGAAGTATGTAAGGCATAGAACATAATTGAACATAAATCATTATAAAATACATGGGAATAAAACATGTAATTGGGGAAAACCGTTAGAAACATGATATTATTTACATAGTATCCAAAGAATTTCTCCTAACCCCATCACAGTGGAAAAATTCCATTACTGATCTGGGTTTACTTGTCGTTCTAGCCCTGTATTACTAAACCAGATTTTACATTCTGTTCCAGCCATTTTTAACTTACGAGATATAAATCATTACCAAATTCATTGGAGGGAGATATAGGTCCCACCCATCTCATTATGAGATCATTATTTTGTGTGTCACAAAATAAAAATTAATCATTCATCATAACCCAATGAATAAAATGGGTTTTATAAACATCATCTCATCGTGACATATTCTATATAAAACAAATGGATATCATTTCATAATAATAAAATTCTATCCATGTAAATAATAGATAAATTATACTTTAAACATAAACATACTAAATAATTTCATCTTATATGGAAAATAGTTTTTACAAAACACATGAAATGAATTCTTGAGGAAAATATCAATTCTTCTTCAAAATCATTTTCTTTTCACAAGATGAAACAAAATTTTAAAAGAATAGGATTTTGTCCAAAATAATCATGAAAATAAAGTATAGGAAGCTTCATAGAAATAAGGCGTTATAAAACCATAAAAATATATTCATGACATATAAGTTAAAAAAATCATTATCCTCATACATCTGCCGGAAATGTCAAAAAGTACATTGTATGGTAAACAAAAGAATGATTCCTTCGATTCATCTTAGTAAAATTCAAAAAAGGGGTAAAAATTACTTTAAACAAACAATGAAGAAAATAAACATTTTATGAAAACATTTTTTTGATAACATAAACATTGGTGATTAATATAACCCCATTAAATACTTACGTATAAACAATCTCAGATAAGAACAGGATTGGAATAATTATCCCTTACCTTAGGTCCAATTTCTTCCATATGTGTCTCAAAATCCTACATAGTGGGTTTAAAAATATTATTATCTTGTAATAGAACCATAATAATATTTATGATATCATATCTGATTCACTTACTACTTTATGTTACCCGTTCATTTGTGAATTCCATGTTAAAGCATCGTTTTGGGTAAAGTCATTTCATTTATCTTCCGTGTTTTGACTTCTAATTATCCATATGATTACATAGATAATGATTAATTAATTATAGATTGTAAAACATTATTTATATATAATATATATTTAGAATATTCATATATATAATAGATCGATAAATGGAAATAAATACATCGTTCATTGAGACGGTAGTCCGTACGTACCCATGAACTCTGTTTTTGTTTCCTTATTAAATAGAATGGAAGTAAGTAAATAACATATAAATAAACCCCATACAATTAATATTAAATATATCTCATGATTACTTATTATTTATACTTTTTAATCATTCATTAATGGTTATCTTGGAAAATGAATCTCATCGCGTCATGGAGACGGTAATCCGTACGTATGCACGAGCGATGATATCATTCTCATAATTATTCAATGGAATTATACTGGATGATATAATATCTCAAAATTAGTATCATGTTACAATAACCATATATAGTTATTCATTAAACCATTATTCCCATCCATGTAAGGTGGTGATGGAAAAGTAGATTACACCACGGCGTGGAGACGGTATTCCGTATGTAAGCATGTGCGGTGATTTCATTTTCCATAGGATGGATAAAAGATGAAATAGGGTTGGTTTATATTTATAATAAAATATAATTATATGAGTGATATTGATGTTATTACATTATTATGAAACAACAAAATAAGAGGAGTTATAAGAAGAAATGAATTTGAAAGAATCGGTAAAGGATATCACCTCTTCTTCAACACGCCTCCTCTAAACCTCCTCTTAGGGAACTAAATTTGGTCATTAATGAAGACCATGAACTATAGAATTATTCAATAGAAGTTTATAAGATAAATGATAAGGGTATTGCTACTATTGAAAGCTCAATGTTGTGTGAGGAGGAGAGGGAGGGGGTTCCCATTTATAAGATAGGAGAGGGGCACTTTTGAATCCTATAAAATATTAATTTATAATAAACTCAAACCCCACATAAAAACCTTCAAAAATGACTCAAATCAGAATATTAGATGAGATAGTGTTTTTATATCATCAAACAATAATATTTAGACATGTTGGTAATTTATTTTAAACCTTATCTACTTTATTTATCCTTATTTAATCTATTTAATTTTATTTGTGGTAATAATATTCTAAATATTAAATGTTTACTAATAATAACATACGAGTTTATAATTGTCCATAATTGGATATTATATGATATTTTAGACCATATAAATTTCAATTTATAATTTTTATATAGTATAGTAATTTTTAAAAAATTTAATTGTACGTTATTTTTATAAAATAACAATAGTGTCAATTTTGACACTATTCATTTATTAGAATCTAAAAAAATCCACACAGAGGATATATTCATGAAAAATTATTTTATAGACTTGTAACATGTCATATACATCTAAAAATTTTATTAGAACATTATTTATTTTATGTAATATTTATTTCAATATTTTTAAAACCATTTATTTTATAGTTCAATCAATAAAATAATTTCTACCCCACTATTGTGTCATCATTAATGATAATTATTTAATCCATAAAAATTCTAAATAAATTCTCAGGATGTTTATAATTTTATTATATTTTTGGAGACAATTTATATATTATGTTTTAGGATGTTTATCAGTGAATTAAAATTATTACACTTATAACATATAAGATAGTGACATGATGTAACTTTCTTTGGTTTTAATAATAATATTATCATTTTCAGGGTTAAAAGTCCATAAAAGAAATATATTCTTACCCTTATGTGATATGTGTCTAATTTTATTCATCCAATAGAATTTTGGAAGGTCTTAAGGTAATTTTATAATCATATATTTTCCATTAATTACCTGATTTACCTTTAACTGTAGTAAATATAAACTATCATAGTTACTATTCATAATTTCAAAAAAATAAAAGTTACCTATTTACATAATTTGGACCCACTGAATCCAAATATGTAATCCATTTTTCAAAATTCGAGACACATAATATGCAGTAATTAATTTAAAATTAATCTCGTTGTAATGAAATCGAGTTTTAAAGGTCAAAACATTATCAAAGATTGAAATGTTTTGAACTATGAATTCAATGTAAAATTAATGAGGATGACTTGAATTATATTGAAAAGTAAAAATATATTATATTTAGTCATAAAAACCATTCAATATTTTAATTTAAAAATATAAATTATATTGATGAAAAAAGTTGTTTTACATTAAAATTGAATGTATTTTTACTATTCATCAAAATATGAAAGTTAACAGAAAAAGATGAAAAAAATTATGCCAATTAAATTTTAATATCCTTATTGCAATGAAGAAGTTTATTTTGTTTAATTTAACTTATAAACGTGTCAAAAACTAGATTTAATGTGGTTGATCCATCAAAAGGTGAGAGAACATCATTTTTTGAAAAATTTATTTTGTTCACATACCATGTTCTTGAATATATGTAAGATGAAGTATTATGTAATAAAATTCAAAATGTAGTTTATACTATTCATAACACCTAGTTTATGAAAATATATCGTTGTTTAGTAATACACATTATTGCGTACAACACAACCTATTGAGGAAGGTTTCTCTTGCGTGCAACACTAGAAAATTATAGTGTTTGCATTTACTACAATCTTACCCAATGTTGCGTATAGCGCAAGCCACTCTTGGTGAAGCATACAACACAATATTTCAATGAATTTAAATAGAATATTTCTCAAAATATCTCAGGGTGTTACATTCTACCTCCTTAAAATGAATTTCACCCTCGAAATTCGTCGGTGTTATAAATGTTTTTCTACTATAAAGTTTCTTTCATATAAACCCTCATTGTAAAAAGGAATACTAAAACATAATTTTAAAATGTAAAGAATGAAATATAATAGTCACCCAGAGTATCTCAACACTGGGTTTCCACATAGGAGAATATAGGTGAAAATATGTATATGGAAGAGAAATGTAAGCATCAAGTATGGATGAAGAGTGGTAGAGAACATGGCTATGAAAATGACAACAATCACAATGACATAAATTAGTGATGATATAATGTACCATTTAATTCATTAGATATGAGGCCAATAGGACAAGATTTTTGGTTTTCAAGATCATTTCCTAATGTTGAAGAATTTTTGAATTAAAAGAAATACAATCATGATTTTGGCACAATGTCACTATTGTTTGTGCCTTGAACAATTTACACTTCGTCTTTTAAATAAATGAAGTTGAATTGGTCATCCGTGATGTGTTAGCATATCATGCGATAGAATGATAGGTCATTACACATATCTCAAACATAATGTTAGCAAAGTTTTTATACATATGTCCATCTGATTGTGAAATTAATCATATATAGTTCCAAACATGGACATATACTTCATTTATCATACCATGTAATGAAATAAAATTAATTTATAAAACCCAGGGACTTCTTGTAGGCCAGTGGTATGCGGTAAAGGCATGTCACACTTCGAATATGGGTTCAAATGCCGTCACCTTGTCTGACGTGACGGGTTGTCGCCCGTCCTACGGGTAGTCCTTTTTCTAAAATTATTCTATTATAACATTTCAGAAATAATATAAAAAATTTATAGCCTTAAACAATAATGTCTGATGTATAACGTAATCCATTCCTATATTTATCCATATCCAAAATATTTATGTCTAATATCATAGAATAATGAAAAATATTACTAGAGCGGTCATCTTCTAAGCATGTGAATACCATCATTTATCCCCAATATATCATATGATATATCTTTTTGATCACATTCCAATCTTGTGAATACCTTAATCATGTATTCTCTTGCAAGATGAATTACCATAGAACCTTTTTTAAAACATAAATATTGTCATAAGTTAGCTCTTTCCACATACCAAAATCCCTAAAATTCATTATACTATAACCATGATGTCACGTTGTCCTTATGTCAGTCATGAGCTCAGTAATAATATCGAACATATTATTTTCTCCTTATCCCATCATTATGCGCATATCACCTTATTTCTAGAAATAATTTAATCACTTTTCATGGTTACCTCTACCATTTAATTATTTAAACCCACAATAAACCAATACATAGATATTCCAATATTCAACAATACATTAAATGAGATTCCACAACATTATTTTGGAATCTCGTTACATAAACACATAATCATACCACCGCATCATTGTCATAATCAACATCGCCAATAGTGATCACATGTGACATCCCATTGTCCTTTTCCTTATGATATTGTTGATTTTGATCATCATTAACCCTTGTATTAGGGCATCAGTTAACATAATGCACCATTTACCAGCACATGTAGCAATGAAGTGTTGGTGGTGCTTTCTCTGTAGTATTTTCTCTATTCACAAGATTTGCTTCCTTTTTTCCATTACTTCAACACTCAGCTGCTCGATGGCCTTCTTTTCAACACTTAAAACATTTTCTAATCCCTTTATGACGATCTCCACCATGCTTATTTCCACACATTGATCATAAAGAAACATTTTTCTTCTTTTCACCATTGTTTTGATATTTTACCTTGAACTCCATATTTCATTTCTCGTCAAAACCATGAGATGGATATGTAACACAAACTTCCAATTCTACCTTGATAGCACTACACACAATTTCTTCATAGGTACTGAATTCCCTTACGTCTAATTCCCTTTGAATACATTGTTTTAATCCACTGATGAATCGACCAACATTACTTTCATGTTGGATGATAAAGCCAGATGCATACCTTGAAATCCTTGTAACATTTTCCTCATATATACCAATTGATTCATCATCATTTTTCTTAACCTCAAGGAGCTCCTTTTCCATCATTGTACGAATAATATGAGGGATGTACATATTGAAAAACAGGTTTTTGAACTCATCCCATTCCATGGATTCAATTTCATATTGGGGCCTTGTATTATTAATTAGAGTCCACCACAAGTCTACTTCACCATCTAAATGGTAAAAAACTAAAATGACATTTTCATGTTCTGAATAGCTATCTATGGAAAATATCATTTCAATGGTACTGATCTATTTCTCATGAAAGAGTGGATCAGAAGACCCATTGAAAGAAGGTGGGCGTTACTTCATGAAGGACTCAATAGAATATTCTTCCTTTCTCTGCTCATTTAGAAGTCCAGAATGATTCATAGCTTATGTAAGTATAGAAATAATATTTTTCACTCCATATCCCATCACATTGGTTTGTTCAAGAGGAAAATCATTTCATTTTACATTAAATTAATCAACAACGTTCTTTTGGGTTCCAACCATAGTCTAAAACCAAAAAAGAATAGTGTGAGAGGCAAAAATCATGCTACAAAAACAACATAATCAAGGGGAGTAGATTCAATCTCTAACATCATAGGTTTAATCCTAGGTTATTCATGATCGTTATCATAATTCTAGGACTCTAACCTATACTTATACTTAACCTTAGGGACATCCCTAGATATACATTATAAATATATGTAGGGATCTCACAAAATTTTTCACATTCTAGATTCCAAAGGTTAGCTAAACCATTCCTCTGATACCAACTATAGAGACCCAAGATTAACGTACATGGAAATTACATTAATTTTTCATAATACCTAATACATAACAAAAACCGAAACCCATGTACCGTAATAGTTTAGTGTCTTTAGAAACTCGAAACATATGCTTCTTATCATGGTGAAATATCTTTATCATATCCCATAAATATATTCCCCTTTTTTCATACCTAAAACAATTCTTTCATCCTTGGGAAAGGATAAAAATAAATGGCGATCTCGAATGCTCAGAAAGGGTAAGCATGGAGAAAAAAAAGAATCCATATTCATTTGAACATAAAAACATGAACATAAAGTTTAAACATCAAAATCATGATCAAATGAAATAAAACACGACTGTACGTAAGGCATAGATCCTAATGGAATAACCATCATGATATAATAGTATGGGAATAAAACATGTAATTGTTGAAAACCATTAAGTAGATGATATTATTTCCATAGTAGCCAAGGAATTGCTTCCAAGACCATCATAGTGGACAAATTCAATTACTGAACCATGTTTACTAGTCGTTCCAGCCCTGTATTACTGAGCCATATTTTACTTGCCTTTCCATCCATGTCTATCTCATGAGATATAAATCATTACCCAATGAATTGGAGGGAGATATAGGTCTCACCCATATCATAATGGAATCATTCTTTCTTAAGCCGCAAAAAAAAATAAGTCATTCATCATAACCCAATGAATAAAATGTGATTCATAAAGATCATCACATCGTGACATAATACATATAAAACAAATTATTATCATTTCATCATAATAAAAATCAAACCATGTAAAGAACTGAGACATTATAATATGAACATAAATATTCTATATAATGTCATCTTAGATGGAAAAAAGTTTTGAAAAAATACTTGATATGAATTCTTGAGGAAAATATCCTTTCTTCTTGAAAATCATTTTATTTTCACAAAATGAAATACAATTTTAAATGAAAAGGATTTTCATTGAAATAATCATGAAATTATATTAGAGTATGATTCATGGAAATAAGGAGTTATAAAACCGTAAAAATACACTCACGTCATATAAGTTTAAAAATTCATTCTCCTTGTACTTTTGATAGAAATGTCAAAAAGTACACCGTATGGTAAACAAAAGAAAGATTCCTTCCATTCATCATAGTAAAATTAAAAAAAAGGGTTAAACATGAATTTAAACAATCATGGAAAAAAATAAACATTTTATGAGAACATTTTTTTGATAACATGGACATTGATGATTAATATAAACCCAGTAAATACTTACGAATAAACAACCTCGGATAAGATTGAGATTGAAATAAGTATCCATTACCTTATGTCCAATTTCATCCGTATGTGTGTGAGACTCCTGTATAGTGGTTTTAAACATATTATTAACACATAACATACCCATAATAATATTTATGATATCATATATGATTCACTTATGACATTATATTACCCGATCATTTTTCAATTCCATGTTAAAGAATCATTTTGTGTAAAATCGTTTCATTTATCACCCGTGATTAGACTTGTAATTATTCATATGATTACATAGATCATGATTACTTAATTCCATAATTTATATCATGATTTATACTTATTATATATTCCAAATATACATATATATATAATAGATCTATAAATGGAAAGAAATATATCGTTCATGGAGTCAGTAGGCCGTAAGTACGCATGAACATTATTTTCATTTCCTTATTAAATTGAATGGAAGAAAGAAAATAACATATAAATAAATAGTATCATTAATATGTCATATATTTCATGATTATATATTACATATAATTTATAATCATTCTTAAATTCTTATCTTGGAGAATGAATCTCATCGCGTCATAGAGACGGTAATCAGTACGTACGCACGAGCGATGATATCGTTCCCATAATTATTCAGTGGAATTAGAGTGGATGATATAATATATATGAATTACTATCATGTTATAATTACCATATATAGTTATTTATTACACCATTATACCCATAAAATAAATTTTGGGGTGGAAAAACATATTACAAACTGACGTGGAGACTGTATTCTGTACGTACGCACGTGAGGTGATTTCATTTTCCGTAGGATGGATAAAAGGTGAAATAGGGTTGGTTATTATTTATAATAAAATATCATTATATGAGTTATTCTGATGTTTTTAATTTATTATCAAACAACTAAATATGAGGAAGTAGAAGAAGAAATGAATTTGAAAGAATCGGTAAAGGATATTACCTCTACTTCGACGCGCCTCTTCTAAACCTCCGCTTAGGGCACTAATGTTGGTCTTTAAAGAATACCATGACCCATTGTATCTTTATAGGGAAGTGGAGAAGATAAATGGGTAGGGTTTGGCTGATCAGGAAGTCTAAATGTTGTGTGAGGAGGAGAAGGAGGAGGTGCCCTTTCATAAGAGAGGAGCGGGGCACTTTTCGAATCCACTAAAATATTAATTTATAATAAACCCAATCCCAACATAAAAACCTCCAAATTTTACTCAAATCTGAATATTATATGTGATAGGGTTGTGATCGTATCAACCAATAAAATTTAGATGTGTTGGTAATTTATTTTAAACCTTATCAACTTGGTTTACCGTTATTTAATCTATTTTATTATATTTGTGGTAATAATATTCTAAATTTATAATGTTTATAAATAATTACTTATGTGTTCTGAATTGTCTATAATTGGATACTTTTGGATATTTGAGACTATATTAATTTCAATTTATAATTTTTAAATATTTTTTTTTATTTTTAAACAATTTTATAATACGTTATTTCTATAAAATAACCATAGTGTCAATTTTGAAACTATTCATTTATTTGAATTTAAAGAAAATCCACACAGATGATATATTCAAAAAAAATATTTAATAGAATCATAACATGACATATTTGTCTAGAAAAATTGCGGACAACATTAATTACTTCATATAATATTTATTTTAATATTTTTAATACCATATATTTGATATTTCAATCAATAAAATAATATCTACACCACTATTGTGTCATCATTAATGAAAATTATATAATTCATATAAAATAAAAATAAATTTGCATGATGTAGATAATTTTATTATATTTCGGGAGACTTTATATTCGAGGTATTGTAAGGTTTATCAGTAAATTAAAATTAGTGCACTTAAAAGATATAATAGAGTGACATGTTGTCGCTTTCTTTGGTTTTACTAATAATTATTTCATTTTCGTGGTCAAAAGTCCATTAAAAGAATCTAATATGCCTCGTATGTGATATTGGTCTACTTTTATTCATCCAATAGAATTTTGGATGTACTTAGAGTAATTTTGTAATCTTATTTTTACCCTTAATTACACTATTAACCTTTAACTGTAGTAAATAAAAATTACTGTGGTTACTATTCATAATATCAAAAAAAGTAACCTATTAACATAATTTGTACCCACTAAATACAAATATGGAATAAATTTTTCAAAATTAAAATCACATAAGTTGTAGTAATTTATTTAAAATTAAACCTGTTGTTAAGAAAATATGTTTTAGAGGATAAAAAGTTTTCAAAGATTGAAATGTTTTTACCTGTGAATTCAATGTAAAATTAATGATAATGAATTTAATTATATTAGATGGTCAAAATATATTCTATTTATACTTTAAAACAATTAAATATTATAATTTGACCATATAAATTATCTTGATGAAAAAAGTTGTTTTTAATATAAATTTTGCGTATTTTTACTATTCATCAAAATATGAATGTTAACAGAAAAAGATAAAAATATAATCCAAAGTAAATTTTTATATCCTTATTTCAATTAATAAGTTTATTTTGTCTAATTGATCTTATAAACATGTTAAAAACTAGAAATAAAGTTAGTGCACCATCAAAAGTAGACAAAACTGCATTTTTTTTAAAATTATTTCTCATACCAAGTTCTAAAATCTGTGCAAGATGAATTATTATGTAATAAAATTATAAATATAGTTAATACTATTCAAAAAGTCTAGTTTATAACTATATGCTGTTATTTACTGAATCTCAGTATTGCGTACAATACAAACTATTGAGGATGGTCACTCTTGTGTGCAACACAAGCCAAAAATAGTGTTTGTGTATACCAAAGCTAATACGGTATTGCGTATAGTGCAAGCTACTATTGGTGATGTGTATAACACAACATGTCAAAGAAATTAAAAATAATATTTCTCATAAAATATTGGGTTGTTAAAGTCACCATATTTTATTTTAAATATTATAAATAAATTAATATATATACATTTTTGTAAGTATTTATATTCTCCCAAATATAAATACTTTCATTTTATACATAATTATAGAAAATAATTATTATGTATCACTAATATTAAATATAAAATATTATTAATAGTATAAAACCTTAATTTCATTGATGTTAATAATATTATATATATTTTTATATATATATCAAAAACGATATTTGAATTTTAATATAATTTAAATATGATAAATAATAAAAAAATATATTTTTATTAATATGGAAATAAAAAGATAAACATTTTTTATAAATTATTATTAGTAACCCATTCATCTTCCTCTACAAGGCATACAACAAACCCTTGATGTGACTTGCACTCACACACCTCAAGCTTGGTTGAGATTGAGCTTCCTGAAATGATTCTTCATCTCATCTCCTTTATCAAATAATCCAATGAAAAATCAGAAATTGGGTGGTTGTCCTCCCCATATAGGATATCAAACATGAATACAACCTAAATAGTAGAATAAGAATCGAATTATCCTAGCCTATTTCCTTATTGGAAAAATCAATTAAAATTTCAAAATAGAAACAAATATATAATTTCCTAAATAATTAAATAAATCAATTAAAAATATATTATTATTAAAAATAAATAAATTTTAAAAAACAATTAAATCCATAATGAAAAATACAACCAATATAATATTAACTGTACATGACATTTTATATCTCATTATGGTGAATATACTTTAATTAAACGGAACGTAATGCATTAATTAAAATATATATCACAATATTAATATTATGGTTTTTAGAATATAAAAAATTAAACGACCCCAAAATAATATTACATATATAAGATAACAAATTAAATCCCAACTTAGCATAATTAAATATGAATTCATATTAGTAAATAAATATAAAAAAATTAAATATAATAGAATAAAATTATTTTTAGCACAATATAAATTGAATAAAACAATTTAAAGGTATTATTTATTAATGTAAAAATATAGAAAACATTAATGAATCAATAAATAAAATAATTTAGTGTTAAAAGAAACAAATAACAATAAAATAGAAAAAACTAAAAAAATCGAAGTGAAAAAATGCAAAATAAGAGCATGAAAACTTCCATCACACATAATAAATTGTTTTTCCTTAATAAATTAATCTAACAAACACAGTAATATAGCCCTCAAAACAAAATATTTTTATATGAATTTCTTCATTTTTTAGAATGGTTATTCCCACATGATACTCTACTAGCTAAAAAAATTAACACAGCCTATAAAGAAGTTATACTGGTGAGAAAATACCTTTCATTTTGAAATTTTATTTTAGTTTAAATTGTTTTAATGAAATTAAATAGTCCAATTCGTGTTTTAAGAATTTATTCATAAAATACCACTTTTTATCCAAGGTTGAAACCACACACATGAACACACACTATAATTTAACCATAAATAATATATTATAAATAAAACCAACAAAATAAAAAACTTTATGTCTCGTGATTTTGATAAATATTAATAAATATGTTTTCTTATATAAATAACCTCATTCATTGGCTTAAAAAATAAAAAAACAGACAAAACGATCTATATGGATTAATGAGGTCAATTATTAAGAAAAAAATTGAATTTGGAATATTCATTTCGAATGAATATCCTTGATTTAAGAGAAATGTTTTAAATATAGACAATATTTCATGAAGAATATATTTCTATAGATAAATATATTAGATGAAAAATAAAAAAAATTCATTACGACTCCAGAAAATGTAAGAAAAACCATGATTTAATAAAAAAGTAACATCTTCTAACCAAGTGAGCACAAGTATAAAAATAAGATCTTTTTGGGAGTGATTCATAAAATATTTGGTATCTCAAAAAAAATAATTTTAAATAAATGAAAAACCATTTCCCCATGCATAAAACAAAACATTACATGAAATAATGAATCATGAGGTCAAGGGTGTTTTTAACATTTCATCACACAATTAGTATTCAATTTAGTATTATAAAATTTACAACAATGTGTCATAAAATTTTTCATAATTAACGTTAATATTACCACAAATCAAAATTAAATAACACGAAAAGATATATTGTAGAGTATTATGGTTGATGTATATTTATACTCAAAATAATATTCAATTAAAAATATAATACTACATTTAGATCACTAATTATGCTTCAAAAAAATTATATTTATCATATTCAACAATAAATAGTTGGAAAAAGGTTACATGAAAAACACCAAACATAAAAATAATTCTATCATGTTAAATTTTGGCTAATAAAAATCATAATGTTTAAAAAAATATCCACATATGCTTTATAGTTCATGTTATTTTCACCTATTTAAAATAGAAAAAATGGAAGGATTTCTCCATAGGTAGTGTTGTTGTCTAGTCCATTGTATTTAGTTAAGAATATCTACTTCATTCAACATGTCAAATAATCATATATTAAATCAATATATTATCTTTGAAAAAAGTGGATTTCAACACTAAAAATTCATTTCATTTGAATAAAAAATATAACCTAATTAAAATGGATAATTTTATGAAATGTTGATCTCATAAATCCATCAATGTTCTTTAAATGTCATCCTATAAAATAATGTAGTCCAAATAGCTATAATAGAGCTTTCTGAGTACATTCAAGTCAAAGAGAGATGATATTAAATAAAAAATTAAATATCAACATGTTTTATAATAATAAGGGAGAAGTGAATCCCCATTTATTAAGGGAAAATAATTTTAAAATTACCCGCAACCACTTTTAATTGTTCATTTTTAGAGATATAGTGAAGCAGCAGATGGAGAAAGTGAAAAAAAAAATCAATATGTGATGTTGGTGGATACTCATAATCGTGATCTCCATTGAAGATTATACGACCAAGGATAACTATAAAAAGAATGGAAACAATAGAAATATGATAATAATATCTTAATTAAATGAAGGAATAATTTAAATTATTTTAATGAACTATGTAAGTAAATATATAGGAATATAAAAAGGGAAATATATTCTTTGGGAATGTCTGATGTTATAGTACATATGGTAGTTGGGAATATTTTATGGTTTCTCTCAAGTCTAATAAAAATTCTCATATCAAGTAGAATCTATTCAAACCCTTGTCATAGGATCTCCATTCAATATAATATAAAACATTCTTAAAAAGGAAATGAATAACATGATGTAAATATAAGTACCATACAACAAAGAGCCACTACAAAATTTTAATCATCATATAATGAATTTGATAATGACCACAAAAGAAAAAAAAATTACACCCCTATAATAATCCACAGGTCTAATTAATCATAATGAATATATGCAGGATTATTCTATTTCCCATGATGTGATCGCATCTCATCATGGAAAAGAATATGGAGAATGAGAGAAATTGGTTATATAGAATTAGGTATATATGATGATATTAAAAAATAACATACACTACCATCACAAAGTAGTAGTTTAAATAGTCATTCAAAAAAACCCCATTAATCATTGTATCATTTATTCATGCATTGAATCACATGAGTAAAAACCATGTCCAGTTCATGAATATATAAACTCATTATGTGCATTTAATACTATGAATTTAATGTAATGAATAACAATATTAAATTATAGTCATGTGGATCATCGAACAACTAAAGAATAACTATTATCATGTGCATTATAACTAATATAACCGCTATATATGAAAATCTAAATTTTGATGAAAAATGATGAAACTCATATATATATATATATATATATATATATTGGTAATACCTCAATCCATATCCCTCTTTCACTAAATCCAAAAACACATTGTTCCATTTCACCTCATATTATATTGTATATGATAACATGTGAATCCATATCCAAAAATCATTTTGGATATCCTCCCAATAACTTTTCAAATATATATCATTATCATCACCTTATGTCACATCTGATGTAATACCATTTGAATACCAATTCAAAAAAATCATTTTTGGATTAACTCTAAAACACTTTTAGTCTATCTCTATGAGTCAAACTCAATCCCCAATCAGTCGATCAAAAAGTGTATCCCAATAAAAATTTATAGTGTTGAAAATAATGAAAATTATTTAGCTCTATATAGGTTTGAAATAGTGTCTTATAGTAAATGGGAAATTCTATTCAAGATATAAAGGGGTCTGATGTGATTTCCATCAATCAACTGTATCTCTATACTTATTCCCACTAGTCTACATAATATAGAAATTTTAATTCTTGTATTTTCACTTTTCCAAATAAATTGAGTTTCCATGAGTCACAGAACATTTCAATCACATATATCCGACTCATTTCATCTAGATTATATGAGTGCAAACCTAAATAATTGACGAATAAATCACTTTTCATTTATTTAGTTAGATAAACACATCACATGTCCCTTACCCAAATATATACATATATGTGTGTGTGTGTGTGTGTGTGAAATACACTCACATAGTTTGTCTCAATCGGGTCCCTGATGTCGTACTCATCATATGAGAGGATAGATCACATCATAGTTAATGTCCAACTGTCAACATGATCAACAACTTACCCAACCAAACCCATATTAGAGATTTAATATATAGACTTGTGTATATAGGGTATCAAAGTATGATGGTTCTCATTCTAGGAATCTCACTAACCCCAGGTAATGGGGACTCAAATATAATCAATGCACCCATGTTATATGTAGTACATATGTGTGATAATCAATGTGTTATACATAGTAGGTCATCAAATTCACAAAAAGAATAAAATTCATAATTTTGTTCCTCCAGATTATATTATGTATCTCTATATAAGAATTTATCTCAAGATTACTATAACATATCATAAGAAACTATAAAACAATATGAAGAACATTAGTTTGGGATAAAAAAAAGTCATACTTTGAGTGGTCAATTATCATCTAACTTCTTGAAATATATATATATATATATTCCTTAAAAATATTTATGAAAACCTAGATGAGAACTAATTTATCATATCATATATATATAACTACAAAGTCAACATTATGTTTTCTATATTTTATGTTTTATTGAACACATTACATCATATGTAATATATTTGAAATCACTTTTTGAACATATGATAAAAAGATACAACTAAAAATATAGTAAAATATATATATTAAAAAATACCGTTTGAATAATGGTGATATTTAGGAGTCATATTACTAACTATGCAATTACATGATCATGTTCAATCTTCTTAACATCATATAATCCAATGATACGATGTCAACATCAGTTGCCTACATAAATCTATTTCTAAGATCATCATTAACAAAATCGGAAACCTATTACATTAATGTTATTCGCTATAATAATGTATGTTGTCACATTATTGTTTCTCGATCCTCATAAAATCATTTAGATTAAAGTTCCAATTACATTAATAAGGTACATAAATATTACTCTTACATTTCTATTTACCACCACACCCTAAAATCTTTTAGGATAAATACATAAACATTGTTATGGTTACTAATTTCTCATTAACACAAAACCCTATACTCCTTTAGGATTTCAAGTGTAATTCTATATACTTTTGTAGCGGTATAATCCTCAATGATTTTTCCCACATTTAATGATAACTAAATGTACCATCATACATGTTCCATTTTAGTCACATATCCTAAATAATTTAGGATACTAAAAACTAAATTAATATTTAACTGGTATAATCCTTTAATAAATAGTAATATTCACAATCCAATTTGTCACTAAATGTGACAATATAAATTATATATAACATCACATATCCTAAACATTTTAGGATGTTCAGTGGAAATCAGTTAATCATAATATTGTGTTTATATTTTAATTATTAATTTTGAACTTCTCTATGTTCAAATATACACCCACTTACATATGGTCAGAGTCATTCTAGGAATATGTCAAAAGGGTATCCATCTTCATAATAAATGACACATGGAGGAAAAGACCATGCATGGGTGATTATATAAATAATTATTAGGAAAAACTAAAATCAAAAATCATAAAAAAAAGTAAATAAAATTACCTCAACAAATGTATATTTACATATCACATATACTAATAATATGTAGATATACTCATTAAATACACACAGTTAAAAGGTATGTCATAACGGTTGAATACCGGCCTAGGATTACATCTTGAAGATTCAACTAAGAACCTGTATAGGAGATCACACACCTGAGTGTGATTGCACTGATGATGTCTGTCTTAGAGATAGTTCTGGACATGTCTTTACAATTGAAGTACACACTGATGGTCTTAAGATAAAAATTAAATAGATGAGGATCACTCACATTTCCATAAGATTATACCAACAACATAATATAGATACACCCACTAAATTGAGGATCAGAACCTGTGTAGTGTTGGTCATGAAAATAACAAGAACTCCACCTAGTGCATGATGATGAATATAGGATCTCACTTTACTTCTCACAGAAGGATTCCAAAACTCTATCCTAGAAGTACTACTAAAGGGATCATATTCCATTCAGCAGAACACGATTCTATACTAGCACTCATATAAAGGATAAGGTGAACACGCCCTAATGAAATGTGTCTAAGATACTTTGGAAAAGGTATCTGAAGAATTTTTAATAAATTAAATGGTCTGTAGAAGGGTTACACACCATGTACCATGACCTCATATGCTGCATGTGCCTCTTGTCCATGTCAATGTAGAAATACACATAATGTAGGATGACTGTGTATTCTAACTGTGTGAAAGTAAATAGATTTATCCCATGTATATGTGCCATTGTACAGGTACACAACATAGCCCGTGTAATCTAGTCATAGATGTGTCCGTGTAAGGGAGTACATGATATTATCCAACCCATGTACACAAACCTATGTCTGCGTACCCAACGAGGTACACGCCAAGTCTTTGTTGAGGGACCACACACATTTTTATAAGGTTTACACATTTTGTGATAGGAGGAACATGTCGTGTGTTACATATGTTCCTCTAAAATCCTCGCTACAACACAGGGGTCCCACATAGTGTGTAGATCTGGTTTAAATGTGTATAAAGAGAGATTTTGAAGAATCGTATATCTAGAATATTCGTTTCTTCTCCTTCATCTGATATTTTCTTTAGAGACCACCTTGTAGTGAAATCATAAAACAAGCCTTGATGAACTTTTCTATCCTAAATAAACAAGATTCAACCCTTCAAAATACTCAAGAAATGTATTTATAGGGCATTCATTGTTTTACATTGAATAATTTGAAATACATTATCTACATCATCCAATCCACTACAGCTACCACCCTCACACCCCTATCATATTCTTTCATTCCCAAATCTATGATTATAGATCATTTTTATAAGAATCAGGTGTGTAAAGATCGATTCATCGGGATATCCAGTACCACAGGCCATACAAAGAACTCCAAAGAAGAATTGAGAATAGGGGGAGAAAAGAATAAGAAAAATAAAGAAGAATAGAACATGATCAATACCTATTTCAATCTTTATTTTAATATGTTAGAATGATAATTGATGAATGAACAATCACATTGAACAATCTGGATTAATTTCTCATATTAAATCACATTTCACAATACACACGATCCACAAATCAATCAGTTTATCGATTGATTTTCATTCATAGTATAATTTTACAACATGGAATGAAATACAAATAAAAAATACCCTAACTTGATTTAGATCAATCGGTAAGGAATATTTTGTAAGTACAGTGATCGTGACAATAACATTTGAATACATTGTGCATTGATTTTAGATCAGCGATCCGATCACCTTTCATCTGAGAGAAAATCCTCTAACAAACCATCAAATGGATGTCTAATGGATCTAAGGATATCAACATAACCATGTAATTCTAACATAACAATCGATTTAAAGACTCTATAATCCCTACACCAATAAAAATAATAAAAATAATTTATTTTAATTATTTTCTTTTTTTCATCCCCTATGATTAAATTTTCTAAAAACTACCTTTGTTGACCAAGGTTAAGCCATGCATAGGGTAAAACGCATGTTCTAAAATCAATGATGAACTCATATATCTTGTTCAGGAATCCATTTAGATTTTAGTCAACTTTTTTAGGATATATGTTACCACGTTCTATTTAATATATTTAATATATCTCAAAAATTTATTTCTGGAACACTGGGCCTCAAAATTACATGATGTCTCATCTCCAGATCAAAAAAATAATTCATACAATATCTAAAATCAATATATGTAAAATCTAAGTCATTAATTTTTTGTCAAAAAATATTATATAAATTGATTAATAATCAACCGTGGGAATATATATATTAATCTCAAACATTTTCATAATAACTCTTTTTCATTGGAAAACTATTATAATAACATAATTGAAATTTTATTAATATAAACATATATATATATATATTACATAGATTCATTTATTATTGGTTAGATAAATTACATTACCATCTTAAATGTAGTACCTATTTACATCATCTCATTAATATAAACTATATTCTCAATAAACACTTCTTTTTATTAAAAAATCCTGAATATTTACAAAAAAATTAAAATATACATTTAATATAATATACCATTAAAAATAAAATAATTAATTTCTATAAAGTCCATATATAAAAAGGATATTATGTGGAGTTTCAAAAAATCCATTATATATTCTTCGATAATGTATTCATATTGAATTATTTCTCATAATTCATGAAAACTCAAAGATTTAAATACCATGATAGAATTCTTGAAGATACATTTTTTAGATTTTAAACTAAATTTTTTTCATTATGTTTGCTCATTTACCCACATATACTTTCCAAAAAGTAATCAAATATACAAATCAAATGCAAAGTTCTTCAAATTCTAAATAATTTGATAATATTCGGTTAACTATTCTTCAATTGATTTAAATTTTCAACACATTTCCATAAATGAAAATAGTATAAATTAAATAACCATAACAAGTAACTTTAGTCTTCCCTTAAAGAATCTTATAGAATAAATAATAAACCATGTGTATGAAAAACCATCTTATTTTATTTAAATGACTTTTGATTACAATCTATTCTCAATATCCCAATGAGATAGAAATACACATATTATTATTTGTTTTTCCAAGATTGAATAATTCAAGTTATCAATGTAGAAAATATTTTTCTCCATAACATGAATGAAAAATTGAAGCTTTGATTATTTACATATTATGACCTTATATATATTTACAAAAAAAATTAAAATATACAGTTGATATCATATATTAGTTAGAATAAAATAATTTTTTTCTATAACAAATATTTTATTAAAGAAACCATTAGTCTCACTATGTCATCAACATATTAAATCATATTGAATATCATTTTACTTACCCAATCATATATATTACATTTGACGAAAATTATTAAATCATTTTTCTAGCCAATGATTTTGAGTACATTAGTTGAGACTAATATTCCTTTTGTCATTTTTCATCTAATGATTTAATAATATTAAATTAATCACTACATACATCCTTAAAAATCTAGATTCACTAGTTGAAAAATGTTAACACATAAATATTGAGTGGGGAATGGTTCTGAATCTTATAATGTTTCCTTTATAACCTTTTCTAAATAATTTATCTTGATTAAGATATTTTCTTAACACACCAATTATAGGAGTAAAATAAATTAATCTTAACCTTTATAAGGATTGGTAATAATGTTTATCCTGACCATGATGATTATAATATCTATATATTGACGATTTTTCAATATTAGTTTGAGGATTTATTTCCACTTTATAAGGAATTTTATTAAATGGGTTCATAGTAGAATGATGACCCGTTTTAAAATTTATCATATCCATTAGTGATAAAAGATCCATATTTTACTATGAAATTAGTTAGCTATGGATTATATCTCACCCCATAACTACATTGTATGGAAATCATCCAAATCATATCATATATGACTCTTGGATATTTTAGTGTACAACTCTATTTCAAATCCATAATATCGATATACACGACACTATTATACTATTATATTTATTATTTGGGCCTACAAACTAGTGTAAATCAAATAAATCCTAGGGAATACTTCATCTATGGAAAATCAAGGGACACACATTCTAATGTTGAAAATACCCAAAATACAATACAATGTTTTTTTATTATTTTATTTCTTTACAGAAGTTAATTCCAGGGTACTCACACTAAGCTTGACAATACCAAGTTGAATTTTTGTGGAATTGAGATGTTATTAATTGGAAATAATCTCATACATAGTATTTATAGGGGATTTTAATAACAAAAAATTATCTAATTTTTTACCTTTCAAATATTTGGTCTTCGATTAATTGGTTTTTTAATCCTATTCTCTCAACCAAATTAATTTTTTCAACCCATATAGATGTGTAAATCTTTATTAAACCCCAATTTTTTTGTTACTCACCAAAAAATAGAAGTACTATATATTCATACATATCTAAATAGATGATATGCATAAGATACTTAAATGATTCATGTAAATGCATAGAGTAATAAACATGAGTAATCCCAGAGTGATAGATATACAATCATGTTCACTATTTGAAATAAAGAATAATACACCTAGTAGGTATGTAGACTAACTCCATGTCCCAATAACTAGGGATACATTACTGAAGAGAAATCCAAAAAAAACATAACTCTAGAAACCTAATATGTAAAAAAGATATTTAACAACTAAATTAAAGATTATTACTTCAATTAAATACTGAGGTAATTGTATATGATAATCTAAATACATTATATAGTTGTTGCAAGCATGAAAGGTGAGTCCATGTCCTAAAAATAGTTTAAAATTTTGAAATAAATCATATAGAATATTCACATTTCATGAAAAAATTATTACCCATGAATATAGAATTGAATGATTATTAAATAAATGAGTAATTCAAATATTTAAACATGAGATAACTATTTATGAATAATCAAAATATAAATATAAACCCTTTTTAAATTTAAGATTTATCATTTTAGACATTCTATAATATTTGATATAATCATTTTTTATTTATTTAATTTTTAAATCTTACATATTTATCATTGTATGGAATTTACATTTTAAATATATGATTTTATATGAATTGAGAACTATTTAACATATAATATCTATTATGAAATCATTTTATATAATTTAAATACCATATAGTTATTCATTATTTAAACCCTCTTAATATAAAACATCAAAACACTTTTGTAGTGGATGGAATAATATCCAAATAAGGCCCCTTTTATTCTAAACAATTCCAAATAATTAATTATGAAAAATTCATAATTTAAAAATAAATTTTTTATATTATATCCTTCTTTCTTAATTTATAACCAATTTTAAATTTCCACTTATAATATATAAATATAATATTTTTTAATAGATCACTAGTTATTAAATACTATTTATTAATAGGTATTTTAAATATTAAAATTTAATATTGGGGAATAAAATGTTTATTCAACATTTCATATATTATAGAAAATTATTATTACTTTATTTAAAAACCATTTTTGAATTAAAATACACCAAAATAAATATTATAATGTTTTTAAAAAAAATTGAATACAACATTTATCATTTTATATGTAAAAAACATTTTTTTAACTTTTTTATGTAATTCTAATTACCCTTACACGTATGAGTATTCTTACATATGGGTAACTCCATCACCCCTTATACAAGTCATCTTGAAGACCTTCTGTAATGTTATGTCATTACTTCTAACATCTCGTAACCATTTTATCAGGTACACCCTTTACCTCATGGTGTTTTTCCACTCCATTGAGATTAGGAGGATACATATAATGGTGATTCCAAAGATTTTTTAGACATTAATTAATAACTATTTGTTTATGTTGGCTGCAAAAAAGTGATACTCCATTTAATTTTTTTTGTATGTACGTCGTGAATCATGACTTCATGATGTGAAACAATAAACATTTTGATCATGAATTACACAACATGAATTATTAAATGGTCTGTTTTTAATCCGAGGTGACTAGTTTTTCAGTGTGTGTGAATCTTGGGGGTTAAAAATTGTGTAACTAGGTTACACTCTATGTAATGGCCAACATACAGTTGTTAAGGAAAATTAACGGTTACTTTTTTTAGTTCTTTTGTTTGTAATTCATGGATCGTGACCTAATAAAGTTACATGAAAATTTTGAGAGACACAACCCCTTGCAGATAGATCTATTCGACACTCAATATCTATTGTATTTGTGGAGTGTCTCTTAGAGTGAGTAAAAATTGTGTTCCTTAATTTCATTTTATTATGTTTTCTTCATTAGGTGATTTATTTGTATCTTTTGGTCTATGTTTTTTGATTCTTCTTCGTTTCCTCCTAGATTAGATGTTTGAAATCATTCCAGTGGATTTTTATTCCATTGGTTAGGGTGTGGCGGGCGTTAATCATTGAGGTATTTGGGTTCCCTCTCATCTGCCAACCACCTATCTTCTAAATTTAATCAATCTTGATGTGGATTTTATTCAAGGGTATTCTTTGGCATTGATGGCTTTCTTTGATTTTGGATTCTATAACAGGCATTTCTGACCCAACTTTTGAGTTAGGTGATTCCATCCCAAGACTATGATAATGGAACTTGTTGTTTTTCCGTATAAATTTATCCATAATAAAAGATTTTCATGATTTTTTTGTGTTGAAAATATTTTTCAAATAAAAATTCTTTTTCAATGGTAATTGAAAAATTGAATGAAAAAGGAATATTTTCGGAACACTGAAATGTTTTTTTAAACAATAGCGCACATGGGTTTCCTAGGGTAATAAGGTGGAAGTTTTATCTTTGGGCCATAGTGTATTATTATTTTATTATCCATTTGGTTTTTCTTGGGGAATTCCTCTTTTTCCTCAGCCCATTATTCAAAGAGACTGATATTGAAATTTTGGGGGTTCACTCTTGGGGTATTCATCTTCTTCCTAGTTCTGTTGTTCTTAGATCAGAATTTGTGCACTTGATTAATTATTATCGTATGAGTAGTCTACCAGCTGGACCTATATAATTCCTTAGTCTTGTGATACTAGAGCTTCTTTTTTTATTACATGGAATTCCGAGTTGGTCGTACTATGCATGTTTATGATTCTGGAAAATTAAATGGAAAATGTTATTTGACATTTATATACATGATTTTATTCAGAACTATTGAAAAAGGGAAATTTTCACTATTTTTTATATACAAATAATGTACTACTTATCATGCCATGTTTTCACATAAAATGATAATGTTGAAATTGTTATACAGGGGCATGTTATGGAATAAATTAGTGGGATCATACATATGATGTTAGCTCATATTGTGTGCACCTCTTCAGTGGTATATAGACCATTGTTAGTCTTCGAGTGCAAGGAAAGTCAAGGCATTGTGTTATGGAAATGTGGATTGTGTCTTCTGGTTGGGGATCTGGTGGTGAGATGGTGGTAGTCCATCCTTAACATCATGTGGAGGAGAATTTTAGTTTTTAGTCCTTCTCTGTTGGACTATTCATGTAGATATTAGTTACATTTTTAGTTTTGTGTTTCCCCTGTTTGATTATGATTATGGAATATATGTCTTATTCATCGCCCATTTTTTATTCATGTTTTTCATTTATTTTATATTCCTTGCGGTTTAATATGTTAGAGTAAATTGTTCCCTATGTTCTACTGTTCAATGCCCAGGTGTTTTTCGTCAGCCCGTTGAGATCGAAAATGACCTTCATGATTTTGATAGATCAGATCAGGTGCCATGATTGAAGGTAACATTGGTTAGTTTGTTACAATTTAGTATCAGAGGAGATCTTTCATCAAGATTCTGGGTCTTGGGATCTCTACTATAACGGGGATATCATTTTTGGTACATTAGAGGTATGTAGTGAAAAGTGTGTGTCTCACCCTTATCATAACGAGAAAGAATTTTTCATGGGACATTGGGATGTTTGTCTCTAGTATTGGGTTTTGATTTAGTAATATTAGTTATTTAATATGGTCTTTCTAGTTTTAACTGAGGTATTTTTGTTGTTGTATGATCGTTCTTATGATTCGGTGTGCATCATTCTGCATTTGAGATGTCTTCTATGGGTTCCTCAGGAAGGTGTAACTAATTCACCTCATGGTAACCGATGTTTATATTAGATTATCATCAGGACTATCATATGGGAAGTATGTTTTGTTGATTAATTTGAAAAAATAGTTTAGAACATAGTGGATGGGTACAACTAGGAGTTGGACACGTATGAGAGATCGTGGGAGTTCTTACACGAGAAGTTATCATCCATTAAATGAATAATAGAGCCTAAAGAGATAGAGGAATGGATGGATAAGATCGATAAAAATTTTGACATTATAGACACATATGAGAATATCAGGTTAATGTGCATAGTGGTTATAATCAATGGTTCTAGAAACCGATGGTGAGATACTAAGGTCTCAGAAAACAGACATGTGGGATTGGGTTAGAAGGGTTTCAAAACATTATTATTTTTCCATTTTTTCCTGAGTCCATGACGATATAAATGTATCTGGGGTTCGTATCATTATAATAGGGAGATTATTACATGTTGGAATACAAAAATCATTTTTTTGATCTTGTCTATTTTATCCCAGACGTGGTGCAGGATGACTAGTTGAAGGTTATGATCTGCCTATAGGGATTGCGATTATATATCAGATCGTATGTGTCTATGATGAGTCATTCTACTTATACATAGAAAAAAGATAAACCTATGATAGAATAAATTGATATGGTAGGAATGGTTGGATTTTCCACCACTTCACTTTCATCAGGTGGAAGCTTCAACGTTGCACATGGGATGAATAAGAAGTGGAAATATCATCACACGTGTAGTGGAGGTCGGTATCAGTAGAGAACCTCCTCTAAACTGTCTGATATAGTAGGTAATTTTCCTTCAATTTTCTACTAGTGTGGAATTTTAGGACACAACAGATGTTATTTTCCTACGCCCACAAATATGTTAAATAGTTGTGGATTCATTGTTCATTTATAGTTCTTTGGTCAGGCATTGATTATGCCTCATTATGGTTTGGCTTTGTCGAATATAAATGAAATTTTGGTCTACTAAGAAACATCAAAGACATCTCAGCTCCATCCAGGCCTCATCTATGAAGTATTTTTATGCTGTTGATGAGTTTCCAGTGGAAGTTGAGGTAGGTTCTCCACAGTGAGTGGTACTATCCTTATTTCATCTTTACAAACAATTTTTATATTTGATATCGGTGGCACTCACTCATTTGTATCTAAACATTTTATTGATGTTCTTAAAATTCCAATGTATCTTAGATCTATTAAAATAGTGTTATAAATGCCTATTGGTATGAGGAAAGAGAAAAAATTGAGGTGTAATACCTATTTGTTAATGATAGCTGATACAAAGTTGGTATGGGATTTTCTAATTCTTGATCTGGATCAATTTGATGTCTTTGTCGGAATGGGTTGGCTTGTCACTAATCAAGATAATGTTTATTTTTATCATTGACATGTTTAATTTGTTACTACCAGTTATAGATCTCATGTGTTTCAGGGTGAGTGGGACCTGAGGTCGGGTTGTACAAGACCTTCCCACCCAGACCTGAGGACATTGCTAGTTGTTATTGCATTCAAACCAGATAATGTTTCCTCAATTGGTTATCTTATCATTTTTTATCAAGAATTTCAGGACATTTTCCCAATTTAATTCTACAGTCTTCCTATGGAGAGAGAGGTAGAGTTTACGATTGACCATGTTCCTGGTACAAAACCAATATTGATAACTTTTTAACATATGGCACATGAAGTGCTCAGAGAGATCAGGATTCTGTTGGACGACCTATTAGAAAAAAACTATTATTCACCATATCATTTCTCCTTGGGAATCCCATGTTCTCTTTTCCATGAAGAACATGATTCTCATCATTTATGTGGGGACTATCAGAAGTTGTACCCAATAAAAATTAAGAACAAATATCATTTGGATCGTGTGGATGACATGATTGATTAGTTAAATGGGGAAAAAGTTGTTTTCAAGTACCAATATTCAGTTGGGTTATCATCAGCTTAGAATTTTGGAGTCTGATATTCCAATGAAAGACTTTAGGAGCACTTATTGAAATTATGGACTTCTATTAATGCCTTTTGGTCTGACTAACACACCTTTAGTTTTTATTTCTTTGATAAATTAGATATTCCATCAATATCATGATATTTTTTAACTGGGGTTCATGGATGATATTATGGTTTATACGAAATCTGAGAGTGGGCACAAGCACAGTATGAGTTTGGTTCTAGAAATATTTATAATTAATCTCTTTAGTGGGATACATTCAATATTTTGTTTCTAGATTTAAGGATTGATGTTCTTGGGGCACAAAATTTATGAGCATGTCTTATTAGCTGATCTAGATATGCTAAAGGATGTTATTTGTGAAAGGATCCATGAAATGAATTTGTGATTTGAATAATACATGGTCTTTCTAGATTCTATCAACATGTTATCTAAGAAATCTCAATAATGGTTTCACCTTTGAATGTTCATACCTGAAAAGTTGTGAAATTCATCTGGGATCCAAAGTGTTAGACTTCATTCAATGAACTGAGAAGGATTTTGACATCAGATCCTATTCTCGACTTACTTGATCTCATAAAGGGATATGTGGTGTTTTAAAATTCTTCTGGAAATGGGTTTGGATGTGTGATTATGTAGGATGACTATGAGGTATCTTATGGCTCCCATCATCTTTGACCGCATTAGAAGAATTTCCCAACTTTTGAATTAGAGAATGTCGTAGCCATGCATGCACTCAAATGTGTGTGGAACAATCTATTTTGGGATTAGTTCATTATATTTTCTGATCATAAGTGTCTAATATATATCTTATCATAGTGTGACTTGAATCTTAGATAGAGATGAACGGAAAAATACCATCAGACATTTGTCTTTAATATCACCTACATCCCAGGAAAGGGGGATGTTTTTGAAGACACTCGTAGTATAAAGGTACCTTCATGTGTTATTTTGTTATCGAAGAGGACTGATACATTATGGGGAATTATAATCAGGTGCACCTATATCCTCAAGAATGTGTTTTAGGCATGGTTTTGAATTTTTTTTTTCAGTTATCATCATCTAACCTAGTGGCAATTTTATGGAGTTAGTAGTAGTATAATGAGTTTCAGAGAACTCGAGAAAGAATTTATTTTGGGGAGACTATCATGACCCAACCCATATCCAGGCTCGAGCTGGAACTACCCCATGCCCCCTCCATTGGCTAGGGGATGGCGAATAACACTGAAGGAAATATAAACTAAGGGAGGTATTTTCATAAGAACCTATACACACACATGCAGCCAACGCAATGTAAATAGTATAGTGGGAAAAGATACAAGATATAACATTGCTATATAAATACCAAAAACATGCATTGATCTATAAACATTAAAACTATATAAGATTTAAATGAATGTTAAATGGGAAAAAACAAACCCAAAAAGAAAAGTTCCACAACCTGGAAACATGTGGAAAAGTAAAGCAGTTGGGATAACCCCGCTTCTGAATCACATGTCATGAGCACCACATGTGGTGAATGTACCACATATCATTATCTTTATTGAAGTCATGATAAACATTTCTGTCATCTACAAGGTCACACTAAGTACCGGGAATTCCCAAGAAGGGGTGACTATAAAGATACTCAGTAGGATTCCTCGAAGGATCAAGGAAGCAGTAAGAGAAGTACCAGAGAGAAGAGTTTTAAATAGAACATTGGATATATAAAAAATATTAGATAAACCCAACAAGTGAGTGATGTAAGATCGTCCAAACACAATAAGATAGAAACTATTTGAAGATGAAATTCTCATTTATTCTTCACAACCTATAGTAGGAGAGTATGCTCATCTAATAATGATAACCTAGTTAGGGAAATCGAGTGGCATACCCTAGACATCTTCACCTCACATGGAAAGTGAGTAACCCAAAAACAATGAGGGTGTATTGGAAATAGAATATATATATATATATTCTAATCCAATCGTGGTACTCGTTGATAACATTTAATATGTATCTATGATGATAGCCAACCATGATAATAGCTAAGGCTCATGGAGATGACCCTGTGAGCGACGAGGCCTTTGTTCAGGACCCCTTATGCGTGCCCCTTTATCCAGCTGTGTAAGTAACATCAACCCCACCTATTGAGCAGTATACAACCTCATCAAAGGTTTCGTTTGATTCATTGGTCCTCCGCATTAGGCTTTTGCAGACACCAGAAGATTTAATGGTGGCTTTGGCTAATAGCCTTTTCCTATGGAGTAGCTAGACATTGGTAGAGCTTGGTTACTCAAATGCACGATGAGATGGCCCTCAAATGGGCGGAATTTTAGCTTCGGTTTCTTGAGGAGTTATACCCCTCCATATTGTGCTCAATTTGACTAAAGGTTGTCCTACGACCTCAGTATAGAGGGATGAGAATGATTAAGAATTCTATTACGTTGATAGGCCGGGAATGCAACTCACTGAATATGATCTATAATGGTTAATTCTGATCATAATGGTTTTATCAGGAACTCTATAGAGTGATTTTTGCTATATTAATACCCCTGTGTATCCTCACCTATGTCAGGGTGTTGGGGAAAGTACAGGTGATAAGGAACTTTTTGTCATAGAGACACCAAACAACTAGTTGTGGGAGTGGGGAAAATAAATATGAGACATATTCAATAGCTATCAGACATCAATTGACAAGATCTTGACATAGGATATCTTCTCATTATTGTACTCAGGAAACATGTCATCCTAGAGAGGTATAGTGTTATAATTTTGATGGGAGTGTTCACATTGAATGAGACTACCTGACCAGACATGCTGATAAAACCAAACAGAAAATAGGTGGACCACTGTATTATACAGAGTGACTTAATTAGGGTGGTATTTAATGAGGCGGTGCTCTCAGAGGATATGAAGTAGTTGGAGGAGGGCGATGAAATTTCAAAGTCATTCCACCACCACCTGGCGGCCCATGTTAAGCTTAGGAATCTAGTAGCTCGTTCCAGAAGTAGTTGTATTCATTGGATGTCTACAATCATGTAGAGCATCATATGTTAAGAGGTATGCCTTATGTCCTTTTTATTTTTGTAGTATAACAAGTTAGACACTGTGTGGAGTAATTTTCTATATTTTCATTTATTAAAGTTTTACAAGGGTGACGCGTGGTGTCGGTGTAACCCTATGTTGGTGTTGTTTGATGTAGCTACGAATGAACGTGGAAGAGGGGTCCTTCCCCCTATAATACATGATTATTTATAAATGATAAAAACCATAAGGGTGAGTTTGGGCCACCCAAATAGGATTGTTTCGGGGTGTGGTGTATGAGTCCCTCTTACTTATGCAGTAAGGGTGAGGATGTGCGATGAAGTGTATGAGTAGTTCCTATAATTTCTAATGGAGTTTTTTCTTGATCAAAACTTTTTTCTCATGATAACCGATGTGGGTTTGGAAGAGTGCCAATTTTAAGGATTTATCTCTATTAAAGAGGTGAAATTATTCTGAGAGTTTACCACATGCTTTCGGTGTCTATCCTCATGCAGTTGGATGAATTTACTTACCAAATCCATTTTTTTTACTTTGTGTGCTCAACGTCAATCATGATACTAGAGTATTCAAGTACATGTTGAGGAGATAGAGACCCCATGAAAATAATTATATGAATCACTATTTGGTGTTGGA
Organism: Viscum album; assembly: GCA_963277665.1. Classification (NCBI taxonomy): domain Eukaryota; kingdom Viridiplantae; phylum Streptophyta; class Magnoliopsida; order Santalales; family Viscaceae; genus Viscum; species Viscum album. Next base: position 785,310,515 of record OY728151.1, read on the forward strand.
AGAAGTAGTCTTCACCCTGAGAAATTTAAAATACTACATTCTGGGAGAGCGCTTTTTGGTTTGCACAGACCACCAAAATCTCAGGTACAACTTCACTCATAGAGAAATGAACTTGAGGAAGTGGTGCTGGTTAAAAATTAATGTTAAATTAAGAGATATACATAGTATATAATCAGAAATGATGCAATGTTTTTTTTGATTCACTTAGAAGTTAGTCCCAGGCTTGCCTTGTGTGGGAAGTTTCATAGTAGTTAGTTTCCTCACAGCTTACCCTGGTGGAGCATGGGGGTACATCTTTTCGTCAGCTGATTTTGTTGACTTCTTCACTTCTCATGTGTGTAAGAGAGTATCAATATTGATGCACTGACTAGATAATATTGTGTGAACTGATATAGTTATGTGTTTCACCATATAGATATTCTGAAGGAGGGAATCACGTGACCATGTTGCTGGGGAAATCAGCGATTCTAGTCATGGTGTGGGGTGTAAAGATGGTGAGGTTTCCCACTACACTACCCCCAATAGATGGAGTGATTGAACGATGTAATCAACGTTTCACAGCTGAGGAAATAAATTCATGTTCAAATACAAATCATCGAAATGAGCAGACATTATGAAGATATACCACCCATTTGGTTCTTGTGTTGTACTGTCATGTAAACATGTAGGTTTTTTGGGAGTGGGAGGGCTAGGTGTTAGCTCAGTATCCTGAGTTGTTTTCCCATATTTTTCATTTTAGGTAAAATGAGATTGAGGGAGGAAATTATAGAGAGGATTTTTTTCTCCTTGAAAGACTTTGAAATATTTCTAGGAATACTTCCAAAGCTAGGAATTGAGTTGATGTTCCATTCTGAGGCCTAGTGAGCCCGAAATATATTATATAAAAATAATAATAATTTTTATACTGTGCATGTGTCAGAACAATTATATACCTTAATGGTATCCTAGATTAGAAATTTGAGGCCACAGTTGAGTCGAGAACATGGCGTTTACTATAACACTGCAAGCTTCCATGATACGCTTCTCTTTAAATAATATAATAGCGTGTGTTGTACGCATCTTCGAGTTCAAATACACACCACAACCAATCAAACTAGACATAATGAATATTATTACCCACATTTTGAAATTTTATAAATGTTATCTTTCAAAATGGAATTTATTTTTGGATTTGAAATATCTAAATTAGTTTAAGGTGAATTTTTGGTATTTTTCTGAAAAAATTCAATTTTTGATGAATAGTGAAAAACACTGAGTTATAGTTGAAAACAGATTTTTTAAATAATTATTTATTTAAATTTATTTTAGGTCAAAATAGATACATAATACCTATATAAGTTAAATGTAATCCATTGGATTCAGTTTAAAATAATTTTAGATATACAAAAATTTTATTGAAAATTTCACCGGCTTTCAGCCATCTCCAAGGAGAATTTGCAAATTCATATAAAACATAATTTTACCGCTTCCCTGAGTGGAATTTCAAAAATCCAAGAGAAATGGTTAATATCAAGGAGTAAAATTTTGTTCAATAAGATAAAAATAATTTTTGGTGTATAGTAACTTTTTACATTTATTTACTAGGGTTAAAAGTAAATACGGTAATTTACGGTAAAAATGATATTATTATTACCCTAACACATGTCCTAATTCTATTGGCTAAATATGATTCGACCAAAATAAACCTTAGTAATAAAATATGAGCCACTTTGGTCCACTTGGATATGATTAGGACATTTATTATTATTTAATTCAAAGAAGAGATTAAAGAGTTAAAATCCATGATTAATAACTAAATCATTTTTAATTTAGGGTTATAAATAAGATAAATTAGATTATAAATATTCATTAGAAACATAAAAACATTTCCTAAATAATGGTAGTTTATTTATAATTTTTATACCTTAAAAAATTTAATTTAATTAAGACACAATGGTGATGCAGTAATTACATAATTAATGAAATAAAAAAATAATTAATATTATAAATATCCAAATAAATGCAATTTTATACTTTTATGAATTAAAATAATTTTATAGGTTAATATGTCATATTATGGTTGTTTAGATAAATTTTATTCGAAGTAATAATGCTGTTTTGAATTTAGAAAAAACAAAATACCAAATAGTGTCAAAATTGACATAAAAGAGTTTTTAAAACAAATATTATATTATTAATTATTCTTCTATTCTTAAAAATCTAAGGTTCATCCAAAGGACTTATGTAATGATAGGTGTATCATTAATTAAACATTTGGGGTTCTCTTGGAATTATATAGTATGTTTATTAACCATATAATATAAAAATACAAAGAGACATGGTAAATGTCAAACTATTTAACTAAGAGTTAAATCAAAAAGATAATGTTGATATAGTGACCCAAACCTATCTAAAAATTATTGGTTGAGTGGTTTTTGACCCAACCCCACATTATCCTTTAAATAATCTATTTTGGATCCATTAGAAATAGAAAATGCATTTATTATAAAATAATATTTCTAGCTTTTCATAAGGTGCCCCTCGCCCCTCTTATAAAAAGGCACTGCCCCTTCTCTCTAATTCACACTTTCAAAGTCATTTTTCTTAGACAACCTATGCCAAAAATCACTCTCAAGTTCCCTTAATTCACCCTAGATGCATTCCTTTACTCATAAAGCCAACATAAGGATCCTTTTTGATCAAATCAAAATGAAGAACCCGAATAAGAGTTAATAATTTCACCAGCCTCTTTCATGTTCATTTCTTCTTCCACTTATTCTTTCTTTGTTATTTCCATTTTAAAATAATAACTCCAGTATCGTCTATATACTGTGATGTTATTATAAATATGGTACAGCCATATTCATTATTCTATCCATCTTTTGAATGACATGTCACCATATGTGCGTACGTACGGATTACCGTCTTCGCGTCATGCTGTAATTGTTATGCAATAAATTATTATTTGGATGGGTATAATAATTCTGTGTAATTCATGTAAATAATAAATATAACATGATAATTATTCAATATATATGATATAACATCCAATTATATATTATTTCAATATCAAAATAATGATATCGGTGCTCGTGCGTACGTACGGATTACCGTCTCCATGAACGCGATGAGATTCATTCTTCATCATATCAATTAAAGACTAATATTCATTAGATGATTAAAAATAATGTAAAAAGATTTGATATCATTTTAGATATGAAGATGATACATCCCATCCATAACAGAAATATGTAACACCTACGTAAAACAAAATTTATTTTGTCTACATAAATTATCTATTAGACTATAAATACTCATTGGAAATATAAAATTATTTCCTACATCATGGTATTTTTCTTTTAATTTTTATAAATTAAATAAATAAATTTATTTATGAAACTATGATGATGCAGTTATTACCTCATTAATGAACGATTTAAATAAAATGAAAATATAAGTTAAAATATAAGACATAAACTTGTCTAAAACCTATTGTATGGGTGGATTTATAACCCTTATCACCTTATCCTCGAAATATATTATTGTGGGACCTTTAAATTTCGAAACACATTTTATAATAAAGTAACTTCACAAGGCTTTCCAAAAGTGACCCTCCTCCCTCTTATAAAAGGCCCGAATCTCTATCCCCTTACCAACATCACTCAATCCCTTGGATAATCCAACCTCTGCTCATATTGCCTCTCCACATCCCACTCTTACTCCTAGTAGCCTAACTTTTGGCAGAAGTGTTTCCAAGGAATCCTTTGGGATCAAATCAAAAATAGTAATCCAATTTGAAGGTAATTTCTTCTCTTCTATTCTTTTGTTTTCGTTTTCATCTCTAACCCCATAAACTCTTTTAATTCATTTATTTTGTAACACCATCTGTATATTAAATATACTAGTATTTTGTTATGATATTAATTCAATATACACTTATACACACCTCCATCTAATAGTTAAAGTACATATTGTTTTGTGGGTGGCGAATTACTGCCTCACTAAACGATGATTGTTCAATCATCATTTAATACCTCTAATGGTGGCCATTAAGATGTCAATATATTTATATATGATATATATATTATGTTTATGTTTTCCTAATGCTTCTTTATTTTTCATTTATTCCTTACCTTTATGGTTTCCAGAATGGGTAAACGTGATAATTTCATTTTAGGAAGTGTTGACTATCGCCCCCTCAAAGTGATTTGAATCGTTAGAGACATATGTGGGATGTATAAAGGATGGAGTTAATGATATTATATATGATATTATACTTTATTTATAATATACCTATGTATAATTATGTTTTCATTGCATTAAATTATGAGATAGAAATAAAAGTAACGTTCATGTGTACGTACGGCTTACCGTCTCCATGAATGGTACATTTCATTTCTTATCTCCAAATGTTATGTACTGTTATAAGTATATATATATAATTGATATATATGATATATATTACAACAAAATGATGAATATCAGTCTGTAATTATAATATATATATCTCTCATTTAGTTTTAATTCCATTAATATGAGAAAGAAATGAAAGTAGGTTTAATGCGTACGTACGGCCTACCGTCTCCAAGAACGATGCATTTCATTTTTTATCTCCAAATTTTATAGAATACTATAAAATGAATATATATTGGATATATATGATATTTAAATCAGTAATACTATTCTGGAGATGGTGTACTTATAACTACATGGACAATTCATTTCAAACAAGTTCATTTTTTGACTCATGTATCGAACATCGACAAAAACATATAATATGGACTCACATACTTAACTAATTATTATAACATTTTAATATGTGATGTGAATTTTATAATAAACTTTAAATGAGGTCCTTATGAAATTATAAATTTACCAAATTTTATTATTCAGGAATATAAAGAAACGAACAAGACAAGTTGGTCTTGAGGTAAGGGATCGTACCTCTCTCTTTCTATTTTAAGTACACTCTTTTATGTCATTCATTTTAAGCTCCTATTTATTATGATTGGGATGTTATATTATATTCCTATAACTGTAAATTTTATGTAAATATGATCAGAGACCCTATTTTATCACATCAATCCTTTTTTGAATGTTTTGAGTGGTTCCATTAGGCTGTCGAATTTTCGTAACAGATTTATTATCTCACATCTAATTCCATGATATTTACATCATTCGCCACTTATTTGTTGCATGTGGTGTATTTTCTTCTGTAATTATATATATTATATCATGATTCTATTTAAATCAATGTTATTTTGTGATTCATATTGTGTTTATTATCTTTTGGTCATACAACTCGATTGATTACTACGAGGTAAGGGGTTTTTATCTCATTTTTTATTCCCGTGAGATTCATGTTACATTTTCCACTATTTACTTTTGTTTGGTGTATTTAATGCCCATGATTGTATTATTTGTGTAATATAATTCAATTTATGGGTATTAATATCTTCATTTTATGACCCTTCTTTCATGGGGTGGATGTTTCAATAGTTACCCAAATCTGTAAGGGAACCTTTCACCCTTTTTTTTAAATAAATTATTTTGTTAGGTCTTTTAATTTACATATTCTTATGTTGGGATATGTTCTTATATATCCTTATTGTTTTAAATGTTATGAACAAGTGATTAGTTACCATTTTTACCTCTCATCAACTAATTTTATTAATTTTAAAGTGACGTCATTAGGCTGTCGAATTTCGGTAAGAGAACATCTTAACCCAATTTCAATTCCACGGGTTAAAAATCTATTTCTTGATTATGTCATATTATGAATATGTGTGGATGACATATGATTATTTTACACTTAACATCCTCTTATATTTTGTGTATTTATATTTTTCACACATAATTATGTAATTGAATTATACTTAATCTAAGGATAGCATCTTTGTAAGGGACTTCATCTAAATCTCCTTTCATTGAGGCATATTTTTTTTACACAAATTTATTTTATACGGTGTATAAACCCCTTTGAAATTTACTTTTATTCAAAAGGAATATTTTCATACAAATCGTTTTACTAAACGACAAAATGATTGTTTTGTCTTACGTATGTGGCGACAACGAAATCTCCGCCGTCGTGACAATTATTTGAGTTTTGGCTTCCTCTAAAAGCCATAACTTTTTTTAAATGAAAAATAAATACCATGTTTTACTGTTTTTTTATTTTTTTTATTGAAAATTGTTTTGATAATGTTTTTATTATATCAATGTGTTGTATTTATATCTTGTTATTGAAATATGGAAATGTTATGTTTCCTTTATGCAAGTTTTATGTGATATGATTATGTTATGGTTCATTGTAATTGTATATGAAGATGGGTTGTTCCGTGATAAACTAAGGGTGGGTGAGACCGTGATAGCTCTCAAATGCATTGGGTAACACGAAGGACTTAAACACTAAGGTTTCTCCGAAGAGATTTAGGGAATATACTATGATGGGTATTCTAAACGTATCAATGAGGGTTACTGCATACATAATAATGTTATGAATGCCTCATGTTACCGTTATGTATTACGATTTCTAGAAGTTAAACATAAATATTATGATTTCAGAATATATGTTATGATTGAATTTTATGGTTTCATTGATTTTAATTAATTGGCGGGTTAATGTTTCCTATCATTAGGTTATAAAGCTTACTAAGCTTTTTATGATCCTCTAATGTTTTTGAAATGTTTTTCACAGGTTATATGGATGGGTAATATAAAGGAAGTATTCAAGAATATTTATATCATGAAAAGAAAACTTGTTTTATTTATGGGTTTTTTTATTGTTGTGAAAAATCGGTTATAGTAGCTGTGTCTACTTTGTAATCCTCTGAGATGTAATAGTTATGTCCTAATTCACTAAAACTCTAAACATGAAAATATCCTCAATGTGTGTTATAAATTTAATTCACGATTAAGTAATTATTTAAGGCCACAAGCTTATATTTGGTATCAAAGGACGGTTTAGATAAATTTAGAGGTAAGAGTGTTGTCTAAGAATAAGTGAAAATTTGTGTATTACCACAATGGATAGTATATTAGATGGAGTCATTGTTATTTTTAAAAGTTTGAATGAGTTTGAGATAACTTGGATAAGTATATCTTAGTGTTTATATACTTCATTAGTACATGATGATTTTGTTAATATACTCACAATGACATTTTTTGTTTTAGTAAATTGATGGACCTAGATGGCACCAAAGGGACAATGGGGTTAAAGGAAACTGTTGTGGTTCTGTGATTATGAGACATGATGAAATGGGTTATTCAATGAGGAGTCTCGTGGTTATTATAAACCAACTATCATGGAGTCATGATTAACCACTTGATCCTTGGTGAGTTCTCTAATGCATCAGGTACGAGAGGATCAACTAGATGTGGATGTTCAGGTAATAATTATAATGGTAACCATTAGGGTGTATATGATCCATACTATTGAGGTAATTAAGGTTTATTATATGATGGGAAATGAAAGGAATCATGTTAAATTGAGGTTTAATTATGTTATCGTTAATTTTGAAGATTTTATCTCTTTTTGGGGAATGTTTTAAGAATTATATTGTTTTTGAAAAAGGGACAACATGCAGACCATGTGACAACCCGTCACGTCGGACCAAGTTGCGGGAACCTAACCCACACCCAATGTGAGACTGGTATTTATCGCCTTCCACTGGAATACATGAAGGCCCTAGTTAGTATGAAAAATTGTTTTTAGTAATATGATTTTATGAATCAAGAATAAGTTGATTTTGGGTTACCTATGGAAACGATTGACCTATCATGGAGGATATGTGAATAGGCTAATTAATTTTCAGTATGAGACTTTAAGAGTAACTGGTGTTATTTGGAGATAAGTGTTAAGATTTACCTGAGAAGACTATGCGATTAAATCCTTCAGAGAATTGGGTCTCAATATTAGGATGGATTATTTTTGATGAATTTTATTGGAAATTTGGTATTGAATGGTCTTTGTTGAACTTTAGGTTGTTTGATAAATTTTGGAGATTAAGAGTCGTTTTTCTTTTTGTAAAAGATTAACTTTTTTTGGGATTATCTGATCTTATAAAAACAATTTTGTTTTTGGTTAAGGTCTAACGACATGGTAAATATATAGTTCATCTTTTTTGAGTAATGTGATTCTATCGAAGTTGATTATAGAACTCTTAATGTGAACAAGTCATCCTAAATAATCACCTTTTGGAGAAAATATGGGTTTGTGTACGAAATCTAGTAATATATGAATGTCTAAACGACAAGTAAGTTTATTTCCTTATGTTTATTTAATCTCATAAATGAATTCCTCAATGAAATGTATCTTAAGACAAAAACATTGTCTATTAACTTTTCCTACTGGGGAATCAAATACCGTTTAACCCATCACAAGTTTCTGAATTTCTCTTGGTTAACTTTCTCCTCGACATATTTTCCAATCACTCTCCATTAGAAAATGATGGTTTTTTTCTCTTCCATATCCATGTTTTCATGGAATCCTTTTATCTGTTGTCTTGGGTGACCTTTTTACTTTTGTTTCTTTCTTTTAAAGTGATAGTTTAATTTACTCCTTTTCTGATGTGAGGCATTCAATTAGGTTTTCGAGCCCAATTTTAAAATTGTGAGGATGCAATGCCAAAAAGGGGTGAAGGATGTAACATCCCAGGTAAATAATGTGTATGAACCCGGATCTTCATTTCTTGTATGTCTTCCTTTTTCCTGTAGTTTTTGAGAAATGAGGGGTTTCTGGAAAATTTTTAAGTACACGTCGTGTAATTTCTCAGTATATGCTGTGTAATCCCATGTAGTGCCAAGCCGTGTGCTGGCCCTATCCGAGCCACACACATGGTGTGTAGGGGTGATGTAGAGGCTGCTTAATGTAGAGTACAGAAAAACAGAGTACACACCGTGTACCCCAGAAGTACACGCCGTGTATTTTCTTTTTTTTCATTAACCGGACCATGGTCGCGCCTGATGAACAAAACACCATTATTCCAGGTTTTGTTTGTATGAGAGAAGTTGAATGACTGCAATTCTTCTCCGAGACAGCGTGCCTCCATCTAATCTCAGTTTCATCTGTCGTTGATTGCGTTGGAACCACAACGGTGAGTTCTCCCTTCTCCTAGATATTTTTTTTCCAATTCCTCTTCTTTCTCAAGTTATCATTGGTTGATAATTTTTTATGTTTTCCCAGATCATTGATGTTCTAAGGAGAATTTATCATCATGTTTCACGTATATCAATATTCTAGGATCAAGGTAGGTTGTTTGTTATCCTACGTTCAATGACTTTGAGTTATTTGGCAAAAAGTATTGGATACCCATGTATTGGGTATCCCGGGTTAGGGATTTTGATTCAAATGTTTAGTTTCCTTAGATTGATTATTTTTATGAGGTTAATTGACATTAAAATATGGTTGGATTCGTGTCTAAGGATCATCCATGGGTGATTTCCCTTGCTTTGGCTGTTTATCACCATTTGGCTTAGGTTGATTGTGAGGCAACCCTTGTAGCATTGTTTGTCTTCTTTGTTATAGAGGATTACATGTATTGCCTACTGTTTATATGATTTTGATTCATTGTAGCTATTATCCAAGTAGTTGTTGAACTTACTTAGGTATTCTGACATTCTATTATGCATGACTAGACTGCTCAGGGCAGTGTGAACCTGGTGTAGTAGACTAAAGGGGGAATTGATGATTAAGGGATTCCCTAGAGAGTCTGTTATAAATTAGTTCTGTACGTAGGACCTACATGAATTGGAATTTGTGCTTCCCAAGAGTTTCCTTAGTTTACACACATATCAAGTCCATCACAGGAATTAGACGTATGTGCTTCCTCAGAGAGTCTATAGTTATCGTTGCAAGACCATAGGGGAATTGACTGTGAGTTCTTCCCAGAGTGTCTATGCCTTGTATGATTATTTGACTAGAGTGGTCTGCCAGTAGGAGCCACCCATAGAGTAAGTGTTATTATTTTTTTGGTTGGTTGGACTATTCCACCAAGCCAAATCACAAGATTGGGTTTGTACTACTTGTTATCTAGGTAGTCTGTTGATATACCTATTATGATACTTGTTGTGCCTTGAGAATATATAGATGATTTCTAGACTCCATGGTTTATAATTAAATGATTGTATTAAATTAATAAATAAATGTGAATGGAGATTTGAAGAATTTTTTCTTTGTTGTACCTATGTTTATCTAGTGCATTTATTTCCTTTATTTTTTCTATATTGCTCACTGACCGTAGGGTACAGATCTTGTGGTGATTTCCTACTGGGATTAGTCTCACGCGCTATTTGGGTCCTGCTTTTCGGCCCAAATAGGTTATATGGTTGCATGTTTGGCTTGGGATTTGGCCCTTCTACTTTAGATACATGATTTTTGGTTGGAGCTGGAGAGCATAGGACCGATCCTCGGCTTGCGATGCTGTTGGAGTTGCTGTTACTTTTAGTCCTTTGTTTTCAGTTTTATTTCAGCACATTGTTGTGTTTTCTGATTTCCTTAGATACATGTACCTATTGCATCATTATCATCATTACTATATATATTATTTTCTTTTGTTGTTGGGTTTTAGTTGTTGTATGTCTTTTACTACATCCGCTATTGACTTTTATTTCTTTTCCCCTACATACCTTCACAAATGAGGGCATAGTTTACCCAATAACTTAACAAGGACCTCGCTACTAGTCAGAAGCCTCTTCCATTTAGGGAAATGTGTTTGAGTTCATGTGGCGAACTGGGCATGGGGCACCAGTTGAGTGGCTTTGGATTCGGGTCATTACAAAGTGGTATCAAAGGAGGTTCTTCCATTTCAATTTGACTTACTGTTAGGAGGAATTTGATAGGGATCATATGGAATAGTTAAATGGTAAATAGTAGTGCCCGGTCATTTTAGATACTGTTTATAGGGAAAAATCCAAATTACCTTGAATGTTGGAATTTTCGAGTTCTGGAAATTTTACAGTTTAATTGATTTCACCGTTGGGTGATGAACATGTTTTCTGTTGTAACTATTTATATGATTGCAGTTCTATTTTGTTGCAACCCGATAAGATGACGGTATGCCATCTCATGAATCATATAAGCACATGTAAGAAAATCACGTTCCATGCATTTTTCCATGACATCTAGGATACATTAGAGATTCCATGAGTTTTTTATAGAATTTTTGATAGACAATTCATGATGTCGTGAGAGCTGATGTGATAAAATACCTGTTATGTGAATAGGTTATCGGTTGTTTAGAGTTTCTTTTTCATAGATTCCAAACTTTGGTCTTAGAGGTGTTATTGGACCTCAAGGATCTGAATTTGGTGGGTCGTGATTTTGTTATACAGTTTCTTGTTATATGCATTGTTATGATTCCAGTCATTGATTCGTGTGGAGTATGGCCCCCCACGGGTCGGAATTTGGCACGTTAACCTCTGTTTTCTGTGTTTTCTGGGCTCCGGTGCAGTTCTGAGGCTACTGTCTGGAAAAACTCAGAATACACAACATGTACATTATAAATACATGTCGTTTATTATTTGGTCGTGTAACTGACCATGTGGAAAAGGACACAGGGCAGTAAAATGCTCTTCAGAAACACACCCTGTACGGTATGTACACGTCATGTAGTGGTAAAAAGTGTAGCTGGCAGTGTCACTAACAACACGGGTCGGGAAAACACCGATAGTACACATCGTGTATGGTATGGACACGCGGTGTGGTCTTGTTCTTGGTACCTGGCCATGTCACAAACAACAAGGGCTGGTGTTATCTTATCCTATACACGCTGTGTTTGTTTGGAACATGCCGTTTAAGGGTCAGCAGTGTAGCTGGCCGTGTAACGAAGCACACGAGCTATGGCTTTCCTTCTAGTGCACGTCGTGTCCCTTGAGAACATGTCATGTAGTGTCGACCATGTGACAGGCCGTGTCGCTAACAACACAGGCCATGTATGGCATATCTAGGGCACGTCGTGTCTTCCTCAAAAAGCTGTGTAGTCTTCGGCAGGGACAGTCCATCTGACTTAGTCGTGTAGGAGTAACCGGGCAGGGAGAAAAGGGTCCGTACATGCTGTGTCGTTTGAGAACATGTCATGTAGTTGGGTTGTTTACATATCCATGTATGCCCAAGGTACATTCCCAATGTAAAATTTTGGGGAACACGCCGTGTAGCCATACTACACGCTGTGTAGTCATGTTCTTTCCCAATTTTAAAGGTTTTTCCCACCTTTTCCATATTACTCTCTTATGTTGCAACTGTGTTTGTCGTTAATGAAGGTGCTTTTTTGATTTTTTAGAGCTATGGCACCAAGACGTCCTCCCATTGCATGATATGAACTAGGCAGTGATCGTACGCCTAATGCGACCGATCAGAGACTACCAGTAATTCAATCTATCATTCCGGACATGGAACCTGCTGTGATTCTGGACACTGGTGCCAACACATTGTTTAGAGAGGGTTTCATGAGATTCATGCAGGCCTTCCAGGGAGTTTAGAATCCTTCCCCGACTATGGCAGAGATGAAGCAGGGTTTTTAGCAGCAGCATCCTCCCACGATCACAGGGGATTGAGGACCGTAGGCTGCAGAGTCATGGATAGAAGCCATGTTATCCATCTTCGACCATCTCGAGACACCCCCAAACAAGAGGGTGAAGCTCCTGACTTACATGCTGCAAGACTCCTCCAAAAGATGGTGGGACGTAGTGTCTCAAGAAGGGCGCCAACAGACTATGGCTTGGGATGAGTTCCAGCGTACGTTCTACGACTACTTCTAACCAGCGACGCTGAGGGATGACAGAGCTTGGGAGTTCATGAAACTTCAGTAGGGTACTCTTTTAGTTATGGAGTATTCCTCCCGTTTCATATAGTTATAGCATTTATCTCCTGTTCTAGGGAATGAAGACCTATTCTTGGAAAATAATTTTGAGGAGGGACTCAAACAAGATATCAGATCACAGGTGAATGTCTTCCAGGTAGCTTCTATTACACTGATTTTCATCTAGGCGCTGATCATGGAATGGAACCTGAGGGATTCTAGAGTTGTGGAATAGGGAGGATCAGCATCTAGGGATGATTCTTCTTAGACAGACAGCAGGAAGCGCCACCGAGAGTCTACCCGAGGCGACTCGAGGAAGTGATCTATTCCTTCTGGTAGATTAGATCTCCCTTTTGGGACCCATGTGGTGTGTTATCAGTGTGGGAGGAGATGGAATAAGATGCTCCAATTCCCGAGAGATGCAGTGGAGGGCCGATCTTGTAGCACGATGGGTCATCTGCAGCATTTCTGCAAGTTTCCCCATCCAGCAGCTAGTGAAGGATGATTAGTCTCGACCCCATGTAGAGGAGAAGGGTTACCAGTTCTGTATCGGACTAGGAGATGGAGTTCTTCAGGTATTACAGGTTATGGTGGAGGCTGTGGATGCAGTGTATAGGCATAGTGAGGATTTGCTCATGGTTTTCAGGCTGCTACACAGGGTCGCGGTACTGGACAGACATTTGGTGTAGAGAAAATTCACCATGAGCAGGATCCCAGACCCTCTACAGTTCGAAGTACGATCATAGTATCCTCAGTTTTATATTCATCTCTTTTCGATACTGGTGCTTCACATAGCTTTATCTCTATTTCTATATTGAAGATCCTTGGGATCTGTGTCTTTTTGTCTGCCGACATGTTGACTCTCGACACTCCCTTGGGAACGACGACATCTAGCATACGTCAGTGAAAAGAATGATGTCTAGAGTTTTTAGGGTGTCACTTATTATGAGAACTCTATGTCCTAGAGATGATAGGCGACGATGTGATTCTCGGGATGGACTGGTTGGTTCCCTTCTAGGCAGTCGTCGATTACAATCACTGCAGGGTGAGTTTCGTATCACCAGACAGTATGTCCTTTCTTTATAGAGGCGAGTGGGATGTCCTGGAGGGTAGAGCTGGACCAGAGCATCATAGGCATGAGAGGATATGACCAAGTTTTCTAGTCTTTATCTGGATGACCAGGGGACTTCACAGTTATACTTTCATCCAGTGTTGGATCATTTTAGAGATGTCTTCCTAGAGGAATTTTCAGGTTTACCTTTGGAGAGTGAGGTAGACTTCTCAATTTAGCTCATGATAGGAGCGGCACCGGTGTCCATTCCTCCTTATAGGATGGCTACACCTGAGTTGTAGGAGCTTATGAATTAGTTGGAGGAGTTGCTGGCAAAGGGTTTCATCTGACCCATTACTTTTCATTGGGGTTCGCCTGTCATTTCTGTGAAGAAGGCAGATGATAACCTTAAGCTTTACGTGGATTATCGAATGTTGATCCACCTGACAGTCAAGAACCGATATCCCTTTCCAAGGATCGATGATCTCTTTGATCAACTTCGAGGAGACAGAGTATTCTCGAAGATCGACTTGAGATTCGGCTATCATCAGTTGCATGTCAGAACATCTGATATAGCCCTTACAGCCTTTCGGAGAAGGTATGATATGTATGAGTACATGATTATGTCGTTCGGTCTCACGAACGCTTCAGCAGTCTTCATGTCACTGATGAACAGAGTGTTCCATCCTTACATGGATTAATTCGTGGTGGTTTTCATGGATGACATCTTGGTGTACTCTCAGACTTGACACGACCATGCAACCCATCATGATATCATTTTGAGTACACTGAGGGAGCATCAGTTATATACTAAGCTCTCAAAGTGACACTTTTGGATGGACGAGATCCACTTCATGGGTCATGTAATCTGAGAGACAGGGGTATCAATAGACCCAGAGAAGGTGTGAGAAATATTTACCTGGGAGCAGCTGAAGAATGTCATTGAGGTACGAAGTTTCTTCGGGCTGGCTTGTCACTACCGGCGGTTTACACAAGACTTATCACACATAGTAGTGTCGTTGATGGGCTTGAATAAGAAGGGGGTAATATTTTTTTGGTTAGAAGCCTATGATTCAGCCTTTCAGGAGCTGAAGAGAAGGTTGATGTTGGCACAGATTCAAGTTTTTCTAGAGTCGGGCAGGAGTTATATAGTTTTCTGTAATGCATCTGGCATCAGGCTAGGAGTAGTGCTTATGTAGTAGGATCATGTTATTGCGTATGAATATCGGCAACATAGGCCACATGAGAGGAATTATACTACGCACGAACTGGAGTTGGCTGCATTTGTTGATGCTTTGGGTTGTTGGAGGCATTACCTTTTGGGAGATCATTTTGTGGTATATACTGACCACAGGAGTCTCAAGTATATCTTCATGCAGCGTGACCTGAATCTGAGACAGCGGAGGTGGGTCGAGTATCTCCAGTCCTTCGACATCGATTTTTCCTATACTCCTAGGAAAGTAAACGCAGTGGCTAATTCACTAAGCTGGAGAACTCAGATACATGCAGTTCAGGAGGCCAACAGTGAGTGGCAGCTTATGGCTCTATTCTCTGAAATTCATTTGAAGTTTCACAACAAGCAGGGGAAAACCTTCCTATCTTCTTTATATGTTACCTCTGTGCCTCTTGACTTAGTTTGAATAAGGAAACTAGTATATTATTAAGGCCTAGTCCTATGGATAATCTTGTCAGGAGAGGACCCTCTTCCCGGATGGAACATTGGCGAGGATGAGATCTTGCGTTTCCAGGGACACGTATGGGTGCCAGCAGATATACACGAGGAGGAGATGTGAGACATTCATTCCTCTGTCTAGGAAATTCATCCTGGCGTCACCAAGATGTATCATGATCTACACCACTAGTACTGGTGTTCAGGTATGAAGAGAGATGTGGCTGGTTTTTTCATGAGATTTTCTACTTGTCAGTAGGTGAAGGTAGAACACCAACGGCCAGAAGGGCTTTTGCAGAAGTTACTCATTCTCAAGTGGAAGTGGAATGATGTCGCGATGGTCTTTGTGATAGGGTTACCGAGTTCGTCGATAGGGAACGACACCTTATGGGTTGTCGTTGATAGGCTCACGAAGGATGCTCACTTATTTCCGATAAAGGAAACCTTCGGTGTTTATGAGCTTGGACGGTTGTACGTCCGTGAGATTGTGTGCTTGAATGGGGTTCCGAGTACTATCGTTTCATATAGGGATTCCGGCTTTACCTCGCATTTCTGGGATAGGATAAAGAAATATTTGGGTACACAGGTACTGCTGAGTACAGCTTACCATCCTCATATAGATGGCAAGTCATACCTCACGATCCAGGTGCTTGAGGATATGCTACGAGCTTTAATTCTGGACTTTTGAGGTTCTTGGGAAAAGCATATTACTCTTGTGGAGATTGCATATAACAACAGGTTTTCAGGAGACTATTCAGATGGAACCTTACGAGGCTTTGTACGGTAGGCCATGCCGATCACCTTTGTGCTGGCTGGAGGTAGGAGAAGCATCTATGCTGGGACCTCTTCTTATTCAGGAGATCTCAGAGAAAATAGAGCTGATTCGGAAGAGGATGGATACTGCACAGTCTCGTCAGAAATATTATGTTGATCACCACAGATGACCTCTAAAGTTCGAGGTTAGAGATCAGGTTTTCCTACGAGTTACCCCGTGGTTGGGACACATGAGGATTATAAGACATGGTAAGCTTTCGCTGAGACTCATCGGACTGTTTGGGGTTTTGGAGAGAGTTGGGCCAGTTTCCTATCAGTTGCAGTTACCTCAGAGGTACCAATCAATGCACGATGTCTTCCACGCCTCTCAGCTCTGACGTTAATTTTCATACACGTCTCATATCTTTCATCCCGAGGAGGTTGAGATCAAATCAGATTCATCGTTTGAGGAGTATCCTATCCAGATTGTCGATCGAAGAACGAAGGTCCTCCGTGGCCGGTATGTTCCTCTAGTATGGGTGATATGGTAGTATGGGAGAGTACAGGACGAGAACTGGGAAAGGGATGCTGATGTACAATCACAGTGGCTGTAGAGGTTTGGGGTTTCTTCTTCTCCGCCTCGTTAGAGAAAATTGGGGATGAATATATATAAGGGGGGATGTTTGTATGAACCCGGATCTTCATTTCAGGTGTGTTTTCCTTTTACCTAGAGTTTTAGAGAAATGAGGGCTTTCTGGAGATCTCTTAAGTACATGCCGTGTACTCCCTTGCCACGCAATGTCGTGTGTTCGCCATGTCCGGGCCACACACACGGTGTATAGGGGTGATCTGGAGACCGCTTAAAGAAGATTATGGAAAAATAGAGTACACGCCATGTACCCCAGAAGTAAACGTCGTGTATTTTCTTTTTTTTTCATTAAACGGACCTAGGTTGTGCCTGACAGACAGAACACCTTTCATCCAAGTTTCATTCTTCCGAGACAATTCATACGACCGCGATTCATCTCCAAGCCCCCATGCCTCTGTCTGATCTCCATTTCAGTCGTCATCGATTGCGTTGGAACCACAACAGTGAGTTCTCCCTTCTCCTGGAGCTTTATATTCCAATTACGCCTCTTTCTCAAGTTATCAGTGGTTGAGATTTTTTGACGTTTTATCATATCTTCAACATTTATAGGAGAATCAATCATCGTGGTTCACGTATATCGATATCCTAGGATTGAGGTAGGTGGTTTCTTTACCTACATTGAATGCCTTTGAGTTTTTGTGCAAAAATTGTCGGATACCCATGTACTGGGTATCCCTGGTTTGGGATTTTGATTCCATTGTTTAATTGCCTTTAATTTCATGTTTTCATGAGGTTAATTGACAGTAATATATTCATGGTTTCATGTCTGAGGATCACCCATGGGTGATTTTCCTTGATTTTTATGTTTATCGATGTTTGGCTTAGGTTTCCAGTTAGGAAACCCTTTTAGAATTGTTTGTCTGATTTATTATTTCTGATTGCATGTATTGCATGTGGTTTATATGCTATTGATGGATTGTATCTATTAGACAAGTAGTTGTTGAACTTACTTAGGGCTGCTGACAGTCGATTACACATGACTAGACTGCTCAGGGCTGTGTGAACCTGGTGTAGTAGACTAAAGGGGGAATTGACGATTAAGGGATTCCCTAGAGAGTCTGTTATAAATTTGATCTGTACGCAGGACCTACAGGAATTGGACTATGTTCTTCCCAATAGTTTCCTTAGTTTAAAAACATATCGAGACCACATGAGGACTTAGATATAGGTGCTTCCTCAGAGAGTATGTAGTTATCTTTTCAAGACCATAAAATAATTGACGGTGAGACCATCCCAGAGTGTTTGTGACTTGTATTATTATTTGAATAGAGGGGTCTGCCAGTAGGAGACACTCAGAGAGTCAGTATTATTATTTGTTTGGTTGTTTGTGATGAGTCCACCATGGAAAAGAACAAGCATGGGTTTTTACTGCTTGTTATCGAGGTAGTCTATTCAGATACCAGTTGTGATACTTGTTGTGCCTTGAGAATATAGAGTTGTTTTCTAGACTCCTTGGTTGATAATTAAATTATTTTATTTAATTAATAAGAAATGTGAATGGAAATTTTTAGGATTGTAACTTTGGTGTACCTTTGTTTCTCTACTGCATTAATTTCATTTACTTTTTCTATATTGCTCACTAACAAGAGGGTATAGATCATGTAGTGATTGCCTACTGGGATTAGTCTCAGACCATGTTTGGGACCTACCTTTTGGCCCAAAAAGGTTATATGGTTGCAGGTGTGGATAGATATTGTGTCCCTTATAATTTAGGTACATGATTAATAGTGGGAGCTAGAGAGTATAGGACCAAGCCTCGGCTTGCGATGCTGCTGGAGTTTCTGTTACTTTTAGAACATTTTTTTCATTTGTATTTCTGCACGTTTTTGTGTTTGCTTCTTTCCATAGATACGTGTACCTATTGCATCATTATCATCATTACTATATATATTCTTTGCTTCCGTTGTTGGGTTTTAGTTGTTGAATGTCCTTTACTGCTTCCTCTATTAATTGTTATTTCATTTCCCCTGCATACCCTACCAAATGAGGAAATAGTTTCCCCAATAACATACTAAGGCCCTCGCTGCTACTCGGTAGCCTCTAGCGTTTGGGGAAATGTGCTTGAGGTCATGTGACCAACCGGGCATGAGGCACCAGTTTAGTGGCTCCAGATTCGGTTCGTTACATAACGAAAATAAAATTTTCATATATATTAATATTTGTGAATAAAATATTAATATTACTTTAAAGGATATTCTATGTTCGATGGAATTCCTAATACGCAACAACGAGTTTCTTTGTAATCTTACGTTGCACAATAATAATGTAATTATTTTAAATGGTAGTTGACACCTACCCGTTGTATTGGAGGGAATAAATAAAACTAACAACAATATGATTATAGATGTTTGTTAAATGTATTTACTTTTATCCAATATAAATTTATAGGCTTCAAATGTGAATGAATCTGATTTTGAGCATAATTTACATTAAAAGGCCGATTTACGGCCTTTTGATGGAGAGCCCTATTTAAATCTTGTTTTGTTCACTTTCATATATAGATTTTTACAAAATAAAATTCTTCTTTATATTCTTATCATCAAAATTTACATTGGGTAAATTTTGGGTATTTTTCTGATAAAATTCCTTTTTAAATGAATAATGAAATATACTATGTTTTATTTCAAACGTTCTTTTTAATATATTTTATTTATAAGGTTAGATTATATTTTAATGGGTTTTAAAGTGTAATTAAAATATATTTTTACCATTTAATTCAATGGTGGTCATTGGAATTAATTTCACATTGAAATTTTACATAAACAAGTGTCAATCTTTTAATAGATATTGTTTCTTAAAAACACATTATTTGTTTTGACAGTGAGAGTTGATTATAAAATTAATGAATGAAACTTATATGTTTTTAATATGGTAAATTTGATTTCATTTTTGAGTTTTGAATATAAAATATATCTTAGGGTGAATTTTGGGTATTTTTCAGAAAAAATTTCATTTTTAATGAATGTTTTTTATCACTTAATAAAATTTTTTTCCCTATAAGTAATTTCACTTTTCAATTGGATGTAAAAATATGTCAATCTTTTGATAAATTTTACTTCTTAGAAACACATCATTGTTTTTGAAAACAATAATTCTTTTTAAATTAAGTACTGAAATTTCAATTTTTGGAATTTGGTAAAATGGGATCCATATTCATAATCATAAGGTCCAATTTATTTAATTAATACTTTTGTTTTTGGGCATTATGAATAGTAATGACGCCAATTATCATTAATTATTGTGATTAATTAGTAATGATGTAGTTAAGGGTAATAAAATAATAACATAAAAATACAAAATGACCACAACATGTGTCCTAATTCTATTGGTGCTATCATGGCCGACCATGGGATTCCATTTCCAATCTTTTGGACCCCATGGAATCTTTTTTGGTTGATAGTGACATTTTATCATTTTATTTTTAAAGAAATGAAAATAAAAAAAAAGTATATAAAAACTAAGTAAAACAATTTTAATTTTGTCCAACAAATGATATATTAGACGATAAATTCTCATTGGAAAGAAAAAAATATTTACTACATCATGGTATTTTTTTTATAATTTTTAGACATTAAATAAATAAATTTATTTATGACTCCATGATGATGTCATGATTACCTCATTAATGATTTATTTAAATAAAATGAAATGATAGGGTACAATATAAGACTTAAACTTTTGTAAAACCTATTTTATGTGTGGATTTTGAACCCTTATCACCTTATCCTCGAAATATATCATTTTGGTACCTTTAAAATCCAAAACACATTTTATAACAAGGTAACATCCCAAGACATTCCAAAAGGGACCCTCCTCCCTCTTATAAAAGGCCCCCCACCTCTACCCACATACCCACACCACTCAATCCCTTGGCTCATCAAGCCCCTTATCATATTGTCTCTCCATATCCTTCTCTTACACTTAGAAGCCTCACTTTGGGCAGAATTCTTTCCATGGAAGCCTTTGGGATCAAATCAAAAAGAACTATCTGTTTTAAAGGTAATGTCTTCTCTATTGTTCTTTTGTTTTATTTTTCTTCTCCAACCCCCTAAACTCTTTTTATTCATTTGTTTTATAATGACACCAGTATCATAAATATACTAGTATGTTTTTAATATATGTATTCGATATACACTTATACACACCTCCATCTAATGGTTAAAGAACATATTGTTTCTGTTGGGGCGAATTACTGCCTCGCGAAACGATGATTGTTCAATCTTTATTTTACACTTCTCATGGTGGCCATTAATATGTCACTATATTTATATATGATATATATATTATGTTTATGTATTAATTTTGCTTATTTATTTTCCATTTATTCCATAACTTTATTGTTTCCCAAATGGGTAAACGCGATAATTTCATTTTAGGAAGTGCGGACTACCGCCCCCTCAAAGTGATTTGAATCGTTAATGCCATATGTGTAATGTATAAAAGATGGAGTTAATGATATTATATATGATATTATTCATTAATTATAATATACCTATGTATCATTATGTTTTCATTACATTAAATTATTAAATAGAAATGAATGTATCGTTCATGCATACGTATGGCTTATTGTCTCCATGAACGGGACATTTCATTTTATCTCTAAATGTTATGTAGTATTGTAAGTATATATATAATTGATATATATGATATATATTAAATCTAAATTATGAATATAATTCTAGAATTATAATATATATATATCTCTCTCATTTAGTTTTAATTCCATTAATATGATAAAGCAATGAAAGTAGCATTCATGCGTACGTACGGCCTATCGTCTCTATAAATGGTGCATTTCATTTTTTATCTCCAAATGTTATGGAATAGTATAAAATTAATATATAATGGATATATATGATATTTGAAACATTAATACTATTATGGATATGGCATAATTATAACTACATGGACAATTCTTTTCAAAGAAATTCATTTTTGACTCATGTACTGAACGTCGACAAAAATGTCTGATATGAACTCACATAATTAACTTATTATTATAACATTATAATATGTGATATTAATTGAAAATAAAATTTAAGGGTGGTCATTATGAAATTATAAATTTACCAATTTTTGTTATTCATGAATATATTGAAACGAACAAGACAAGTCGGACTTTTGGTAAGTGATCCTACCTCTCTCATTCATTTTAAGTACTATATTTTATGTCATTCCTTTTAAGATCATCTTTATTCTGATTGGGATTTAATTTTATATTCCTCTTACCGAAATAATTATTTTCATATGATCATATACGTTATTTTATCTCATCAATCCATTTTTGGATGTTTTGAGTGGCGTTGTTAGGCTGCAGAATTTTCGTAAGGTATTTCTTATCACACATTTAATTCCGTGAGATTTCCATTGATTTCCTCTTATTTATTTCATGTGTTGTATTTTGTTCTGACATTTGATATATATTATCATGATTCTATTTAAATTCATGTTATTTTGGGATTCATATTGTTTTTATTATCTTTTGGCCATACGACTCGATTGATTACAACGAGGTAAGGGGTTTTTGTCAAACTTTTTATTCCCGTGAGATTCATACTACATTTGCAACTATATAATTTTGTATCATGTATGTACTGCCTATGATTTTATTCTTTTTGTAATATAATTTTATTTATGGGTATTTATATCTTCATTTTATGACCCTTCCTTCATGGGGTGTACATTTCGAATGTTACCCAAATCGGTAAGGGAACCTTTCACCCTCCTCTTTTGTAAAAGACTTATTTTTGTTAAGCCTTTTAATTTACATATTCTTATGTTGGGATATGTTGTTATATATCCTTATTTATGTAAATGTTGTGAAAATGTGATGATATACCCTTTTTACCTCTCATCAACTCATTTTATTAATTTTAAAGTGACATCGTTAGGTTGTTGAATTTCTGTAAGGGAACTTCTTAACCCAATTTCAATTCATTGGGTTAAACCGCTATTTCATGATTATGTCATACTATGAATATGATTGGATGACCTCTGATTGTTTTAAAGTTAATATCCTCTTATATTGCGTGTATTATTATTTTTCACACATAATTATGTAATTGAACTATCCTTAATCTATGGATACCGACTTTGTAAGGGACTTCATCTCAATCTCCTTTCATTCAGGAAAATTTTGTTTTATAGACAACATTATTTTATACAGTGTATAATCCCCTTTTAATTTTACTTTTATTCAAATGGAATATTTTTATACGAAGCGTTTTACTAAACAACCAAAGGAATGTGTTGTCTTACGTATGTGGCGACATCGACTTCTCCACCATCATGACCATTATTTGAGTTTTGGCATCCTTTAAAAGAAATAATTTTTTAAAATGAAAAATAAATACCATGTTTTATTTTTCGTTTATTTTTGTATTGAAAATGGTTTTTATAATGTTTTGATCATATCAATGTGTTGTATTGATATATTTTGATTGAACTATGGAAATTTTATGTTTCCTATATGCATGTTTTATGTAATACGATCATATTATAGATCTTTGGAACTATTTAGAAAGACGGGTGGTTCCATGAAAAACAAAGGGAAGGTGAGCCCGTGATAGCGCTCCAATTCATTGGGTAACACGAAGGAGTTAGACGCTAAGTTTTCTGCGAAGTGATTTTGGGAATATACTATGATGGGAATTCCAAACGTAACCATGAGGGTTACTCCCTACATACGAATGTTATGAATGCCTCAAGATACCTTTATTTATTATGATTTTTAGGAGCTATACATAAATATTATGATTTTAGAAGTTATGTTATGATTGAAAGTTATGGTTTCATTGATTTGTATTTATTGGTGGGTTATTGTTTCATTTCATTATGTTATAACCCTTACTGAGCTTTTTATGCTCATCCCATGTTTTTTAAATGTTTTTCATAAGTTATAATGAATGGTAAGAGAAAGGGTGTATTCAAGAAGATTTATATCAAGAAAAGAACTCTTTTTTTATTGAAGGAATTTTTTATTGTTGTGAAAAATCGTTTATAGTATTAGTGTATACTTTGTAATCTTCTGAGATGCAATAGTTATATCCTAAATCTATAAAACTCTAAACCTGATAATATCCTCAATGTGAATTATTCATTTATTTCAAGATTATGTAATGTTTTAAGGCTAGGTCCTTATATAAATATACAACCAAAACCTGCAGCTAAAAGGATGATTCCAAAACAAAACATTTAATGACCCATATCTGAGGGGCCCATGTCATGACTATCACAAGCCTTCCTCCAAAAGGATAAGGGATGGTGAATAGCACCAAGTTAGAATATCCCACAAATGGAAGGAATTTTACTATATACCTGTACACACACACACGCTTCTCCATGACATAAATAATT
Organism: Viscum album; assembly: GCA_963277665.1. Classification (NCBI taxonomy): domain Eukaryota; kingdom Viridiplantae; phylum Streptophyta; class Magnoliopsida; order Santalales; family Viscaceae; genus Viscum; species Viscum album. The sequence continues at coordinate 785,334,772 of OY728151.1, forward strand.
TTTTTTTAAACTAAGTAAACATGAATGCATACTACTATGATAATAAAAAAAGATTACAATAGTAGAAAATTGGAATCTAAACAGAGCTAGAATACAATCCCACCTAAAAAGGATTATGAAAAATTGAATGCAAAGTCCCAAAAACTCATCTGAAGATAACCCTACCAGAAGGGAATGGTACGAGACTACTTTCAGAAACCAAAGGAGCACACCACAACGGTCTGGTCTCTATAATCACCACCTAGTCCCTATCCACCTATGACTCCTTGAAAGCATCGATCATCAGCACAAGACATGACACGTGAAATAAATTTCTATACAGGTGTGAGTAAAATAATAATTAGTAGGACACCCAGAAACCACAATGTAATTCCACTATTAAATACACAAAGTATTATTCAATGAAATACATTCTGTATATCCTGATGTAAACTGAAAATAAATATATGATTTATTCCATGAATAAATACACAATGTATACCACAAAAGAAATAGTATATCCAAATCACACATGTATAGGTCTATAGTATAAAAAATAAGATTATTTGACGTAAAACACAAAACACCATATATCTATATGACATGTAGTCTCAATAAGGCACTTTGTTCTGATAAGACACAAATTCTTGGAAAGAAATTTAGTATCGGTAGTAACGGATTATTGGGTAAGTCATGTAGTCTTAGATATTCATGTAGTCTCGAAGTCATAGCATTCCATAAGATTCAGCATGTACCATGCTTGTTCCGAGAGAACCTACACCTCAATCCATTAGGTCATATTCCCACATCCAAAGAACACCCTTATAGTATCTCAAAAGGACCATATAATCAATATTTTCCCATCACCATATATAGATCATCAAACGGACACATGGATTTAAAGTTGTGGATGTTTTCATAAAAAGTTCTAACGTGGGTCCAATCTGGCCAACCAGAAATAGCCCTTCCCGATGGAAGACCTGACCCAGTGTGGCAGACCCAGTGTAGTCTATCCTGGCCTATTATGCCTTCTGGACCACAACCCACTGGGCTACATAGTCTAGCTCATTGGGCCAATGAAGCTGACTGACTCCATTGGTTCATCTCACATGCACGCGGTCTACCCTAGTATGATTCATGTCATCCACCCTAATCGCATACCCCTGTGATATTTGTGGTATTTCATCACATCCCATGTGGAAGGACCTCCATTTCCTCCAACCCTATAGTGTTTCCAACACCAAAGGCTCCATGTTGACACCCTTCTGCATTGACAGGTTCCTTGTTGTGTCCATCTCACAGACCCACTGTGTTCCATCAATCAACACCACTGCATTTATGTGCCCCACACAATCTACCTACCCCAGAACCTTACTACAGTAGTAAGCCACTCACGTGGCCAGGATTCCCTCAACACAGTGGATCCACATCCCACATTGTGCCGGTTAGGGAACCCCATGAACCACCATCAATGTAAGAACCCGCTTCTTATTTTTGAGGTACCAGATTCTTCTTTTCTATTTTCCTTATGTGTTTTTGATAAAATATGGAAAATTGGGGAAAATCCAAAATTTTGGAACTACACGCTGTGTACTTTTCCACATTCCATTTACTTTTGACCATGTGTAATGGGTACACGGGGCGTGGAACCATGTCGATGATGAATAGTGTAAGAACCGACTACACATCGTGTAGTGGTCCTTTACACACCGTGTAGTCAGTCAGAAGGCCATAACATTAAGGCAGTGGAGTAGCCACCAGCTGGGCGATAGTACATGCTGTGTAGTTGGGAATACATTCAGTGTTCTCATGTCGACGGATGAACAGTGTGGTGGTGCCGCAAGAGGAACATTTAAATGAAGGAAGTACACACTGTGTAATTGGAAGTACACGACATGTACTTTGTTTTTTTTCACATAAATGGGAAGTAGCCTCCCCTGTTCACATGGAATGCTTAGAACCAGATGAGAGGAGCTAAAGAGGGAGGCCGAACCTTGGGAGATATGCCGATCGAGCACTGGGAATCTGATCCCACTTCTGTCGATCACACTGGAATCGCGCGGGTAAGCCCTATCTTCTACTAATGTGTTTATTACCTTTTCATCCCCTATCGGGTGTTATTTTAGGATAATATAATTTTTACCTTTGTCAGATCTATGTCGTAATTGGGCATTTCAGGAATCAATGTTCGTGTATAGCGCTCGTTGGCGTATATGGTAGGTAGCTTAGTGTTTATTTTCCAACAGTTGTGTGTTTTGTGCATTTTTAGTGCCACGAACCCATGTTGGGGTGTCGTGTGGATGAGGACATAGCTATTTGAATTAACTATAATTGAATAGGTAATTAATTATGATAATAAAATACCGGTTGGGATCATTTCATGGATCCAGAACCACCCCAGGGGTGCGTTCCTCTGTTTAGTCGTTTGGCCTGGATACCCGAGGGTATGACATGTTTAAATTATGCATTACTATTTCCTTGAGAGGAATTGTATGTAAATTGCATGTTGATATGTTGGGCATGGCTTGGTTACTTATGCCTGGGGGAGGTGTTTTACTATCGCCTAAGGGCGTGATTGTATTATCCTGAGGGAAACATAATATTTCGATTGAGGGAATCCTTTCGTGCCTGAGGGGTTGACTTTTGTTCCTAAGGGAGACACTTCATACGCCTGAGGGAAATTTCTGATATGCCTGAGGGAAATACCTGTGTGTTGGATTCTGATTACCCGAGGGTGTGATTTTGTTTGTCTAAGGACGTTGAATGTTTACTTAGAAATGCGCTATACTATTTTTCATAAATTAAATGGATTAAAAGAATAATTAAATGGAAATATAAATGTTAAGTTAGTTACTTTTGAGTACTGCTTAGTTATTTTCATTTACTTTTGCACACTATTATTACATGATTTACACACAGTTGAGCACGAGCCTTTTGTGGGTTCCTACTGGGATTTATTTCTCACACCCTGTTTGGGCCATTCTTTTCAGCCCAAACTGATTACATTTTTGTAGGTGAAGATAAGGGAAAGGGTCCTTATGTAGGTACTTGATTTCTAATAGGGTGTATGAGATCATGGGACTGAGCATTGGCTCATGATGGCGCGGGCTGTTCTATTTTTCTTTTCTGTACCGGTATTTCAGTTGTATTGTATTAATTGTGTAGCATGTTCTGGATGTTTTCATAGAACGTGAGACATGTTGCACCATTATTTATATACTGGATGGTTATGTCTTTTGCAGTTTATTTCAGTTATGTATGGTTATTCACTTCCGCAATTGATTTATCTTTTATTCATTCCACTACGCTACACTTTGAAAAATGTGGGAAATGTTTCCCCACTATCAGAATTGGGCCCTCGCTTCTAGTCAGAAGCCTTTGGAATTTCTGTAAATGTGCTAGATGTCACATGGCGAACTGGATCCAGGAACCCATTGCGTGGCACCTGGAACTGGGATGTTACAATCCACCACCCTCTGTGTCGCCCATTGGAACCCCTGGTTCTACTGGCCACCTGCCCTGCTCTGCTGGTCCATTTTCTGAAACAAAGACACATCTATAATCCAAATCTCACTATCTTCACTACATTGGACAATGATTCATCATTACCTTACTCTAAGGGTATGATCCGATTTGGAGCCTCCCGGAAATTTGAGCCATGGCCACAAGGGTAAAATTACAAACAAATCCAAGATCAAGGGAAAGTAGAAGCACAAAAACGCTTGGAGGAATGAACCTTGTCATTTTTTCGTGTTGGCCTCATCATTATCTCATTAGAATGTATAATTAAGAAGAAATATATCACATAAATTATTTCCCCTTTTAAAACCCAGCAAAATAACACCCATCCTATAATTGATTGAACTGTAGATCTACCAGTTCATTTTTTGGTCCGCGTTCATGATTGAATTCAAAAATTGAGAAAGATAAAAAATAAAAACATCGCACTAAAAAGAGTTTGGATCATTTTTTATGTATAATGGAGGTCTCATAATTGATCCTCGATCAATCTAGGTTCATTAGAGATTTCCCCTTCTCTTCTTGTCAATGGAATTCTACGTTTATGATGACAACCCGAAAATATCAGAAAATTATTATTAAAAATTAAACTTTTGATGCATCGCTTTGTAATTTTATATAAAATAAAAAAATCATTCATTTTATTTCCTTAAATGTACTAAAATCACTTTTCCCAGTCAACCCACACAAGTTGATGTTAGGCCCTACCTAAGGTAATGTTTCTACTCTAAACTTAATGATGCCCTTAGATTTTGGATCTGGGAACGTATTTAGATGTTATTCCAATTTTTTAATAAAACCATGTGTGCATGCAATTTTTTTTTCATATTCTTCATGAAATTATTCTCGGAACATGGGGCCTCTGAATCCCATGTATTCTGAGCTCCTACTCTTGTAATATTTCAATAAAATATATACATATAATACATGGAAATTATGAAATGTTAAATTCACCCCACCGTACGGATATATATCCCCAAAATTAAAAATAAAAAGCTATAAAAATAAATGAGGGTACTAAGAATGAATCTGTCCCTCCCACCCCATGTTCCCTCATAGTGATTAACATGATACCACTGAATGTGCACTAATGAATTGTTCTCACATGAAGGATCCACTATTATTGATCCTCAATCATCACTGGGTACTCTAAAAAAGTACCCCCCTCTTCAATGTTTATATCATCCCAGTCAGTGATGTGTGATAGATCATGTATATATCTCCTCAGTTATGATACACGGAAGACATCATGCACCCAATCTAATTACAGAGGTAGATATAAGTGCTATTCCACCTCACCATCCATGTGTAGTATCCATAAAGACATAATTAACCTCAGATAGATCTTCCCACCCCGTCCAAATCTGTCAATCATACATTGAGGAGAGACCCAATGGAAGGCATCGTCTCCATCTCAGAACATCAAATTCTGTTGTCGCCATTCAAAATAATACTTATGATGGATATTTGTATCCTTCATCCACTCACAGATGAACTTAAACTTCTCTATAGTCTCCTACACCATCTTTGGGCCCTTGGATGTTTAGACACTTGGGTTCTTCTAGTAAAATAGAGACCTGAAGTGTCACCCATACCAGGCATTGAATGACGCCATATCGATGGGGAAATGGTAGCTGTTGTTATACAGAAAATCCATTACATGTATTTGATCATCCCAACATCATCCAAAACCTAGGATGAAGTAATTTTTCAGGTACACTAGAACATGTATGGTCCACCCAGTCTAGACATCCTTTTCTGGGTGAAATGTTGTGTGCAAGTATAGCTGAGTCCCAAATGCATCTTGTACTCCCTTACACAACTAGGAAGTAAGGAGATGATAATGTTATGAGACTATCACTGATGGAACTTCATGGAGTCTAAATCTTTCATGAATGTAGTGGCGTCATTAGATCTCTACTGAAATCTTCTCAACAATAGATAAGAAATAGGTCGACTTGGTGATTCATTCAACAGTCACCCAGATTGTTTCATGCCCCCTGGACATAGGTGGTAACACTATCACGAATTCCATCAATATCCCATCCCAATTACACTCTATCACCTCAAGGGTTTCAGTCAAACATGTAGTATCCTTGTTCTTATCCTTCACTTGTTGACAAGTGAGATATCTAGAAACAGACACTGCCACAAACGTCTTCATCCTTGGCCATCAGAACTAATATCAGAGGTCCTGCTAAATCTTCTCCACAATAAGATGTTCTAGAAAAGGTAATGTATGGAACTCCCTCATTAACTCCTATTTTAACATAAACATAAACATTTTTCATCCAATGAAAATAATTATGTTCTCCCATCCTTTATACTATCGATCATTAGAATTCCCTATGGGCATCTAAGCATGTAATGTATAATAGTCATTTTCTCTAAGATGTGCCTTCCTAACATGTTGTAAGAGTGGAGGGGTGACAACCATTTGGTGGAGGTATACTATTCTACCTCCATCCACATGGGATATATTAAACAATTTTAACTACTCTAACAACTCATTTAGTAAATGTGAACTCAATCTCAAGTTGAGATAATCTACCACCACATTCCCCTTCCTAAGAGTACAGACAATATGAAAGTCATAGTCCTAGATGAAATCTACCCATCACCTCAATCTCAAGTTGATATCCTTCTAATATAAGATATACATTAGACTATTGGGGTTAGAGTAAGTGATAAATCACTCAATCATCAGGTAGTTTCTCCACATATTCACATTGAAGACTATCACTGTCAACTCAAGATCATGGGTCTCGTAGTTCTTCTGGTTTTTTCTCTACTATTTTCTATTGTAGGAAATAATTGCTTGCCCCTATATAAAGAAAAAAATAATCTTAGTTTCTGATGAATTGCATAATACATGATACTAAATAGCCTCCTCTAGAAATCTCAGTATAGGATCTCTCATCAACAAATACCTCTACAGTTGAATACTCTCCTAGCACTTCTCCATCCTCATGAAAGGATTACCGTTTTGTTTCAAAGAATTCAAGGGTGTTTCTGCTCTAAAAAATTTTGGTACAAACCTCTGATAGTACCCAATCAAAATAAAGAACCTCTACACATCAGTAACAATCTTGGGTGGCTCTTAAACAAGCACCACCTAAATCATTGTTCGATTCACTGCATCTCCAGCCTCTAAAATGATGGGTCCTAGAAAATGGACCTATTGAATCCAAACATCTGATAGTGTTCAAGAGTCTCATGAATTATGTTGGGGAATTAATCACATAGAACAGAATCACCACATACTCATAGTGGTTGTAACAACATAAGAATATTTTCTTTGGTATATCTACAACCCTTATATGATGCTAGTGATATCCAGATATGAGGACTATTTATGAGAAACAACACACCACCTTCAACGGACCGAAAAGGACACTGATCCGTGGTAGTGGATACTTGTTTTTCACAGTCACTTAGTTCATGCACCAGAAGCCCATATATAACTTTATTATCATGTATAACTTTTTGAAAAAAAACAGAGGATTCACATAGTGAAACACTATGTATCACGAATAACTTCATCATCAAGTCCTACAACTATATCCTCAATTCACGAAGCCCTACAGGAGCCCACTGATATTTAGGTGTAGATATTAGTGTCTTCCATGGTTATATATTAATGCATAAGTCTAACTCCTTGTGGGGAGGTAATCCTGGAACATCCTTAGAAAATATGTCATCATACTCATCCACCACTAAAAAAACTGAGGAATCATCTTATCCACTGTACTTAGGGTTAGGCTAGCCGTATGATTTGTGATAGACTACACACTCGTATGTGTGATTTCATCTGGCACTTCTCGGGATTCCTTTTCACCGAAAAATGAAAACTCAGTCCCATCACAGTGGACACACCACACTATCCGCCTAAAATAGTCAACCTGGGCTTAGAATATGGATAAACATTCCACACCGAGAATGAGATCATAAGACCTCGATGCCTCAAGAAAGAGATCCCAACCGATACTCTCACCTTCCAAAGTAAGAAAACACTATCAGCACCAACGTGTGATCATTTAATCCCCTCCTCTAGGAGTCTCTAAATACATGGGTCAAGTCAATGGTTCAACCAAAATCTTTGAGTCTTAAACAAGGTCCATAGAATAAAGTAATGATCAGCACATGTTCCTTTTAAAGATATAAATAAGATGGAAAAGACATAGATCGTACTTCTAGTCATCCTTGGAGACTTATTGTTATAATCCCCCATTTCCTAAAGATGGCCCTATCCATCTACACCCTCTCATTAGGCATATCTTGATCCACCTATTGGTGGTTCTATAAATTGATCAAAACACCACCCATCTCATGCTACCCTGGATACTACTCTACCACGTCCTCCACCATACAGACCACCATTCTCTTACCGCCACCACTATCTCATTGGTCCCTCGATCGTCTCATGATTTGTTGTATGACAGGTCATACAATATAATTTCAGATGTCCCCTACCGATGTATGAGTTAACAATTATCCCCTTCAGTTAAATTTCTCTTCCTTGGTATCCTTACACAACTAATCATGTATCATGTCGTTTTCCTGTAGAGTGTTATACCCACTTGGGTCCTAGAGACCATTGTGGGCAACCTACCACTAAAGAATCAAAAACTGAGTTCTCGGTGTTAGCTCCCACTATCGGTGACTACTATACTAGAATAATCTCCACTAGTAAAGCTTGATCCATTACCCCATCATAAGTAGGAATGATAGTGGGTATCATTGATGCCTTGATCTCCTATCGAACTTCATGATCGATGGTTCATGCCCTGAAGAACAGGTCTCGTAACATGTACGTGGAGTAGCATTGAAAGGTCAGTAAACCTCACTATGTACTCTACCACAGTATGATTTCCCTGGTGTAGATACATGAGCTCTTTCATGTGAACATACTGTAATTTTTTCATAAATAACTCCTCTTAGATTATTTTCTCAAATTATTCCCAAGAAAGTGTCATCTCATCATGTGTCTACGTCACTAAGCTCCACCATGGTCCCACTAATCCTTGAAGATGAATCACAGCTTGGATTATCATCTATTTGGAAGGAGTCCTCACCGGGAGAATGGAATAGGTAACTGCCTCCAAGGAATCTTCAGCTGGCCATGGGTCTATCTCACCCCAAAACCTGGGAGGTTATAGCCTCTAGAAATCATACAACGTGATTATTCTTAATGCATCCTAAACTAGTAGCACTGGTAGTAACTACGTCTTAACAGGTGGTTTTATCGCTGATAAACCACCCAGAAGTGTGATATCTGGTACATGCCCATGTACTGATGCCTCATCACCTAGAGGATCATCATCATGAACATGAAAAAGAATCCTAGCTGGCTGGCGAGATAGTGGCATCCAAAAATAGAAAAATATGTTTCACATCCAATAGGGTATAGCTAGGGAAAAGAATCAAGAAGGACATGAGAACAAACCCAAATCATATATGATTCATGTACCATTGTTTACCATTAACCAATATTTTTATGTACCTAGTCTAAAAGAAGAATTTAGATTTATGATTTATGGATATGTCAGCATCCACACAAACACTGGATTCAATGGGCTGAAATACGAACTCGAAACACTTAACATTTTTTCCCCAAAGTAATCTCATAGACTATTGGTCCTTAAGTAGAACTGTCCCTCATTGACACCAATCTACCATGACCCATCCTAGAGGTTCCCAAGTTGGGAATTCCCCTATCCCACCTCGAATAGTCCAGGGGATAGAGACTAACATTAAGTAAGAATATCCCACAAATGGGGGTCATTTTCTTAAGTACATGTACACACGCATAGATCTTCGAGGAAAAAATTCTGAAATGTAAAACACTAAGTAAAAAAATATTTATTAGTACTAAGATATTATAAATAGAGTACAATCGTAGAAAACTAGATTGTAAAATGGACTAGAATACAGTACAACACAAAATGGAGTTTGAAAAAAATGAATGCACAGGTTCCTAAAACTCATCCGTAGAAATCCATATATGAAGGGTATGGTTCTGGACAACTTTCTGATGTTGTAGGATCACACCATGACTATTTGGGCTCTCTAAGAACAACTTGGTCCTATTCCACCGCGGATTCTATCAAATAGTCAATCATCAGCACAAGACATGACACATGTGGGCAAAGCCTATGTAGGGATGAGTAAAACAATACTCAATAGGACTCCCTGATACCACAAAGGAATACCACTAAGAAGTACATGATTAATGCTGCAATGAAATAAACAGAGTTTATGGTGAAGAACAACATGATGTATACCAAAAATAAATTCATGAATTAAATCACGATGAAATATATGATGTTTACCAAAATGGAATAGAGTAGTTAACTCACAAGGGTAAAGGTTTATAATACGAAAAACAGGATTACCAGACATAATCCACAAAACACCTTATTTTGATAAGACATGTATCCTAGATTAAATGCTCAGTCCTAATAATACATATCATCTTGGTAAAATACGTATTCTCATAAAGACACATTGTCTCAGTAAGTTACATAGTATCAGAATGTCACATAGTCTCAAAATCAAATCTCACCATAGGATTCTGCTCATAGTGCATTCATTCTGGTAGAACCGACTCCTAAATCCCTTAGTTAATTTTAATAACTCCAAAAAAACACAGATATAGAGTATCTCAAAAGTATCATCTAGTCGCAAGGGTTCTAATAAGATAAATAGTTCAACAAATGGGCAAACAGTTTGAATGTTATGGTTTTTTTGAAAAAAGATCTAACCAAGGTCTGGTCTAGCATGATGGACCCAGCCAACCCGTCGACAAACTCGATTAGGTATGTCTAACACGGTCTAGCCATCCCAGCCTAGCTGAACATACCTAGTTCACTGGGCCAATTGGACAGTTTCCCACTACAGCGACATGGCTCCTATGGTCCAAACTACATGCACATTTTCCTATTTGGTATCTCACATGTGGTCTTCCATAACCACATGCCCCTCTAGTCCACCTAGTTTCACACCACATCCCACGTGATGGGCACGCTGCTTCCACAAATCTTGCAGTGTCGCTGCCACTACAAGCATCACGATGTCCCCATACTGCATACACAACCTTTTTTCCATATACGTAGTCACCTCACTACATCCCCCTCATGCACCCACTGCATTAATCATGTCGACATCACTGCATTTGTTCACCCCTCACACACCTCCTACCCCATGACCTCTTTGTTGTGTTTGCTCGCCCCATGTAATCCTATTTCCTGGCTTCCTCACCACCACCTTTGGATGCTCATGTGGCCGACCAACCCTCTAGATGCCTGAGCCACTATCACCACGCCTCCATATGCTTCTAGTCGATGAAACCCATGGTTTTTTTGGGATTACCACCTTTTTATGTCACACCATATTTTGAAACGAATACACATTTGTGATCCCCAAGTCGTGATCTTCTCTACCATGGGTTTATATCCATCCAACCATTATTATAGTTGTCCAATCACATTTTGAGACTCCTGTAATGTCGAGTAATGACCATGATGGTCAAATAGAAAAGAATTCCAAGAATGGGGGAATAGGGAGTCACAAAAAATCCCAAAGTAATGATCCTCATCCTTTTTTCATTTCAATATCAATTAATTCCCATTTGAACGAAGAACGATGAAGTATGAAATCACATAGTTTATATCCCTTCTTAAATCCTTATAAAGTAATGCCAAACCTACAAGTGATCAAACCGTGGATTTACATATTTATGGTTTGGTTTGTGTTCATCAACAAATTCAGAAACAATGAAAAAATCACAATTAAAAATTACACCCTACCTAGAGTTTGGATCCATTGTTGATGAAGAATGGAGGTCGCATTGTTTACCCTTGATCCAACGGTGTCTATTAGAGTGAGATCATTCTCTTCCTGTGAGAGGAATTCTAGGGTTATTATGATAACCTTGAATTCTCTGATAATGTTTTTTAAAAATAAAAATGTTTCTCCATTACCGTGTAATGTTAAATAAAATAAAAACATTATTTATTTTATTTCATTAAATGTCCAAAAATTAATTTTCATAGTCAATACACACCGATGGAGGTTAGGAAATGCCTAAGGTAAATTCATTGCATTAAACGCAATGGTTCCATTATGTTTCTGATTGGAGAAACTATTTAGATTTTATTCCACTTTTTTAGGAGAACCCCACATGTGAGATATTTTGTTTTTTAATAATATTAATATTATTGTTATGGGAACTTTGGGGATCATAATCACACACCATCTCAATTCATAGTCATGTAATAATTCCAATTTAGATATAAAAATACTACATTAAAATTATGAGATATTAAAAAATATTTCTTGAAAAAATCACTCTAGTTCATTATAATTTTTCAGAAACACAATGCAATGGAAATCCCACCATTAAACCCATATATAGAATTTATTTAAAATATTGTTATGAAAACCCCAATAAAAAGAAATCACATATTTCAAGAGGGGTGATAATAAAAACATTAGAGTAAAAATTATGCATCATATATAAATTATCACATTATATGAAAACTATGGAACCATATCTGTCTCCCATGTCCGGTAATCCCATAAATAAAAAATAGAACTATACTCAAGGAATGTGTTGATATTAAAAATTTCGATTCTAGCCAAATCCATATTCAATCCAATAAAAATTATAAAAAATATTTCATGATTAATGTATGTGAAATATGATATTTAATTGATATATCATAACAACTTTATTAATAATATACAATGAACTAAATCTAAAAAAGTTGCTACTATAAACCGAAAAAAAAATTTGAATAACCAAAAATGGTTAAAATATCAATGTAAAGTTTTGTAATATGATATTTCTAAATGTCAGTTCTTTCAATGTGCTTCCAATCCCTCAAACATAATGTTTTTACTCCAAGTAAATATAATCAATAAAAACACACCAATACACCATTTGAAAATTTAAAACATCAAAAACATATTGTTTCTTATGATTTTCCATTAAGATGCACCTCATCTCTCCACGTGTGTGGGACTCATCAGCTTGATGGTTCATGTTGTCACCCTGCAATACGTCTTTCCAAAGGCTGGCGGTATCTTTCACCTCTTGAGGGATGTTTTCTCCTTGATCGAAATGGGATGACGTGATGTTAGTCTCTCCATCCATGGATTCGTCCTTATAATTAGTTACCTTTTCTGGTTATCCCCTAAATATTAAGATGTTGTTCATGAAACTCTTCCCAGTGCCATGTCTTTGTGGATTCCAGTTAATTACACTACTTATATAATGACCTGATCATTTATGAATAAAATTCCCTTTATTTTAATGACTAATGAATATAAAAAACTCATGCACTATTTTTTATTATTATTTTTTAAAAATGACCATTAAATATCATTACCATTGACAATATATCCACTGAACAGTGATCACGAGATGGATATAAATGTATGTTTAAAAAAAACCAATACAAAACATAAAATGGGGAGGATGTCCTCATCTAGTAGACTCGGTACATATGAAGCTCATTTGTTAGAACTTGGAAAGAATGTAGCCTCACTGGGATTTTCTCTTGATCATGACCAAGCTGATTTTACACACACTAATCTTGAACAGATGCACTTATAAGAGAATTTCATGTTAATAGAGGTTGCCACCTGATTGAAGTTATCTAAGCCACCCCAAGAGTTTTTCACCGTCTCACACCTTACCCTTAGGCCTTATTTGGTTTTTATAAGGGGTTATATAACAATGTATTACTTACTTATTGTGTAATCCCTTTTTATAAATGGAACTTTTGAAAAATATATACACTATTATATTAAAATAAGGTTTTCATTAACATTACTATAAAAAAATTCTTAACAATTATTATTATACCAATTCTTTATCTATAAATGATTTGGAAATCAGTTTGATAAGACTTAAATTTTTATACGATAAAACAGAAACTGTATTTTTTTAATTAGAGAATTTATTTTAAATAAATAATGAATTTTTGAAATAATTAATATTTTCATAAACTTTTATTATCAAATTACTTTTATTAATAATAAATGATTTTATAATTTTTATGAAGTCAAATTTAATTTTTATTAGGGTTTGAAAACTGTTTTTATCAAAACTTGTGAATTTTTAATAAATATCGGTTTTCATTTTAAAAGTGGAAATTCACATCTTTAGAAAGTTATTTTGATAAAATGAATATTATTTTTGGAATTTTGATGTCTAAATTATCCAATGGTTAGTTTTTCATAATTTTCTTATATAGAGGATTTTTTGGGTAAAAATTATAGACCGTATAAATAAAATTTGTGGTTTATGACATCATAATATCCCCAAAAGGATGTAATAGATACTAAAATTGGTATTCTTGGACCCATATATATTTTTCTATTAAAATAATTCTTTTTTATATTTTTTTATTTATTTTATAAAGCGGTGTTGTTTTTAGCTGAAGTATTAGGTTCAGCAACCGAAATTGTAATTCATCACCAGTATTGTGAAAGAATGGGTTCGAACCATAGGAAGATAGTGGTATGTTTTTTTCCTTGGTTTTAAATTCATTAGTTGATGTTTAATGAAAATTTAGAGTCAGTTTTCGTGTTTTAATAACTGGGTGTTTGAATTTTAATTTCTTTAACAAATCACTTTATAGATAAAGAAAAACAAAAAAAATAATTTTTGATCGGAAATGGGAATAAAGAATCGAGGATGTGGATTTTTATAGGATTTTATTAAATCAACATTCTTATGAGGTTATTTTGTTCATGATAACTCATATCTATGGGTTATGAATGTTATAGAACCCCCTTGGTCTGGTGAGTTTTGTTTAAGTTAATAAAGATAAATTACATGGTCTTGAATTAGATTTCTTTTAATTTTATTAATTGACACCCTTCTTGAGATGATATGCACATCCAATGATCATGGATGTTCTTCATCATAACTCCTTCGGATATCTCTAGGAATCCTTATCTTGGTCTGATACGAGATTTCTAACGAAATTTAGATTGGATTATTAAGGAATTATAAGAGAAGAATAAATAACACGATTATAATATCACTATGTTAAAAATACAACATATAATCATCCACATCCCCAACACGTAGTGAATTTAGATAGTTATGGAATATCAAGTAACTAAACTACATAAAATAACTGTATTAATCCACTTGAAATATTCAGAGTGAAGGTCATTGGGAAGGTAGCACAGAAGAATCGTCTCTCCTCACTTTTATCCTCATATTTCTATCTATTCTTCTCTTCTTGGTCGTCTCTGGAGTGAACCCCCTTGGAATATCATAGAATGAATAAATACCGAATGAATCTTAAACATAGAGGGTCTACCTCCTATTTAAAATTTTTTTAGTATAGGTCGTGTACCATAAAGTACACAGCGTGTACACTGTTGATTGTGTTTCGGCCAGCTTTTCCCTAATAGTAGGTGAGCTATCACACAATCCTTGACATGGAACATGGCGCTGCTTGGTAGGTGGAAGTACCCGCCTTATTTCTCTACCATAAATAGCTTGTAATATCAATAATTGGGAACCATCTACTTCTAGAAGGGCCACACTGTATCTATATAAGAAGTACACGGAGTGTCTGATTTTTCTAGCAACATGGGAATGTATCCAATCTTCACAATCCATGTCGTGGCAATTGTATATGGCAAGTATACACTATACACACTGTTTATATTTGAATTTTTTTATAACCTTTCCTGATTTATGACTTTGAATGGAAAAAACTGGAAAATCATCATAATTGTCGAAAAAAAAATTTGACCCACAAAATGGATGATATTTAGTAAAATACAAGTTTTTATGATGAATAAAATTTATGGGAAAAGGACACACAAATTGAGCTTTCCAAATTCCCCCATGCATAGACATTTTCTGGTCATCACGCAAGATCTCAACATCAAATCAATAGAATCAATACTCTAAAAAGGGAAGCATTTATCTAATTATAACCGTAAATTATATAGCTATAGAAGATGATTTAAAATGAAAAAAACATATTTTAAGCCCAAATTTACTCTAATCATGACTGATATATAATTTAATTAAATAAAATTCATCCTCTTTCATCTATATTATTTAACTGTTCATACATAAACATGCCTCTTGATGATTTACCTAACCAAAAAGTACCACAATCATCACTCATGATTATTTAATCATATTTAGGTTTAGTCATAAGTATATGAACTCTATCAATAGTCTTTTGAGTGTTCTCAGTCTCCACTTCAGATTTAAAATCACAAAAATCATGAGGACTTTCAGTATGGTTCAAATGTTTCTAAGGATAAGGGTCGGTATATAATGATAAAAATTAATTTTATAGGCTTGAAAAGAAGATGGAATTATTAAACAATAATCATTATACTCAAAATAATGATTAATGAAAAATTAACCTTTAACCAAGCCTCTAAAAGGTATCATCCCCATTATATTCTATTAATAATAGGGTTATATATACCATCAATAATATTTAATAAATAATATAGTACCTATTTTTAATTTTTAAAATAATTTTTTTTAAATAGGGGGACCACTAAAAATTCAATGAATAGTGGTTTCAGAAACCCTTATACCAAAATAAACAAGTTATAAATCCCCCCACGCATAAATTCATGGTTTCTCACCAACATACACCATCAATGGCCAAAAATACCTCTCAAAAATCAAGTGAATAATCATGAAAAATTATACCATAATTATGGTAGGAAGGGAAATTAGACTTGTAATGTGGCTTCATATCAAGGCACATTATGGTTTCTAATAGTTTAAGAAGATCAGATGTAGGGTTTGTCTCAAGGTCAATAGGGATGAAAAACAATCAAATGCATCAATAATTTAATTGTGATTCAAAAATGTTCATGTTTTCAAGAGAAAAAATAGAATGTTATGGTAGTTATGAATATCTAAAGAAACTTCTAAAGAATAAGGGTTTAAGAAAGAATATGTCTAAAAGGATTACAATAACTCTTGATAATGGGAAAATTACATGGGTCAATCAGGTTATGACATGACTACAAATGATTAGTATAATAAATGTAAAATTATAAGTCTTAAATTACAGAATCAAATTATATCAACAATCATTTTAAAATTCATTGAAAATTGAAATAAGCATGTAACTTTTAAAATTACAATTTTCTCTTTATAATTAATAATTATAATTAATAAAAAATTATCCAGAGTTTAAAATAGATCAACTATTAATGATGTCTCTTAAATAAGTTCAAGGAAAAGACAAGTGTAATCAGAGACCCTCCCACACAATAAATATAGCACATGGTCCCATAAGTGCAATATCAAGGAAGAGTAGTGAATGTGGGGAAGAAATGGGTGTAAGATGAGTGGAAGTAATGGAAATAAGTCAATCCAAATAAGAAAGGAAAAAAGAAACACAAAAAAATACACCCCTCACGGTGAATCATCAAAACGGGGAAGTGGTCAAAATAGAGATTTCGAAGTAACTCTAGTGAACCAGGGATGGTTGAGGGAATTCCAAAAAGAAAGCTTCAGATACGTACATCATCACATCCCAAGTACATAATATATATATATATATATTAATGGAATGCTCCCAAAAAGTAGTTATTGGGTTACCTCAGAAGAGGCATCATTTTCTGTAGAAGAATCAGGCAATTGTGAAGCAGCTGCATAAGAGACCGAAGGCACAAGCTCGACACTCTGAGTGGTAGGCATAGGAGGCACCATAGGATAACTAGAAGAGGTATTATCTGAGATATTATTAGATATCATAATGGAATCCATGTCCAAATATTCCAGTGAAGGCTATGTTGTAGAAGGAAGAAGAGCAACAGACTGTGCCGGAGCCGGAGAGTTCTTCAGTAGTGAAATGCTATGGTGTTAAAGAATAATCACCATCATCTACTTGAGATTCCAAATTTTTTGTGCCATACCATTCTAGTAGTGCTCTATCATGGATAGGCGTAGGGTGAAGGAGAGATAAACTGACGGGGTGGAGGGATGTGGGCAGTTGGAAGGATGAGAAGAAGAGGGGAGGGTGGGAAAAAATGAAGTCCATAAGAAGGGGGTGGGTGGGGAGGGATCATCTGTGAGTGGATGTGGCAGGTCATGGTTACAAACAACAGTGGGAACAGCTGGGTTATACCTCACCCCTGCAAGAGCAGGGGAAACCTACACAAACTTGTAGCCATCCCCCTTTCACTCGACCATCCACACACAGATAAGCACGAGGAATTCAAGATGCTGGAGTGAGCCAATGGGTCCATGAGATGGATATGGATCACAATGATAACAAACAATGTCATGGTGGGTGGCATAGAAACTGTTTTTTAGGTTTAACTGATGGTCATGAACCATAGAGTGTAGGTAGGTGGAGGAAAGGAACGAAATGTCGGGTTAGTTGAGCCATACAATATAAGTAAGGATCTCTATTTCCTAGTTGGATATGACACCATTATCCTCCTGGAGAAGAAAAAGAATGGTACAAAAGCACCGAATAAGGAAATGAAGAGGATGGTCAATGATAAGAGTGCTCTTCTACGATATGGGGGTATACCTATTGTCCAGCCTAGAAATATCCCACCACATTGCAACAATTTCAGAGTACTCATAGAGGGAAAGAGTATAAATTGGTGGTGGGGTGGAGGGATGGGGGGTATAAGCCTCACCCTCTGTAAAACTTTTCCATGGTTTGGGAAAAAGGGAATCCCCCAAACAAAAAGTGAATCATTTGGGTTGTAACAGTTGGCATATGATGGTAGACAGACCCATCAAACTCGAAAGCATCCATGCACTCCAAAAATAAATCATGATATGTGGGAGTGCTATTATATAGTTCATCAAGAAGATACATATGTCTTAGGACCTCCTCAATATACTGAAAATTCCCAGACACTAAGGAACACTCACTTCTAGGTAGCAGACACTCAACTAAATATTACAATGGGAGAATCTCTAAAATCTCTCGGTCGTAGGATGACCCTCAGGAAAAATAAGAAATGGTTGTGGTGGAGGGTGGGCAGCAGCTGGTGGAGGCGGTGGTGGATCACCTGCTGCTGGAGTAGATGGTCCTACTGTAGTGGTAGGATGTGTATATGTGAATACCTTAGCTGGCTTAGAGGGCTGGCCAACAGAGGATGGAGGTTTTGGATCGGTCGGGTCCACCACAGGCGTGGATTATTGCACAAAGTGGGTGGAGCTAGAAGATGGAGTCGCAAAAAAGGAGATCTTTACCCCAATGGATGGAGTGGATGTCGCTACTATAGGATAATCAGCTGTAGTAGAAGGTTCTATAGGAACAACTAGATCCGGAGATGGCATAGATGGAGTCGGTTGTAGAAGAGGAGGCAGAGAGGCCAATGTTGGGGGCCAACACATCAAGAAATCCAAATTCGGTTGCGTGGAATGTTGAAGATGAATTTGAAAGTGAGGATGACTCTCACCCTCAATAGTATAAGTTGGTCCCTTCCCACTTGGAGGATCCCTATCATCCATACATAGATGGATGGAAAAAAAAGACAAAATAATAATACATAAAAGAAGAAAATATGAGAAGTGTGAAAATATATTACAACACGACATGTATATCTAGGGTACACTGCACGTAATGGTGTCTTTGTTAGAACTCGGTTTCCCTCTGGAATGGGGGATGATCTCATTTATTTAAGATTCAAACATTCCAAGCGGTTTCTAATGGGTTTGTTCGTAGAACCGGAAACATCCAATGATTCCATATCCATTTGAACCTACTTTCCAAAGGTAGGCGCTCATTAGTTGTGGACTGATGATGCTTAGGAATTTGCATTGATCGAGAGGATGGGAGGTCGGACTAATCACACCTTTTTTTGAGGGGAATTATTGTCGACTCCGGGACTCTCTATATAGATTTAAGTTATGTTTGTGAATCCTTATTACATTACCAAGTATAAAATGAGCTTTCCTTTCGATCTGACAATAAATGGTTGATATTTAGGAAATTTAGAGAATCTTTTTATGTATTCTAGGTTCTTCATCAATAGAGAATCATCTGTATTTGTTATAGATTCTTAGTCAATGGTATCCTTTAATACATGAAAGTCTCTTGGTCATTATGATGAACATTCTGGTTTTAAAGCCACTCAGTGGGGCACATGAAGTTTATTTTCATTCAGAAGGACATGTATTATTTCAAAGATGGGATCATACCCGCAGATGGGCTACCTATGTATCATTTGTCTTGGAAAAGGAATCAGAACCCACGTAGTTCGAGTAAGGGAGTATGATGTTTTTGCATAACTAATGGCTCAAAGAAAGATGTCATGATTACTTTTACACTCTAAGCTCACAGGAGTCATTCTTGTTGTGAGAAACAAGAGGTATTGGTGAATCTTGACAATCGTTCCATGAAAGATGCAATGATGTGGGGCCTATGTGTGTATGACTGCCCAAATAAATGAGTATTAAGATTTACTTCAAGGAGGAAATCCAAGAACAGGGTCCATAATGGTATATGTGCTTCATGGATATTTGGATACTCTAATCTTGGGGTTTACTCCTAAGGAAGATACAAAAGTTAGGAGGGGACTTATGATTGGGTTTTACTCTTAAGAAGGATGCCCGGATCGAAAAGGAAATTAAGACTGGTTACAAGAAATTAAAACTAGGGCTTACTCTGGAAAAGAAGGCCCAGGTAAAGGGTTTTGAAAATTTAAGGGACTTGGGGATTACTCCGAAAGAATATGTCCATATTTAGGAACATTAAGACTGGGGTTTATTCCTGAAAAGGGAGCCCAGGTTAAAGGAATTATGGTTGGGGATTACTCCTGAGGAGGATTCTCATATTAAGAGGATTTGAAACTAGGGCTTACTCCTAAATAAGAGGCCCAGATTAATGAGGACATGGGGCTTACTCCTAAACAGGATGCCTAAGAATAGGGTTCTCTCATCTTAAAGGATGAGATTGAATGAATGAAGTATCTAATTTTAGTGAAATAAGGATGTGTATATCACTAGGTTTTGAGAGATGGTTCAAGGAATTCCTTTTGGATAAGGTAGTCAATCTAGAAAACATGCCATAAATGGATTTTAAGAATTTCTTGAAGAATGAATCTCGAATAGGAGAGGTGGAATGGCATAAGAGGGGTTAAATGGGCAATAGGGGCACCTAAAAAATAGATGGGAATGCAAGTCTTGGCAGGCGCGCAGGTACTGCATGGGCGCGCAAGTCTTGGTCGCGTGGGTATACCTACGTGGAACATGGGTACTTGCATAATTTTCATCAATTAGGGTAATATTTGGGGGAGACATTGCTCAAACCCTTGGTATAATCCCTAGAGGCTTCTGAGAAGATGGCGCGCAAGTTATGGTGAAGAAGTAGGGCGGTGCGCAAGTGTGTCCATTTCCCTTAAGGGTAAAACACTTAGGCGTGCAAGTGTTATTGAATTGTAACACTTAGACCATACTCCTCTTGTTTAGACATTAAATTATAGGTAATGAATTTCTTTAGAAGTGGTTGGAAGACCGGAAGAAGAGACATGGGCATTCAGAACTCTGTATCTGAATTCTGGAAAAATTCCTCTCGAAATGGGGGGCCCACAGGGGGTATTTCTAGGCTGGAGAAGACCTCGGGCGATTATCACATAGGGCATGCGAGTGACTTGTGCGACTGAACATGTTGCGCGCAAGTGTACCTGCACGACCATGGTAGAACTTGCGCGACCCTTGTGCAATGTTCTTCTTATTCATTCCCTTTTCAATTTTTGATATTTTTTTCAAAGGATGAATCAATTTGGGATAATATATTCCCATTTTCCAATCTTTTGACTCTGTGAAAAAAGGTGTGTCAACAAAAGTCCCCCCTCAGAGTTGGATCCAAATGAAAATGAGGATTTCACTCTGAGGAAATCGAGAATCAAAATGAAATTTTGGTGCGTAGGGTATGGCACACAAATGGGCTTAGTGAGCATAGTTTGATTTTTACAAGGATTAATATAAATAATCCTACAAACTTTGAATCTCTCAATTGCTCAATATTACCAAAATCATACAAAATTTATGTTTAGTGAGCTGGAACTTGACATTTATTCAGAGTTCCTTTATCTTTTGTGGTCAGTTTAAAGTCATGCACGTCGGACTTAAAAAGGCTAATTTTTAATTTTTAAATAGCTTTCACTGAATGAATTAGAATTTACTCTATTCCTAAACAATTCATCTGAAAAAATATTACCATACTCAAGTATGCTGGAAGAAATATAAACTATGACTTAAGAAAATTTGAATCTGAGGAATGATATGAAAAGGAGCTAAAAAGGCATTATAAGAATTAGTTCCCAAGAATGAAGTTACCATTATTTAACAAAACCATTAGGGGGTTGAATTATGTAGGGCCACCTAAGGGCATTGGCTGCATAGTCAAATAAATAGAATCTTTTGGCTGACAGGTCCGTTATGCAGACTACTTAAACAAGGACGCCTAAGGGAACGTAATGCCTAGTCAGGAAAATGAACTCTCAGAAATTTACTTTCATAGTGCTAAAAAGTCAATGAATGTTTATGGAGATTCAAATTTTCCAAAGAATACAGTTTTCTATATGGAAAAAGGTACTGGAATATGGAGAAGATATTTCCAAACAATATTATCGAAGAACTAGATGGATATCACTCCTACAAAGGTCTGTCCCAAATGTAAGGAAGGAGAATTTAAACCATAGAATTGAATACTTTCAGATCCTGAAAAAGGATATGGAACAAATATTTTAAGGAAGGCTTTTTTTGCGGACCCCTACATATTATCATCAAGACAAATAATGACAAAAGAGGTTTTTTTTCCAAGAATGAAGTTACCACTATTTAACAAACCCATTAGGGGGTTGAATTATGTAGGGAAACCTAGGGGAATTGGCTGCATAGTCAAATAATAGCATCTTTTGGCTGACATGTCCATTATGTAGACTGTTTATTCAAGGCCGCCTAAGGCCATGTGCTGCATGGTCAGGCAAAAGAAATCTCAGAATTTCAAGCCTTTTGTGATTAGAAGTTAATAAAAGGGTTATGAAGATCTAAAAATATTTATGGTTAGGATTATGACACATAAAGATGGGTATTGTCCAAATGTATGTAAAAATACACAGATCAATGCTAACCATAATCATGTTGTGGCTGTGTACTGAATTAAAATGTCAGACTTCACTACGTATCCCTTAAGGATGGGAATCAAGACGTACGTAGTTCTTGAACTACAGTTTAACATCGTGTGGGACGAAAGTAAGGAGAACTTAGTTTAGGGTCATATAGCATGAACCATTATAATAAAAACACAGTGTGTGTTTTCATGGGGACTTTTCAGCCAAGGGACTAAAATTTGAATTTGGGGTTAGGACCAAAAGGCTTGGGACTAGATTCGAGGGACGCTAGAACGTTCCTACGTAACCCATATGGATGGGAATAAACCCCATGTAGTTCTAGAAATACACTCTGTACAGATTCGGTTCGAACATGTGAAGGGTGAAAAGTGGATTTTAGTGCAATTATGGTTTGATGCAAAATAAAAGGTTTGGGCATTTCCCTGTATGCACGTAGTCTTTGGAAAAAAATGTGATTGAAAATAAATGTAAATAATGATTCCCTCTCAGGTTAGGGTATCAATGAATGTTATAGTTAATTGTCGTACATGAAAAAAGTATTGTACATTTTAACATCGTATAGAAAGGATGAATGTGAACCAATGTAAAGATATTGATTCTGGGGGTGGTTTCACAAATCAACATCGTATGAGATGGAGGTGAACCGATGTGAAGAGATTGGTTCTGGGCTAGATCCTTGAGAGGTTTCCTACGTACCCATCCAAGATGGCAAGGATGAAATTCCATGTAGTTCAACTAATGAATGAATTAGTGATCAAGTTGTTCATGGGGACAACGATCTAAAAAATAGTGTTTGGAATTACACATGGTTAGTATCCCAGAAAGAGTGTTATGGTTGAAGTTTTCTCTAAGCTCACGTGAGTCATACTTGGTGTGAGAAACAAGAGGTAAAAACCACCATTACGATGCATAGTTTAATGTCATGTAGGACGTTTTAAAGGACGCTCTGTATAGTTTAGCATCATATAGTTAGGACGATGGGGAAAAAACAGTTTAATGTCATGTTGGACAAAAAGAGGACTTTTCAGTTTAATGTCATGCAGTAAGGACAAAAGAGGACACATTTTAACGTCATTTTGGACGTATTAGGGAACTTTTTCACAGTTTAACGTCATGTTAAATGAAAGTGTGAATATTTTACAGTCATATGCATGGACCATTGGTTATGCAGTTTTACGTCTTGCTGGATGTAAGGGACTTCTTTACATTTTAGTGTCATGTAGTTAGGACGTCATAGATTAACGTCGTGATGGACTTAAGGGACATGAAAATTGTTTAGGGTTGTATGAATGGACCATTGTTGTATAGTTTAACATCGTATAGCAAGGACAATGAAGGGGACACAGTGTAATGTCATGTTGACGAATTAGGGAACATTTTCATAGTTTAATGTCATGTTGGATGAAAAATGATAATAGTTTATGGTCATATGAATGGACCGTTGGTTATTCATTTTAACGTCTTTTTGGACGTAAGAGACTTCTTTACAGTTTAGCGTCATGTATTTAGGACGTCACAGTTTAATGTTGTACTAGACATAAGGGACATGAAAATAGATTAAGGACATATTCATGGACCATTGTTGTATAGTTTAATTTCATATATCAAGGAAGATGACAGGGACATAGTTTAACATCATGTTGGATGAATTAGGTAACTTTTTCACAGTTTAACGTCATGTTGGATGAAAAATGCGAATAGTTTAAGGTCATATGCATGGAATGTTGGTTATGTAGTTTAACTTCTTGCTAGACCTGATGATCGGTATTAAGATTATACCTAACCAATGATGATATATGTTGCGTTAATAAAAAATAATTCTTCAGAAATATGGCATTGGATGGAGTAGTGATGAGTTCTCTATCCATCGAGATTAATGAATATGCTCCATTGGAGTAGACCTTATGTATTGAATAATGTCCTTCCCGCTTTGGTTCAAGCTTGGGAGGCTTCTTTCCTGGTATCATTGGAGTTATGAGAACTAATACCAGTTCCTCTTGAATGAATGAATGAAGAATAACTTTTTTATTTAATGCTTGTGCTATTCGATTCTAATAAACATCCAAGTGGTGTAGTGTGCACAATCTTTTCTCATCTAACCATTCCAATTCAGCCAATCGCTTTTGAGATTGATCATCTGTAGATGACTGATCACAAATGTCTACTCTGAGCGAAGTCAATTGAATTTCAATGGGCATGACGGCTTTCGTTTCATATACCAATGAACTTGGAATTGACCGCATTGCAGTGTGGGTGGTGGTCTGATAATCCCATAAAGGATGAAAGTGTTTATCAGGCCATGACTTCTTATCTTTATCCACCATCATTAGCAGTATGTTTGAATGAGTCTTATTAAAGGCATATATATGGCCATTGGCCGCTTCATGATACCGATATCAATGATTGGATTTGATTTTGTATTCTTAATACAACTTCTTTACCTCATATGAACAAACGTTGGTGCCATTGTCCGTCATTATGGTGTGAGGGACGCCATATCTAGTAATGATGTGAGACTTGATGAAGCTAACAATGTTTTTTGAACTAACTTCTTTGAGAGGTATTGCCTCTGCACATTTGGAAAAGAAGTCAGTAGCAGTAAGAATATACATAAACTACTTGGATGTAGTTAAATGATAAGGACCCACCACATCCATTCCTCGTGTGGAAAATGGCCACGAGTATTTAGCTGTATGAAGAAAATCTGGAGGCTGATGAATGAAATTGGCTTGTACGTGGCATTAATGACACTTCTTTGTGAAATCAACACTATCTTGTATCATTGAAGGCCAAAAGCACCCAAGACTTTGAATCTGATCAGACAGTCTATTTCCAGATTAGTGGGAACCACAGACTCGTGCATGAACTTCTTTCATGACAAACATTGTCTCTTCACCATCAATGCATCTGAAGAGAACTCCTTCAAAATGATTCTGGGGGAGAATCTTCTGTAGGTGATCTGGAATATCATAAAGTTTTAAATTGACCACTCGTCGCCAGATTTGTTCTTTCCCGGCTCTATTAGGTGGAGGTGTTCCATTTTGAAGGTATTCCCTGATAGGTGTCATCCTTCCTTTATTATGACCATAAAGTTTAGGAATTGGACGAATTTCATTGATCTTCGCTGTTCTTGTTCGAACATAAGGTGAAATTGTACGATGGTGGGCTATACTGATGGTTGTTTTGTCCCGATTTGGATCTGTCAGAGATATGGCTATATTAGCCAA
Source organism: Viscum album (assembly GCA_963277665.1). NCBI lineage: Eukaryota > Viridiplantae > Streptophyta > Magnoliopsida > Santalales > Viscaceae > Viscum > Viscum album. The sequence goes on from OY728151.1 coordinate 785,360,616, forward strand.
TGCATCAGCTTGAGAATTTTTTTATTGTGGTACATAAGAAAATTTCGGTTCTGTAGGAAATTCCACCATTAACTCTCTGATGTAATCATACAAAGGGATCAATTCTTCTTTTTTGATTGCATAATCCCCATTGACATGTTTGATTACCAGGTCTGAACCACCTTTCACCCTTAACTGATTCACCTGTGCCTGAAGCGCCAACTACAAGCCTGCAATGAGAGCATGGTATTCTACTTCATTATTGGTACCACCTTCCCACAATAAGATGGAATAAGGTAACTCTGCCTTTTCTGGGGAAATAAGAATAACTCCTAATCCAACCTTTTTGAATTTAGGATCTTCCATTTTCTTCCATGTTGGACTTTTGGAAGCACCATCAAAATACATTTCCCATACCTGAGGACAATCCTAAATAGAGATCACTTCCTCATCAGGTAGTTTAATATCTGAGGATGAATCTTCCACTGAAGGAAGTTCAGCATGAAAATCAGCCAGAGCTTGACCCTTTATTGCCTTTAAAGACACATACTGAATGTCAAATTACTGAAAAATAACTTCCCTCCTTGCCAGACATCCTGTAAGCATTGGACGACTAAGGATGAATTTGAGCAGGTTATTACGAGATACCAATTGGACCTCGTCATGTTGCAGGTAGTGTCTCAATGTCTGAACTACAATGATTAATGCTAGGCAGCACTTCTTAATATTTGAATACCGGGTTTCTGCTGCAAGCATAGTACGACTGAGATAGTAAAGGTGGTTTTCGGGTTTTTTTTTAAATAATTTTTTTTTTAAAAAATATTTTTTAAAACCAGGCTAGGTTAAAAAAAAATTTCAAAATTATGCCACAAAGGCGGCATCCTTGATGCCGCCTTTGGGCTCAGGTGAAAGGCAGCATCCTAGATGCCACCTTTCCCATAAAAAAGAAAAAAATATATTTTTTCTTGAATTTATTTTAATTTTAATTTTAATTTTTGTTTTGTTTTGTTTATATATATATATATAAACAAAACAAAACAAAATAAAAATAAAAATAAAATTTTCAGCAGAATTTATCTGCTATTTAAAATCCAGTAGTATTGCCATTACAGCAATCTGGATTCTGACAGAAGCTCTCACCCATGGCTCCTTTTTATAAGAGAGCTTACCCTGGAAATCATTCTGCATTTCCGATGTGGGATTCTGGTTCTCCATTTCCTGCACAGAACATTCTGCATTTCCGATGTGGGATTCTGTTTCAAGTACGTGACTTTGAAATACTATAAAATATAAACTAAAAGGCCAATATAAATGAATCTTAAAACATGGATTAAACATATAAAAAATAGTTGAAAACAAAAAAAATCATAAAAAAATGATGATAAAAAATAATTTATAAGCTTTCAAAACAACTTACTTTAAACATAAGAAGTTTCAAGTATGTGATTTTGAAAGCTTATAAAATATAAAGTATATGACCAATATAAATGAAACTTAATACATGAATTAAACATAAAACAAATATTTGAAAATAAAAAGAATTTGTTAAAAAATATTGATGAAATATAATTTATAAGCTTTCAAAACGACAAACATGAATCTTAAAAATGTTTCAAGCACGTGACTTTGAAAGCCTATAAAATATAAACTATAAGACCGATATAAATGAAACATAAAACACGGATTAAACATATAACAAATAGTCGAAAATAAAAAGAATTTCGTAAAAAATGTTCATGAAAAATAATTTATAAGCTTTCAAAACCACTTACTTGAAACTTAAAATGATTAAAGTATGCGGTTTTGAAAGACTAAAATATAAACTATAAGACCGATATAATTTAATTTTAAAACATGGATTAAACATATAATAATTTATTTAACTATTAAATTAATATTATTAATAATTAATTATATAATAGTTAATTAGTAATATAATTATTCATTATAATTATTCATTAGTAATTATTAAAAATTATTTTATAATAAATAAGTAGTTAATTAGTAATATATTTATTCATTCTAATTATTCATTATAACTATTAATTATTATTTATTATTTATATAATACTTAATTAGTAATATAATGATTAATTATATAATAATTAACTATATAATAAATAATTATTTAATTAGTAATATCATTATTAATTATATAATAATTAATTAGTTAATTATAAATAAGATAATTAATTATAATAAGTAATTATAACTATTAATAGATAATTATGTAAAAATTAATTAGTTAATTAATAATATTATTATTAATTATATAATAATTAATTAGTAAATTGGTAATATGATTTTTAATTATAATTATTCATTATAATAATTAATTAGTAAATTTGTAATATGATTTTGAATTATAATTATTCATTATAATTATTAATTATATAAAAATTAGTTAGTTAATTTGTAATATTATTATTAATTATATAATAATAAATTACTAAAATAGTAATATAATTTTTAATTACATTTATTAATTATAATTATTAATTATTAATTAGTAATTAGTAATTAGTAATTATTAATTATTAATTAGTTAATTAGTAATATAAATATTAATTACAATTAGTCATTATAATTATTAATTATTAATTATTAATAATTAATTATATAATAGTTAGTTAGTTCATTAGTTATATAATTATTAATTATATAATAATTAATTAGTAAATTAGTAATATAATTTTCAATTACATTTATTCATTATAATTTTTAGTTATTAATTAGTAATTATTAATAATTAAATATGTCATAATTAATTAGTTAATAATTAATATTATCATTAATTATATAATAATTAATTAGTAATATAATTATTACATATATAATAAATATTTAGTTAATTAGAAATACAATTAATAATTATAACTAATTAATTAGTAATTAGTAATTAGTAATTATTAATTATTAATTAGTTAATTAGTAATATAAATATGTATTATAATTATTCATTATAATTAGTAATTAGTAATTAATAATTATTAATAAGTAATTACTAATTATTAATTAGTTAATTAGTAATATAAATATTAATTATATCTATTCATTAAATTATTAATTATTAATTATTACTCATTAATTATTACTTATATAATAATTAATTAGTTAATTATTAATATAACTATTAATTATATAATAATTAATTAGTTAATTAGTAATATAATTATAATCTTTCAAAGTCACGTACTTGAAACATTTTTAAGTTTCAAGTAGGCGGTTTTGAAAGCTTATAAATTAATTTTCATTAACATTTTTTTGGAAATTGCTTTTGTTTTCAACTAGTTCTTATATGTTTAATCAATGTTTAACGTTTCATTTATATTGGTCTTCTATTTTATGTTTTATGGTCTTTCCAATTCACACACTTGAAAAATTTTAAGTTTCAGGTATGCGGTTTTGAAAGCTTATAAATTACTTTTCATCAACATTTTTTTGGAAATTTCTTTTGTTTTCAACTATTTATTATATGTTTAATCAATGTTTAAAGTTTCAATTATATTCGGTTTATAGTTTAAATTTTACAGTCTTTCAAATTAATGTATTTGAAACATTTTTAAGTTTCAAGTATGCGGTTTTGAAAGGTTATAGATTATTTTTCATCAACATTTTTGAGAAAATTATTTTTGTTTTCAACTATTTATTATATGTTTAATCAATGTTTAAAATTTCATTTATATTGGCCTTATAGTTTATATTTTATTGTATTTCAAAGTCACGTACTTGAAACAGAATCCCACATCGGAAATGCAGAATGTACTGCACAGTAAAGGTAGAACCTAAATCCCACATCGAAAATGCAGAATGATTTTCAGGGCAAACCCTCTTATAAAAGGGAGTCCTGGGTAAGAGTTTCTGTCAGAATCCAGACTGTTGTAATGGCTGTAGCGCTGGATCTGTAATAGTAAAGAAATTCTGCTGAAATTTTTTGTTTTGTTTATATATATATATATATATATAAACAAAACAAAACAAAAAATAAAAATTTTCAAAAAAAAAAGAATTTTTTAGGAGAAAGGCGGCATCCGCGATGCCGCCTTTCACCCGCAGCGCAAAGGCGGCATCACAGATGACGCCTTCCCCCAAAATGAAAAGGCGGCATCCGGGATGCCGCCTTTGAGGTGCATTTTTAAATTTTTTTTGCCGGAAGCATTTTCTGGAAAATATTTTTTAAAAAAAACATAAAAAAAAATCTGTGGTTTTCATTCCCAGTGTCATTCTTCTGAGCAAGAAAGGCACCCAATGATCGCTCTAAGGCTGTCACGTAGAAGAGAAGTGGCCTTCCATCAACAGGTGGCATAAGTACCAGTGGGATCGAGAGGTATTTCTTAAGAATATCGAATTATTCTTGACATTTTTCAGTCCACTGGTAACTGACTCCCTTCTTCATCAATTTGGTGAAGGGTAAACTTTTTCCATCCAAATTGGCGATGAAATGTTGAATATAGCCTATGTGTCCTTGAATTCCTCTTAATTATTTCAAATTTAGAGGAGGTGACATATCAGAGATTGACATGGTCCTCTCAGGATCGACTTGAATACCAAAATTGTGTACAACAAAGCCGAGAAATTTTCCAGAGGTTACCCCAAAAGAACATTTTAAGGGGTTCATCTTCAAATTATGTTGTCGAAACTTGCAGAATATGACTTCCAAATCATACAAGGGATTAGAACATTGTTTATATTTAACCACCAAATAGTCAACATAACATTCAACAAAAATCCCTAAAAAGTGTTTGATGATACGATGCATGGAATGGTCACATGTTGCACCTGCATTCTTTAAGCCAAAGGGAATTACCTGATAGAAAAACACACCCTGAGGGGCTCTGAAGGCTATGGATTCCTCATCTTCTGAAGCCATTTAGATTTGATTATATCTGGAATATCCATCCATGATGGAAAGTTCTTCATAGCCAGCTGTTGTATCGATTAAATGTTCTCTAATAGGAATGAGAAAATCATCTTTAAGACAATGTCGATTAAGATCTCTAAAATTGATGCAAAGACTTATTTTTCCATTCTTCTTCTTCACAGGGACAATATTATCCAACCACTTGGGATATTAAACTTCTCTGAAGATGATATATTTGATAATCATATCCACTTCAGCTTCAATTTTGGATGCATAAGTTGGGTGTGTTCTTCTCGCGGCTTGCTTAAATCCTCGATGTTCTTCTGGAAAACCCAAGTTATGAGTGACAACATCAGGATCAGGCCCTGGAATCTCTCTATAGTTCCAAGAAAATATATCTCTATTTTTCTTTAAAAAGGAAATATACATCTCTTGTACATCAAGAGTCATGGCCGCACTGATTAATGCGGGGCGCGAATCTTCTTTTGTACCTAGATTTATTTCTCTGAGTTCATCCACGGTGGTTGAGATACCCATATCAAATGCTGGAGGAGCATCTCTGATATCTTCCTCTTATTCTTCAACATGGGTTACTTCTTCTATTTCTACATTCATATTAGATGATGTAGTATAATTTCCATGATTAAGAGAGATGTTAAAATTTGAACATCTTGAAAAAGAGGCTTCCATATATGAACCAATTGATGATGAAGGGTCTTCCATGGGTAATAAAGGGGAGATGATGGATTGAAAATCAACATCATTGTTAAAATATGACGTGGCTATCACTTCTTCTGGCCTAGTTGGCGATGTATTGACTTTCTGGATTTCAGCAGATGAAATAAAGATGTCACCATTTGGGATTTCATCACTTCTTGGGGGGTTACCAATTTTTCCCATGTTTTCAGGCTCGATTACCGTAATTGAAATTATGGTTATTTCTATAAGAGTATTTTGATTTGATTCTATCTTGTCAATTTGACTGATAGGTAACACATAATCTGTACTCACATGTGCAAATGGATTTACTGGAATTGTCTCCATACCATATGGAGAATTAACTTTGCTAATATCCCTTGTTGGGGATTTCTCCTTTCCCTTCATGTGATAGAATTCCGCCTCAATGTATTGAGACTCACATGTCTTAAATGGGGCATTATCACCATAAAATGTCCCAACATGACCATCGAAACAATACTTGAGACATTGATGGTATGATGAAGGGATATCAACATGTTTATGTAGCAATTGTCTTCCAAGCATGATGTTGAAGGCTGAGTCTTGATCATCAACCATGAAGTATGAATTGGATACAAGATTTCCAAACTGAGTTCTGAGTGTAATCTCGCCCAGTAGTTCTTGTTCATTTTTGTCATATCCTTGTAACATCATAGTAGAAGGAGATAACATAGATTCGTTGAGGCCCAATGGACGAAGAGTACGAATGGGGATGAGGCTGACTATTGAACCATTATCAAGGAAATCTCTTCGGATGTCTAGGCCATTGACCATCCCAGATAAGTACAAAGGACTAATATGTCCATGAATGACATCATCTTCATCATTATCTATGAAAGATATCACCGCATGGCATTCCTCAAGATTATTCTCTACATGATAGACTTCATCTGCAGTAATTTTTGTTTCAAACTCATGAGGACATGACAAAGCCTCCATGAGTGCCCCCCGAAGATCTTTTGATAGATTCAAAGCATCAAGAATTGATAACATGGCAGGTACTTGGGCCAGGTGTTTCAATATATCATACTGTTGATCTAGAGGTTTGCATTTCCCAACAGGAACATGTGGTTTAGCAAGGGCCTTGAAAGTTGATTCTTTGGAAGTTGATGCAGCTTGTGTCGGGATAGGAGTTGGCAATATTCCTGGATTTGGAATATTAGCCCGACTAGACCCATTTAATTGTTGAGAGGATTAAGATGGAACCCCCAACCGATCCTCCAGAATAACGGCTCTAGGACTGAATTTTCTATTGGTGGAAGAACATTCTTGTTCTTGCTGTGCACGCTGAAGGGCTCTACCATGAGTTTCTGCTGTGTACACAGTTCTAGCAGGGGTAGAATTGGAATAGTGGCTTCTGGGATATCCACATATTCCTCTGTATCCCAGACCCCTGGAACTCCCTATGATTCTCCTATTTAATATATGGAATTCAGGCTCATCAAAATCGAAACCGCGGCTCTGATAAGGATCTGTTTAGTGAATCATATTAACAGAACCAAAGATTAAATCTTCATCCGATGAAGACTCGGCCTGAGTAGCCAATATAGGCTATGTCGTTTGGTGGGGCGGTTCCTGGGGCTTTGTAGTATATGGAATGAAATCTGATAGAGTCAATGATAGCTTAGTCTTTGACACATACTCATCTTCTTCTGATTTTTCCTCTTTCATGGAATTATGCCGCCCTTTTGAGGATTTTTCCACTAAAGAGGATTTTGTTGTGGAATCCATAGCAGAACACACAATTGGTTTCTTCAATTGCATTCGCAAAATCGCATGAGTTCGGTTGATCATTTTTCTGGCCATCTAATCATCATATTTCTGTCCATTTTTTCTTTTTACTTCTTGTCATTCGCCTTATTATTCAGGAACTGTAGCATAAACACATTCTACTCGGGCTGAATAGACATTTTGTTTGACATGTCTTGAGTCGAACATCTTTTGCAGGAGGTCTTTGAATACCAAACACTCCTAGATGAGATTCCCCAACATCTGATTAAATGGGAAATAATTGGGACAATCTTTATCTCATTCCTTGTTTGGCCTCTTGGGCCTCGGCAGCTAAACCAAATTATTCTCTAGGGTCGAAATGAAGTAACCTAGAACATGTTCATTTCAGAAAGAATAAACTATAATCATCAACTCGTCAATATGTTTCTGTCATTGACCTCTTTGATCGTCATGATGAAATGGCCTCTGTTGTTAATTCTAAGGTGGTGGAGCCCTGCGAGATGATGAAGGTTTTGAGGTAGAAGACGGTACATGTTCTTGTTTAAGTATAACCATAGTAGTCTCTGATTTACCCATTCTTCTTTCTGCAAATTATGGAAGTACACGAGATTTATCCTTAGTCATTATAAGAGAATCATTAATTTGTTGAGAGATTGAAGTAAGGTCTCAAAACCCTCATGTGTATTTCACAGGGATCAGTGGTGTGCACAACACATCATCCAAATTTTTCACACAGATTGACAACAGTTCTTCTTGAGAGATTTCTAAGCTTAGGGAATATGTTAATCCCTTCCAGTGAGTAATGAAATCCGAGACTCTATAATTATCCCTTTTCTTATAGTTTGTATGATAAAAAACTGTTGTCTTTGGGAATGTTGAGCTGAACTAAAGAAGAAATCATTGATGGAGATCTTCCCATCCGGTAATTGGCCAGGATTGCAAGCTCGTATACCAAACAAAAGATGTTCCTTGCAAGGTTCGCACGAAGCATCTGAGTTTCACTGCTTCTTACTGCTCCGATGTTCCCATCATAGGATCGAAACAAGACATGTAATGCATCAAATACTGTTCAGGATCACCTGATACATTTAAAATAGGGAATACAGGGTTCCCAAAACATGATGGGGGAGGGATGGCATCAACACATTCAGGGTAAGCTCTCTTTTATGGTTGAAACTGCACAGTCTTCCCTTCCATAGTCTCTAACCGAGGTGTTAATTACTCAATGGTAGTTATTAACTATTGAGAAACATCCGACTGATCTTGGACTTGGGTAGGATCAATAATTGGAGTCTGGATAGGTATGGTGGTTGGTGCTGCAACTGATGGTAGCACCGCCGACTATTGTTGCACGTGACCCATAGGATTAGACCTGTGATGTTGTACTGATAGAGGTGGATATTCTTGACCCATCTTAGTAGATTCAACAAACTACCTTAGATGACTGACTCCAGCACTTTTAGTAAGAAGACTACCTTGATGTAGTTCTACATTCAACCTCCTCAATTCCATCATCTCTCCCTCTTTTTGTGCAAATCATTGCTCTAGTGAGATCTATTGGCCTTATCCAAAGGATGAATATGTAACCTGATTCATTCCCATTCCCTCGTTTGATCCATTTTTGAGTGGGGGAAGTGGGTTATTTGAAGGAACACCTAGATTCTGGGTAAACCATGGATTTCATGTACACACACCTTCTTCATTTGTGTCTGTGAGTACAACTTCTTGAGTAGTAACCTCTTCATCTGTGTCCCCTGAGTGAGTCTCATGTTATGGAGGAACAGAAACAACGTCATTAATGACATTAATTGATTCATAATTCATCGCATCCCTTCTGTCAACATTTTTGTGATATTGTCTTCTTCCATGCCCCTGAAAAGACATTGTCTGTTCTTGATTTGACCCCTCAGGAACTTCTTGGAAATCTGTAATTTGGAGAGAATATCCTGATAATTTGGCTCATCGTTCCTATTTTGGCATCATTCCCAATCGAGAGAAGACTGAGTTTCGCTAAGGAGGGGATTGATGATTTGAAAAAGGCCCCAGTCTAGTGGACTGGGGCTGTTCCTTCTATTCTCACTGAACTCCTCCAATCCTATTTGTTGATTCTGAGGGTTGGGTTAAAAGAGTCCCCAATATGGAAATATCAGGTGGCTCTTGACATTATATATCTAATACTTTCTTAAAATATCTCCTGATCTTGCAGACCTTGGTCTGAAAATTAGCTGGATGCATCAATCAACATCCACTTTTATCACCCGGATCAAATGATCGTTGGATGATTTCTGAAACTTCTGTCACTTAATGATGTGCTTCCTCCATATGAGAGGCATGTTCAATATTCTTGTTCGCTTGATGAATGAGTAATTCAACAACTTGTTCTCTGTATTCTTGATTTTGAGAGGAACTAGTTGAAGCCTATTCTTGGGAAAAACATTTGATTACAAAAAACCCATTGACATTGTCCGACCAAGGGAAATAACATTGCACGAAACCATTTTCGGTGGGATTTGATGACTGGGGAGCGTAGTGAAGTGTAGTGCTCCATGAACACCCCATCCCCTGATATGAATTCCAGATGGTGCATTGGCAATTAACTGGCGCAATCATCTTAGTGCGCCAAGGCATGAACGTTGAAGGGATCTTTGTTCCTTTTCAGCCTTTGGATATCGAGAGACTGAGAGAGATGCCAAATAAATCTATCATTGTAACCCATCTATTATATTGACCTTATTTTTATATTCATCATAAGATAATATTTTCTTTTTCAACTGACAAAGAGTTTTCCATATGTTGAGACGAATTTCGTGAATACAATCTTCCATCAACACTTTTGGAATGTCATATTGAGATTCAGCCAAAGGCCAAAACATGACTGATACATCAACTTTCTCCAGTTGTTTTCTCATATTAATCACTTCCACTTTATCATTAAATGAAGATTATTCTACGTGATTTGACCAGATTTGGTGCTTCCTTGTTGCTTCATCAGATCCAACAAAATTGGTAGAGAAATTACTGATTATACTAGATGATCCACGACTTAGGGGTGGTTCGGAGAATGACCTACACCCTGGGCTATCTTCTGATTGAGAAAGTATTTCACCTACTAGCGATGAATCATCAGACATGACTGGTTTCACATTAGCAAGTTCCTCAAGATAAGAGCGATTTCTCTGCACAACATTGTCCACTGGACCATTTTCTGGGCAATGTGCATCACTACTGCAGAGAGACTTTTGCAGTGAAATTCCTCATCATGGGGAGGACCACCATGGTGGGATATAAAAAAAGATGAGATCTCTTTCTCCTTGGACTTCTGGCCAAACAGAGGGTTATTGTAGCTGTCATCTAAAGATGAAACTTCAAGATTGACGGAACTGTCATGAAGCAAGCCATTATGAGGAAGTGTATATTGTAGACCTTCAGAATTAATGTTCCCACTATTGGGAAATGTGGGAATAGAATCTTGGATTCCCACAGATAATTGTCTGAGGGCTTCAAGAACTCCATCATCGAGCAAGGACTTGTTATAGATTGGCTCTTGATTTCTTGACTGTGCTAGGAGGGTCTTCTTCTTAGACGCCTTCTTACTCGCCTTGGAAACCACCTGTTGACAAAAGAGGCTACTCTAGGCAGGTGTATGAGCCATATCAGGAGAGATGTCCGGGTTAGGCTAACGATCTCCACTCAAATGGGGTGTGTGTGCCTGACATGGATGTCCATATGATATGGGGGAGTACGCCCCACAACCCACTTGAACTGGAACAGATGTGTATATCTACTCATTAGTGATCTGTTGATGAGTCACTCCATTGGTAGGGATAGATTTGAATTTCCTCCCTGAGATGTTGTTGATGCTGTTATAATATCCTGACAGGCATCCTGGATATGAGCAGGGATTTGCTTCTGCTCTTTCACCATTGACAGAATGTGCTTAGTGACTTCAGCTGCCGGAATGGGAATATACGTCCATTCCGTGCATGGAGTCAGTGTATGTTCCTGCTCCTGTCCTCCTTTTCCTATCAGCGAATCTGGAAAGCACTCAAGTGTGGGGGTAGGGAATTGAGTCTGCCTCATGTTTTTCGCCGGAGCGTTCCGACTAACTTCTCCTGGTGCTATCAAACGAGATTGTTAGTAGGCTTTAACAATACTAGCAGGTGTATGTGCCTGATGATTGTACTTCGCCGAACATGGTTGACGAGATCCATCTTATGTAGTCAGACGATCCTGCTGACTAGATAATGACATATAAATAGGTGCATGTTCCTGCTTCTAGTACTCCGCCGGAATTGGATGGCGGGATTGGTGTGCTGCTGCCAGACGAGCCTACTAGACAACGAGATTAAAACGGACGGGTGTATGTGCCCGCATGTTACTTGCCACCAAGATAGGTTAGTGGAATTCTCCGGAGATGGAAGAAATAAGAACCTGCTCACTATTGACCGGATTTTGACTCTGGCGATTTGTCTTGCTTGCTCAAGTATGAGGAACCTGAGCCGAATTCCTAGAGTCGTTACCCTCGTCATGTTGAGGGCGCACTGCTGCATGAGTCTGGTGGAGATTTTTTTATAGGATCCCTTGGGAAGAAGTTTTGTTTCTTTGAATTAAGGCCCTGAGGGGCCTGCTCATTTACCTCCTCATAATATGGGAGTGAATGGTGATTGTATTCCGGGGATGGCGACCAGAAACGGTTGGAGATGGTGGTTAGAATCACCTAGTTCTTGATCACTGGTCTTCATTGTCCAGATGACCGGTGTGAGTTGTTCACATCGAGGGCATGTTAGGAAGCCTCCAGAGTTGGAATGGTACCGTGTTGATGGTACTCCTTAACCAATGCGTTTGATACCCAGCGTTGAAGATGCTGAGTAGGTGATGTCATCCTCAGAGCGGACGAAGATCCAGCAGGAGTAGCTGTAGTGGCATTCGCAGTAGAGGTTTTTACAGCAGACATATTCATGGGTGTGAACTTAAGAGAATCCATTTTGGAAATGAAGAATATCTTGGAAAAGAGTGCATATTTGATATAACAGACATATTCAAGATAAGTATGACCACTACATATTTTGGATAAACACATATGATATTGATTGTCTTGTTGGCCCTCTCATTGAGTTTTAAATAGGGGCCTAACAAATAGGTATACTATCATTAAAACTTGTTTAAGGATTCACGTCGGGTTCACCATTTTTTCTTTCCCTCTAGAATGGTGAATGATCTCATTGATTTAAGATTCAAACATTCCAAGCGGTTTCTAACGGGTTTTTTTTTGTAGAACAGGAAACATCCAATGATTACATATCCATTTGAACCTACTTTCCAAAGGTAGGCGCTCATTAGTTGTGGAATGATGAGGCTTAGGAATTTCATTTGTCAAGAGGATGGGAGGTCGGACTCATCACAACTTTTTTTGAGGGGAATTATTGTCTACTCTGGGACTCTCTTTATAGATTTAAGTTATGTTCATGAATCCTTATAAAATTACCAAGTATAAAATGAGCTTTCCTTTAGATCTGACAATCAATGATTGATATGTAGGAAATTTAGATAATCTTTATATGTATTCGAGTTTCTTCATTGATAGAGAATCATCTGTATTTTTTAATGATTCTTAGTCAATGGTATCCTTTAATACATGAAAGTCTCTTGGTCGTTATGATGACCATAATGGTTTTAAAGCCACTCAGTGGGGAACTTGATGTCTATTGTCATTCAAAAGAACATGAATTATTTCGATGTTGGGATCATACCTACAGATGGGCTACCTACGTATCTTTTTTTTGGAAAAGGAATAAGAACCCACGTAGTTTGAGTAAGGGAGTATGATGTTTATGCATAATTGATGGCTCAAATAATGATGTCATTATTACTTTTACACTCTAAGCACACGTGAGTCATGATCAGTGTGAGAAACAAGAGGTATTGGCGAAACCAGATAATCATGCCACAAATGATTAAATGATGTGGGGTTTATGTGTGTATGACTGCCCAAATAGATGAGTATTAAGATATACTTCCAGGAAGAAATCCAAGAACAGGGTCCATAAAGGTATATGTGCTTCATGGAGATTTGGATACACTAATCTTGGGGCTTACTCCTAAGGAAGATACCCAAATTAGGAGGGGACTTATGATTGAGTTTTTCTACTAAGAAGGAAGCCCAGATCAAAAAGGAAATTATGATTGGTGAAGATAAATTAAAACTGGGCCTTACTCCTAAGAAGAAGGTCCAGATTAAAGGTTTTGAAAAATTAAGGGACTTGGGGCTTACTCTTATGGAGGATGCCCATATTTGGGTACATTAAGACTGGGTTTTATTCCTGAAAAGGGAGCCCAGGTTAAAGTAATTATGGTTGGGGCTTACTCCAGAGGAGGATTCCTATATTAAGAGGATTTGAAACTGGGGATTACTCTTGAAAAGGAGGCCCAGATTAATGAAGAATTGTGGCTTACTCCTAAAGAGGATGCCCAATAATAGGGTTTTATCATCTTAAAGGATGAGGTTGAATGAATGAAATCTATAATTTTAGTTAAATAATGATGTGTAAATAACTAGGTTTTGAGAGATGTTTCACAGAATTCCTTTTGGATAAGGAAGTCAATCAAGAAAAGATGCCATAAATGGCTTTAAAGTGTGTCTTGAAGACTGAATCTCGAATAGGGGAGGTGGAATGGCATAAAAGGGGTTAAATGGGAATGAAGGGAAACCAAAAAATAGAAGGACGCGCAAGTCATGGTAGGCGCACTGGTACTGCGTGGGCATACAAGTCCTGGTCCGGCATGTATACCATGGGTACTTGCTCGATTTTCAGCACTTAGGGTAATATTTGGCCAAGACTTTTCTCAAACCCATGGAATTATCCCTATAGGCTTTCCAGAAGATGGCGCACAAGTGTGTCCATTTCCCTTAAGGGTAAAACACTTAGGCGAGCAAGTTTTAGTGAATTCTAACACATAGACCTTACTCCTCTTGTTTAGACCTTCCATTCTAGGTAAAGAATTATCTTTTAAGTGTTCGGAAGACCTAAAGAAGAGACATGGGCTTTTTGAGCTCTGTATATGAATTATGGAAAAATTCCTCCCGAAATGGGGGGCACACCGGGGTATTTATAGGCTGGAGAAGACCTCGGGCTATTATCACATAGGGCGTGCAAGTGACTTGTGTGACCGAACATGCGGCGCACAAGTGTACTTGTGCGTCCATGGTAGAACTTGTGTGACCGTTATCCAATGTTCTTCTTATTCATTACTTTGTCAATTTATGATATTTTTTTCAAAGAATGAATCACGTTGGGCTAAGATATTCCCCTTTTACAGTCTATAGACTATGTGATGAAAGGAGCATCAACAAACATGTGTACACTTGATAGAGACACCATGTGGGCATGTGTCATGTAAAACCAATACATGGAATTTAGAATAGTATACATGTTGTATATTACCAAATGGAGTGGTTCCCGTGTAGGGGTCTAGAGACTACTTTGAAGAGGCATGGAACCAGACGATACACACGCCTTGTGGAAAGGGGTACACACTATGTATGTAAAAATTGTGTGTGAGGCGTGTATTTCATCCACCTAGTGTCCTCTGAAGGTTTAGAGGATACATCATATCCCGAATAGACCTGTCGTGTATAGGAACATGGTATGGGGTCAGTTCCCAGAAGCACAATCTATGCCAGATGGCTAGGGGAGGCTTGGTACACATTGTGTATCGAATGTACATTCCATGTATTAGCTAAATGGTGGATAGGGTCTATGTGGGGACATGTTTAGAATGTACACAGCTTGTGTTTTTTCCCAACTTGTGTATAGTGAGGGAGCCGAATGGTCGGTGAATCCTAACATCACCTTATATAGATATAAAATTGGGAAATATAGGGTGTAGAAGAGTGTACCAATGATCACAATTTAAAAGCAATCATGAGGAAAAATGCACAGCAATGGTGTATTGTAGTCAGGTCGGCCAGAGGGTATGTGGTAGAATCAAATAGGAAGGGGAGGGGGTCATGTGAGATGGATAGAGGACAAGTTGTTCCTGGCCTTTATAGCCAGAATACACAGCATGTATAAAAGCGTACATGCCATGTATATGGTTTTTAAATGAATAAATAACATAATATAAATATTATTATAATATATATAATAATTAATTTTAATAATTAAAATAAAAAGAATGTATATGACTATGTTATTTAAAAAATATATATATATACATATAATATATATGAAAAATAGATGCAAAGTGTTTTAAAATTGAAAAAATATAGGTACAACCTTTGGTCAGGTGCTTGGAACATTATTTGAACCAACGATCTGCCGTTTCGAACATAAGACCTCTACCACTAGAGAAAAGGTGGTATTATTGCCCATTTATTATTAAATTTAATATTTAAAATAAATGTATATTTCTACATGGGAGAAGATAATGCAAAGCATGTGGCTTTAATTTGAGCAAAAGGGATGAAGAAGGGAGATTAGTCACATTCGAACCTAGGTCTTTTGAGTCCAGGACTGGGACTCTGCAAATCATCCATCTTCACCCACATGTATTCGTTTATTTTGAAAATACTTTCAGATATTAAATAAAACATGTCTCACACGATGTATATCAAATTGCACACAATGTAGTTTTATTAAAAGGACATATGATATAAATGGTATAGTTTCCATGATTCGAAAAAAGGTCTTTTTAAACCGGGTTACCACCCTAGCCAACTAGTCCATCCCCATCATGGGTTTCTTGTATTTTTAAAAACATATATATTATTTTGATAAATACCACAAAATCTGTGAAATTTAAACATGGGTATTAAAATTATGAACCATGTACAAAAGCTAGGTATGGAGGGATGAAAACTAGTGACAGCTCAGATAAAATCTAGTGACCTTAACGTTGGCAACAAATTCATCCCTATTTATTAACTTGGTTAATATATAAATTTATAATAATAAGAATATAAAGTAAAAAATATTAGTTCACACTATGTGTATAGGTTGTACCCGGTGTGTAACCTCTTGGTTTCCCCCCAGGAAGTACCTTTGTTTTCTGTCATTGTCTCGACCTAACAAACTCATGTTACCTGAAATTAATGGTGGATATTCTACCCACTATATCGCTTATGTGATGGTAAATATTTAGGTGTTTTCCATTAACCTAGAAAGGTTTTCTGTCTTAACTAGCAATTTCCACCACACCATGGTGGAAAACATTGATCACTTGCAATGGTTCTGACCTTCAATACATCAACCATCCAAGAAACAATCTCAAAGAATAGTTTAAGAGAAATACTTGATCACCGAGTTTGTAGGTTTTGTGGAAGATCGTCCAGTCATGGATCAAACATGCCTTTTCTTTGTACAATCTTGAATTCTCATACTCCTCTTGTCGGATCTCAACAAGCTCCATCAGCTGGATCTTGATCTTCTCTTCGGCAGTCCTTAAATCAAAATTCAGTTCCTTGATGGCCCAGTAGGCTTTGTGATCCTACTCTACTGGTAGGTGTAATGGATTCCCATAGACAATTCAGATCAAAGAGTTCCCTAGAGGTGTCTTGAAGGTTGTATGGTATGCCCATAAGGCATCGTCATGCTTTTTGCACCATTCCTTCCATGATGCTCCCACCATTTTCTACAGGATCTGTTTCAGCTCACGATTTGATAATTCCACCTGTCCACTAGTTTGGGGATGACAACGTGGTCCCATGTTATTATTAACCCCATACTTCAGTAAAACATTCATCATTAAGGAATTTTAAAATAGTTTTCCCCTATCACTGATCAACACTCGAGGAATGCCAAATATTGTAAATTTTTCTTTCTTCAAAAAGGTCACAACTACCTTGGTTGTTTCATGTGGGGCATTAATGGATTCCACCCACTTGGAGACATATTACACATAGATAAGTATGTAAGAGTTCCCATATGATGAGGTAAATTCCCCCCATGAAGTCAATTACATATACGTCGAATATTTCGGCCTCTAGGATTGGGTTTCGAGGAATCATGGCTCATCATCCCATATTAAATATCCTCTGACATCGATCAAACCTAGTAACAATTTAATGAGAATCGCTATGCATGGTAGTCCAGAAAAATTTAAAATGTCATAACTTCGCTATCGCACAGCATTGGCTAGGATGTCCTCCAACTATTGAAGAGTGATATATCTCTAGAACTCATTGATCTTCATTATCTAGGATGCATTGGTGGATCATCCCATATCCACATGATATAATGAGTAGAGGGTCTTCCTAGAAGTACCTCTTTACATCAGATTAAAACCACATCTTCTGCTGGTAAGTGAGATCGGGGTGAAATGCTCTTGTAAACAAATAATTTAAAATATTTGAATACCACTGTCAAGGCGTTCCTTCGATTGAGAAATGTTTCTAATCTGGGAAGTCGTCCCTAATTTCACTATCATCCTCCTCATAATAATAAGGTAGTTCTAGTTGGGAGAGGTGCTCAGTAATATCATTCTCACTACCCTTATTTTCACAGATCTACAAGTCAAAATCTTAGAGGAGAAGAACCCAATGGCTGAGTCTTGGCTTCGCATCCTTCGTGTTGAGAAAATAATTGAGTATTGAATCATCAGTATATACAATAACTTTGCACATCACCAAATATTACTGAAACATGTCAAATGAAAACACCAATGAAATAATTTAGTTATCAAGGGTAGTGTAGTTCGCATGTGCTTCATTCAAAGTTATACTAGAAAAGTAAATTGGCCCGAAGATGCAATCTAACCATTTCCCCAGTACTGTGCCCACCGCATAGTCGCTAGCATCACATAAGACATGAAATTTCACCTACCAATTTGGATATATAATCACCGGAGCATCTACCAGTCATAGCTTAGATTCTAATTTTTTTTGGTACATGTATCCTTATTCTCAAAGATGGCATCCTTGTAGTGGATATTGGTGAGTGTCTGGTAAATCTTCAAAAAGTCTCTGACAAACCATTTGTAGAAATAGGAATTCCCTAAAAAAATCATATGGCTATAACATAAGAAGTAATTGGTACATTTTAAATGACTTCTATCTTTCCAAGATCAACTTATATCCCTTTCATAGATATCTTCTGTACTAAGATGATACAAATATACACCATAAAATGAAATTTCTCCCATTTTAAAAATAGGTTATTGTGCTCTCACCTTTCCTAAACTAGCTCCAGATTCTTAAAACAATATTTACAGGATTTTAAATAGATGGAAAAGTCATCCATACAACCTCCATGATTTTTTCTTCCATGAAAGGAATATTTTTAACATACATCATTGGAAGGTGGAAGGAGCATTGGACATCCCAAAAGACATTCTTTGATAAGAAAACTTATTATAAGGGCATGTGATGGTGCTCTTTTCATGATCCTCAGGGGGAAATTAAGATGTGGTTATATCCTGAATAACTGTCAAGGATGTAGTAAAACATGTGCTCCACCAACCATTCCAAAATCTGATCCATGAAGGGTAGTAAGAAGGGATCTCTTTATGTAACATCATTCATCTTCCGGTAGTTTACAGAGACTCTCCAACCCATGACTTACCTTGTAGGGATTAGTTCATTTTTATCATTGGAAACCACAGTGATACACCCTTTTGGGTAACACTTGCAGAGGACTCACCCATGTGCTGTCTGAAATGGGGTATATGATTATTGTATCTAACAATGTGATTACCTAATTCTTCATGAATTCATTTATTGGAGGGTTCAACTGTCCATGTGGTTTCTAGGATGGATTTTATCCTTATTCCAGTAGAACCTATTGAGTGAAAATGGTGGGACTGATTTTGGTTAGGTCTGTGACTTTCCCTCCAACGTCATCCTTTTTTTACATTAGAGCCTTCAGTAGCGTGTCTTATTACTCTTAAGATAGATCCACATTAAGTATACCACTCAATGATTGTTGATCACCCAAAAATCCATATATTAGAGATTAATGGAGAGGTTTAGATCAATTTTAGGTTATTTTAGGATCACCAACACAATTAGTTGCACCTATTCTTGGTCCAAAATTTCCGGAACAACTATGTGTTACCAGTAATGACTGCCACAGACTTCGATAAATTGCAACTCCTCGGGTTTATCTTGGATATATGTGAAGTGTGGGTCATCAATGATTAAAAAAAATTCCATACCCTCTTCCTTATAGATGAAGTGCTCATATATTTCTGTTACCACATAAAAATCATCATGTTCAAGTAGTGATGTATTCTTGATAGCTTTGAGTATGTTTTCGGAGACTCTTTCATCGCCTACTCTGAAGATCAGTTCCCCGTGGTGGATATCGAACAATACCTAACATGTGGCCAAGAAAGGCCTTTCCAGGACCAATGGTGCATCTTATTATTACTCCATGTCATGAATGATGAAGTCATTAGGGATAATTAACCTTCTTACCTTCATCATCACATCCTCGATCAGCCCCTTTGGATATTTGATGGAGCAATCTGCTAGCTGGAGGGCCACTTGGGTGGGTTTGAGATCATCAATCCCCAGATACATAATCACTATGAAGGGAATCAAGTTAACGATGGATTCATAGTCACATATAGCTTTTCCAAACTAACAATATCTAATGGTATATAGGATTGTGAAAGTACTTGGATTTTATTTTTGTAGGAAGTAAGATTTGTACCACTACCAATCATTCCTTATTCCGTGAAATGGTTCCTAGATTCCCCATCTTTCTTTTTTTTTTCAGAGAATATACTTCATGAACATTTGTTTACGTCAACATATGAGTTTAATCTTATGCAAAAAGGATGTTGATGTGAATATTTTATAATACATCCATTAATTTACCAAACTGGTTATTCACCTTTATTTGCTTCATCCTCTCTGGAAATGGTAAGGTGGGCTCAAAAGGATTGACCATAACTTTTCCCTTACCATGTGAGGCCTCCTTATCTTTTGATGTTTCTTTTGATGGGGAGGGTTCCTTCACTATGGTTTCTTTATATAAAGAGGGTCATGGATGAGTTAGATTTATATCCTCACATTGCTTTCCAGTTGGGTCCTGAGGTAGCTTCTTCCCACTTCGTAAAGTGACTACATCAGCCTCTTCAAGTGGGTTCTTCTCAGTGTTACCCGGTAGTGTACGAGGTTTCCTTAAGGAGATCTAGTTTTCTAGTTTCCCAATTTTATTTTCCTAGATTCTTTTGGAAGATTCCTGATTTTCAAATCTTGTTTTAGTAGTGGTGATAAACATTTTCATCATTTATTCATGTTTTTATGGGGGTTCTTACTGAGATTGATGTGCAGCTGGTGGAGGTGGTGGCATCCTTAGTGGTTGCAGGCAAGGGTTTTCGTACCATTGCTGCTACTAAGTCATGTTTTTTGCAGTATTGGATATGGGTTCTGGTATTGTTTTTAACCATCGATAGGTGTTCTTTAGGGTGGAGGATTTTTCTATTGCTGCTGGTAACCCATGTTTTTATGTTCTCACTATAATGGGTTCTTGTACTAAAGGTACACATTCTGCCCTACGTTATGAGAAATGTTGCTCACCTTTATTGTTAAAGGGATAACAGTTGACCTCAGGCATTCACCAATGATATGGTTTTCATCACATTTGACTCATGTAGGATGGTTTTTGTAGAGACCTGAAGCATGACGTACATGGACATTACATTACTTTTGCGGAATACTTAGTATATAACAAAAATACACACACAAGGATCGTAATAGTTTAGTGTCTTTGGAAACTCGGAGTATAATCTTCTAATCGTGGGGAAAGATCTTCAACATCTCCCATAAAGATCTTCCTTTTTTTTACCTAAAACCTTTCTTTATATCCTGGGGAAAAGAAAACATAAAAGGGTGAGCTCAAATGCTCAGTAAGGGTAAACAAAGGAAATATCAATCACATAATTTTCATAAGAACATAACATTTTTGGAAATCATAACCTGCAAAAGAGAGCATAATTTCATAACATGGGATAAATCATAGTAGTGAAATGAAATCATAACTTTAAAACATTACTCATTGTGGCATACACACATAATCATAGAGAATCATTTCTTGTTAGTCAAGACTCATTGCCAAGACTATCTTAGTGGACAAAGTCCCTTTCTGAATCGAGTAATCCTCGTTTCAGTCCTGTTTCACTGAACCGGTATAACCTACCATTCCAGCCATGTCTATCTCATGAGATATAAAATCTTTACCCAATGCATTGGAGGGAGATATAGGTCCCACCCATCTCATAATGATACCATTCTTATGTGTGCCACAAAATCATAAACCATACATCATTGCATAACCCATGTAATAAAAATGGGATTCTTAAACAACATGACATCATAAAACCATTCATATAAGATAAAGGAATTCATAAACATAATTCCATCACAACATAGTCAAATCAATGTAAAAATATGGATAGAAACAGAACCCTTTATTATCTTAGATGGAAAATAATTTTGATAAAACACTTGAATTGAATTCTTGAGGAAAATATCCTTTCTTCTTCAAAATCAATTTCTTTTCACAAAACATCATGCAATTTTAAAAGAAAGAGATTTTATTGAAAATAGTCATGAAATATTTTGGAGGAAGGTTCATGAAAATAAGGCTTTATAAAACCGTAAAAATCCGTTCGTGCCGTATAAGTTAAAAAAAACATTCTTCTCGTACTTTTGTCGGAAAAGTCAAAAAAGTACCTCGTACGGAAAAACGACAAAAGATTCCTTTCATATTCTTTACTAAAAACTCACCGAAGAGTAAAATTGGATTTAAACTATTGTAAGTGGATGGAAACAATATTACATATTGAAGGAACATGGATGTGGATGATAAAATACACCCCAGTAAATACTTACAAATAAACAATCTCGGATAAAAATGAGATTGTGATATTTCCCTTACCTTAGGTCCGATTAGCTTTGTACGTGTCCGAAGCTCCTGTATAATGGTTTAAATAATGTTATTGACTTATTCCAGAATCATACATATTGATATGAGATCATATATGGTCATATTATTAGCTTCTTGTTAGTAATATTTCATTGTTACTTGTTACTCGGGTCTTTATAACTTTTTGTTCTTATGCGTGTTTTGTCGAATAAATTCTTATTCTTATATTTAGGTTATAGATAATTCATTTCTAGAATGGTATTAGTGTAGTATATACCATATTCATTCATTCAATTCATTTATACAATCATTATGAAATGAAGATCATGTAGAACGAGTCGCATCACATCGTGGAGACGGTATTCCGTACGTACGCACGAGTGATGATATCGTTCCTATGATCGTGGAATTGTATTGGAGTATATATATATATATTATTTCAGTATCAATATTACTTAATAATAATCATATATAGTTACTCATTACACCATTATACCCATCCTTGTAAGGTGATGGTGGAAAATAGATTACACCACGGCGTGGAGACGGTATTCCGTACGTACGCACGCGCGGTGATTTCATTTTTCCGTAGGATGGATAGAAGGTGAATTAGGGTTGTTTCATATTTATAATAACATATCAGTATGTAAGTAATACTGATGTTATTACTTTATCATGAAACAACTAAAGAAGAAGAAGTTGAAGAAGAAAGAAATTGAAAAGATCGGTAATGGATATTACCTCTTCTTTGGAACGCCTTTTTGAATCCTCCACTTAAGGAACTAAGATTGGTCTTTGGAGAAGACCAGGACCTCTAGGATTTTTCTAGGGAAGTGGAGAAGGGAAAATGGCAGGGGTTGGCCGAGCTTGAGTGCTCAAATTGGTGTGAGGAGGAGGGGGAGGAGGTTCCCTTTTATAAGGGAGGAGAGGGGCACCTTAGGAATATCTCAAAATATTATTTTATATTAAAGTCAAAATCGGTTTATAATGGTTCCAAAGGGTCTTATTTCGAAGCTAAAGTGGGGATGGGTCGAAATCCTATCAACCAGTAGAATTTAGACAAGTTTAGGATATTATTTTAACCTTATCAATTAGATTTAACTCTAAGTTAAATAATTTAACTTTTACCATGTCTTTTTGTTTTCTTTCACTATATGGTTAATACACTTACTATAACATGCCAAACGAACCCCAAATTGTTTATTATTAATATATATATCCTTATCTAAGTCATTTGGACGAACCTTAGATTTTTAGGAATAAAATAACAATTAATAATATAATATTTGATTTAAAAACTATTTTGTGTCAATTTTGACACTATTTGATATATGATTTTTGTCAAAGTCATAACAGAATTATATGTTCGAACCAAGTTGATTAAATCAATACTAATATATCATAGTAACCTAGAAAATTAGTGGAATTCATAAAAAGTCTCAAATTATATTTATTTTGGTGTTTATAACATCAATTATGTCAATATTTCATTAATAAGATAATTACTGCATCATCATTATGTCATAAATAAATTAAATTATTTAATGTCTAAAAATTACAAATAAAATTTCATCATGTAGGAAATCGTTTTAGCTTTCTAATGAATATTTACAATTGAATTTATCTTATGTATAACCCCATATTAAAAATGATTTACTTATTAAACTTTGATTTTAACTATTTTAACCCTTCTTTAAATAAATTAATAATAAATGTCCTAATCTAATCCAAGTGGGCCTAAATGGTCATATTTTATTCCTAAGTTTGTTTTTGGACGAATTACACTTGTCCAATAGAATTAGGACATGTGTTAGGGTAATAGTAATATCATATTTACCATTAGTTACCCTATTTACTATTAACCGCGGTAAAAAAAAAGTAAAAAGTTACTATTCACCAAAAAATTATTTTCATCTCATTGAACCACATTTTAGTCCTTGATATTAACCGTGTCTCTCGGATTTTCGAAATTCCATTCACAGAAGCGGTAAAATTAAGTTTTATGCAAAAATTCAGTTTTTAACCTACCACTTAGTAGTTTCACTATTCATCAAAAATTGATGTTTTTCAGAACAATGCCAAAATTTCATCCCAAGCTATATTTCATATTCCGAATTCAAAAATGAAGTCTATTTTACCAAATTCATAACATAAAAGTTGCATTAATTAATTTTATAATTAAATCCCGCTGTTAAAACAAATAGCGTGTTTTTAAGAAACAATATCTATCAAAAGATTGACACTTGTTTATGTCTAGTTTAAATGTGAAATTACATCCAATGACCAACATTGTATTAAATTGTAAAAATATATTCTAAATATACTTTAAAACCACTCAAATTAATGATTTATCACTATTAATTATTTCGATTAAAAAAGTTGTTTTTAATTATAATTTAGTAATTTTTCACTATTCATCAGAATATGAAAGTTATCCGAAAAGTACCAAAATTTCACCTTAGGCTAAATTCGATACTCCGAATCGAAGAATGAAGTTCATTTTGAAAAATAAGATTTACAGAATTTTAAAAAGTGGTTATTACTATTCATAACGGCTTGTTTTAATAATATTTTAATAGCACATCGTTGTTTAGTGAAACTCGGTATTGCGTATTACACACGCTATCGAGGAAGGTCGCGATTGCGTGTAATGCAAGGCAATACAAGGATGCGTGTTGTGCAAGCTCCTTTTGGTGTAGCGTACAACACATGACATTAATAAAATTAAAAAGAATATTTCTTTATAAAATCTTGGGCTGTTACATTCTACCCCCCTTAAAATGAATTTCGCCCTCGAAATTCGTCGGGGTTATAAATGGTTTACTATTCGAAAGTTTCTTTAATAGAAACCCACATCGTAAAAGGGAATACCAAAACTTGGCTTTAAAAACTAAAGTATGAAATGTAACGATTACCCAAATAAACTAATCACTGGGTTTCCACATAGGTGAAAATATGGATATGGAAGAGAAATCTAACCATCATGTTCTGATGGAGAGTGGTAGAGAACATGGCTATGGAAAAGCCAGTAATCACAAATCCATAAATTTGTGATGATCTAAGGTACCATCTGATTCATCAGGTATAAGAGAACTAGGACAACATTTTTGGTTTTCAAGATCATTTCCCTAAAGTTAAAGAATTTGAATTTGAATAAATACTTACTTTATTTTGGTACAATCTCACTGTTGTTCGTGCCTTTAATAATTTCCACTTCATCTCTTAAATAAATGAAGTTGAATTTGTTATTCGTGAAGTGTTAGCAGATCATGTGATAGAATGACGGGTCATTCCATCTGTCTCAAACAAAAGGTTAGCAAAAAATTATATACATAAGTCGATCTATAGTGAGATTAATCACATATGGTTCCTAAAATGGACTTATACTTCATATATCATACTGCTTAATATAATAAAACTAGTTTCTACTAAACAGGGACTTCCTGTAGGTCAGTGGTAGGCGATAAAGGCCAGTCGCACTTCGGTTGTGGGTTCGATTCCCACAGCCTTGTCCGAAGCGATGGGCTGTCGCCCGTCCTGCATGTTGTCCTTTTTCTAAAACTATATTACTATAACATCCCATCAATAATATCGAAAAAAAACTTCTATACTAACTTATGTCCAACATAATTCATTCCAATCATTAGGCTCATAATACTGCAGTCCATTCTCATAACATAGTGAAAATGATTACCAGAGATTTAATACCATCGTTGATCCCCATATATCATAAGATATATCTTGTTGGTCACATTCCAAACATTTAAAGGCCTTAATCTTGTACTCTCTTGAATACCCATTGAACCTTAGTGAAAACTTGAATGCAGTTAAAAGTTAACACTTTTCACATACCAAAATCCTCAAAATTCTATATACTCAAACCATGATATCACTTAGTCCTTATATCAATCATGAGCTCATGAATACTGTCAAACATTTCATTTTCCCCTTATCCCTTCATTATGCGCATATCATCTTCATTCCAAAAATATCTGAATAACCTTTCATGGATACTGGTAACATTAATCAGACAACAATGTTACAATCCTTACATGTCTCTTTATTCCATAGTACCATGAGATTACTTATACAACATTACACATGATAAACATGTAATCATTCCACTACATTCTTAAACCATTGACCGAGCTTCAACAATTCTTTTATCTCACATACCATTGGTAGTCTATTCATCATCATCCACATAAATACTTCCCATATGACCATACTGATTCTCATCATGAGTCTTTCCCTTAGGGAATTTGTTTTCATAATGCCCATACATTCCACATTTAAAACACTTAACCATTTTTGATGTCGTAGCAATACCATTATCCTCATCCCTGGTATTAACTGAACCTTTTCCTTTGCACTTACTGGCTTTGTGTCCTTCTTTTCCACACCCAAAGCATCTTCCAGTTCCTTTGAAACATTCTCCTTGATGCCTCTCCCCACATGATTTACATAGGGGAAATTGAACTATCTTTCCTCTATTATCATCATGAAACTCCATCTTTCTCTTATTAGCCGAGTCAGGAAACTTACCAAATTTTACTTTATTGATCATATTATGAGATTGCTGATTCGGCATAATAATGATGTTTGGACTTCCAAATCCCATTTCATTTGGTTTCTCATAAAGAATATCATTCCATTGTCCATCATTTCCTCCATTATCGTGAATCACCTTATTTCCAGCCATTTTCTAAAACCCAAAAAGAATAGCCTGAGTGGCAAAAATCATGCTAGGGAAAACAACATAATAAAGGGGGAGTACCTTGAACATCTAACATCTTAGGTTTAATTATATGATCGTTAGCGTAGTTCTAGTACTATAACCTATACGTATACTTAACCTTAGGGACATCCCTAGACATACCTTAGAAATATCTCTAGGGATCTCACTAACGTTTTTTCATCCTAGTTTCCAAAGGTTGACTAAACCTTTCCTCTGATACCAACTGTAGAGACCCGAAGCTTGACGTACATGGACATTACATTACTTTTGCGGAATACTTAGTATATAACAAAAATACACACACAAGGATCGTAATAGTTTAGTGTCTTTGGAAACTCGGAGTATAATCTTCTAATCGTGGGGAAAGATCTTCAACATCTCCCATAAAGATCTTCCTTTTTTTTTACCTAAAACCTTTCTTTATATCCTGGGGAAAAGAAAACATAAAAGGGTGAGCTCAAATGCTCAGTAAGGGTAAACAAAGGAAATATCAATCACATAATTTTCATAAGAACATAACATTTTTGGAAATCTTAACCTGCAAAAGAGAGCATAATTTCATAACATGGGATAAATCATAGTAGTGAAATGAAATCATAACTTTAAAACATTACTCATTGTGGCATACACACATAATCATAGAGAATCATTTCTTGTTAGTCAAGACTCATTGCCAAGACTATCTTAGTGGACAAAGTCCCTTTCTGAATCGAGTAATCCTCGTTTCAGTCCTGTTTCACTGAACCGGTATAACCTACCATTCCAGCCATGTCTATCTCATGAGATATAAAATCTTTACCCAATGCATTGGAGGGAGATATAGGTCCCACCCATCTCATAATGATACGATTCTTATGTGTGCCACAAAATCATAAACCATACATCATTGCATAACCCATGTAATAAAAATGGGATTCTTAAACAACATGACATCATAAAACCATTCATATAAGATAAAGGAATTCATAAACATAATTCCATCACAACATAGTCAAATCAATGTAAAAATATGGATAGAAACAGAACCCTTTATTATCTTAGATGGAAAATAATTTTGATAAAACACTTGAATTGAATTCTTGAGGAAAATATCCTTTCTTCTTCAAAATCAATTTCTTTTCACAAAACATCATGCAATTTTAAAAGAAAGAGATTTTATTGAAAATAGTCATGAAATATTTTGGAGGAAGGTTCATGAAAATAAGGCTTTATAAAACCGTAAAAATCCGTTCGTGCCGTATAAGTTAAAAAAAACATTCTTCTCGTACTTTTGTCGGAAAAGTCAAAAAAGTACCTCGTACGGAAAAACGACAAAAGATTCCTTTCATATTCTTTACTAAAAACTCACCGAAGAGTAAAATTGGATTTAAACTATTGTAAGTGGATGGAAACAATATTACATATTGAAGGAACATGGATGTGGATGATAAAATACACCCCAGTAAATACTTACGAATAAACAATCTCGGATAAAAATGAGATTGTGATATTTCCCTTACCTTAGGTCCGATTAGCTTTGTACGTGTCCGAAGCTCCTGTATAATGGTTTAAATAATGTTATTGACTTATTCCAGAATCATACATATTGATATGAGATCATATATGGTCATATTATTAGCTTCTTGTTAGTAATATTTCATTGTTACTTGTTACTCGGGTCTTTATAACTTTTTGTTCTTATGCGTGTTTTGTCGAATAAATTCTTATTCTTATATTTAGGTTATAGATAATTCATTTCCAGAATGGTATTAGTGTAGTATATACCATATTCATTCATTCAATTCATTTATACAATCATTATGAAATGAAGATCATGTAGAACGAGTCGCATCACATCGTGGAGACGGTATTCCGTACGTACGCACGAGTGATGATATCGTTCCTATGATCGTGGAATTGTATTGGAGTATATATATATATATTATTTCAGTATCAATATTACTTAATAATAATCATATATAGTTACTCATTACACCATTATACCCATCCTTGTAAGGTGATGGTGGAAAATAGATTACACCACGGCGTGGAGACGGTATTCCGTACGTACGCACGCGCGGTGATTTCATTTTTCCGTAGGATGGATAGAAGGTGAATTAGGGTTGTTTCATATTTATAATAACATATCAGTATGTAAGTAATACTGATGTTATTACTTTATCATGAAACAACTAAAGAAGAAGAAGTTGAAGAAGAAAGAAATTGAAAAGATCGGTAATGGATATTACCTCTTCTTTGGGACGCCTTTTTGAATCCTCCACTTAAGGAACTAAGATTGGTCTTTGGAGAAGACCAGGACCTCTAGGATTATTCTAGGGAAGTGGAGAAGGGAAAATGGCAGGGGTTGGCCGAGCTTGAGTGCTCAAATTGGTGTGAGGAGGAGGGGGAGGAGGTTCCCTTTTATAAGGGAGGAGAGGGGCACCTTAGGAATATCTCAAAATATTATTTTATATTAAAGTCAAAATCGGTTTATAATGGTTCCAAAGGGTCTTATTTCGAAGCTAAAGTGGGGATGGGTCGAAATCCTATCAACCAATAGAATTTAGGCAAGTTTAGGATATTATTTTAACCTTATCAATTAGATTTAACTCTAAGTTAAATAATTTAACTTTTACCATGTCTTTTTGTTTTCTTTCACTATATGGTTAATACACTTACTATAACATGCCAAACGAACCCCAAATTGTTTATTATTAATATATATATCCTTATCTAAGTCATTTGGCCGAACCTTAGATTTTTAGGAATAAAATAACAATTAATAATATAATATTTGATTTAAAAACTATTTTGTGTCAATTTTGACACTATTTGATATATGATTTTTGTCAAAGTCATAACAGAATTATATGTTCGAACCAAGTTGATTAAATCAATACTAATATATCATAGTAACCTAGAAAATTAGTGGAATTCATAAAAAGTCTCAAATTATATTTATTTTGGTGTTTATAACATCAATTATGTCAATATTTCATTAATAAGATAATTACTGCATCGTCATTATGTCATAAATAAATTAAATTATTTAATGTCTAAAAATTACAAATAAAATATCATCATGTAGGAAATCTTTTTAGCTTTCTAATGAATATTTACAATTGAATTTATCTTATGTATAACCCCATATTAAAAATGATTTACTTATTAAACTTTGATTTTAACTATTTTAACCCTTCTTTAAATAAATTAATAATAAATGTCCTAATCTAATCCAAGTGGGCCTAAATGGTCATATTTTATTCCTAAGTTTGTTTTTGGTCGAATTACACTTGTCCAATAGAATTAGGACATGTGTTAGGGTAATAGTAATATCATATTTACCATTAGTTACCCTATTTACTATTAACCGCGGTAAAAAAAAGTAAAAAGTTACTATTCACCAAAAAATTATTTTCATCTCATTGAACCACATTTTAGTCCTTGATATTAACCGTGTCTCTCGGATTTTCGAAATTCCATTCACAGAAGCGGTAAAATTAAGTTTTATGCAAAAATTCAGTTTTTAACCTACCACTTAGTAGTTTCACTATTCATCAAAAATTGATGTTTTTCAGAACAATGCCAAAATTTCATCCCAAGCTATATTTCATATTCCGAATTCAAAAATGAAGTCTATTTTACCAAATTCATAACATAAAAGTTGCATTAATTAATTTTATAATTAAATCCCGCTGTTAAAACAAATAGCGTGTTTTTAAGAAACAATATCTATCAAAAGATTGACACTTGTTTATGTCTAGTTTAAATGTGAAATTACATCCAATGACCAACATTGTATTAAATTGTAAAAATATATTCTAAATATACTTTAAAACCACTCAAATTAATGATTTATCACTATTAATTATTTCGATTAAAAAAGTTGTTTTTAATTATAATTTAGTAATTTTTCACTATTCATCAGAATATGAAAGTTATCCGAAAAGTACCAAAATTTCACCTTAGGCTAAATTCGATACTCCGAATCCAAGAATGAAGTTCATTTTGAAAAATAAGATTTACAGAATTTTAAAAAGTGGTTATTACTATTCATAACGGCTAGTTTTAATAATATTTTAATAGCACATCGTTGTTTAGTGAAACTCGGTATTGCGTATTACACACGCTATCGAGGAAGGTCGCGATTGCGTGTAATGCAAGGCAATACAAGGATGCGTGTTGTGCATGCTCCTTTTGGTGTAGCGTACAACACATGACATTAATAAAATTAAAAAGAATATTTCTTTATAAAATCTTGGGCTGTTACAGTTTTCCACTTGAACTTGGGATGTGTTCTTCAGTTTCAACGCATCAATCTTCTTAGACACCACATCCTATTGTGCAAGGTGCATTGTGGTGGTTTCAATGTTGTGCATAGCTTTCTTTTGAGTTCCCCACTCCGTGTGCCACATGAAGGTGTAAGATGACATGTCCTCCATGAGGGAAAGGAGATCCTCTAGGGATTTCTACTTTACCGTTCCTACAGTAGTGGCATCCACCATAGATTTAGTGTCAGTGGTCAGGCCATCATATAAGGTTTGTATTTGAATCTAGAGCGGAAGTCTATAGTGAGGAAATTTGCATAGCGTCTCATTGAAGTTCTCCCAAGACTCGTATAAGGATTCTGAGTCATGATGCTGGAAGTTGTGGATCTCGTTCGGATGTTTCATTGCCTTCGATAGTGGGAAGTACATGGACAAGAATTCCTGGGCTAACTCCTAACATGTTAGGATGGACCATTGAGGTAGTCCCTTGATCCAGTCTTTCGCCTTATCCCTTAATTAGATGGGGAAGAGCCAAACACTGATGGAATCTTCTAACACTTCGTAGTAATCGAAGGTGTCGCAGATATCCAGAAATATGGAGAGATGAGCATTTGAGTCTTCATATGGTAAACCACTAAATTTGACTATGTTCCAAATTAGCAGCATATTGAAAGGTATGATTTTGATGTGTCAGGCCTCCACCGATGGTCAGAATATTCCCGTATCCACTCTGTGGTTTGAAGTTAGTCCACAATCCTTAAGAGTACATCGTTGAGGTTATTACATAGGTGTAGGAGGAACGTACTACTTCTCCAGTGCAAAGTAGGGCCGTTTGTTGTATGGTAGCCTTTCAGGGGGAAATTATTATAGCTCTTGTGGGGTCGGGCTGTGTTATGGAATAAGTTGTGCAGATGGCCTCTGATTGTTCATTGGCATGAAATCCAAAATGTTGGCTAGTGGAAGTTGTTCTAGCTCCCCTGCAGTGGGAGGATGTTGGTCTTGTTTGATACCAACACCAAATTCAAGGCCAAGATTAGATGCAATGGATGGTGCATCCACTCCATTGTTTTCTATGGTGATGATTTGGTTGTGTGTTTCCACAAGTTCTCATCATCGCCTCAAGATCATCCATTCGATCTCTGAGTCAATCAGAAAAAAACATATGATGATTGGGCACTCATGGAATTTGTGTGTCTACTGCTCATACTCTTTTGAATCTGCAGAACACGAAACAACAAACCAGTCATTAAAGGGGAAAATAAAGAATAAAAAATGATATTTGGAAAAAAATTAGAAATTACAATTTTTATTTTCATTCTAAGAGTTCCAATGAAGATTTATCAAAACAGTATTAACATGCCACCCTAGAAATTGCAGCATAATTTGCTAACATTTTTAGGAAAAGTATTATGTTTTGCCACCGAAATTTTAATTCCCAACTAGTATAGTGTATGTAGGGGTTTGAACCTCAAGGAGACAAAGGTATGTTTTGTTTCACTTATTTGAAATTAATTTACTGTGGTGTGAAGAAATTTACGAGTCAATTTATGAGTTTTAATAATAGGGTGTTATAATTTTAATTGCTTTAACAAATTACTGTATTGATAATGAAAAACGCAAAAACATGATTTTTGATGTGAAATGGGATGAATGCATCAGATTTGTATATTTTTAAAGGCTTTAATTAAATCAACATTCTTATGAGGTTTTGTTGATAATGATAACTCATATATATGGGTCATTAATGTATCAAATCTCCCTTGGTCTAGTGAGTTTAAATCAATACAAATCAATTCCTTATTTTGGAATTTTATTTTTTTAATTTTATTAATTGAAACCCTTCTTCAGACGATAATCACATCCAATGACCATGGATGTTCTTGATATTAATTCCTTATAATATTCCTAGGAATCTCATTCTTTTCCTAATATGATACTTCTAATGAAATTTAGAATGGATTATTAAGGTATTAGATGAAAATAATAAATAACATGATTACAATATCACAATTGACTAAATACAACACATAAATTTCCACAGCACCAACACATAGGGAATTTAGATACTCTTGGAAAAACTAATAACTAAAATACAAATAATACCTGAATTCATCCTCTTGAAATATTCAGAGTGAAGGTTGTCGGGAAAGTATAACGGAATCACCTTCTCTACTCTCTTATCTCCTATTCTTTCTCTCTCTTATTCTCTTCATAGCCATCTATAGAGTTATCCCCATTAGAATATCTTGGAATTAATGAATACTAAATGACTATAAAACATGGATGTCCTACCACCTATATATATGTTTTAGTTGCACACGACATGTACCAGAAAGTACATGGCATGTACGATGGTCAACATGTTTTGGATATCTTTTCTCCACTGATACATGAGAAAACACACCATCTATGACTTGAAACATGGCACTTCCTGGTAAGTGGATATACACAGCATGTAGTGCTACCATACATAGTGTGTAATATCAATAATTTCCCACCAACCTCTTCTATAAGGGCCACACGATTTGTATATGGGTAGTACATAATGTGTATTCTATGGCTAGAAAAATGGGTATGTGTATCCAGTCTTCTCGATCCATTTCATGACGATAGTACATGGCATGTATACACCGTACAATCCATGTACATTTTAATTTTTGTTCTGTCCTTTCCTGATTAATGACTTTGAATGGAAAACACATGAAAGTCATCATAATCATCAATATAAAAAATTTTATCAACAAATAGTTGATATTTGTTAAAAACATGTTTTTATGCCTAATAAAATATATTGAAAAGTATTCACAAATAGGGTATATCATTATGAAATGAAGATCATGTAGAACGAGTCGCATCACATCGTGGAGACGGTATTCCGTACGTACGCACGAGTGATGATATCGTTCCTATGATCGTGGAATTGTATTGGAGTATATATATATATATTATTTCAGTATCAATATTACTTAATAATAATCATATATAGTTACTCATTACACCATTATACCCATCCTTGTAAGGTGATGGTGGAAAATAGATTACACCACGGCGTGGAGACGGTATTCCGTACGTACGCACGCGCGGTGATTTCATTTTTCCGTAGGATGGATAGAAGGTGAATTAGGGTTGTTTCATATTTATAATAACATATCAGTATGTAAGTAATACTGATGTTATTACTTTATCATGAAACAACTAAAGAAGAAGAAGTTGAAGAAGAAAGAAATTGAAAAGATCGGTAATGGATATTACCTCTTCTTTGGAACGCCTTTTTGAATCCTCCACTTAAGGAACTAAGATTGGTCTTTGGAGAAGACCAGGACCTCTAGGATTATTCTAGGGAAGTGGAGAAGGGAAAATGGCAGGGGTTGGCCGAGCTTGAGTGCTCAAATTGGTGTGAGGAGGAGGGGGAGGAGGTTCCCTTTTATAAGGGAGGAGAGGGGCACCTTAGGAATATCTCAAAATATTATTTTATATTAAAGTCAAAATCGGTTTATAATGGTTCCAAAGGGTCTTATTTCGAAGCTAAAGTGGGGATGGGTCGAAATCCTATCAACCAATAGAATTTAGGCAAGTTTAGGATATTATTTTAACCTTATCAATTAGATTTAACTCTAAGTTAAATAATTTAACTTTTACCATGTCTTTTTGTTTTCTTTCACTATATGGTTAATACACTTACTATAACATGCCAAACGAACCCCAAATTGTTTATTATTAATATATATATCCTTATCTAAGTCATTTGGCCGAACCTTAGATTTTTAGGAATAAAATAACAATTAATAATATAATATTTGATTTAAAAACTATTTTGTGTCAATTTTGACACTATTTGATATATGATTTTTGTCAAAGTCATAACAGAATTATATGTTCGAACCAAGTTGATTAAATCAATACTAATATATCATAGTAACCTAGAAAATTAGTGGAATTCATAAAAAGTCTCAAATTATATTTATTTTGGTGTTTATAACATCAATTATGTCAATATTTCATTAATAAGATAATTACTGCATCGTCATTATGTCATAAATAAATTAAATTATTTAATGTCTAAAAATTACAAATAAAATATCATCATGTAGGAAATCTTTTTAGCTTTCTAATGAATATTTACAATTGAATTTATCTTATGTATAACCCCATATTAAAAATGATTTACTTATTAAACTTTGATTTTAACTATTTTAACCCTTCTTTAAATAAATTAATAATAAATGTCCTAATCTAATCCAAGTGGGCCTAAATGGTCATATTTTATTCCTAAGTTTGTTTTTGGTCGAATTACACTTGTCCAATAGAATTAGGACATGTGTTAGGGTAATAGTAATATCATATTTACCATTAGTTACCCTATTTACTATTAACCGCGGTAAAAAAAAGTAAAAAGTTACTATTCACCAAAAAATTATTTTCATCTCATTGAACCACATTTTAGTCCTTGATATTAACCGTGTCTCTCGGATTTTCGAAATTCCATTCACAGAAGCGGTAAAATTAAGTTTTATGCAAAAATTCAGTTTTTAACCTACCACTTAGTAGTTTCACTATTCATCAAAAATTGATGTTTTTCAGAACAATGCCAAAATTTCATCCCAAGCTATATTTCATATTCCGAATTCAAAAATGAAGTCTATTTTACCAAATTCATAACATAAAAGTTGCATTAATTAATTTTATAATTAAATCCCGCTGTTAAAACAAATAGCGTGTTTTTAAGAAACAATATCTATCAAAAGATTGACACTTGTTTATGTCTAGTTTAAATGTGAAATTACATCCAATGACCAACATTGTATTAAATTGTAAAAATATATTCTAAATATACTTTAAAACCACTCAAATTAATGATTTATCACTATTAATTATTTCGATTAAAAAAGTTGTTTTTAATTATAATTTAGTAATTTTTCACTATTCATCAGAATATGAAAGTTATCCGAAAAGTACCAAAATTTCACCTTAGGCTAAATTCGATACTCCGAATCCAAGAATGAAGTTCATTTTGAAAAATAAGATTTACAGAATTTTAAAAAGTGGTTATTACTATTCATAACGGCTAGTTTTAATAATATTTTAATAGCACATCGTTGTTTAGTGAAACTCGGTATTGCGTATTACACACGCTATCGAGGAAGGTCGCGATTGCGTGTAATGCAAGGCAATACAAGGATGCGTGTTGTGCAAGCTCCTTTTGGTGTAGCGTACAACACATGACATTAATAAAATTAAAAAGAATATTTCTTTATAAAATCTTGGGCTGTTACAGTTTTCCACTTGAACTTGGGATGTGTTCTTCAGTTTCAACGCATCAATCTTCTTAGACACCACATCCTATTGTGCAAGGTGCATTGTGGTGGTTTCAATGTTGTGCATAGCTTTCTTTTGAGTTCCCCACTCCGTGTGCCACATGAAGGTGTAAGATGACATGTCCTCCATGAGGGAAAGGAGATCCTCTAGGGATTTCTACTTTACCGTTCCTACAGTAGTGGCATCCACCATAGATTTATTGTCAGTGGTCAGGCCATCATATAAGGTTTGTATTTGAATCTAGAGCGGAAGTCTATAGTGAGGAAATTTGCATAGCGTCTCATTGAAGTTCTCCCAAGACTCGTATAAGGATTCTGAGTCATGATGCTGGAAGTTGTGGATCTCGTTCGGATGTTTCATTGCCTTCGATAGTGGGAAGTACATGGACAAGAATTCCTGGGCTAACTCCTAACATGTTAGGATGGACCATTGAGGTAGTCCCTTGATCCAGTCTTTCGCCTTATCCCTTAATTAGATGGGGAAGAGCCAAACACTGATGGAATCTTCTAACACTTCGTAGTAATCGAAGGTGTCGCAGATATCCAGAAATATGGAGAGATGAGCATTTGAGTCTTCATATGGTAAACCACTAAATTTGACTATGTTCCAAATTAGCAGCATATTGAAAGGTATTATTTTGATGTGTCAGGCCTCCACCGATGGTCAGAATATTCCCGTATCCACTCTGTGGTTTGAAGTTAGTCCACAATCCTTAAGAGTACATCGTTGAGGTTATTACATAGGTGTAGGAGGAACGTACTACTTCTCCAGTGCAAAGTAGGGCCGTTTGTTGTATGGTAGCCTTTCAGGGGGAAATTATTATAGCTCTTGTGGGGTCGGGCTGTGTTATGGAATAAGTTGTGCAGATGGCCTCTGATTGTTCATTGGCATGAAATCCAAAATGTTGGCTAGTGGAAGTTGTTCTAGCT
The DNA here is from genome assembly GCA_963277665.1 of Viscum album. Lineage (NCBI taxonomy): Eukaryota > Viridiplantae > Streptophyta > Magnoliopsida > Santalales > Viscaceae > Viscum > Viscum album. The sequence goes on from OY728151.1 coordinate 785,398,025, forward strand.
CCCCTGCAGTGGGAGGATGTTGGTCTTGTTTGATACCAACACCAAATTCAAGGCCAAGATTAGATGCAATGGATGGTGCATCCACTCCATTGTTTTCTATGGTGATGATTTGGTTGTGTGTTTCCACAAGTTCTCATCATCGCCTCAAGATCATCCATTCGATCTCTGAGTCAATCAGAAAAAAACATATGATGATTGGGCACTCATGGAATTTGTGTGTCTACTGCTCATACTCTTTTGAATCTGCAGAACACGAAACAACAAACCAGTCATTAAAGGGGAAAATAAAGAATAAAAAATGATATTTGGAAAAAAATTAGAAATTACAATTTTTATTTTCATTCTAAGAGTTCCAATGAAGATTTATCAAAACAGTATTAACATGCCACCCTAGAAATTGCAGCATAATTTGCTAACATTTTTAGGAAAAGTATTATGTTTTGCCACCGAAATTTTAATTCCCAACTAGTATAGTGTATGTAGGGGTTTGAACCTCAAGGAGACAAAGGTATGTTTTGTTTCACTTATTTGAAATTAATTTACTGTGGTGTGAAGAAATTTACGAGTCAATTTATGAGTTTTAATAATAGGGTGTTATAATTTTAATTGCTTTAACAAATTACTGTATTGATAATGAAAAACGCAAAAACATGATTTTTGATGTGAAATGGGATGAATGCATCAGATTTGTATATTTTTAAAGGCTTTAATTAAATCAACATTCTTATGAGGTTTTGTTGATAATGATAACTCATATATATGGGTCATTAATGTATCAAATCTCCCTTGGTCTAGTGAGTTTAAATCAATACAAATCAATTCCTTATTTTGGAATTTTATTTTTTTAATTTTATTAATTGTAACCCTTCTTCAGACGATAATCACATCCAATGACCATGGATGTTCTTGATATTAATTCCTTATAATATTCCTAGGAATCTCATTCTTTTCCTAATATGATACTTCTAATGAAATTTAGAATGGATTATTAAGGTATTAGATGAAAATAATAAATAACATGATTACAATATCACAATTGACTAAATACAACACATAAATTTCCACAGCACCAACACATAGGGAATTTAGATACTCTTGGAAAAACTAATAACTAAAATACAAATAATACCTGAATTCATCCTCTTGAAATATTCAGAGTGAAGGTTGTCGGGAAAGTAGAACGGAATCACCTTCTCTACTCTCTTATCTCCTATTCTTTCTCTCTCTTATTCTCTTCATAGCCATCTATAGAGTTATCCCCATTAGAATATCTTGGAATTAATGAATACTAAATGACTATAAAACATGGATGTCCTACCACCTATATATATGTTTTAGTTGCACACGACATGTACCAGAAAGTACATGGCATGTACAATGGTCAACATGTTTTGGATATCTTTTCTCCACTGATACATGAGAAAACACACCATCTATGACTTGAAACATGGCACTTCCTGGTAAGTGGATATACACAGCATGTAGTGCTACCATACATAGTGTGTAATATCAATAATTTCCCACCAACCTCTTCTATAAGGGCCACACGATTTGTATATGGGTAGTACATAATGTGTATTCTATGGCTAGAAAAATGGGTATGTGTATCCAGTCTTCTCGATCCATTTCATGACGATAGTACATGGCATGTATACACCGTACAATCCATGTACATTTTAATTTTTGTTCTGTCCTTTCCTGATTAATGACTTTGAATGGAAAACACATGAAAGTCATCATAATCATCAATATAAAAAATTTTATCAACAAATAGTTGATATTTGTTAAAAACATGTTTTTATGCCTAATAAAATATATTGAAAAGTATTCACAAATAGGGTATATCATAAAGCCTTTGTGAATACTACAGACATATACAACATTTTACGATTTTAAAATTATTTCCTTGAAAGTGTAACTCACCTCCACATAAGAAAGATAAATTTTTTAATATCTACAGTAGTTTGACTTATAAAATAATTTTTCCAATCCTATTTTTAAAAAACCCATTGGAAAAACCATGGGATGTTTTGTGGTTTAAAATATTTATTTATATAGATTCTAAAACCTATGTTTGTGTAATATTATTGAATTCTTCTCTAATTTCCTATATAAACTCACCCATGCTCTCACTTTTCTTCATCAAAATACTTGGATCATGTCCCTAATCTTTCCTCCCATTTCAATAATCCCCCCATGGAACCATAATACCTCAACAAGGCCCTCTTCAAGATTTTGAAGTCACACACTCACGTATGGGTTTCCTTACTTTCACATTTTTATCCATGTTTCCTTATATTGTTACACCATTTTATATTAAATTAAAAATTATGGGGTACGTTTTCAACCCTCCCCCATACTTCCCTTATTACGTTGGAATGATGGGATACCTCCTTATCTCTCATAAATCCATCCCATGTACACCTTTTACCATTGCTGATATTTGGTAAGGTATTTCCCTTTCTTTAAGTCCATTAAATCATTTTATTTATATTATGCATCTCAAAATCCATTTCATATGTTGGTATATTATTCCGTATGATCACCTAACTTCCTATTTCATTTCTAAATTATGAGAGACCCCTTTTTCTCTCATCAAACCATTTTATGAATCCCTAGTGATGCTGTTATTCGATGGAAATTACACTGTGATCTTTAACGCCAAAATCATTCGGTAGTGAATACCATACCCATTTCTCAATAAAGGGTATTCAACATTATGCACATATAATTATTGATTATACACATTCATGTATTTATTACACATTATTTTATCATGGAATAAATGATGATGTTGAATGAATCTATGTCATATGATCTATGTGGCACACTTAAGCATGAGATTAAAATGATTATGAAGGGTTCTCCCTGATAGTGTCCCAATGAAAGGGGTAATGTATAGTATCATGATACTCCATGTGTAACAATGGCTTACTCATGTTAATTCATATTCAATGTGGGTTTAATCATTCTAATCCATGTGAAATTATCCTTGTCTCTTTCTAAGATCATGTTGTATGTTGTTTCCACATTTCCCTGTTAAGATGAACACACTATATCACGCCTTTATGTTCATGTTTCTCTTATTCTCCATTGATATGTCTATTTCCTAAAATGTATTGAATAATAAATGTTATTCCTTTTTAACAACATATTTGACTTTATATCTCACTATTTTCTCATGTATTTCCTTAGGTAATCCCATAAAATGTGAAGTATGATGGAATGTTATGGTCCACTAGAAGAAGTTTTCAATAAATATGTTGTATTGTATGTATTAATTTGACATGTAATGTTACTAATCCCAAAAGACACTAGACATTTCAATCCTATAAATATTATTAACTACATGTTTATCTAAAAACAATTATTAAATGTATAATAAATACAAGGGTTGTTATAGTTTGTATCAAAGGATATGATTAGTTATTTTTGGGATTAGTGTTATAAAACTGTAGTGAATTTCTTAGGGATAAGACTGAGTATATGAAATAATACCTAAATTTTTATGAGTGTAGATGAAGTGGTTTATCAAGAAAATTCATCTTTTTATCGATATGAACAAGTGTAGGTGGCTTTAGTATAGATGTATCTAGGCATAAAACCGGAAAACACTATTGTTTGCTAGACTCGAACGGGAATGGGTGCACGACAATGGGTCTTGCTTCACTCTTAGTTCGACACTCCCGAGGGAAATTCATTGGCAAATTCATAATATTATTATAAACCATTATTATAGTAGTAATAAAAAAATACATAAGAATATACATTAGGAAATAGATCATGGATAACTTATATTGAATCCTATAAATTCATATGTTATGAAAATAAATGTAATTTATAAGTTTTACCTTTTTGTTAGTGGATTCCCCTTATCTTTTTAATAGTTTTAAATACATACCCAAAAATATTTTTTATTATATCCAGTGGCTGGTAATATGAAGACTCTTGCTTCCAACCGATGTGAAGATTAATGTTATGATTGTTCTAATGATATGACCAATATGATGGGAGTGTGAATCACAAACATTTTCACATACTATCTCAGTTATCTCTTGTTTTGAATAGAAACTTGGGTCAAGAGAAATGTCCATCCCCCCACCCCTAAGAAACAAAATGTCACAATTGAGAAATTAATTAGACAAATGCCTCCTACTTTCAATGGATCATTTGATCCATAAAACGCAAAACAATGGATCAACTCCATTGAGAAGATCTTCTCCATCCTTCAATGTTTCAAGAAAGAGAAGGTTCTTAATGATTCTTATCATATGGAGGGTTTAGCTGATCGATAGAGTACATTGATATGAAATATGAAGCCTGAGGTAAAGATTGAAATATTGGAATGGAATAATTTCCAAAAATTGTTTTTTGATATATATTTTCTATGCACCCTCTGAAATAAGATGTAAATAGAATTCTATTACCTCAACAAAAAAGATGATAAATCCATAGGATTATATGAGGAAAACATCACAAGGCTTGAATTATACAAATTATAATTTTTTATTACCCTCATATACAAGGTTGACTATGGCTTCGGTTGGATAAAACCTATCCTAAAAAAATACCAAGAGATCAATGACAATGATTTCTCTGGGTAAATTGTCTGATGTGGCCTCAAAGTTGAAATGGATATCAGTGAATATCTGTCTTTTCATATAGATAAGAAGTAGAAATTAGAATTCAATTCTATCGGTTCGGGGGGTAAATCTAATGGTGCTATGTAATTACATAACCCCACATTCCAAATATAGAAAAAAAGCACCCCAGAAATGGACTGAATGGGATGAAGAAGTGCTTTGCATGAGAAAGAGACAGTCATCAAGCCAATAGCTGTCGATATGAAAAACATGATACTAAGGTAAAGGAAAGGAACACTTTGTTTGATACTCTACACATTTTCAATTTATAAAACTAAAAATAACTAGTTCACTTTTTGAACCAGTACCCAAAGCCAAGGGTTTTTTCAGGCAACCATCAACCATCGTGGTAGAAAGTGAGAGATTTTCTCATCAACACTGCATAAATGAATCCTGAAAATGATGTGGTGATAGGTATGCTAGTTATCCATTAATTTGTATAAAATTTAATTTATGATTATGGGTCAATGCATTCTTTTATATCCTAATATTTTAGTATAATAATCCAAACACCACCACAAATAATGGAAGTAGAGATATCGGTGAGAAAGACAAGTAGGGAAATTATGTCATCCCAGGAATATAACTCATCCCCTATTAAAATTTGAAAATAAAACATTATGTGAATCCTAATTATACATCATTTTGTGGAATTTTATGTATTTATTGACATGAATTAGCATCATCTTTATCAAACCAACATAAATTTTCAAGAGAGTGAAATCACTCTCCATATAGTGAATCGACCCCCAATTCTGTAAAAGTGTATGAAGGAGGATGATTATTATTTTGAACCATCATCTCAAATGTGGATATTAATTCCCTAAGAGAATGTGTATCTAGCCATTCTGATTGAGTCTATGGAAGAAACCATCCTCGAAAATAGACCTATTGTGAAGTAATTCTCTATTGTGTTTCCTGAGAAATTGTCTGGTCTTCCTCCTAGAGGAGATGTTAAATTCCAAATTTATTTCATACATGCGGAATTTCCAATAGACAAGAATCCATATTGAAATTCTATTGTTGTGCGTGAGGAGTTTATGAAAGAACTACAAGATAATCTAGATAAAGGGTTTATATGCCTATGTGTTTCACCATACGACACACCTTTCCTCTTTATCAAGAATAAGGATGGATCAATGTGCATTTTCATTGTTTATTTTGAGCTCAAGAAAATCATGATAAATAAAAAGTATCCATTTCTATGAATTTATGACTTATTTGATCTACTACATAGAGCCCAATAATATTCTATAGTGGATGTGCAACTGGAATATTACTTGGAAATGGTGAAGAAAGAGGATATCCCCAAGAATTATTTTCATAAAATGTATAAGAACTATGAATTCTTATTAATTATTTTTGGAATCAATAATGGTCCAAAAATATTCAGGGACATGATGAATAAGGTCATTAGATATAACGTCAACAAATTTCTGATAGTCTTTATAAATGAAATTCTAATATACACCAAAACCAAGGTGGAGTATGAGGAGAATATATGCACTATACTAGAGACCTTTAGAATGAAGAAGCTCTATGAAAAGTAGAGAAGGTGATAGTTATAGTTGAAGGATGTTGAATTCTTGGGTCCTATCATCACAAGCAATGGGATCTTTCTGGATCCATGCAAGAGAATTTGAATTGATGGAATAATGAGGAAAACATATGTGATAGATATCTATAGCTTCATTGGGTTAGCTGGATATTATTGCTGATTTGTGAGAAAATTATCAAGATAGTCCAACCTTATTAAAAAGATAACTAGAATGGGAGTCAAGTTTTCTTGGAATGATGAATCTGAAGAATGATTTATGAAGTTGAAAACGAGGCTTATCAATGTGCACGTTCTTACACTACCCACAAGGGGAGAACTTTTGGTGGTATTCATTGATGCTTATCATAAGGACATGGGTTGTTTGTTGATGAAAAATGAAAAATTCATTGCATATGATTCAAGGAAATTGAAATATCATGGGCAGCACTATCCAACACTTGATTCGGAGTTGGCTGCAATGATCTGCTCCTCCAAAATTTGGTGACATTACATATTTGGGGAGAAGTGTGAAATACATACAGATTACAAAATCCACAATTATATATTCATAAATAAATATTTGAATATGAGCCAACAAAGATGGTTAGAACTAATCGAAGACTATAACTGCTCAATCCATTACAATCCTGGGAAAACAAACAAGGTGGAGGATGATCTATGTAAAAAGGACCAGACAATTCAATCATTTATGAGCATTGAATATGATCCAATATTATTACAAATGATGAGGATGGACATGGGAATCCTAAATAAGGGAACATAATCCATCCTTTCACAAATTTTTTCTCAACTGTCTCTTTCATAAATGTTAATGTATGCTCAAAAAGATGATGTGGGGATTTATAAGAAAGTGGAAACTATTATAAAAGGAAAATCCTTGGAGTTCAATGTTAATGAAGAATGAATTGTGAAATTTGGATAAAGACTACGTAGTTCATCAAATTTTGTGTTAAGGAAAAGAAATTGGATGATGCACATAGTTCTAATTTCTAAATTCACTCAATAAACATAAAGATGTATCGTGATCTCTATGATCATTATTGGTTGGATACCATCAATATGGAAATTTCCATATATACATCATTGTGTGTAGTATGTCCACAAGTGAAGTCTGAGAAGAAAAATTCAAAGGGTATGATACAAAAATTACTCAAACCAACATGGAAATGGGAGAACCTCACCATTGACTTTATCACCGTCGTTTTGAAGACATACAAAAAAAACGCTATCTAGTTTTCTGTGGATCATCTTACAGTGATTGTACACTTCATTGAAATTCAAGAGGAATTCTCATTACATAAATTGGCGCATATATACATTAGATAAGTGGTAAGGATTCATGGTGTGCCCCTATCAATTATCACCAATCGAGATTTATTATTCAACTTTTGGTTCTAGAAGTGTCTCCAACACACTCTGAATATCGAGCAGAACATCAGTACAGATTATCATCCTTAAACTGATGGCAAATCTGAGCGGACTGTCCAAATGCTATGGGAAATATTGATAGCATGCTCTTAGTAATTCAATGTAGGATGGTATAATCGCTTTCATCTACTTCAGTTCTCTTATAACAATAGTTTCAACTTAAGAATCCAAATGGTTCGTTATGATTCCCTTTATGGTAAAAGGTTAAGAACATTGGACTATTGGGATGATGATAGTGAGTGAAAACTTCTAGGTCCAGAGATGGTCGAAGAAATTTTTGATAAGGTAAAGACCATCCAATAACACAACAAAGCTGGTCAGAGTCGAGAAATGATCTATTCTGAAAACTGTCGATGAGACCTACAATTTGATGTTGTAGATATGGTTTTCATGGAAGAGATTGATGATATTTGAGAAGAATGGATAGCTAACTCCAAGGTATATCAGACCATTTGAGATATTTTATCGCATATGACCAATGGCCTATCAACTAGCACTCCCACTGAACCTCTCTCAAGTACATGATGTATTCCATGTATCAATCTCGAGGAAGTACATACCTAACCCATCACATTTAATCAGTCTAAAGGTTGTACCATTAGAGAATCACCTATCCTATGAATAGAAGTTGTTGAAGATCTTATATGGTAGAGAATATGTTCTAGAAAATAAGATAATACCCTTGTCAAGGTGATGTGGAGAAACCACAAGTTATAAGGATCAATGTGGGAACCCGAGGAAGTGATGATGTAGAGTTACCTTCTTCGTTTTTAGTTTGGGGAAAAGATATTTCGATTGTGAAATTTCTTAAGGGGGGAATGTTGTAACGACCAGATCATTTATGAAAAAAATTCCCACTATTTTAATGACTTGTTGATATAGAAAACACATGAAGACTTTTTTTTATTATTGGATGTAAGTGATCATTAGATATCATTGCTGTTGATAATATAGTTGTTGAATAGTGATCCCACGACTGATATTAATATACGGTTTTAAAAAACTCCTTTCAACACAGAAAAATGATAGGATGGCCTCATCCAGCATACTTGGGGCATACAAAGTTCATTTGTAGGAACACATAAAGTAGGTAGCATCACTGGGATTATTTAGTAACCAATCCCTAGTCATGTTTCAATAGGATACTCTTGAACAGAACCACCTATAGGAGAAGTTCAAGATTATAGATATTACCACCAAAGCGATGTTATTAGATTTTCCCCAAGAGTCTGTCACCATCGTACACCTTACCCTTAGTTATTATCCAGGTGTTATAATGGGTTATGTAACAAGGTACTAGTTTCTTATTTTGTAGTCCTATTTTATAAATAATTATTTTTTACTATAGATTTTTTTACTGGAATAGTCTTTCTTTAAAAAAAATTATGAATTTGACACAATGATTCATAAGGTAAAAATGTTATTTTTGAGAAATATATGCGTTATTATATTAAACTAAGTTTTTATTAATAATACTATAAGAAATCATATAATTGATGATTGTACCAATTCCTTATATATTAGTGATTTGGAAATAAGTTTGAGAAGAGTAATATTTTTATACGATAAAATAGATTGTGTATTTTTTTAATTAAAGAATTTATTTCAAGGATTTAATGAACATTTATAATAATTAATATTTTAATAAAATATTATTATCATTTTAAATTTATTAATAATAAATTAGTATATAATTTTTATGAAGTCAAATGTAATTTTTTATGGTTTCAAAACAGTGTTTTCTGAAACCCGTGAATTTTAAATAAATGTCCATTTTCATTTTAAAAGTAAAAATCCACACACAAAGAATACTAATTAGATAAAACTTATATTATTTTTTTAATTAAGATTTCGGAATTATCCAACTGTTAATTTTTCATAATTTTCTAAGATAGACGTGTTTTTGGGTAAAAATAAAATACCATATAAGTAAAATATGTGTTCTATGGAATCATGGTGTCCCATAAATTATTTAATAAATACAATAATGGGTATTATAGGACCAATATAGGTTTTCCCATTAAAATAATTTTATTTTATATTTTTAATATTTATTTTATGAAGCCTTAGTGAGTCCTCTAGTACATATAGAACATTTTATGAATTTTGAAATCATTTCATTGAAAGTGTGACTCCCCTCCACATAATAAAGAGAATTATTTTAATATATTCAGCCATATTCATTATAAAATAATTTTTTTCACTCTTATTTGTAAAAAACATGGGAAAAAACCCTGGGATCTTTTGTTCTTTTGAATATTTAATTTTATAGATTCCAGAACATATGTTTTCTAAATATTAAAGAATTCAACTGTCATTTCCTTTATAAACCCACCCATGCTCTCTCTTCCCATCCCTCAATGTTTTTTTTGAACACACCTACTATATCTTACCCACTCTATAATCCTTCTGGGTTCCCCAATCTCTTAATAATCCACTCTTCATGCTTTTGATGTCACACACTCAAGTAAGGGTTTCCTTCTTTTCCCATTTTTATCCATGTTTCCTATCATTGTTACATGCTTTTATTTTAAATTAAAAATTATGGGTTATTTTTTATCACCTCTCCATAGAACCCTTATTATATTATAATGATGGGATACATCATTATCTCTCATTAATCCCTCCCAAGTACAGTTTTTACCATGAAAAAAATTATGTAAGGTATTTCTCTTTCCCAATTTGCATTCAATAATTTCTTTTATATTATGAATATATAATTCCATTTCATATGTTGGGATTTTATTATATATGATCCCCTTACATCCCATTTAATGCAAAAATTATGATATACCCCTTTCACTCACATCAACCCATTTTATGAATCCCCATGTGATGTCGTTATGCAGTTGAAATTGTACCATGATTTTCCCTACAAAGATCATTGTGTAGTGAATACCATGCCAATTTATTTATCAATGGTTTTCACATTTATGCACATATTATTATTTATTATAGATTTTCATGTATGTATTCTACATTATTTTATCTTTTAATAAATGGTTATGGTGAATGAATCCATGTTATATGATCTATATAGCATGCTTAAGCATGAGATTAAAATAATTATGAAGGTTGCGCCCTAATAATGCTCAAATGCATTGGTTAATGTTTAGTATCATGATAATACATTTTAAATGAGGATATACTAATGATAATTCATCTAAAATGAGGTTTTAATCAAACTAATCTATGTGCAATGATCCATGGATTGTGCTAATATCAGGTTATATATTGTTTCCACATTTACATGTAATGACGATCATACTAGATCATGCCTTTATGTTCATGTTTCTCTTACACATCATTATTATGTCTATTTCTTATTTTGTGTTTTAGTCATAATGTCATTCCTTTTTTAACCACTTACTAGGATTTATATGTCACAAGATTCTTATGAATGTGTTCAGGTCATCCAATGCAATGATATATACGAAGGAATTTTGTGGTCACATAAAAGATGTATTAAAAAAAGATGTTGTATTTTATGTCGTAAGTTATCATGTAATATACCTAATACCCAAATAATCAATACCTCTCAAACTTATGGGTTGTATTATGTACAATTTTAGGTTATAAATCAGGATTAAATGTGTTATAATGAATGGGGTTGTTATAGCTTCTTCCACGACATTCCAAGGTGTCATGTTAGGGTAGTAAACTTCGATCATGAGAGTTATCACGCTAGTCATCGTGGGCTTCTGTGGACACTGAAACAATATTACATCTATATTTTCCCTTATCATAGGGATTCTAAAGGGTTTGGAAGCCTGATGCATCCCACATCAAATGTGAGGATTTCTTTTCCACGGCATGTCTCCGAGATTTTGCTCAGCTTCCCATGTGTAGCATGAGCTATCCTTCAAGTTTGAAATTTTGCAGAGATGGATCACACTGATCGAAACACATATTAATGTTAATAAAATGGAGACATCCCTAGGAGGGATCACTTATAATGTTTACTGGATGGTTGGATCAGAATGCCCAATTAGGACAAATCCAGGATAGTGTGTCCCACAAAAGGGAAGGTTTCACACCGCGAAGGATGATCTGGACACCACAAAGGGTGGATCAGAGGACGGTGGGTCGTAGTAAAGGGGACATAATGTTTTAACATTGGATGGTATTGATCCTCATTGAGGCTTCCTACATACCCTATTTAGAAGAACAGTATCAGAACCCATGTAGTTCAAGAGGGTGAGTCCAGAGATCGGGGTGGACAAAATAGACAACAACTCTGAAGCATATTGGGGCCTAAATGTCGTTAATAGCATGGGTGGTGAAAATAGTAATGAGATTAATTGATCTTAGACATGGTCAGCTACCCATGTGTATGGAATAATTTCACCGGGATGTGGCAGCCTAGGTAAATTCGGGATGGATGTGGATGAATTATCAAAGGATGAATGAATGGGGATGGAAACAAGAGCTAGTGGGAAGGTGATGATATTGGGAATGATCCTTTGGGAGTTTTCCTACGTATCCTAGTGGTAGGGAATCAATGTCCATGTAGTTCTGGAATTGGGCGATGAGTCACCAGAGGAGACGGCTCGTGACAATGGACGCATGGATGGGAATCCTAAAAGAATGATCTTCCCAATACATAAGGTTTGAGGGAGAGACCAGGATGAGGAGTGGGTGATGCGAGTTCACCTTGGGGAGGGTTACTATGTAGATTTCGCAAAAGGTAAAAAGATCAATGACCATATTGTTTATCAATGGGGCATTGAATCAGGGTGTACACAAATGAAATGTACCCGAAGACATGCTTGGACTTATGTGTGGTTACCGGCCAATAGCAAGAGGGACACTCTTGGTTGGAGGAGTTTTAATTGAGTGTGGGACTTACATAATGATATGGGAAATGAACTTTTCATACACCACTAAGGGGTGTAAAATGGATATGGGTCCTAATAATGGGTAACTAAAGTTTACCAGAGTTTGGGGTTAATCCCCATGGAGGCTTCCTATGTACCTGATCTAAGAGACAGGGATCGAAACCCATGTACATCAAAAGAATACCATTTAACATCATGTGGGATGAAAGGGTCATACAGTTTAATGTCATGCGAGATGAGGGTGAACCGACATGAATTAGCTGGGACTGATGGGTGATGATCTTGAACCTCAGGGACTCTTCTTACGTATCCCAATAGTAGGGAATCAGAGTCCACATAGTTCAGTAGAGAGTGGGAGGGGATTACATGCTAAGGAGTCCCAAATTGGATTCAACAGTCGATTATTACTCTATTCCCATGTGATTCATGCTCAGTTTTAGAAATAAGAGGCAGCGATAGACTTGACGACCCCATCACGAAAGGTAGATCAATGAGGAGTAGATCAGTGATTACATGTGGGTAGAGGCCTAATTTGGAAATAGAGGCTTACATGTGATTGGTGGATTAGTGAGAGGAATATTGGGAAACTCCAAGAGGGTTTCTAGATGTATGAGCAGGATATATCCATCGTGGGAACCCAACCATTGTTCGTCTAGGCTAATGCAAAGGCTGCCTGGGGCGCACGTGGGGACAAAGAGAAATAGGATAGGAGGATTGATATGGATCAAGTGGAAATCACATTTGTGGCCTTCTTGGTCTTGTCACTCATGTGGTGGTCACAATTTATTGTCATGTGTTGAGGACATGGAGTCTCTTGGAAGTTTACCATCATGCAACTCAGACATTGATGACTCACTCCTCACCCCTAGAACATACATAACAGCTACTCACCCACACATAGGGAGGGGAAAGAAAAAAGAAACACCTACCATTGGGGGTTTTGGAGTGATATGTTGAGGGCTCCATGTTAGTATGATTATGAAAATAAGTAATATTTGTTAGTTTTCCCATGAGATGAAGCACAAGGTATGGAACCACAACATGAATCACAACCAGGGGAACATTGAAATCACTTTCTAAAAGCCTAGAGTGTCATGATGATGAGAGGTTTACAAAGAACGAGATCTTGTAAAGAGGGTATTCGTGAAGCATTGGTGCTTTGAGAATAGGATGGACTTTGAATAGATCTGGTTCATCATGAAGATGGTGATCTTTATTAAGGTGGTAGACTTCATGAACCACTGATGATTCATGAAGGTAGGTTTTCAATTAATCCTATCTTCACCTTAGCAAAAGACTCCTTATTATGAGTGAGATTTGTGAAGGCTTAATGTTTCTCAAATCCTTAAGCACCCAAAAGGGAAACCCTTCTTTGAAAAGGGAATAGGCCTCCCCAATGGTAATCCCCCACTATAGGTAGGGGTCATGAAGAACACTATGAGGATTGGATTACAGAGTCCTAGTACCATTTCTGATCAATTTTCCAAATTCTCAATCATCTTTGTGAAATGGGATCTTGGATGGTAATAGGGTGGAGTGACAATTGTTTGAAGGGTAATGAGACTTATATTTAATGGAAATAAAGGTTGGTGGGGATTTCAGATCTTATCGTTGAGAATATTCGGGAACCATGAAGAGGTGGTGATTCCACCAAGACATAGTGGTGGCATCAGACTCAGTTGGGCTCGAAGATGGTCCACCATAATGATGATTGTAGAGATGTCCATGGATAAAAAGTGAAGTCGTAGAGTGGTATGGATCTATCGGACTTTTTTGGTCTCACTGAGAGTCCATCAAGTCAAAAATGGTATCTCTAAGGTGTGAAGGTTCCGAGTGAAGAGGATGTGAGTAAATGGTTTTACCCATTTTTGATGTTACAGTTAACAACTATCAATTTTATATCCATCATGATGATAAAATATCTGATCTTTTTAATAGAATGAAGAATGAAAAGGAAAGAGATAAGTCCCAGAAACATAGATAGGATCATCATATTTTTTATATGATTAATTTATTTAAAATACAAGAATTACTTTGAAGGATTTCTCTCTCCATTGATTCTTCCAGTCATGATCTAATGTGATCCATAGTTGCGTTGTAGAAGCCAAGTGGAGGATTCCTGTAACATTAATCCACTTGTGATCCACGTATCTCTAGATATCACCAAAAATGTCTCTGTGTTCTAACATTGAAGATCCTTTTCTTGTAATTTCCTCCATAGATAATCTTGAGATACTCTTCCAAAGCGCTCTCCTTGATCTGGTGGAGGAGGATCTCTCTCGTAACATGAGATCATTATTAGAGGAATGAAATTATCTCTTGTCTTGATGGCTTTCTCCAGATCCATTGTGTACAACGACAGAGAGTGGATTGGTCTCATGGGAATAATGTAATAGAAATTTATATTACATAGAATAATAAAATGAATTAATTACCCAAAGGCATTTATTCATTTCATTTAATTATTATCAACACCCCCTGTGAAATTATAAAATTCGACTATTATTATCACATGACATACACCCATCAAATTACACCTAATATTAATTAATCAAATAAATAATATCATTTCTCATGAATCCCCATTAAAACTAAACGTCATGTATATTATTATACATGGACTTTACTTTTTTTTTCTTTTTTCTTTATTACCTCCACAATATTTATTAGACCCTGAATAATGAATTTTTATTTCTTAAATAAATATCACTACATTTTTAGAAAATAAATTTATTATTGTTCCAAAAATATATTCTATCGAATAACTAGTGTCAAAATAAATATGATCAGCCATCATTGAATTATTTTTAAACCACAACCATGAATAATCTTTATTCAGCTTGATAAATAAAATACATAACTATGATACTTGAATAAACTAAATGTGTTACCCTCTAGGACACTTTCTCAGTTTCATTAGGCGGATCATTCCTAAAGTCCATGTTTAGTATCTAAAAACACTCCAAGGCACCCAAAGAGAATGAAATTAATTCCATAATGATGTGTCACCTCATACGAATGCTTACCATGTAAGGTAATCCCTTTTTCTTGATATCTCAAATCAAGCAGGTCTCATGCTAGTGTCATCAACCGATCTGCTCGATTACTCTTTCTTTGACCACTCAGAATTGAACATTCCCATTCCTTATCATGGATATGGGTTTATTTAGGCTATATAAATTACATAAAAGGGCATGAGATATCAACTTCTATTATGGAAAAGAATGGATAAATCCTTTTTCACATTATCTATTATTGTATTATTACACGTGAAACAACAAACATATCCTACCTTGCTGTGAATAGTGTGTCTTCATATATTTCGTCAATACATAAAGTGGAGTGAGTTGTAATACCCACTAACAATAATCTCAAAGTCTAAAGACCAATACACACATCCAAAGAGTGGAAAATCCAATGACATTATGAAATGTAGATTTTCTACTAGCGGGTCTCGTTCTCATAATATCCTCTAGGATATTACCAAGGGCACTCATAATGAGAAGGTGACATGATATTTAATGATTACTTACCCCTAATGGATTGTATTATTTATGTTCCTAAAATAACATCATCTGGATATACGACATATATTCAAGAGTAGTGTTACAGAACGTTCAGGGTCTCATCATAGTAGAAATTTTCTATGACCCTTTAGCGAAACAGCTATCCTTAGGAAACTATCACAAGAAAAATCAAGATGTGTATGGTATTTATTAATATAAAAATAAATGAATATGAGTTTATCATATATACCCAACTTTGATATTACCTTTATCAATGATCAATCCAAGATCCTTCATGATGATAAAACACAGGATCTACATAATAGAATGAAGAATGATGTGGAAAGATGGAAGTCCCAAAACCATAGATAGGATCATCAGATATTGGTGATAATTAATTTAATTAAAATACAAGAATTACATTAATATAAACCTCTCTCTCTCTGTTGATGATTCTGGTCATGGTCCAGTGTGATCTTTGGTTTCATCGCAGAAGCCAAGTATAGGCTTCCTCTACCAGTGATCCACACATGCTCCATGTATCTTAGGACACTGCTGAAGGGATCTCTGGGTGCTAGCGTGGAATATCCTTTTCTTGTGATGTTTTCCTCCAATCGCTTTGAGAGACACAACAAATATTATCTCCTTGATCTGGTGGAGTAGGAACCCTCTCTTTACTTGAGAGTGTTCTTGGAGGAAAGGAATTATCTCTTGTCTTGAGATATTTATCTAGATTCATTGTGCACTACCATATAAATGTCTAGGTCTCAGGAGAATAATTTAATAGGGATTTATATTAAATATATTAATAAAATCAATTAATAACCCGAAGTAATTTATTCATTTCGTATAATTCATAGCAATACCCCATGTCAAATAATAACATTTGGCTATTATTATTCACTTGACATGCTCCCAATGAATTACACCTATTATTATTTAATTGAATAAAAAATATCATTTCTCACAATGACCCAAAAAAATGACATGGAATGTATAATAATAGACATGGGAGGTACTTTTATTTTTACATTTTCTTTACTTCCTCCAAAACATTTATTAGACCTTGAATAATGACTATTTATTTCCTAAATAAATATCATGACATTATTCCAAATAAATATTTTATTTCAACCACAATATAATATATCAAATATTTAGTGTCAAAATAAATACGAACACACATCCTTGAATAATTATTAATCCATAATCAGGAATAATCTTTATTCAACTTTTCAAATTAAATATCTAACTGATATTATAGGATACACATAGTGTGTGACCAACTAGGCCACTTTTATAGTGGCATTAGGTGGAGCCTACCTAAAGTCCACAGTTATAATCTAGAAAAATGCCAAGGCACCCATAGGGAAATTAGTTAACACCACAATGATGTGTCACCTCATACGAATGCTTACCATGTATTGTAATCCTTCCATCTCAATATCTCGAATCAATCATGATGAATGCAACGATCATCAGCCCATCTACTCGATTACTGTTTATTTGAAATCCCAGAATTTTACATTCCCATTCATCACCATGGCCAAGGACTTATTTAGGCTATATCAAATCCATTAAAGGGTCTTAGATATCAACTTTCGTTATGATACAGAAGGGGGAACTACTTTCTCACATTATATATTAATGTAGTATTACTCGTGACACACCCAACATGTCCTACCTCACTGTGAACAATGTGTCGTAACTACATTTTTTAGTACATCTAAGTGTGCAATTTTGAATAAAAACTAATAATAATCTTAATGTCTAGATACACGTACAAATATATGGTGAGAGGAACGTCTAATGAGACTATGAATTGTGGATTTCTTACTAGCGGGTCTCGTTCTCATAAAATCCTCAAAGATATTAACAAGGGTGCACTCCATGAGAAGGTGGCTCAATGTTTTTTGAATACTCACCCATAATGGCCTATATTTTTTGTGTCCCTCAAAAAACATCATCTAGACCTAGAACGTATATTCATGAATAGTGTTATGGAACTTCCGGGTTCACATCATAACAGGGATCCACTATGACCCTTTAGTGAAATAGATATCCTTTGAACATTATCATATACATTGACATGCAAAAGACCAATCAAGATTTGATATGGTATTCATTAATATTCGAATCCATGAATACAATGTTATCATAATGTAAAAATTAGGTTGTTATAGGCCACCAACTCCAACAAGTTAGACCTCATAGAGCAGTATCCAGATAAAATGTGATGTTGCGAACGAGTTAGGATTCATCAGACCCATAGATGGTCCATCATGGATGATCAAACTTGAAAAGGCGTGATGGTCTTTTCACCGTTTTTTCGAACCAGACTAATTGGGATATATTTGATGTATTTTAAAGCCTTTTTGGCCTTGATTTACATTAAACCAGTCATAATATTTTTCATACCACATGTGGCCAAAATTTTGGTGCCAACAAATTCCCACCTTTGAATAGGATATGAAGGAAAAGTGGTTAATATATTGAGGGTAAGTCACCAAACAACTAGAAGGATCACCAAAAGGGGGATCACAAAGCTAGATCACGAATCCAGGTCATGAAGCTAGATTATGAAACTGAGTCATGTAATTCGATTAGGAAATAGCGTCAGAAGAAGGGTGAAATGAAGTGTGGGTGATGGTCACCCCAAAGCCCAGGTGTAGGTCATTGTGAATCCCTAGCTGACATCTAATATATAAATGTGAACATGGGTCTTTTTTCATATATTGATCTCTATAAAAGACTATTCCTTTTCTGTCTCTACAAGAAGAAACACTCTTCATGAATGAGACTATATAAATTAGGTTCTTTGGTCCAGTGCTCTGTGTACTCTTGGAGAATCTGTACATAATTACATGTTGCTTCCTTTTTGATGCATGTTCAGATCATGGATACTTTGTAGAGGAATATCAATTTGTGAACTATCTTCATGAAAGTGGATCTGGGACCCTCTCCGTGACCCAAACAAAAAATCTAGGTATTAGGTTGATGGCTTCTCAGGAGGTTTCTCAAGTGGTTCATGTCGACACTGCTTGGAGTGAGACCAAGGAAAATAACTTCCAAATAGGGGAATACATCTGGAGAACTTCTTGTCACCTATAATGGATGGTGTTGCTGAAAGAGGCGTAGATAGAATATCTGCTATGCAAGTGTGTTCCACACTATGGTTTCAGCTTGAGGGATGACATCTTCATCCAAGAGGCAAGAAGACATGAACCAACTTACTGGTTTAAGAGAAAAAAAGAACAATATCAGTGGTATAGGGGTGCGGATGGCCATACTGGAAAGGATCACAACCCAATCATGGTACACTTCCTCCACCACCACATCAACAACATTTATGGAATATAGTTAGATTTAATGACTTCCCCACCACTATACATGACCCTTATCAAGGTGGTGATTGGGAATCCATATAAGGGATGGATCAAAATATGGGATCTAGGCAAGGGCGGGAAATTCATTGATGAGTGGGCTTGGCCCTACTAGGAGTGTGCACCCTATGAAGTGTTTGAGATAGTGATTATGTGGTTAGGCCTATAAGATAAATTCTGGGCTTCCCAATTATGAGTTTCAATCACGACCCATCTTTGGGGCCCATTCCATGACTACCCTAAGCCTGCCTCCCATAGGCTAGTGGCTAGCGACTAGACCCAAAGGCGTAATCCCTATAAAAAGGGTGTTCATTGCCTTTTGACATCTAACACACACACATCCTGAATTCAAGTAGCAGAGTACGCAACAGAATTTAAACACTAATTAAAACTGTATACTAAAGTTAGTGATGAATGGAAAGGGGGGGTAAATACAGGACCAACATTAAATTACAACAACTATAAAGCTAGTAAAATTGTAGAAAGGTAAACATCAACTATAGAGTCGTCCTCCGGGAATCCCACTTGAAGGGTGGGTGCATATGGCCTCCTCAGCACACTAGGTCCCTCTGTCCCTTTCGAGTACGTCTTGCCAAGTGGTCCACCTCTAGGTACCATCCAGCTCTACAACTCTCTGCCTCGATCTGTGATGTCTGTAATCTATAGCCAACACAATGATGTGCGGGCATAGACAGTGAAGGGGTGAGTACAACGATACTTAATATGGGACCCCAATACCCCCAAAAGTTTCCATTAATTCACAATGGATAAACCACAGTAGAATGTTACAATCACGAAGTATCAACCAACCCTACTTAGTTATATTCCCATACATATACCTAAGTTACCAGTCGTATCCCAACTCCAACTCTTGAGCCCAATCACAACCCAGCCCACAAAGAAAGTAAATTCAATCACATTGATGATAATGATTGAAAGACAAGACTCAACTCACATAGGTATACATATTTCGTAGAGCGATATAGATGATCATATGTAGTCACTAATTTATCTAATATTTTGGTACCACACAAGATACAAGACCAACTAAGTTTTCAGACCCACACAAGATAATGGACTAGCTACTCTATCAGACCCACACAGGATACAGGAATAGATGTCGGAATTGTTGAACCGATGGAGGATTCCAGTACAGTAGCAATCGCTGTCGAACCCGAGGAGGATTATAGTACAATATCACTTTCATTGAACCCACATAGGTTTTCGGAATAGAAGTCTTCACTGTCGAACACACATAGAATTATGGTAGAGTAGTCGTCGTTGTCGAACCCACATAGGATTTTGGAAAAGGAGTCGTTGAATCCAGCTCTAGGGTCTACTCCTCGAGTCATGTATATATACATCAACTAAGGCTTGAGTTGATGTATTCCATAGTTCCATCTCATCAGAAGGAACCCAAAGCAACAGACCATTCGTCAATCGAATGCCTAGACTGAGAGTTATTAAATTTTCCATTCTAGGGCCCCGGTTGGATTTACGCTCATTCAACAACCAGACGTTTTCCAAATCTGTCCAAAACTCACATAGAGTATCGCAAAAGGACATTCTCATCGTGAGGGTCCCAGTCCCACAGACAGCATGTCGATCGAACGTGAGGTCTAGGAGATAATATCATTTAAGCTAAGATGGGTACGGCCTATCAAGCCTAGTGGGATGGTAGGTCGGCCCGACCCGGTTCAGCGAGTCTGACCTGGCTAGGGGTTAGCCCAACCTGGGGGAGCGCGGCGCACCCGTGGACCCAGCCCGGTGGGTCCGACTTGGTTGGGGGGTCGGCTCGCACTGTGGGCAGGTTCGGTTCATCCGGCAGCGCCATGTGGTGTCGCGCCTCCTCTGCCCGGCGAGCCGTAGCTGGCCGGTTCTGTCTGGCGCGAGCGGCCTGTACAGCAGTTCGCAGTTCTCCACAAGCGGCATGAAGCGGCGCAGGTGTTCTTCAGCCCGGCCGCTAGTCAGCCAGCCGATTCTCCCACCACACGGCCCGCAGTTGCGGGACACGGTCTTCTCCACAGCACGACACCAAATGGCGCCGCTATCCTCCAGCTCGGCTGGCAGGTGGCCAACCAGTTCATCCAGCAAATCGTCCTGCGGTTGAGGACCTTGGTTCCATTCGTGTGGCACCTGGGAGTGCCGCAGTTCCCAGCGGGCCGCCCGGTTTGGCCGGCCATTTGTTCCGCGGTCCGGGCTGCCCGAGCTGCTACTGGTCTCTTGACGCAGCCGGTGGACGGTCGCCGCTACCTCCTGTCACTGCCGCTTCTGGTGGACTATGACTTTACCGACTCCGCCTCCATTTCCAATACAATCATTAATCAACGGAGGGTTATTGGTCCATGTTTGTTCGGCTCGCACCCTCCGCGTTAGGCGATAACAAAACACCAAAGTCGAACCAAATCATTCATCAAGAATACAGGTATAATTTTATTCATATAAAATTATACAAAACCCCCTACCTTACTTTGAAGTTCATTCATTGATGATGGCGTCGATCCATTGACGTCGAGGTGCATCCGAGGAGGAAGCATCATTGTTGGTAACGTTCTTTGCGGATGGCGCCTATTTCTTTAACGTGGATGGAGGTCATTGCAGAAATTCTTCAAGTTCTTCATGGGAAGAATGTTCTCCTCCAATTCTCCAAATCTTCCACAAGGTATAATCTCAAACCCACGTAAAATAATAGGCCCCCTATTATTTTAATGATGGAATGAAATTCAAATTAAATTAAACACTCAAATTAATTAATGAAGACTTTAATTAATTGAGTTTTCATAAATAAGGGGAGCGAGGTGGAGAGCCTCCACCATAATTTGGGTGTTCAAAATTTAAAAGGAGGGTTTATGGAGGTAAAGGTTAGTTGAAGGGTTAGATGCACATGTGGGCGCCACTACATAATATCCTCCCATTGGAGGCTATGTGGGAGTGGGACCCACCTCCAACTTCAAATTGGAGAAATTAACCACCACCTAAATAAATAAAAATATGTCACACATATTTTTATCTAATTTATTTAGGAACCCCAAATAAAAACATCCATACACATTGAAACGCAACAGTAGTAAACGTCTCCTTAAGTGAATATTGGAACTACGAGTTCAATGTTGTCCCCAGATTTCAATTCAGAGCACCGGTTCAAAAGATAGAAAATCTCACACGTATGTTTACTGAATGTACCCATACAAAACATCTGAAAATTATTTCGAGCACACCAAGCTTCAGAATCAGGCACCGTCAAAAACTGCAGACTTGTAAAATTCCCATGTATTTATGAAACAAATATCCATGGAATTTCCAGGTCATTAAATTCTCCCAAACTCTGGGATTTACGTCCCCATAAGCTACATCACACACTAGGGGAAAAAATGGGGTTAATGAGCACGCATCTGAGCCTCCTGCTCTCATGTGCTCTCCTGGTGGTTCTTGTTCTTCCAGAAAATGTGCACCCAAAGAATCGACCATCCACATAGGACCCACTCTTATCGGTCCTCAAACTCTACTGGAACATCCGTGAATGTATACTCAACATTTATATCCAACTCCCCATGGTCGATGATGTGGGACGGGTCGCACACATATCTCTACAGTTGAGATACGTGGAAGACGTCATGCACCCGATGCAACTGAGGTGGAAGGGCCAGGCGGTAATCCACCTCACTTACTCTTCTGTGGACCTGGAATGGTACAATGAATCAAGGAGATAACTTGTCGCCTCGGCCGAATCTCCACACTCCTCATCTTGGTGAGACCTGTAAGAAGACGTGATCGCCATCCACAAACTCCAGTGGTCTCCATCTCTTATCGGCAAAGGATTGTTGTCAGCTATGTGCAGTCATCATCTGGTCCTGGATGATCTGTACCTTCTCCATCATAACCTGAACCATCTCTACTCTTACAAGTGCTAACTCCCCTGGGTCTGTTCAGCATAGAGGAGATCTGTAAGGTCGGTCGTATGGTGTCTCGTAAGGTCCCATCCAGATGGTGGAGAGGTATTTTTTGCTGTACGCAAACACCACTAAGGGTAAGTGATCCATCCAGCTGTGACAAATGTCAAGGACACATGAACAAAGCATGTCCTCAAGATTCTGAATGGTCCTCTCAGACTGACCATCAGTTTGTGGATGGAAGGAGGTGCTCAAGAAAAGCTGTGTCCCGTAAGCCTCCTACAACCCCTTCCATAGCCGAGAAGTGAATCGACCATCCCGATCGGAGACGATCATTGATGCTACACCATGATGTCATAGGATCTCATGTACGTGGAGGTGTCCCAAGCTCCCTAATAGGCCCTTCTCTCTGATCTATGGGAATTGGGCCAACTTGGTGAGTCGGTTGACAATCACTCAGATAGAGTTGTTTCCTCTAGATGTACATGGTAGTCCTATCATGAAATCAATGGATATCCCATTCCACTTCCACTATGGGACCTCTAAGGGCAGTACCAAGCCTACTGGTACCTGGTGCTCTGCATTCACTTGCTGACAAGTGAGGCATCATGAGACAAACTCTGCTACCACCTTCTGCTTACCTAGCCACTAGTGTTATCGTCTGATGTCCTGATACATCTTTGCCACTCCTGGATGTACTGTTAGAGGGGTAGTGTGGAACTCCCTCAACACCTCCTCCTGTAGTGAAACTGGTACTATGGTATGTCCTCTGAAGTGGATGACATTCTCCCCACCTTCAGAAAACCCATCAGGTGCCTACCCTGAGGATATATGAGCATGTCACATCTCAGAGTCTACGTCCCCACATTGTGCCTCTCCGACACGCAGAAGTAGTGGAGGAGTTACTGTGAGAGACTGAAGAAGGGCTGCTCCATCTCTATCCACAATGGATATCTGCAACGCGGCCAGCTACTCTGTGTCCTATCTTAGTATTTGAATGCTTGATCACCTAATGAGAGCATCTGCTAAAACATTAACCTTCCTTGGAGTATAGATTATCTCTAATTCATAGTCCTAGAAGAACTTGATCCATCACCACTACCACAGTTTCAGGTCCCTCTTTGACAAGATGTACCTGAGACTCTGGTGGTTAGAATGTACTGTAAAATCCTCCCCATCAGATAGTGTCTCCACATCTTCAAGGAGAAGACCACTACTACTAACTCTAGGTCTTGGGTAGTGTAGTTCTTCTCATGTTTTCCCAACAACCGTGAACCATACGTGATCACCACTCGGTCCTACATCCGGACACACCCAAGTCTGGTCCATGATGCGTCACAATAAACTACATACCCAATGCCCTCCTCTGGTAGCCTCAAGATGGGGACACTGTTCAATATCGGGATCATCTTCTGAAAGCTCTTCTGGAATCTCTCTGACAACATGAAGGTTTTCCCCTTCTTCGTCAATGCTGAATGTAGTGCACCAACTCTGGAGAAGTCTGGCACAAATCTCTGATAGTACCCAGCTAGTCCCAAGAAACTCCGCCCCTCTGTCACACTTCTGGGTGGTTCCCAAGAAATTACTATCTCGATCTTCGCTGGATCCACTGAAGCTTCATCCTCCAAAATGATGTGACCCAAGAAGTGAACCTATCGAATCCTAAACTAGAACTTCGAGAGACTACCATAAAGCTGGTGCTCTCAGAGTGTGTCCAGTACTACTCACAAATGGTAGGATTTCTCCTCCTTAGTGTTCGAGTAAATCTGTATGTCATCAATGAAGACTATGAAAAATCGATCGAGGTTAGGCTGGAAGATCATGTTCATGAGACTCATGAACACTGATGGTACATTTGTTATGGTTAAGGGAATAACCAAGAACTCATAGTTGCCATACCGACACTTGAAGGTCGTCTTCTGGTCATCCTTATCTCGAACTCTGAGTTGGTGATAGCTTGACCTGAGGTATATCTTTGAGAACCATCGCGCTCCCTTGAGCATATCAAAGAGGTAGTCAATCCTTGGGAGTGGGTACTTGTTCTTCAGAGTCACCTGATTCAGGCGATGGTAATCAACACACAGTCAAGATCTCTCATTCGGCTTATTGGCAAACAAAATCAGAGATTCCCAGGTTGAAACACTAGTTCGGATAAATCCCTTACCCTACAAGTCCTCCAGTTGTACCTGCAACTCACAAAACTCGGTGAGAGCCATCCGATATGCCAGAGTAGATATAGATGTTGTCCTGGGGTACATGTCAATGTATAATTCTACCTCTCTGCAAGGAGGTAGTCCTAGAACGTCGTCAGGGAAAACATCTGCATACAGATCCACCACAATAGGAAAACATGAACTCTGCACATCAACAGCTCCAAGGATGATACTATCCAATTGATGTATGATCAGCTTCCCCCTCCTCACCATAAATCCAGCCTATGTTGCAAAGGATCCCTTCTCACAGGTGAAGTTGAACCTGGTCCCATCCGTGCAGATACACCACACTTTGCGCCTAGTACTGTCAATCAGAGCATGAACTGTGGATAACCTGTCCATGCCTAACATGACGTCGTAAGGCCTCAACGCCGATACAAGAAGATCCCATCCAATGATCTATCCTCCTAGAGTAATCTCGCACTACTAGTAGTAGTGCTTAATCATTGAGTATGCACTCGTATGAGTCTCTAGCCGTAAGGATCGAGCCAACGACTCCGTCGGAATCTCCGAGCTCCGAACAAGGGAAGCAGCAATAAAATAATGACTCGCACTTATGTCTATGTGTACTATGAAAAGGGTGGAGTAGACACAAATAGTACCTTGAATCATCTCGGGTGCACCATGGTCATAGGTCTCAACTGCCTGAATCTAAGCCCGCCTCTATCTGCCAATGCCATGTGGTCAGGGTGGACCTACTGGTGGTGCTAGTGGTAGAGCCTCGAAACATCATCCACGACCGGATACTCGACCAGCTCCTCTGCCACGTCCGCCTTCTCCCAGAAGACCACCATAGTCGAACCTCTGTCTCTGCATGGGAGGTTCCTCTACTGTCTGCAGCTCATCTATATTGCAGGTCAGGCAGACACGAGCCATGTGGCCCTGCCCGCCAAATGCATAGCACTGCCTGCTCATCGTATAATTGGCTCGGTCTCGCGTGCCCCGCACAACCGTAACTATATCCTGGGGTCTCCCACCTGATGTCATGGTCTGGTTGGTCCTTTGCATCATCTTTCTACTGCCTGCTGAAGAATAATCTACAGCGTGTCTCCCTATGGAGGGCCTCTTCGCTGGTGACTACTGAGCGAGGAAACTCTACACTAGAAGGGCTCGCTTCAGCACCCCCACCTCCGTCGGAATGATGAGGGGAATCATTAAAACCCTGATCTCATGTCTGAGTCTCTGGTTGAAGGTCCCTGCCCTGAATAATGGTTAATGTACCATGTCTGTGGAGTCGCGTGAGAGGTCGGTGAACCTCGCTGAGTGATGTGCTACTGTCATGTTGCCCTACTGAAGATGAAGTAACTCATGAATTCGCACCGTATGAAGTGTGAATAAAACAAACTATGACCAAAAGAGAATATCAATGTATGTCCAAAGTAATGATGCCTCATCATGCACCTTGACCACCAGGATCCACCATCTTCCTGTGGTTGCAAGCAAGAGACTCGCGACAAGGATCACCATGAGTTCGACTAGTGTCCCTACAAATCTGAAGAATCTAATGACTGCCTCCAGCCAATCCTCAGCTGCATGTAGGTCCATCTCACCTTGGAACATGTGTGCCCCCTGTCGATGGAACTCGTAAAATACACTCAGGAGGTGTGCACTTTCTACTACTAGATCTGGTGGTATCGGTGGCCCAGCGGGTAGTGGTACCGCTGGTACCTCTGCCGTGATGGGGCCCTGCATTGAGGCCTCGTCGCTCGGTGGGCTACCATTGCGTACGTAACTCGGAACAATAGTTGGCTACCTTTGTGGGGCCATACTGAAAAGAAAAAGGTGCACCATGGATAAAATAGTATATATGGTGAGTTGACACAAAGTAATCACAAAGAAAATATTTCAAAGGAAATGCACACATAGTCAGTGTTTTCGTGCACTGGGTCACAGATCAGAAGTTAGAGTCCTATTGAATAGATACGTCAGCCACTACACCAACACTGGTTTCCCTAAACTGATAACCACACCCAAAACACTTAACACTATTGTTGTTAAAAGAATCAGAGTCCAACTTCTATGGTAGAACTGACTCCTTTGAAACCAATTTGTCACGACCCATCCTCAGGGCCCGTGCCGTGACTACCCCAATCCCGCCTTCCATAGGCCAGGGGATGGCGACTAGCACCAAAGGCCTAATCCCTATAAAAAGGGAATGAGTGTCATTTTAACATGTAACACACACACAGCCTGAACACAAGAAATAGAGTACGCAACTAAAAGTAAACACTAATTAAAACAGCAGACAAAAGTAAGTGCAGAATGGAAATGGGCCAGAAATACAAGCACAACTATAATGTACAACAACTGTAAAGTTAGTACAATTTCATAATGGTAAACAGAAACTACATATTCATCCTCCTGGAATCCCTCCTAATGGGTGGGTACAGATGGCCTCCTCAGCACCCCAGGTCTATCTGTCTGCTCTGAGTACGTCTCGCTATGTAGTCCACCTCTGGGTACCGTCTAACTCTACAACTCTCTGCCTCGATCAGTGTTTTCCTTCCTCTACAACCAACACAACAATGAGCGGGCATAGATTGTGCAGGGGTGAGTACAATGATACTCATTAGGGGACCCTGAGGCCCCCGAAGGTCTCCCAGAATCCACAAAGGATAAACCACTGTATAAAGACACAATCACAATGTATCAATTTACCCTACATAGTTATGTGCCCATTCATATACATATGTTACTAGTCAGAGCCTGACTCTAACTCTCAAGACCAATCACAACCCATTCCACATAGAAAGTAAATTCAATAACATCGATGATAATTATTGAATGAAAAGACTCAACTCATACAAGTATACATCTTTCATAGAGTGATGGAGATGATCAGATGTAGTCACTCATTCATCTAAGATGTAGGAACCACACAGGATACAAGACCAGCTAAGATGTCGAGCCCACAAAGGATAGAGGACCAGTTACTCTATCAGTCCCACACATGATACAGGAACAGAATTCAGAACTGTCGATCCAACGGAGGATTCCATTACAGTAGTAATCGATGTGGAACTCATGAAGGATTCTGATACTGTAGCACCATCGTTGAACCCATGGAGGATTCTGGTACAGTAGCACCGGCGTTGAACCCATAGAGTATTCTGATACAGAAGTCGTCATTGTCGAACCCACATAGGATTTTGGTATAGTAGTCGTCGTTGTCGAACCCACATTGGATTTTGGTAAAGTAGTTGTCGCGGAGAGCTCTAGGGTTCCTGCACGCTACACTCTCGATTGTGGGAGGGTCCAATCCTCGATTCAAGTATCTATACATCAACTATGTCCTGATTTGATGTATCACGTAGTTCAGTCTAATAATGTGGAACCCAACGCGATAGATGGCACGTCAATTTGATGCCCGGTCTAAGAATTTTAGCTTTTCTGTTCCAGGGGCTCGGTTGGATTTACGCTCATTCCAATCCCGGACGTATTCAAAAGTTGTCCAAAACTCACATTCAGTATCTCAAAAGGATCTTCTCGTCATGAGGGTCCAAGTTCCATAGACGGCGCGTCGATCATACATGCGGTCCAGGAGATATTCACATTTAAGTAAATACAGGTCCAACACGTGAAGCCTTGTGGGCTGGCAGGTCGGCCCTACCCGGTTTGGCGGGTCCAAACCAGCTTAGTGTCGGCCCGGCCTGGGGGAGTGCGGATGACCCGTGGACCCGGCCCGGTGGTTCCGACACTGTTGGGGGGGTGGCACAGCCCGGTTGGGTGCGGCCCCACCACAGACCCATCCCGGGCTGTGGGCCGGTTCGGTTTGCCCAGCGGTGCCTAGAGGCTCTGCCCCTCCTCTTCCTGGCCGGCCATAGCTGGACAGTTATGTCCAGTGCGAGCGGCCCACACAGCGGGTCGTAGTTCTCCCTACATGGCATCAAGCTGAGCCACAGTTCTTCTTCCCGACCGGAAGGCGTCCGGCTGGTTCGCCCGCCGAGCGGCCTGTGGTTGCGGGCCGCGGTCTTCTCCACTGCACGGCGCCAAGAGGTGCCTCGCTCCTCCAGCCCTGCCGGCAGGTGGCTAGCCGGTTCATCCAGCAATGCAGCCCATGGTTATGGGCTGCGGTTCCCTCTACGAGGCACCTTCGGCTGTCGTGGTTCCCAGCGGGCTAGCCGGTTTGTCGGCCGATCCTTCCACAGACCAAGCGAGCCGAGCGGCAGCTGGTCTCTTCACGCGGCCGGTGCGTGGCTGCCGCTACCTCTGTTGGACGCCGACTCCAATCGCTACCACATCTACTGAGTCCACCTCCATTTCCAATACAATCAAGAATTAAAGGAGGGTCGTTGGGCTGTGATTGTTCGGCCCGTGCCCTCCACGTTAGGCGATAACAAAAGGCCAATGTCGAACCAAAGCATTCAACAAGAACGTGGGTATAATTTTATTCATTTAAATTTATATAAAACCTCCTACCTTGATTCTAAGTTAGTTCATTGATGATGGCGTCGATCCGTTGACATCGGGGTGCGTCCAAGGGGAAGCGTTGTTGTTGGCGACATTCTTTACAGATGGCGTCTTTTTCATTAATGCGGATGGAGGTCGTTGGAGAATTTCTTCGTGTTCTTCATGGGAAGAATTCTTTCTTCAAAATCTCCAAAGCATCCTCATGGTATAATCTCCGACCCACGTAAAAAAATAGGCCCTGTATTATTTTAATGTTGGAATGAAATTCAAATTAAATCAAACAATCAAACTAATTAATGATGACTTTTATTAATTGAGTTGGCATGATTAAGGGGAGGGAGGTGGAGATGCTCCACCATAATGTTGGAGTTCAAAAGTTAAATGGGGGATTAAGGAGTTATTGGGTAGCTGATGGGTTAGATGCAAGTGTGGGCACCACCACATAATATCCTCCCATTGGAGGCTATGTGGGAGTGGGCCCCAGCACTAACTTCCCATTGGAGAAATTTACCACCACCTAAATAAATTAAAATATGTCACGCATATTTTTATCTAATTTATATAGGAACCCCAAATAAAAACATCCATACACGTTGAAATGAAACTACGGTAAAGGTCTCCTTAAGCGAATATCGCCACCACGATTTCAATGATTTCCTCGAATTTCAATTCCAAGAACGGGTTCAAAAGATAGTAAATCACACACGTATGTTTACTGAACGTACCTAGAAAAAACTTCAGAAAATTTTTCCGGGCACACCGGGCCTCGGAATCAGGCGGCATCAGAAACTGAAGACTCGTAAAACTCCCATTTATTTAAGGAAAAAAAAGTGGATTTTCAGGTCTTTACAGTTTCCCAAATGAAAGAGTTCATATTGGAACTACTATTCTAGTGGTCCCTGAATACCATCACATTCCACATGCACCATGAGAAGGTTGGTATCACCTCTGGGACCTTCATAAAATTTATGTAATCCCATTCTTGGGAGGGATTTATGATGAGTTTCTTCCATCCATTAATATTTGGGAGGATAAGGAACAAACGACACCTCTTGTGAAGGCATTGCTGAATTTAGTGCCAAGAATGTATGATGATAAGTACAAACCTTGAGACTGCCACAATAAGATGTGGTTCAGTTATTTTTTGAACATCCCAATGGAGTAATAGATACTACCAAAAAATCCTCCCACATGCATTAGGGGAGCTCAGAGGGGAAAATATGGTTCATACTATAAGACACTAGAGGATAGATAGTGGAAGCTATTGGGGTAATAGTGTCACAATTGAGAAGCGGCCAATGGTCAGACTGGAAGCAATCATCATTGCGTAGATCTGTGGGGGGTGGTTACTAGTTAGAGATTATCACATGGTAGTATGACTAGGAAAATTCATTATGGAAGTGCAACTTGCTTGTGGTGAACATGTCAACATGGTTATACATGTGCTGGATAATTTATAACATTTACTTCGGTACATTAGCGAGGGAAAGAGGTCATTGGGGTATTGGGGCCATTCCATTTCCTGTATTGTAGGATTACAACACATATGGGGGGATACAGATATCTCAACCCCATCGGACCACCTGGGATATAATCCTGACCATCAATTTTAAATATCACGGGGAGCGACCAATTGAAACTAGACACAACAGCCCTGTTGGGTAAGTTAAGGGGGGTAGAACAATTAATTTCTCACCCATATCCTATGCCGATGGGAGAATATACTGTTGATGGAATATGAACCATCAATAAATGATAATACCTACTTTATTTTTTTGGTGGTGTGCTAGTGGTGCAGGTATATTGTGAACACATATGTGAGCCAGAAACACCACACTGATTTGCGAGACAATTCAGATGCATGCAAATACTGTCCCCAAAGGTGTATATGGGGGTGAGTCATGAGAACCACCCATGTGTGGAATGTAATTTGATGATAATTTTCAAAAGGGAGGATGGTAACATGTGTTATATGTTTCCATCACTCACCGCCACTTTCGAATTGGTTCATGGATACGCACGGAGTTGGGTAGCTGACTACATTGGTGAGACACTAAAGTAACCAACCATCCATTCTAGAAAAAAGGTGATCCCCACACCTCGATGTCGAGGGTGATGATGGGGGGCATCATGATAGTGGTTCCAACATGAATCATGGTGAAAGGTATGTAGTAGCATGTCAAGAGGGCCATGACCCTGCTCTGATGGAAGGCGACGAAAGGGAAATGCAAAGGATGGGCCCAACTGCTCTGATTGGAGGAACCTAAGAAAGAGGGATCATCAAGGGGATTTCATTGTTGGTCTCTCTAGGCCCCAGGGAAGAATGTATAGAAATATTGGATTCCTTCTGATGTTGATTATCCAAAATCTTGGGAATACAGGGAATGTTTCAAGTGATACCTCAGTACTAACGACCTATATGTAAAATTAAACATGCATGGAATGAAGATAGGAAAATTGGATTTTCTAAGGCCAGCTTTAATGTGGCTCCACCTGAGGAAGGAAATTTTTTATGGGATCTAGAAACACTAATAAAATATAGGGGTACCCCACAACCATTGATAGAGTGATTGAGGGTATTATTGAACATGACTATCCCCTCAATAGAGATGGTGGCTCAACTATCCGAAATCATTCCTATGCCTAACAACTCATATATATTCTATTGGAAAAAGGCTAGTGTGGGAAAAATAAAGATGTAACATGAGGAAGTGAATTCAATGGGGGGATATCTAGAAGAAGTAAAAAATGTGGCTACATAGGGGACTTCTCTAAGAAAGACTTCTAAAACACTTAAAGTAATCTCTAACTCATCTTCATTGTGTAATTTCCCTTCTCATATTATTTTGTTCTCTCAACTGAAAAATATTTGTGCATGTGGATCTTGAACCAAGCACTCTTACTAATGGGAATGAAGGAATGGGTATATGTGTAGGGAACCAAATACCAAGATCTGCAACCTATGGGATAATATTCACACAATCTAGAAGTCCTTGGGAAGTGAGGGTGGTCTGCATGGTGCCTTCAGAGTCAAAAATCCTATATGGAGGAAAACTCCATGGCATCCTTGAAATGATAGGCCTGAGGAAAGATCACGTGCTTGACTGGTGTAAGTCTCACGCTTTAGAGCTGTACCAATCACTTGATTGAATAATCTAGCTTACATGAAAAAAACACCTAGTTTTTATGATGTAATGCATGATTATGGTGTGAATGGATGGAGGACCTAAGGCTCTCCTCCAAAGACGGACTCCGGTATATTTTGAGCTATGTACCTGAGCTAACTAGGACATAGTTCATTACGAGAAATAGTTGGAAATGAGTGATACCACAGGTGAGACCGAGTCTGGAGTTTTCCAGGTAGACATCATTGATGTAAAATCAAGAGATAAAGACAGACCTGAAAAAGATTAAACTACTGAGCTCCAGGATCAATTTCCTTATTACAGGCTTACTGGTCCAGAGGAGTGGGACCAGTCTACTTTGGATGAAGAAGATAGAATATTTATCCACCATTGGTTGTGGAAATTGATCAAAAGGTTCATAAAAATCACCCTACATTCGGAGTAGATAAGCAGGATGGGAAGACTCCATGCCCAATTTTTTGGAATATGTCATGGATGATTGGATTTATAATCCCTTCATTTACTCATTCGAGATTTCCTTGCTGAGCAGGTGGGAGAGACAAGCTTGAATCTAGATACTGACCATTGCCGAATGAATTCGAAAAACACTTATAATCTTGAAGAGTCTGACTTGAAATCCAACACCTTGACGAATAGATAAACGAGAATTTCATATCTATTGCAGTGTAGAAAGGGCTAGACAAACATTTAGAGGCTGAAATGGTGGAAGCCTAGGAGCAGCTGACACGAGTGAACCGTCATGTTGCAGAACATTGAGCTGATCTAGACCAAACATAGATTGATGCAAATGAACTTCAAAATATAGACCCTAGTGAGGACATAGATATCAAGAAGTGTGAAGGAATCCTAGAATCCACATGCCCGAAAATAGAGAAACTAGGACGCTCCCTTGAGGAAGAAAATATTTACTGAATGTGTTTTTTATGTACATAGAAACAAAATTTTTTTCCCTATTGATTATTTTGGGTTCCGTGCATGATTATCATTACCTAATTTGATTAATTCATCTCAATCAAATTTGTGAAACAACCAGTTATCAATCCCTAAGATCACATGGTTCATTCTTGGAGTGAGAAACAAGGGATGAACATGTAATTATTCACATTGAATACGAGAGAACCAAATAATACCCATACACCTAATGTCAAAATGAACACTTATAATTTCTGGGAGGAAATATGGGGGTCGTGATTAGAGAATACAGTTCTCAATATTGTCAAATTTCGCTTTCCGAACATGCTCTAGTGCATGAGCCGGATAATTCTAGGGGCATTGGAATCAATTTGAACAAAGGGAAGAAAAATGTGTGAATCACAACACCCAATATTCAGAGCACAGTGAGGATGTCATGATGGTGGATGATAAATGTTGGACTATGATTAAAACATAGTATCCATATCATGTTATCCTGAAATGGGGACAAGCAAATGAGGGAAAACCATAGATAGAAATCAAAACATGGGGCCAAAACTCGATGTGTTGGCTGATATATTCTAGAAAGTTATCCTATAATAGTAGGAAAGCCATAATACTAGGAATCTATACCATCATAGAGGATGAGGATCTAAAATAGAGGGAACCCAATGCATGGAAATGGAATGATGGGACATTGGAATGGTGTCCAACACTCTTAAAACTACTCAACCATGAAGAAAGCACATTGGATGGATATGTTGGACTGAATCAAGATCAAACCTATTTCATGATGGTATCTCTCTAGAGAGGAAATAAAATACCATAATATCAACTTCATTCATATGAGTATGATGCATGAAATAGTTTAGAATCCTATAATCGGGATGTTGCACATTGTTTAGGGTCATATTTTATGGACCCTGGTCAATAGTTTAAAGTAATTTTACATGCACTGGGGACACCTAGTTTAAGTTCATAGTGTTTTGACCATAATTAGTGGAAATAGTCACAAGAGAAAATGAACTCATGGCAGAGCCATAGGTGAGTTTCCTGGGTGTCCCTACGTATCCTGCGATGGTGGGAATCAAGCCCTATATAGTTCTATAAATCTGTGTAGTTTAACGTCTATGGTAAGGATGAGGGAACAAAGAGAAATGTGTTGAATGGTACATAAATTAGTGTGAATTAAGGAAAAAAGAACTCCACATGCCACATCACATGTTCCTAATAGGAGGTTAGGTCCATGTGGATTGAATGATAAAATGCGTTGCGACTGGACCATACAAGAAGAGTCTAGGTGTCAATATATATCCCATGAGAATGGGAATCAAGCCATACATAGTTCTTGAGGATCGTATGGTATGTTTCCAATACCAAAATGAGATAATACCTCTCAGGTGAGGTAAATTGTAATTATTATTCACTTTAATTTCATGATAACTAGGACATTGGAAGACATAGATTAAAGGTTGTAGTGTTTACACCGTATGGGGTATAGTGGTGTAGTATAGATTCATGAGGTAACCCAACATGAATGAGGAAAAACATGTCCACACCATACCACACATTTCAATAGAGGGAAACCTAGACCTTGAATGGGTCGAAATGGTTCATGACTCTACGGCTAGAATCAGAGGTAATGTACATGGGAATATCTATGTATCCAATATTGGTGAGAATCAATCAACATGTAGTTTTAGAATATGGAATGGTAGTGGTCCATTGCCAAAGGGGAAATGAATTCTCAAATGAAGACATCATATGGCTTGATAGCTTATTAGTACACAACCTGGGTGTAGATGGGTAGCATAACATAATACAATAATGACACTGAATATACTTCTTTATGGACATAGAGTCCAAACCATGAGGTAGTGTGGTTCTTCAATGTGGGAAAAAACCATACATAGATCTCTAATCCCATATTATCCATGATCGAAGTGGGGCTAAAGGGTGGAAAATATGTTTACAACACAATGGAGCATATTCTTGGGGATGAAGGCGTGTTTCCAAAGATGACCCCATGACGTTTGTCCGTACTCTCAAAGTGCAAAGGTTCACGGAGGGATAAAACCGAGGTTGTGGAAGCTCCGTTTGAACATAATGAAATAGGAAAGGCATGTGACTCCTAAAACTAATATTTATGGAACAATTGGTTTCAAGTAATGATAGATGAGAGATATTGACTATATTTGAAGCACACCATCCATATCGTGTGACCTGAAGTGGGAACAAACATCTGAGGTTCAGCTACTGACGAAGTTCAAATGTACAACCTGTCTCAAAAAGTTGTCCAAATTCCTCCAGGAAGTTGTCCTGAAATGATTAGTGAGACCTAAGGTCGACCATTCAAACCATTCATCGGTCCTTTTGGATGTTAAATATGATGGAAACCCAAATAATAGAACACATGAAGCATGGATATTGAACAAGATCATGTCTATATAGAATCCAACACCTCAGTTACTATAACAATGTGTGAGAGAGTGTATTTATAGGGTACAACAGAGGTTGAAGGTCCCCATAATGAGTGGAAGACTCAATAAGAAGAGTGGAGGAATGGGAAAATGTAGTTTTATGGACCTGAGGCTGGACTCAAAAAAGAAATTTCTATTTTTGACTATATATCCCATAAGTATGGGAAGCAAGCCATGCACAGTTCTATAATTCCATACAGTTTAATTTCATGTGGTAAGGACATAGATGAAATGGTAAAACCCCTAGGGGGATTACATGGTGTGACCATTATAAACCCGACATAAATGAAGGAAAATGAAGTCAACTTTCCACACCACTTTACCCCATAAGAATCAGGGTCAAGGGGCCAAATGAAAGAAATAATTTATGGAGCCTATTCTAGATCTGTGGATAAAATGTCCAGACATGGCTATGTATCCCATATGAATGGGATTCATTCCATAAAAAATTCATGAATTCTATGCAGTTTAATGTCACATGTTATGGAAGTGGTGGTATGGGAGGTATTCTTATGGGGGAAAACATGGTGAGGCTATTGTAAAACATATGTGAATGAAGAAAAAATTAGTGCACCTCATATCACAAGCATACAAAGTAATCTCAGGCTATATGATAGAAATTGGGGAAGCATGGGCCTGGACCCAAAGGAATAATGTCTAGGATTTCCTATGTATCTCATATGGATGGGAATCAAGCTATAAGCTATTCTTGAATTATGTGTAGTTTAATTTCATATGGTTAGGATACAAGTAGTATAATAGGGTTATAAAGGGAATTCACATGGAATGATAATGAAAACATGTGGTGAATAAGGATAGGAGAAGTCCACGCCACATAGTGCAAAATCCCAATGGGGAACCTCATGACGTGGTCTAAGAAAATATTGAGGGACCTAGAGACGTACCCAAAGACAAAATATTTGGGTGTTTCAACGTATCACATAAATATGGGAATCAAGACATACATAGTTCTATAATTCCCTGATGTTTAACATCCTATAGTGTGAAATTAGATGAAAGGCGATGATATGGAGGGAGGGGAACATGGTTAGGAAATTGTAAACTCGACGTGAATGAGGGAAACAGAAGTACACATCATACTATTTTCATACCTTCAAGATAACTATACGCATATGGGGAAATAAAAAAGGAGGAATGATTTTTTAGGCTAGACCAGATGAAATTTTTTTGGACATTCTTACGTATCCTGATAGGGAATGAATCAAGCCACACGTAGTTCTAGAAATTTCATTTAGTTTAGCATCATGTTGTAAGGATGAGGAAAGCAGGATAACCTTGAATGGGATATGTGATGCAGTAGTTGTAAACCCAATGTGAATGAGGAAAGAATAAGCCCACATGGCATCACATGCTATAGGATACTTAGGATGAGAGACCAAAAGAAAGGTAAAATTTTTGGTACCTAGGGCTGGACCCAAAGAAAATGTGTTAGGTTGTTCCTGCATATCCCATAAAGTTGGTAATCAAGCCATACATTGTTCTTAATATGACGTTCATTTAAATGTCATGTGGTGAGGATGAAAAAGATCATAGTTTCAGGATATAGATCTCAGACCTTTGAAGCCCAATTTAATGTTATGTGCATGGAATAGAAGGGTAAAAAAGTTGAATCATCACACCAGATATTTGGGGCACCATGGAGAAGGAGATGACGATATAGGATAACATCATACCATTTTGAAACATAGTATCCATGTCATGTGACATGGAATGAGAAGAAAGAACATAACAATGACTACTCAACATGTTAGAATATGGAACTTGTATCAAATTGTTGATCAAGATCCTTCAGGATGTTGGTCCTAAGTGGTAGGTGAGCCAAGGTGGCACGAGACCAGTTCGTTACGGTATCCTTTAGGATGTGAAAGTTGGTGAAGTCACAATTGAAGGTCATGCCTTAAAGAATGGTAGTAACCATTCTATTTAATGTCTTCAATCTAGTACAAGGGATATTTTAGTTTATGGTCATAGACCTCGGACCATTAGTTATGTTTACCACTTGAAGTTTATCATCATGTACGATGAAAGGGATCTTAGTTTATGGTTATAGAGTCTGATATATTTTCATTTTATCATAATTTAAGATGAAATGGACCAGTCATGAAAAGTACATGTTGAGGAATTTAGCATTGGTGGGAGTAGTGATATGCTCACCATCCATAGTGACGAGGCAGTATGCACTATTGGGGTTAACCCTATGAATTTTATAAGGTCCATCACATTTGGGTTCCAACATGTGTGGCTTCCTTTCATGTATCATTGGAGTTCCCAGTGCCAATACAATTTCACCTTAAAGGAAGGAACGAAGAAATATTTTCTTATTGAAATATCTAGATATCTTGTTCCGATGCCTCTCTATATTGTGCAAGGCACAAAGCCTATTATCACTGAGGGCATTTAGTTCATCCAGTAAAACTTCGTCTACCATTTCTGACGTCTTCTTATCAAATATATCTATTTGGAGTGATGTAAACTAAATCTCAATGTCTTGGACTGCCTCTTTTCGATACAGCAGGGAATATGCAGTCACCATGGTGGAATTATGATTCATGGTATGGTAACCCCAAAAATACAATGTAGGAGAATCCCATAAAACCCACGTCTATAGAAGATATTTTCAAGACATGGACCACTCTTGTGGGTGAAATGCACTGCGTGATGACAGATTAGCTCACATTTGACTCCGTCTTTTGGGAGATGTCCATCTTGGAGATACTCAATAAAAGGAATTTTATAACAAGGGGTCCCTTCTATTGTTCTGGAATGGGGACATAGAGGTCATGATGTGGACACACTAGTGGTTAGATGTCCTAACTACTGGATATCATCATCTTCAAGAGTGAAGGGAGTGATGAATCTTCGATGTGCCACATGGATGATCAAACCGTCATGTTTAGGATTTACAAGAGATGTACCAAGGCTAGTCAAGGAAAAAGCTCAACTATTTTATTATTAAGAAACATGGGTAATATCTAGTAGATAATGGAATGGATCCATCAGCTAACGAGTGCGTTCTAGAATGGGTACAAGCTCTTGCTTCCTAACAATGTAATCGTCGTTGATCATCTTGATTTCCATCTCAGAGTCACCTTACATATGTAGGTGGGGAACATCTCTCGAGAGAGCTAGTTTGAGACCAATAATGAGGGCCTGATACACTGACTCGTTGTTTCTGTAGCCTTCTAACAACAAAAAAAATAGGGTAAGACAACCTATGCAATCATGGTGAAGACGATACCTAGGTCCACTCTATTAAGACAAGAATCATTAAGTCTCCTATCGATAGGGCTTCATGAAGTGTTTTCTAAGTGAATATTCCATCATGGAAGATCTTGATCATCTAATTATATTGCCTCAGCTTAGAAATCATGATATAGAGATTTCTCTTCAGGGGCAGGATGGGCAGGAATAAAGTCTGCCAGCGCCTGAACCTTCAAAGCATGCTCTATAATGAACCTAATGTCCAACTAATGAAGGATCAGTAAACATGGATCTATATGTCTTATCAATATGGCGTGGTTTAGAGTATATTTTAGTTGGTATACATTTGACATTATTTGTATCTCATGGTGCGGAAGGTAATTTCTCAATTTCTGGACCACGAATACCAACACGAGTCAACTCTTCTCTATAAAGAAATATGAGATCTCTTTATTAAGGAACATGCCACTGAGATATTATAAACTATTCTTTGGTACCTCATTATTCTTCTAGGTGAGAAGGGAACTGAGGGAAAACTCTAGGGAAGTTACATAAAATACTATCAGATTCTCAAAGACCGGTGGCATCCGAACTGTGGGTTTTAGTCGGTACAACATGATCTCCTCAAAAGAGGTCTGTCTCTATTCATCCCACATGTTATCAGAACTTTTATTTATGAACCTTGAAAATGGTTTTCTCTTTCAGGTATGATTTTTAATGAATTGGATATAGTAGTATTAGTGGCCTTGAAATCCATGGAGATCCCAAATGTTTCTTAGAGGAATAATTTTACTGATGGGCTTGATGTTATCTAGATCGATCTCGATCCTTCTATATCTGACAACAAATCTGCGAAGCATTCTATACTTAACCCCGAAGGAACACTTGTAGGTATTCATCTTGATATGGTTGTAGTGGAGGAATCTGAAAAATTTCTCAAGATCCTTGAGATGCTCGTAATGATGGCATGATTTGACCAAAAAATCTCCGACATAGAATCCCACCAATGACCTAAGGATCGTCTTGTATATGTGGTGCACAGAACTCTTGTAGACAGCTCATGCATTATTCAGACCAAAATGCATTACATGTTAATAGAAAGTATGTTGTGGTTCTCTGAATGCGGTATAATATTCATCCATGGGGTCCATTCACATTTGATTATATCATAAATACCCGTCCATGAAGGAGAGAGATTGGAATATATCAGTATCATCAATCAAAAACTTTATCCCAGGAAGGGTAAAATCATCCTTTGGACAGTGACCGTTTAGATTCTAAATGTTTATATAGTATCTGATCTATCTATTCTTCATTCAGATGGGAATGGTGTTGGATATACATTTTGGGTACTAGACCCCATTTATAAAGATTGATTTAATGAGATTTTCAACTTCTTCCATGACCACAGCACCCTGAGGGTGCATCATTTAGGGAGTCTATTTGAACCCATATGGTTTATTGAGAGACTAATGTGGTGACTAGTGACTTGAGGATCCAGTCATGGAATGTCACCATACCTCTAGGTGAATAAATCTCTATGTTGCTTCAGGAAATCCACATATTGTTTTTTCTCCTCTATAGAAATGGATGCCCAGACCAGTTTGGGTTTCAAATCTTCTATAGTGCCAAGGTTCACCGGTACCTACTCATAAATGGTGGTGGAGACACCATCCTCCAACACATGAGGATTAACCTTTAAATACTATTCATATCCTATACTCATATGACCATCGATAGAGGGAAATTATTTTGAGTCGGTTGATTCTAACAGAATGTTGGTGTCGGCAAGAGCAGTAGTGGAATCCTCATCGAGGGACTCCTATACTGATGAAATCATGGAGATGAAAGCTATCGATCTGATCCCATATGGCCATTGAACCAATGGACTACACATGATAATATCAAGGTAGTAGTGTGACATTTTATGGATCCAGGTCAATCTAGCCCACCGAAGCAAGAAAGCATGACATATTTCGATTTTCTTGGGGAAAAAATCCCGAGACCTTACTAGGGTAATGGGTTATAAGATCACTCGATCATGATTCATTTAGGAGTAAAAAGTTTCCTACTTTAATTCGTTTCACCTGGGAACAAACATTAACAATGTCAAAATAGTGTCTCATGTATGGGGTCATTGCCTCCAATCAGTGAATTGGGAGAATATAGGCATCATCTAGGTATGTCAATGAGTTTTCTGATGGTTACATGCTCATCCCCATTGGCTAAACCTATATGACATTTCCCCAATAGTAGTATGTATCCATGTAGTGATATTTACACGAGGGAAAAAGAGATACATCAACATGGAGCACACACACTCTACCATTAAGGGATTACTTGATGCATTGGTGATACGTGGGGGGAACTATTGCATCAAGATGGATCCAGGGTCCACTAATTAATGCACTGTAGGCAGTGTCATGTGAGACAATTATGAACTCCCTAATTGCAATTGGGCCACCAAATTGGGTATTCAATCATATTTTGGAAATAGGAATCTTCTCTGTCCTATCATAACCTCGAACCTCTATGTCATAAGGATTCATATAGGTTTTAGCCAACCCCAGCTTGCAGAGTGTCTAGGTCTACAATATATTGGTCCCAAAACCCTTGTTTATGAGACAACAACATACTTCTATTCCATTGAACTGACTAGTGATGTACTGTGGGTGAATGTGCCCATCTATAATAGAGCCTTAATATTTTAATGAGAATGAGATGATGGACTGTAATTCTACATGTATGGACTCATCAATACAAAAGTCCACTACAACCGCTAAATTTTATTCTAACTATATGGGGATCCTCAAATTCTCTGTGTGGGATTCACACATATCATCAAAAAAATTGACAGACTCTAAAATCAAGAGTTTTGTAGGACCTATAGCTTGGTTATTCATCTCATAATACATCATTTTTTGGATCAGATTCTTGTTGATAGAAGGATTCTCTATGGTTGGTGGTTTCTCTATGGCAGGAGGTATGGTAAACACTACATGTTGGACTGGCAGATTTCGACTAGTGATTGAGGAATCTTGCATCTAACAAGCTGAATCTCATCGGATGACAGTTTTATTATTGTTGGATGACAATTAACAAACCTTAACAATACATGGTAGATAATATCATGGTCGTGATGCATTTTCTTGGTTGAGAAAATTAAATGGTGAGTGAATTGAATCTGATGAAATAGGGTGAGAGGACTGCACATGATGAGTCATGCATTGTGCCTATTGTCTAGCCTTAGTGGAATTCACGACTTTTTCGAAATCATTGGACAACACACATTGATGGTTCACATATCCAAAATTATGTCAATTCTAGCAATAGATGGGGACATTAGGAGGGTATTCATGACATTCCTCATCTTCGGGGACCATGTATGGGTCCACTAGATCAATGATGTTCACTGAGGTGTACTCTTAATAATCAATTGTTGAATCCTTCATTCTTGGATGGATTATGTGGGAAACTATCATCCCTGTGTGCATTAAATCAACAAGAGTACGATATGGATTTAGTACCAATAGGGGAATTTGATTCTCCTTTTTTCATCCGGGCCTTCTCTCCCAATGTGGAGAAAGCTGAAGTGTTGATGAAGAAGTAGTATTAAAGGGTATCACAACAACATCAGAAAGTTCAGTTTGATTGAAACTAGAACAGATAATACCATGGTTACAAGAAACTACCTTAAACGTTATCTAGTTGTCATAATTTTGAGACTCGTGACTGAAGACATGTTGTCATTCCCCCTCACTATCACTATTAGGCATTACAAACACACATGCCACATTTTCTAGGGTTGGAAAAATTCTTACAATGTTGTTATTGAAATGGTTCTAGATCCATTATTTGAACACAATAAAATGAATGAGATTGTTTCCAATGAACCGGTGATAGGGTCAGTAATTGTGGCGATCAGTGAGATATGCCTCTTCGGGCCTCCTACAAGCTGGAAAGAACATGATTACCTGGTCCAAGGCCCTATGAAAATAACTATGGACCTATGATTCATTGTATTATTAGGTTTGGTTTCATTGATCCAGGAGAGATACTATGGGAGAAAAATCCTAATTAGGGACTACTGCTTGGTATGAAGGTGGAATCAGGTTGTCTATCTTAGGAAGCTATGGTGTGTTACGTGGTAGTGCCTTCCAATTTTGAGGTGGGTGATTCAATGTTAGAGGCTGAACCCGTGGCAGTGGCCCTCGGTGAGGATATAGTAGTGGATCATCTAGTAAAAACTCCAGATGTCTATGGGAATCTATCTTTGAAATAAAAATTATCCCATCCTTTGCATCTCTTCTTATGTGAGCTGTGGGAGGCAAAAGGCATGCCTGCATGGATTTCCACAATGATTCCTCTAGGAATTCATCATTATTAGAGAAATCCCATAATCCACCTAGGAATCTCTAATTGATGGGAGAAGAAAAAAAAAATTTCATCACATTCAAGATGCCCAACATTAGTATATGTTTCTGAGTTAGAGACATGTTGAGTGAATAAGTGAGACCCTTCCTCCTAGTGAAAAAGTCAGAAACTCAATCATATGGATATTTATTTCACATAAGTAGGTCAGAAATACTATTCATGTGGGTGGGGGAACTAAAATTATACAGATATTCTCTAGGGAGATCTTCCCAACAATCTACGGAACCAATGGCTGACTGGTTGTACTGGACAAATGTGGGATCTTCTAGTGTCTATATGAAACGTTAGAGCTGAACAGATTCCTACTATATTACACTCCCCCACATGGGTTCCCTCAATGAGAT
This sequence comes from Viscum album, assembly GCA_963277665.1. Lineage (NCBI taxonomy): Eukaryota > Viridiplantae > Streptophyta > Magnoliopsida > Santalales > Viscaceae > Viscum > Viscum album. The sequence continues at coordinate 785,442,432 of OY728151.1, forward strand.
AATGTTGGAAAGATTCATTAGTGGATCAATCATCCCATTAAATGGGGAGAAGTTATGATTCACGAAACCCGAGAGTGCTGGCATATCACCCACCCTCATTGGATATTACATTCAACCATGTGGAATCACCTCTTGTCGGGTTTCATGACCCTCAGGACCAGCGATGAGTGAATCCATTGGATCATATTTATGGGGATTACTATCCTGTAAAGTATTCCTAACTACCAGATCATTGGAAGGTTATTCAATGTCGTAATATGGATGAGAGGCTCGTGGAGCGGCAGGTGTAATGACAAGAGGTGCTAGTGGAGGAACCTCTGGAGAGGATGGTGGAACCTGAGCCGGGTCTTGGGGAATATTTTCACATAGCTCAGGTTGATTAAGTTAGGCAATCTAGGGTCTTTTTCCATAAACATTGTCCGATAAAATTTCTAGATGGGTAGGGTATTTGAGATCACCTAAGGAAAAATTTTCAGGTGGTAGTTGTACCTGCCCCTACTACCCTAGTAGATGATGGTTTGGATCATACCAGGGATCACAATAATCTGGAAACCATTCCATAGTTTACTTAGTAAGGGTATCATCAATGACCCTTATATATTCCCTGAGTTATTGGCACAATGTAGTATTTTTGGGATCCTCTTCTGAATTTTTCACTGAATCAGAAGGCTCAGATTGATTGACTGTATCGGCATGTACTTTTTCTTCATTAAGATCTCAACCAAGAGGTAATCACTCATAAGGTTAACGAATTCCAAGAGTCCACCATTTTTGATGAGTGGGGAAACTTGTAGGGTCTTCAATTTATTGTGATTCTCTAGTGGGTTTTACATATTCTCCATCGAAAATATTGTTTCCCCCTTCCAGTGATATCTCAAGAATGACCATGTTCACTAAGATGATGACTGATGGCATATCCTCAATATCACTTGGTGAACCAGGTTGGCGAAGAATGGGACTGAAATGTAGGATACATACTATCCCCATATAGAAATCTGAACATGTGGGGAATCCTCCTTAAAGACTCTATGGAGCATAGAAAATATCTGGAAGCATCGTTGTTGGAGAATCTGATGATAACTAAGTGATGTAGGATCCTAATAAATAGGGATTGTATCCAACTCAATTAGCTTGAATAGCTATCCAATGTCCTCAATGTGTTCCTGACTTTTGGGGTAATCTTTCTGTAGATGACAAAGAGGTAAATGTGTCATCACTAAGGTTCGATGGAAGCACAAAAACTCATCATCGGTGATGGACATTGAAATATTCAATCTTGAAGTTGAAATTTACTAGAACTTCTTTAGGAATTGGTATGGTGTGAGAATATCCCAAAAAATACTCAGCTCTAACATTGGATCCGAACCTTGGTTGACCGATTCATCGACTGGGGGTGGTGGAGGGACTGGTAACAGAATTGACGTCGATCATTGCAGTGGTAGACTGGTCAGTGGAGAGTATGGTGCATGAGATAACAACCCACTACACCATGGGTTGTCTCCTGGGTAATTCACTCACTATATCACCACATCCATTTGAGGTGAGTTAATTACCACAACTTCCCATGAAGGGTTGGTAGTAGTTGGTGGTGGATCAGGCTGGTGCTCATTGTTTCCTGGTCCCCAGAACAATTCTCTATGATCTCTTGTCGAAGTACAGAATGATCCTGATGATGACAGAGTGTATTGTACAAGAAGACCAAAAAAGGAACAAAATATTCCACTTCCTGTATATATCTACAGAGGGATTTAGGTATCCTATTCAACTCTCTTTATAGGAGTAAAAATCTAATATATTATGTTCCTATCCCAGACCCTGATATAGAGGATCAAGGTCAAGGCCCCATCATCGGGTAGTACTCATCCTCAAAATCTGAAAAGTGGATGTTTGTTTACAATGATCTTGCATTTCATAGTATTATTCCTTTGGCAGTGACAACCCTACATCCCTCCATGGAATTTTCTTTTGAGAATATTATATTTTAAACATGGGAAAGACATCCGTGTAGGGTGATGATGGACTGTGGAGGACCACTATTTGGATGAAATGGGGTTTGGGGAGAACCCATGAATGTGTTTAATGGAACATGGGGAGAACATCCAATGGTTTTGGTGAAAACATAAGGAGGAAATCCATGCTAATGGGTTACAGGTCGAGGAGGAACTTTACTCTAAGTAATTCTATTGTGGGGAGGCCCCCCAGCTTTAACTAGTAATGATGCGAGGAGGAACGTCACATTGAATACCTAAAATATGTGAAAAACTTCAATGCATAGAATTATGGGCATGGAGAGGTCCTCCATACTGAATCTCATCATCATGGGTCAACCCATGAAGAATGAAACTTGCAACGGTGACATGGAGAGTCAATAGAGCCTGCCCATGGGGTGGATGAGGCCTCAATCCCAATTGTGTGTAGAGGTTCCTCTGATCTGTAGTAACAGGTAGGTGATATCACACATCGGGGGTGGATCAGGAAATTGAATCCAAAAAAATGTATAACTATAGAAGGAATCTTCTGATCTTGTGCCCGATATTAGCATCTAGTCAGCCGAGCTAGGTCTGGCTATACAGGGGTATGGATCACTAGATCCATGGTCGATGTGACTGGCTGGTGGCACTGATATGGCATGGTGGGATCTCTCCTTGGTAGCTCCTTGTCCGATGTCAAACTAGTGAGGACTTAGAAACCCCATAAATCATTGACATAAGGGGGTGAGTCATAAGATCATTTTAGGAGAGGCTCTCGAAAGGGTTGAAGATCATATGGGGAAGCATTTCCTCCCTACGCAACCCTTAGGGGAGACAACGATGACGAGGCACTAAGGCCTTCATATCTTGACGGGCCATATCCCTTGTCGGGATGATCCCCTCCAATTTGTATCAATGGAAAATAATTCCCATTACACTCCTTTAGATGATTTCAGAAGATGATATGGGCCATTGGTGCCAGATAGTTGTGGTAGTGGATGATGTCATGGTGGAGGTGGAGTCGTGTGGGTTTTCCACGTTGATGTTTCCCCTAACCCTGCCCAGGCTTTAATTGGAATGAGCGGTTTGGTTTCATATATCAGTAGCTTTGGTCCTTAAAATCAGGAAGATTCAGCAATTAGTTCAGATATTAGGAATGAAATATCCAGTACCCTAACACCTTCCAGTCTTCCATAGATGGATAGAAATATCCAAACTAACAGTGTTGCAGACTGAGATTCCCAATGATTAACTACACCAAATCCTAGTGAGTATCAAGTGAGGCCTACTATTTTCTTAGTGTGACTTGGTGCTAGATAGATGGATCTAGTGACACACTCAACTGTTGATGCCCTGAATGCTAAAAACCCCCATATTGAAGAGAATAATTTCCCATCGGGTTCATCATTTTGATTTTTGACGCTTTTTTTTCCGGGAGCACCTCATCATCCATAGTGCATGGGAATCTTCTTCCAAAAATGTTGAGTTTTTTCCCCAAATTCCCAAATTCAAAAGGCATATTACTTATGTTTCCTCTTGTGGGAATTTTCCCCTTGATCTAAATAGGATGATGGTATGTGGGTCTCTCCTTCCATGGATTCCCCCTCAGAATTCATCACCTAGTCTGAGTCTCCCTTAAAGATTAATATGTTGTTTTTGAAACTCTTCCAGGTGCCATATCTTTGTGTATTATTCTTAATAACACTAATTATGTAGATAAATTCCAAGGGGTTAAAATATTGATGTGACCGTTAGTCAGGAGAGTAGTCACTTTGGGCTTCACTGGCCTGTCTGGATGCTGGAACACTGGAAAATCTAGAATTTATATTATTAGATGGCTTCTCAAGGGTGTATAATCCTAAGTCATCACATGTAAAATTTGAGGAATTTTATGAAAGAGGCATGTCTCTAAGTTTTTACTCCACTTACCATGTTTAACAAGGGTTATATTATGAGTTTAGCATCTTGCGGATAGAGATTAGATTAATTATAACACTTATAAAATTAGATCAGATAGGTACAATTGTTGGAGTGATCAGCTAGAATGTTTACTGGATGGGTTGATTAGAACACCCAATAATAATGCACATAGGATGGTGTATCCCAAAAATGGGGAAATGTCATACCATGTAGGCTGATCTGGCTTCCATCAAGGGATGATCAGAGGATAGTGGGTCCCAGAAAAGGGGAGAGTAGGGTCTACCATTGGCAAGGATTGACCCATGTGGAGTCTTCCTATATACCATTTTTCTGAGGCAGGGAGAAAGCCCAAGTATTTTTAGAGGGTGAATCATGAGATTGGGATGTATATAATGGAAGACAACCAACAAGAATGTTGAGAATTACGTGTGGTTAGCAGGCTGAGTGGTTCAATGTGAAATGAGATGAATCAGACATACACATGGTTCATTTCTCGTATGGATGTTATGATTTCACTAGGATGTGGTGCCCCATGTAAAATCAGGATGGATATGGATGAAGTGTTGAAGGGTTAATGAATGGGGATGGAATCGAGAGCTAGTTTGAAGGTGTCAATATTGGGCTTGAACCATAGGGTGGATTCCTACATATACTAGTGACAGGAAATTGAATTCAATGTAGTTCTAGAATGGGGTGATGAGTCACCTGAGGCGGTAGCTCATTAGAATAGACGTATGGAAGGGGGCCTAAAGGAAGTGAAATCATTGGGTTAAGGAATGATCTTTCAGAGACATAAAGGCTCAATGGAGGGACTAGGATGAGAATTAAGTGATGGGCATTCACTTGGTGGAGGATTCCTACATACCATGCTGAAAATGGAAAAGATCGAATTATATGTAGTACATGATTGGTGTATATAATCAGTGTGTACCCAGAGGACACCCTAAGGACATGACATGGCTTACATGTGGTTAGAATCCCATTCCAAGAGGGACACTCTTGGTTGGAAGAATATGAATTGATTGTGGGTCTTAGGTAGTGATAGAGACAATAAACTCATCTGACACCACTAATGGGTGTGAAAAAGGATGTGGGTCCCAGCAAAGTGGATACTGAAACATACCAGTGTTTGGGGTTGATCCACATGGAGGCATCCTATATTACATGTCTAGGATACATGGATAAAAACATACTTAATTCAAAAGAATACAGTTTGAAATCTTGTGGGACCAAAGAGGCAGATTCTCTAACATTTTTCGGGTTCAGGGTGAACAGACATGAAGTCATCATGACTTATTAGTGATGAGATTGAACCTTATGGAGTCATCCTACGTATCCACATGGTAAAAAATCAAATTCCACATTGTTCCAGTGAGAGGGGGTAGCCCATACAAGCTGTAGAAGACCAAATATGATTCCATGTAAGATTCTTAATCAAATACTATGTGGTTAATGCTCGGTGTGAGAAACAAGATGTAGTAATAGACTTAATGATCACTTCATGAAAGGTGTTTCAGTGAAGATTAGAGTGGGGATTACGCGTGTCTAGTGGTCCAAAGAGGAAGAAATGGATTAAGCTTGATTTGTGGACCTGGTAAAGGAAGATTGGGAAACTCCCAGAGGGTGACAAGATGTACGGGGAGGATATCTCCATCGTACAAGGTCCACCCTACCATGGTGTCTCGGGAATTATGCAAAGGCTTCCCAAGGTGCTTATGGTGACATAGTGTAGAGAGAGGAGGAGTGATATGGTGGTGGTGGACATCCAATAGCTCAGATAATGAGGACTCTATCCTCACCCCAAGGACATATAAAACTTTTTCCAACCCACACATATGGTGGGGAAGGTAAAAGAAATGTCCGACAGTAGGGGCTATGGAGTAATCCATTTAGGGGTCCATGTTAGTGTGGCAATGTGAAATTTAAATAGTAATTGGTGTTACTATGAAAAGAAACACAAAGAATGGTGACACAACATGATGCACTACTAGGGGGGACCTTGAAATCACTACGTACAAGCTTGGAGGATCACACGGGAGTGTTTTTTGCAAAGAAAGAGACCTTACAACGAATGAGATTTGTGAAGCTTTGGTTCTTCACAAAGAGGATGGCCTTCTCAAGTCTCTGGTTATTCATGATGAATATGGTCTTCATGATGGAGAGGGTCATTTTAAAGTACTGATGCTTCACAAAGGGAGGTTTTCTAGGAATTAGAGCTTCGCCTTAGCAAAGGAATCTTCATTTGGAGAGTGTTTCATGATGATTGATGATTCTCAATTCCACTTTCACCCCAAACGAGATCCCTCTTTTATGTGAGGCATAATACATCGAAAAGGGAATCCCCCACCCATAGGCACGAGTCACAAAGAACCCATGGTGGCATGGCTTGTAGAGTCCATGTACCTTTGGTGATCCATTTTTCATCTTCACAATGGTCTTTACAAAATCAGATATTGGATGTTGAAAGGATGGAGTGGAAGTCATTTAAAGGGGGTGAGCCTTCCATTTATTAGTAACGAAGGTCGATGAGGGTCATAGAGCATGTCGTGGATAAAATCTAGGTGATGCGAAGAGGATGTGACGTAGTGAAGCCAAAGGGCTGACATCATACTATATCTAACTCACATAGGGTCCATCTGAGTAACAATCTCATAGATATATGTGGAGAAAAAGTGACTTCGTGGAGAGGCAGGGCTCCATCAGACATAGTTGGACTTTCTATGGGGAAATTAAGTCATGCAATGGATCACATAGGTGGATATCACAGAGCAGTCTATGGATAGACTATGATGATATGAAGGGATCGATATTTTTCAGGTTCGTATAGGGTCTGTCATGGACACTCATGATCGCAGATGTAGGATGACCCTATAAAGATATTCACAAACCATGACCTTTGGGATACTTTTGATGGAATTTAAGGCCATTTTAAGTCAATATATACTTTGAACCATCTGCGACGTTTTTCGTACCTCATGTATCATGAATTTAACACCAACAATAATTTCATACTATTTTAAATAATTTACCCTTGAAATATCATGCATCATTCAAAATTCTAATTTTCAAAATTAATCCAAATTTCCTTCACATTTATTACAAATCATGTTTCTTTATTCATGTTTCATTGTGACCAACCTCACCATCACTCTCATTACTTCAAATAATTTTTATCGATGTTGTCCTAAATTCTCATACACATTATTACTCCTCGAGTAAGATTCACAACATGGGGTGGGGGAGGGTTGAATTTTTGGTAGTATTTATGAATTAAAAATTCATTATCTTAAACTTTTTATGATCCAAACCCTGACAGTGATTTTTCGATTCCTCACCATTTATGAAATAATAATAAATAATTAGATAAGCACTTAGTATTTAAAATATTCAACGCTCAAGAAATAATCCTTTTTTAGTATTGGATAGACACACCAATATTGTATAAATCTATACATATTCTTGCAGTTGCAAAATGGGAAATGACATCAATATTAATACACCGTCCCACTATATTCTTCTTCATGGGATTAGTTATAACCCCAATCATGAATCCTTTAGTAAACATTATTTCGATCTAATAAATAAATATCTCAATATTTCTCTTAGTTTTCTATGTACTAATTGATGTTGTACTCCTCTAAGAGAATATGGATTCGTAGGTTATAACATTTATATTTTATAAGGTCCTTTTCATAGAGAAATTTTTAGGGGGTCAAAATATGACTTTATTACCACTCCGATTATTCCACTGAACATGCCTTCTACAATACTTAGAATACATAGACACCCATTTTGATCAAGGATATTATTTAAAAATGCTTTCTTAATTATTGTATATAGTGATATATAAAGAACTCACTTATTCTACATTGTCACTAATAAAATTTTCAGATTCTCCTAATATCCATAGAATGTTATATTATTTTCATTTAAAGTTCCTGTATAAATTATATTTATAAAACATTTTGAATATTTTTTTTCAATTCGTCTTTCGGAACCCTCTCATGTACCAATAAATAAGAATTATTATTTTTCAACTAGAACATATTTCCTTTTTACCAAATTTTATTCAATATAAGTCAAATCATGCCATTTAAACCATGAAAAAATAAATATTTTTTCCATTATTTAATATCTACAAAATCTAGTCATTAATTTATTTTGTAATCTCTATATTCATTCCATCTAGTATATTTTCATTTGGGAATATTCCATAATAATTTGATTCATTAATTATCCTATGTCATCCTTCTAAACCGGGCCTCCTTCAATACTAGTATAAATCATGATCTCATCAATTCCAAGGATGTTTTCAATCCATGGTGATCATCAAAGAATATTTTAATTTATTCAAAATTTATTCAGAATACTTATTATTAACATTTATTAACTATTCCACTAAAATTCATCCTTTGAATTATTATTCCAGTTTTCTATTTTGTATAAAAAAATTAAATATGTAAAGCTTATGTATCTCATTCTTCAAAAGATGATCCGTTCATAGATAATTCCTAAATGGATGATTTTTATATAGGCTAACTCATTCCAAGATTATTTTTACAGAACATGACTCCTACCAAAATTTTTCATAAATAACACAAAAAATTATGCTTATTAGAATAACTCCCTTGCTAATGTTGCATGTGTTGTTATTAAAGTGTTTCTTACACAAATTGAAACACATGATGATAATGATTACACATTGCCTCAAGATCTAGGATAGTGGAAATGAATATGGTTATATTATGTTTATGAAACCACTCCAATTTCATATTTTCAACCTCAATATTATAATTACAAACTTCACTCAATCAAATCCTAATATACTAGAATTCATTTCCAAACTTTTAAAATAAACTCAAAACTCCATCAAATATCTCCCCATAGTCTTATCTATTTTATGAATATCATTACCATCATTAGAAGCTACCATATAAATCATGACACCAATAGACTAATCAATAAATCACTAGAAGCTTCTAAACTCATTTAATATTTATATACAGTACATTGAGCATCAAACCTAGTATTTAAATTTATAAATAAAAAAAATATTTTAATAAAAAAATGAACCTCTATTTAACATTCCACTACCCCCATAATCTCAAAACACTTGGAATTTAGTTATTACAAACTTATTGACAACAATTAAAACATCAATATTTTACACTTAAATCATTACCTATGTACTTTTGGGTCAATACGCCATTCCTTTTTTCTATTTCCAAATAAATTCATATACCCCTTTCTAAAAAAAATAAAATAGACTATATGGGACTTAATATCTCACCATTTTACTTCTCATACCATCAAGATATATTCTAATTCTAAACGTGTAATATAAGGATGAATCCACCAGATTTTCATGGAAAATATACTTCGTTAATCTAAGATAACCCTACATGATTTACCCCTATATAAATGTCAAGTTGAAATTAACTGTGGTTTAAATGTGTTCCAAAAAATCAGAAAAAATTGATACCAACTCATATTTTAAAAGTTGTTCTATTCTAAAAATATATATCAAGAAAAGAATATAGCATTTACAAATATCAATAATCCCATAAAATTAATTCATGTGAATGTCATAAAACACCCCCATTCCTCATAATTCCACCAAATTAGACCAACCATTATAAAAATGTTTAATAACATAAATTTATAATGGATTTAAATGAAATTAAGTACCTGATTGTTTAGATTTTTTGGGACTCTCTTGTAATTATATATTTTATACATTCACATGAAACGGGATAAGACATTTGAAATTATAATTTATCTGTCACATGTTTTCACCTCCTCAAGTTATGAACTCAATATCTTCACTTCATGGTAGAATGAATATAATATTAAAGAAATATAATTTAAAATTTAGTAGTCATATATTTAGTCTACTATTTTAATTTCCTAAATGTTAGCATAACTAAACAACATAATATTGAATAAGAAGGAAACACTTTGATTTCTCAAAATTAAAAACTATGATGATTGTTTCTTATTTTCCAAGTCATATCATTTCTTTCATATATACCATTGGATTGTTTACTTGGACTCGTTTTTATATTTTGTTCTTTAATAGTTTACATATTTTCATTCTTCCCTTGAACATAGTTTTTGTGAGGAGTAGTTCTCTCTATCTAAGTATGAAATGAAACTGTAGTATATTATTCTTTCATTGATAATTTATTAAATTATTCTAATATATGAGGGATAATCATTAACTTCGTAATTCTAAGAAATGTTTGATCACATATACCTCATTTAATTTCCTGAAAATTAAAATCATTATATGTTGAGGACATATCATAAATGAAAACTTTTTCATGTGTAACCACTAGTTTTCCCATTGCAATAACCTTTATATATACATTTTCCATTTTCTTGACAATTTTTTGTTAGGATTTCATAAATATTAAGAATTATATTTTTTCCTTTCACAACATGTTTGGGCCACTCAGATCATAACTTTATAACAACCTTAGTTTCCTTTAATAACATTTGATTTGATTTCTCTTTCTCTTTTTAATGATTTTTTATAGGTTACCAAATTATTCACTACATATCATTGTGACCATATTCCAAACTTATTGAAAATATTAATTTTAGATATCATAAAATATCTTAGTGGATATATTTGATGTTTTTATGAATCTATAATTCATATTTTATAAATTATTCAAAAAAATCCCCCCAAACCCCCTTTTATTAATACAAATTTCCTGTATAAAAAATATTATGCAAGTAATAATATTCTATTGATCTATAACTTTATTAACACAAATTATAAAGTATGAACATGATTATCCACATCAACTCCAATGGTATCTACATAAACCATAATTATGTATTCAAATTTTATTATCAAGATATATAGTTTTCCTTTCGTGAATTTTATATTTCCTTCAGAAGTTCTCTTTAATTTATCTGATATTTCTTTGTATTTTCCAATACCCATACCTTTATCGTATCCCATCTCTAATAAATACCAGAAATAGTATTTTTATACTTTGATATCCAAATATAAATTTTTATTATAAGTGAAAGTCAAAGGGACTCTATTAAAAATGGGTGAAAAACTAAGATCTGCTGCATCTCTTATCACTAGGACAAATAAAATATGGTATATCATCATAATATTTCTACAGCTATGACAGTTATTGCAAAAAAATAGTGATAAGTATATTGTTCATATAATTTTTATTTTCAATAATTAAAATATTGTTTGATCCTTAGAGGAGATAAATAGCTCTTCTCTAATTCCACATGTGATTCCCCTGTGATGATTTACCACTAAACAGTGGGGTGAATTAGTAGACTTATTTTTTATTTCTCAGCTCATCCTCTTATACTTGTTAATGTGCATTGTCAACTAAAATATTTCTCACTGCCTTTCCCAATATTCTATAATAATATAAAATAGTGTTTCATATATCATTTACAAGGTTTTTCATTAAATACCCCATCATTACTATAATTTTTTAATTACATACTCATTGATTTACCACTATAGATGTAAGCGGTTACACTACAAAAAATCTTATTCAGATTAACAGAGAGTCCCACAACATTCCTTCTTCACATGATTGGTTGTACCACACAATCATAGATCCATAACTACAATAGATTATTATCCAATAAAAATTCCCTGAATCTTGATCACAATATTATATACATTTATTAATGATGATCATCCTCCATATGATGATAAATCATTATATATATACATATAATATTCTTTATGTCTTATAAACCCATACCGTGCTCAAGTCATTGAAATCAAACTACATCAAAACCATAGTATTTCCCATGAATAGGTCCTCATTATTCCTTAAAATACATTAGCACTATCCTCTTAAAATAATCTCATCTTTGGACATCTTATTTATTCTCGAATACAGTGATGTATAAATCACTTACTTCAATATAATTCAAACAATCATAATTTTCCGGGTTCTATGGATATTGACAACATGTCATCTTTTTATTTTTATTTTCTATCCATATAATTTATATTCATAAAAAATAGAGAATAATATATTCAATAAATATTTATATCCCCCCCCCATGTTGTGGCCCCTAGGAAATCTTATTTTTCTTCTAGAAGATATTTCCTAATTTTCAAATCTCATTCAAAAATCACTAGAATATTCTAATTTAAATAATGAAAACGTGTTATTCCTTCAATATATTAACCCATATAAAGTCTCTCTCTTAATACATTTTGAAATTACCATGTGTATTATTTCATGTATGTTAGAGTTAGTTCCCTGAAACCAACTTCTATATAATTTATGATAATATTTATTAATTACTATGAATATTTACAAACTCTTTATCACATGATGATTGTTCTTATGAATAGCATAGTATGTGATAATGTCTCTAGAGTACCTATCATATTGAGAGGTCATATAACTTCCCCATTAGGAATAGAACCCTGAAGTTCCCCGACAATATTCATAAATATATGTTCTATAACTAGATGAAATCATTGAGGGATACAGATGATACATGATATCAGGGGTGGGTACTCATATGAATTTGATGGAATTTCTATAGATGTACATTGATGGTAACATCTTTTTCATGATATTATGAAAATAAGACCCACTTTTTAGAAATAGTCATTTATATCTGTTGTTTAATGTTCGTGTATATGGACATGTGTACTGATCCATATACTTTATTATTATTAATAATAAGTATTATAAGTCAAATACTTTGTTGTACTGATGATAACTATTATGACATATTCCCATGGTGAGGTAGGATATATTGGGTGTGTCATCATTAATATTTTAATAATGATCAATGATAGAAATGATTTTTCCCTTCTGTTTGTTGACAGAAGATGATATCTTGGTACCTTTGATGGAAATGATATAGCCTAAATAAATCAATCGACATTGTTTTCTACATGAATATTTGATTTTAGAAAAATCATTGAATGAGGGATCTAGAACAACATTTTATGGCACCGTCATGTAACATTGTTGATTAGGGATATAACGATAAAAGGATTAAATTACACGGTAAGAATCCGTAGGAGGTATTATGTCACCGCAATATTAAATTCATTCTATATGGGTTCATTTTCATGTTTCTATATAGTATAATTGGACTTTAAGCAACTTCCCCTAATTCCACTAAGAAAGAGGCCTTGAGAGTTACACACTATTGTTATTCAAATTCTCCATTAAAAATAAATTATTATTTATAATTTTATAAGTTGAATAAATATTATTCCTAGATATGGTTTAATAATTATTCAATTATGATTGTTCACATATATTCCATAACCAGTTATTTAATAGAATATTATTCAAGAAGAATATTTAATAAATATTTACTTATATTCAGTTAATATAATATTTGTTTATTTATTGTAAAATAATGAAGTGAAATTTATTTATAAAATAAATATAAACTTTTTGAGTCCAGATATTTATTTAAGATTAATGGAAGACGAAGATTAATTGTCTAGTTAAAAAAAATTGAATATTTTTTGAATAATGAATATTTAATTTAATTTTTGAGTTTACAGAATATTATGAAATATCATTATTATTATTATTATAGGCATTAGGTTCTTCATGGATTATGGATTTAATAAAGGGAGCATGTGAAATTATTATTTTCTAATCCTAGAGGTATATAAACCCAATTATATTATTTTCTTAAGAGAGACAATTCTTTTTGTGTTGTTAATAATGACATCTGGATAGAATCCCCTGAAGCCCCAAAGTGATCCCTTTTCTAGAAATATCTAAATAAAAAATGGTGATATTCCTCCTCCTTCCACACTTGAGTCTATAGAAAGGTCAAAGAGAATATTTTTGGATGCCATTACTGAGGAAATCACATGCAAATGACACAAAAATTAGGATATACATTACGAGATCCCAGATATTCTTATGGCGATGATTTGAGGTTAATGGAACATATGTAGATCACCTACGGAGGGAATCTATACTTGATTCTAATAACAAAATGATGGTACAATGTAGAGATATTTCCATATCCATCAATGATGAAATAATTTTTCACAAGTTAATTATTTAATTACATAAAATAATTATAAATAATATGTGATGATATTTCACTTTGGTTTCAACATTTATCAATTGTCTATATACATTGATTCACTATAGTTTACCATGACAGTTTCCATTTTTTATTTATCATATTAATCATTGATCATGAAAAAATGTAGAGTTCAGAATGCCCCATCTAGTGATTCTGCTGTACCCAAAACCTTCATGTTGTTTCAAAGAGGTCTCATATTTATTCATCATTATTTAATGATTGTTGTTTATTTAATAAAAATAGATTTAAATTTTAGTTTAATCAGTATTTAATCATAATTGTGATATATTCTTTCCCCTTTTTATTTTTCCAATATATAATCAATCTGATCTATTTTATGAATGAAATAGTTTAGAAGATCTCATCTAGGGGATCCGAGGAGTCTGTCAAGATAAAAAAACTGTTCTTATACTGTAACCTAGAGGTACACTCTGTGTATATAATGACTCGTAAATTTCAAGGAAATTTTTTTAATAATTTTTTGCGATTTTACGAGTATGCAGTTTCTGATGGCACCTGATTCTGAGGCCCGGTGTGCCCGGAATCATTTTCTAAAGTTTAGCTCTGGTAAGTTCTATGAACGAACGAGCGGGTTTTCATAACTTTTGAACCGGTACTTGGAATCGAAATCTGAGGACACTGATGAAACTGCAGTGCCAGGAATTGCTTAGGAATGCCTTTTCTGGAGTTTCGTTTTCTTGGGTGATGTTGATAAATAAATGGGTTAACTAATGAGTAAAATAAAATTTGTTCCACAATTTTATATCTAACCTAAATAGTCCTATCATATGATTGGGTGTTGAGTGGGACCCCCTACATCCTAACCGCATGATAAGATATTTGTGAGGTTAGGCCCACATGAGCCCCACCCCTTCAAATCCCCTAAACCCCCTCTTTATTTTGGAAACCCCCCATAAATGGTGTGACTTTCCCTCTTCTCCTTTACTGCATACCAACACACTTTATTCAATTAATTGAACTCATTAATTAATTAAATGAGATCTTTTTTAATTTTAAAAATGTTTTTGGCATGTGTGTGTGTGAATAAAATAAGACAAATTGTTATTTTATTGGGGGTTGATTCGTTCTGTGGAGTTTGGAGAAGAAAAGCTCAAGTCTTGAAGATCTTCTTCTTCCTCGTAGAAGAATGCGAAGAACACCGACACACTTTTAGATCTTCTTTCTGCGTCAATGAAAGGGGGATGCCGTATCCTTCATTGGGTGTGCACCGACAACGTATACGGAGCCTCATTCTGTGACGTTGTCTTCTGCGATGTTTTTTTCCCACGATGATCATCGTTCGACAATTCCTTGAGGTAGTGGTTTGGTTTTGTGTACGTGAATATTCTATTGTTGTCCATCGTTAAAATCTTTAGCCGCATGGTATCGAATTAACGCGAGGGGTCCGAACCACACGAACATGACTGACCATCCTCCCCGTTCTGTTGTTTTACTCATTGTGGATCGAATGAAGGAGGTGTGGTGCCGATGCACCGCGCAAGAACGAAAAGAGCTGCAGAGGGGCGTGGCGCCGATGCGCGGCGCCAATCGAAGAAGGAATGTGGCCTAAGGTCACGACGGTCACCAACAGTGGCGGCTGGACTTCCTGTCCTCCGAAACATCAAGACACGTGTCTGTATAGGGAAGGGCTGCTGAAATCAATGGCCGCTGGCACTTCAGAGAGGCGGGACTGCGGTGTCCCGCGGCAGCGGCACCGGCCGGCCAACTGGGCCGGCCGTTCGGAAGAGGCTGGGGGTCATAACCGCCTGCGGCAGACTAGTGGGCGCCCTCCACATGGGGGACTCCATTTCGAGACAAGTGGGGCAACACCCCCCGTTTTCTGCTCAGCTGAAACGGCCGAGCTGCTGGCCACTGGGGTCGCGCCCGCCCCAGGCCTACCGGCCACGCCGGGCCGAACCGCCCGCGCGGGGCCGAACCGCCCGCACAGGGCTGAACCCCCACGCTGGGCCGGGAAGCACCAGCCGGGCAAGGCCGCGCCCTAATGGGCCAGCCCCGGACCCAGGTCCGGTCACCCGGTCTGGGCCGACGCAGGGGTTCTTGGGCCGGGTCGGTCCGGGCCCAAAACCACCTAAAATCGGACAGCTTCATTCAAAAGCCCATATCATGGGCTACGTACCTCTGATCGATGCACCATAAGTTTTGATGTAATCCTTGGATTGATACGGTCGTTTAATTATAACACACTCAAGGTTTTGGAGAATATTGGGTATGGTCGGGTTGGTTTGAACCTGAAACCAACCGGGCCCTCAGAGCAAAAGCACTTATAACATGAGCTCTGTATGTATGATTGACGTGCCGTCGACTTTGGAGGTTTCTTCATAGTGATACGGACCGTTTGGCTTACTCCGCTTGTGGTTTGTATTCAATTGGAGTATGGTCGGGTTGGTTTTGACTTAAATCCCAACCATGCCCCTGAACGAGAAAGCCAATAACTCTCAGACCGGGCGTCCGATTGACACGCCGTCTGTCACGTTCAGTTTCTATTGTCGAGACGGAACATTGTGGTACATAAAACCCATACTATGTGTCATTTGATGTATCGGCCCCCTTGGCTCGTGGAGCGGACCCTCCCGGAATCAAGTATGCTGTGTGCGTGAATCCTAGAGCTGGCAGCGACAGCGACGACGATGACGACTGTACTGAAGTCCTCCATGGGTTCGGCAGCGACGAAGACCATACTGGAATTCTCCGTGGGTTCAACGATGATGGATAATGTTCTTGTATCCTTTTTGGATCTGATACTACATGACTACTATTCTTGTATCCTACGTGGGTCTGACAGTATTGACCTCTGTTCTAGTATCCTACGTGGGTCCGACAGTGTAGCTGTACTAGTATCCTACGTGGGTCAGACAGCTTAGCTGGTCTAGTATCCTACGTGGGTCATTGCTAGATGAATCAGTAACACCATCTGATCATCTCTTTTTCTTTAAAAATGATGTATATGTGTGTAAGATGAGTCTTGAATTTCAATCACTGTCTTCGATATGATTTTTTTGTTGTCCTATGTGGAATGGGTTATGTTATCCTGTGTGGATTGGATTGTGCTGTCCTGTGTGTACTAGATCGAACTTGGTCTCAGATGTTGGAGCTGAACTGGAATTGATGACTTAGGTATATGTATGGGCATATACCTAGGTAGAGTGGGTTGTTACTTCATGATTGTATCTTTCGGTTGTGGATTATCCTTTGGGATTATGGGAGACCGTCAGGGGTATCAAGGTCTCTACTGAGTAGAGTATACTCACCCCTGCATGAGATATAGCCGCACTACGTTGTGTTGGATGCAGACGTCAGATAGCGCTAATCGAGGTAGAAGCTCGTGGAGCCGGACGGTACCTGGAGGTGGATCATTGGACGAGACGTGCTCGGAGCGGAAGGCTGGAGCCGAGGAGCAGAGGAGACTATCTATACCCACCCATCAGGTGGGATTTCGAGAGCACGGCTTGGACACACTACTACACATTTCTGTTACTGTACTCCCTTTTCAGTTGTACTTTACATTCAGTTTGGGTTTGTATACTGGCCCATTTACTTTCCAGCACTTACTGTTGTACTATGTTTACATAGTGTTTACTCATGCTTGCATTCTCTGTGGAGTTTTGTTTTCTTACAAAAGAAATGCCTTCCCTTATATCAGGATTTACTCCTTTGGTGCTAGTCGCAAGCCTCTGGCATATGGAAGGCATGCTTGGGGTAGTCATGACATGAGTCCCGATGACAGGTCGTGACAAATTGGTATCAGAGGAGTCATGTTCTACCGTAGAACTCAGGACTCTGATCTTTCATCTATGTGAAGCGATAGTGATAAGGGTATTGAGTGTGGTTATTAGTCTAGGGAGTCCAGTGTTGGTGCGTGTAGAGACCCGAAGCTTATCGTACATGGACATTACATTACTTTTGCGGAATACTTAGTACATAACAAAAACACACACTAAAGGATCGTAATAGTTTAGTGTCTTTGGAAACTCGGAACGTAATCTTCTAATCGTGGTGAAAGTTCTTCAATATCTCCCATAAAGATCTTCCATTTTTTACCTAAAACCTTTCTTTATATCCTGGGGAAAAGAAAACATAAAAGGGTGAGCTCAAATGCTCAGTAAGGGTATACAAAAGAAATAAAAATCATATCATATCTTTTTGAAAATCACAACCTGCAAAAGAGATCATAATATCTTAACATGGAACAAATCATAGAAGTGAAAATGAGATCCCCATAATCATAAAACTTGAATCTTTGTGGCATGCACACATAATCATGGAAAATCATTTCTTGTTAGTCATGACTCATTGCCAAGACTATCTTAGTGGACAAAGTCCCTTTCTGAATCGAGTTCACTCCTCGTTTCAGTCCTGTATCACTGAACCGAAATAACCTTCCGTTCCAGCCATGTCTATCTCATGAGATATAAAATCTTTACCCAATGCATTGGAGGGAGATATAGGTCCCACCCATCTTATAATGAATCCTTTCTTATGTGTGCCACATAATCATAAAACATACATCATCACATAACACATATAACAAAAATGGGATTCTTGAAACATCATGACATCATAAATCAATTCATATATGATAAAGGAATTCATAAACATAATTCCATCACAACATAGTCAAACCAATGTAAAAATATGGATAGAAACAGAACCCTTTATTATCTTAGATGGAAAATAATTTTGATAAAACACTTGAATTGAATTCTTGAGGAAAATATACTTTCTTCTTAAAAAACATTTTTCCTTTCATAACATGTCATACAACTTTAAAATAAAAGAAGTTGATTAAAAATAAACTTGAAAACTTTTAAAGGAAGCTTCTTTGAAGTAATGTTTTAAAAATCCATTCATGCCGTATAAGTTAAAAAAAAACATTTTTCGTACTTTTGTCGGAAAAGTCAAAAAGTACCTCGTACGAAAAACGACAAAAGATTCCTTTCATATTCTTTACTAAAAACTCACCTAAGGGTAAAATTGGATTTAAACTATTTAAAGTGGATGGAAATAATATTACATATTGAGTAAACATGGATGTGGATGATAAAATACACCCCAGTAAATACTTACGAATAAACAATCTCGGATAAAAATGAGATTGTGATATTTCCCTTACCTTAGGTCCGATTAGCTTTGTACGTGTCCGAAGCTCCTGTATAATGGTTTAAATAATGTTATTGACTTATTCCAGAATCATACATATTTATATGATATCATATATGGTCATATTATTAGCTTCTTGTTAGTAATATTTCATTGTTACTTGTTACTCGGGTCTTTATAACTTTTTGTTCTTATGCGTGTTTTGTCGAATAAATTCTTATTCTTATCTTTAGGTAATAGATAATTCATTTCCAGAATGGTATTAGTGTAGTATATACCATATTCATTCATTCAATTCATTTATATAATCATTATGAAATGAATATCATGTAGAACGAGTCGCATCACATCGTGGAGACGGTATTCCGTACGTACGCACGAGTGATGATATCGTTCCTATGATCGTGGAATTGTTTTGGAGTATATATATATATTATTTCAGTATCAATATTACTTAATAATAATCATATATAGTTACTCATTACACCATTATACCCATCCTTGTAAGGTGATGGTGGAAAATAGATTACACCACGGCGTGGAGACGGTATTCCGTACGTACGCACGCGCGGTGATTCCATTTTTCCGTAGGATGGATAGAAGGTGAATTAGGGTTGTTTCATATTTATAATAACATATCAGTATGTAAGTAATACTGATGTTATTACTTTATCATGAAACAACTAAAGAAGAAGAAGTTGAAGAAGAATGAAATTGAAAAGATCAGTAATGGATATTACCTCTTCTTTGGAACGCCTCTTTGAATCCTCCACTTAAGGAACTAAGATTGGTCTTTGGAGAAGACCAGAACCTCTAGGATTATTCTAGGAAATTGGAGAGGAGAAAATGGCAGGGGTTGGCCGAGCTTGAGTGCTCAAAATTGGTGTGAGGAGGAGGGGGAGGAGGTGCCCTTTTATAAGGGAGGAGAGGGGCACCTTAGGAATTCTTAAAAATATTAATTTATAATAAATCTAACCCCACTTAAAAACCTCCAAAAATGACTCATATTCGAAGATTAGATGAGATAGGGTTGAAATCTCATCAACCAATCAAATTTATACATGTTTGGATATTATTTTAAACCTTATCAATTATATTTAACTCTAAGTTAAATAATTTAACTTTTACCGTGTCTTTTTGTTTTCTTTCACTATATGGTTAATAAACTTACTATAACATGCCAAACGAACCACAAATTGTTTATTATTAATATATATATCCTTATCTAAGTCATTTGGCCGAACCTTAGATTTTTAGGAATAAAATAACAATTAATAATATAACATTTGATTTAAAAACTATTTTGTGTCAATTTTGACACTATTTGATATATGATTTTTGTGAAAGTCATAACAGAATTATATGTTCGAACCAAGTTGATTAAATCAACAATAATATATCATAGTAACCTAGAAAATTAGTTTAATTCATAAAAAGTCTTAAATTACATTTATTTTGGTATTTATATTATCAATTTTGTCAATATTTCATTAATAAGATAATTACTGCATCATCTTTGTGTCATAAATAAATTAAATTATTTGATGTCTAAAAATTACAAATAAAATACCATCATGTAGGAAATCTTTTTAGCTTTCTAATTAATATTTACAATCGAATTTATCTTATGTATAACCCCATATTAAAAATGATTTACTTATTAAACTTTGATTTTAACTATTTTAACCCTTCTTTAAATAAATTAATAATAAATGTCCTAATCTAATCCAAGTGGGCCTAAATGGTCATATTTTATTCCTAAGTTTGTTTTTGGTCTAATTACACTTGTCCAATAGAATTAGGACATGTGTTAGGGTAATATTAATATCATATTTACCCTTAGTTACCCTATTTACTATTAACCGCGGTAAAAAAAAGTAAAAAGTTACTATTCACCAAAAATTATTTTCATCTCATTGAACCACATTTTAGTCCTTGATATTAACCGTGTCTCTCGGATTTTCGAAATTCCATTCACAGAAGCGGTAAAATTAAGTTTTATGCAAAATTCAGTTTTTAACCTACCACTTAGTGGTTTCACTATTCATCAAAAATTGAAAGTTTTCAGAAAAATGCCAAAATTTCATCCTAAGCTATATTTCATATTCCGAATTCAAAAATGAAGTCTATTTTACCAAATTCATAACATAGAAGTTGAATTAATTAATTTTATAATTAAATCCCGCTATTAAAACAAATAGCGTGTTTTTACGAAACAATATCTATCAAAAGATTGACACTTGTTTATGTCAGGTTTAAATGTGAAATTACGTCCAATGACCAACATTGTATTAAATTGTAAAAATATATTCTAAATATACTTTAAAACCACTCAAATTAATAATTTATCACTATTAATTATTTCGATTAAAAAAGTTGTTTTTAATTATAATTTAGTAATTTTCACTATTCATCAGAATATGAAAGTTATCCGAAATGTACCAAAATTTCACCTTAGGCTAAATTCGATACTCCGAATCCAAAAATGAAATCCATTTTGAAAAATAAAATTTACAAAATTTCAAAAAGTGGTTATTACTATTCATAACGGCTAGTTTTAATAGTATATCGCTGTTTAGTGAAACTCGTTATTGCGTACTACACACACTATCGAGGAAGGTTGCGATTGCGTGTAATGCAAGGCAAGTCAAGGATGCGTGTTGTGCAAGCTCCTTTTGGTGTAGCGTACAACACAAGACATTAATAAAATTAAAAAGAATATTTTTCATAAAATCTTGGGCTGTTACATTCTACCCCCCTTAAAATGAATTTCGCCCTCGAAATTCGTCGGGGTTATAAATGGTTTTCTATTCGAAAGTTTCCCACATTGTAAAAAGGAATACCAAAACTTGGCTTTAAAAACTAAAGTATGAAATGTAACGATTACCCAAATAAACTAATTGTTGGGTTTCCACATAGGTAAAAATATGGATATGGAAGAAAAATCTAACCATCATGTTCTGATGGAGAGTGGTAGAGAACATGGCTATGGAAAAGCCAAAAATCACAAATCCATAAATTTGTGATGATATAAGGTACCATCTGATTCCTCAGGTATAAGATCACTAGGACAACATTTTTGGTTTTCAAGATCATTTCCCTAAAGTTGAAAATTTGAATTAGAATAAATACTTACTTTATTTTGGTACAATCTCACTGTTGTTCGTGCTTTGAACAATTTCCACTTCATCTCTTAAATAAATGAAGTTGAATTTGTTATTCGTGAAGTGTTAGCAGATAATGTGATAGAATGACGGGTCATTCCATCTGTCTCAAACAAAAGGTTAGCAAAAATTATATGCATAAATCGATCTATAGTGAGATTAATCATATATGGTTCCTAAAATGGACTTATACTTCATATATCATACTGCTTAATATAATAAAACTAGTTTCTACTAAATAGGGACTTCCTGTAGGTCAGTGGTAGGCGATAAAGGCCAGTCGCACTTCGGTTGTGGGTTCGATTCCTACAGCCTTGTCCGAAGCGATGGGCTGTCGCCCGTCCTGCAGGTTGTCCTTTTTCTAAAACTATATTACTATAACATCCCATCAATAATATCGAAAATCTTCTATCCTTAAACAATACTCACTTATGTCCAACATAATCCATTTCAATCTTTAGGCTTATCCATAATACTGCAGTCCACTCTCATAATATAGTGACAACGATTACCAGAGATTTAATACTGTCGTTGATCCCCACATATCATAAGATATGTTTTGTTGGTCACATTCTAAACATTCAAAGTCCTTAATCATGTATTCTCTTGAATACCTTAGTGAAAACATGAATGCAGTTAAAAGTTAACACTTTCCACATACCAAAATCCTCAAAATTCTATATACTCAATCCATGATATCACTTAGTCCTTATATCAATCATGAGCTCATGAATATTGTTAAACATTTCATTTTCTTATTTTCCCTTCATTATGCGCATATCATCTTATTTCCAAAAATATCTCAATCACTTTGAATACAACATTAAACCAATACATAAATATTCCAATACTCCATGATACAACATTATTTTGGAATCCCATTACATAAACACTTAATCATTCCACCACATCGTTATCATATTCAACATTGCCAATAGTGATCGCATGTGATTTCCCTTTGTCCTTTGCCTTCAGTGGTTGCTCATGTTGATCATCACTAACCCTTGGATTAGGGCAATTATTAGCATAATGCCCCATTTCCTTGCACTTGAAGCATTGAAGTGTTGGCGGTGCGTTCTCTGCAGTGTTTACTTTATTCACATCATTAGAAACCCTTTTTCCATTACTTCGACACTCAGCTGCTCGATGACCTTCTTTTCCACACTTAAAACATTTTCTAGTTCCTTTAAGACAATCTCCACCATGCTTCTTTCCACACTTTGTGCATAAGGAAACATTCATCTTCTTTTCACCATTATTATGAGATTTCTCTTTGAACTCCATCTTTCTTTTCTTGTCAAAACCATGAGATGGATATGTAACACCAACTTCCATTTCTACCTTGATAGCACAACGCACAATTTCTTCATAGCTACTGAAGTCTCTTATAGCTAATGCCCTTCGAAGACTTGGTTTTAAGCCACTGAAAAATCGATCAACTTTACTTTCAGGTTGGATGATAATGCCAGATGCATACCTTGCAAGTCTTGTAAAATTCGCTTCATATATACCAACAGATTCATCATCCTTCTGCTTCAGCTCAATAAACTCCTTTTCCATCTTTGTTCGAAGAATACGAGGGAATTACTTACTAAAAAACAAGTTCTTGAACTCGTCCCATTCCATGGACTCAATTTCATCTCTTGGCCTCGTATTCTTGATAAGATTCCACCATTGATCAGCTTCACCTTCAAAACGATATACTGCTAAGATGACTTTATCATGTTCAGAACATTGAAGAACTGAAAATATCTTTTCAGTAGTACTGATCCATTGTTCAGCCACAAGTGGATCAGAAGACCCACTGAAAGAAGGTGGACGTTGCCTCATGAAGGACTCAATAGAATATTGTTCCCTTCTCTGCTCATTTGGAAGTCCAGAATGATTCATAGCTTGTGTAAGTATAGCAATAAGATTTTGCACTCCATCTCCCATAACATTTGTTTGTTCAGGAGGGCAATCATTGCATTGTCCATTGCATTGATCAACACGGTTCCTTCGGGTTCCAGCCATCGTCTAAAACCCAAAAAGAATAGTGTGAGAGGCAAAAATCATGCTAGGGAAAACAACATAATAAAGGGGGAGTACCTTCAATATCCAATATCTTAGGTTTAATTATATGATCGTTAGCGTAATTCTATTACTATAACCTATACGTATACTTATCCCTAGGGACATCCCTAGACATACCTTAGAAATATCTCTAGGGATCTCACTAACGTTTTCGCATCCTAGTTTCCAAAGGTTGACTAAACCTTTCCTTTGATACCAACTGTAGAGACCCGAAGCTTATCGTACATGGACATTACATTACTTTTGCGGAATACTTAGTACATAACAAAAACACACACTAAAGGATCGTAATAGTTTAGTGTCTTTGGAAACTCGGAACGTAATCTTCTAATCGTGGTGAAAGTTCTTCAATATCTCCCATAAAGATCTTCCATTTTTTACCTAAAACCTTTCTTTATATCCTGGGGAAAAGAAAACATAAAAGGGTGAGCTCAAATGCTCAGTAAGGGTATACAAAAGAAATAAAAATCATATCATATCTTTTTGAAAATCACAACCTGCAAAAGAGATCATAATATCTTAACATGGAACAAATCATAGAAGTGAAAATGAGATCCCCATAATCATAAAACTTGAATCTTTGTGGCATGCACACATAATCATGGAAAATCATTTCTTGTTAGTCATGACTCATTGCCAAGACTCTCTTAGTGGACAAAGTCCCTTTCTGAATCGAGTTCACTCCTCGTTTCAGTCCTGTATCACTGAACCGAAATAACCTTCCGTTCCAGCCATGTCTATCTCATGAGATATAAAATCTTTACCCAATGCATTGGAGGGAGATATAGGTCCCACCCATCTTATAATGAATCCTTTCTTATGTGTGCCACATAATCATAAAACATACATCATCGCATAACACATATAACAAAAATGGGATTCTTGAAACATCATGACATCATAAATCAATTCATATATGATAAAGGAATTCATAAACATAATTCCATCACAACGTAGTCAAACCAATGTAAAAATATGGATAGAAACAGAACCCTTTATTATCTTAGATGGAAAATAATTTTGATAAAACACTTGAATTGAATTCTTGAGGAAAATATCCTTTCTTCTTCAAAAACATTTTTCCTTTCATAACATGTCATACAACTTTAAAATAAAAGAAGTTGATTAAAAATAAACTTGAAAACTTGTAAAGGAAGCTTCTTTGAAGTAATGTTTTAAAAATCCATTCATGCCGTATAAGTTAAAAAAAAACATTTTTCGTACTTTTGTCGGAAAAGTCAAAAAGTACCTCGTACGAAAAACGACAAAAGATTCCTTTCATATTCTTTACTAAAAACTCACCTAAGGGTAAAATTGGATTTAAACTATTTAAAGTGGATGGAAATAATATTACATATTGAGTAAACATGGATGTGGATGATAAAATACACCCCAGTAAATACTTACGAATAAACAATCTCGGATAAAAATGAGATTGTGATATTTCCCTTACCTTAGGTCTGATTAGCTTTGTACGTGTCCGAAGCTCCTGTATAATGGTTTAAATAATGTTATTGACTTATTCCAGAATCATACATATTTATATGATATCATATATGGTCATATTATTAGCTTCTTGTTAGTAATATTTCATTGTTACTTGTTACTCGGGTCTTTATAACTTTTTGTTCTTATGCGTGTTTTGTCGAATAAATTCTTATTCTTATCTTTAGGTTATAGATAATTCATTTCCAGAATGGTATTAGTGTAGTATATACCATATTCATTCATTCAATTCATTTATATAATCATTATGAAATGAAGATCATGTAGAACGAGTCGCATCACATCGTGGAGACGGTATTCCGTACGTACGCACGAGTGATGATATCGTTCCTATGATCGTGGAATTGTTTTGGAGTATATATATATATTATTTCAGTATCAATATTACTTAATAATAATCATATATAGTTACTCATTACACCATTATACCCATCCTTGTAAGGTGATGGTGGAAAATAGATTACACCACGGCGTGGAGACGGTATTCCGTACGTACGCACGCGCGGTGATTTCATTTTTCCGTAGGATGGATAGAAGGTGAATTAGGGTTGTTTCATATTTATAATAACATATCAGTATGTAAGTAATACTGATGTTATTACTTTATCATGAAACAACTAAAGAAGAATAAGTTGAAGAAGAATGAAATTGAAAAGATCGGTAATGGATATTACCTCTTCTTTGGAACGCCTCTTTGAATCCTCCACTTAAGGAACTAAGATTGGTCTTTGGAGAAGACCAGAACCTCTAGGATTATTCTAGGAAATTGGAGAGGAGAAAATGGCAGGGGTTGGCCGAGCTTGAGTGCTCAAAATTGGTGTGAGGAGGAGGGGGAGGAGGTGCCCTTTTATAAGGGAGGAGAGGGGCACCTTAGGAATTCTTAAAAATATTAATTTATAATAAATCTAACCCCACTTAAAAACCTCCAAAAATGACTCATATTCGAAGATTAGATGAGATAGGGTTGAAATCTCATCAACCAATCAAATTTATACATGTTTGGATATTATTTTAAACCTTATCAATTATATTTAACTCTAAGTTAAATAATTTAACTTTTACCGTGTCTTTTTGTTTTCTTTCACTATATGGTTAATAAACTTACTATAACATGCCAAACGAACCACAAATTGTTTATTATTAATATATATATCCTTATCTAAGTCATTTGGCCGAACCTTAGATTTTTAGGAATAAAATAACAATTAATAATATAATATTTGATTTAAAAACTATTTTGTGTCAATTTTGACACTATTTGATATATGATTTTTGTGAAAGTCATAACAGAATTATATGTTCGAACCAAGTTGATTAAATCAACAATAATATATCATAGTAACCTATAAAATTAGTTTAATTCATAAAAAGTCTTAAATTACATTTATTTTGGTATTTATATTATCAATTTTGTCAATATTTCATTAATAAGATAATTACTGCATCATCTTTGTGTCATAAATAAATTAAATTATTTGATGTCTAAAAATTACAAATAAAATACCATCATGTAGGAAATCTTTTTACCTTTCTAATTAATATTTACAATCGAATTTATCTTATGTATAACCCCATATTAAAAATGATTTACTTATTAAACCTTGATTTTAACTATTTTAACCCTTCTTTAAATAAATTAATAATAAATGTCCTAATCTAATCCAAGTGGGCCTAAATGGTCATATTTTATTCCTAAGTTTGTTTTTGGTCGAATTACACTTGTCCAATAGAATTAGGACATGTGTTAGGGTAATATTAATGTCATATTTACCCTTAGTTACCCTATTTACTATTAACCGCGGTAAAAAAAAGTAAAAAGTTACTATTCACCAAAAATTATTTTCATCTCATTGAACCACATTTTAGTCCTTGATATTAACCGTGTCTCTCGGATTTTCGAAATTCCATTCACAGAAGCGGTAAAATTAAGTTTTATGCAAAATTCAGTTTTTAACCTACCACTTAGTGGTTTCACTATTCATCAAAAATTGAAAGTTTTCAGAAAAATGCCAAAATTTCATCCTAAGCTATATTTCATATTCCGAATTCAAAAATGAAGTCTATTTTACCAAATTCATAACATAGAAGTTGAATTAATTAATTTTATAATTAAATCCCGCTATTAAAACAAATAGCGTGTTTTTACGAAACAATATCTATCAAAAGATTGACACTTGTTTATGTCAGGTTTAAATGTGAAATTACGTCCAATGACCAACATTGTATTAAATTGTAAAAATATATTCTAAATATACTTTAAAACCACTCAAATTAATAATTTATCACTATTAATTATTTCGATTAAAAAAGTTGTTTTTAATTATAATTTAGTAATTTTCACTATTCATCAGAATATGAAAGTTATCCGAAATGTACCAAAATTTCACCTTAGGCTAAATTCGATACTCCGAATCCAAAAATAAAATCCATTTTGAAAAATAATATTTACAAAATTTCAAAAAGTGGTTATTACTATTCATAACGGCTAGTTTTAATAGCATATCGCTGTTTAGTGAAACTCGTTATTGCGTACTACACGCACTATTGAGGAAGGTTGCGATTGCGTGTAATGCAAGGCAAGTCAAGGATGCGTGTTGTGCAAGCTCCTTTTGGTGTAGCGTAAAACACAAGACATTAATAAAATTAAAAAGAATATTTTTCATAAAATCTTGGGCTGCTACAGTGCGGCAGCCGAGGTATCCATACACCAAGACCCTGACTTCTGATTTCTGACTCAGTACACGAAAACATTGATTGCATGTGTGTTTCAAAAGTTTTCTTTGTGATTACATTACATCAGCTCACCAGGTATATTGTATTGACTGTGGAACACCTGTCTCTTTTTAGGATGGCCCCACGATGGCACCCAACTAGGTTTCAGAGCTTTGTACGAGACGACATCCCACCAAGCGACAAGACCTCTGTGCAGGGCCCTTTTTCAGCGGAGGCACCGAGGATACCTTTACCCGCCGAGCCACCGATGCCACTAGCCTAGATGTTGACAGTGCACATCGCCTTAGTGCACTGCACGAGTTTCCGAGTAATATATCTCCTAGCTTCCATGGGGAGATGGACCCTGAGGCAGTCGAGGATTGGTTGGAGGCTGTTGTTCGAGTTTTCAAGTTAGTGGGGACACCAGCTGACTTCATGGTGATCCATGCAGCGAGTCTCCTACACCCGGTGGCTGGTAGGTGGTGGAGCCTGATTCTCCAGGTGCACGACGAGGCATCTCTCCTTTGGATGGCCTTTGAGAGCCTCTTCTGCTCAAATATCGTTCCAGCCACCCTCCGTGCAGTGCGCGTTCAGGATCTACTACAACTGCGGCATGGAAGCATGACGGTAGCCCAGTAGTCATCGAGATTTACCGATCTCTCACGCTATTCCACATACATGGTACGCGACCCATTCTTCCGGGCCCGGACCTTTGAGCAGGGATTGAGGCATGAGATCAGGGAATCAATGTTCTCCCTCATCATTCCGAAATAGGTAGAAGTACTAGAGTGATCTCTAATCGTTGAGAGCTTTCTTTCTGATCCTACACTAGCATCGAGACCTATCGCAGGGCGGCATGTAGGTGAGTCTTCTACAGCTGGCAGTCAACGGATGTCACAGGGGTCCAAGCGGACTA
Organism: Viscum album; assembly: GCA_963277665.1. NCBI lineage: Eukaryota > Viridiplantae > Streptophyta > Magnoliopsida > Santalales > Viscaceae > Viscum > Viscum album. The sequence goes on from OY728151.1 coordinate 785,471,897, forward strand.
GACCATCAGGTGGACGACCTCATGACACTGGCTCAAAGGTGTGAGGCACACAACACAGAGCCAGTCTTATGAGGAGTAGACAGTGCTCCGCATGCGGTAGGCAAGGCGACATGGCTCGTGATTTCTCGACCCACTATGCAGAGGAGCAGCAGACAGTTGAGAGACCACCCAGGAAGAGGCAGAGGGTCGACCATGGCAGTCTTCCAGGAGAAGGCGGGTATGGAAGAGGAGTTGGCCAAGCAGTAGGTGGTGGGCGACACTTTGAGGCTCTTCCACCACCACCACCATGAGGTCCACCCCCGACGACAGGGAGCTGGGGGATAGAGGCATGATCAGATTCAAGCAATAGAGTCCTATGAAAATGGGACACTAGAGATTATTCGAGGTACTATCTGTGTCTACCCCACCCTTACTGCAATTATTATAGACACATGAACGAGTCATTCATTCATTTCTGTTGGCTTTGATTGGAGCTCGTAGATTCCGATGGAGCTGTTTGCTCGATCGTTACTGCTAGAGACTCCTACGGGATAAGACTCGACAATTACACACTGGTTCCGGCAGTGTGAGTTTACTCTAGGAGGAGAGAGCTTCAGCTGGGATATTCCTGTAGCGGCGTCGAGGCCTTACGACGTCATCTTGGGCATGGATTGGTTATCTAAATTCCATGCTCAGATCGACTGTATTAGGCGCAAGGTAAAGTGTGTCTGCACCGATGGGAGCTGGTTCACCTTCATCGGCTAGAAGGGAGACATTGCAGCACAGTATGGACTCACGCAGAGCAGAGGACATCCGATCACTCATCAGTTGGCTAGCCTCATCCTAGGAGCAGTTGATGTGCAGAGTCCTGGATTTCCTGTAGTAGTGGATCAGTATGTGGGTGGTTTCCCTGACAACGTTCAATGACTACCTCCTCACAGAGAGGTATAATTATACCGTAACCTATACCCCATGACATCTCTGATATCCACTCCAGCATATCAGATGGCTCCCGCTGAGCTTCGAGAGATACGGGTACAGATGGAGGACTGTAGGGCAAGAGATTCATTTGACCCAGTGTTTCACCCTGGGTTTCCCCGATATTGTTCACCAAGAAGGCGGACAGAAGCTTGAGACTATGTGTCAATTATCGATGCCTGAACCGGGTGACCATGAGGAACAAGTATACGCTACCGTGGATTTCCGACCACTTCGATCAGCTCAAGTGAACATGGTGGTTCTCGAAGATAGACCTCATGTCAGGCTATAATCAGCTCAGAGTTTGAGTCGAGGATCTGTAGAAGACGGCCTTCAGATGTCAGTATGGCCACTATGAGTTCTTGGTAATGATTTTTTGCGTAACCAATGCTCCAACAGTGTTCATGAGTCTCATGAAAAATATCTTCCAGCCATACCTCGATCGATTTTTCGTGGTACTCATCGACGACATATTGATATGCTCGACTACTGAGGAGGAGCACACCTACCACTTGAGGGTTATACTGGACACACTCCGAGAGCACCAGCTATTTGGTAATCTCTCCAAGTGTCAGTTTTGGATATGTGAGGTCCACTTCTTGGGACACATAATCTCTGAGGTGGGAGTTGCGGTGGATCCTGCGAACATCGAGGTAGTGCTAGATTGAAAGCCACCCAGGAGCGTGAAGAAGGTCCGGTGTTTCCTAGGTTTGGCTGTGTACTAACGAAGATTTTTTCCAGACTTCTCCAGAGTGGCAGGACCACTTTCAGCTCTGACGAAGAAGGGGAACCCCTTCGTACAGTCAGATAGATGTCCACAGAGCTTCCAAGAGCTGAGACAGAGATTGACCACGCACCTATCTTGAGGCTACTGAAGGAGGGAGTTGGGTACGTAGTCTACTGTGATGCATCAGGGACCGGACTCGGGTGTGTCCTGATGCTGGAGCTGGAAGTGATCACCTATCGGTCATGAAAATTGAGGCAACATGAGCAGAACTATGCTACCCATGACCTAGACTTAGCATCAGTGGTCTTCGCTCTGAAGATGTGGTGACACTATCTTGTGGGAGAGTGCTTTATAGTCTACTCTGAACACCAGATTCTAAGTTACATCTTCTCACAGATGTACCTGAACGTTAGACAATAGCGATGGCTTGAGTTCCTCCAGGACTATGGATTTGAGATATTCTATACTCCTGGAAAGGGTAATGTAGTAGCTGCTGCTCTTAGAAGGAGGATGGGCATTCAACTACTTGGGGAGGGAACAGAACAGCTAGCCGCTTTGCTGATATCCTTCATGGATAGAGATGGAGCTGAATTTCTATAGTCACTCATAGTCCCTCCTCCACTACTACAATGGGACATAGTGTCACAATGTGGGGATGTTGACTGTGAGACGCGGCGTGCACAGATATCCTCAAGACATGCACCTGACGGATTCTCTGTGGGATGAGAGCACATCTTCCTTTTCATAGGACGTACCATGGTTCCAGATGCTTTACAGGAGGAGGTTCTAAGAGAGTTTCACACATCCCCTTTTTCGGTACATCCATGAGTGGGGAAGATGTACCGGGATCTCAGACGACAGTACTATTGGCCGAGTATAAAGAAGGTTGTGGCATATTTCATTTCTCGATGACTTACCTATCAGCAGGTGAAGGCGGAGTACCAGGTACCAGAAGTCTTGGCACAGTACTTGGAGGTCCCAGAGTGGATTTGGGACGGGATATCTATGGATTTCGTGACTGTTCTTCCACGTATTTCGAGAGGTCACAACTCCATTAGGGTGATTGTCGACCGACTCACCATGTCGGCCCACATTTTACCCATCAGAGAGCAGGGCTCAGTGGAGATATCGGGATGCCTCGACAATCAGGAGATCATACAGATTCATGGTGTTCCATCATCTATCGTCTCCGATCGATACGCTCACATTACTTTCTAGCTTTGGAAGGGGTTTCAGGAGGCATTTGGGACACACCTACGTCTGAGCACCACCTTCCACCCTCAGACGGATGGTCAGATGGAGATGACCATTCAGACTCATGAGGACATGCTCCGTGCATGTTTCCTCGACTTTGGTAGCATCTAGGAGGATCAACTACCCTTGGTGGAGTTTTCGTACAATAACAGCTACCACTCCACCATCGGGATTGCACCATATGAGTCATTGTACGACTGACCTTGAAGATCACCTATGTGCTGGACAGAACCTGCGGAGTCAGCACTTGTGGGACCAGATATGGTGCAGGCCACGACATAGAAGGTCCAGGTAATCCAGGAGCGGATGAGGATAGCTCAGAGCCAACATAAGTCTTATGCAGATAGGAGGTGGAGACCACTAGAGTTCGAGGATGGAGACCATGTTTTCTTACAGGTCTCACCCCGACTTGGATTACAGATATTTGGCTGGGGTAGCATGTTTTCTCTGCGCTTCATCGAACCATTCCAGTATCTCAACAGGATAGGCAAGGTGGCTTATCTCCTGTCTCTACCACCTCAGTTACATCGGGTGCATGACGTCTTCCACAGATCTCAATTGAGGAGATACGTGCACGACCCGATGCATATCATTAGCAATGGGGTGCTGGAAATTGATGATGGGGAGAATTCTGTAGCGGTATTAGTGAAAATTGAGGATCTACAGGAGCGGGTCCTATGTGGGAAGTTGATTCCTCTAGTGAAAATCAGGTGGTAGCATGGGAACCTCCAAGAGATCACTTGGGAGCGGGAGGCTCAGATGCGTGCTCAGTACCCTCATTTGTTCCCCAAGTTTATGATGTATCTTTAAGGGGACGTAAAGACCTGAGTTGGGAGTAATATAAAGACCCGTAAATTTTGAAGGAAATTTTTTTCTTAATTTCATTTGGATTTTACGAGTATGATGTTTCTGACAGCACCTGATTCCGAGTCCCGGTGTGCCTATAATCATTTTCGGAAGTTTAGCTTGGGTACGTTCAGTGAACGAATGAGTGAGTTTTCCTAACTTTTGAACCAGTGCTCAGAATCAATATCTGAGGACACCGATGAAACCGTAGCGCCGGTAATTTCTTGGAAGGACATTTTCTGGAGTTTTTTTTTCTCGGGTGATGTTGTTAAATAAATGAGTTAACTAAAGTTTGAAATAAAATTTTCGCTAAAATTTTATTTCTAATCTAAATAGTTATATCCTATGCATGGGAGTTGAGTGGGACCCACTACATCCTAACCACTTGGTAGGATCTTTTTTAGGTGGGGCCCACATGATCCCCACCCCTTCAAATCCCCTAAACCCCTTCTTTATGTCGGAAACCCCCTATAAATGGTGTGACTTTACCTCTTCCCCTTTATTGGATGCGAACACACTCTATTCAATTAATTGAACTCATTAATTAATTGAATGAGATATTTTTGAATTTTAAAAATGTTTTTTGGCAAGTGTGTGTGTGAATAAAATAAGACAACGTCTTATTTTATTGTGGGTTGATTCATTGTGTGGAGTTTGGAGAAGAAAATCTCAAGTCTTGAAGATCTTCTTCTTCGTCGTAGAAGAACGCGAAGAACACCGACACAATTTTCGATCTTCTATCTGCGTCAATGAATGGGGGATTCCGCTTCCTTCATCGGGCGTGCATCGATGACCAATGCAGAGCCTTGATCTAAGATGTTGTCTTTTTCAATGACATTTTCCCGTGACGATCATCATTCGATAACTCCTTGAGTTAGGGGTTTGGTTTTGTGTTCGTGAATATTCTTTTTCCGTCCATCGTTAAATTCATTAGCTTCTTGTTATTGAATTAACGAGAGGGGGCCGGATTGCACAAAAAAATCCAACCCTCCTCCCCCTTTTGTTTTTTTACTCGTTGCGGCTTGAACGAAGGTGGCACGGTGCTGATGCACTGCGCATGAACGAAAAGAGCGGCGGAGGGGCGCGGCGCCGACGCGCCGCCCCGATCGAAGAAGGGTCAAGGCCTAAGGTCACGGCGGTCACCCATAGGGGCAGCTGGACTACCTGGCCACCGAAACATCAAGAGGCACGACCAAAGCCAAAGCTGTATAGGGAATGGGGCCAGAATCACTGGCTGTCGGTGCTTCAGAGGGGCGGGACCGCGGGGTCCCACGGCGGCGGCACCGGCCGGCCAACCGGGCCGACCGTTCGGAGGAGGAAGGGGTTTGTAACCCATGGAAGATGATATGTGGGCCCCCTCCACATGGGGAGCCTCTGTTTCGAGAGAATGGGGGAAGTACCCCCCGTTTTCCACACGGCTGAAACAGCCGAGCAGCTGGCCACGCGGGCCGTGCCCGCACCAGCCCAACCGGCCGCACCGGGCCTGACCGCCCGTGCTGGGCCGAGCCGCCTGTGCTGGGACGGACCCCCACCAGCCGGGTCGGGGCATGACCGAATGGTCCAAACCCGGACCCGGGTCGGTCCGACCCGGTTCGGGCCGACCGATGGGGTCTTGGGTCGGGTCGGTCCGGGCCCAAAACCCCCTAAAATCGAACAACCTCGTTCAAAAGACCATATCACGGGCTTCAGACGTCCGATCGACACACCGTCAGTTGTGATGAGCTCCATGGATCGGGAAGGTAGTTTCAGTATATCACACTCAAGGTTTCAGAGATCTTTTTGTACAACTGGGTTGGTTCGAACACGAAACCAACCATGCCCTTGGAGCGGAAACACTTATAACTTGAGCTCCAGACATCCGATTGATGCGACGTTGACTTTGTTGGTTTCCTCTTAGTGAGAAGGACCTTTTGGAATACTTATCATTAGGGTTGAACGTAGTTGGAGTATGTTCAGGATGGTTTTGACTTAAAAACCAACCGGGCCCCTGGAACGAAAAAGCCAATAACTCTCAGACCAGGCATCCGATTGACGCGTCGTCTGTCACGTTTAGTTCCATTTCATGAGACGGAACATTGTGGTACATCAACTCCGTACTACGTGTTAGTTGATGTATCGACCCACTTGGATCGTGGAATGGACCCTCCCGAAATCGAGCATGTTGTGTGTGGGAACCCTAGAGCTGGCAGCGACTACGACAACGATGATGATTGTACTGAAATCCTCTGCGGGTTCGAAAGCGACGACGACCGTACTGGAATCCTCCGTGGGTTCAATGTCGATGGCTTCTATTTTTGTATCCTTTGTGGGACTTGCAGTATGTGACTACTGTTCTTGTATCCTACGTTGGTCTGACAGTCTTGACCTCTGTCGTAGTATCCTACGTGGGTCCGACAGAGTAGCTGGACTAGTATCCTACATGGGGCTGACAGATTTTCTGGTCTAGTATCCTCTGTGGGTCCCATCTAGATGAATCAGTGACTACATCTGATCATTTCTTTTTCTTTACAAATGATGTATACCTCTGTGAGATGAGTCTTGACTTTCAATCATTATCTTCGATATGATTATTTTGTTATTCTGTGTGGATTGGGTTATGTTATCCTGTGTGTATTGGATTGTGCTATCCTATTTGGACTAGATCGATATTAGGATTGGATGTTGGAGACGAACTGGTATTGATGACTTAGGTATATGTATGGGCATATAATAAAGTAGATTTGGTTGTTGCTTCATGATTGTATCTTTCCTTTGTGGATTCTGGGAGACATTTAGGGGTCTCAAGGTCCCTATTGAGTAGCGTATAATCACCCCTGCACAGGCTATGCCCGCACTAAGTCATGTTAGATGCATACGACAGATAGTTATGATCAAGGTAGGAGCATGGGGAGCTGGACGGTACCTGGAGGTGGATCATTGGATGAGAAGTGCTCAGTGCAGATGGCTGGAGCCGAGGGGAAGTGGAGACTATCTGTACCCACCCTTTAAGAGAGATTTCTAGAGGACGACTAGAACAAACTACTTTAATTTTGTGTTGTTGTACTCCCTTTTCAGTTGTACTTTACTTTCAGTTTGGGTTTTTATACTGTCACATTTACATTCCAGCACATATTGTTGTACTTTGTTTACTTAGTGTTTACGTCTGCTTGCATACTCTGTGGAGTTTTGTTTTCTTACATAATGGCAATTCCTTCCCTTATATCGGGATTTACACCTTTGGTGCTAGTCTCCAGCCCTTGGCCTATGGAAGGCGGGCTTGGGGTAGTCACAGAACGGGTCCTGAGGATGGGTCATGACAGTGTACTAGTTTTTATGTCTCCATGAATTAATTAATAATTTATTGAAGGTGTGTACATTTATTACACACTGTGAATTAAATTATAAACATCATGATGACTAGGACATTCTATAGCATGGCCATCCATATTACACACCGTGTTACTTCCATACACGATGTGTAATCCCATAGTAAAAAATGGGCCATGTATCCTCTTACATGACCTAAATGAATTATGGATGTGTATCTCAGAGACAACACACAGTGTATCCCATGTACAAACCGTGTAATCCTATATTTTTTATGGAATGGTTACACACTGAGTCCATATGTTTTTTCTATGGATAGATGGTGAGAATAATAAACACCATCAAAACTACAATATACAAATAGTTTTATTTTAACAAATTAAAAAAAATTGAAAATTAATTAATTGTAGTATGAAAACCACATATACATGTTCTATATGTGGTCCTTATATTTATATTAAAAATCATGTAATAGGTTATATATCTACATATAAATTTTTAATTAATTTCTACATATTTTTTGGATATACATATCATGTATACGTTGTGCTATAGTTATTAATCTATGTGTATTGAAGAATAACATGCTACGTAAACATCATATGTTCAATGTGGACATACATTTGACAGTACATGCATTGAAATTACCTAACTAGTCATGTCTACCACATGTCTCAGATTATATAGTATATGAGTATAATAGTTGTTTGGTAGTTTATATAGGTACTCACTGTGTTGCCTCCATGGGAAATTATTTTACCCAATAAAAAAAATATTTTGTTTCTTAGATATGATGAGGGATGAGAATATAAATATAAATTATGATGACAATTAAGATAATATTATTTATTAATTAAATATGCTAATTAATTCAATATAGCATAATTTATATTGAATAAGTATGATTACGAATTTAATTCTAATTTTTTAAAAATATGTAATTCATTTAATGCATATGTATTGTCATGAGCCTAGACTAGACCTCTTCATGTGATTGATTTCATTAAATTTACTATTAAATTAAATATTTTTTATGGTTTTTTCATCCTCTTATTGTATAAGGGTATTCATTCCCACAATTACTTTTAAGAAAACCCCCTAACCAATCCTTTGGTTCCCCTCACCTATATGTGAGTAAAATAATATGTAAGGGATGGTTCTGCTAATATATTGGAGATAGTTCTGATTTGGGGATGATGTGAAACCAATCTAAGATAGATAAAAAGAAGGACACACGGAATGCTATAACGTGAACCTTAACTAGTCAAGGCGTTTTCCCTTAGGTTAACGGTTAGTTTACCATACACTAGATCAACTATACATTTGAAAAATTTCATGGTCGAACTACTTTATAATTTTAATTCTTTCATGTTTCATGGGTATTTTTTTATGGATGCGTTATTTGAATCACATTAATTAATTAATTAATAAAAAATCAAGATAAAACTAAAATAAGTTATCATATGCATAAATATTGTCTGATACAATGGTAATAAAGTATCTGAATCAACATAATATTAAAAAGAATGAAATAAAGATAAAAATTGGAAATTTATGTATAAATGAAAAGACACCAAAAAATATATATATTATGTATCTATAGCCATCAACTAATTCAGTTAAAATCACACCATAGTTCGAAGTGCTTGACCACCCATAGTTGGTGTGTGTTTAATTATAATGGAATTCTAACTTGTGTTTTTAGGTTGATAGAACTTATTTTTGGTCAAGCGTTTACTACCTATGTATTAATTAGTGTAATTGGGAGAAAAAGATATAGGTAATCCAATTTAAGGATTTTGGGATTGTGGTCCCCGCTCATCATATCGTGGAACTATGATTTAATGAAGATGGAATTTGGATTTGCCTACCTATAACACATTAATTATAATGATTTGAAAATGTATTGTTAATGATAATTGGAATACATATCATTTCCACTTGAATACCAAAGAAACATGATACTATGAATATAAAGGTGTAGTAATTTATGCATCGATAAAATGGTGGGAGATTAATAAATATAAAATTTCATTATTTTTTTAAATATTTTCATATAATTTCATAAAAATATTCTCATATAATATTTAGAAAAACAATAAAGATGACATCAAATATATCAATGATATTCATACATGATAATGACAACCATTCCATGAGCACACATTTACTAGAGTGTAAAAGGAACTTACATTTTATCTTATGCCATGAATGAAAATAGTATGAACTTTAATGCACCTAGTAATAAGGCTACTGAGGAAGTATTATCTCTCTATGAGAAACATTATAATGATTATAAATGTGTTCATTGTATTATTCTATCGTCAATGAACAATTAGCATATGAAAGAACATGATGACATGGATTCTCATAGCATGATGACTCACCTCCGGGATCTCTATCAAGAGTAGAAATGAAAAGACATATATGGACCTACAATGCTCTGTTGAAAACTAATAGTCAAGATTCAGTGATATCTAATCATTATGTATTTGAGATTATAGTATTCATTGAATTTATAGATATCTTAAGGATTAAATTCCCATATGATTTAATTATAGATCTCATACATTCCTCACCACCCAAGTACATCTCTTGTTTTATTTTTAATTATAACATGATCAATAATGACAATAATCTTTCAAAACATCTTACAATAATTCTCCATGTGGATAAGGACATGGTAAATGTCAAACTCGTGGTCTTTATAGGTAATAAGAAATGTAATAGTAAGGACAAAAGGCCCAAAATTCATAACAAATATAAATAACATGAGAAGCATCCTATCATGTAGAGGAGATCCAAATGAGAGTTATGAAAAATAAGGTACTGTGTTTTTCATGTGGAAAAAATCCTATAGAAAATTAATTTCACCTAGAAGAAAGGGGAATCTGAAGGTTTATTCCTAATTGAGTGAAATATTTTAATATCTAAAATTTTGGTATTTGATAAAACTTGTGGTTCTCACATTTGTATCCAAATGATGGAACTATATAGATTTCTAATGTTTGAAATAATCGAGGTGGATTTGATATTTTCCAATGGAATGTGGATGGATGTTTTATCCATTTTTGACTACCAAACTTAATTTCCATTAAGAATGATATTGTTTTTATGGGATTGTTATTATGTACCAACAATTAACAAGAACATAATTTTTTTATCAAATGATGATGAAGATGATTTTGTATTCCTGTTTTATAATAAATGATTTTTATTTTGTGAAGACAATATTTATAATGGTATTTTAACATTTAAATAATTATCTCTATGTATTAAATTAAAAAAACAATATATTGGGAATAGATTTCGAATAATGTTCACATAACTCATATAACACCCAACTGTGGAACCATTATCTTTGTCATGTAAAAAAGAAGTGTTTGACAATGTTATGTCAATATGGTTATGTATAATATTTTAAGCTAAAAAAGATGAACGATTGAATGATTTTATATAAAGAAAAAATGGAAAAACAACTATTCGTTGGATTGGATGAAAGGGATAAATAGCAGTTATTATTAGTTTACATCGATGTGTCTGGTCCATTTCCTATATATGTTAGATGTGGGTATTTATACTTCATAACATTCATTGATGACATGATTAGATATGGATATGTATAATTCATGAGGTATAAGTCAATGTCCATTAATAAATTCAAAAAATCATTAATAATGTAGAGAATTAACATGGGATTATGATAAAGAATTTGTGATCAAATTGAGGTGGTCAATATCTTAGGAATGAGTTCAAAAAATTTATATAGATGTTTGGGATTCAATCTCAACTCACTCCACCTTACACACCATAGTGGAATGGTGTTAGTGAATGGTGAATTTTTACATTGTTAAACATAGTATCGTAAATTAAGAGTCATGCGAATCAAGCATTATCCTTTTGGACATATGAACAAAAAATAGTGACATACACACTAAATCGAGTAGAAAATAAATAGGAAAATAGAATTCCCTTTGCATTATGGAGTGGAAAGAAACCTATTTTAGTACATACAATTGTAAGGGGTTGTGAAGAATTGGTTAATCCCTTCATAGAAAAATACTAGCACCTCACAAAACAAATTGTGTATTGGTATGATAATATAATGAAACAAATGGATATTTCCTATAAAACACAATAGAAATGAAGGTGAATTTCCCAAATAAATATATCTTTATTTAGCGGGAAAAAATCTTTAAAATGGATAGTGGGTGTAACATAGACTTTGATAAACTTTTTGCTCAGGATACACAACAGTGGTATTGGAATAGATTCCATAGGTCATAATGGAATAAGTATTTTCTAAAACATTAGTACTAGATATGATCTATTGTCACGGCCCGACCCTACCCGAGATCGATCCGAAACTACCCCAATCCTACCATTATAGTCCAGGGGCTGGCGACAAGCACCGAAGTCTAAACAACTCAGGGAAGCCTTTTCCAAAGTACCTGTACACTCTCACACAACCCTATCAATGCGGAAGTGCTGAGTAAAAAAGAAAAGTAAAGTAAAGAAAAGTACCAACAGCTATAAACAATCACAAAAAGTGCATCAACCTCTAAATAGTACAATGCAAGTGCTGAAGGTAAACTAGAAAGAAAATAAAAAAAGACATACCCAACTTGAAAAGTTCCACAACCCGGCAAAAGGTGAAAAAAAGTAAACAACTAGGAGACTCCCACACACGGAACACGACTACGACCACCGCACACGGTCTAATCTCCCTAACATTTAAACTCTTTTGAGGTCACGACCAACTTGTCTGTTGTCTGAAAGGTCACACCAAGTGCGGGCAAAGCCCAAGTAGGGGTGAGTATAAAAAATACTTAGTATGATTCCCTGAAAGCTCGAGGGAGAAACAAAGGAGGTAGTGAAGAGGTGAGCAGTAGATCAAAGAGGGAAAAGTAAAGTAGTATAACTGAGAGTGTAGTAAAGAGTACATGTCATCCCAATAAGAGAAAGGAAGAGACTCATCCTATCACAAGGATATTGAAATGGTGATAAGATGAACATCCCATTAAGCCTTCACTACATATAGAAGGAGAGTAGACTCGTCCAACCATGAGAAGCTAGACACGGAAAGCACGTGGCATACCCCGTGCGTCTTTGCCACTCATGGAAGGAGAGTAGACGAAACCCAATGAGTGGGTACTGGAACAGGGTATATACATATCCATATGCTTAGTCAAGAAGCCAGAAAAATATCGTAAGTGTATCTCCATCCCATATCTCTTCCCAAGAAAGTGAGTAGCCAATATTCCCAGAAGTAAACACCATCGATTCCCAGCATCCCACACGTCTTCCCCGAACTGCAATCCAAGGGGCTCAAATCACCGCACCTTGACACTATCTACATTGGGTGGCACTAACTCTCCCACACGGTTTTTGGTTGCGTCATAAGGATGTGTCTCGGTGGGGAAAGCGCCCCTCATTTTTTAGAGTTCCGAGGGAACGTCAAGACACACCGCGTCACTATCACACATACGAGAGGTCTTCTCAAAGTCAACGGGTTCCCACTGCCAATCTTCGCGAAATGGTAATCCACTGAAGGGAGACCTGGATCTTTTCTGGCCATCCCTACTAGATGGTACCTCACTGGCCATCCCTGCTAGATGGTACACCACTGACCATCCCTGCTGGATGGTACCTCACTCTCCATCCCTGCTGGATGGTACACCACTGGTAACCAGCATATGTAGTGGGAAACACGTCCGGATAGATCACGGAAGGAAGATATGGTCTTGATACACATCTAGGGAGTCTATGCCCATGGCTCACTGGGGGCTCCATACCCGACTGAAAACAACCTCCTGGGAAGAGGATCGGTGCCTGCGTAATGTGTTGGTCACACTGATAACAAAATAACCCTACAAGGGAACACAAAGGGATGTGAGGATCTCCCCGGCTGATACATGCTTCAATCCACTAAGTCTACTGTCAAAGCAGACTCAGACAACTCACTCTAGAAAGTGAAAGCACACCCACATTGTATGAAATCACGTAGCTATAAACGATGTCGCAGTCCAGTTAAATGGACACAACATTGAAAACCCCTTCATCAGAATGTATAGGGGATCCAAAACAACTCTTTCAGTCAAACCATCGAAAACAGGAGGACAATCAATGCCACGAAAGGTCAAAGGTATGTAGAGTAGAACATGTCACACAAATGGGGCCCACACGACGTGTGGCCCAAACTCATGTCCAAACCAAGTGCACAAACATTCTCATGTACAAACTACAACATGTACTTCCAAGCATTCCCGTATACTCACAGAGTATGCCACATTGCCAGCACAAGGCTATTGTACACATGACACCCAACGTCCACGCGAAGGGAAAAACGTAATTTCGCCAACCTAATTCCTCCATGTCCCTAGCACGACCAACCATATCTCTTTAAACACTAACTTCACTCTCACAAGAGTGAAAACGATCACACACTAAGGGTTCCCTGCAAACAATGCAGGAAGAACAACCGCTGATACATGTTTCTTTCTCCCACATTTAATGAGATCTCGAAAGAGGCTCCACACTCCCAAAAAATATTACACCATTGTAATCCTCACTAAATAACACAAGAGATAGAAAACTTATTCACTGGAAACAGGCTCCCGGTGGAAATGTTGATCAACACCGCTTTATGTCTCTACGGTGTCACGTGGGGACCACACCTCGGTCCCGAAAGAGGTCGGGTGAAATGCACCATTGTGATGCTCTTGAAAAAACACGCTGAAATGACTATTCATACTCCCCAAACAGATGCCTAATGAAAAAGTCACAGAATGCTATACACAGCATAAAAGACGGCCTGTGGGGCCCATGAATCAATTCTAATTTAGGTAGGCAGAATGCACCATTGAAATCCCCTTGGAAGAACTCATAGAAATGACTGCTCAAACACACCAAATGGATGACGGATGAAAAAGTGGGGTGTCACCATAAAGCGTGCAAACTAGGTCTTGTGGGGCCCGCACCTTGTCTCCATCCTGAACGCTTCAAGAAGCATGTCAAAAATTCCACGCGAGGAATGGGGTCACGTTGCCGATGATGGCATGTCAATCAGAAATCCCAAGCAGGAGTTAGGTCTGAAGTAACAATTAATTAATTAATTAATTAATTATTCACATTAAGCGTTTCAAGCCACCAAGCAACGAAACCAAACTGCAAAGGTTCCGAACCAACAATTAAAGGACCGTCTCAACTCCATGGCCATAGCCCATCTGATGGAATGTCAAACGGACGTCCGCCTTGCGAGGATCACCCGTTGCGAGTTATAATAATAATTTAATAATATTAAATTAAAGCTCTCGGGTTACTCTCTTTCGGGAGAATAACCGAAAAATACCCTAAACTAACTTTAAAAGTCCCACCTAGTCTATACGGTCTCACAGACGCAGATGTCATGTCAAACGGATGCGCCGTTTAAGAGATACGGCCCCCCGGATGCAAGGGGGCCCAAAATGGGCCGGTCTAGACCGTCGGCCCGCGGCCCAGCCATGGGTCCGGCCCATCACGCCGCGGCCCACCAGCCGCAGCCCACTCAAAAGCACAAGAACTGAGTGTGTCTGATTTTCCCCACACAGACCGGCGAACTAGCTGGTATTCGTTTCCAAAAGGACCCGCATTTTGCGGGTCCTTGTCTCCCAAGAAGACAGGACAAAGGCCGGTATTCCGCGTCACGCAGCAGGACTCAACAAATGTGGGTCCATGTTTCCCCCGGGGTGCCTCCTCCACCAACCGGCGATGTAGGATGGTCCTCCTTCGAATTACATCTCAGATGGCTCCCTGCATGAGCGCCCGCCGCACAACGATGGCACCGCCACTCGCGCCCTGACCGCCCGAACTCCCCGTCCGCCTCCAGCTTCATCTTCCGGATGAGCCGCACACCCCACCGCCGCCTCGCTGCCACGGTACGCTGGCTACTTTGCAGCTCCACTCTGGCACCTGATCTCCTCTACCCAGCACACCGACCAGCCTCTTAGACCGAACCCCATCCGCGTCGGCCACCTAGTCCGAACCCCCACTGCGCCACCCCAAGCTCCGACCACCATCCTTGCCAGAGCTGGGACTTCCAACGGTCGCCGCCACCACTCTGGTGGCCTGTTTCCAAAACCAAACCCGGGTTCGAGTTTTTCAGGATGAGGCCTTCGCAATTCCTTCCACTGAACATTTATCCAACACTATTTTGCGCATATGAAACGTTGGACGAAGAATGATCAAGATGATGAACCAAATGGTCTCGGGTGTTGGCCGTGTTCATTCGGCCAACGCCCCAAATTCAAAAATTAATGAATTTAAAATGAAGAAAATTGATGAAAACTCCAGAAATTGATGATGGTGCCAAAATTCACAAGAACCCTACCACAATTTCGATGTGCGTCATAGGCAATGTGTTCGTGAGGCTCCACCTTCGAACCGTCGAGTTTTCAGCGAAGATCACTTCTCGATCCGACGAAGAACGGTAATGAACGGATAGAGAGAGAGGGATAGAGGGGAAGGGAGAGGGGGAGGGGGGAGAGAAAAAGATAATGGGACTCCCTACAATTCCACAATTTTTTATTTATAGAAATACCACTTAGCGTGGGATCTAAAATCACCGCACCCTCTCATTTTATATCACGCATAGGAAAAACAACCAATTATGGACTCAACGAAATTCTCAGATTTCCATCCCAAGACACTGTTTAAAAGTTATTTTAATGGATCTTCAATGATAAAAATCACTATGTGGCCACGTTGAAATGACCATCTTTCCCCTGGGTGATATCTCTCACAGCAGGCCCGTGCCTGCAATTTATACACCCCTCCTAGGGTAAACGGAAGGCTCCGGAATTAACGGTGCTCTTGGTTTTCCATCCGAGCAACCTTTTAGAAGTTACCTAGGTTTGTTCTATTAAATGAATAATTTAATTCAATTTATCCATTTAACAAACTGCTAACGACCGAGGGGTCGAAACGCCCAGCGACGACATATTTTATGTCGCGCATAGGGTAAACACCCCATTTCGGACCCATCTGTACTCTCAGATTTAGGATCTGAAATACCATTTAGGAGTTATCTCATTTATTTATCATTCCTAGTGTGAACACACTGAAAATATAATTTCAGACACACCGGGGCTCAGAATCGCACGCCATTTGAAGGCGCTTATCCATAATAGCATCACAAATATTCCAAAGTCTTCTACAGCAAAAACTGGGTTTTACATCATTCCCTCCTACAATATTTTCATGTCCATCAAAAAACTAGGGGAACAACTCAGGGTACTAAGCTCACACCTGGCTTTCCCGTACTAAGAAGAACTCTTGCAGAGTTTTGCGTCATCGCACACAGACCAAAGGGTTTGATCTGTTCACGTGAGGTCTGCCCTTGCTGATGACTTGCATAGGATAACACACACTACTTCTCAGGTGAGCCATGTGGGAGATTTCATACACACACTCCCGACCATGGGGTTAGGGAAAGGCGGTAGGTAACCTCAACATCCCTTCGCACTGTCCCAAATAGCCAAAGGCCCTCGGGGGTAGCTCACCTCCCCGGACAAACTCCTACGCCACACACCACGAATGGAATCACCGTTTGGACCTAGGAATAATCTCGGAGATTCCCTCTTTCAGAATATCCATATGGTGGAAAACCCAAGGATATCTTTTTACACAATTTCATATTCTATGTCTCACAACCAAGACTCTCTTACACGCTCAGAAAGTGAAAAAGTTGACACCATAGACTAACGAAAAAGGATCTATGCCTTCTACTATACTGACACAGGGTTACACTGACTCCCTGCATCACCTTGGTAACAACTCAAGCAAGGACTAGGGAGAAATATTATTTCAAACATGGAGTCTAACAATTCTACTTGTAAAAAGTAGAAGAGATGTATAGCAAACTTTTATCACCTCATTCTCTGTAGGATCGTAGACATCCAAAGCTCGCGGCTGTCTGTGGTCCCAACTATCATCTCCTGGAGCCTGACATGGACCACCTAGTGGTGATGGGAAGTCCTCATAAAGTTATCCCCCACTACTATCTCCTCCTGCTACTCTGCTAGCTCTACCTCTATGGGTTCCACTCCGATCACGACACTCCCTCTTTCGTGGTGGTGGACCCACTGCCTACATGATATTCATTGTATGTCTGGTCGGGCAGTCCCATGCCAATTGACCTTGCCCATCCCAAGAATAGCACCGACACTCTCTGAGCTGCACTGGTGCCCTCCGGATCCGCTGTGGTGTATGACCATGCCCCTGAGTCCGGTTATCAGAAAGCCACATGTGTCGATGTTCTGTCAGCTGATGCCCTCAAGCTGCGGTAGACATCTCAGCTCTGTCGGGCCTGCTTCCACCACCAACTGTAGACCGTGACAGAAATCTCTATATCATCAGTGCCTTCTCTAGCACCCCGACATATGTAGAAATTCCCAAGGGTACTATGACATCACAAATCTCTCTGCGGAGCCCCTTCTCGAGCTTCCATGCTCGGAAGCTTCCGTCGTGGACCAAGTCTGGGTAAAAAGGTGCATGGTCCGAGAACCTAGTTGTGTACTCATTCACTATCATCCCTCCCTGCTGAAACTGCAAGAGATCATGGAACTGAACATAGCGCAAACAGGAGGGGTAAAAATCCTAATGAAACAGCAGTTGAAAGTCTCCCCATGAAGGTGACGAATCCTCGAGAAATTGAGTCTCCAGAATCCACCAACACCCAGCTGCACCGTGGAAAAGGCTAGCAGCCAAAGACACCATTAGATATTCCAGTGTCTGCACAATCCTGAAGAGGTGAACCACTGTCTTGAGCCAAACCGCTGCAGCATGAGGGTCTAGCTCACCACTGAACCTCAACTATCTCTATCACTGGAACTCACGGAGCACGCTCAACCTACGCTCAAGTTCATTCTGCTCTGCTGAGGCAGTCTACTGCTCACCAGGTGGGGGTGTTACTACCAGCCCACCCGAAGAAAGGGGATCGCATGATGGGTTCTAGACTGAGGCCTCGTCGCTCACATGGTTGTCTTCATGAACTAATGATGGTATCCGGGCTGGCTATCTTCACGGATACATCTCGAATGTTATCAAGGAGTGACGTGGACAGATTAGCATATCTGTATATAACAGTAACAAGAATGGGGAGCTGACTCAAGAAGGACAATCAATTCTCAATCTTATGTGATACACAAACTAATTTCGTACAACGAGTGTCTCAGCATGCCGAGTCGACAAGCGGGTTATCAGGGTACTGGTGAATGGATATGTCGACCGCCACACCAACACTAGACTCCCTGGTCTGAGAGCCTCTCTCAAGACACATTAACACTATTACACTAAATCCAAAACAATTCATTTTTAGGGACGTCCGAACAATGTCCCAAGGAACGAACTACATTTGATACCACTTTTTCACAACCCGACCCTACCCGGGCTTGAGCCGAAATTACCACAAGCCCGCCTCCATAGGCTTGGGGCTGGAAACAAGCGTCGAAGGCTGAACAACTCGGGGAGGCCTTTTCCTATGTACTTTTACACACACACAGCCCACTCAATGCAGAAGTGCAGAGTAAAAAAAACAAAAGTAAATAAAAGGACCAAATGCTATACAAAATCACAAAAATTGAATCCGCCTCAAAACATTATAAAAGAAGTACTAAACCTATACTAGAAAGAAAAGGGTAAAACACGCACCCAACAATAAAAGTGACAAAAACCCAACAATAGTTAAAAAAGTAAACAGCTGGAAGAGTCCTACACCTAGAACCCGACTACGACCACCACACGCGGTCCAAGATCCCTAACTCCTAAGCTCTTCTACAGTCATGAATAACCTGCCTATCGTCTTCAAAGGCACATCAAGTGCGGGAAAATCCCAAGAAGGGGTCAGTATAAAAAATACTCAGTAGGATTCCCTGAAGGCTCGAGGGTGCAACAAAAGAGGTACTGAAGAGGAGAGCAGTAGATCAAATAGGGGAAAGTAAATGAGTATAACTAAGAGTGCAGTAAAGAGTACATCTCAACCCAACAAGAGGAAGGAAGAGACTCGTACTATTAAAAGAAGTTAAAAATGGTGAGAAGATGAGCTTCTCATCGAGTCTTCACTACCTATAGCAGGAGAGTAGATTCATCCAACCACAAGAAGCTAGAAACGGAAATCACGTGGCATACCCCCCGAGTCTTCACCTCTTTTAGAAAGAGAGTAGCCAAAAACCAAGGAGTGGGTACTGGAACATGGTATATAAATATCCATATTCTCAATTAAGAATCCTGAACAAGATCGTAAGGGGATATCCATCCCATAGCTCATCCCATGAAAGTGAGTAGCCAACAGTCACAGAATGAAACACCATCGATTCCCAAAATCCCACAAGCCTACCCTGAACTGCATGAAAAGGGGCTCAAATCAGCGCACATTGACACAATCCACTTTGGGCGGCACTGACTCTCCCGAAAGGTTTTTGAACGCGTCACATGGACGCATCTCGGTGGGGAAAGCACCCCTAGTTCTTGAGAGTTCTGGGGGAACATCAAGCCACACCTCTTCATTATCACACATTTGAGAGGTCTTCTCAAAGTCGACGAGTTCCCATTGCGTAGCCCCGTGAAAGGGTAATCCACTATATGGAGACCCAGATCTTCTCTGGTTATCCCTGTTGGATGGTACCTCACTGGCCATCCCTGCTGGATGATATACCACTGGCCATCCCTACTGGATGGTACCACACTGGCAATCCCTACTTGATGGTACAACACTGGTAACCAGAATAGGTAGTGGGAAACACGACATAATAGATAGTGGAAGGAAGATATGATCTTGATACACAGTTAGGGAGTTTGCGCCCAAAGCTCACTGGGGGCTCTCTACCCTACTGGAAACAACCTCCTGGTTAGAAGATTAGTGCCCAAGTAATGTGTTGATCAAACCGATACCCAAATAACTCCACCAGGGAACACAAAGGGACGTGAGGATCTCCTCGGTCCTCTCGGTGTGGTACATGCTCCAATCCGCTGAGTCTACTATCAAAGAGGACTGAGACAACTCAGTCTAGAAAGTGGGATCACCCCCACACTCTACGAACGCACATAGCCGCAAACGATGTCGCAGTCCGATGAAAGGGACAGATCACTAAAAACCCCCTCAGCAGAAAGTATAGGGGAACCAAAACAACTCTGCCAGTCAAACCATCGACAACAGGAGGACCCTCTACGTCATGAGAGGTCAATGGTATGCAGAGTAGAACACAACACACACATGGGGACCACACAACTTGTGGCCAAAACTCATGTCCAAACCAAGTGCACAAACGTTCTCAGGTAAAAACTACAAAACATACCTCCAATAATTCTCGTATACTCCCGAATTATGGCACATTGCCAGCCCAAGGCTATTGTGCATATGGCACCCAACGTCATCGTGAAGGGAAAAACGTAATTTTGCCAACCTGCTTCCTCCACGGCCCTAGCAAGGCCAGCCATAACACATTAAACACTAACATAACTCTAACATGAGTGAATGCGATCACACACCATGTGTTACCTACAAACACCGCAGGAAGAACCACCAATGGTACACCTTTAATGCTTCCACATTTAATGATATCTTGAAAGTGGCTCTGTTCTCCCAAACAGAATACAACAATGTAATCCTCGCAAAATAACACACAAGAAAGACTACTGAATCGCTGGAAAAGAGCTCCCGGTGGAAAATTTATTCAACACCGCTTTATTTCCATAAGGCGTCTCGTGGGGTCCACCCATTGGTCCCAAAAGAGGTTGGGAGAACTACGTTATCATGATGCTCTCGAAAAACACGCAGAAACGACTATTCATACGCCCCAACTGGACGCCTAATGAAAAATTCACATTATGTTGTTCACAACATAAAAGACATCCAGTGGGGCCCACGCCTCAATTCCAATTTAGGCAGGAAGAACGCACCCTTGCAATCCCCTTGGAAAAACTCAAAAAATTATTTCTCAAACAGACCAAATGTATGAAGGTTGAAAAAGTGGTGTTTCACCGTATAGCGGGAGAACTAGGCCCTGTGGGGCCGCACATTGTCTCCAACCCGAACACTTCAAGAAGTATCTCAAAAGGTATGTGTGAGGACTGGGGTCACGCTACCACTGACGACACGTCAATCGGACATCCCAAACAGGAGTTAGGTCCGACGCCAAAGTTAATTAATTAATTAATTAATTATTCAGATTAAGCATTTTGTGCCACTGAGAAACGAAACAAAACCGCAAAGGTTCTGAACCAACTTTGGAAGGACCATCTCAACTCCAGGGCAATACCGCCTCTGACGGCACATCAAACGAACATCTGACTCACGAGGTGTGTCCATTGCGAGTTTTAATAAAAATTTAATATTGTGAAATTAAATCTCTCCGGTTACTCGCCTTCAGGAGAATAACCAAAAATCCCCTAAAATCACTTTAAAAGGGCCGCCTGGTCAATACGGTCCCACAACCACAGAGGGAGCGTCAAACGAATATGTTGTTTAGGAGATACCCCCCCCCCCCCCCGAATGCAAAGGGCCCCAAAATGGGCCCGTCCTAACCGGTCGGCCCGGTCCAGACCGCTGGCCAGCGGCCCAGCTGCGAGTCCGACCCATCATTCCGCGGCCCACTGGCCGTATCCCACCAAGCAGCCCCAGACACGAGTGGGTCTGGTTTTCTCCACACAGACTCGCCAACTGTCTAGTCTTCATTTCCAAAAGGACCCACGCTTTGCGGATCCTTGTCTTCCAAGAAAACCGACCAACAGCCGGTCTTCCGTGTCGCGGAGCAGGACCCGCCGAACGCGGGTCTATATTTTCCCTGGGGTGCCACCTCCACTGACCGACCATGCATGCTGGTCCTCCCTCGCACGCCGTCTCGGACAACTCCCTGCCTGAGCGCCCGACGTTCGGCGCCAACACCATTGTTTGCGCCCCGACTACCCGAACTCCCCGTGCGCCCCCGACCTCACCTTCTTGCTGATCTGCACAACCAACTGCGGCCTCGCTGCCTCGGTATGCCAGCAGCTTTACAACTCCACTCCGGCACCCAACCTCCTCTGCCCAGCACACCGGAAAACCGCTTCGACTGAACCCCATCTGCACCAGCCGCCTAGTCCGAACCTCTGCTACACCACCCTGACCTCTGGCCACCGCCCTGGCCGGATCCGTGACATCCTACCATCACCGCCACCGCTCTAGTGGACCATTTCAAAAACTGAACGTGGTTTCAGGTTACTTGGGACGAGGCCTTCACAGCGCCTCTCGCTGATCGTTGATCCGACACGATTTGGAATGTCTGAAAAGTTGGACGAAGAACGACCATGAACGATGAACAAAACAGGGCTCAGGCGTTGGCCGTGTTCGTTTGGCCAACACCCCAAATTATTAAATTAACGAATTAAAAATGATGAAAATTGTTTAAAACTCCATAAATTGATGATGGGGAAAAAATCACATGAACACTACCTCTATTTCGATGTGTGTCATAGGCGATGCGTCCGTGAGGCTCCACCTTCAATCCGCTGAGGTTTCGGCAAATATCGCTTCTCAATCCGGCAAATAACGACGATGAAAGGATAGAGAGAGAGGGAGAGAGTGGAAGATAGAGGGGGGGGGGGAGTGAAAGAAAATGCGTCTCCCTCCAAATCCACATTTTTCTATTTATTGGAAAACCACTTAGGGCGGGATCCGAAATCACCGCACCCTCTATAATTATATCACGCATAGGAAAAACACCCCATTTCGAACTCAACGGAAGTCTCAGAATTCCATAATAAAACTCTATTTAAAATTAATTTGAAAGAAACGTCAGTGATGAAAATCACTAAGTTGTCATTTTGAAATTACCATTTTTCCCCTTGGTGACCTCTCTCCCCGCAGGACCGCCCCTGTAGTTTTTACACCCCGCCTAGGGTAAACGGCACGCTCTGGACTCAACGGTACCCTCAGTTTTCCCATCCGTGAAACCATTTAGGTGTTTCTCTGGTTTGTGCTATTAATTGAATAATTTGACTCAATTTATCCACTTAACACACCGCTAACGAGTGAGGGGTCTGAACGCCCGCGCCGACATTTTTTATGTCACACCTAGGGTAAAAACCCCATTTCAGACCAATCCGAACACGTAGATTTAGGATCCGAAATACCATTTAGGAGTTATCTCATTTATTTGGCGTTCTCAGTGTGAACACACCGAAAATTTAATTCCGGACACACCGCAGCTCAGAATCACACGTCGTTTGAAGGCGCTGCTCCGGAATAACAACAAGAATATTCAAAAGTCTTTTACAGAAAAACCAGGTTTTAATAGCTATAGAGTGGTAGGAGAACAAATGATACTTGGTTTTCTATTCACTGAGGATGGTGACTCATTATTGATTGAAAATGATGAGTCTCTCTCCCACAAAGATTTAGTAGAGAGATCAGAAGCTACAATGTGGTTAGAGGCAATGTATTATCATAGGGATTCCATGTATTAAAATGATATTTAGATTCTTTTTGATTGGACAACTGATTTAAATCCCATAGGGATCAAATGGTTATTAAGTAAAACACTAGAAATGGATGGTAACTTAAATACCTCTAATGTATGGATAGTGGGAAAAGGGTTTAAAATGAGTCAAGGAGTTTTCTATGATGAATTCTTTTCACCAATTTCCATGTTTAAATCCATTAGAATTCTATTTTCTATATCTTCACACCCTTATTATAAAATTTTGTAGATATACATCAAAACTATTTTATATAATGGGATACTTAAGGATGATGTGCATATGATAAAACATGAATGGTTTGTGATCTAGGTTATTCACAAAATATGTTCAAGTACCATAGATACATTTTTGGATTAGATTAAGCATCCATGTTATTGAAATTTGATGACCTGAAGGTACAAAATAGTTTTTATTCTTTAAGAAAAAATTTGATTGAGGTATTTAAAAGAGTTTTTGTGGTAATGAGATAATTATCCTAATAGTACATGTTGATGAAATATTACTTATTAGAAATTATGTACTAGTCTTGTAGTCTATTAATGTCTTCTTAAACAAGTGTTTCTCCCTCAAGGATGTAGGTGATGAGACCTATATTCTAGGGATCAAGATCATTCATGATAGATCCAAGTGGTTTCATGGACTATGTAAAATTGCATACATCTCCCTGATAAAAATGATATTTAGTATGGAACAACCTAAGAGGTGATTGGTTCTAGTGCCAGATGTTATACAACTTTTTAAGAACATGTGTCATAAAACACAAAAATATAATGAGATAAGGAGTAATATAACATATGCTTCCATTATTGGATCAATCATTTATTCCATGATATGTATTAGACATGATGTTTCATATTCATTTAGATTTATAGGAAGAAAACATGTTGATCTAGGATAACATAATTGGTAAGTTGTTTTGTATATCCTTAAGTGTCCAAGATGATCTCAAGATATGTTCATATTGAATATAGAAGATAAAGAGTTGTTCATCAAGGATTATAATGATTCTAGTTGTCAAATAGATTTTAATGATCTGAATTAAAGTTAAGGATATATTTTCCATCTCAATGCAGAATATGTGAGATAGAAAAGTTTAAATAAACCATTTTTCACTGAATCTATATTGAATTCTATGTATATAGAGGCTTATGATGCAGCCATGAAATCTATATTGATATGAAACGTTTTTAGGAAATTGATATTGTACCAAGAAAAAAAGTCCTTATCATAGTGTATAATGATAATATAGTTGTGGTATCATTTGAAAAAGATTCAATGTCACACCAATAGACAATGAACATACTCCATAATTATCACTAATGGAGTTATTTTCCATAGAAGGGTGAATTTACTGTATGAAAAATTCCCATAAAAGAAAACATGGGTGACCCATTTAATAAAGTCCTATCTCAGATGAATAGTGAGTATTATCTGAGACATAGAGGTCCAATGTATGTTAAAAGTTAGATTTAGTGAAAATGGGAGTCTTTTGGATTTACTTCCAAAAACAATACTTCTGTGTACATTATGATAACTCATACTCATTATTTTAACTATTAATATAATTTTTTTTACAACATTATTGTTCTGGATACCATAGAATGAGATAATTCACTTAGAGTAGCTATCAAACTAGAAGGTCATAGCACTTCCCCATTATGATGAGTACCCAGAAATACCAAAATAGTTTTCTTAAATATATGTTCGATAGAAAAATGAAATAATTTTTGGGACACAAATGATACCATCTATCAAGGGTGGAGAATCACCGAACATTGATTCACTTTATTATGGTGTACAACATTAGTAATATATACTATAAGACATAATGAAAATGTGACCCACCAATAAAAAATTAAAATTTATATGTGTAATTGGATGTTAATATATGTGGAAGTTTGTATCGATCTATTCACATCAATAATATTATAAATAAATATTATATGTTTCATACTTTTATGTATTGATGAAAACCATGATGAAATATGTGTGGGTTGAGGTAGGATATGTTGGGTGCATCATGAGTATATTGCACTAATGGATAATGTGAGAAATTATTTCCCCTTATATTCTTCAACAAAAGATGATATAACAGTTTATTTGATACAAATGATATATCCAAAATATATTTCAGAACATGATGTTCTATTGGAATGTTTTCTTTTTGAAATGTCCCGGAAATAGGCATTAGGCACATAGAATGATGGAACCAGCATGAAACCTTCATAATTTGAGATGTTTTGGAAAAAGGTATATTAAATGGTAATCCTCCACAAGATGTATTATTTCATTTTAATATTAAATTATTTATTTGTTGGTGCCTTTACATTTATCTATATGTTTACAATGGACTTTAGGATGAGTTACTTTATTCCACTGAGAATGAAGCCTAGAGTGTTACACATTATGAGAATCTAAATTCTCAGTTAAATAATATATTATTATTTATTATTTATCAAGTTGAAAAAATATATTTCCATAACATTGTTTAATAATTACTCATGTGTTCATTATCACATATTTTTTGTCACTAGTTATTTGTGATAATTTTATATGAGAAGAATATTTATTAAAAATGATTTTTTTATTTTCTGAATTAAATATTTTATTAATTTATTGTTCAAAAATAAATTTATATTTATTTATTAAACCAATATTCATTATTCAAGGTCCAATAGATATTATGGATGAATTTAATATCATGTTTAATAGTCTTGTGATGAATAATAAATATTGAATATTATTTGAAAAAATATTATTTAATTTAATTTTTGATCATAGAGATTGTTATGAAATATTATTTCGGCACAATGACATCCAAAGAGAGTCCTCTCATGCCCTAGAGATCTTCCTCTCCCACAACACAATAATGAATAGAGAGATTCCTTCCTCCACCTTCTACTATCGAGTCCAGGGAAAGACCATGAAGAATCATTTGGAAGTGATTCTTAGTGCGATCAAAGGAGAATGATTTAAGTGTTATGATATTCCATGCAATCACTCAGAGATTCCTATGATGATGTTCAAAGGAACATAGAACATGTGTGGATTTCCATTAGATGGAATCATTTCTTTATTTCAACAAGACAACGATGGTATGATGTATATAAATTTTCATATCAATCAATGAAGAAATAATTTTTCATAAGGTAATTCATTAATTGATTAAACTAATTGTTAATAATATATGAAAATATAGTTCTTTGGTTTCAACATTTATTAATTATAAATATTATTTGACACAGTTTCATTGATCACAACATTTATCATCATTTAAATTTCAAATTAATCATCGATCATGACAAAAATCTTCATTGTTAATTCCCTATCTGAGGCTTCCGATGCACCCAAAACATTCAATGAATATTTTAAAATTGTAAGATTCCTTTTTAGTGTGAACATCCTATTATCCATGTATATCCTCTTCAAATAAACATCTTTCATTTATGGGTTGAATCCTTATTAGAAAATTGATAATAAAATTTTTAATATATGAATATCATCCTAATAACCATGTAATTCATTCTTTATTTATTCTGAATAGTTGTTATTAATAATCCTTAGATTTTCTTTTTAAAATACACCTTATAAAGATATCTTTTGTCATAAATTTGAAAACAAATTCTAACTACATGATCCTTACCTAGATTATTCTTGAAGAGATTATTTTTATGAAAATAATTCCTATATAGATGATTTTTACACACTCGGAATTCTACATAGAGGATTCTTATAAATTATTGAAATGATGCTTAAATATAATGACTCCTACAAATATTATTGTTATGTAGTGCATATAATATTTCTTATATAGATTTAATACTATGTAAATGATTCTCACACAATGACTCAAGCTCAATTATAATGGCTATAGAGATGAAAAAACATTGTTTGTTTTTCTATGCGTTTGATTTTTAAAAAAATATATTTTTATTCATCATTCAATCCAAAAATAAAACACTTAAAATAATTTCAAATAATTATAAAAAAAATCTCCAAACATCATCTCAATGTATTTATTAAATTGATGAAAATTAATTGTTAACTTCTTTAACTACATATTTATCCAATAATGGAATCCAAATCCAACTCAACCAATAGCTAGAATATTCCAAAATCAGTTATCATTATTGTAGAGATTACTTTAAATATAAATAATATTACTTAATACAAATAAAAAACAATAATAATCACATTAAAATTATATACCTCTATTTATACTGGTATTTCCACCATAATCTCAACATACATTGACTTTAATTATCATATCATTTTTTAAAAATAATACAAGTTATTTATTTTGATAGGTTACAAATGATTTCATACCATATTATATCCATGAATTTAACAATTCCACTAAAAAATGAAATACTAAACAAATATTTATTAATTAATATTATGTTTATTTTTTCTATGATGTTGTGGGTCAGTGGGTTATAAATTGATTTTTTGGATTGTTTTGGTAAAAATGATGGATGGATATTGAAATATATGGATGGAAAACATAAAATAATCAAACTCCATTAAAAACCCACTACCCTATACATAAAATTATTCTTATTACCAAGAGAATTGTGATGTGAAACCGCACATGATAAATGATGTGACAAAACACACTGACATATCAGAAAGGATATGCATATGAGTTTCTACTCTAAAAACCAAATAAATAACTGTAGGATAATATCACATAAAAAATATATACAAGTAGGCTATACAATTTATTTTATTAGTGAATTTAGGTTGTATAAAATGATATAGATGTTAATGTAATGTGTTATTTCTTATATAGGTATTCCTGAAGAAGAACGTTTCTTCATAATAACAACAAGTGTACTCATTGTTGGAACCAAAAAAAGTATTCCAATATTAAAAAATATATGCATTAACTGTAACTATTATAAAATACAATATATATAACATATTTAGTCAATGTTTATCTATGTGTATCAAATTACTCAACTTACCTACAACAACCCTCTCCATGAATGATTCTCTCCCCCACACAATGATTGAAAATAATCAAGAGAAAAATCATGTTATTTTTAGAAAAGGGTATCACTGATGGTTACATCTTAAAGGTTATTATTTATGGATTATAACGGCTTTGAAATAAATATACTGTAGGGTGTATCATTTTTGAAAAGGTGATAAAAAATTACATATTAATTATAGAGTAACAAGTAAAATTCCTATCATTAGAGGGATAAACATTGAGAGTTATACAAAAAATTAAATGGTTATGATTTCATAAAAAATGATATAGGAAGCTATTTAAAAACAATATATTTTTTCCTAATAATTTGAATGTAATTCTACATAATATAGATGAGAATTTGTGGAAATAAGTGTCAAAAAAACCCAAAATTTCAAGGAATGATTTCAAAAACAGGGAATGATATCAATAACAATAGGAAATAATTGTATATTTAATTAAATAAATTAAAATAGGAATCATTATCTATAAATAAATGATAAAAATATGTTATTTCAATAAATTTGATAATACATAAATATAAAAAAATTAATGTGGCTTCAGAAATTATAGGGGTGTATTTTTTTTATAGTTATTTATGTGGTGTTTGGGAAGTTTAAATATAATATTACAGAATACGTGACACTCCCATGTGTTTTTTTATTAGATGTTAATCTTCTACCTATATCTCGTGATTCAATATAATTGATATAAATATAATAATATAATAGAGAAAAAATATATGCACATCATAACATAAAGATAACACAAAAATAATAGAGTCATTTAGACAGAGAAAACACAGCAGAGAATAAAAAATCAACTATTATATTGGTAGAAAACAAAACATGATCTACACAATCCAAATTACATAGGAAAATAAGAACATTTAAAGGATATAATGATTTTTTTCTCCCATTAAGAACTATATACAAAGTCTTCATCCTTATGAATAGATTAAAATAAAATTATTTGGTTAAATGGTATAAAATTCATCATCTTACTTTCCTTATTTATTGTGCTGTCCTCAAACTCCAAAGATATTATCTTGAGGTTAAATGTCGTTAAATCATAAATATGGAACTCCTCATGAGGTATTTTTAATTTGTACCACTCATCATATTTCTTCATCTCACAAGGGATCCTGATTTGAATCTTATAAGGTGAATCAACCATCATATCATCTTCATTTGAGTATGGAATTTTATTCATCTACACTGACAAATAGAGATTTAGTTAACAAAGACAATATAATATAAGAAAATGTGAGTTCCCTTTCTGTTATTACTAATATTAAACATCTCCATCCAAATTAACAACCTTAAATTTTAATTTTATTTAATCAACTATTATTATCAAATATAAACTATAATATATTTTCACCATTTTTCCATTAACCATTTATAAGGGCATCAGTCACATAGAAATTTTTACATCATCATGGTAATTTAAAATTTTAACTATATATGTCATTGAAAACATCAATTTAGTTTTACATGAAATAACTATAAGATTTATGTTGATGTGTATGCCATTTTAGCGTAGAGAAAAACATTCTTGTGAGATTATCTTATCATCATAATATCAGGTTTTCTATATATAGATCATAGAAATGATAAAAAAAAACTGTCACCATACCACATCGATCTTATTTACCTAGAATTAATTTTTAATGTAAATAATTGAAATCCATGTTCAGATTTTTCATTGGCTAGTATAATCTATATACCAATGTTATAGGTATGTGAAAGGTATTTCCAAATTCTATGATGTATAGAGACATTCCAATTTTTAATTTTATGATATCTTATTAAAAATTACTTTAACATGTTTTTTTGATCAATATTGATTAGATTTATTGATGGTTTTCTCCAATAATACTGGGATCATACAGTTTGAAATTTTAGCATTTCCACTAGTTCACAAATAAAATGAGGAGATAATAAAATGGGGATAGACATTGAAAGTCACTAGATTATGAAACAAATCTCTGTTGAAGTGTATATTTAGACTACTGATGATGATTATTAGTATTCCAAATTAGGTAAATGTGTGTTATAAATAGTTAATTATCACGCAAGTAGTACATTCAATACATTATTTATCATCCATTCACTCTAAAACATAGCTAATGAACATTGTGATGTATGTATTAGAAATAAATTTGGGGGGGGGGGTACAATATGGGTTATGATATAACCTACATCATATCTAGATATATGTTCATATTGATTACATATCATATAATATTATAGATATTTCATGGTATATGATGGATATCATGATATAAAATATTGTGTAAGTGTTCTTTTCAGGTGTTCCCATATTAATTTATTTTTTATTTGAATCATAAAATGATTAATTTATTATATTTCATTTATTTAAATTGTTAAATCAATCACATTATTCAATGGTATAATATTAAGGGTAATGAATGTAGTCCACCATGTGATAGAGGTCGATGCTCTATCCTCCTAAATTAATGGAATGTATTTGAGGATCTTATAAAAATGGTATGATCCCTCTATTAGTGATTAATATATTCTATATATAGATTAGATGAATATTCCCCTTAGAACTCATTATTAATTTATCTTCATTTTAGGTTCTAGAAACACTTTGAAGAATGTGGGGTCCTTACAATATGACCAAGGATCATTTATCTGGTGTTCCACTGAGAGAGGTGTGAGGCATTTTTCGGCTATTTAGGTTATATTGATCAAATTTATTGTACAATATTCTATCTTGTTAGGTTAGTACCTTGTATACTACTATATATATGTCAGGATTTTCCCTTCATGTAAGTGAGGTGTTTTACTGTCTTGTGTAACACCCCAGGTAAATAAAGAATTTGACATTTTCACATTTATCCATATTTTTGAATAAAATATTAATATTACTTTAAAGGGAACTCTATTCTCTATGTCATACCCAATACACAACAATGAGTTTCTTGGAAATCTTACGTTGCACTCTAAGAATAAAATAATATTATTTTCAATTGTAGTTAAAGCCTAGCCGTTGTAATGGAGGGAATGAACAGAACTAACTACAAAATGATTATATATGTTTGTCAAATATTTTTACTTTTTACAATAAATTTTAGAAGATTAAAAATGCGAATGAATCCAATTTTTAGCATAAACATTCTAATATTCTTTAAAAGTTCGATTAACTGCCTTTTGATGAAGAACCTCATTTGAATCAACTTTTTTACAATTTTATGTGTTATATTTGACAAAATAAAATTCTTCTTTAGAATCGGGACATCAAAATTAACTTTGTGTAAATATTTGATATTTTTCCGATAATGTTCATTTTTTAATGAATAGTGAAAAATGTTGTATTTTAATTCAAAACCACCTTTTAATCTAATTTAATTATATTATTATATTATCTTTTGAATTGGATTTAAAGTGAAATTAGAATATATTTTTACCATTTAATCTAATAGTGGTCATTGGAATTATTTTCACTTTGATATTGGACTTAAACTAGTTTCAATCTTTTAATAGATATTGTTTCTTAAAAACACGCTATTTGTTTGGACAGCGGGAATTAATAATTAAATTAATTAATGCAACAAATATGTTTTCAATTTTTTAAAATAGAAATCATTAATCAATTCGGAATATAAAATATAGCTTAGGGTGAATTTTTTGTATTTTTCTGAAAAACTTCAATTTTTGATGAATAGTGAAACCACTAAGTGGTAGTTAAAAAAACTGATTTTTCGATTAAATGGAACTTTACCACTTCTGTGATTTGATTTTAAAAAATATGACATAAATGGTTGTCATTAGTAAGTAAAATGAGGTTCAATGAGATTAAAATTAATTTTTTTTTTGTGAATAGTAACTTTTAAGTTTTAATCGCCACTAGAGTTAATTAGTGTAATTTAAGGTAAAAATAAAGTTTTTATGTTATGAAATGACCCTGAAACATGTTCTACCCTTAATGTATGAGTCATGGCCGACCAATAAAATTCATGGGTCAACTTGGGGACCCCATGGAGCCAATTTGGTTGGAAAATTACATTAATACCTTTTATTTTAAGTTAATGTTAAAATGTCACAAACATTTGTTGTTTTACTAAAACAATTTTTAGATGGGGTTATAAAAGTCATATTTTTTACTATAAATATTCATTACAAATCTACAAATATTTCCTAAATCATGATTGTTTTTTATAATTTTTATATATTAAATAAATTAATTTATTTATGACACCGTGATGATGCAGTGATTACCTCATAAATGAATGATTTAAATAAAATGAGATGATAGGGTGAAATATAAGTATTACACTTGTCACAAACCTAGTTTATGGGTGGATTTAGAAACCTTATCACCATATCCTCGAAATATATCCTTTTGGGACCTTTTAAATCCGAAAATCATTTTATAATAAAGTATTATTTTATAACTTCCCAAGACTGCCCCTCCTCTCCTCTTGTAAAAGGCCCCCACATCTACCACCTTACACAAACCTCTCAAGCTTTTGTCTCGGACAACCCCTGACCATTTTATCTCTCCACATACCTTTATTCATCATTTAAGACTCACTTTGGGCATAATCCTTTCCACGGAATCCTTTGACCTCAAATCAAAGACTGTAACCCGATTTAAAGGTAATGTATTCCCTTGTGTCCTTTTCTTTTATTTTTATTCTCCATACCCCTAAACTCTTTTTATTACTTTTTTTGTAAAAAAACAAGTATATTAAATATACTAGGATGTTGTTATAATAAGGGTTCTAGTTACACTTTCACACACCTCCGTCTAATTGTTAAGAACATATTGTTTCTGTGGATGGAGAATTATTGCCTCACAAAATGATGATTGTTCAATATTATTTTAACACCTACCAAGGTTCCCATTAAGATGTCACTATATTTATATATGATATATAATATGTTTATGTTTTTCATAATCTTTTCTATTTTTCATTTATTTCATACCTTTATGGTTTCCATTATGGGTAAATGCAATATCTTCATTTTAGGAAGTGCGGACTACCGCCCCTCAAAGTGATTTGATTCGTTAATTCCATATGTGGGACATATAAAGGATGGAATTAATGGTATTACATATGATATCCTACTAGAATTATAATATACCTTTATATAGTTATTATTTAATTCCACTGAATTCAAAAAAATGAAAGTAGTGTTCATGCGTACGTACGGCTTAACGTCTCCATGAACGGTACATTTCATTTCTTATCTCCAAATTTTATGTACTATTATAAGTACATATATATAATGGATATATATGCAATATATTACATCTAAATGATGGATATCATTCTATAATTATAATATATATGTCCCTCATTTTATTTTAATTCCATTAATATGACAAAAAATGAAAGTAGCGTTAATGCGTACGTACGACCTACCATCTCCATGAACGGTGGTTTTAATTTCTTATCTCCAAATGCTAAGAAATAGTATAAAATGAATATATAATGGATATTTATGACATTTAAAACATCAATAATGTTCTGGATATGATTTACCTATAACTACATGGAAAATTCTTTTCCAACAACTTTGATTTTTACTCATGTACCGAAAATCAACAAAAACGTCTAATATGAACTTACTTTTTTATACAATTATTATAACATTATAATATGTTATATTAACTTAATAATAATATTTAAATTAGGTCCTTATTAAAGTATAAATTTAACAAATTTTATTATTCAGGAGATTAAAGAACAACCGAGTCGTGTCAGACACGAGGTAAGGGATCCTACTCCTCTCTTTTTTTTAAGTACACTCTTTTATGTCACTCCTTTTAAGCTCATATTTCTTATTATTGGGTTGTTATTTTATATTAATCCTACAATACTTTTTATTTTCATTTGATGAGAGACACTATTTTCTCTCATCAATCCATTCTGGATGTTTTGAGTGGCGCCGTTAGGCTGCCGGATTTTCGTAAGAGATTCCACCTCTCTCTTTCTTTTTAAGTACTATCCATTATGTCAATTATTTTAAGCTCCACTTTGTTATTTTGGGGGATGCTATTTTATATTACTCTTGATGTAAATTTTAATATTATTTGAGATCCTATTTGATCTCGTCAATCCATTTTTGGATGTTTTATGTGGTGCTGTTAGGCTGCCGAGTTTTCGTAAGGGATTTTTCATCTCACTTTTATTCCCGTGAGATTTATCCTACATTTGCAACCATTTCATTTGAGTTGTGTATGTACTACCCATTATTATACTCTTTGAGTAATATAATTTCATTTATGGGTATTTACATATTCATTGTACGACCCTTCTTCAATGGGGTGTACGTTTCGAAAGTTACCCAAGTCGGTAAGG
Source organism: Viscum album (assembly GCA_963277665.1). Classification (NCBI taxonomy): domain Eukaryota; kingdom Viridiplantae; phylum Streptophyta; class Magnoliopsida; order Santalales; family Viscaceae; genus Viscum; species Viscum album. The sequence continues at coordinate 785,506,796 of OY728151.1, forward strand.
GAACCTTTAACCCTCCTCTTTTTAAAAAACATTTTGTTATGTATTTTAATTCACATACTATTATTTTGGGATTTGTTTTTCAATATCCTTACTGATTTAAATTTTATGTCCAAGTGATGAGATACCCTCTATATCTCTCATCAGCTCATTTAATGAATTTTGAAGTGACGCCGTTAGGCTATCGAATTTTTGCAAGGGAACATCTTATCCCAATTTTGATTTTTTGGGATATACTTGTACACCTTGAATATGTTGTTCTATGAATATGTGTGAATAACCTCTGATTGTTTTACACTTAATATCCACTTATATTTGGTGTATTCGTTTGTCACACATAATTATGTAATTGATTTATCCTTAATCCAAGGATACCGTCTTTGTATGGGACTTTGCCTCAATCTCCTTTGATTGATGCATATTTTTGTTTTATAAACAACCTTCTTTTATACAGTGTATAAACCCCTTTTACTATTATTTTTATCCAAAAGGAATCTATTTTATACGAATCATTTTACTAAACGACAAAAGGGAATGTTTTTGTCGTACGTATACGGCAACAATGAGTTCTCCGCCGCCGTGACCATTATTTGAGTTTCGGCTTCCTCTACATGCCATAAATTTTTTTAAATGAAAAATAAATACCATGTTTTACTTTTCATTTATTTTGGTATTGAAAATCGTTTTCATAATGTCTTTATATCAATGTGTTGTATTTATATCTTGTGATTCAAATGTGGAAATCTTATGTTTTTTATGCAGGTTGTATGTGATATGATTATGGTTCTTGGGAATCATTATGAATACGGATGGTTCTGAGATAAACTAAGGGTAGGTGAGCCCGTTATAGCTATCCAATGCATTGGGTAATGCAAAGGATTTAAACGTTAAGGTTTCTCCGAAGAGATTTAGGGAATATACTATGATGGGTAATCCAAACATAATAAAGAGGGTTACTCCCTACGTAATAATGTTATGAATGCCTCAAGTTACCTTTATGACTTATGATTTCTATGTTTTATTCATTATTTGATGAGTTATGTTAATGTTCTAATGTTTTATGAGTAATGTATGATTTAATTGATTCTTATGTATACATGTACTCATGTTTCCTTTCCATATTTTATATCCCTTACTTATCTTTTTATGCTCATCCCATGATTTTTGAAATGTTTTACACAGGACTTAAAGATGAATAGGGTCAAGGATGGGATCAAAGAATGAAATGCTATCTAAAACATTGAACTAGACATGTTTTTTAAGAGTTTTTTATTTATGGAAACTTAGTAGAAGTGTATACTTTGTAATATTGTGAGATGTAATAGTTATGATCAAATTCTCTAAAACTCGAATCCTAAAAATGATCCTCAATGTGAATTATTCATTAATTCAATATTAAGTAAGGTTTAAGTTCAGGGCCTTATATATTGAGACTCTAGATTTAATATATTTAAAATATTAACATATTTTATAGCTATTAATTAATATCAAAGAATGCTCGCGCATAATTTTGATATAAACAGTCTTCTTATTTCTTGGGACATGTTATGGGAATTATAAGACAATGATTGATTCTATGATACATGGTTTACCCTAGGTGTATCATATTATTGTTCTGAATTAGATGTTCTATGGGAGGTAACCATTTCTGGTTGCGTTTAGTGGAATAAAATTTATTATTTATTTATTTCAAATAAATAACATATCCTTGACTAAGTCTATAAAATACATCATTAGGATGGTTTTTTGGGGTTATCCATAATACCATAGGGGGATTATTGAGGGATATTTTTGTTCATTATCACTGGAAAACTTATGGATTAAGATCAATGATTTGTACGAGGGGGTCTAAGAGTTCGTTAGAAAACACAAAAAACATTCCATATCACAAACGAATGTGCTCTTAACCCAAACATAATCCATAACAAGGCTATCAATTTTTGTTTGTAGTTCATAACCTTAAATTAATGATTATTAATGGATATATTATCGTATTTATATTTCCCGGGATTTAGGATCTTTTCATAAGCCTAAACCATATGTTGTAATTCATTGTTCCATTAATGGCCCATTTTGGTCCATATTGTAGTCCTTGGGAATCATCACATTTTCCAATGAATGATTTACCCCATTCTTGTTCTCCCCCCACTATTATTTTTTTTCTTTATCCATTGTCCCATGGGGTTGAGGTTTGACATTCATTACGCCAGTTCGAGCACAATTAAACCCATGTATTTATTTGAGTTGCATGAACCATGAATGAAACAATTATTTTCAAGGTGATTGATGATGTGTATAGGATATAGGATATGAAATTGACGTTTTTATATCCATAATGATACCAAGAGATCCATGGTTTAATGGGTTTGTCCCACAATGGTTTTGGTGGCCAGAATCTAGCCACCCATAATAGATTAGGTTATATTGGACATAGTTCTACACTCCATAATGAGATTTTTAGAATAAATAGTGGAAATAGTGTTTGGTGGCATGTGCGAAGGATTACTCAGGATTATTTGAAAAAAACATCTATAAATAATGATTCGCATGAACAAACTCAGTGTAGTCCCCATGCTACATTTTCAAGGGTTTTCAAAAACATTAGTATCACACATCATGTATGGACCTTGCTCACCATGTTTGGACCATACACATTGTGTGATGTTGTTATGGTGGCTCAATGTGTACTAAAGGATTACACAAACATTGAAATTACCAGGAACTAAAGCACAACTATGTGTACATGGACATGGACCAGTACCCAAATATGACCTTAGTGTATGTACATATCTTGATGTACATGGAAACAACCATATGTACATTATCGTGAGATGAGGTGCATGGGATGGGCCCCGGGTGGCCAAGCCTTGTCGTGTACCATGGGCACATGTTGTGTTGTTCCACATGTCCTGCCATCCACGTCAAGGAAAACACATTACCAAGTTACAAGGTATGGTTGGATACCGTGTGACTGTAGGTACACATTGTGTACCTACCTTTTATTTTTCATCCTTCCATATATATTTCATTGGGAACCAGATATTACTTCATGACAATCCTATCAGGATAAGATTTCTATATAGAAATTGATGGAAAAATTCATATTGGATTTCAAGATATTACAAATCATGTTATGATTGTGATACTTATTTAGGAAATGATTTAAGGATATAAATAATTGAGTATGATCATAACAGAAATGTTTGTTGTCAGTAACCCCCTACCACATGATGGTGAGAGTCCCCCATAGTTTTCATCATATTGAGTGGTACCCCATTTAACACCAAAGTATGGGTCTACTATCTACTAAGTGGAACTCCTGTCTCCCAAGGGTATAATCATCTATCTACCATGTATAATTCCCCTTCTACACTAGGGAATGTCTCCTATATCTACTGAGTGACGCCCCCATTTCCCACCATGGTGTTAGTCCTCTATCTACTAAGTGGACCCCTCTCCACACTAGGGCATGTGTCTTCTATCTACTGAGTGGAACCACATATCTAACCTAGTTGTAAGTCCTCTATCTATTGAGTGGAACAACCTGTCACAATAGGGTGTGGTTCCACTATTGCATACTATCTCTCTCGACTATGTAGTATAGTTGTGTGGTTTAGATCCTCCACATGGTTGCATGTCAAGACAGGCAAAATTCAGTGCATCTGAGATGGAACTTTGGCACATCAGGAAGACTCATCATCTGTGGATAAGTTGTGGAGTTGAAGAACCTCTTTCTATGTCATTTAGTTTTCCTTATGATCATATATCATAGGGTTTTCTTCATTCTTGATTGGGATTGAGTTGATATCTATTTTATCTTCCATTTATTCCATTGTGGTTTCTTGTGTTGTCCTGCATGGTATGTATATACTCACCACTGTATCATATTTCCCTACATATTTTTTTTCTTATTTAGAAAATAGAACTATTTGAAGTGACATCAATTGAGCTTAGTGATACATGGGTGCATTGTCCACACACGATGGTAGGACTTGGAGATCAAAAGCAGGGTACTCTTCAGGGTTCCTTTTAACGTAGTTTTGTTTTTCAAGTTGTGGATTTATTTTTGGTTCGAAACATATTTTTCTCATAATAAATTGGTTTATACTATTATAATAATATTTATTTCCTAGAGGTTATTTTATGAAAATTAATAGTGTAGATTTTATAGTTTTAATTATTCCTCTGTAAATTTGAATTGATTTGTTTGTGTTCTATATGTCATTGTACATTAAGAGAAGGAATCCCATTTAAATTTTTGCCTTCCTAGCACTTGTCACCATCCCATTTCCTATTGGAAGTGATATTGGGGTTGTCACAGTTGGAATTTTATTGGACATGTTAGACCTGGTGGGTTGGGAGATTATAGAGTGGTATCGATGGAGTTAATCCTTGGGATAAAGTTGGAGTGGGACCCATGGTCAGTATTGGTTTGGAATGTAGGTAATCACTATCAATGTTTCTTATGTTCAAATTTCATGCTACAAAATTAAGTGTTGGTGTAGAAGTTAATGTATCTACTCACAATGATTTTTGAATTCCTATTATTCACTTGAAATAATGAGATATTGGTTACTGGGAATCACTGGTACATGCATAATATAAGATTGAGTCCTTTGACTATAATTTTTTATTCAACTCCACATAAAAAATATCATCTAATTATAGAAAATATTTATCACTTTAAGGATTCCTATATAAAGATAAACATCAAGGTTAATAATACATAATCACTAAAATGTTTCATCGATTGATAAGGCCTTATTTCTGGGGAAATCTAAAAATGATTTTCCTCCCATAGGTAAGGAATAATTTAAACCATCTATTGAGATATAGATAGTACCAAATGGTAGTTTGATTATGCATATAGGATTATCTCACTATGTGAGTTCAAAAATCATTTACCATTGAGGTTTCAAAGTGATTCAGATCCTCATGTAGTTGAATATTAACATTAATTGGTGATATGTGTTTTTAGGCTTCTTCAAGCCTTGACTAATCAGATGATTGGGTTGGTCACCAATATTTTCCATTGAGTAGTATAGGGAGAGTGTAGTTTCATTATGAAGACCCAGGATGAGACTATGATATCATGTAAATACTTCCATCTTCCATATGATGATGTCTATAACCCTTCATGATTTCACTCTATACAGATTTATGAGCTTCTTGAGCTATAGATATCCATGACAGTGTAGTCTCCCTATGCATACATGCTTATGGTGCAGTACTAGAGTGGGATATGATTATAGGTATGTTTTTAGAATAGTTGTACTAGTATGTTGGAGGTATCAGTGTCAATCACGGGGCTTAATAATTTGCTGTGACATACACATGTAATCTTTTAGGGTGTCATCATAGGAGACCACCCCATGATAGGAGTCATGCAGGGGAATTTCAGGTGTAGAGTTTGAATAGAGGATATAGTCATCCATGATATGTAATATTTTATGGTTGTGAATGTATAGGTCACATGAAATATTATTTCCCATCTTGATATGTTAAAAAGGGAAGAAAGGTTGGGGATAGACCACCACGGTAGAGGCTTCACCATGATCGAGAATCTCCAAGCCATGGCTAGTGTAAATCAAGGCGGATGGAACTGGAATAGATGTATGAAGATAACGAAAGTAAGGAGATGATGGTGGGGTATGATGATATGATAAAATAACTCCTCTACCACCACGTGGCCCATGTTATGGTTAGGTAGCTAGAGGTTGGGGCTGAAAGAAACTTCCTGCAATTGAGTGATCTGACTAGGTTGTACATAAGATGATTTAATGTATAATATTTTTACTTTTATAGTCATTAACTAGTACTAATAGACACATTTATGAGTCATTAATTCATCATCATATCACATGTGAGAGATCTGTAGCATTCTTTTGAGACAATAGCCCATTATATTTTTCTAGCGGTTCCTCCAGGGAGCAACTCTTTTATATTTAATATTACTATTAATGATAGATGGGTATTGGTAGTTATAATTTTACACATTAATTATATTCTATTTGGAATAAACCTTATGAAATCATCTCGGGTGTAGAATGGTTATCCATGGTTTTTTCACAATTTTACATGCACTATAAACAAGATAGATGGATTCAGATTGATGGGCCAATATTATCAATTAAAGGAAAGAACGAATTCATGGATGAGTGAGTGGGACTATTGATTTGTAAGATACAATCTACCACCCATTATTTGGTGAGTCTTTCCCATAGATTAGTGGGATATTTGTGAATTGAGCCTTCTTAAGTAGTATGTGATTTTATACATGTCTTCCTCAAGGATGTTCAGTGACTACCGCTAAGGCGAAAGATGGAATTACAAATCAAAATTCTTCCTTGGACCACAACGATATCATCAAAAACATTTCAGATTTAATTTTTAATCTCACAGACCTAAGGGTGTAATCCTATGTCCATCAAGATAACGATTACATCAGAAATAGTGTGTTCCCATGGATAACAATTTTTTGTCTGTAAAAAGGTGGATGGGAGTTTGATGATTTGTGTTAATTATCATCATATTAATTAGGAAAAGATAAATAAAAAAACCCCTATTGAGGATAGATTACCACTTCTAGTAGTTAAGAGGTGTAGTTTTGTTCTCAATAACTGATCTCTGGTCCAGTTAAAACATGTCATGTGTTCAGGGGGATTATATTTTGATTATTTCATTCTGATGTTACTACAAACATTGTGAGCTCATGGTGATACATTTATAGGTGAAAATATCCCCTCCAATATTTATATATTTTATGAACCATACATTCCATCCATAAATGGACTATATTTTGGCTATCTTAATTAATTACATACTCATTTACTATGCATTAGAGGAAGATCATGCATTGCATCTGGGGGGGCGTCTTAGACTTACTCTAATAGAACCAATGTTATAGTATGATCGTGAAGTTCCATTTTTTATAAATGATGTTATCATTTTTTGGAACACTATCTTTGATCATGTTTTATCTATGAACACATTAAATATTGATGCAGTTATTTCTTGGGAACCACCCAAGATAATGTCAAAGGTGAATAGTTTCATTGAGTTGGTGGGATACAACATAATTTTTATTGTACAATCATCTTGGATTATATCACTTTCAACAATATAGAAATAGAGAGGTATTTTTTTAACATGATATAGTAGTTTCAATGATATTTTGAGGAGGTCAAGTTGATAATAAATACTGTTAATTTCACCATAAAATTATGGAGACACTAACTTCTTGGGGAATGTTTTATTCTTTACTCAAACCACTAGAGTCTCAGGTATATCTTCACACAAATGGATTTAAACATAATATAGAGACATTGGTTGGATTTTCTACATGGTGGGGAAATTTAAATGGCTTACACACTTCTAAAGCGTATCTTCATGCATTATTTCTTTACGGGGAAGTCATGTTCTCTCTTGGGAGAAAAGGCATCTGAGATGATGGATTTATTGTAGATGAACCCTATGGAGAAGAGTTTTTCAACTTTTTTTCAATCGGTGGGGGTGAGTCCTCCACTACCCCTACGTGTGATGGAGTCTCAATTGGGAGAAATTTACTTTGCGGTTCATATGGGACTACAGTTCTTCCTATGATGGGAAAAATGTATTTTTTGAAGGATGGGAGAATTTAATTCTGTTAAGTGACAAGGAATTGTTCTTGTCACATTAAGGTAGAAGGTGACGTGGGTGTTTCACATGTCGAAAATCAAATATAGTAGAATAAAATATGTATACATAAATTCAGAGGTAGTTTTTGTGGGATAGAATGAGGAGGACATTTGTTTAGTTCATTTCTCTATGAATAACTTTTTAGTAGGTAAAGGATGAGAACCAAGTATTATTACGTTTTACAAAGCCTCTTCAGATCCAATAGTGTATGTGGGATGACATTGAAATTCTCTTTTTTATGGAACTTCTATATAAAATGATTGGCCGTAATTCTATCTATGTGATTGAAGATTGATTAATGAAGAAGGCACACTCTATTTACATCATAGAGAATAACTCAGTTGCAATTCTGGGGATGTTTTATGTTTTCTAGATTATCATGATTAATGGGTTACCATCAATGGTTTTCATTGACCATGATGGTTGGTTAACATCATGGTTGTAGGGAGGCTTACCGGGGACTTTTGGAAACAGTTGCAGATGAGGGTGGTGTTTCTCCTTAGATAAATGGATAGACTGAGCACACAATCTCAGTGTTGAAGGATATGATGTGTTCCAGCAGAATTGACATAGGAAAATGTTGAGAGGCTCTCTTTCCATTGTTATAGTGTTCATATAATAACATATATTTCTCAACTATCGGTATGAAACCTTTTGAGTCCCTATATGGGAGACCCTAATAGTCACCCTTATACTGGACTATGATTAGATATACATATATTGTTATGATAGAGATGGTGTATAAGATGATGAAGAAGGTATAAGTGATCACGATAATATGAGATAACCCAAGGGAATAAATAAATCATGTTAAGAACGATGACATATTCCCTTAGAGTACAAGTATGGAGACCATGTTTTCCTAAGAGTCTCTCCATAATAATGATTATAGATGTCTGGTTGATTATGAAATATATCCTCGAGGGTTATTAGAAATTTTGAGATCCCATAATGGTTAGGAGAGGATTGATATTTCTTGGCCATTACCCCATAGTTAGATTGAGTGCATGACGTCTTCCTTGTATCATAGTTTAGTAGATAAATGCATGACCCTATGCACATTATTGAATGGGGTGAGTTGGACATCATGCAGGGATCCACCATTGTGAAGTACCTTGTGTTTGACAAGGATTATAAGGATAGGATCCTCCATGTAATGAATATTCATTTTTTCAGGTTTATTGATATTATTGGATCATGCAAGAGACTGTATACGAGTGTGAGATCTAGATTTGGGTTCAACACCCCCTTTTTTTTAGTGTAGCTTGTCATTTTTGAGTTGAAAAACCTCGATGGAGTGGATAATGAATGGAGTCATGTTTTTTTGGATTTATTATATGAATATTCCAATATATATATAGAATAATCATCATAGTCGGTGTAGTGTTTGGGTATCTTCACATAATATAATTAATATATTAAAAATCGTAATATTACATTAAGAATGCACACACATTATTCTTATATAAATGGTTTTCCCATAATGTGGGACATTATATGAGAAATCCGAGAGAAAAGATGATTAAGGAGTTTGTGGTTTACCCCATGAGAAAAATAATTTGGGTTAATGTTATACATTCCAAGAGATATGACTTTCGGTGAGTGCATTACATAAAATAAGTAAATAATTTCATTTATTTTTATTAAACGACCAAACATAGACTATGACTCTATAAATAAATCATTATGATGATTTTATTTGGAAATTTTCATAATACTATGAGAATTAGATGAAGAAATAGACCTCCATTATTTTTGGAATCTCCAAGGGTACGTGTTAATAATTGGATCCTGGTTGATTGAGAGGAATAAAGGGAATTAAGTAGACCTTATTTATCATTGTATACGGCTCTCTTCATCAATGATCAATCCTTAATTGTGGTAATGTATTATATTTTTGGTATATACCATTTTATAAAATATTATGCATGGATTTATTATCTGATTTCATTTTCTAGTGATTATTGTTCTTCTCATTATGCCAAACCTTTATTTAGAATTTGATGTTCCACGGTTCACCATTGTTTTCCTCATATTGAGATCATTTTCCATGATCACATTAGAAAAGTATTAATTCAACTCATTCCTATTTCATCCAAATAACACACATCATGTTCTTCATGGATAGACAATGGGGTCACAGTTTGATATTGCTGGGGTGGGTTCGAGCATGATTCAACCCACATATTAATAGAGGTTTTGTGAATGATGAATGGACCGACAATTTTCAGGAGGATCGATGATGGATATAGGATTTGGGTGATGGTTTTAAGGTTTTGAAATCTAGACCAGTCCCTATAGAGGATATTTGGGATGGGAATGTCCCATATAGGTTTGGGTGGCTAGAATCTGACCATTAGAAACTTGTTGGGAATGGGAAGCCCTAGATCCTCACTCCCCGATGATATTTACAACATAATGCATGTCGATGGTGGCTCGGTGAGATGCATGATGGATTTACGGGTTTTTATAAAATAGCATGACTTTAATGTTCTACCTCAGGAACAAATTCTAGGTATTCCCATGTTTGTAGTGGCTTACATTTTGTAGAATATAATCATCACATGTCTTGTATCAAACATACTCATAGTGTGATGTGATGCTAGTGACTCGACATATACTCTAGGAGTACACATGCATGCAGATAGATAATTACACATGAATGACTAGGAATACATAGGCATGACCTGGTACATGGACATGGCCTTCATACATGGTCCTAACACATATTATATAAAAAATACCAAATGTATAGGGGCATGAGTTATGCCACGTGTGGAAAAGACACACTGTGTACAATGTGTAAATAATGTAGTGCCACATGGCCCAAAAATGCATGTATTGGAAAGAAAATGAACTTGGGAAAGGTGAGGGAATGTGTTATTTTATGATTGGAACACATTGTGTACCTCCTCTAGAATCTTCGACCTTGTATATATCCTTCTTTGAAACTCAGATATTGGCCGATGAGTAGTCTATCATGATTAGGTTTCCATATAAAATGTGATGACATCGGTCATAGTGGATTTTGAGATATGATGAGAGGATTTATGAGCATGGTGATATATTTGGAGACACTTGACGGATAGTAGAGATTAGGTAGTATCATAATAGAAATGATTGGTTTTAGAAACCCCCTTGTTGCAAAAGGTTGTAGGTCCCCTATATTCCTTATTCAGGTAGAGTGGTACCCCATGTAATACTGGGGAATGGGGACTTTATCTACCTAGTGGAAGCCCAAATCGAACAAGGGTATGGTTCCTCTATTTACTGAGTGACCCCCCAATCACATAAGAGCACAAGTCCCCTATCTACTTTGTGAAATCCCACTACTGTACTATGGAATATATCCTTATTATACAAACTGTACATCCCCATTACACTAAGGCATGGGTCCTCTTTCTTCTATGTGTCTCCCCCAATCATACAAGGTCATGAGTACTCCATATTCTGAGTAGCACCCTCTGTCACACTAGAGATGGGGTCATTTATTTATGATAGTTCCCCCTCAAATGTTCCACAGATTTGAGAGTTGAGGGTCCTATATAAGGTTTCTTGTATAGAGAATAGTAATATTAGGCCCCATAAATAGGCATGTAGAGCATCAAGAAGACTCATCATATTTTTCTAGGATATGGTGATAATTATTACATTTTCTGTCATCTAGGATTCTTTATGATCATATAACTTTTATTTTTCATCCCAATTGGTACAGGGTGAGCTAATTAATATTGTATATTAGTTTCTCCATTTTTTTGTTTGAGGCATCCTATTGGGTATGTAAATACTCACCCCTAAATGGTATTTTTCTGAACATTTCATATCTTTTGTATATGAATTATAGGTCAAAAATTACATTGGCCAAGCTTAGTGATTCTTGGGTTCACTGGCCATGTATTGTGGTCGTAATTAGAGATCAGAAGTGATGCTCTCTTTGGCGTTATTTTTATTCAATTCATTGTTTTGATGAGACTTCATTTCTAGTTTTTGATGTATTTCTCCTGTTTATTATTTGATTTATATTGTTATACTCATATGTATTTCATAGTGGTTACTTCATGCATGGTTACACTATAAGTGATTGAGTCTTTTATTATCCCTCTTAATTTTTTCATGGATATGGTTGTGTGGATTAATATAGCCACATTAGGATAAAGAATTTCATTTGAGTTTATGAATTCTTTACACTTCTCACAGTCCGCTAGAGTATGGGATGTGGGATTGAGGTTGTTACACTCATCCTTTCATTTTCTATGAAGACCATGATGATTTAGGTCATAATTTATTTACTAAAAAGTAAAATATGGACTACTTGGCACAACAGGTAAATTTTTTTTTTCTACTTTTGGAAGTACACATTGATATTTTTAAGGATTTATTACATATATATATATATATATGGATTTTAGAACTACCAATGATCATATGATGACCCCAAAAACCCCATCTGTGGTATCAAAATATTTTTCATCGACTGATCAATGCTTTTCTCTTCTGATTTTTCAATGAAATTATCCTGATAATACATTTTGAGTATCATCATAAAATATGATACATCATATTTTTTATATTTTTTATTCATAACATATGATAGAAAAATATCATATATTATGATATTCTAGAAATCTGATGATTTTAACTATACCATATGATATAATATATGATATCATAAAATAAGACCAATCCCTGTATATATGAAAAACAAAGAATCAAAATGAATGTATGATATCACTTATAATATTAAATATTATAAGGTATTTAGATTTGTTATCTATTATTAGAAATGATAGGAATTGGAGTTTATAATAGATTTTTTATAATATATTACAAATGATAGACATCAATTCACTTATGTGGCCATTTTAATTTATGAATGATAGTTCCAATTTTCAGTTATAAAATGAAATATATGGAAAATTGTTAAATTTCAATATGTAGATATTTTTTCTTACGGTTTACAATTTTTTTTATAAATTATAACTGTGGGGCCATGTAAAATGATACATGTCCTTCATAAGTTTAATATGAAATGTTCTTAATTTTATATGATGTTTTGGAATGATGATTAAATATATATTGGTTTCTTCAATTAAAATATCAATGTATATAATATTTTTTAAAATTATGAATATTTTCTATGATTTATTTATATTATTAATATCATTTAGTAAATTCTTATACCATGAATTACATGTTTTAAATTATATAATAATATTTTTTATTCATATACATTGACCTCAGTTTGTAATATATGATATGATATTGAATATATTAGTTAAATATATTTTTCTTATATTATGTTTTTCAGTAATCCATAATTTTATTTTATATTGAGTAATGTATCCCTAAATAGAGGTACATTGTGTCAAACATTCCACTTACATAGAGGCTTCTACAATATTCTATAAAGGAAGGGGTTTTCTATTCATGGCTCTGAGAATACTCATGTAGAGATATTAAATCCCTTTATATTTATAATCCTTTCCATAATGATTTTTTATACCATATTTATTACATGAATTCTGTTTTGTGTTAATATATTTGTCTTTTATTTTTTGGGTAAGTGACATTAACTTGTATGTATTTTAAAGAGTTACACATTAACATGGTTTTGAATATTAATTTTGTGGATGGAATACTGATTCTAAAAATAAATCGCTATAAGAATGCATACCCAAAGGAATAATCCACGATATAATAGTCACTACTTGAAATGAATAAAATATGGATTTAGTATGCATGTAATGTATATTAAATTAGAGACACTTTTCTATGAAAATCATTAAATTATGAAGTGTGAGGTTCTTTCGAGAGTGGAACTTACCAAGAGCTACATCATTCAATATGTGTTAACATAAACATTAGGTTTCCATGGATTATCTTGTGTAAGGAAACAAATATTTATATTGATCCAAACCTTTTGGTTCTAGATTCATAGTGTTTTATTTGGGGTACACTTATCACAGAAACCCTATTAGTTTGGATACTATAGGAATATGTTTTTTAAAATATATATGATTGATTAATATAAATAGTTATCCAATAAAATATACAATATTCATATCTGATATACCTCAAAATATTTAAAGTTGATATATAAAAATCCCTTAATTATGAGATACATGATATATGTCATGATGAATTATGTGCATTTTCTCATTAAATAAATACGATGTATCAGGATATTGTTTTTCATGGGAGTACATTTACTAAATTTCCTTGATGAATAAAGATATAAAATGTTACACTCAACCACAAATATATCCTTAGAATAGATAAAATCTTCTATAATGATAATCATTTTGAGGTCTCTTACAACTATGAAATATATAACAATTATATATTGGTATTTAAGGTTGAGATGTGTTATCCAAGAGAAGTATTATAATAATATGAATGTGAATGGTATAAAGGTAAATTTCACCAACCCAAACTCATGGGTATTGGATACCGATAGTTTATCACACATTTATATATTTCAACACATATTCCGAGAAAATATGGATTAAATAAATACACATTAGGGTAATAGAGAAAGAGGTTTCTTCATTATAATTCAACACATACGGTATTACATTAACATGTGTATTATTTTTAGTATTTTAGAACTATTATTATGATCCCTCCATAATTATAAATTTTATTTTTATATCCCATTGGGCCAATAAGAGTTTTTCATTCATTTTAATGAATAAAGTTAGTTCCATACATATGAATTAAATGTATTATGTTATTGAGAATATGTTTAATGTTTTATACATATTTGAGATTAATAATACTTTATATGACATTCATAATTAGATGTTCAGGGATGATTCTAATCCCACTACCTTTGGAATTATTTCAATATATATATAAATAAGAATCACATCTAATAAATCCATACAGATGGGTTGTTGAACCCATTTTGATATGACTAATTTGATACCTATTGCGACTAATAGGTTACTCCAAGAAAAAAAAATTATGAATTAGAAGAATTTATTTTATTGATATAGATTCATCATAGTTTCATAAATATTTTTAAATAATTATTCAATAAAAAACCAATATTTTTATTTAACTAAATTTTTTATCCATGATATATTAGGTTTAAAAAAATTTAATTTATCATTTTTTGAAATAGATGTTTATAACACTTATTATATTTTTAAAATAATTATTGAAAAATAAGATTATGAAAATTCATTAATATTTTTCTAATATAGTTTATTTAGGATGAATATTGAAAATATTTATTTTACAAATACAATAATTTATTTATGATATTATCATGATATGATAATGATATGAGATTTGATAAAACATTATTTATATACTAAATATATATATTTTTAAATATATATTAGAAAATTTAGAATTCTAAAGAATTTTTTTATTAATAAACTATTTTCGGTTCTTATCTTTTAATCATTCTTTTATACGGTTAATTTTAGTTTTGTTTATATTTTAAATTAAAATTATAAAATATTTATTTATTTTTAATAAAAATAATTACTTGTTAATTATAATTATAATTTATTATGGTTTACAATATTTTATGTTAATAATAATTTATTATATCTAATTATTTTTATGTTTCCTTCTGTGAACATATATTTCAAATGATTTTTAACACTTCATGAAATTGAATTTTAGAAAATGGATTTACCATTTCTAATTACAATATTAAAATTTAGTAATGGGTGAAATTTCTTTCTAGTAATAATGAATAGGTCATATGATAAAGGGTTTCCATAATAATAATGGTTAAAAGGGTTTACTTGGGTGTTAAATTAAGATAGAATATTTCAAATACCTTCAAAAAATGTAAAAAATTAGTGGTTGAGTGTATTTAGACACTAACATATAATATATTATTAATTTAACTAAATTGGAGTCATTATCCATAAGAATAAAATTTAAAATATTATAATGTTTTGAATATTTAGAAGGGTTCCACTCCTCTCACTTATAAAAGGCAATATCATCTTATCACTTATACACAGACATTGGACACCCGTGATCAACTAGTATATAACCCAATCCATCTATAAATATAATACCCATTCACTATAGGTCATTTTCTCACAAAAAATATTAATCCTATAGGGATTATGTTTTTTTCTAAAAAATGATATCCAACGAGAAGCTATATATCTTAACTGAATTCATTAAATTTTATATACTCTTATACCTCATTAATATATATTATAAAAATATTAATATAATTAAATTAGTACATTAAATATATTAAAATTTTGTTTTGTTGATGTAGAACCCATTTTATATCATCATTACATTCAATAAAATTGGAAACACCACTCATGCATACATTAAGATTGTAGCCTCCTTGAAGCAATATGTTATTGATTTCGCTACCATTTAAAAATGGATATAAATATATATTTAATTGATATATATATATATATATGATTTTTATTTAATAATTTCAATTTTTTAAATAATAAATATTATACACCTTATTACCCTCCAATCTATTGTAAAATGGAAACATCCATCGTGAAAATGTGTAGAATGTTGCCTCTATAATGTTATGCAATTTTTTTTCATCACATCCATAATTGGATGGTCATAAGTGTGGATTTAATTATTTTATTTGATATTTATATTATTATTATGATAATTCCTTTGTAAAAATTTATCATATTTAATTCCATTTCATCCATTAGAAGAATGAAAACATTACTAATGTGTATATGCAAATTACAATATTCCGGAAAAATATCACTCATTTTTCAATAGAACCACATTAGGATGTGATTAAAATTACATTTAATATAAAAATTTTAATTATATCATTTTTATGATTATTTATATAATTAAATAATAACCACTTTGACCAATGCTGAAAGACCAAATATGTTTTGGACGTAAAGGCCTCAAAACATTTAATGTAATCAAACCTAATTTAGTAATTAAATAGAACATTGTAATAAACAAAATAAAAAAATAATAATGTAAAAATCTGAAAAAACAATAATAATAATTTAAATAAATAATATAATTTTATTATTTATGATTTATTGAATTTTTGATGGAAGATAAGATTCAAGATAAGATATATTTCGTTAAAATAATGCTTTTAAAATTTTCCTTATAACATTTTTTTCATATACATCCATTCGATTTCACATGTTTAAAAAATGTTATTATATACCAATTAATTTTTAATAAAGTCATTATTAGCTATAATGGACCTTTTAAAAAAGGGTTAATAAAAGTATTTTTTAATGTTTTTCAAATGGGTAAATTTTGACTATTTAAAAAAGTGCATAGTTGTTTTAATATTTACCACATGACCTCCTTTTTTCACCATCATAGATATTATTAATTATCGATATTACTCAAAATATTGTCATTGTTTTTCAAATAACGTATTATTAAAATTATTTTAAGAATATTTTTTTGTATGTGTTGTCAAAAGAAAAGTACATTCTAATGAATTTATATAGGGAAATGTTAAGTGAATTAATTTTTTTTAAAATTTATTTTATACCGTTTTATTGTCAAAAGGTCAATGATAATAAATTTTTATGTTCATGATGCTATACTTGGGAGTTATATATGATAATTTTTGATCGAGATATATTTCTATCTAATTAAATGGGAACTAAGTTTTTCTTCTATGAAAAAATAATCTGGATAATATATTATGTTATTCCCAATAAAATGGTTCTATGAAAAATTTTATCCTTCCTTCATATAAGATACCATGATATAACTTCATTATTTTCTATATTATCTGTGGCTTTTAGTTTTTTCAATTAGAAATGGCATATTTTAACATGGGGGTATGATTTATTTTAGATGGAAAATGTTTATTGTGAAAAAATATAATATCTTTTGTGTGTTTCTATGTTTCTTACATAAATAATAGGTCTTATTTATTTTTATATCTATTATAAATCTTTTTTGTTAACATCCAATTTTTTAAAATTATTTTACCTGATCTAAGGATTTGTAATAAAAATAACAATGCCAATATTTCTGTTATAGAAAATCTTCTTAAAAAAAATAAAATGTGTCTTAAATAAAACATGTGTGTAAATTTAGTAACATATTTTGATGAGAAAAAATCTAATCTATGTGGAAGTGTCTACATTTTCATGTAATAGTTCTTCTAATTCTCTAAAAATCATAACAAAAAAATCATTACAATTTATTAATTTGATATAATTGCTATTAAAAACAAAATTATGGGTTTTAATTTACTGAGGTTTATAAGTGGTATCTTGGAAAGGGTATAGATAATCATAGAAGCCAGAATAACATGAAATAAAATTTTGAGAAATTAAAATTAAAAGTTATATTATCTTGAGATATATTTTTAAGATTTCCATGTTGATTTGTTTGATCTATATCTATTCATAATGTTTTTATATAGAGGAAATAGGGTGGTTAAGGTTTGATGGAATCAACATGATAATATCCTTTCAAATCAACAACCAGATTGGATATTGTTAGAGTATAGTAGTTTTTAGCTTTGTTAACTCAATAAATATAAGGAATAAAATATTGAACCCATGAATGAGATCTAAATAATCTCTGAAGTTGAATATTTTGATAGAAGAAAATTTCATGAAACAGTAACCCTAAAAAATTTGGTTGATTATAGACCTAGTAAAAGATGAATCATAGATCAGTTATTTGGAAAATATATTTAATGGTTTGTTATTTTCATAACATTCAAGGGTAACTCTTTATGTTTACTATTTTTATGGTGAAACCCATCAGTTTTCATGATTAATTGTGAATACAGAGGAAAACATGGTATTTATTTTTTTGATTATTTGTTCTATGAGGTCTTTTTGTTGAGTAATATTTCAATAATTTTATTTAACATTTTTTAGAAATTAAATTTAATTAATTAAATCAAAGAGAAGAGGAATAGTTTTTTCACTTATGATGAAATTTTCACAATATTATCAATGTATGCGTTAAATTTCATACAAGACTAAGAAGCTACAATTTATATATTTGATGTAGGTATTGGATCAATTTTATGATTTTTTTTCATGCTTATTAATTTAAAAGATATTAAGAAGTTGTTAGATGTACTAATAAATTTGATATAGTGTTTTATAAAACATAAATTTCTCATGAAAATAATAATTAGAAGAGGTTATGGTAGAAATCAATGGAGAAGTAATCAATAAAGAAATCTCATATAGGACTCCAATATGTTTTAAATCTAATAAAAAGAATTTAAAAAGAACGTTTTATATGAATTGGAAGGAGTTACCATTATGGTAAATTTGATAATTTATATCATGATAACAAGGGAAAGAGTTATGAATTTATTATAAATGATAAAATATATAGTCAGTATACATTGGTGTTTTGTAATTGACATTGGCTAGTTCTTTTTGAAAATACATTTAAAAAGTTAGTGGGTAAGGTTTGGAATCATCATGATAAAAATAACAATGGTTCAAAAATGTATTTTGATAATACTATGATATATGATTTTCCATAAAATTAATTAGTGATAGGAATATTGCTTATTTACTCAAATTAAGCCAATTTTCTTTTTTGATATCTATGCATTTTTAATTTTTAGTAAAATTGAAGTAAAATATAAATATCAATATAAGAATTTGACATGAAACTTATGGGAAACATTTCTGGGGGAAGTATTATGTCAATAATAATTCATAAAAGAATTCCTATTATCATATATGGTATAGACTTTTTGGTAAAAAATTTCTTTATACTTATAATAGTGTTTATTATTATTATGGATGGGTATTTTATTTTAGTTTATCATGATAAGTTAGATTATAGAGCTAAGGAAGTAAAAAAATAAATTAACACAATTATTTAAAATTGCTATATAATAAGGAGTTAATTACTTTGATAACATATCAAGAAGGCATGAAAATAATTTAACATTGTAGTATATGATATCTTGAAAGTGTGTTTTCAAATAAGGTAATAATTTAAATTAGGTATGTGCCTATTTTAAATTATTTTGTTGGATACATTTTTTATGATTTTCTGTTTTTATTCCAGATTGATTTATTGAATTACACAATGAAGTAGTTCTCATTGTGAATCCTATTTCATAAAAAATTATCAAATGGCCCCAGTGAGGATAATTTAATTGAAACAATTAATTAAAAGAGTCACTTGATATGGTTTTATTATATGTTGTAACTTTACCTTGGGTTCACATTTGTTTTTGTTAAAACATGGTGTTTTTTCTATGTGGATTTACTTTGATCACATATCACACAATAACAATTAAATTAAATAAAAAGTATATGTTGCCTCTTATCGATGACTAGCTAGATTAGGTCCAGGTTTCTCATCATTTTCCCTTGATGGACCTCTGTTATGGATACATTTAGTTTATAGTGATTGAAGATGATAATTTGTGGAAATCATTTTATAATATGTATTGTCATTAAGAGTTTCTTGTTATTCCTGTCACATTAAAAAAGGAACCCATTGTATTTATTGATATAATGAATAAATTTTTCCATAAGTATTTGAAACAATTATGGAGGTAATCATTAATTACATTGTATTAAATTCTAAATATTACCAATATCATGGAAAACATCTTAGTATTATTCAAAAAACATCAAAAGAAAAAGAGTTTACTGTAAAATTCAGTAAATGTGAATTTTGGTTTCAATATAATTCATTCCTTGGGAATATTATTTCTATAAATGGAATTACTATTGATCCTACTAGAACTAAAAATTTAAAATAGTGGATGATACATACAAAAGCCACTAAGATTTGAAATTATCTTTTATTAGTGTGTTATTATTGATATTTTTTTGAAACAATTCAGTCGTTATTAAGCCCACTGACAATGTTAATTGAAATGGATATAAATTTATTTGGAAATGGAATGCAACAAAATTTTTAAGTAATGCATAAGGACACTGGTCAATGTTCTAGTATTAGATCATCGATATAGAAATGGAGAGTATCTTAATTTATAATTATTCTTCATCAAGGAGCCTTGTTTTTTTGTAAAAGAAGATCAGGTAATTGAATATACATCAGAAGAGTTAAAACATCAAGTAGAGAATTATCTGATCCAGGATCTTGAACATACAACTATGGTTTTTTATATTAAAATATGGAGACCTCAATTATATGGGGTGAAAAAATCTATGGATTATAAATGTTTAACTTTTAGATTTACTCAAAAATGTTTTAATGCGAGGCAAAGATGATGGTTATAATAAATAAAATATTATGAATGCATGATTCAATATCATCCATGAAATTAAAACAATTTATTTTATAACATTATTTAAAAATAAAATAAATCATTAAATATTATTTATATTTATAAAATGATCAAATAGTTAATTATATATTTAATATTGGAATATAATTTATATATTCCGAACCTAAATCTCTATTGGTTCATGTTTTATTTGATTAATACTTATCATTAATAATTAAACATGTTTAAAAGAAATAAAGTGGGATAAAAGAAAAGATAAAATTATTTTTGAAATATATGTTTTCTAATTATAATATTAAAAAATAGAGTTCCTTATGGTTTATACAATGGTAATATGTACATAATTATATTCATCTAAAATAATAATTCTCATTTGAGGATTATAGCTCTCTATTTTATATTCATCCCGATGGTAATAAAATGTACTGATACCTCTTGGAATATTTTTTGGATATGACATAAATAAAGATATTTTTGATTTTACCATGACATGTATTCCTTTTCAGCAAGTTAAATGTAAATGATAACTAATTTAGGGAAAAATAAATTTAAATGGGAGAATATATACGTAGATATCATTATTATATTATAAAAGGAATACCTAGGAAATAATATGACTTTTTTATTGTTTATCAATTGAATCAAAATTTTTCTTTTATGCCTATTGTAGAAGGTACTTATTTAGTTTAGCTTTTGAGACATTATATTAATGATATACTAATGTTACAGGAAGTTAAACTCATTATTGTATCTAATAATGATCCAATATTATCATTAAATTTTTTCAAAGGACATCATAAGATGTGTGATACTAAATTTTATTTTAGTACTGTTTTTAATTCAAAACTTTATAGTTAGTTATTGAAAAAAATCAAATATAATATGGTATTATATGGGATTTCTCAATGTATAATCAGAGAAATTGGGTCAACAGCTTTCGTTTGTTGAATGTTCTTATATTAATAGATTTCATTCCTGTATATAGATTCACCATATGTGGAATTATATTGAATGATATTTGGAAACAACATCTTAGGATAAAGTCATTGAAATAATATTACTCCCTATGAATTGTTAAAATATATGGTTGAGAAGGTAAATATGATTCAATGAAATTTTAGGGTAGATCAAAATAAGAAAAAAAACATTATAGAGATAACTAGTTGAAATATATTTCATATGAGGTTGAGGATATTTTTTTCATGATATATCTCCATGGAAAGGTTTTTTCAGATTTAAAAAGAAAGGAAAATAATTTCCACAATATATTGGCTCATATAAAAAGCATAACAAACAGGGAATTGTTGCATACTGAGAAGTTTCACTTCTGAGTTTGTCTCATGTACCTGATTTGTTTCATGATTCATTGTTAATGAAATATGTACCATATGAATACTCTTTTGACCCATATATTTCCATAATTTCCATAAAATATCTCTTATAATGAAAATATAGTATAGACTCAATATCATAGAGAGTTGGAATTTTGTTATAAGGTAACTCATATTTTTATGTTTTTATAGAAGAATCAAATGATTGATGATGCATCATGGGTATTAGAAAAACCAATGAAGAAAAAATATCCTGAATTTATTATATAATGAATAAAATTGTTGATTGAAATTTTATTTAAAGGGACGAATGTGGTAAATCATGTAATCCTATAAATAAATCATTTTTATTATTTATTATTATTATTCATTTTGTAGATTACAATTCTTTATAGTTTCATAAATATTTTTACATAATTTATCATTCAAAAAAATGAATGGTTATAAATAAATAATTTGTTTTTTCCTTGTATTATATGTTTTATTTAAATGTTAAATTTTATATTTATAAAAATTGAGTATTATAAAATGGATTTAATTTTTTTATTTTATCATTTAAAAAATAATATTAATATAAATATTTGAAATTTTTATGAAATAAATTATTTTGGTGAATTTTTAAAATTATGGAATTTACAAATACTATCTTTTTTATGATATTATAATTATAAAATAATGACATAAATGTTTATGAATAGTTTTTTCTAGAACAAATATATTTTTATTAATTTGTAAACTATATTTAAAAATATAATATCAGGCATAAAAATCTTTTTCTAGCATTTTTTTTCTATGTAATGTTTTTATTCAAATAAAAAAATGATTCTTTACTTTTAATCAAGATTAAAAAATGGAAAATTTCTATTTTTTGGATTTAATTTAAAATAAATATTCTTTTACATATCCTATTATAATTAATTCCATTGTAATCATCAATATAATTTATTTATTATTTAAAATAATTTTATTTTCCCGAGAATAAATTTATCTAAAATCCATTTTTCATTGGGTTTTTTTTCCAAATATAATAATTTATTTTATAACTATTATAGAAATTAAATCTATGAAAATGAATTCAGCATTTGGAATCCACTTGTTTAAATTTTTTACTGAGGACAATTTCACATTTAGTCAAAATGAATAGTTACTATGATGTGGTATGGTTTGAAAGGATTAATAAGGGGTTAACCTACAAGATATGGAATAAAATATCTATAATAATATTATTAATATTATTTTATGAGTTTATTTAATCCTCATGTCACCATATATTCTAAATTTGAAAAACATTGAAAACTTTTCCATAAGAAAAACATTTACTATATTTAAATATTAATAATGTTTACAAGGGATGAAATCAGCTCAATTATTTTAGGGAATATCATATCATCACATATCCTTCCCCTTCTAGCGACCTATATGGAACAATATATCATTTAAATACATGTCATATAATTTTTATGGTTTAAGATAACAGAAGATATCAAAGGAAGAGTTATAGTTCTTAACAAAATTCTCTCACGATTATTTCCTCTCATAGCTTATGAAAACCTATTATATCCATCATAAAATAATTACATGAATATATTTACTATATAAAAATATTATTATATTTATTGAGAAACTATTTTCTCACTCTTTTCCATCCAATAGAAATTTTAAACATCACTCAAGAATATGGGAAAACTACCACCTACACAAAGTGATGTGCTTTTTTTTCATCACCACCTCACACAGAAGGTTATAAATTTATATTTAATGGATATATATTAATTTTATGACATAATTATGATTAATTAAATATATAATAAACTAAATAGTATTACTTTTCCATCCTTTAGAAAATGAAATCATTGATTGTATGTATGTGTGGATTATCACCTCAACAAGGTAGTGTAATTTTTTTCATCATTTCATTGCATAGATGGAAATAAGGATGGTTTCAATGATAAAAAATGTTATATATATATATATATACATAATTTTATTATTATGATTCTGGAAAATTATACCTTTATGTTATTCATTTTATTTTCATCTAGTGAAAAAATGAATAATTCACACTTTCTTATGTACAGACTACGGCCCCATCAATGACGTATCCAATTATATATTAATGACTTACATAGAATGTTAGAAAAGTGTATTTAATGTAAAAACATGACAGTTATAAAAATTTCAGGATTATGAATATAATGGAAACACAAAACCTTTTACAAAGGTCATCACATGGGAGTTGTTTTGGATCAAATTACCTCAATACATTTGACATAAATTTAACACATTGTTTAACAAAATAGAATAGGAAAATAATGGATATAAAAGGAACAACAATCTGATAAAGAACATTAAAATGGTTTTTAATTTATTAAATAATTAATATAATTTTACTATTAATATTTTTTATAATTTATGATGTATGAAGATTCTCAAGGTAAGATATGTTTCATTAAAATATTTTTTTAATATTTGTTTCACTTTATTTTTTCTATAAACATGTTATTTTAAATATTTCCATAATGTTATTCTTTATACTCAAATTATTTTTTGAATTCATTTTCTGAAATCCATGAATTTTTTTCAATGGTTTAAAAAATTAATATTTTAAACATTTTTTGTAACATTCAATTTTTAGACTTTTTATAAAAGTCTAAAAATAATGTTTTTAATGTTTACCGTATGAAAAAAGATTCCATCAACTGTATCTGTTAAATTTTTTATCATGATTACTATACATGTTTTCATTATTTTTCCTATAAAATCAAATTATCATTATTATGAAAATTAATCATTCTTAATAGTTCTCAAATGGGAAATTGGTATTTTTTTCGTCAATGGGATGTTTTTTGCTTATGGGTAAAATAGTATTTTATGGGTTTTATGTTGAAGAATATATAAAATATAAATTTTTTAATCATTATATTATAAATGGTAAATATATTTAATGATGGGTGATATGAGGATATAACCCTACAAATCATTGGGTTATGATTTTATATTCTATGACTAAATCATAGTGATATCTGATTTGGCTAATCCTATTGGAATAGTTCTATGAATATTTTTATAATAGGTTTGAAACTGATTCCATAATATGAAATAATGGTTTTTATATACATATAATAAGATATAATGGGTTCCTTTTATAAAAGGTTTATTTTCAATAATGATTATGATTTATTTTATATGTTCAAATATTATTAGGAAAAGGTAGTCATTTCTATGGGTTTCCATGTTTTTGGTGGACTAAAAGAGTTCCATCATTTTTATACCCCTTATTGAGTGATTTGTGTTCATACCACATTTTCAAATGTTTCTTCTATGATATAAATATTTATAGAAACTATATGAAGTTCAATATTTCTGATATATTGTTGCATATTAAAAGAAGAAAAAGCATCTTGAATAAAACGTGGGTTTAAATTTAAGACCATATATTTTGGGGAAAAATATACACTACGTGGAAGTGTACACTTTTAATGTAATTGTTTTGATAATTCTGTAAATCTATGAAAATAAAAGATATTTGGAATGTGAGAATGTGTAATCATTCCTATTAAGATCATAATTATCAGTTTTTTGAGATATGTAGTGGTATACCTGTAATTTTTTTTGAAAGAATAGTAAAAGAACCATTTATTTGAAAATTCGAAAGTGCTATAGGGCCATTGGATCTTATACATAGTGATGTATGTCAACAAATGAGAACTCAATAAAGTAGTGGTTTTATGTACTTCGTTAATATTATGAATCAATTTTGATAGATTGATAATGAGTTTCTAATGAGACACACATTTAATAATTTGAAAATATAAAATTGTTTTAAAATGATGAATAAAATAAATTGATAAGAAATAAAAAATTTATTAGATTTGATCACGGTTGTATCACCTCGGCCCTAATTCCATTAAACTTGTGCCACAAGCTGGTTTGCCACAAGACCTCAAGCATGCCTCCCCGTACCATAGTGGTTTTGGTCGAGCATTATGGGTCTAAGGTTATAATGTTATGGGACTATACACCCACATAAAAGTGAACCATAACAATATAAATAATTGATCACCATAAACACCAGATTACAGAAATGATTAAATATACATCAACATATAAAAATAAAATGGAAATGTAAATAGATATATGTAAACATAACTAAATGATAATTGAAATCCATTAAGGTCCACATTAGAAATAATATTCTTACAATAAACCACCCACAAGGATGGTTCTATATTATGATATAACAAAATATAAAACCAATAGATAATGAACTACTTCATCTCAGTGACGAAATCTCTCAAGACTCTGGAGATCAACTATAAAATCCATCCAAATCATGAAAAATATCCACCTAGTCCTCTTCCCAAACATGTCCATAAAATAAACATGTGACCAAAACTATGGTACAAATGTATAGTGGAGACTCGATCAGGGTGTGAGTCCAACATAGTAGGCCACCAAAAATGGTTTCTAATGAAAATACCAGTCATTGAAATAATTCCTAATGATAAACCATTGGATAAAAAATAGTCCCTAAAATAGTATACACTATAAAAATATATATGTAATGTCCCTTTTTCCATCATCCCCTAAGGTGCCACCCAGTCCAACCAAACCAACATTAACATGAGAAGGTTATCAATGTAATAAAATATATGGTTCTATATATTATTCAAAATGAAGTGTCTTTTCATCTATAATTGGACCCATGAAATAATCTAGAATTAAACTGACATTATAACCTCGTATTTAGAGCATCATTTTAGACATATATAACCATACATCTATTGTATCATGTTCAACTCACTAACCCTTGGCTATAAACATCGTTTCAGAAAAGTAGACCCATACCAGTGGACCTTCATGTACAAATCTCTAAAAATAATATACAGAGCATCATGTCAGACATCTCTAACCATACTTGTAGAGTGCCATGTGGACCTCTAAGAACCCTGTATGAGCATGTGATTATTTCGAGAAACTTTATTTTTCAAAAGAATATCATAATGTT
Organism: Viscum album; assembly: GCA_963277665.1. Lineage (NCBI taxonomy): Eukaryota > Viridiplantae > Streptophyta > Magnoliopsida > Santalales > Viscaceae > Viscum > Viscum album. The sequence continues at coordinate 785,534,022 of OY728151.1, forward strand.
GGTTAGTGTTTGGAGAATCAGTCCAATATCTACCCATACATTAAAAAAATAATTCCTAATGTATTTGTCCAATACCCAAACCATTATCTCAATTATCAAATATCATGGTTCAATATATTGACCTTACAAAACTTCCGAAAACCACAATAATAACTTTTCAATCAATTACAAATTATCAGGATATCTAATTTCCTTCAACACCTTGAAATTCCAAAGTCTTACCTTCCATAAAATCACTATAATATATATCATGGAAGTTTCACAAAGGTGGAACCATACATTGATTCCTAAAAAAATTTGAAATCCATTTTTAAACACATTTTTATAAGTCCAATTAGATATTGACACCAAATTTCAAAATAGAAACCCTTTTAAAACATATATTTCCCTATTTTGAAACCCAACACTGTGTCAAAATACAATGCACGTAGTTAAAATCTTTTCTAACTCTTCTTAGGTCATTCATAATAGCATTGAACATAAGAACATTATAATTTATTATTTTCACATATTTCAAAATACTAATTTCTAAGCACTATCGAGTAGCCCCTAACCCTTCAACCAAGATAACAAATCAGCATATCCAGGTTAGTATCATAACCCATAAAAAATACCTTTACCACCCAAATTTACCATTTCCATGAAATGGTTCACTCAATGGATGGTCATAGTTTTGGTCCTAGAAACTCCAATGAGTCTAAAATAATTAGTGGAAAGTCTAAGGTTTAATTTTAAATAACAAAAAATATTACATATATCATGGAAATAAACAAACAAAACATTGGATTTAAGGAAAATACCACGTATATTTGTATATAAATTAACATGACATTGGGTTAAGGTAATAGACCCCCTACTTCAATAATAATGATTTTTGTAACATTTCCAAAGTCTGTAGGCCTTACCAGTGCCCATCCAATCCTTGTCCAAACTCCTCCACAACCAAAATAGATCATCTCAACCACCCAATATCTTACCACATTCCATGTAATAATATTTATATATTTATTTAAATTATAATTATTTGTAATTCAAACCCCAAATTGGTATAAAACTAGAAAAATCACTAGGCACTCACTAGTTTTAAAAAATCTAAGAATCCACCTTCGGTGGTCCAGAACGGACTCCCGACCACATTACATAGAAAAAAATGATATAAAAGAAAATTTCCAAGTTAATTAGAAACTAATTTGACCAAAAACCCTAATAATGCTCAAAAAGAACACACACCTTATCAAATCTCTATGAAACATTGTGCGGAAGTCAACTTGGGATCTCTTGTACATTAACCAACCAAAATGACAATTTGAATCAGAAACTACAAAATTATTTGGTCTAATTTTAAATTTAACACAATCCAAATAACTCTACAAATTATACAATTGGATGTTTAAGAGAATGTTATGTTATCATAGGAGAATAAGTCTCCAAAAACATCCAATAATCCCTATGAACACAGTCCAAATAAAGGAGTTAGAGAAGGATGAGGGGGTAAGGAGAACCCCCAGTCTGACCACACCTAATAGGGGAGGAAGATTATGGATTGGATATTTAAATGAAATTTTTATCTACAATATAGTTTTTCCACATGGATAACCTTATTGTGCACCAATAATGTGCTTAACACTTCCCAAAAAAAACTCTAAATCACCTGGCCAAGGAACATGATTTTCAATATTGTTTCCTAACTATGTATCTAGAACTGTATACCACCCAAACTTCCCACATAGTTTTTTTCATGATTTTCATACCATTCACAAATCATGAAACACTGCAGCAGGACCCTCTACAACAATTCACATAGTTTTCCTACAATCGTGTGTTATGCCTCAGGCTCACCACCACCTCACATGGTTGCACCTTTGCTTATATTGATTACCCAAAACCATTATCTAACCATGAAACATAACTATTCTCACTTGTAAATGAACTGAAAACACTATTATCATCATGATGTCACATGATTTCCTCGAAACTGTGTACACCAAACCATGCACCCAATCCAACACTTTACAAAACTCATAAAAATGACCCAAAGCTACCAAGGATCACCCGGACACCAGTGCAACATTTAGAGTCTAATTAGTTCACTAAAAACATCATATTATGGTATTACAACTCTTAAAATATCTCTTTGGGTATTAATTAAAAATTTGAACAATCGAGTAAATTAGAATTAAAATTTATTCTTGAATTTACAACTCGTAATAATATTGGATCTTATAACCTATCAACCACAATACATCTAATCCTGGAGAACTATATATTGTAAAACCATTGTACCACCCATCATATACATTTATCTAGTTATATACAATTTATTTATACATTTTATTAATTCCTAAAACAAAACTAAGACACGTACTCTAACTCAAGGTAGTGAATTTGAGAAAACTGGATCCAACACCAATTATCATAAATGAATGTGAAAGGTGGTTCTTACCCAATCCCATTCAACCAAAACAAAAACAATGTTAGTTCTTGAACATACATTGGAGAAATTGTGATCTGCCGCATAATATTTTGGTTATAACCAGTAACTATTAATACCTCACTTATTATACATCATAAAATAAAAAAAGAATCTTAAACAAATTTTCCCATAACATGCCAAGAATAGCTCCCAAATTTTCTATCCCAATACCCCTATGAATTGTAAAAGAACATAGAGAGTTTTCCTTATTATTGAAAAAAATAGAGTGGATTCATACTCACAGTGTATGCACAACTGAGAAAAAATATATTTTTCCTCAAAATAATAATATATCTTTTAAAACACACCCACCATTCCTATAAAAACTCAGTATATATTTTTTGAGACCTTACACACTCTCTGTATAAACTAACAAAATTATAACTATCCTCAACCAAATTTTCTTAAAATGAAACTGATCCCACTACTTGGACATTCCCATTACACCTTCTCATGATTCCTTTACACCTATTGGCATTCCAAGATCATCCAAACATGCCTATAGAAGTATATACCAAACATAAGGTGATATTTCATAGTCAAATTATCCATTGCTCGAAACCATCATTGGGACCTACAACACCACTGAACAAGCACCTATAAAAGAACCTCATATTACATTCTATATACACCTTGAGACTAAAGACAATTCATTTCTTGATAATCCACCAAAATTAATTTACTTATATAATTTCATATAGAATTAATGAATTCAAGTTATAGGCTCCCCATTGGGATCACATCTCAACCATAACTGATCTGCAGTGGGTTATACACACCTTTGGCCATTATAGAAAAAGGGTCACACCTCCACCACTGACACATAACTCCCTACAATAGAAGTATCATTATCACCACCTCACTATAAAAAATACAACCACCTTTAGTCCCACTCCAACCACTACTAAATCATGAATTTTATGTGGATTTCTCACAATCACCTGAGTAAAATGAATAAATATTATCCCACACCGCTTCCCAGATTATGATAATATTACCCATTAAATTCGTGGATATATCATCCAATGAAAATTTCATGAGTTCCCCCACCATAGAAGATCTTTATAAAACCATAAAAAACATTTCTATAGATATGTTTTTAGCTGGTTCCCTCTTGGGAGACATAGTAATATGAAAATATATTGGGTATGATCGTATCTAGATTAGAAGTACACATTGAATTAATCATTGAATACCACCACTACCTAGATAATTACAATGTAACATCCTAAAATATAGAAATTTCAAACCCATTTAAATTCTCCAACCTCCCTACATGAATGAATCTCACTTCACCCACATTAGATATCATCCCAAAAATATATGCCTTCTCAACTCAAGTATCATAGGCTTAAACACCCGTAACATCTGATCCACAACCAAAGTGGCACAACATGTCACTATTTATTCCTCCATCAATGATACATCTAACTAATAAACAATATAAATTATTGTGTAATTCCACCACATGACTTTTTATGACTCTATAAAGTGACATATCATGAATACTCATCTCATAAGATCTGTCCAAATGTTATGATTTACCCACAATCCTATGTCACACCACACATATCAGTCTTGGTGGTTTCCAAAACCAATGATAAATCACAAAATAGAAACTACATGCAGAACCTCTCAAGATAAAAATCATCCTTAAAAAGTTCTACTAAGATCATTTATGATCTCACTGCATTCTGAATGATTCATCCAGTGCTACCTAAACCAGGAACCAAACTGGTTCATCTCACATAAACCATATGTTCCACTAAAACATCATCACTCCATATTATTTTCATCAAAATGATACCATATATAATATTTTACTGCATACTAAAACCCTCTTTTAGTATTTACATATCAACATGTTCATTTTTTTCATCCATCCCTGAATGAACCAAGTATTCCTCACATGTACAGTCACTGGCAATGAAAATTGTCACAAATAAACTCATATAACCTTAAGAATATATTGTATCATGGTAAAATTAATAACCATAATTCACATCCCATATACACAACCATTACTCATCTAGGAAACGAAATAAGCATTCCCATCTTAAAACCAACCAGAAGGCCGAACCACTAGAAAACATGTTAGGCCTCAAAAAAATTCTTCCAACACACCTAAACCCTATACTGGGAAGCACCATTCATGACCCTTTGTCAAAATTCCAAAAACATATACTCATTCCTTATTCACACAATGGGACACACAACTCATCTGAACCCTCACATAGGTCACCCTCCAAGGTCAAAGGACACAAACAACATAAATCAGAGTGACATCAAGAAGGAAACTAGGACCTCGTCACCTAGTTCTACTATAACATTTATCAAGAAAAATCACTAGGTCCAACCACATAGGTCCATGACATATCACATAAGGACACAACTCACATGGCTTAAAATACACTCCTTTCCCTATGTCATGTGACATACACATGTCAAAAATTCCATACATATGGTCTCCCATATGAATGATGTCACAAGACGAACCAACATCCCACAAACAAGGAACCCATTTTCTTCAAACATCTGCACATTAGACATATCCCTAGAGGACTAGGACACACAACCAAACCTGAAAAAACCACACACAAGGGTACATTAGTTATATATCTATACCATACTAACCATCATGTTTCCCTATACTTTATTTTCATGGAGACTAATTTAGATTCCTCATTTTCGAGAGTCTTACCATAGATCCACATTACTTGTAATCAATTTGAGATCAATTTAAAAGTCTTCCTAACTGAGTATAATGCAAAAAAGTACTTATATGTGAATATTTTGTATGATTAGTCATTTTTTATTTAAACAAAGTATTACATGCCTTCCTCATGTTCACATACTAGTATCCCCCATAGCAAGTGGATCCAACATGCCTACCATGATGCACGATACACTTATTGCCCCAACATGACATGATTAAAAGAAAAATCATATGCATATTTTCGATGTGAAATGTTACATAAATTCATTATAAATAATTAAATCCAAACCTCATGTGCATTGCTTGAATAAAAAACCAAATATTAACATAACATCACAAACGAGAATAGTAATCAAATATCCTGGTTACATGGAATTCCCATTGGAATAGTTGTTCATAGTGCACTAGTATGGTATCTATCACATGTTCCAACACATTCCTATATATCCATTTTAACAAATCCTATATAGAAAAATAAAAGGAAATTAATTCCATTGATACCACATTATAATGTATTATCATTGACGCACTACTATAAAATAGACCTTTAATAGTGTTGGCCTTTATGAGTGCTAGGAAAAACACTAATAAATGGTAGGTTTTATCCTTACTAAAAATGATCTAAAAAATGACACCCTTTACCATAGATTTTTCCATCGCTGGTAATGGGTAACCATTATCAGTGCTTTTATATAGTACTATTAAATGGTACCCTTTATCACTGCCTATTTTTTAGAAATAATAAATGGCACCCTTTATCAGTGATTTATTTATACCACATATAATAATCTATAATACAATTAAAAGAAAAAATAAAAAAAATAAAATATTAACAATTTGATTTATAAAATATTTATTGATAAAAATAAATAATTTAAATTTACATATATATATATTATAAATATTAATAAATTATATATATTAAATATATATATATATATATATGTAAATTGAATAAAATGATATAATTAAAAAATAAAAAATAAAATTGAGTTAATTAAGAATAATATTAAACATTTAATTAATTAAATAATTTTCATTAATATGTATAAATTTAATATGAATATATATATTATATATATTAATAAATACTATATATTAAATATAGATATATAAAATGAATAAATAAAAATAATTATACAATTAAATCAAAACCGAATAAATTGTAATAATTAAACAAAAAAACTAATAAATTATGAAATTAATAAATTTAAAAAATGTTTATTAATGAAAAAATAATAATAAAAAATAATAATTTTCTTATTTATATATATATGATAAATAGTAATAAATAATATATATTAAATATATATATATATATATATAATGAATTAGATGTATTAATTAGAACCATATTATTGTCTTGTTCATATTTAATGTTGTCTGATTATTAGATTTAACATATATGAAATTTGTATTACATTGATATCATAAACATTTACATAAGTAATGCACTTTTATATTTAACTATCACAAAAAATATATATGCAATTAATGAAATCAAATATACAGTAACAAAACCAAATTTTTATGTAAGTTATTCAAATTTTAGTATATTTTATAATGTAATTATATCATGATGTATTTAATATGTTTTTTTAATCAGTCGATATTATTTAGTTGTTTTTAATATTATTACATTTAGCAATTATTTATTCATTTTTTTTATTTTAATATTTATCTATTATTTATATATATATATATAACATGTTTTAGTATTTTCAAAATTCATTAATATTTAATTCAATATATATAACCATATTTCTTTAATAAGATGAACTGAATTTAAAAAAATTATCAATTTTTTTCAATATTTTTAAAGTGTGCTCTTTTTTTAATTATTCAAATTCACTCATTTTTAAAATGCATTTATTTAAGATTAAATATTCAGTTATAATTTTAAAAATAGATTTATAAGTAATTTTAGGGATAAATTTATATTTACTATATTTATAAATGTATATTATTTAATTATTATTAATAAATAAATAATCTTTTTTAAAAATGTATTTATATAATTACAAATATATAATTTTATATATTTAAATAAGTTTAATTCTATAAAAAATTTATTTAATGAATGAATATACTATATTTATATTTTATTTTAATTTTATATTTATTATACATATATATATATAAGTAGATGTTGATGCCTCAGTTTATTAGTGAAAATGGGTACATTATAATGAAAATAAGGAAATATATTATGGAGGGATATACTCAGCGAGACTCAAAGTCGATACCTCATCGAGACCAAAAGCGGTATCTACAACTTAGCTTCACACTAGGGGGTATATATACAATGATATAAATATATATCTATTATTTTTTAAAGCATTTATATCTTTAAAATAAATAATTATGTATGTATGCAATTATAACATTAAAATAAATATATTTACTATATTTATATTTATATTTATTTTAATATATATATATATATATAATGATAGAAATATATTTAAAATTATCAGATTATAAAAAATATATTTAAATAATGAACATATTTGTTATATTTATATTTATATACATTTATTAAATAAATAAATATATATTTATATTAATATATTTAATTATATAAATAAATTTACAATTATGAGTAAAATATTATAAATATATATTTAAATATAATTTAAATATAATTTTTAAAATATATATTTATAATTATAAATAAAAAACAATTTTTTTTGAAAAAGTATTAATGTAATTATAAATAAAAACTTATATATTTAAATAATTATAATATTATAACTAAAAAACATAATTATATAAATATATTAAAAAAATTATTTATAATTATAATTATATTTCCCTTATCAATGATTCTTTAGACCCAATGTCCTGAAGGTCTTCAATTATTATTCATTTATGATAATCCCCCTTTTGAAGGTTGAAGGGGAACCCTTACATGGCCTGTAGGCTTCGTGAAATTACAGGACTCGAAGGACTTAAAGGAATTTGTCCCAAACTATGACTACTTTAAACTTCCCCTCCCTAGAGTCTTCCTCATGATCGGCTTCCCACCTTTGCATTGTTGTGAGGATAGCTTCCATGTACATAGATACATAGGCCTAAAAAAAATGGAAAATACCATACCCTCTCATTCTTCTAAATTTGATAGTTCATCTCTGGTGAATGCACCTTAATCTGCAAAAAATAAAATCATTGATAAAATACATATTATCAGTTCTAAAAAAGCCACATAAAGATGCCTTTTGATAGAGCTTATCAATTTAGCACTGATAAAATGTATCTTAATCAGTTTATTTGGTAAGATCTAATAAAATTGTCTCTGATCTATCTAAAATAATGATTATAGTGGATGGTCTAGTCATGATTCTCAGGCTCTCTTGGAACTCCCCTTTTGTCGGCGCACCCCCTATATATTCTCTCAGGTGAATTAAGGCTCGAATCCAAGGTATGTTATTTTCTCATTTTCCACTCATGTGAAAAGCTTTTTTAGGTTCCACGATTTCTTTATTTTCACAATTCATAACAACTAATAACCCAAATTCTTCACTGGACGAAATTAATTCCTTATTCTTATCCAAACCATCACCTGTGGACATTTCTTCTTCTACCTCAGAAACCAAATTTTCACTTTTCAGATGTCCAATATGAATATTAAAATTACTATAGAGGGATTTAAATTTCTTATATTTTAATGGGAAGTCCAAAATTTTGACCAATAATACATGATCCATTCTTGCTACACATATTGACTTCACATGATGTTTATGAAGACTGATTTTCCTCTACCAAACACCATAGGATACCTTTATGTAGTCCATCTATGTACTTCATGACTTTAAACACGATAATCAAAATGCCCTTTTTAGGATCAGTATTTTTCACCAGTAAAATTACAAGTTGATGTTGAGCTCCACAACATAGGGTTATTTTGTAGTTAGTTTTGACCAACTTTTTAAGATGTTGGGTAAATTTTCTACACCATTCACTATGTCAATTATATGATTAATGATTTTTCACAGGAAAACATGTAGATCAAAACTCCATCTTATATGGGTTGGAGACAACCATTATCCATTTTTGAATCCTAAGAAATTAAAAAATATTTAGATCATATAGGATATGTAAGATATTATAATGTATTATTTTTCAAGTAATTTTTTAAAATTTAGAATTCAATATTTATTAACCCTGGAAATATCTTCTTCTTAATTTACGTAAATAAATACTAATTAAATAACTCAATTGATAAGGGGTTTAGATTTTTTTTGACCATAATAAATTATATTAAATTATTTCAATTATATGTGATTTGAGAAAGCATTGGTTATATAGTATCCTGATCAATTATTAAGTATTACACATGCCATAATATAAATATCTAAGTGATTGTCATGTTTCTTATTTGATTATGTAATTTTTTGTTTATAATTCCAGATTAGTTATTTATATATATATATGTATTTATTATTTTCTCATATGAAATGTTTCATTAAATATATATATGATGATATGATAAATATATTCATCAAATTATTATATAGTAATAAAAAAATATGGTTTTAGTAATATATATTAAAAAATAAACCAAATCAAATTTATAATTTTTTTTTACTTAGTGAACTTTTTTATTTATTAGAAAATGTCACATACCTTTTTTCATAAACATTATAATTTACATAAATGGAAATATTTTTGAGAATTTCATTTTATCAGTCTTGATTTTTATCTTTGCAAACAGTTTTTACGGATTATCTGACTATTGTTTTTTGTATACATGTTTAATAATTTGTTATCTATATTATTTTTTGTAAATTTTTATATTATACAAAATATATAAATAATTTTTTTAAAATGTTGAAAAATCATTCCTTATAAAATAATCTTTGAATAATCAATAGATATTATTTGATATTATTTTTAATACACATCTCAATGTACGATCACAATAATTTTCTACAATAAATGAATGTATGGATTTGATAAAAATTAGTTATATATTATATTATAGTCTGTTGTTCATAATGGTAGGGATAGGTATTGTATGAAAAAATGTGAGATACAATTGACATGTTAGTGATTCATTGAGAGCTAGGGTGAGGGTGTTGTGAAATATGTGTTTTTAGTTATTCTTCTATATGGTTTTTCAAGAGTTAGGTTTAACTCTTGTATTATGGCACTCGTTGTGTGGTTCTTTTCTAAGGGAAGAAATTATGTTAATACCTCACCATATTTCAAAGGAACATCCTAAAAATATGGTAATTATATACCCATTTCATGATTTGGATGCTATAAGTACAAGTGATGGTTATCCCTAAGGGATAGTCCTGGATGCTCGGGGTTTTAGGTTGAATCTCCAGGTACATGGGATGTGGTTAATTCTATAGTTAGAAAAAAATAATTTATCCACCTATGATTCAAACATTAAATTCATATTAGTGGAATGATTTGAATGTCAGGGAAATCCATGGTATAAACTTACTGTTTGATTAGTATATTCACTAGTATGAAATGAATCGAATACATTTTATTATCATTGTGTCCTGGTTAGTGCACAGTGACTTGACTTATTTGCATATTTTGACTATTACTATATTGAACAGATACTAAAATATATGAATTTTGGTATATTTTAGGGGTCCTCATAATATTTTCTTGTATATTTTTATACTCACAACCTAGACTTGACCCCTAGTGTATATAGGGCCCTTATATTTGAGATACGTGTGAGGGAAAAAACTAGTAAAATCTATTAGAGTTGGTTCATCATAGTGGGGATGAGTTGATGTCTTCAGGGGAGTTTTAGGTACCTTTTAATATTTTGAGACGATATATAAAATTTTAAATTATGATGTGGTAATTTATTAAAAATTTAAAAAATAAACATTCATACACATCAGCTTCATCTCTCTAGTAGTTATTATTTGATTTTTTTTTCCTTGAGACTCATACCCCATCTCTTATATGTTTCTTTAACTACTATAAGAATAAATCATCCAAAACAGTCACTGGTTCCCGCTATTGGATGAATACTGCTAATGTGGTTCAAGATAAATTCGTCAACGTATAGATGAGTCCCAAGAAACGAAATTCAATAATAACTATTCATGATATAAAGAATATGTGGATTAATGTTGTTTATAACTTTTTCCTTTATATGAATTCAGTGGATAACACCTACCACAGTGGAGTAATTCATTTTTTAGTATTAAGTACCCATTTCCTTAAAAATTTATGCATTATAATTTTTTGGAAAGATATTATAAATATTGAGTTAGAGAGTTCATGATCTTTGAAATATGTCATTCATGATAACCTAATCAAATTTTTTTTCTGTGTTTGCATTTTTTGGAATTCATGGAAAATTAAATGATTGACTACTTATGCCGAAAATTCATTTAAAATATGATGATGATACCAATCCAAAAAACGAAAACCATGTTGATGATTAGACTATAGAAATAGTAGGAAATAAACAAAATGTTGATGAATAAAACAACAATAATGAAAAATCACATTGTTGAGTATAATTATCAAAACATGAAGTTAGAGTATAAAATTTGAAGTTGTATAGAATCAATATTGTTAACCTATTAACACCAACAAGTTAATGTTCATTAGTTGTTTTGGATTCACAATATTGATGAATGTGTCGATTGATATTGATTCATATAACAATATCCAAGCTATATGTAAAGAAACCATTTGGAATGTTATAATAGTATTTTTTGATATGAATTCTTTATTTTCTTGAAATATTATATAATGAAACATTGATTAAATTTTCATTATTCATCGCAATGTTCATTTTTTTAGAATATTTCAATCTGATATTTGACATAATGGTTACTAGAAAATAACATAATGTATTCTAGACTCCTTTTATAATGTTACATCATAAACATGAATATTGTAATGTAAATCCCCAACCACAACTTAGTTATTCAAACATTATAAAGTAAGAAACATGGAATTATTTCATAAATCTTCTTAATGAGAAATCATTTCAGGATCATTTAAGTCATAAATATATTATTTCAAATTATTTATTTATTCCAATTAGATTAAAATATTTTAATTTATTAATTAGAAAAATATTGATGAAAAGAAAAAATGTTCAATAAAACCAATGTACCCCTATTAAAAAGCAATATGTAGTACAATTCACTAGAGATGAAAATAGTATGTATTTCAAATTAATGATAAAAATTTTATGTGATATCAAGAAGTGTATGTTTATTTATTTAGATGATAATTGATAAATCAAATCCAAATCCACTTCCATCCCACTTCATTTATTACAGATGAAGACTCACATAAATAATGAGGGTAAATTAGTTGATGAAAACACAAATCAGTTTGGGAATCATGTGTAAGTATGAAATAATAGTAATTATTTATTATTTGTAATAGTATTATGTAAAAATATATACTTATTATCATATTTTATTTATACAATTTATAGATAAGAATTTTAAGGGACCATACATGAAGAAAAAAAACTTTCAGTAGCTTCAATGTGGCTATAACAATATAGTGAAATTAGTGGATTGGGTTTTAGAGTGTATCATGAAATATATTTCGAGAATATGGAACTGCTTAAAGATTAAAAAAATTATTGTGATATTATTACAAATAAAACTAGACTTACATTAATATAATATTATCCAGTCATGTTTGGCAGTCCAATGTATGATAAAATATCAAAGCGAACCAATGGTGGAACAAAGATCTTCACATCAACCAAGTAACCCCACTAGATTTGAATATAGACATTACCCCAACATCATACAATATCCAAGGTAACAAATTTATTCATTTATCATTGTCCTAAATGTGAATCAAACAATATTACTAAAATTATTCATGGCACAATTTCAAGTTATTTTTATTTGTCAACACCCATGCACCACTTTTTTTCAAGGGGTATAGTTTATAATATCTCATGATACAAGATACACCATATAGAACTCCAAAAACATCACATGAGAGTGGGGATTGAGATTTCTGATGATCAAACTACGGATTTTCCTTTTCCACTTGATGATCCAAATAATAAAAGAGTCATTGTTTCTATTGGAACAATCATATCATGTACATATAATAATAATAATAATATACATGATTTATGTATTCAATAGATTTTTTTCATATGAATAACATGTAATAGTTGATAAAATATGTCTGAAGTGAGGTGTGATATTATATATGGATAAATAGAGAGGGAAATCAATGGTTGGATCATGGAAATTTATTGAATTTTCCATGAAATAAAAACAACCTTTCGGAAGTAACTTCCCCGCCTGTTTCATAGCAATATTTATTATCATTACAAATTCATGCCGAGACCAAATAAAATTATTTAAATATGACCAAAAATCCATATTAAAAATAATCATATGAATGATGAATGATTGTTGTAATTGTTTTCATTACAATAAATGATATTTATAAGCATGAATGGATGGGTGTCTATGTTTTAAATACATAAATAATGTTCATTTTCATAATACATCTATCCAAATAGTGATCTAATATTTTTATTAAATGTAATAACTATTTTTTTCTACAAGTGTATATATTAATATAATATAAAGGGAAAATCATGTGAATCACGATTTCGATTCATTAATCTATCTATAATATCTACTAAAAATGTTTTTTTTATATGGAAAAAATTGAGAAGAAAAGAAGTAAACTAAGTGATGTGTTTGATAAAATTATATAAAATTATAGACACCTTTTAATACCTATAATGAAAATATAATACTCTAAAATCTAATCACATAACATATATTTTTTCATCTTTTTCATTACTTATTAGTTTTTTACGAAACAGTGGATGCTGATCGTATTCAATATAGATAACACTAGATATTATTATTTTTGGATCCAATGCATAGATATAAAACAAACGGACCACACATTGTGTTTATTGTGAATTTAAAATACATTGAAATCAAAATTTTATTGAGGAAATATGAATTATATGTTTCAAATTGTGTTTTAACAATAATTTTTGTATGATAGTACGACCAATAAATATTGGATAAATCATTGCATGAAGTCTGTGTATAAATAGATAAGGAATGTGTATTACTAAAAATGGAAATATATTAATATATATATATATATATATATATATTTAACTATCAAAACATACTTTAAACAATTTACATATTTTTGTTAATGTTTTTGTAGTGTTTTGTCCATGATAATGTTAATTATCGTGGATATTGTGTTCGAAAATTTATGAGTTATCATAAATCATGAAAAGACCATCATCCCCCAATACGTAAATTCTAATGGTAGTTAAATTTTTATAAAATATATTTATTAATAATTTATTTTTCTATATTTTCTCAATAGAATCAATATTTTTCAACAAAATTCATACCCAAAAAAAAATTAGATTTTTTTAGAGATGAGTGCACAATTTAATTGTTTTATGAATGTTTTTTAAAAAACAAATTAGGAGATTACATGATATATTTGTTATCCAGTACATGCTTTGGCTGAAAAAATATATTCATGGTGTGAAGAATTAATATTATAATGATTATATCTTAGTTTTGATATATTTCTAAAGGATAAGTATTATAGAAGAAGTCAATTTGTTTAGAAGTGTTGACATGAAAACAATAAACTTATAATGAAATGGTATAGGATAAGGTAGAGGGGAAGGTAGAGGTGGTGGTCGAGGTAGAGGAGGAGTTTGAGTCTATGGTGGATGAGGAGGTAGAGGTAGGGAGTAAGGTGGAGACTGAGGAGAATACCGATTTAGAGGAGGGTACAAAGTGTCGTCTTGGAAACAAAAAAATGATGGGAATTGAAGTACAATTATGATCAAACCAAGGTAGGGTTTGAGAATTATTTTTTGAATAGAGTGCACAACAAATGTCATTTAAGATTATAGCCATTGTGAAAATGTTTCATATAGTTTATTGAATTTTATTCACCACATGTTTGAGTTATTTATTATATGATTTTAATTGGAGGAATATATTTCATAATCAAAACAAACACCATTTATTTTTAAAAAATAATTATCACAGGATACAATTTATATTAGAGAATTCAATGTACTATTAAATATTACCGATGTCTAAAATAAACAACTCACTAAGAAAAAACTGAACAACAAAAACAAAAACTAATACAATTTCTTACTCATTAAATATCTATAGTCCATTGAAAGAGTCTAAGTAGTAAAGCCAATAGTCCCATGAGAATTATAAAACTTCAAAAGATCATCAAGAATGTATATAATCTCACTCAATTTTTTGAAAAAATATTTGTGTAATCAAATTGAAAACTGAGCATGTGTATGAGATAACTCTTTGTGGAAAACTAGCATCGAGATATTGTGTTCATCAAAGTGGGATAATGTCAAAGGAAACATTAACTCTAATGATATGAAAACTCGTTTGGAAGAAATCCCTAAAAATTAAAAACATGATTCAAATGTTATAATAAGCATTGAAAAGACAAACAATTTCATCATTGAAAAATAATCTAGTAGATAGATCAAAAATCATAAAAAAAATAAATACAAAATTCCATCGCCTGAATAAAGTATTTTAAAAAAATTAAAATATAGTGATGTCATATTAGTGGGTGGTGAAATTATCTAGGATATTATATCATCAATTAGATGGCTGATATAATATAACAACGACTTGTGAAATCTAAACAATTAACTTTCATTATACATATGAAAATTAATTATGTAAAATGATCCATATTCACAAGATCAATAATAAAATAATCATCATCATTATCAATAAAAATACATTGGATTTAAAATATTCCCATATTGATGAAAAAATAATTATGATGTTGTGAAAGTGTTTATCATCACCAAAAATAATTAAAATGATACACTAATATATAGCACAATCCATAAAGTCATAATGGAAGAACTAGATTTTAGTTTCATTTAGATGCTATAATGTGATATAATGATTTTTAATACATTTAAAAGGTGTATAAAAATTATCTTGAAGTTTAGTGTCCACTAAAAATACATAATGGGTCACAAAAATGTTTTTTTTCCATCGAGGAAGATAAATGTTTTATCATTGAATTTGTACTCTCTTTGATGGTGAAGTGGAAGGATATATAATATAATGATCCCTAATAACTTATATATAACTATTTATTTTAGTTCAATCAATTAATTTTAACAGGTTTAGAATAACATTTTATGTTTTCTATGAATAAATAAATTTATCAATAAAGAGGATTCACTATTATATTATGATCATGCACTCAACAGTGATGATTCACTCATAATGAGACAATTTTCTTTTTATTTTTAAATGAATTCAACATTATGGGTTATCATATTTCAATATTATTAGAGGACCTAGTGTTTTGAATGCACTATAGGATAAAAATTCAATGTGGAATTAACTATACCAAAAAATAGTACATGGTGTACCTGTTATGACTCAAATTGTGTGGTTTCTGTTTAAAATCAGAGTTTTATTAATGTATTGTGCCATATTAATATAAAATTTATTTATTTATGTAATTACTAACATAATAAATGTCTTATTATATAGGGGATACTTTTTAAAGAGTTATATTGGTTTTTTCAATTCTTCTCATACCCATGAGAAACAGACTTCAAGGATATAATTGAGATAACAACAAAATAGAAATGGGTCAACATTGTACATGACCATAATGAAAATGTGAATTCCTATTAATTATTTTGATAATATTTTCACCATTTTATCTACTATTTTTAATTAAATTCAGTTAACATTCTTATCTAATAATATTTTTTAATTAATATTTTCATAATTCAAATTGTTATTTAAATTGATTGCATTATGCTAGAAAAGATAGAACATTGATATTTTGGAGGAGACATTTCAAGAACCATGGGGTGTCTTATTCCATCCAAATGAAAAATTTATTAATTTTCCATCTTGGTGCAGATGGTTGAATGAATAATACAAATCACATATTCAATCGTCTAGAACTCAATCAGATGCATGGTGTGACTGGTATGACTCAAACAGAATGTTTTTAGTGTGTAATTTCAATTTTAGTTCAAAACACACATCTCATACACAAAACCAAGAAAACACAATAATAATGTTTTGAAAATTTATGACAACAATCCATATGTCATATTTGATGTATAGGAATCATCCACGCCTCAATCTGATGCAAAATATTCTCAGTATGACTCAAAGTTCCCTTTATATGTTTAAAATTTAGATCTATATTCACAAAACATCACCCACTATGAACAAAAAAGATGCACTAAAATTGTCTTGATAATTTTGGAAAATGAATTATAAGCCCTTTTGATGTATATGAATTAATCTCATGTCAAACTACCAATGATGGGATTGTGATGACTAAAAGTGCAGGTTCCAGTTAAAAATTAAATTAAAAAAAATCTATTAATAGACTGAAAACCAAGAAAAAAAATCGTATTTTTTATAAACTATAAAAATTATCCATAAGTCATTTGGAAAATATATGAATCGCCCACACCTCAATCATATTCATTGTGTGACTAGTATGACTCTAATTGTATATTTTTTTATTTAATAATGACATTAATTTTACTAAAAAGACAACTAAGATACTCAAAACTGAGAAAACACATTCATACTATTTTAATACATTAGTAAAATGTTCCATATGTAATTTTTGATGTGTATGAATCAGTCTTACCTCAATATTATAGGAAATGTTCCTGGTGAAACTCAAAGTGTCAATTATTACATTAAAATTGAAATTTTATTACAAAAAAACAACACTCACTAAAAACTAAAAAAATGGTAATTGATTTTATGGATAATTTAGTAAGACAGTTGATAATTCATTTTTACATATAGGAATTAGTTTCACATTAAAAACACACATGATGTGACTTTATTGACTGAATGTGTGTGTTTCCAATTTGAAATGAATTTTTAGGAAAAAGACAAAATTGGCCCACTCAAAACTGAGAAAAAAAAATTCATATTGTTTTGAAACATTAGTAAAATGATGCATATGTCATTTGGAATTTGGAGGAATCGGGTTAACCTCAATCTAATGCATAGTATGATCGGTATAACTCCAAGTGCATATTTTTATTTAAAATTGATATTAATTTTAGTAAAAAAGACAACAGACATACACAAAACTAAGATAACACATTCTGATTAATTCAATTATTTAGTAAAAAGATGCATAAGTCATTTTTTATGTGGAGGAATCCGTGGTACCAAAATACGATACATGATGTGCCCAATATGAATCAAAGTTTACATTATCAATTTAAAACAGAAATTTTAGTTCAAAAAGTTCCAATCACTAAATTCCAAGGAAAGATGCTCATAATTTCATGATAATTTAAAAAAAGTTTCATAATTCTGTTGGGACATTTAAGAATCAGTCTGACATCAAATCAGCACATGATGTGACTGGTATGCATAATACTGTGGGTTTCTAGTTTAAGATGGAATTTTATTAAAAAACACATGTCCCATACTCAAAATTGAGAAAACACAATCTTATTCTTTTAAAAAAAAATTAAATCGATACATAACTCATTTAAAAAATATAGTAATTATCCAAACCTTAATCTAGCACAAATTATAACCGATGTGACTCAATGTTTGTATTATTATTTAGAATTGACATTAATTTATATACAAAAGGAAATTGTCATACTCAAAACCAAGAAAACATATTTAGATAGTTTTGATGGATAGAAAAATGACCCATAAGTCATTTGTGATGTGTATTAATCAGTATCACATCAATCTGATACATGATGTTCCGAGTATGTCTCAAAGTATTCGATATCAATTTTTTTTTATATTTTAGTTCAAAAACTGTTACTCAAAGAAAACTGAGAAAACAAGATAATATTTTGTTGATAATTGTGGAAGGTGATTCTTAATAATGTTTTGACAGGATGTAATTAGTGTCATGTAAAATTGGAATACGATGTGACCT
This sequence comes from Viscum album, assembly GCA_963277665.1. Classification (NCBI taxonomy): domain Eukaryota; kingdom Viridiplantae; phylum Streptophyta; class Magnoliopsida; order Santalales; family Viscaceae; genus Viscum; species Viscum album. The sequence goes on from OY728151.1 coordinate 785,553,158, forward strand.
ATAAGTTTTAAATCACATGTTTCCAGTTTAAAGTGACTTTTTATTAAAAACATAAGAAACATAATTAACACCAATAAAAAACATTCATATTATTTTTATACATTAGGAAAATGACCCATAAATAATTTGGGACATGTAAGATTCATCCACAACTCAATTGGATGCATGGTGTGACCGGTATGACTCAAAGTGAATCTGTTTAATTAAAGTTGATTGTAGTTATTTTAATTAAGAGTTCTGACATTCTCAAAACCACGAAAACACCTCCATATTGTCTTGATACATTAGTAAAATTATCTATAAGTTATTTGTGATGCGTTGGAATGATTCTAACCTCTTTCCGACACACTATGTTCATGGTATGACTGAAAGTGTTTGTTATCAATTTAAAATTGATATTTCACTTCAAAAAGCTTCACTGACTAAAAACTAAGAAAACATGCTCATAATTTCATGATAATTTAGTAAAATGATTAATAACACACTTGTGGCATGTATTAATCAATATAAAATAAAACCCACACATGATGTTACTAGTATGACTCAATGTATGTGTTTCCAGTTTAAATTTAAATTTCTGTGAAAAACATAAGTAACATACTCAAAACTGAGAAAACTTATATAATGGTTTTAATACATTAGGAAAATTATACATAAGTCATTTTGTAAATGTAATAACAAGTATCACCTAAATTCGACACACTTTATGAAAATTGTGTCTCCATGTACGTCTTTCTATTTAAAATTTTCATTAATTTTAATAAAAAAGACAACTGGAATCGTCAAAACTGAGGAAATACTTTTAGGTTGTTTTGATTGGTTAAAAAATAATCCAGAAGTCATTTTTTCATTTATGAATCCACCGAACCTTTAAATATTACAACATGTTTATGTTATGATGCAAAGTGTATATATTCAATTTAAATTTTTTATCTTTGTTTAAACAATGTCACTCACTGAAAACTAAGCAAACACATCTGGATTATCTTGATAATTTAGGACAGTAATTCATAATTCAGATGTGTCTTATAGGAATTAGTCACATTTCAAACCAGTACATGATGTGAACAGTATGAATCAATTTGTTTGTTTATATTTTATAATGATATTTTAGTAAAAAATACAAGTGGAATACTCAAAACTAAAGAAAAACATTCATAATTTCTTGATACATTAAAAAAATTTATATAAGTCATTTGGGGTGTGAATTAATTATCCACACCTCAATTTATAGAATAGTGTGACTGGTATGACTCTATGGGCGTCTTTTTAAAATACAAGAGTCATTTTAGTTTAAAAATTACATCGCATCGCCAACACCGAGAAAATGATCATAGATTGTTTTCTCATTATTATTTATTCTATTACATAATGAATTTCATTATCATTTTTATCTTGTATATATTTAGTAAATTTTTATAGAGATAATTCTTGATGATGAGAAATAATTGTCGTGACATGCAAGAATCAACCAAAATGCAATATGATACACATGGTTCTCGGTATATGAATGATAGTTTAGTTTAATATTAAAACTATATATTTAATTTATTGATTTATAATATTACTAATAGAATAATTTTTTCCTTTATAGGTGTTTTATTTTTCTCAAGCATGAGTGTGTTTTTCATTTACATAGGAGGGTTATTTTTCTCAAGCATGGGTGTTTTTTCATTTACATAGGTGGGTCGTTTCCCTCTATAATAGTGTTTTTTATTTTTCTTGTAAATGTTATTTTATTTAAATTCTATATTTTATATGATTTTTCTAAATTGTGGTGTGGGATTTTTTAGTTACATCACACTATATTATTCCCTTTTTTAGTGAAGCAGTGTGCTATAACAACACTCTATAGTATTCCCTTTATCATTGTTACAAAATGCAGTCATAAAGGTCCCCTTTATTATCTCTTAATAAAAAACTTCTAAAGTACCAATTTATCTGTGCTTTTATAGTGCTGATAAAAACCTTTCCTTTTAACCACATTGTGGTATAAAATGCATTTTTATTGTTGATAAAGGAATATTAAACCATGTTGAATGTCCTCTTTTGTAGTAGTGATTCAATTAAACCATTGTCCCAAGTTGGTTTTACACTTAACCTCAGGTGCCCCTCTTTATAAACCAGAGGCATTCAACTTGAAGGGGGTCTATGGTAGTATTGTGGGGAAACAATACCCAATATATGAGTCATTGTGAAAATTAAAAGTAATCCACCATGATAAAAACTAGAGTATATTGAAGAATAAATAGAAATATACATCAAAAATTAAACTAGAAATAGAAGTAGATAAATGTAAACATGACTTGATGACAAATGAAATATAATAAGAGCTTGAAGACTCATAATATTCATAAAAATATCTACCCACTATGTTTGTAACATAATATTCCTTAACAAAATGTAAAACCTTGAAAAAAGGATCTACTGAATCTCTGAGATGATCCTCATCCAGTCTCCTAATACCATCTGAGAAATCATCCCCAATCATGAAAACCATCAACATGAGAATTATCCTAAAATTGTGTCTATAATAAACATGTGATGCTTCTTAGGTACCCATTTTCATTAGTTACCCATGTAGGGTGCAAGTGAAACATAGTTGGCCACAACCAACAATGTCTAATGAAAATATCAGTTAGATAAGAAAATGTATAAGGATAAACTATTAGTTAAATAAAAAATATATAGAAGTGGATATTCTATAAAACTCTAATATATCAAGGTATCCATTGTCTCTCAGCATCTAAGTTGACCCCATGGAACAACAAGCTTCCATCAATCGAAGCTGATTTTCTAAGTCATAAATCATAGGGTGAAAAATACTATATAAAAGGAAGCATGTTTTCTTCCACCATCTGACCCATGGATGCATGAAGCATAAAATCAAGTTTATATCCTCCTATGTAGATTATCATGTTATATATAGGGAACCATAGATGTGGGGCATCAAGTCCAACTCACTAAACCTCATATGCGGGGTGTCTTGTCAAAAACCCACAACCATACCTATGGAGTGACATGTGTAACTCTCCAAACCACGTATGTTGTGAATCACATCTAAAATATGATATCATACATATGGATCATCATGTAAAACTCTGTCATCCTTTTTTGTGGAGCATCATGTAAGTCATCCTGAACCATACATCATAATATTAGAGTATAGTGCATAAATCCATCATTTACTCATTCAATGAAACAATAGTTTCTGAGAAAAATCCCATCATAAAAACCATTATCTGAATTATAAAATATCAACATTCAATATCATGACCATAAAAAATATCCAAATACCACAAAAAAACATTTTTAGTCCATTATTATGTAACCAGTTCTCTATAGGACTTCAATACGAAATAAGACCAAATCCTTCCTTTCTATCAAATCATTAAAAATATATCAAGGAATTTCCTAAAATGGGAAACCACACATCCATTTCCAATCAATATTTGAAATCAATATATAAATCCTTTTTTGTAAAACCACTTAAAGGTTGAAACATAATTTAAAAATAAGAAACATTTCAAATCCTATTTCCCCCATTTATTGTCCCATCATTTGTTAAAAACCAAATGCACATGGTTAAAATAAATTAAAACACCTCTTAAGACATTCAAATAATCATAACACATAACTACATTATAATTCATCCTTTTAACACTATAAAACATTCATTCCGAATACATTCCTAGTATACTATATTCCTTCAACAAAGATATTCAATGAGCATAACCAGGCTATGCTTTCTACCAATTTACATTGCCATTTATCACAAAAAAATAACATTTTTAATAAATAGAAAACCCTAAGGTGGAAATAGGTTCAGTCTTATAATCATCATTAGATCTGAATGAATCCATGGAAGGTTTAAGCTATCCCAGGAATGAAAAATACCAATTAATTGAATCAAGGAAATAAAAACAGATGACATGGTATTTAAGTAATATACCTCATGAACATGAATATAAACTAAAACTACTATGGAGGTATCTTATAGATCACCATCATAAATAATTAATCATTCCATAATATATCCAAACAAATAGGCCTTTATAAATACAATCTATGCCTCATACCAACTCTTTTACATCCATATGAGCATAGATCGACCACTAAATCTCTAACCACAATAAAATTAACACCAACTGATTAATTATAACTATTATAATTAATTAATATATCAAACTATAACTCAACATAACGATGGAAAACTCATTGGGTTCTCACCTCTTATTGAAAGGTCAGAAAACTACCATGGGTGGCAAACAATGAAATCTTGATGCCGTTCCTAATAAATGAATAAACAGGAGAAACCATTTCCATTGTCAATAAAAAATTTTTTTTTGGAACCCTATAAAAAATCACCAAAAACACATAACTTTATAATATTATAAGAAATGAAGTGTGGAAATCATCTCATGATTTCCTTAATATAATACAACTAAAATCCAGATAAGAAATTAAATATTCTACTTTTTTGGTTTAATATTAAATAAAACAAAAATTAGGTAACTAAAATGATTATATAGGAAGAAATTTAAGAGTAAGGGATGCTTTAGAAGGATAATAAGTCTCCTAAAATGCCCAATAATCTACATGAACACACCCCAAATTACGGGGTTGGAGATATGGAAGGGGTTTGGGGAACCATTGGTGTGTGATTTCCTAATCATGGAAGAAGAATACAATGTGGCTAAAAATCTAGGGATATTTTTGGCCATTCCACCATTAAATTAAATTATAGGTTTTTGTATGGTTTGGTTGAAAATTTATCCAATATTTCCACCAACAGTGCATCTCCCATTACACAATGAACTCCACGTCACATGGTCATAGTGAACAGCTCTCTAAATAGTGTCTTAATTGTGAATCCAAAATTGTTTACAGCCCACACTTTTTATGTTTTACGGTCACATGGTTGTCTAAACATGTTCTAATTATGAAACACTATAGTTGACCCCTATGCAGTAGGGTAGAACTTTTTCCTAAAATCATGTGTATTTTGTGAGTAGTTTCTCAGGTTCTCCACTATCTGGCATTTTTTATCCTTTGGATCGCAAAATTTACCATAAATCATGCTCTAACCATGAAACAAAACTATTATCAGTTCAAAATGAACCAAAACCCCCTCATCATAATTATATAAACTAATTTCCTCTAAACCATGCACACCAAACCATTCACTATATCCAGAAAACTCTAAAACTCAGAAAACAAAACTCAAATCTCTAGAGGCTTACCAAAATACAATAGATATGTTTTTAATATCATTTAATGTCCAAAAAATAAATTTAACACATTTTAACACTCTAAGTCCAATTTGTATTATTAAATTTTAATTTTACCATACGAGTAAATGAAAATTCAAATTCTTTCAAGACTTTCAAACTCCAAAGGATGAGGAATATTTTAATGTTGGTTAAGACATGAATAAGAAATTCACTATTCTTTTGATGATTTATAGAATCTTTTTAGAAATTACTCCTCTCATAACACCATATTGCAATATTTTTATAATAGGAGGAGTCTAACAATGTTATACATGATTTGACTGATGATGAGTTGGTGTGAAAATATTGTTACATCTCATGGATTTATTTGGAGACTACTACATTCCAATATAACAACATTACATATATTTATTTAATAAATATTTTTTATTAAATATTTAATAGGAATAATAAAAATATATCTTCCATGAAAAAGTAGAGTGGTGATGAATATGTATGAAATTTTGATTGTGATAGAATCATACCAAAATTTGAGAAATGATTCTTTATATATTATTCAAATGTGAAAATCAGAGAATACTTTTATAAACCAACTAAACATAATTTATTTTGAGACATATATTCTATTTTCCATGGGATGGTGTATATACATTGAGGAGTTAGAATGTGGAAGTTTTAACATGTATAATTTTTTGACCAATAAATAGAAACTGTTGTTAAGATGGATAATAATCCAATTCCAAAAAGAGTTTCATAATGAGAACTAAATAACTCTATATAATAAACTTATATATTTGGAAGGATTCAAAAATATCGCAAGAGATATATATTTATTGTGGATAATGGTGATGTAGTAATTATAATAGGATACGAAACAACTAGCTACTGAGAGTCCACTATGAGTTCTAATTAATATAGTTAGTTAATAGCATTGGATTAAGAAATGTGCTCTATGTAAACTATACCTGTTTCGAACATTGTTTATGCACATGAAGGGGATGTACCCATTGGTTGAAAGTTGTTTTTCTGTAAAATTACTAAATTGGGTTGTAGATTTTATACTAATAAGTCACTCTTTGTGGATATAGGATGTAGATAAATTCATTGTCTTTGGTATGAAATGATATAATCATGTTCTATGAAGATAAAGTCCAATAAAATATTTGATCACCATAGTATCTCATTTAGAATATGATATATCCTTTAGATATAAATCACTTTCCATTGTGGAAATTTAATTGAGGACAGGTATAAGATATTATCTAATGGTTTTGATGTTCCAAAAGATTGTGCTAAGGTATGAACATTGAATGGGTCCACCCATTAGTCTATGTAGGCTTCTTATAGATGGAATATTTTTTAATGATGTGATCCAAGCATTTTTTTCATCAAGATTATAGATGTTTCATTCTCAAATGAACATATTACATAGAGTTTTGTTTTGTTTCTAATATTATATTTAGATGGAATACTTCTTATTATAAATAATATCCCAATATTACAATCTATGAGTACGCGGTTGGGAAAATGATTCTTAATTAAATACATGGTAAAAGTAACCTATATAATTTTTATAAGTATCTTCAGAGATAAATATAAGAGGATTGTTAGTCTATGTCAATACCAATACATTAATAATATTCTAATGTATCTTTACAAAGAGAGTAATAAAAAGGGAACTATATTAGTGTTAACTTTCATTAATCTTAGGAAGATTAAGTATCTTTATAATGGGTAATAATGGATGGATATATTTTCCCGTAAATTTTCCATAGGATCTATCATGTATTCTATTCTTTTCACTCAACCTGATATCACAAATTATCTTAGAAAAAATTCTATAAACCAATATAATATTCGTGAGATTCAATATATTATTGGTAATAACATGATTTAGTAATTTATAAGAATTAACTTTTTGTTATTACTATTTAGAGTGAAAGAAGAGATCAATCTGAAAAATCAATATAGATTCATGTTTCCAATATGATAAAGACGACATGATCTCTCAATCATTTTTTTTCTCCAAATAGAGGAGATATCATCTGGAATAGTTCCTCAAAAACTACCATATAATACCCACTAGTAGAGGCATAGTACATCATTTCATGAGATGCATTGAAGGAAGCAATTTAAATCAAAAAAATAATTTTTGAACTTGATTTGGTTCCAAGTGTCAAGGAAGAAATTGAGCAGTATAATGTAAATAATAAATCTATTTCCTAGACAAAGAAATCTTGATAACCCCAATGGTCTAAATAAATCCTTTGATAATACCATATCAAATGAGTGATTGTTTATAGGAGATATTTGAGAAATAATTCCATGGATACATTTTAATATAAAACGGATCTATTGATAAATTAATTTGTATAGTATAATCATCGGGATCTTTTTTAATTACTTGGTAAAAAATAAAAAACATTTTGATATAATGTTTGAATAATTTATGTTTATTTTCTTATAAAAATAACTATTCATTCAGCATTCATTCATGTGAGGTAAAATTTAGTATACCTTAATAGTGGAATAGTAATAACCCCTCAATTATTGAATTTGAGTTGTCCCAAATAAATGATCATCATAGAGTGTTATAGACATTAAAAACATGATAATATTAGCATGAGTAGTGTTATTATGAGATTATATGTGTAAATTTATTAGTTTAATCGACTAAAGAATGTATCTTTCATGGAAACTAATAGGGTCATCAATATACATAGGGTGTATTCTTATTTTGAATCCTTTTTGTCTAGTGGATAATGATATATGTTTTATGAGAAACTTTCTTCTTTGATACTTTTCATATGAAATATGTGAGGCTTATAATATTTTGGGGTTGTTGGGTATATTTTTTTATCATTTTTATCAGTTAAACTATACCATGATGAGATTTATACACCAATGTGATAAGAAAATAAATTTTTCCAATGATGTAATTTGACTGAGGAAATTAATTTGTATACTTAATTAAGTCGAATATAATTTGTTTCGTACATTTATTGGGTACATGAAATGTGATCAACCCTTATATGATATGTGATATATCCATAAAATTGGTTTTCCATTTTTATATAATAATGAAATTTATTATATAGCCTATACAAGATTAATAATAATCCATTTCAAGTGGTCACTCGATGTCATAGGAAAATATATTGTATTGATATATATATATAAATAAATATAAATAAATATATAAATATATATATTAATAATACATATATATATAAGATACATCATTTGGTGTACATGTTCATATATAGAAATGTGCATATGTTGAAAATAGATTGCACCAAACACGTTTGTTTCCCGAGATGTTATAATTTGTTCTATAGGATGATATTTTTATACAACTATATAATATGGATTTCAAAATTTCATTTAAATGGTATTAAAATAAATATTGTATCACTATTGAGTATATGGATAAGTATTACATTTTCGAAATGGTTTTTTGCCAAAGTGAGGATTATTTGATAAAAAATACCCATAATAACTTACGATGGATTGATAAATAATTGTGATTTATTACATAATGTCCTTATTAGATTTTAGTGAATATAAGAGGTATTTGGAGATGCACTAAGTTATGGAATATTATATCTTCTAATATACCCTAGGTTATATTATTAGATATGTGTATATTGATACCAATATTATTTAATATCATTGTTCTCTCATGATGTAATATAGATATCATGACATGGAATATCATGTTGATGCATTTTTCATATTTTTTATATTGGTTTCCTTTTATGTCGAATCAGAAGATGATTAATTTATGGAATCACATTAGTTTGAAGTGTTGAAACCACCCATTCATCAATGAGATTATGTTGAGGGTGATATATGATGACTATCTTTGTTTGATAGCTCATGCATCATCCTATTAATTTAATGAAGTTTATCAAGGGGTCCAATAAAAGGGTTGAGATACCTCTTATATAAAACACTATATATTATATTTAAAGTATCAAAATATCTTTTATATCCCATTCATCATTTATCATCTCCAATGGCGCTAGAAACCATTTGAAGAATACAAGGTCCTCACAATATGACCATAGATCCCCTAGACGATATACAACATATAATGGCTGGAAAACTTTTTCTTCATTTTATGCTATATTCATAAAATATATAATAAAGAGTAAAATATGTATTAATCAATACTATAGTTATGATATGAAAATTTTTTATCATTTCCTTGCACGATGACACTAGTGAATATATGTTATGTATATTTGGGCTTATTTATGAGACAAATAATCATTAGTTGATATCATTAACCACAGAAGTATTGTTTTTAAACTTATATATGGGAAGGAACCATGAATTTAATCCCGTAAAAGACAAAAATTTCAACACCCATAATGGGGTGTTATGTCATCTCAAACTTCAAACTGTTTACACTAGTTCATTAACATTTATCACAACTGACGATGATGTGATAAAAATCATAACGAATGTTGGGACAATATAAAACACATTGAAACAATAGTTAAAAATAAATTGAAAATCATGATATTCTCTAGATTTACCAAAATAATATGGATTCCAAAATTATCAATTTTTTCTTCTAGGAAAAATCATATGATCAATCTTCCCAAACAATCGTTAATGAGTAATGTATTATACTTGTAGTAATTTAGATCTTCAATTGGAAATATTTTCCATTAACCCTATGATAATTATGAATTCACGATATGATAAACTTATTAAATCATCATATATACATACCATGTTGTGACAATATCAATAATATTTACTTGTTCATCATAAACTACATCATAAACAAATTAACCATGTATAAAACATATTTCTGGTACTAGGTGTGATAAATTATTAATAATGATATTACTAGTAAACTTGTTATCATTGAATTAAATTTTAAATTACCAATGTATTAATATCTATTGAATATGTTTGGTATTGGAATAATTTTTCCTTTATGTACTATAACATATAGTGATACTTATACATAATGAATTTGTAGATCAATAGTTTTGAATAAAATTAATCAATTACAGAATCACTAACATGCCCTTTAAAAATTTTATATAGGTTTGGTGTGCATCATTAAATGGTTCTGAATCATAATAGATCAGTCTGAATATTTTATGTTTCCATTTTCCTATGGATGTACTAACTTCCTAGTCATGTGTATTATCCATTATTTCAATTGGTTGTTCACAGTCATGTGAAATAATTAATATGTCTTCCTTGAGGCATTTTCATTACAATCCAAAATATTATAAACATTCATATCCAATATAAAAGACGAAAACTTTTCTAAATAAGATTATCAGGGATGGTAGATAACAGAAAAATACTTAATGAATCCACTGTATAATATACATTCTTAATAACACCTCTAATATCAAAAAAATATAGTCATTAGTAATTTATAAATTGTATTTATCATTTATATGTTATAAATAAATCAATTTATTTAAAATTAATGATCTATTAAAATTTAACTTCATACAATGAAGTGAATATTTTACCAATTAAATACTAAATTATTTTTTACAGATCTTAAATAAAATTATTTAAATGATTTATAAATTTATAATGTAATATTTATAAATAGATAAGTAATCTATAAATATTTCTATGAAATATAAAATCACATTATAAAATATTTCCACGATGCAACATAGAAAAATGGTTAGCTTAGGAAACATTCCCAAGGAAATTCATTAAAAAGATAATATACCATATAGATTGGTGGTCATGATTTTCTATTCATCTACATATTTGACTATTATTTTATTATACTCAGACTATCGATGAAGAAACCAATAATATTATATTATTTAATGTAACTAAATAATTTGATCTACGAAGGCTAATGGGAAGTGATAATTTTTATGTCATCAATAACTAATTTTTATAACATACAATCTCTATATTGTTATTATTCTAGTGGTTATCAATTCTCCCATTTCTTTTTCATCCTCAATGGTTTTACACATTTTAGGTTCCAATTACAATGGTAAAACCAATTGTTTATCACTAATAGGAAACTATAATCCAACATCCCATAGATTAATATCCTCATTCTTAATAACATTCTTCATAATAGTTGTTAAGAATCATTATGGTTTTCTAATTGTTTTTGAATTATCATCTATTTATATTCCATGAAAATAGATTAAAGGTATTATTTATTTTAAATAACCCACCATCCAACCTATAATAGGTTTATATTGTGATATGGCATTAAAACATTAACAATATTATTCACATGAGTGACTGGTATTGAGGATGACAAAGTATGTGATTAAATAATCCCTAGTATATATTTCAGAATTTTGGTGGATAAGGTATATGCTGAAGGGATGAATTTTTTTCATGTGGTGGAGCCTATGTTTTTGAATCCTTTTTATCAAACATATCATGTTTGTTTTTGATGAATTTAAATTCTTTAATTGATTCATTAAACACATATCTTCAATTTAAAATTCCTTATTATTTAGTGGTTCCTATATTAAATCATAAAATTCTTCAAAAATATCCATCAAATTGCTATAAAACACTAAAGGTTACCCCAAAGTCAACTATATATCAAATGATAAGTTTTATTTTATATCTCTAAATATTAGATTGCAATTGATCGTTTAATAAACATAGGAAGGGGGAAGAGGAATGTGAGTGTATCTAATTTATCGCATTTCCATTTTTTATTTTCATTAATATAAATTTTTCCCATATATATGGGAACTATATTCATCATTTTTCATGATACATATTCTCTAATAATCTCACTGAATTTTCACATGTTAATTGATTGAAAAAAAAACCATACAAGGGACATGGGTAATTTTTTTCATGGTTCCTGTGTACTGGGATAATCTGATCATACAATGTTGATGTATACATCATTACTTATTAAAATTCCTCACATGAGTAGTGTATATTGGCTATGGTCACTCAATTACATCTTTTACATTCAGTTATTATGCAAGGATCATTATCATTAATCCTAATATTCACATTTCTTCACTTAATAACACCCATAGTTTATAGAAATTTATGTCACTCCATAATCAGCAACAAATGTGTATTTTTATTATCATTATTTTTTTCTAGAAACAACATTAATTCTCAATGTTTTTATTTTTTTAGATTAATATTCCTAAAGGTACATATTTTTTATCCTCCCAATACGAGTCAAGAAAATCTTACAATTTATAAAAGTATGACTAATATTTCATCAAATATTCTACACTACAAAAATCTCATTCTTCTTCATAGAGATGTTAGTGGTTATCCACTTTACCATATAATAGTAAAACAATCTTTCTATTTATTCCATTAATGTGAATATGTGTCAAAGTTATTGCAGTTGCAAAAATCTCCATATTCATTCTATTCTTATTATAGAGCATTATAACAACTAAGTGAGATGACCATACAATTGTTTTAAAAAATATGAAATATTCCATAAAAATTTTCTTCATGATATCTTGTATTCTCTTCCCAAATTTTCATATTCAACATAATATTAATATTTTTTCTTGAAATATATTTTAATAAAAATATAGAAACCTAATAAAACCTCCTTCAAAAAGATCTATATCATCCATGATCTCCCAAAATCCTACAAAACTAAAAACTATGTTTGACTAAGTAATTTAATAATTTATATAAATTATTAATTAACAGACATACAACTTCTTCATAAAATGAATACATTTCTTTTTGGGTTATATTTAATTCATTGAAATATCGCAAAAAAATTCATTACATTATTTTATATAGAATCATTGATTAAATTTGAAGATTCGTTATATATGTTCTTCAAACATCATAACACTCATCATCTGATTATAGAATAATTATATATATATATATATATTATCATAAATACATTTTGAATAATCAATACAATTATCATTTCAATTCAACACTTCATGGATATTCAAAATAATATTATTTCTAATATTTGAATAATATCCATGAAAATATCATTCAGATTATCTGATAAAATCAATTAATAATGTAATACACAAAACCCTATTGTAGGAAATAAACACTATATCCTACACTATCACACTTTAATGGTCCATTATACATGAGTTTATTGGAATTTTTTGGTTTATTAATATTATAATATTGCTTGAAAAATTAATTAAATTTTAAAATTCATTATAATGAAATTATTTTAAAATGAAATTTAATGTTATTACCAGTCTTTTTAAATTGGGACATAATATTGAAAATAAAAGTTTTGATAAAACTATAACAGTTATGTTATCTCTAATATTTAAGAATAAAATAAAACTCTATAAACCTTTTAATTAATAAAAATATATATGGGGGAATAAAAAATAATTATAAAGTATTACTTGAACTTATAAATCCAATGTCAATAATTTTTAGAAGTAATTAAAATGTTACATTAATAAAACTTATTTTCCACCTTTTATTATAATAAATATTTTTCAAGGTGATATTTTTTTAGACTACCATAAAATCTTCATCTGTTATAATTTTTTATATTAAATAAATTTATGTAATTAAAATAATTATCCCCCATAAATATTATTATATATATAAATTTAAGGCATAATAACATTATTTTTTTAAAAAAATAATTTTATATGATCAAATGGGTTTATTTTTAAATTAATATCTAAGAACATTATAAATTTTATTTGAAACAAATGATTTTTTAATTTTATGACACATGTATAAAATTATATAAAATGGAAAATCTTACATTATTCATTAAAATTAAATGCTGAGGTTAGAAATTTACTACAAAGGTAAATAAAAATATTGGTTTAAGTTAAAAACATTAATGAAAAATTCTTTAAAACTCACCAATCTGAAAACAATATGACTAGTTGAGGGTAATTTATATCCAAAATCATATTATCCTACAATTTTATACACGTTGGGTATATTTTCCCTTGAATAGAAATGTTATTGCTTTTCAAATGTAAGGGTTACTTCTAAAAGTTCCATTCCATTAACATATAAAAGGGTAACCCTTACACCAAATAATGACTCACCATTTGTTAGAAATTATTATTATAAATAAACTAGATTTCATTCACTAGAACTCTATACCACATTGAAAAAAATTTGGACACCAATATTTAGCTTAATCTATATATTTACATAGATAAATCTTAAGAATATTCATTCCATCGACATGAGCTTTATCAACTACATAGATTTTCCTTTTATCTATCTACATTAAAAAATGATAGCAATTATAATATAATGATATAATTATAATTTATATACTATAATTATAATATTTTATTTTTATTTTAATTGTATACCAATCTATCCCATCCATTGGGAAAAATTAAATTATCATTCCTCAATATGTGCAGACCATTGCCACCATGAAAAAAAATTAATTTTTGATTAACATGAAAAAACAATGATTTCTCTAATGTTTTAAGGTGGATATATTATTTCTAAGATATCATTATTGTTCTCATATTTTAAATTTTATGACCTATGAATTATATGACCAAAAACCAGTCCTCTTTAATTTAACCATTTTAGAAAAGAATTCTAGTGGGAAAATATTTTATTCAATTTTTTAATACGTTCATATCCTTTAATTCATATTTTATATCCTTTATAATTAATATATATCAAACTAATAAAAATTAAATATGTTCATTATTATTATGTTATATTAATATTACAAAAAAAAAGACTTTATTATCAGTCATTGAATATGGTTTGGTTCATGTTATGGTCGGTTTAAAAACCTACTTGAAGAATACTATGAATTTATACCATGAATGAATGTGAGAACAAAATTATTTTTATAATATAATATAAATTTTTAAATACTGTTTTTTTTATTTTGGAGATGTTATATAATGACTAAGTTACTTAATTATGAAAGCATCCTTCGACCTACAAGAATCTACTGAAACACACTAATTATAGATTCTATAATCCTTGATAAAGACAAATCACACATGAAATGAATTATAAATATTATAAATAATGATTAATAATTAATATAATTATCCCTAATTATGTTTAATTGATAAGATTTTGATAAAGTATGAATACCGACAAAGATTTTGTTAATAAAGAATAAATGATCAAAATTGTAAATACCCAATATGGAAAATAGTTATAATTTATATATAGAATGACTAATTGTTAATAATATAAAATAAAATTGATATGTGTTAGGTTTTAAATTAAGTTATTGTAATGAACAAACATTTTATAAAATAAATTTCATTTTCAAATGAAACATTCCATATTATGTAATGGCATCATACAAAACACAACAAATATATTGGTTATTTTGGAAAATTATAAATTATATGTTAGAAGACCATTAATTATCATAATAATTGATAACATATCCATTATACCATTACTATTATGATTATTGTATAATAATTCTTATGATAAATTCTAATTGACATTGATGTAAGAAGGGCTATCCTTGACTAGTGGGATCAGACCCTATGGAGCTCATTTATTGAAGTTTCCAAGGGAGATGACATCAATAGGCCACTCCCTTATCCAAGACCAATCTTAAATTCAATAGTTAAAGCTTGAGAAAAAATATTTATGGAAACATTTTATGCTTGTTGAGATCATGACCAAAACCATGTTTTCTAAACGACACCAAGAAAGTATCATCATCGCACACCATACCCTTAGGGAATATGTCAGTGTAATATGGGGTTATGTATGTATAATGAATCTGTATAAATTTATATATATTTATAATTAATGAAATAATTTTTATATCTGTCCTTTTTATTTTTATGTTATTTATTATTAAATAATGAGTTTGATAAAAATTCATTTTTGATATGATGAAACAATTTTATTGGGGAATATATAGTTTCAATCAAAAAAATATATATAATGAATTAAATAATTTATTAAATAATTTATATTTTATTAAAATATTCTTTCTAATAAATATATATTAAAAAATAAATTATGATAATATTTTATAAGCTCAAATATTGTTTTTATAAGGGTAAAAACTGTTATCGTCCCAAAAACATGTATCCTTCAATAAATGGGGATTTTTTATTTGGAAGTGTATATTTTTTTATTTTTATTACTATTATAATAAAATATATTTTATTTTTTAAAAGTGAAAATTTAAATATGTTATTTTTAATTTTTAATATTTTTTTTATACAGTAAAATTTTTGGGTTAAAATTCAACCTAATTTAAATATAAATGAGGTAATATAATATCATAAAATAAAAAATTTTATTTAATAAATAATAAAAATAGTATACATGACCAAATTATTTCGCATATAGAATAAATTTTTTTGTTTTTTAATAAATCTTATAAACACTGAAGGATTCCTCTATAACCTATATTATATTTTATGTATTAAAAATTAATTCGTTATGAACATGACTCACATACACATCCCTAAGGTTATTATTTCATTGAGGATGTTTAATAGGCATATAAAATAACTAAAAATACATCTCATTGGTAGAAAACCAAGTCAAAACTAATGGGATGGTTTTTGGTTTTTAGTATTTTATCATGGATAGTTAAAAACTAAAATTTAGAAATTAATAAATAATTCCCCTCTATATTTTCTATAAAACACAAAAAAACATTCTGTTGATCTTCCCTAAAAACCCTTTTAAGAGAAATTTATTCTATCATTCCCCATATCGACCCCCCAAGGTGTTTAAAAGCTCTTAATAAGTGCCTCCCAATCTTTTATAAGTTCCCTCTGATGGAAAGGAATAATATCCTCCTCTTTATTCAAAGATCTTTTTTATATTATACATTTTTTTTTAAAATTTTAAATGTTCTAATAAGTGTTTACAAAAAATTCATAATATCATTATTATTACCATGTGATGAGATACCCCATACAATATCATTAAACACTACCCTGAGTCTTCATATACCCCCCTTATACCGATAATATTATCATTTGATTCTGTATTACAGATGTCTTTGTAGTGAATAATCATCCACATTTTCCACCAAGTTTATTCAAATATATGTACTTATATTTAATTGATTTTATAATTAAATTTATATAATAAAAACTCCTTATTTATCAGATTAAAAGTGAATAAATACATCCTTATGTTCTATGATCTACTTGTCACACATATACATTTTCATTATATTAATGTGATTAATGGGATCGAAATTATAAATCCATCCAATGCTTTTGGTAATAATTTTATTTGATGAGATACCGTGTATAGTACATGGTAGGTTACTATAATAACACTTTTATATGATTTTTATGAAGTTACCCTTATCTTATGTATGTGATTTCATGATTCAAAATGGTGAAACACTCGCATGTTTCCATTATGTTGTCATTTTATATCATGATTCGATGTTCATTTTTGTTATTATCACACATATTATGTTACCCTGATATGCCTCTTGACATTCATGAAAATATTTACCTTCTTCTATGATTTAATTATTTCTTTACATAGATTTATATCTCACACCATTCAAATTTATGTCACCAGGTTATCCCATAATGATTTCGACGAGAAATGTAATTTTAAGGTATGTTGTGGGGATTATGAATAATGTTATATTACCCATGATTCAGGTAATTGTACTATGTGCATACATTTCCAAAGGCTATTCGACCTAAAATACTTTAGATTGTGTTATTTTTATATTTATATAATAATTATTGAATTAAGGTGTATTAAAATAAGGGTTTCCACAGTTGTTATCAGTCGAAAGTATAGTTATTTTTGGTTATTAATATTATAATACCCTAGTTAATGCATTATTAAAATGAATAAACATAGGAAAACAAATCTGAATTTGTTTAATGTATAGAGTGATGGGTTTCTAATAAAACATATCCCTATCAAAATACTATAGTTGATGTGCCTATAACAAATTTGTACCTAAGATAAATAATAATAAATGGTCAGTTAGGCTTGACATGATCATCACCAGGTGCATGAAAAAATTCCTTCATACACACAAATTCTGACACACCATAGGAATGTTACTTTTTTAAAATCTCCAACCTCCTTGTGAATAATTATTATGGGAAAAAATTACCATATGATTTTATGTTGGGAAATAGGTAACGAATTACAATGATTGTAACCAATAAATTAATATGTTAAGGAATATATATCATTGAAAATGTATATTTTTAATTTTCATGGTTTCCCATTTATTTGTTTAATGGTTTAAACATTTTAATCAATAATTTTCATTTTTATTAAATTGATGGAAATAGGAAATCAAAATCACCAATCATTTTGAGGGGAAATGTGATAACCGCCCAAATTTTAATTGTCCCGTACCCGAGTGGTAAAGGCTTATTCTTGGTATCCAAGAGACCCAGGTTCAATATCGGGTGGAGGAATATCTCTAAGGTAATGTAGTAGTACTGTAGAAGGTACTATATTAGTTATTGTTTGGTACTATAGCATCAGGGACTATTCGCCCGATTTGGGCCGTCGGGCTACCGGTGTGGGCATTTGGGTCTCTAGGGCCTTCGGGACATCAAAGGCCTTTGGGCCACAGGGCCTTCGGGCCATTAAGACCATAGTGTAGCCCAATTCACATAGACCAGGCCCTAAAAGAGGATCAGAACAACAGTAATAACAGTCACCAGATGCAGAGCTAGATGGATTGGAAGGATGAGAGTGTATGGAATTCGCCATCAGAACCAGGAACCATATAGAATAATACAAGGCAATGCTTGCTGATCTACAATTCAAGGTGGGGATCTAAGAGATCAATGATGTAGAAGATGGGGAGAAGTAGTTCTAGTGGGTTGGGCCTATGGGTCATGTATTGGGTATGGTATGCCTCTGGGCCTTTGGGTCATGTATTGCAAGTCATGTAGGGCCTGGTTCCTTAGGCCTACGGGTCATGTACGGGTTTCCCTTCAACCCTTAAATGGTGGATTATACATAATAATATAAAAATAAGGCCTTTAGGATATTCAGGAGGGGGGATAACTGCCCAAATCAGATTTTAATGGATCGGACCTCTCTGGTCCATTACATTGTGGAATTTTGGTGTTGGAGGTGTTCCGGGAGGCCAAGGGGACTTATCCCCAACACTTTGACAATTTTCCAGTTTTATGAACAGTGACAGATCAGTTTCACAGATCAGTTTCACAGATCGGTGTGACAGATCAGTTTCACAGATCAGTTTCACAGATCGGTGTGACAGATCCGTTTCACAGATCAGTTTCACAGATCGGTGTGACAGATCAGTTTCACAGATCAGTTTCACAGATCGGTGTGACAGATCAGTTTCACAGATCAGTGTGACAGATCAGTTTAACAGATCAGTTTCACAGATCGGTGTGACAGATCAGTTTCACAGATCGGTTTCACAGATCGGTGTGACAGATCAGTTTCACAGATCAGTTTCACAGATCGGTGTGCCAGATCAGTTTCACAGATCAGTTTCACAGATCGGTGTGACAGATCAGTTTCAGAGATCAGTTTCACAGATCGGTGTGACAGATCAGTTTCACAGAACGGTGTGACAGATCAGTTTCACAGATCAGTTTCACAGATCACTTTCAGAGACCGGTTTCACAGATCGGTGTGACAGATCAGTTTCACAGATCGGTTTCACAAATCGGTGTGACAGATCAGTTTCACAGATCAGTTTCACAGATCGGTGTGACAGATCAGTTTCACAGATCAGTTTCACAGATCGGTTTCACAGATCGGTTTCATGTACAGTAACGGTGGGTGAACAATGTTTCCAGACTCCTACAGTTTTTCCCCTTTTTATGTTTCCTTTGACGTAAAACACATTTAAAGCCTTATTTTAAGGGCTCTTAAGTCCGATTCAAATGCCATAAATCCTTTATTAATTATTCCTAAGGCTTGGAATGTTTTACTTGGTCAAACCGCGTGGGTTAATGCGATCTGTTTTTAATGGAGAATTAACCGGATCTTAAACCGTCGACCCATTTAATCTTAAAAAGGGATGATATATCATTCTCCATTGTTATTTCTCTTTGTTCTCGGCTAAGAGACGCTAGAACCTTTCAATCCTTTCCGTAGGATTTGCACAATCAATCTTTACCCCGAGGATTGGTTCCGCTTTGTTTTGATGCAACCAAGCTGTGTCGATCAATCTTCGATATAAGGTATGTTGCATCGTCGTTCTTTTGGGGTTCATATTCTCTTATCCACCTTTCAATTATTATACCATGTATTCTATAAGATTCTAATGGGTTTTCTTGGGGTTGGTTGGTACTGTCGTACCGCAGCATCCTCCGGTGGATGCAGTTGTCGCGAGGGGAGGATCGTGACCTGTTGTGTGGATAAAGAACTTGGGGAAATGTTTGAGGTAGGTGATTCATGGCTTCTCTAATTGTGTATGTGCAATCGTATAATTAGCATGATTTATTCCTTTGGATCACAATGAAATTGACCTAATTAAATACTTGAACTGGATTAAAAGAATTGGTTGATCGCATGTTGTTTCTTTATACTGTGATAACGGTTTGCCTCATGTTTTCCTAGATATAGTGATATCTATGTTTCTTTGATTCATTGTTCGTTCATGATAGAAATTGATAACGAACGTAAAGCCGGAATTAATTGTTAATTAATTGTCTAAAGATAAAGAGGCATGTAAATTAATCTGGTTATTGTCGTTGTTGTAGTTGTTCTAATTTGAGGATAATAAAATTAGGGAAGTAAGCATGGTTATTTAGTTGTGATAGCTTACTGATTAGGTATCCATGATTGGAACCTACGAATAAAAAATCTGTTAATTCAATATGGATTAGAGAACAAATTATGTGGGAATATCTAAAAAGGGTTCTGAGTTACCCTCTTGTTTGTTAAAGGGCCGAGAGCCCATTTTGTGATGTTTCTTTTCCGGCTGCTTGTGCTTTGATGTGAGCCTGGATGGCTGTTGTGATATGTGGAGGCATGGAGACTTGTGGTTGTGGCAGCGGATGACGCCTAGTGTGGCGAGATACATCGGTTTATGCATATGGGTGTCGGGGAGGACACCAAGGGTGATGGTATGAGATGAATGTGATGGTTTTATGTTGGTGGTTTGGATTGGTTGTTTATCTGCTTTACTTTTCCCCACTGCTAAAGGAAGCTGGTCTTGCTTACCCTCTTTCCGAAGGAGGCGAAGACACGCGGGGTATGCCACATGCTTTCCGTGTTTAGCCTCTCGATGGAGGATGGGTCTATGCTCTTTAAATAGGTGGAAAAGACTCTACGGGTAGTATATCTACTCACTGTGTTGAGCCTCCTTTGCGATTAGAAGCATAGGATGTTTTTCTAGAATGCATGGGAATGTGGAAAAGTAATTCTCTAATGAATGTTTGATTAAATGGTGAAAATCCACGGGGATGGAGATGCTGGAATTTAAAGGTGATGTGAATCTTAAAAAGGAGCAGTTTCTTTTGAAAGTGATGCCATTTCAGTTTAATGTGGAATTATTCATTCTTAATTAATGTTTAAAGAATTAATTAATGTACAGTGGAACTGATAAATGAGAATGGAGTAATCAAATAAAGCTCTTCTTTGTTTGTGTGCTTATACGATACATAGTCTTAGAAGTATCAGCCTGGAGTCTGAGAGACGTTAGCTGCAGTTGTATCTAAGACTAGGTAATGCCCATACTGTGGATGTGAGTTACTTATATATTATGTACCTTTTGTGTTTCTATACGCTACTCCACCCTGTCGGTAAGGGCAACAGACACCCCAGCGATTCTGAGCCCTGGGGGGGGGGGGTGTGTTTTCCCCAACATTCTGATGGGAGGTTGAATGGCTGACTACCCCCTTTGGCCCCGCTCTCTTCTCTTGGTAGATCCTTGTGCTGGTAGGCACAGTGGTTAGTTTTACCCATATATGTGTGTAGAGGGCTGTAATGGCTTGTGGTTATTTCACACACATATATTCTGGATATAGTATCCTATGGAATACTATAGGTGTAACGTGTATAGGTTGTGATGGCTTGAGGATCCTTACTCGGCGTATGGGATGTGATGGATTGAGGAATAATACTCGACGTATGATACACGTTATACGAGCTATGGTGGCTCCCGGAAACTACCTGGTTACTTTGGTTGTGAGGACGGTGTGGTGCATCGCCCAGGTGTCTGCGGGCAAGCCTTTGTGGTGCACGAGGTGCAGATTGTCGAGCTTAGCCCAGGTGTCTGCGGGCAAGCCTTTGGAGAGAGATGCACAGGACCTATGTCGTTGGGGAAAAGCAGCAAACCAGTGGGGAAGTAGTAGCGGGGTACCCTTGATATTCTTTACTATATGCTATATTCTTGTATGTGTTACTTGGTGAGAGTAGCCATGGTGAGGTTGGGAACATAGTATCCATGTTTAGATAACGAGTTAGTTTCACTTGTTGTTCACTGGGCTTTAGCATGCTTTCTTTACTTTTGCATGAGAGTCTTGGGGAGGATCCTACTGAGTATACTGTCATACTCACCCTATGTACATATAAACTGTTTTTCAGGTCACTTGGAGAAGGTTGGATATCAAGCTGGTTACTACTAGCTTGCGGTTGGAGGAGGAGCTGTTCGGGCTTGTGGTCGCTGTCGTTTTACTTTCTTTTGGGTACTTTTAGTTTCCCCTTTCAGTTTTAGTACTTTTTCATGACATTTCATATATGTACTTGGTTTCCTTTTATATTTCAGTTATGAGTTGGAGTTGGTTGGTGTCTATTCTATCTCTCTCTTCTGTATGTGTTATTTTAGAGGGTAATGCCTCCCATTTGTATGTTATTATACCCTCGGTGCTAGTTGCCAACCCGGGGCCTACTGGATGCGGGACTCGGGGGTCATTTTCTCCCTTCTCACGTTGTCGGCCCAGGAGGGGTACACTTTGTGGGGAGGGGGTCATGACAGAGATGCTCATTCCGATGAAAAAGGATTCAATATCATAATCAAAAAATTTTATCTAATAACATAGGTTTTGAATAAAAATTATATAAAGAGGAACATCCACAACCACCTAATAAAGATATATTTTTATTTTAGAGCTTTATGAGACAAAGACCTTCAACTTTCATTGGATATTCCAATCCATTAATCACATAGTAATATATTTACTCCATTGAAAATATCTTATCCATTATTTATTGATCAAAATAATTTATTTTCATACTGGATTTTTATCTTATAGAAGGAGAAGCTGATCAACGGTTTCCATTCACAAAAATATACAAATTTTGAGGATGAGATCGAAGAGATGATGTGGAATGAATTCCGTAATATTTTATTCGATAAATACATTCCTTACACTATCCAAAATAAAATTTAGATGATGATGAAGATTATATTTTCACACATTTTACACTATAATTCAATTTTCTTTAATCCCGTAATAGTGTTATTTTTTGGGAAATTTCTACATTTTTTTGTTTTTGTTGTATTTTTAACATATTTGTAAATGTTTCTTAATTTTGGATATTAAATGTTTTAATTTTTTTAATTCCAAACATAATATTTTTGAATCTAAATTAATTATTATAATTAATATTTTAGGATCCCATAAATCATGGGACTCATTTCATTCAACTGGACCGAAAGATCCATCCACCATTTGGAGGCCCAAAACTAGTTTATAGTATGGGCATTGAAATTTTTGCACATATCTATACACTTTTAGAGATGATACTATTTCAAAAAAAGATACAACTCATTAATGATTATATTTTATAGGGAGATAATGAGACTTTACAAAGAACAAAATAATTAACTAGGTATGTTCCTGAACATTCCCCATTCAAGGACATCAGTGCGTGATAATTTGGAAATTTGGAATTATAATATTAATCCAAGACATATTAATATTCTATAGTAAAACATAAATAAATAATTCATATGGTTGACAACTAAAGTTACATTGAGTCGAAAAATGTGATCTAAATGGAGGATGAAATTTCCAAAAAACATTATGCAATAATTTTATTTTCTAATGTCCCATAAATTGATAATATTTTGTAAGAGTGAATTGGATCCATAAATTTGTCCCACCCCCTTTATATATATTTTCACAACCTCTCCCATACGAATGGAAATCCATTTCCATGGGGCTATATTAGATTATATTTAATATAACAGTTCCTTATAATTTTAGCATATATTACCTTTTCTCACTTATTCTTCCACCCAAATATTTTGTTTTCTATTTTTTATTCCCCCACCATATATATTAATCTCCATGTTGGTGGAGAGTTAAACCACACTATTGTTTGAGGGATGTATAAGTGGTGTTTGAGTTTATTTCACGTGATTATTTTACCGTGTTTTATTCTAATAAATTAATAGTGGTTAAATTTATTATTTTCAGAGGTCTCCACATGGTCTCTAATATTTTCCACATACTTCTCATTGATTCATTTTCCTTCTCGTTGAAATTTATTTAATTAAAATGGTGGAGTTTGGATTATGTATCAATGTGGAAATATATTACTCGTACATGAAGAGTTATTAGTGTAGGGTAATACCATTAGAATGATAGGTTGTAGAGGTATATTTTTTTATCTCTGAATTAAATAATAAAATTAGAATTTTTTTTAAATAATAAATATATCATCACTATAAACCCCAGAGAGTAAAATTTTAATTCTACTAAAATATGTGTATAGTTTGTTTTCTTACATTATGTTTTATATTTTAAAAAATATATAAATATAATATATTACATGTTATTCATAATTAAATCCACCAATTTATATTATTTATGTTAATTTGATATTAGTTAGTTTATATTAGTTATATGCGTAATTCAATGCATTTAAGAAACCTCCATGATATTAACCATGAATGTGTACAATATGTTTCATTATTATATAAAAATTTATATTTTTTGAGGAATCCAGGACAAATCCCTTACATTAGAGGGATTTTCATGGACATAATAAATAGGAAAATTAATCCATCAGTGAGTATGATCAGAATTTTAGAAGGCATTCATGATATTCTCCCATCATTGTCATTTACATTTAATGTAATGTTTAATACCTCTTTGGTCGAATAAATCAAATTCTTTGATAATACATGGTGATTCAACACATTCAAATCTATGATGAAATTATATGATTTCCACTTAGAGTTGAAATGGGGATTGGAGAATCTCCAGGGTCTCATAGGTCTCAATTTAGAAATCTATGGATTGACATTAATTCTACTAGTATTGTTGATAAATTTCAATAGATAAAGAAATTATTTTATCTCTCTTTTCAAAAGAGTGTGAAGAATCATCCACCTAATCACATGAAGAGGGTATGGAAATTCATTTAGTGTTGGAGGGAAGGGAACCATGATAGCGATTCCTGATAGGTGAAACACACTAATGTAATGGATAAAAGAATTCTCTAGAAAACCATATTCCTATTTTCAAAATTTTTATCTACAAGTATCATTGAAATTATGTGAATAAATGCAGTAAACTAGGGTTTGATTAAGATATCTAATGAAAATAACCTAAATTTCCTAGAGAAAAAAGGTGAGATTATTCCATCAGAACTAATTAGCTAGATCCCAACAACAGTGTGGGGATAGGTACAATAGTTTTCCATTCAAGTATATAAAACATTTTATATGATTTGGGTTTTAATTCATATCATGAATGTTTAGTGGAACTATTCAAACACTACCTTAAAACATAGATGTCATGTATCAAATGTAGAAAAAAAATGGGTTAATTTTTGAATCCCAAGAATATAACTCATCCCATATCAATATATGTGGGATAAATTTCCCAAAAATTTAAGTCATACTACCATTAGTGGATATAAATAATATTATTACTATGGGTTTAATTTCCATTAATAGATCTAACATAAATTATCAAGAGAATCAAATCAGCTTCCATATCAAAAAATTCCCTATGAAGGAGTTGGATGAGTCTCCATTGGAATCATCATTTTAGGAATGGATATTTTTTCCTTTTTAACAAGTGTATTAATCTCAAATTATTGATAAAATGGAAAAAATCAGCCATGGTTACATGACCATTGTAATATAATTCAACGATAAATTTTCCAAAGAATTTCGTGGCCTTTCTAATAATTGGGGGGTTGAGTTATTAACCAAAATTATAATAAATGACTTGTAAATATCAATGAAATCCATCTATCAATGCACCACTATATTGTTTATCATGATCTCAACAAGATCATGATAAACAAAAGTCACCCTTTAACACATATTACTAGCTTTATCAATTAGCTACATGGAGCATATACTTCTCCAAGGTGGATCTTCGGTCTAGATATTATCAAGTAATTTTTATGTGGATGATATCCTTAAAACATCATTTCGTACATGGTACATTCACTAAGTGTTCAAATTTACACTATTTAGACTCACATATGATGAATATATCTTCATGAAATTAAATAATGAAGTCTTTATTTATCAACATGAAAAACATAAGGTAGTATTTATAGATGACATACATATCTACTATAAGTGAATGATTGGAGAAGAGGATCATTTGAATACTGTAATAAATATACAAGGTAATTAATGGGGTATGTTATTTCTAGCAAAGGGATATATGTGGTTACACTAAAAATAAAAGTCAATTTATTGATGACATAGACCAAAATCAATGATGATAATATATTTTTTCCGGGATTACATTGTAGTATCATTGATTTATGAGAAAAATTTCATGATATTCATTAAAATAACGAAAGATAACTCAAAATCGAGACATGCATACAGGGACAGATGAATGGTAATAAAGAATCAATGAGATAAGAAATAAGATAATCATTACACATGTGCTCACATTTCCCACAGATGATGAAGGATATTTGATCATCAAATACACATTGGAAAAGTGATTTGGATGTGTAATCATTAAATATGAAAATGTGATAGTGTATTATTTAATGCAATTAATTATCCTTGATAATAACTATGAAATTAATAATCTATAATCTTCTAAAATATTACATGTGTTGAATATTTGGAAACATTATCTCTATGAGGAGAAGGGTGACCTCTAAATGGATCATAAAATCTCATAGTATATATTATTTAAAAAGGAGATGAGTATGTCCCAATTAATGTAGTCATAGTTGATCATGGATTATTACTATTTAATCCATTACCATTTTGGGAAGGTGGACAAGGATAATGATTCTCTCAATAGAAATGATATTGTAACCACAAATATAATGACTATTAGAAGGGATCCAATTCACTTAGATATTATAGGTATTAACATAAAATTAATAAAAATAACTTCACCATACCATTCTAAAAAAACTAATCAACCATCCATTATTAAGTGGATAATAGAGTACAATAAAGAAGATGAAGTGCTATAGAAAAAGGTAGTGAATACGCATAAATTAAAATTTTATAAAGATAACGATATATGTTTTGTAACCCAAAAATGTTTTCCATTAAAACCAGATCTAAAGGGGGTCTCATAAATGATGTACATATCTCATCCTTATCTATATTTTCAGGAATCACTAATATGTGTATAAATATTATGGAATTATGCGGTTGTATTAACATGATGAAAGAGATTGAAGAATCTATATCATGATGGTTGGAATGTGAAAAAATCAAGTCTAAAATATATAAGATTAATGTTATAATGAATCCATTTTGTATTCTTTTATGTATATGGGAAGAATTAACCATAGAGTTTATTGTAGGACTCCCAAAGTTGTGTAATATAAATAACACCATCTGGGACATAGTTGATCACATTAAAAAGTCAGCACAATACATTTGGGTCGAAGAGTATTTCTCTCTTCACCAACTCAAAAATATATACATAAGGGAAGTGGTATGACTGCATGGAGTGAAACTCTCTATTTTTTCTATTTGAGAAACGATTTTTACCTTAGGGATTTGATGAATCCTTCATTATGAACTAGATATGGAGTTGATATTCAATAATTATTATCATCATCAAATGGATTTTCATTTTGAGAGAACAATTTACATTCTAAAGGATATTTCAATATCATGTTCCATTAATATTAAAATCTTTTGGTATCAACACATTACAATAGTGGTGTTCTTATATAACAACAGTTTCCATTATAGCATTCAGATGGCGCCTTATAAGGCCTTGTATGGGATGTTGTGTTAGAATCTAACATGGTCGGTTGAATTTGGACAGTGGAAGCTAATGGGACCTGATCTCGTCTGAGAGATGCCAGAATATGTTTAACCCATTCAACGTCATATGAAATCCATAAAACACCAATAGAAATATACATATAATAATTTATGTGATCTAGTGTTTGAGGATGTAGAGAATGTTATAATTTATATATCCCCCAAGAATAATGTCTCATTCGTTTAGAAAAATGGAATGTTTTCCCCTCTATATTTCAGCCAATTCATGAAAATTGATCTCATTAGAACTATGAACTATCGGCTTGAATTCCTATGTAACCTATATCAAGTACATAATATATATTATGTATATATATTGAGGAACTACATACCAAACCCTTCACATTTATTGAATCCAAATGCGGTACAATGATAATATGTTTCTTTATACAAGGAGTTGCTGGTGAAGATCATTGATCGTATTGGAAAAGTTATATGAAAAAAAACACTCCCCAGACCCATGAACTATAGAAAAATTGTATGTATGAAAAAGAGATATGGGAACTGGAAGAGGTGATGAAAATGAAGTAACATCATCTATTTTAATTAATGAAATAAAATTTCAAAGGTGAAATTTATAGGGGGGGATAATGTAACAACTATAAATTTTATTAATGAAATTTCCTTTTCAATTGGACAAATTCATAATTAGAAAATGAAGTTATAGAAATACCATGGAGTAAATTGGTTATTTTTTTGGGCTCTATAAGTTAACAATTTAAATATTCAATAGGATGTTAAAAGTAATAACCATTGATAATTTAACCATTGTATAGTGAAAATTAAAATTAGTATATATTAATGGTTATGATATAGTCTAGTTTACACAAATGGAAGAAGCAAGGACCTCAACTAGTATGAACATACCATATGAATCAAATTTTTTAGATATTACAAGGTAGATAACATCACTAGCATTTTACCTTGACCAAGACCATGTGGTGATTTAAAAACTAAGGATTGGGTGAAACCATTTATGGGAGATGGTCATGCTTATCGAGATCATGGCCCAAACAATGTTTGTCGAACCACCCAAATAAAGACTCAACATCACACACTTTACCCTTAAGGAATTCATTAGTTTAATAAGGTATTATATATCTTGACACTAACAATACGAATTTGTATATAATTATTTTTAGTAATATAATGAATATATTTATCATTTCTATTCTTACTTCATAAATGATTAAATAATAATTTTTATAAAAATTATATTTTTATATGATGAAAAAAATTATTTTTGGAAAAATATATATATTCAATAAAGACACTATTTTTTATTAATTAAATATATTTTTTAATTTATTTTCATTTAATATAATATTTTTATCAAATATTATTTATTTTAATATATATGATAATATAATTTTATGAAGACAATTGTAAATTTTATAAAGCTTAGAAATTTTTATCATCATGAAAACCCATATTTTTCAATAATTAGGATTATTTATTTAAAAGATAGAATATTAATATTTTAGGTCGTATTTTTATAGTATAAATGATATTTTTGAAACCAAGTCCATGAAATTAGGTATGATTTAATTTTTTATAATTTTATAAGAAAATTTAATTTTTGGGTATGAATTATACATCCTATAAATATATAGTATGTATTATCGAACCATAAAAGGAAAAAAGAGATATAATAAAAACTAAAAAGAGTATACATGACCAAAATATGGTTCCACAGTAAAATAAAGTGTTTTGAATGTTTTTTGATTAATTTTATAAACACTTAATTAATCCTCCAAAACCTACATTATATTATAAGGTTTTAAAATAATTTTTTTATGAACATGACTCCCTACCATATTATCATTTGTATTATTTTATGGATTTAGGTTCTTATCCTTATAAAATATATAAAAACACTCATCCTTGGTTTAAATACTATTGCAAAACCATGTAATATTCATTAGTTTTTATAATTTTATCTTATTGATTCCAGAACCCATATTGAGAAATTAATAAATAATTCCACTCCATTTCTCTATAAAAACCCTCAATCCTCAAATTTAAATTCACTAAAAAACATTTTACATAAATTGAATTTAAAATTACCATTATAGATCCATTTTAGGGTTTCCCCAAGATTTTTAGAAGCTACTCCCAATCTTTTAGAAGATCTCTGTTAATGTATGGGATCCACTCCTTCTCCTCTTTATCTAGGAACCTATATTATATTATTCTTTTTAATTTCAAAATTTTAATTTTTGAATATTATTTTACCTATCCTTTGTATTGTTATTATGAATTCCATGTTATTAGACACTCATTTATCTATTATCATACCCTTATAAGAATTTTTATGTACCTCAGTTATGTTGTGGAAATTAATATATGATTTTCCATACCAAAAGATTGTATATTGAATAGCCATCCACATTTTAATTAGAGGGTATTCACCAATATTTATTTGTACTTAATTGAGTGGTAACTTCCTTGTATGTAACCCATACTCCTTAATCATTGTAATAAAATTCCTTAAATACATCCTTATTTTGTTTGATATAGGTTTGAAACATTTGCATGTACATGATATGAATTTGTTGGGTGGGACCAGAATTATATTGTTCTAAAATGAATTGGGTAATGTTTTTTTATCATGATATTCCATGTATGTTTCATGGTATATTATCTAAAACAAACAATGTTATGGTGTTTATGTGGTTAGACATGACCTATGTATATGATTTCATGATTTATATTGATGATCCCCTCCCATATGTCTGTTATATTATCATATTATATAATGATTTTTTGTACGTGATTTTGATTCCCATCCCACTTATGTCACCTTGATATTCCACTTTATAGAAATGAATTATTCTACTTTATTATTTTCTTTTATTATTCCCTTATTGGCTTTTATAGCTCACCCCTTTCTTATTTGAGTCCCTGGGTTATCCCGTGCTATTTAATAAGAGAAATGGAATTTTTAGGAAATGTTGTGGAGTTTTTAAATAATCATTTTGACCAATGTTTCTTGTAATTATGATATGTACATAATTTACCAAAGATACTAGGGATCATTATCTTCTAGGGTTGTATGATGTGTACCTTAATAAAATTAGTCATTAAATATGTTGTATTAACATATGGGATTTCATGGTTATTATTATAGAAATATTATTGATATTGGAGGTTAAGTTATGTTTTTGATAATTAGGAACGTAGTTAAATTTGTTTGTCTAAAAATCCGTTATTTTAGACAATTTTTATATTATGTAACTAATATTTTTTTTTTGTGTATACAATACCTATTAGAGACGTAACATAATGAATTTAAATTATTCAAAGTATTTAAATATCCTCATTAAGCACCATATTTGAATAATTTTTTATTTCTTTTCTACCCAATACATAAGTGGGTGTTTTCCAACTAAATTTACATTCATTGGGACTCTTGATATATTCACCACATTTGTTATTTTTTTCAATGAATACATTATCATTGAATAAATTTAACAATGTTACTCATTTAATTAAATGAATATACATGTATAAATATTAACCATATTCATATTAGTTTTATTCAAGAGTTACCAAAACCATTATAATACTCAAACATTTAAATGGGGAAAACCCATTTTATATTTTGGTAATGTAAACATGTACGTATTTTCATTGAAATTAAACACATGATTGAATAATAGGAAGTGGATTCATTTGTAAAAAAAGACAGACTATCAGGTAATCATTTCAAAATGGTTTGATTGTTACTAACTCAATCATAAACCTAATGCATAGTGAGTATGCCTAATTCACCACACATGGTTAGACACTCCTGAGGGATATTATTTTTAATATTAATATGATCCTTAAAAAATATGAATCAGTATTGTTTATTAAACTTATTTTGTTTTATAAAAACTAATATTATTGAACCAAATTACTATCATCCATGTATAACCCACACATTAAAAGTACCCTCATCACTCTATTTATTAGGTAAAGGTACTTCTGTTAATTTTAAGGATTCCCACAGCTTTTAAGATGATAAAGGGATATTCCCATAAAAATCCAATTCATTTTGTTGAATGTGGAAGTATCTATTTTTTTGTATTTGTCATTATATATATATAACTACAGTTTTAGTCATCCATAGTTCCCATATGAAATTGTATGGACGTTCTTGATGAATCTTAGGGAGAATGAATTGTGCTTAATTAGGTGATTGGTGGGGACCAAGATTATATAACCCATTGATGAAGGTATTGGTATGGTTAGTAAAATAAACATGGGTTTGGATGTATAACATATCAAATATCAGTATAGTGTATTGACATAAGGCGTTGATATCATGTTTTGATGTATGAAATTATGTATTACCTCAATATAATATTAATGATTATTTTTATCCCTGAATTCAATTGTCTTAATGGATATAGAATGTAATTAGTTTTATTTTTTTATGGATTCATGTTGTTTATCTATTCCTCCCATATTTATTATTTGATTTTTATGTTATGATAGATTCTCTTGTATACTAATCCTTAAATAGAATATGTGCTCGCCATTATTTGTTTTCCATTACTAATAAAGCATAGAGTATAACCATGACTAACATTATGGGATATGATGGAAGGTATAATAAGGTTCTCTCTATATTTTCATGCAATATGTTATGTTTTGATATATAATTTATTAATATAGTGAGTCTTTCAGTATGACAAAAATATTTTATCCTTTAGGGACTCTTATATCCAATACCAATAATGTAATATAACAACTAGATCTTGGTTTTTAGTGTCCCAGATATTAATGTTGGTTTAAAATGAATTTTATTTGAGACGATTGGGAATAGATTTATAGGAATCTAGTATGATAAAAAATCTACCCTGAAAAACCTCTTGATTTCTAGGGAACACTATAGAAAACATAATATGAATTTTGATTTATAATTCAATATTATGATCGGATTATGTGTATGCTAATATAACAATATGTCTACAAATATGAAGAATATGAACAATATCAACACCCTTAGTCAATGAAGGGGTGTTCCCCCTGAATATGTTAACAAGGAACAAGATGTTCCTAATTATATCATAAAAATAGTTGGGTAGTTTACCCTAGTTATACCAAATAAACATTCCACCTACATAGATTGACCTACTGATCTAGAGCTTGGTGTAACTATATTAAACTATTTCATGTGATAAAAGTTATAGTGTCCAGTGGAACTAAAAATACATTGTTAGTAGAGAAATGGACCATATCCATAGAGAATTGCATTCATTATTTGGGATATACTAAAAAATGAAAATGCAATCATGGAAGTTTATCATTTAAAGGAAGATGTATATGAATAATGGACACAAATTCAAAACACTAAAGAGGAAGATGAGATAATGCACATGGAATTTGGAACCAGTAAATGGGTTTTCTATGAAAAAGACATTATTTATCTGAAAAGATAATAAATTGAAAATAAGTTCCTCAATATTACAAAAATGGAGTAGGGAAATGTTGTTTGGTATGAGGATAAATTTACATGGTTTTCTAGACATGTTGTGGAATATTTACATATAATTAAAATAAATATTAATCATTAATTTTATAGGTTAATGTCGATCCTTTGAAGTGTATTGGTATATTATCCCTTTTAATTACATGATGTTATAGTCTCAACTACCATTAAGGTAGAAAATTAGTCCACCGACATATTTAATGAAGGTAAATAAAGAGAGGATGT
The DNA here is from genome assembly GCA_963277665.1 of Viscum album. Classification (NCBI taxonomy): domain Eukaryota; kingdom Viridiplantae; phylum Streptophyta; class Magnoliopsida; order Santalales; family Viscaceae; genus Viscum; species Viscum album. The sequence goes on from OY728151.1 coordinate 785,587,209, forward strand.
AAAAAACAATGAATAATGGGAAGAATTGTGTTATAAATTGGAAAAAATTAATGGTTGTATTTCCAACATGTGATAACTGTTCAAAGAAACACCTTGGAACATTCAGTTAGGGAATATAGGTTTTTTCTAAGTGTATAGAAAAGGCCATGAATATCATGAATGGAAAGGAAATGAAGAATAAAATGATGTTTAATGCATTAAATTTAATGTTAAGGGATATTATGTAAACCAATTTCAAAAATAAAAATGGAATTTACCTCAAAAGGTTAAGGGAGTAAGGAAAATCAAATGAAATTAAAAAAAATAGAATGAAAATATCCAAATTATATTATTTTATGTTTTTTATCATATCCTAAAACATATATGATTTATAATTTTATTTATTATATTTAAAATCCTTTATACCTTCCATGTTTTCCAAAAAAATAATATATTTCTATAGAACAATAGTAATGGAGTTATAAATTTAATCCATTGAATGTAAAATAAAATTCATGAACTTTTTTTTGGAAAATCCAATTATGATTAAGGGGAATACCCAATTTTCATGTTTGGTTATTATATTTATGGCTGACCTTGATATGATACTAGGTATGTTTTAAATGTAAAATTAAAATGAAAAAATTTATTTCAAATAGAAGGATATTATGATTCATGTAGGTGAGGTGTTGAAACATTATTATTTAAATCATCTATAGTTCCTACACTATTTTCACTCCATAATAAATCTATAGGAAAAAAGTAAGATCATTCCTCATCTATGTATAAGGAATATATCCTATGAATATAGGATGAACCTCTATTTATTTTTTTTCATAATAATTACTGAGTCACCCACTTGATTGTGAAGTTGATAAAAAAAAATATGTGTTTTGTGATAATGTATTTATACACCCTAATCTTTAAAAATGGGGTGAAACCATTTTATATGTAAAAATACTCATTTTTATATTATACTCTAGAGTAATTATAGTTTGATGAATTCCATTGTTTAAAAGAATACTTATCCTTACAAAAGATTTATGATTTATTTTAACAACTTCATTGAGTTAATAATTTTCAAATATTGATCTTTACACTTATTATAATTAGTTACGTTTGAAGAAGGATGATAAAATAATGATTAAATTTCAAACAAGGTATGGGGATTATGAGTTTATGGTAATATATTTTGTATTCACTAATGCACCTTCTGTCTATATTGATATAATTAAAATATTATTCAAGGATTATCTTTATAACTTTTTAGTGGTATTAATCTATTTATACACCCTACTATTTCAAAATGCGTAGAACCCATTTTATATGTAAAAAAGATTCATTTGTATATTGTACTCTAGAGTAATTATAGTTTGATGAATTCCAGTGATTAATAGAATATTTATCCTTACCAAATATTGATGATTTATTTGACCAACTTCACTGAGTTAATAATATTGAAATATTGATCATTACACATATTATAATTAGTTACGTTTAAAGAAGAACGATATACTAATATTAAATTTAAAACAAGGTATGGGTATTATGAGTTTATGGTAATATATTTTGTATTCACTAATGCACCTTCTATCTATAATGATATGATTAAAAGATTATTCAAGGATTATATTTTTTTTGTGATATTAAATTATTAAATCTTGGTATACTATATTATATATAAAGATTATGAGATCCATTGAAAAATAATTATAGAGACACTCAGAAAAAGGGAATTATTTAGAAATGAATTTATGTGTGAGTTAGGAATCAATGAAGTTACCTTTCATGAAAATATTTTCTGGAATAATGGAATATCTATTTACCCTTCAATGAAAATTTTATTCACCAAATGGCCTACACATATGAACATAATATATGTGTGATGTATCATTGTTTTTATAAGTCTCTACCTATAGTTTCTTCAGTATTTTCCAAGTTTTCGAAGCCATTAATCATGTCAACACATATGTAGGTTAAATTAAAATGTTTAGAGGAATGAGAGGACGGTTTCTAAAAGCTGAATTCGAGGCAAATAAATGAATCAGTATTAAATTTACAATTGGTAAAATATGGATTTGTAATATATTATGATGTATCAATGAAGTGACCTTGTTTTTCATGTAACACCTTGACCCAAACCACCATGCCCACTCTAGAGATCCACAGGACCTCACGCACACCTCATTATATGATATAGACTTCTGACCTACAGCTTTGGTGAATGGTCTATTCGTGGGGAAACTTAATCTCAATATCATTTCCTTCTATAAATAATAAATAAATATAACAAGGTAGAGTAAACATTGTGGATGAATAATATTATTAAAAGTAAAAAAAATTCATAAATTAAAATACATTTTCTCCTTATGTGGAAATAAAATCTAGAGTATTGTAAAAATATATAAATAAAAAACACGAGTATCCTATTGAGTATGTCCCAATACTACTCCTATCTCTATTCTCCTTGGATTGACTATCTACCATGGGCAACCTTCCATATCCAATAACCCTATACATAAAATATACGTGCAGAATTAAATTCCTATATAGGGTGTGAGAAATAAATAAAAGTAGGACATCTCCAATGAAACCATAAAAAAGTTTTCATTAATAAGAGTTTATGTTATGGTAATAAATAAAAGAACGCCAAAAAACCATATCGAGCATCCATGTTCTATGTAAGAAACCATGAATCCTAGATATACCTTCAATAGATCTAATTTTTTTTAAAAAAAGTAAAAGAGAAGGATTAATCATAAAAAATGATCCATAATAGATGCTCCTCTAAATATTCAGAAAACCAATACCTCTATATCAGACCAAATTAGGCCATAATTATGTATCACTATCTCTATAGTCATTTCACATAGACTATAATTCCCCAATATTATAATGGTTCAGATCACATATGACAATAATTCCCCCAAATTGGGAAATACTTGTCTATCATACCGCATCATCTAACTCAATATTCTCATCAAGTCATATGAAGTGTCTAGTATTGCTCCCCCTATATGGCCGCAAAACCATGATGGTTCCACCTGACACATTGGTACTATCCATTAAAAAAATAACTATTATAATGTAAAACACATGAGAATAGTGAATAATATAACAAGAAACTCATATCACATAATATGTGTGAAATAAAATCCCAAAACAAGAATACATGTGTTTAAACTCAAAATGGATAAAGATTAAAAACACACAACATAATATCATCCTAATAATTGTAAGCATGGCCTATTCTCAATAAGTAGCATCCTACATCTTTTTTTTCTTGATCATCATTATAGATTCTCAACATTGATGTCACCCTATATATTTTCCCACACATACTAGGATAAACACATGTTCCAAGAACTCCCAATAATTATTACTAACAACATGAGAATATAAGCTCACCTGATGGAAGAAGAAACTATCTCAATAGATAATAAGTCAAGAGAACTCCATTGATTTCATATAAAACCAACAATAATCAATAAGCAAGTGGATATTATAATATAGGAAATACCTCACAGAAAGATTCAATGCATCATCATCTAGGACATAACAACATCATTTTATGATCAAATAAATATGAAAAGAAGAAATTTTTCTATGTGAGAAGATTCATCAAATCTATTCTTTGAAATATTACATATATGAAAACCCCAATGAGATATTGTGGAACAATGCCACATAATTATCTATGTTAAAAATAATAATCTTCATAAAATAAAGAAACCATGTGTAATAGAATAATAAACTCAATATTCAAAGTGTTTGAAAAAATTTATCAAAATCTATCTAATAATGAATACTTCATATGTAAAGGTGTCAATTATATAAATAGGGGTTATGAATTAACTAAAATACTATATAATGATCCCATATTTATATCACACATTTCCCATTTGATTAAGACATGATCTTGGAGGGGAACAATAAATGTAGCTATTTCAAAATGGTCATCATAGAAATGGATTGCACTAGATAATTGTTCCCATATCAGGGGAATTTCCCCTTACCATGAACTCAAAAATAGCCTCAAATACTATTTTACATTTTCTATTTTACACTATAGAAAACCATGGACAAAACAACTTTCAGAGATATGTGAAGTAATCTATTTTGAATAGAAAATAACTAAAACCAACTATTATACTTCTAAAATATAATAAAATACTATAGAGATTTAACCAATCAAGAATCGACCTAAAAATAATAAAAATGTATGGAAACAATAATTCATATAAAAGGAAAAATATATGGAGATTTTATAATCTCTCCATATAAATACATCGCTTCTTCTAGAATCATAATCACAATTCTTGATCGAAGAATTCATGACACTCAAACTCAATGTATATCCCTGACTCATTAGTCTATTTTTGGATGAATCTATTTGTCCATAAAATGTGGAAAATATTCAGTATATTATATTGATGTGATTTCTCACTTTGGTCTTCAATATTCACTAGTTTCTCTATGTATGATGCATCACGAACTAGCTAAAAATCAATGTAGTTGACAACATGTATGGGATCATGTATATACGTTTATATCTAAGACACATGAAACATTTGTGCATACATCAGTAATGTGAACCACATTCAAGATGTTACACCATTATCCCAAAATGTTTGGTGATATTGAGGTGTCTAACATAACACATGAATACCATTACATGATTTTTGAAACGTCAATGGCATAATCGAGGAGTCACTCACAAGAAAACATAACCACAAATAGTAAACATTTAGGGTTTCCTCCTGTGGTTGGTGTAAGATATCCACCAACTCTAAGTTGCGAACATCCAATTTTTAATTAGATAAACACTATCAGAGGTATCCTAAACCAAAACGGACCCCACATCCAATACCCCAAGGGCCTCATTCTATTAAAATGGTTAAAAAAATGATCTCTCATAAAGAACCTCATAATGTTCTATATGAATTGAATCCTTGTGATACTTTCTATACATTAACTCAACAAAGTCTATATAATCTACCCATAATCCCCAAAATTATATGATATAAGATCAATGAATATTCTCTAGTATACAAATTGTTACTCAAAATTTCAATCTATAAAAGGATATTACATAGTAATTATACTCAGTTGAGTCCATAAGTCCCTCTGTAAACATGATAGAAACTGCAATGTATAACTTCTGTATATTTTAGATAAAATTCTCATGGTAAATCCATTTATGCTTATAATATGATGGACATTTTTCTTTCCTCTCTCTTATATAGAGTTAGTCTAACAGGTCTATAAGAAATAAGAAATATTCAATATCAAATTGACCGTCACCTAGATAGTGTCACTACTCTTCTAGGTCCTTAGAAACCCCATCACATAGTCCGTCATGAAATCTTTCCACTTTGAAAAGGTAAAAGGAAATGGTCAGAGTAAGCCACCAATACATTGGTTATTAGCCTTAATCCTATAGATAGTATGGAATTTTGAGACCAATCCAAAAAAATTTATCTTATACATGGCCACCCGATGTTTTTCATAATGTCATAGCACACAATTTTCACTCAAGGATGCACCACCCACCAAGAGGTATGGATGTATCACACCAGTTATCCTCTAATGGAAGGATGGTATATAACTCTCCCATATAGATAGATCACATCATCGACGTTGATTGAAAAACCACATTATTGGTCACTACCTAATACCCATTCCCTCATCTTAGCACACTCAGGGTCAGATTCCTTACCAACTTTCACCTGATCTATAAGGGAAGGTGTAGTCACCAATGGGGAACATCTCATTAATCCATGATCCTCAGAAGTATACAACCACTAATTATACAATAAAATAATCAATATTTACTATTCATTCAAGGGATATTCAGCAATATCATACTCTATATGCACCTTAAGGATAAGAGGATCTACATCTACCTTACCTTTATTAAGTTCATAAGACATCTCATATCTGGACATCTATAGGTACTCTACCTATATCATTTAACTCATTTTGAGGTCTCAGTGTTAAATGACATATGGAAGTATCTTTTGGTTTATAGAGAACATAAATCAACCACTAAAGATATATTTTCACAAACCTTCAAAACGTGGACCATGACTACAATCTCCTATTCATTGATAGGATAGTTCCAGTCATGAGGTCATAGTTGATGTTACTCATAAGATAATACATGTTCCCTATTTATCAAGAATTCCTTCAAGACAACTCCTGACACATAATAGTAAATTAGATATCAAATTATAGTCTTCAAAATAACAAAAACTGGAGTGATATCCATCATCCTCTTCATCTCATAAAACACATATTCACATATGTCCTACCGTTTTATCATCACTGCCTTCTTTTTAAGTGCAATCATGGGATCCAATTAATAGGATAATTCGTAGATAAATCAGTACTATACCAAAAAAAGTATAAATATCTTTATCTCAAATATACTTATGGGATGTGGGTATGAAATCATTACCTCCACATTCTCTTGGTCCACAAATATAACTTTCCCCAACATTACATTCACCAATAACATCAACTGATGATTCAAAAAGTATAGCATAGATATCTTGGCATAATGTTGATGTGTTTGATGTGTACTCAAAACTATATCGATATGTCTAGAATGATTATATATTGATTGTGAGTAGTTGCTGACTTCATCAATGAACACCATAATGAACAATCCTATATTAAGGTGGATGTTATTGTTCATGAGAATCATGAACACTATTAGTTCATTTATTTCAATCTTAAAATAATCACAATGCACTGGTATAGATCATACCTACTCCAAAATTGAAATATTTTTATTTACCACACTCAAACTCACAACTGGTAATAACTCAATAAAATATCAATATTAGAGAACCATCGTGCTGCACATAAGTGATTAAAAATAACATAAATCCTATGAAGAGGATATTTATTTATTAACATCAATTGATTGAACATTACATAATCTATAAAAACCAAAAGAATAACACCCACCATCTTAGGGGTCAATATATTTCCACCCCACAATGATATTCTCAACCTGATAATGTCCTTACACTGTGAGTCATCGAGTTATACCATGAGATCCTTTATTTAGTTTGGTTCCATTAGATAAATTAGTTTTTAAACGAGATGTATTCCTAGAATGAGTTCAATATAAAACTAAAATCCTCTTTTATGGGTATATCCTATGATTTATTCTAGGAAAACATTATTATTGGGATCCACAATTGGCTAAAAAAGTGAGGGGATTCCACAAATCAACCTAAAGGGAAAATCCTACAATTTTTCCGGTGATCATCACAAGCTATCTCAAGTCTATAAAAAATATACCTTCTCCCAAATCCCATGAATTATTTATTAATAATCTCAACCCCTTGCATTATATAAATGATAATAATATCCTATTGAAAATAAGGTGATCATTAAATCTTGTCAGCCAATCCGTGAGAAGAATCACAACATATCTTATCATATTTAGAATGATGAAGTCTATTAGATGCCCATAATCAAAAAAAAAACTATTGAGAACTCAGAGAATGTATAAAAATGGTCCACTTTAATGACCAATAATGTATCAATATAATGTAAATTATAAGGTTACTTCACCAGTATGTCAATTTCATTAACAAAGTTTACAAATACAAATGAATGGAAAGGACCCATATGAAACAAAGAAGTAGATAATGTAGAAGTGATCAAGATAATATCTCATAGAATAAGTTTTTTCTCCCCAAAATTGAATAGAGTATTATATATGACATAAAATAATCCTTCTTGTGTTACAAAACCCTGACCCTAATAAACATGACATTTGTTATCCATCATCATCGGAGGGGTATGAACATACTGCTAAAGACCCTAATTTTTTTAACGATTCGATGCCTCTATCTGACTCAAACCCCCCATGGGACCTCATTCATGAATCATTAATGGAAATAAAAATCGAATTTCCCAACATTCAAAACTATAATAAAATATATCTCATGATAATTTTTTGATTTATGATAATTACCTTGCTGAAAAATATTATAGAACTAAAGACCAGTTTCCCCTACCAAAATTATCAAGGAACCATTTGTATAGTCTCTTTACTTTCCACCAATATGATTTGAATCATCTACCTTGATATTTATATAAATTTTAGTATAAATAGTATTTCTAATGAATGTTTGAAGAATACATTTAGCTGTATTCTCTTCCAATCCCTTCTCTATTGTCAAGGCATTGTGAAGTTCTTGATTATATGTCACCATGTCAATATTCCTAACCTAGATTTTTAACTATGTATGAATGCTATTCTCAAAATTACCTTCCTTATACAATTCATCCCCAACTAAGAGTGGATTAAATAATAACTACATATTGAAATATTATGAGTATTAAGTAACTGGTTTAATCCCCTCGATAAATATTTTTGAACTCATATAGTCTGTCAAACATCATTATACATGTAAAGAACTAGTCATTTAAGAGGTCTTGAATGTTTCCAATGTAAGACCCCACATCTCCTTGAACATAGTATTACATCCCACCAGTGCCTATAAATTCCATGAGACAAAATGTTTTAATGATTAATATTTCAATCTTATGGGATTTCTACAAGCTCGATGATCATCTCGATGACACACCTCTAGTTCTCTATATCCTAAGGACCGCTAGTTCCATATAATGAAGTATATTGGAGATTTAAATGTTAATTGTAGTTGATCATGGATGTTGTCACTTCTACAACCTACACTATAACAATTAGGAAGACTCTATGGTGATGTGTTCCTTCCTCCAAAACTACTTGGGTGCGTGGGAGAGCATTCTCCTGCACGAATGATGGTGGAACAGAAATGTCTTCCATCATGTTAACATTCTGGATTGCTCCACCAAGTTTTCCAATTAAGTTTTTATGAGGCTATTTATTCATTAACATTAATGAAATCTTTTAAAACATTCATAAAATATCTTAATAAGGTTCTACTTAAAGGATATTGAAACCCAAAGGTATATCCCTCCTATAATTAACCAAGGTCCCCCTTCCCAACACATTAGTCACACTAATATATTTATAAATATAATATCATGAGCATGTTAAATTAATTAATTTTAGTAGATATATATCAGTATCCTAGAAAATATATATATACCTCATAAAAAATATAATTCTATCTAAACAGATAAAACATATCATGGAATTAAATCAATGAATTTGTATGCAGCACACAATAGGAAAATGTATTGAATTTGATTTGATGTTCCTATTCATTATTAGGAAACACACCAATAATACCATAAAATAGAAAAAGAATTACCAATAATGGAAACATGAAGTTCCATTACTGATGATTTTTTTAGAAATATGGAAATGTCCTTACCCAATTCCCACACAACCTAGCTCCTTTCTACCTTGTCCCAAGGAAGAAAATAAAAAGGAGAAAATGTGCTCTAATATCATTTTGTAATTCCCTGACCTAAACAATCAGGAATGTTTCAGAGATACACAAGAATTCAAATATACCTATCCATAAAGAAGATTATACCAAATAACATCGAGGGTAAATGTTTCACTATGGGGAGACTATATGCTCAATATCATGTCCTTACACAAATAATAAATAAACATAACCACACACTTTAAACAATTATGAAAAAGAATATTATCAGATATTTATACTAGTTAGAAAATTTTATTAATGGGTTCCCTATGTAGAAATAAAAATGCGTGTAATCTGAAAATAGATAAATTAATATATAACATAATTATAATTCAGAGTGTGTCCAAGTACTATTTCATGCTTCATTCTCCTCAGATAAACCATCTTCCATGACTTCTTTCTCTTCCCAGGATACCTATATATAATATTTGAACACAAATAATATTCAATGTATATGTTGTTATCAATAAAAACTAGTAGTAAAATAATATTTAATTTTTAATGTAAGTACACATGAATAAGAGTATGTGACATGACATTAAATACAAGTTCACAAGAGAAAAAACCCATATCAGGGCATCTGTATGCTAACCAAGATGTAAAAACCCATGGATATAGATTCATTGTCTCCATGCCAAAGGGAACCATTTTAATGTTCATGATATCATCACAATTTATAATTCCAGACTTGAATCTTCTCAATAGCCATATAGACCATAGGCATCTATGTTAGACCACATTTAGGCATGTTTTCATGTGCCTACATCTAAGGAAATGTCTCATAGAACATTATGCCACTTTATTCTTCGTGTATTTAGTCATATATAAAAATTATGAACCTAGGTCAATCTACTCTAGGACATCATACCCCCTTTTCTAAACCGATGTTATCATCTTGTCATATGCACCGCTTATTCCTTCTTCCCCTCTAAGGCCACCAAGCCACAACAGTTCCACATATAACTTTATTACTATGCACAGAATAAAAAAATACCACTTATATCAAGTAAAACACATTCAATCAGGAAATAAAATATTAAGAAAGGCATAACATATCATGAGTGTAAAATGAAATCCCAAAACACACACACACACACAAGTGATCAAACTCATCATGGTTTAATGATAAATAGTAGAAAACATCATATGATTATAATGATTATAATGCTAGCTTCTATATGGTATATAACATCCTAAATCAAGGTTCTTATCATCAATTTAATGTTTTCTCAATATTTTAATCACCCAAACATCATTTCTATACAAACTAGTATAATGTTTTTGTTGATAAATCCCAATAATGACAATAAATAATGGTAGAATCTAAGCTCATTTGATCGAAAGAGAATAAATCAATAGCATATCACAAAGGTCATATAAAAAAATTGATCATTGTGAATTTTTTGAATAAACCAATTCTTGATATAACTAACTATATCACATAATTCTTCATCATCTAATCCATAATATCAAAACCCCCTGATCAAATAAAGAAGAAAATAGGAATTTCATCCATGAAAAAAGACTCATAAAAAATATTCACTAAAATTTACCAAATCCAAAAAAATGATGTGCATTAGATCAAGGTTTTATATTGATTGCAATGAAAAAAAATAACCCCAAAAAAGTAAGATACAAATATTAATCGAATAGAAAACACATGATTAAATAAATTTCCAAATTTCATCAAAAAACATATGAGAATGAGAATCATTGGTGAAAGTTTTCAATTCAATTATAGGGGTTATAAATCAATTAATAACTCCCATAATAACAAACAATATTAAATTTGACACATTCATCATTTGATTAGGTCATGATCTATTGGACAAGGTCATTATATTCATCCATTTTAAAATGTTCATCACCAAAACAGCATGCACTAGGGTGTGGTTCCCATATATAAGAATTTTTATTCCCACCCCAACATCCATAATTCCTTGAAAATATATTTTCCTTTCTACTTTTCTTATGAACAATCCAGGTCCAAAACAGCCTTCACGAGGGAATAGTGTTTTCCATTTTTTATAGAAAGGCCTTGAAACCTACCGTTATGTTTCCAAAATATACTCAAGTACTACAATGTTAATTTAAAATACCATAAAATTATATCATTTATATTAATCCATATTCCCATAATTTTTCAATTAATTTTTGTATTGTATGTGCTTGGATAAGTCATTTTGGACATTGAGTAGCTTTTCGAAGCATGAAATTTGGTTTTAGTGCTTTTATATTGAAACCTACCAACACAACACGCTGGTGTAAGACATATTTCCCATGGTAAAATGAGAAAAATAAAATAACATTTCAGTCTATTTTATAGGAAATAATGAGGGAAAACCCCTAGATATGGCATTGTAGCCTTATACTAGGGTATTGTGCCCATATATAGGTTGTTTCCCTTACTATAGACTCCAAAATTTATTGACCTGTCATTTTCCTTTTAACGATTTAATCATTAAAAAACCAAGGAAAAATGGGTTTCACTACGGTTTTTTGTTCCTTATTTTGTATTAAATACATTGAAACATACATTTAAGATACTATAATCTACTGAAACCCCACAATGATTAACCCAATCATGGATAAACATATAACTCAATGTAAATTAATAGAAATAAATATTCAAATAAAAGAAATAATGTTTGTGAATTTTAGAGTTTCCTTATACCGAATGATAGGGTAATTTCATATGTACGAACGTATTTGAAAATACATCAATTGAACTATCCAACTCATGAATTTTAGTTGAAAGAATTAATATTCTATTTGAAAATATAAATACACTACCTATATGGTAAAATATGAAAAATATATAGTAGGAAAAAAATCCCTCAATGTAACATTGAACAATTTTTGTGGTGTTTGTGTTTGTTGACAAAGATGGTTTGTTTGTTTACAAAGAGGGTTTCCATGGTGAGTATTAGAGTTCCAGATATATTGTTGAAAACCTATGTTGACAATTAATGATGAAAAAGGAATGGATGATCTAGAGGTGGTACAAAAAAAATATATCAAAGGTGGCACCATTTTCCAATGTTTGCCATTTTTTCCTAAAAATCATAAAATGGGGAAACATGTTTTTGGAAAAGGATGTTTCACACATGATATAAGGTGGTTTGGAAACATGTGTAGAAGGTTTGTTTTTGGATCAGAATTTTGAAAATTGTAAAAGTCATGATGTGTAAGAAATATTTGAAAATTTCCATGAAAGATGAGGTTTCGTGAAAGAAACATTAACGCCCAATGCGATGTCAAATGGGGTTTTTCACGCTCGAAGTGGATCTTGCATGACACATTTAATATTCTGCCCAGGGGTCAGCAATTCCTATAAATAAGAGTTGAACCACCTCATTTGATATGAATCAACACTTAGAGGTAATCTGAGATCCATATCACATAATAATTTCATGGAAAGTGAGTTGCGTGAAAGATTTTGTGTTTCATGCATGTTAAGAATGTTACACGTAAGATTTGAGTTGGGTGTAAGATTGATGTTGTGCACAAGAGGTGATTTGTGAAAAAATTGGAATCTTAAACATAAGAAAATAAATTTGTGTGCAATACGTTGTATGAGTTGTGTGAAATATTGGTAGTTTCCCAGTAGTACTGTGGAAAAGTGGTATTCATTAGTATATGATAGTAGAACATCAATATAGTATCTTCGTTCAGAATAGGATTCATTCATTAAAGATAATGAAGTGAACTAAATGTATATAAACTATGAGTTTATCTTTTGAAGAAGTTTTGAGCACAATTCAGTTGAGAGAGAAGTTAGCTTTCAAATTTTTAATGTTTGTAAACCAGGAGGGGGAGTGTGTCTACTCTAAACTTTTTAAATTGCAGTATGCTTTTAGTGGATTTTGTACATCAGCACATTTTTGTTGTACTCTCTTTGGATGATTCCCTATGAGGGTTAACTATGTAAAATTGATGTGTCATTTCCATGCTTTAAGATTTTTTCATACTCTCCAACGGTAAGGAGAGAGTAGAGAGTTTTGTCTGACAGTGAAACAAGATCAATGGTGCAATTATTTTGATCTATCATACCCTGATTCACACCCCTGTCAGGTTCTCTAGCCAAGTAGACCAAACATATATGTATATATGGAATAAATGAGTTTTAATAACATATTATATTAGAAGGATCTAAACATGAGGAAATTAATATGGTTAGAATAACTCAAGGACTATGATTTCTCAACAAACTTAAAAATTAATAATAACATAGGACCTGTAATCCTGGATCCTTTGATTAAATCTATAAAATGAAATTTTATGATTTTTTACTGAAAATTGTGAGCCATATTCTTCATATAAAACATAAAACATATAAATTAAACATTTTATAATGTATAACATCAAGGACCTTTTAGGTTTGTAGTTTTAGAGAATTAGAAAAAACTCTTATATAAAAATGTCCTATCAAATTCAACTTATAAGTCCTCCAATGAGTATTTATCCCTTTAACTCGGATTTTAATATTTCATAACAGGTCATCAACATCATCCTTTTAAAATTATCTGTAGACATGAATAATTTGACATCATTATTTAAAACCCTTGGAAAAGAAAACATAGGTGGGGTTAGTTTAAATTCCCTGTTAGTGTAAATAAAATAATTAACAATAATATTTATTCTATGAGCGTGGGAATGTGTAAAAATATGATGAAATAATCAATGTTCCTGAGAGAATAATAACATAACTCACACCCATGAATTCATGGGACATAAAATATGAAAACATGGAAAATTAGTGAGTCATTGTAGTCAATAATCACGAGTTATGTGATATCAATACTAATTATTAGAAACATTATAAACCTATAACATTAACAAGGATGTACATAATTTTATATTAGGAAATTATTATACTTGTAATTCTTATATATGGACTAACCATGTAGAAAACTTCTCGACAAGTCACTCTTCCAAATGGAAGAACCATATAGAAATCTTATATACACAATACATTGGAGGGAAATAATGGACCCCCCCCCCCAGTCATTTGTCTCTCATGGAACCACCAATCATTGGTTTATCACATTACCTCCCATCAAATATCTATGTACCAATGAAAAATAATCAACTATAAAATCCTTCCTAAATTCATTGGATCAACCAATTACCCCTTAAATAACATTATTAACCCATGGAAAAGAAAGTATTTCTATTAATATTTCATTGAAACATGAAAAATATGTGGAAAATTAATGGGTTCATCAACCGTATCATTGAAATATGAATATCCCATGGAAAGGAATTGGGTTCTATAAAAATTTATTTGACACATAAATAACCCATGGAAAAGAAATATGAAACATAAAAATCTATTTTAATCATGAATAGCCAAGTTAAATAAAATGGGTTACATAACAATATCTTTTAAATACGAATATCCCATAGAAATGAAATGGGTTTCATAATAATTTCTTAGAAATATGAATGAACCTTTGAATGAAAATGAGTCCTATAAAAATCATTTGAAAGATAAATAACCCATGGAATGGAAATGGGGTTTATAGAAATCTCTTTAGAACATTATTAACCCATGTAAATTAAATTGGTGTTAAAAAATACACTTTGAAACATGATTAAACCAGGAAAATTAAATGGGTTCAATAAAAATTTCCTTAGGACATAATCAACCGGTAAAAAATAAATGGTTTTTATAATAATATATTTTAAAAAATCACAATCCATCCAACGAATGAATTAGTATGGTATCAATGAAAAATCTCAATAGGGGTGGATAAGTAATAACACTTTTTAATGATATTTATGAATGTAAATTTGCATAAAATGTCATTAAATACATTCATATGTAAAATAATCCTTAAACACTCCAATGTGTCCCATAACTATTTGAAACATTTGAATCATATTCCAAATGAAGGAATAACATTAAAATAAAAAATAATATCATTTCTATAGGGATATTAGTGATATATAACATCAAATGTTGTGTATATTCACCTATTAAATGAATATTGGTGTATAACATAACAAATGTCTCGAAGAAGAAAAATTGTGACAAAATTCCTTTTCCACGTTGGTAACTTCAAAACTATAATCCCCAAGAATAATATATTTTCAAATGGATATGTAAAACCTAATAAATTTAATTATAATATTAATAAAATAAATTCATGGGCATTATCAACTCTATATAAAAGATTTTATGATCATAGTAACAAATAATTCTCAAAGGAATGTAAATTGAGACGAGACCCCTTAAAATTGTCGTAACACTTAAATCAAAAACCCCAAATTTAAAAAATATAAAATGAAATTTTTATAGACCCTAATGATAAAATAATTCATTACATAATATAACAAAACAGGAAGTAGTTACACCACAAAAAATGAATAAGTGGTAATTAGGATGTATGACTCATGAATGGAAAATCAAGACAAGAATTCCTTACTTGGAGTTAGTTTTTTCATACGTATCCACTCTTTTATGGAATAGTAAAAATATATTAAATATTTTTCTTTCTTCAAAATCTTTCCATTTTTATTAATAATTTTATTTCATTTATATGTATGAAATATACAATTACTCATTAATTAATTTTAATGTCGGATGTTTTCACTATATTCAGATTATGTGTCAAAATTTACATTGATAGGTAAAAAATGGTCAATGAGGCCATTATTTTAATATATCTGTCATAATAAAAATGAAATAATTATAAAAAATATAATGTAATTATGCTTTAAAAATCATACATGAATGATGGTTATGATAAATGAACCAACATTACAATCAATGAGACTGTTGGTCATACTAATGCATGAGTAACATTCATATTTCTCAATGATCATTATAGAAAGAAGGTGGGTAACATTTATATTTATAAAATGATAATAATATTTAAAATATCATGTTATTTAATTATATATATTTATATAAATATAATTATTTTGGTGTGATGATGAAAAAAGAAGAATCTCATCACTTCGAGGAGGCGGTGGTCCACACGTCCATGAATGATGTTATCATTTTTTCATTGTGTGAAATGGAATAAATAAAATGATATGTTGTATGTCCAAATATATACATATTTAGAATAATATATTTTCATTAAAACTATCCGTAATACATTCCATGTTATGTGAGAATGTATCACATCGCTTTGAGGATACGGTAGTCCACACATCCACAAATGATATTATCGTATTTATGTTCGAAGGATATAACGAAGGTATGTGTTATATAATAATTATATAATTATAAATAAATTATAAATATCATATATTTCATATAAAAAATTATTTCCATGTTTGGTGATGAAAATTTTGCATATGAGATGATGATAATTCCATCAAAATTAAATAAATGCTGAAATAAAACCCCGAAAAAGATTGATGAAAAATGTTCAAAGGTTGAGAATATGTAGGATAGATTGATTCTGTTAATTAGAAATGATTCTTAGACATTTTATTAGTATTTCATTCTATTGTTTTGTGATGTTCCTCAGGAATGAAAATTGTTCATGGAAAAATGTGGTGTCAGTGATGCCTGTGAACGATGAAAAGTCATTTTGTAGGGTTGTACAATGATTTAAGCCCCCATGAATTCCCATAATTGTGAGACAAATAGATCATAGGATGAGGATGTACTGTCACCACCCTTAAATTATGAAATTTAATATGTAGGTCCGAGCAGTTATTTATTACACCACAAAAGGTGGACTCCTGTTTCGTCAATGGCCTCTCTCCACTGATTAAGTCATTCACGAGCTAGGGCGCTATCACAAAAAAACCCAAGGCCCACCGCAGATGATCGACAATACTAATATCTAGTCCATACTCTCATATATAAATAGACCTCGAGGTGGGGATTAAAAAATAAGAGAGACATAACCAAAGAGAGCTGAAGGAGATTAGGGATACTTAATTTCAAAAACTAAAGCCTCTCCGTCAATTCTCGGTAGGTAAAAATTCTCCTCAGAGCCATTAGGATGAAATAATAAATACTATACACTTTTTTGAAGTCAAAAAACATTTTCAAAAATCGTTCCAAGGTACATAAATTTAAATCCCCATTGAGTAAAATTACCCTGCATTCCAAACACTATACAAGAGGAACCCTACCCAGAGTAGCCAAATGATATGTTGGGGAATCTCAACCCTAGGTAGAAAAATGTTTCATGAGAGGAAATTTAGTCTCCATAGATACACACTACACAAACAGAACATGGCCCTGTCTACCAACACATTACATTGACCAAACCTATGTCTTTGTATCATAGCGATAAATATATGGTACAACAACATATGTAGAAATAAGCTACATAGAGGTAACCACATACCGCCTAAAAACATGCTACATGCAATGGGTCATCCTATGGAATTATACTCTCCACTTATAATCACTCCCTTACATCATTTCATTTCATTCCCAATTTACCCCTCTACGAATCATCTTTCAAAATTAGGGAAAGGCCCTTATTAAAGCCTCCTGACATGTATGATATGGTCATCAGGAACATCAACATGTCCTCTCATGTTTCTATAACCATAGTTAGAGGAGTAACATGGGTAACCTCCATAGTACGGTGAACCCTTGGAACTTACTCAGATTCACATTCCCATGGTAATGGTTGTTATGAACATGGTGTTATCACATCAACCTCCCCATTACAGGAGTAGAGTATGAATATCACACATTCCTTTTCCATTGAAATGGAATGATATCCCCCCATAACCAATTTTAGATCATCCCTACAATATTTGGACCCTATCCATTAACGTGAGAGGTGAAAACAATTTCCTCTTTGCTGTAGCCTAGGCTGCAACCGAATAGATGACATGATGTGACAATCCTAGTTACCAAAATAAAATAAGAAACATTCACACTCAACACCCTCTCCATATCCATTTGGACACCATCACCTCATCCACCAACAGGTACGGTGAAATCATTTGATCTTCATATCTACTCCGTCCTCTTATTTCTCACATCGAGCACAAATCACATGGGCTTAGAGTATAATGGTTTTATTTACATATTCTTTGTCTCAACCCTCATGTGGATCTCCAATATGGTATTATCCCCAACCATAACCAAATCCTAGGTCCTTATCCATAGATATATAACCCAAATTCAATTACAATTGGCCTTCTACAGAGATGTATGCCCCACCTTCTAACCCAAATGGGCTGATTCGATTTTTAAGCCCCAACCATATGAAGTAGGTTGGCCTCCTACACAGTACAATCCATGAAACCATATCTCTACATTCAATGGTCCATATTCCCAATCAATAAACACAAGACGATCATTCCATTAGTGTAAGAACCAATCATGCCCATAAAATGTATAGAATCCATGAGTAATCCCCAAATTCATAGGTCTCCTATATGGTGTATGCACCAACTTCCCGAACTAGGTGAGTTTTGATTCCCAATTAAATGAGATTTGTAAGAAGCCTCCTTCAGGTCCAAACAAAGAACCCAAATCCACCCTTATTTTTTGTTGGCCACATCCTAGGTAGGGTCATATCCACCCAGGAGACCATATCTCTTCTAGGTCCTCCCAGACCGCCTTAGCGTAAGACTGACACCATCCTTGAATATAAAACTTTTTCCTCAGTTTTCTTACCACATAACGTTAAACTGCATGGTTGGGTCATTTTTACAGGACCATAAAAGGTTATTTTCCCCATTAATTGGAATCTTACTATATTGGATAGAATTCCAATCATGTGTATTCATGGGAATATCATATTATGGTTTCTATCCAAATATAAAAACAACTTTTGTTCCCCTGGATGATGGTAATCTCTATTGAACCTCACCATGCGGCTTAAAATAAGAATTGTCCTAATAAAACACCAAATAATATCTGATCTATTCCTAAAAAGGAAAGCATCAATGGAATTTATTATTTACATATTGCGATCCTTATTAATGTATAATATAAAATATATATAGATGATTCCATAAACTTGCGTACTTATGAATAATCATATCATTAGTGTAATCCATATTATACACACTTGTGAATGTCCAAAGGATTCGGGAACATATATTAAATATATACGAGAGTCCTAGAATAAGAAATAGTTCACCCCAAAAAGGGTGTGATGTTCCTGAATACACATAATGTTGACTAACATGATCAATTAAGTGTCGTTGGCCAAGTTCCCCAATGAACGACATACTTTGGAAAGTAGGTCCTTGAGTGTTCATGGATAAGAGAGCTATTAAGTGTTTCTAAATCCACAAAAAAAACCTATTGGGGACGGTTCAAAGATGTTTTACAAGACAAATGTGATTTCACATCATTGAAACCGTTTTAATCAACTACCCAAAGAAAATATCGTTTTCATTTGAAACAAAATGGTGAAACAAATATGAATCCTCACTCAAGGTGGTGGTGTTATCCTGAACCAAACCCCTTTCACATCTAAAGATGATGGGGACCAAATGAGGCCTTCAATAAGGTATTTCTTCTTGATATTATACCTTTAAAAGTTTTTTTTTCTGTATGTATCACATATATTGCATGCACTTTTAAAATCAACCTTTGATCCAATAGAATCTCAACATATTTTTCAAATATGTGTGTCTGCCACTGGAGCAGTCAAGTCCACAAGAAAACAGAGGAACCCATCATGCACCCAACATCCTCAGTAATGTGTTTAAAATACATTGGTTAAGAAGTACCACCATAATGGTTCTCTCCTCAACCTCGAGGAAGCTAGAGAGACCCTCTAGTCCATGAAGCCTGGTCAACCGTTCACCCTGTGATAGTTGGAAATATTGAACCTGATGGTCCCACTAGCCATCTCGTACCATTTCAAAAACCTGTAACTAAAATTTGATAATAAATTCCTCCCTTAATATAAATAGGTTGATGAATTCATCACCAATCACATCACTCCAGTAGCACAGGGTCTTACCCCAAGGGCCCCTGCCAAAAATCTTCCCCGAAAATACCATACAACACAACATCCTCCCAATGAAGAGGATACTACCCCATGGGCCCCTACTATAGTCAAACGGATACAGGTACCAAGGCCGGAACACAAAGGGTGATGATAAGACTATCAATAATTTTCCATCAAAAATATTCCTAATGAATAATACAACCATAAAAATATAATGGCACACTATGGGTAGATTTATATTCTTTCTCCCTCTTATGAAGCCCATCAGGAAAATACGACAGAAAATTATGAGCATGTGTAAATTTCATGCAAGTGATTACGAATAATGCCATGAAAATAGGGTGGATAACTACGAGAAGACAATTTTCCCTACCAGTGGACATGAAGCATGTCATCCAAATTGGGATGTAATCTAATATGGGTAGATTCAAACTCTTGCAAATGCACATCAAGTCCACCAATAAAGCACAGCCGAAAATTAGAAAGAAACGGTAAATTCATGCAGATGAATATCAATTCCATCAATCAAATAATATGTAAATTCGTGAGAAGAAAAAAAATCATCCTCATTAATATCAATATCTCCAAAAAAATGGTGGAAATTGGAGGATGTAGTTAGTGTATCCGAGTTATAATTTAAGGGAAGTCTCATATCTATACCACAAAAAAGAAGGGTTCTGATTACTTATTGTAAGTACATGGAGGAAAAGAAAAGACACATATTCCTACTTAGACACTAGAATGGTAATATATTCGCATTCCACAAAGATGTATCTCAATATATATTTTAAATAATGGAGTATTAGACTTTAATTATTGTCAATATCCTATATATCTTCCAAGATGTCATAATGTCCTCAATTATAGAAATGAGTTGATCCCAAAACCTGGTTTCCAAAATTTGGGTGAATAATTTCATCAAATGAGGTGGTAACTCATGAGTATACATGTATCCTTTATCATATACAAGAGTTTCATTAGTAATATTCCATGATAAATTGACAACAAAATCAGACACAGATACTCGTATAATTGGGGGGACATAAGTAAACATCAGTGGAAACCCCATTGACGAAATATATCCCTAAAAGAACTCACGAATCACACTAAAGTATCTCGGTATCACTATGAGAGACACTCTAATAAACAACCATATATAATGTTCTTCACCTATAGTACGTTTCCCTAGTATTCGGCAAGGGATTTCCCATAAATAAATCACACCAAATGAAACTGGAAAATAAAGATTAGATTGATGAACCTTCTCTATTGGAATACATAGGTCTTTATTCCAACAATCACTTATAAATACTGGATAAGGGTCTTATTGATATATAATAAAATTATGAAAGTGGAATTATTATTTTTGAGGTCTTACTCATATCATTGTTACCAATAGTTATTGAGGTCCTCTCTAGCGAATCTACGAGGAAGGATTATTTTTGGGCATGAACAGATCAATCAAGAGATCTTATTCCGTAATGAGAATCATAGTATCCCTTCTTGTGTCCAGAAGATCAAACAGTAAGATGTTCCTCCCCTTGTTGTCATCCAACATTAAGGTCCTCTCCAAGGAATATACAGCTTGAATTCTCCCTGTAGTAAGACATCATGTTTTGATGGTGGTCATTTATATGATAGCATACACTATAAAAGTCCCCCCTACAATAACATTTTATATCTTCAAGAAGGTCTTCCCCTTGGAGAGTTAAAGATGATAAAATCCTCAAATTTTAAGGCGATTTGAATTATGTGTCCAATCCTTTTAAAGACCCTAACATTAAAAAGGTGAATCCTTACTCAACCAAGAGATGAATCAAGATAATGATCATCCTCTGAGCCACACCTGGACAAATACCATATCAAAAGACCCATAACATCCACATGACTTGTGAAAAAACATTATATAAGTGTTCAACATAGGTAAATAAATTATATATTTCTATTTTCTAAGAGAAAAGGGATACGTTTCTCATTAGAAGACAATTGGAAAGGGATGATATACCCATTATGTCTTGGACCACACACACATCCTAGTTTGACCTTACAAAGGCATTATTAGATGAATATGTACACAACATCCATCACAATCACTGGATAGCTCTCTTCCACCTATATTCCTAATTTTTTTCTTATAATGGGTATGAATACGATGTAAAAATATTGGGGGAGCTTGTTCATCAAATCAACATGGAAGCCCACCAGTATTACCATGAGTTTTTGTGATTATTTTTTATTGAATAAATAATTTTTCATTGATGATGTACATTTCATGCTACACTAATTCAAATGTTCTTTATATTTTTTACCATGTTTTTCTTGCACTATATTCAATAGTAACATGGATTGAGTTACTCACAATAAAGAATTTCAATGAAACAATGTTTTATTATAATAATTATTTGAACGGAATAGATATAACATAGCCGTTAAATAGAGTAAAATGAATAGTAATAACAATTTATAAAATATTATTTATGATGGTTTTATATAGATAAAGAATATTGATAATAAAAAATTTAATTATAATAATGTCTTTATATGTTTGAAAATTATATTTTATCAAATGGAATTGTTTTTTGTCTTTATGTGAAAAATAAATAAAATAATTGCAGACACATTTCGAAATTGATTTTTGTAAAATAAAAATCATTTTTTAATACATAATGATGAAATTATATTTTGATAAATATATTTTATTTTTCTAAGAAACATCATTTTTTGATTAATAGTAAAAAATACAAAATTTTAATTCAAAATTTATTTTTCATCTATTCTTAATATAAGTAAATACTATTTTAAGTTGGTTTTGAATTAATAATAGATAATTTTTAAATATATTAATCCAATTTAGTTCATTGTAATAATTTTAATATTTATTTTGGAAACAATGTTTTAATGACCATTTTAACATTCGTACTTCGAAAACTCGTTTTCTCACTTCGACTTTAGGATTAACATTAAACTTATTTTTTCCGATTATTTGAATTGAATTTTGAAATATGGAATTAAATGGTCGTATTAATTATAATATTTATATTATATTAAGTTAAATTTAATTATGAAAATTATATATTAGTGAATGAGATTATGATTGATTACAACGATTAAGGTACAATTAAGCCGAACGAGGGACTAAAATATAAAATAAATATTTAAAATGACCAATCCACTGGTCTAGAACCGATTTTCTGGGCTCATTTATTCCATAAAACTTCCATTATTGAGATGTTTTGGTTTTTGATTTATTAATTTGGTAAAAGAATATGTAAACTGATCTTTTTTTTTCAAAAATACAAAGTGTGTCCCCCCTCATTTATAAAATGTCACCGCCTATCTCACTTCATGACACCACTAACACCACCAAATATTCACAAAATATCATCCAAATTAACTTCCAAAAATACCTCCCTTTCTCATTAAATCCACACTTTAGTTCTAAATCTAGCCATGAAATCCATTTTCTGCAATGAAAAAGGTGTTCCCAAATGAAGTGGTAGCATCATTCCTCAAGATCATTTCATTTATTTTATTTCTCTACCACCTCAATTATATTTATTCAATTTATATAAATTATAAATATTTTCCTCAAAATAATATGATGTTTTTTTAATTTTTAATCCTTCCCTTTCACACACATCTATATATTGGGTATCAAACATAACGTTTTTGTGTACTCTAAACTATCGCCTCTAGAAACCATGTTGTTTATTATTCCTTTACAACCTATCATGGTTGGAAATTATGTTTTAAACTAAATTTCTAGATGTTATATATTATATTTATGTTATATTTATTCTTATATAATTATTATATAACACATAACTTCATGCTTTCTATTTTATGTCCTTTTGATAATTTCATTTGGGGATGTGGGGGCAACCACCTCCTTGAACAAATGTGATTCTTTCAAATATTACATGGAATATATTAGTGATGAGTTTAGTGAGTGTATATGATATATATATATCTAAAATAATAATTCTTATGGAACTATAATATAGATATATATATATATATATATTTAATTTACATTCTTTTTTTCAATACAATAATTAAACGGAAACATCATTCAGACAAACATACGGCATGCTATCTTCATGAAGAGTGTATTCAATTTAATACTTTAATATTAAATGGATTATTATAAATAAATATATACTGAATATATATTATATATATACCATTTTGTACATTCATAATATAATTAAATTATGATATATTTAAGAGTATCATGAATAACAATTCAATGTATATACAAAAAATTAAGTGGATATTACCCAAAACGTAACATTAACATGGAGTTGTTAATAATAGGGTTACATAAAGTCATAAAAAATAATACATGATATTAGATATAATAATATGGTGCATTAATAGATTTATAATAAACATATATTATATATACAAGAGCTTTGGATGTGTACAAAGAAATTCAAGACTTATGGTAAGGGAATTTCTTCTCACATTTTATTTTTATGAGATATATCCCATATTCACCACCCGTTTCAATTGGGTGGTGTGTATAATTCCCATGGATATATAATATGATTATTATAATTAAAAATATGGGTATTTAAATAACCATTTATACTCTTCATTTCATAGAGTTCAGGGTTCAAAATTTATCAAATCGGTATAATTATTTGGTCTGAATTTACCTTCATTGAGACACATGCCATGTTATACACATATATCTTTCAATATGGTGTATATAAGGACCTTTGACGTGTAATATTAGAAAAATAATTCATTTAATTCAATTTTTATCATCACGTAATGTTATTATTCCCAAAATATTATAATTAAAAGTACCATAATGGTAATTTTTATTGTAACAATCTCACTATTTATCAGGATTATTTATCATTATGATTTAATTAAAGAAATACTATAATAAATATATCATGAAAACTCATGAATGTTATTATTATTTGTTTATCCATGATATCAGCCTTAATTAGTACCAATATCCACTCATTGTTACTCATGATAGTTAAGAAAATGTTTTTATAAAAATCCAACCTTATTTCTCATTTCATTCAGAAATATGTGTTTCTTTTCAAAACCATGGTTTCTATAAATGTTTTCAAAATTATTTCAATATTATCATTCTAATTTTAAAATATATTTTTAAAAAATATTTAATTTTTTGAAAAATATATATATATATTAAAAGGAATCATCTTGTAATTTTTCGATCAACACACTTTTGTAATCTTTTATGTGTTTAAATGGAATTTTCGACATGCACAAACATACCGGCTATCATGACCATAATTTCCCCAAATAATCATTTGTAAGATGAGAAGAATATTATTAAACAATATTTTTACCTATTATTCAGGAGATTTTGTTATTTTAAATCGGTTTTCAAAGAAAATGTTTTTCAAAAATGTTTTCTATTGAGAAAGTATTTTAAATGATTTTTAAAACCACCTTTTTACATTTTCAAAAGCATATTTTTAAATAATAGTATTTCAATTATTTTATGTATTCTTTATATATTTTCAAAGAACAATTTCCTGAAAATAGGTTTCCAAAATCATTGCAATCCTCGTTTTTATGTTTTCAAGGTGTTCTTAAATAAAAATGTTTTTTCCAAATGCTTTATGTTTTTATAAGTAAATATTCAATGGAAAAGAGATTTTTTCCTAAAGAAATGTTTGAAATGTAATTTTAAATACTTATTTATGAGAAATGGGTTTTTCAAAATTGTTTTATGTGAACAATTTTTAAATAAAGGTGATTTTACTTAAGAAGTTTTCCATGTGATTATTAAAAATCCATCTCTATCAATTAAAATATACTTTCTCAACGATTTAAAATATCATTAATATTGTTTCTTAGATGGTCTATGTTTTTATGGAATAACTCTTCTGATACCCATTTCACTACATCCAGATGTATGATTGTGAATCAAACTTCTTTCCATGGGTTATGATTTTATGAAATGATTATGAAACCTATCCATTCTCCATAGGTTATGTTGTGATGAAATTTTAATGATAACCAATTCATTTCATGGACTGTGATATGATAAATATTTTGTTATATAATTTCACATGATTATATGATATAGTTATATGATTTTTGGGACCTATTTCTCATACCAATGCATTGGGTAATGATAGATGTTTAATGATCTCAAGAGGGTACATGGTAGGGAATCTGAAGCACAAAACACAAGGGCATCCATAAACTGAAACAAGAGGGCGTAGTGATCTCAAAACAAGAGGGTCAAAAGGAGGTCATCCAAATACCTAAACAAGAGGGTAAACTAGAGTTCATACCATGCCCGAAACAAGTGGGTACACTAGAGGGCATCCAAAGAAAGAAATTAGAGGCCACAGAGAAGGGAATCCTATGCCTGAAGCAGGTTCATTTGTTATTATAATAAGTCTAACATGTTATGAAGGTCTTGGTAGATAGTCTTGACCTTGTATTTTATATGGATATTTTTATTCCAAAAATTCCATGTGTTATATGTATAAATTTTTTTCATGGATTATGATCTTTTTTCTATTATGATTCATGTCTTATAAATTGCCAATATTTTTACCATTACTAAATTATATGAACTTTAATTTTCATAATATGATCATGAAATGTTATTATCATGTTTTTGTAACCTTATTATTATATTATGATTATGTATCTCCTCATTTTTCCCTTACTGAGAATCTTAGATTACCCAATTATTATTATTATTTTCCATAGTGTATGATGAATGGTTCTATAATAGTACTAAAAGAGAAGATTTTTTTTGGGAAACATTTATGATCATTCACTGATTTGGAATATTTTGTTCCAAGTTTCCAATTACACAAAGGTATTATGATCTGTGGGTATAGATTTATATAATGTGATGAATATTCATATAAAATGATGTGATATCAATGTATGTTATCCCTGGATCAATATAGTTTGTATAAAAGTAAATTTTTAGTCAACCTTTCAAAACAAGTGTGAGAAAAATTTAGGGTGACCCCTAGTAATATTCTTATGGACATGTTCAGTGATTAATGTGAGGATATGTTTAAGGATGAGGAAAAGTATAGGGAAATGACCTGCAATTTTGGTAAAGGATAGAGAGAGGAGTTTTTGTGAATTACATCCCTTTATAGATAATACAAGTGTATTTGGATCTTGGATAAAATTTCCTCAGGGTAAAAATACCAAAGAGGTGTGTCGAGCCTAACTTGACCATAACCTAGTATATGAAAATGAGCAGTGATTTACACATGGTTTGACAATCCTAGGGGACATGGTTTGGGAATTCAATACCTCCATATGAACCATAATAATATATTTAGTTAGAATATGACGTTCATTAAATTAGGATAAACATAATGTGACTTATATTAAACATGTAGGATCCATGATTTAGACATCCAGTAAGTGATTTTTCATAATTATGTTGTCTTAATCTCTGATAAGTGTTTCTCATGCTTTGATTCTTTGTTTAATTCAATGGATGAAACCCAAATGAAATGTGTTAATGTGGAATTAAATGTAAAATTAAATGATATTCCTCTATATAAACCAATTATTATGGATGATGGAGTGGAAAAACCAGGTTTTTGTGACAATGCAGCATTATCGAGCCATAAATTATGTCGAGTATCCAAATCAAAAAAGGAGTGGAAAAAATTTTCATGAATACTTCTGAAGGAATCATACACCTTCTATTAGTGGAATGACTAATCCATTAGTTTCTAAGAAATTGATCTATACCATTAAAAAGATCGTTTATATTCTTTTTTGCTATGACTGTGAAAATATTTTGTTTGGAACATATCACATGGAAGGTGAAGAAAATCAGTGTTGAAACGTGATAATTAATTTGTGTCAATCGAATAATATAATCTCTATAGATTGGGAAGAGTTCAATACCTTATTTTTCAGTAACTATGTTCCTAGTATTATTTTTAAAAAAATGAGACTTCAGTTTCCCATCAATCTAATGGTTATGATATTAAAATAAGGATATATTTCAATGAAAATTCAAAAAATTATATAGAGAGGAATATTATATTTACTTTATAAAAAAAGTGATGGAAAAAACATGTTGGAAGTTGTCTTGGGGAATATAATCAATGTTTTAAGTGTGGAAAGAAAGTTCATCATGTGGAAGAATGTTGAAGTAATGGGATAAAGTATAAAGCTCCAAATAATTCACATCTAGAAATTCAGTGATTAAAATGTAAGGTGTATGTGGATTGTTCTAGAAAGTTCTTAAAACCAAAGGAAAATTATGATGATCAACCTCAGCAACATTTTGAGCTAAGGGATAAAGGTAAATATTATGCTATCAAAATGGATGAAGTAAACTATGGTAATTAGGGGATACATATCCTCCACACCATAGTTGGGAATTTTTGGTTTTTTATGAATAATACCTATGAAAATATTATTGTTCCACTTTTAGTGATGCTTCATGTGATTATATGCATCTACATGGATATTATAATAATAAGATAACATTTATTGTTTTATCAGAATAAGTATGGACCAATGCTTCAAATGAAAATGTTTTGGAAGAATATAATAGATTATTTAATGAATAAAGGGCCAATTAAAATTTTTTGGAAGGTTTACAAGGATAAAAATTTATAGAATGGATTTTGTTAAACATCAGATATGTTTTTAATGAGTAAATTATTATCTCACCATATGAGTATTGTGAAATATTAGATAACTTGTGCAAAAAGTTTGTTTTGATAAAAAAAAGTTTGAATGACATATCATTCTATTCATGGATCTCATGATGTATTAATTATCCAAGAATAAAATATTACCTTCATTTCATGGAATTAGTGGTGAAGTGGATATTGGTCAAGACACAACAAAGGATAATGTAATACTAATATCATGTTAGTTTATATTTTCATGAAAACTCTTCAATGTCAAGACAATAATTTATAAATTAAATATTTTCTTGATAAATTAATTTTGTTTGAAAAGATATTATTTTTAAATCAGCATATATTTCCGAAATTGAGACCCCTAAAATTTCATTTATCATTTTTTTTATTTATGACCTCAATAACTCCATAAAAATATTAATTATTTTATTCAATGTCCATTTTTTCACTTCCCACTTATGTTATCCTATGTGGAGACCTATTTAAATGTTCGATTGGGTAACCATTATGTTTCAAAAAAATTATGAGTTTTTAGAATTCATTTTTACGATGTGGGTTTCTATGAATAAAACTTTAATGTATTAAACCACTAATAAACTAGATGAATTTGTATGGTAGTATAATGTAACACCGTGAGTTTTTATGATCCTTTTTTTCTATAATAAATAAATTTTCTTTGATTTCATGATTTTTATACTAAAATAAGAAAAAAATTATTTATACACTACAATAATTTTATATTTCACAAAATCACTGAATTTCATTATATTACATGCACAACTGAATTTTACAAAATGACATTTTATTATTAAAATTATTTAAACTGGATAGTTATAACACAGTCTTTATAAAACGTAATATAAATTTTAATAACCAATTTTTAAATATTAGTTATAATTTTTTTATATAAATTAAACATATTGATAACAAGAAATGTACTATAGGTAATGTCTTTATTTGTTTGAAAATAATATTTTCCCAAATGAACTGTATTTATGTCCTTCTGTGAAAATTAATAAAATTAATTTTTAAA
The DNA here is from genome assembly GCA_963277665.1 of Viscum album. Taxonomy (NCBI): domain Eukaryota; kingdom Viridiplantae; phylum Streptophyta; class Magnoliopsida; order Santalales; family Viscaceae; genus Viscum; species Viscum album. Next base: position 785,617,180 of record OY728151.1, read on the forward strand.
CCTTTTAAAAATTATATTTGATAAAATAAACATCTTTTTCTAATTTTTAATGTCAAAATTATCTTATTGTGATTTTTGGGGCATTTTTTAGAAACGTCACTTTTCGATGAATAGTAAAAAATAATAAATTTTATTTCAAAACTAGATTTTCAATTAACATATTTATATTGTAAAATTTTATTTTAATTTGATTCTAAAGTAACAATTGATCATATATATATATATATATATTAATATAATTTAATTCTTTGGAATTATTTTCATTATAACACCCAAACCTTTCATTATAATCATTTTAATTATTCTATAATATTTTATTTTTTTTGGGATTCAAAACATTGAGAGTCGAATATTTTCAAAAAAATTAAGAATTACCTTTGACTATTGCTCGGTTATCTAACATAATTACAAGTGACAATTTCATGCATGTGAAGATGCCCATGTGGTTCTGAGTGGTGGAAAATGACTTGATCATTCTTATTAAACCTTGCGACAAGTGTGTAGCATGAATCTAAAGGTACGCAATGTCGGGTTGCACAGTCTGAGTGTAGTTTGCTCAATTGCATATTTGTATGCAGGAAAAACGTACAGTGGAATAGTGATCATATAAATGGAAAACATAACTAAAAAATAATGTTTAATAATAATTATAATGAATATTATTATCAATTTCAACATTATATGATTATTATTATATTATTAGAATTTTTATTATTATGTTTATTAAAACTTTATTATTTGTATTAAGTTATTATTAATGTTTTGTTAATGTCTATTTTCTTTTTTAAGATTGGGGTTCCCCCCATTCTTGTGTGGCACGACCCCCCCCCCCATATCCCTACGTTGTTCACTGTGGCGTAAACCCCGTACTATGGCACGATCTCCCCTATTTGATCGGCTACCCTCTAGCAAGTTCAGTTCTCCACCGCCGACACCTCCATTAGGTTTAGCATTCAACGCTAACACCTCCTCTCAGTGCCGCCTTCGGTGCCTCCAACTCTTACCCGATGCGGCTTCTCTGACACCGCCCCCTTTGGCTGGCCCTCCCTTCATAGTACGACCCAGATGATGTTGCCTTCCTTAAGGGTTCCACCCTCCTATCTAGTATGAGACCTCAACGATTCCTCCTCCGGTATTTAATCTCTCGGGTTTTTGGTTCGACTGACACTCTTGGTGTGGGTTTGATTCCAGTTTTCATGACTCTTCTAATTTTAGGGTATGTAAGGGGTATCTCAAGACCCATTGGTCTGTGTTTCAGCAACCACTGGAAAAGGTGAGGCGGAATAGGTTGATTTTCTCTACCACTGTCATTTTGGGATAAGCTTCTAAACCCGTTATCAGTTCGTCACCCCCTATTTTATGATATTATGGTGTTTATATTTCATGGGAAATTATTATAGGATATTGTAATCAATTTGTAAGGGAACACATTCTTATTTCAAGGTATTGATATATATATATATATATATATATATCTCTCTCTTTTTGGTTCATTTTCCCTCATGTAATGAGGAAAACATGGATCTGTTTAAGGTTATATATATATATATATATGTATTTGTGTGCTTGAGCGGGATTCTTCATGAGTTAGAATGCTTTTTCTTGGCTATCCATTGATGTAAGATTTCCAATGGAATTTTCTATTTTTAATTTAACAACAATTAGATTCATGATTTTCACACCTTATTTAATTTATAAATAGGATTAATGATCCTTGGTTCAATTATTTCTTGTGAAAATTTTTATTTTATGACTCGATTTATGATAAATAGAATTGTTGTGTTAGATGACACACATCATGAGTTCAATTAAATGTCTGGTTGCATTATTTGAGTAACTTGTGATATATAGTGATTGGTTTGGAATTATAAATGTGTCGTTATTATATTAAATAATGTCATTGGAGCCTTGTATGTGCCTTGTATGTGTTTCCCATGTGTTTTTTGTTTTTATAAAGGAATTGGTATCAGATTTTAAGGAGTTTTGATATGTGATACTAATTAATGGCACATTTGGTGTTTTATAAGAAATGATTTGTTTTCAAAGTGTAATGAATTTCTTTTAGAAAATGGTGTAAAAGGTTTGGAATTGGAAAATGGTGTTTTAACATCTCTTTATGAAAGATGGATTGTATGTTTGATAAATATAGGGTTTTTGAAATATATAAAAGAAATGTTTAAAAACCTAGTGAAATTGATAATATTATTTACTATGAAAACCTCTATTTGATGTTTCTCAAGACTTGACTATGTATAATGGATGGGTTTCACTTTCTATGGGATCCTCATGATCCATTATCAATGTTCCTCGATGGGAACTCTTTGTGTTATATTTGTTCTTATTTACGATATTGTTTATTGAGGTATCTCAGGGTGAAGCCTATTGTTGATTTATTAATATAAATGCATTTGATTGCATGGTCATCTCGCATCGGATGGATCCCCCCTTTATATACACGATAAATTAAAATATATTATATTGAGAGAGTTTTTTTATAATAACTGTTGTACTATTAGTTGACATAATGACTAATGGATTATTGTAGGTGGATATATTTGGGTTTATTTAAATGGGATTGATCCCCTCAGTCTATACAGAGTTAGGGTGTTTGGGAATTTGAGCATTTTTATTTAACCGTGTGTTGTTAATAAGACATGAATAATTTGAAAACCATAAGTTAATCATATTATATGATCAAATAGTTCCTAAAAGATTCATAATACATGGAATTTTGGGATACATGTAAGTATCGAAAATAATTTCTATTGTAGTGAAGGTTCACTGCAAATGTCCTCAAAGTAATATGGGTTCACTACAAATATCGTCATAATAGTCGAGGTTCACTCCCAAGACCTTCATAGAGAACAAAGTCCCTTACTAAATCATGTTCACTCACCATTCCTATCATGTCTGTCTAGTGTCATAAAAATCATTACAAAATTCATTTGAGGGAGATAATGGTCATACCCCTTTTAGGATAAAACATAACCACGATCGTTGGATATAACATAACTAATATCCTTGGTTATAACGTAACCAAAATAACATAATGAAATTCATACATATGTGTTTCCCAATATCATAAAACATTTAATTTATCGTATCCCATGAAATAAATTTTGGTTCATAAATGTTTCATTATATCATAACCTCTATAAAATAGACAGGTCTCATAATCATTTCATCGTTCCATCATAGTATAAACCAGGGAAAATGAAACAGGTTTCATAATATTTTTATCATGGTATAAATCATGGATAAGAAATGGATTTCACTAAAATATTATCATTATAAACAACAGAATTTAGGGAAATAATATTAATGGTTTCCTTGAATCATCTCCCTAGTAAATGAAAACAAACATTAATGTATTATCAAATTAGATAGAAAATGATTTTGAAAGATAAATCACTTGGATCAATTCTTTAGAAAAATAAATTTTTCTATAAAAAACATTTTATAAAAAATTTCATAATTTTTTTTGTAAAATTTATTCATCGAGAATATATTTTTGAATCTTATAATGTATGATTTAAAAATCTTTTAAAACATTCCTTGAGGAAAAAACTATTCATCTTTAAAACCAATTTTTAAAACATTTTATAAATTCTTTTCATTGAAAATAATCATAAGAATTTATAAATTATGTATCAGATAAAATAATAATCAAAATGGAGGGAATTTTTCTTTCTGACATACTTGTTATAGTAAATATTATATTCTTATTTTTGGAAAAAATGTAAACATATATTATTCTTTGAAAAAATACATGATGATTTCATTGAAAAAATATATTAAAAAAATTACAAATCCCTTTCAAAATATTTTTTTTTTATTGAAAATATTTTTGAAAACATTATTAGAAATCATGATTAGGAAGAAAAAATAGTTGTCAGTCGATGAGAGAAATAAAGATGTTTTTTTAAAATATTTTGAATTATCAATTACATAAGGGGAATAAATGAAGGGAAAACATTTAATATACAGAAATATCCAATAGAAAAGAAATTAAAAGAGTTTAGTGATAGTTAGATCATAATATTTCACTATTGGAATAATAATCTTCTATAATCCTAATAAATGATGAGTTTGTAACATAAAAACATTACCACATGAAGAACATTAAATCATAAGAAAATGAAAGAATAAAGTTATACGAAATATTGAATATCATGAGGATAAATAAATTAATGTTATTACATTTCAAAGGTTTGTTAAAAATATATATTAATTATGATAGGTACATAACATAACATATGTTTCAATGATGTAAAATAGTGACAAAGCTCCCTTACCACTTTTGTATATTTGGAATAGTAAACCCCATAAAATTGAGATCATAAAATGGATATGTAAATACACATAATTATGAATATAAAAAATATAGTATAAATTTTTTTATATTATATAATCCAAATATATGAAACAAGTTGTTAATATGGGATGTATGTCAAAGAACTAAAAAGTATGATGGAAATCCCTTACCACTTTAGTTATCATTTGAATGGTGTGTAACAAAATTATAACATAAAATAACACTTTTTATATCATGAAAATGGGGAGATTAATTATATAAAATTTGAAAGGATAAGTATATACACCACAATAATGAATCTAATGGTGAATTTTGATATGTGTGCAAGAAATATAAGGGAGAATAGAAATCCCTTACATTAGGTCTTGAATTCCTTCGTAAACATTTGATCCTACTATATAATAAATTTCAGTTTATTATATATATATTATTTAAACCTAAATCAATATATCATACCATATATGATTTAATTATTACCATTAAATACCCTTCCAATAATTATTCCATATTAAAATCATGTTTCAGGTAACAACCATATTGTTTTTCATATATTCATTGATTTATTATTTTCGGTCCATTTAATTTTTTCATGGATAATTAATATGAATAATAATATTCATGAAATAATTATAATATTTATAAATAATTTATTCTTTTGAGACTAATAATTTTTTTTCAGAATGATGTTTGTTGTGATCAAGGAGATGATAGGACATACGTACAGATGAGTAACACTTCCATTTTTCATTGATCATTATAGAAATTAGGTGAGTAATATTTTATCATTAAATAATGATAGTAATATTATAAATACCATATATTTTTATATATATACTTATATATCATATTCATGGGTTGTGTTGAGAAAAAACAGAGGCACATAACTTTGTCAAGGATGTAGTCGATACGTACACAAATGAAGATATCATCTTTTAGTGAGAGAAAAGGTAAGAAATAAAATTATATATTATATTTCAAGACTGATGAAAATTTCATTAATATAATAATTATTTAATTTAAATAACATATATTTATTATTTATTCACTTATTATCTTCCATTTAATTCATCAGAAAAAAACTAATCACATTGCCTCGTAAGGTGGTAGTCTGCCATACACACGAACTACATTATCGTATCTTCAACCGAATTCAAATTAAAAATTTATTTATGAGATAATTATTAAAGAGTGGTAATTATGCCTTAAATTTTATAAATATTCATTATATCCCTTAATATAAACAATACTCAGAGATGGTAATGGTAAATGAATGACATCAGTTCGTGAGGCAATAGTTTTTCATATAAACAAATGATAAATTCATAATACATTTGATGGAAGTGGAGGGGTTTTTATGTCATGAACATAACATATAAACATAAAAGTATATTTAATATATTTATGTTATTATATCATAAGGTTTTAATAATAAATTAATGATGTGGAGGAATAATTAAATTTTAACGCTTGTTGAAGATCGTAACCAAATTTATAAAATATCCTCTTTAGGATTAACCAAAATACTTCCTAAGATGGATTTATTCGAAAAATACAGCTTCTAGGATTATAGGATATATAATTTGTATATTTATTTTTGGGTATTTTATGAACCAAAAGGGTTTGAATGTATGAATAAGAGGGGAGAGGGGAAACCCTTTTATAAGTGAGGTGAGTCCCACAGAAGAAATATTTTTAAAAGAAAAATGTTTACCCACATTTTTCTCATGATAAATGTATCAAAATGAAGTATTATATAGAATTTTTAATTTTTTATTAGATATGTAGTTACACAGTAAATTTTATACTACATTTTATGTCATTTTAACTATTATATTTTTATTTTGACCCCCTCATAAACTGATTTTTACCCTAACAACGTAAATAATTTATATTTTTTTCACTACACATTATTGTTAAAAATTAGATAAAATTATTAGATAATATAATTTTTTATGATAAAAAACAGGGTATATATTTTAAAAAAATTCATCAATAAAAATGGGAATATTTAAGTTAAAATTAATCACGAAAACGCGATGAGAAAGCGGGTTTTCAAAGAGAAAATGTTCAAAAGTTTTCAAAGTATTTATAAAAAAATTAGTATTAAAATGATTTTAATGAACTACATTTGACTGAAATAGCTATAACTGAACAAGTTTTAATTTAAAACTAATTTATAACATAGTTTACCTTTATAAATAATTTAAATGAAATGGTTTTTTTTCTATAAAATGTCATTATTTTTCACTATTCAACCAAAAAGTTAGTCCTTCCAGAAATTTTGAAACATTATACCTAAGATAATTTTAAAATTTTAATTATAAAAATAAATTTATTTCTTCAATTATTTTTATAAAAGTGTAGAAAATTAGTTTTCAAATACGTGTGTGAAAAATGCGACAAAACTACTTTTTTGAAACATATAGTTTTAATAATAAAATTAGATTTATTCTTATCACTTACATATAATACAAATAAGTTGAATGTTAAATATTAGATTAAATATATAATCAATTAATGTTTTTAAAATAATTCCAAAAAATTGGCATCTTTAATTTATATTTGTAAAACATGATTGTTTGCAAAAAAAATCTATTTTTAGAAAATTTATTCTTTATTTTGATATTTTTTTAATTAAATAATCACTAACAAATTAAATATATTTTCATTTTTATACCATATATTTTAATAGTTAAGTTAATCCTATTCATACTCTATATTCCAATGGCTATGTGAAATCTACCATATAGTAATATTTTAATAATATGTCACATATAATTAAACATAGTGGTGCATGTAATGAAAACTAAAATTTGTGTTATGAGGAATGAAAAATATCAAAATGAATAGATTCATTCAGAAAAAATATTTGACAAAATATCTAGGAGTTAAATTAAAAACCCCTTAAAATAATTTTCTCCCTAAAAATTTATCTTAGTCATCAAATGTATAACTTTTGAAAATTCCTTCATATAAACCCACATAGTTAAAGGGGTCATTAAAACATAATCTTGAAAAGGAGAAAGGGATGTGATAATGTATTATCGTAAAAATAATAATATTTATAATAGTAGAACATATGTGTTAATTAATGTTATAAACATGGAAGAAACATGTAAATAATTATAGAGAGTGACAGACATCATTGATCATAGTAATGTGGGTGATCTAGAGAAGGTTAACAATCACAAAACTATGAAACAATGATGTTTGAAAAGAATATTGATAAAATAAAAACTGATGACAAAAAAAAATTCTATTTCAAGATCCCTTCTCTAATGTTGTGGAATTACTTTTCCATCTAGAATGAAAACAATTGAAATATTACCTAGTTGATATCTTTTTTTCATATAAAAAATTTGATCATTTTATTGTGCCTAGATCAATTTCCACTCCCTCTGTTACATTAAGAGATGAATTTTACATATATTATGCTCAAAATAAGATCCATAAAATAATGAAATTTCTATCCTACTATCTCTTATCATAAAAAAGGTAACATTAGTTATACAATATGGATAAATAATTATATGGTAATGTATTACTTTAATCTCTAAAAACTCAACCAGAAATAAATATAAACTATTCCATATTTGGTTAACCGTATAACCCATAAAAAATTTAAGAATTTATAAATAAGGTATGTAAATTTCCTAATCTCAACATTAGTCTTCTAAATATCATTTAGAAGAACTTAATAGTCACATGCAAAATATTATAATACATTTTCCCTATATTCACATAAATCTTGAAAATAACCAAAATTACCATAAAACCTCATCAAAAACATGCATGTTTTTTTATTCATTCAATTAAACCATAGATAATTGAACATATCCCATAGATCCATTAAAAATGTAAACTTTATCAATGATTACATAAACAACTTTACCAAAAAAAATTCAATTATGAGGTCTTAAATACTCTCCAATTTACAATATCGATATAAATCATCACATTAACCAAAACAAACAACATTAAATAATCCTTAGAAAAATATAATGTTTTTTATTCCATTAATCATGTGTTTTTTATAAAAATTACTTCTTTATTAGTAAAATTTTATATGTAATTAGTACTACTCAACAGATTGTTTCATATCCTTAATGAAAAATATATATTAAACAATCATTATAAATGTAATGATTTATATAAAATATTGTTTAATTCCAATACAAAAAAACTATAATAATCCCACTTTCTTCTCAATCAATTGACTAGGCTCTTCCATTTTTTCCCGTAACTCTTCTTTTCATTAATGTATTATTTATAGTCTCTTCATCATTATAAATATAATCATTACTCATACAACCTTTTTTTAATCTTTATGACCATTCCCCTTAGGACATAAATTTTTATAGTTCACTTAATTTCCACATTTAAAACATTTAATGGTTGATGAAACCATTGGGAGAGAATTATTCCCTTCCATTTTGTTTAATACAATTTTTATTTTTTCATTTATGTAACTTTAGTTGTGTCATTTTCGACACCCAAAATATATCGTCGTCTCATTGAGACATTATGTTCACTACATCTCACTAAATTCTCAACATATAGGAATCTTAATCTTTTTTCATTTATGGTCTCTACTACCCTAACTCATAGAATTATCTACCATTCTTTTTTTCAGAATTTTTGAGAGTTAATTAAGGCTTATGTTGCAAATAATGTTACATGATAAATAATTATTCGTAATAACAATTTTTTTCACTTAAGTCATAACCCCACTTGATGGACATCATAAAATTGTCTATCACAATTAATGTTATTCATGTTCTTTATAGTACCCACCACTGGGTAAAACAAAAAAATCAGAGTGTTTGCAACCCTAATAAAATTAGGATGCCAAAAAAGAATGAAAAAAGTTTATAGTATGTATATATTATGAAATATTATTTTTATTATATGGAAACCTATGATAATACTAGGCCATTCATAGTCAAAATCTATTTAAATCCTTCATGATGTTGCATTAAGAGTTTGTGAAGTTCCAAAGCATATACCCTGGGATTTTCAAACCAGGTGTGAATAAAGGCCCATTATTGAGCACCAATTAATGATCGATACTAGATCAATGCACCCTATTTATAGTTATTAAATATAGGTACCTATGTTCTAAAGCCACATCCACTTGTATTATCTATGTCGGGAAGTAATTTTTTGTAAATCACTTTCTCTATCCATTAACAATATTATAGGAAATTTTCCAAGACTTCGAATCATCATTAAAAAAATCATTACATGTATCCTATGAAATGTCATTATAAATATCCCATGGTATTTTTCTAATGTTTTATTAACCTATATTATGAATTTCAACTACACCATTCCTTTAGACCATCTATAACTTCCAACGGTTTCTATATATTTATTATACATATTTTTATATGAATATTCAATACATTACACACAAAAACACCTAGGAACAAGAATATTTTCACTTATTTGTGGGGAAGGTACATAATATCATAATCTGTTGAATAGTCTTTAATATCTCTTATAATGATATTCTCCGTTCTCACAATTCTCAAACATACCATACATAATAATTTTCTTCATAACTATGGGAATGGAAACCTTAGAGGGGGTTTGATCGTAATCTCATTAAGGGTAAAATGGGGATATATATAAGCATAACCAGATTATAAGGGATTGAGAACATCATCATAACTTATGAATACTATACCTTTCATAATAGAGATCATAATATTGTGTTAGTTCATTAATATTAGTATTTAATTAGTCATGAATCATAAGGATATCAAAGAACATGATTTATAAGAGCATAATTTTTCATACGATATAAAAAGATGGAATACACATAAAAATAGAAAATCAACTCCATTGTAGTTAGTGATAACTTCAAAGGATATCATAATATAATGGGTTCACATCCATAACCATCAAAGTATTCAAGGATCAATCTGTGTAAAATCAATTAAGAAAAATTCTCTTACTAATTTAGATTCACTCCCCATTCTATTCGTGTATGTATCATGACATATAAATCTGTACACAATGAATTGGAGGGATGTATAGGTCCCTCTTACCATTTGTTATAAGGTAACTACTATACATATTGATAATATAATCGCCATCCTTACAAATAATGTAACCATAATAACACAATAAAAATCAATTTTATGTAATCCACAAGATCATAAAACATTCATCTTATCATAATCCCTGAAATTTAATAGCATTGAAATACATTTCTACATATCATAAACTACAAGAGAGTGACATGTTTAATAATTATTTCATCATTTCATAATATCATATCATGTATCAAAATAAGTGGGTTTCATATGTTTTTTTTTTGATTGTATAATCCATGGATGATAAATGGGTTTCATAAAAATATTTTTATTATAAACGTAAACCATTTAAATAGGAATAATATTATTATTTATAGATTATATCCCCATTAAAGAAAATATTATATAAAATAATGTCATATTATATGTAAATTATCTTCAATGGTAAACCAAATGGTACATTCTTACGGAAAATATGTTTTCAACGATAATCCCAATAAAAAAATCATTAATTATTTTGAAAATTATTTTCTTTTAAAATATACATTATATCTTATAAATAAATTTTTTAAAAATAAATAAATTATTTTCTTCAAGAAAATATCATTTCCACTTTGAAAACAATTATTAAAACAATTTTAGAAACAAGTTCCTTGATTATAACAATAAAAACATATAAAAGAGTCTTCAATGAAAATAATAATTTTAATGGTGGGAATTAATTTTCATTACATACATGTTAAAACAATCACTCTAGTCATAGTTTTGGTAAAATCTAAAAAGGCATTATTTGGAAATTTTATTGATGATTTTTGTTATAAAATTTTATAAAAAAGTAAAACATGGGTAAAAATATCGTGATAAAAATATTTTAATAGTGTTAAAAACATATTTCAAAACATTTTTATAATACATGGTTTTGGATTAAAATCTATATTTAAGAGAGACAAAATAGGTTTTTTTAAAACATTATTTTGAACTCATGAGTAAAAAAGGATTTGAAAATGATGGGAAAATGTATTCCCAATAAATACCCAAAGTAGAATAAAATAAATGAGTTTAATGAGAGGTAGATAATAGTATTTTAACATTTGAATCATAATCATGGGAAATATTAACATAGTTGAGGTTTGTCTTAGTGGTAAATAATCATCGTAATACTACATTAGGATTGGTGTTAAAACCCATTCTGCATAGTTACTGTAGTAGTACTATAGAATTGGTGGGCTCTGAAGCAGTGGTGGGTACTATAGTACAGGTTGTCACTATAGTAGTGGATGTATTATATAGAGCACTTTAGTTGTTGTGTTATTGTATTTTCCACCGTAGTAGCTAGGTACTATATATAAAATGGGCCTTTGGGCCAAAATTTGGGGCCTATGGTATATATTATGGGCTTTGAGCCCACTGGGCCTTTGGGTTAAAAATATATGATGTAATAAAAGAGGTTGGTTAGGATTTTTATACCATGGGGGGTTATGAAAATTCTTTTGGGGGAATTTCTGTACAATTTGTGTGTGTGTGTGAGTGTGTTTGTGTTATTGAATTTAATTGTACCCACAATCATGTAATATATATGGGAAATTTGGATAAACGATGAGATTGTAAAATAAGAACCATAGAACATTGATAACATTTAATAGAAATACCCATAAAATAGTTATGTTATATAAAACATATAATATCATTATAATAAATAATTCATGATATTACATGTAAATGATGATATATATAAACCTCATAAAAATGATAGTTTCCTATCATATCATATTTCTCAATAAAGGAAAATTGTTATAGAAATCCCTGACTGCTTGGGTATATTTTGAATCATAAACCTCATGACAGAACTAATGTTTCGGGTAATAAATACTTTGTTTTTTGTGTATTTTTTTGATTTTTTATATTCGTCACCCTTAAATTGATCATGGTTACATAATATCCCAAATAATAAAAAAAATATCATATTTATTGAAAAAATATACATTTAATAACTATCATTAAATATATTTTTCAGAAATGAATTATGTTATGATCATGAAGTCATTAGGTTGAACGTATGCATGAGTAACATTTGAATTTTTCAACGATCATTATGGAAAAAGTTAGGTAATATTTTAACATTACAGAATGATAATAATATAATAAATACCATATTATTTAATTTTATATATATATACATATTATCCAAATGGTGTGGTGAGAAGAAGAGAGAGTTAAATCACTTTGTGAAGGTGGTAGTCCACATGTACAGAAACAACATTATCTTCTTTAATAGAGTGAGAAATTAAGAAATAAAATGATATATTGTTATTTATATAATGATATAAAATTAATTAAAAAAATATGTAGATCATTTATATCGTATAAATTTATTAACTTTACCCTTATTATCTTCTATGTAATGTGTTAGTGAATAATGAATCACATTTCTTCGTGTACTGGTAGTCCTCTATACTGAAGAAAAACGTTATCGTAACCCCTATTGAATGGAATGTAAACAAGTTTTATATGATATAATGACTATATTTGTGTAATTATGTTATAAGTATCTAATTTATACTTTATATTCATCATCATACACAATAATGAAATGTGGTAATGGAAAAAAATAACCTCAGTTCGGGAGGTAGTAGTCCATCCTATGCATGAATGATGATTTAGTAACCCATTTGATGGAAGTGGAGATGGTTTTATGTAATTATATAAATATAAAAAATATAATTATATGTAATATACTATTATTATTATATTATAATATCTTAATAATAATTAAAAAATGTTGAGAAAGAAATAGAATAAAAAAGTTCATTGAAAAACATTGTGTCTTCTTTATGTATCCTCCATAGTATTTCTCCAGAAGCCTTACAATAGGTTTTCTCTCAACTATGGATTCTATAATGGAATGGGGAAATTTTGGAATGGATTGTTTTAGGTATTGGATGAAGGAAAAAGTGTTTTAAGGTGTTAAGAATAGAGGATATGTGGTGGCCTTTTATAAGTGAGTGAGTGGAACACTTGTGATTGTTTAAAAAGAAAAAGGAGGACCCATTATTTTATCATGAAAAATTTACTAAAAGTCATACTAATATCAATAATTAAGAACTATAAGGTATATATTTAGCTATAAAAGATATTTTATACCTGTTTTAGTTCATTTTAAACCTTATCTTTTAAGTTTAACCACTAAAAAACCCATTTTTACCATTACACTCGCAATTCTTTTTTACAATTTTAAATAAATAGTTTGTTAAAAATTTAATATAAACATTTTAGATATTATAAATTATTATTATTAAAAATATGGAATCAATTTTTATAAATTCAACACCCAAAAGGGGAAAATTTTAATTTAATATTAATCCTATAAAAGAGACGAGAAAGAGGGTTTCCAACGACAAAATGATAAAAAAACTATATGGTTATTATATCTAAATTCAACCTAAAAATGATTTTAATGATCTATATTGGATTAATATTTTTATAATGGATACAATTTTATTTTAAAAATAATTTTAAATATAAATAAATACTATAAAAAACATAAATGAAATTAAAGTTTTTAATTAAAATTTAGTATTTATAACTATTCTTCAAAAGAATCATTATTTTATGAAATTATAAAAAATTCACCAAAATATGATTTTGAAATAATGATTTAAAAATTTATCTTTTTTCAATTAATTTTTATAAAATTTTCAGTAATTAGTTTTTTAATAAGTACACAATGAGGTGAACAGAAACTTGTGGTGTTATTGAAGGAGATATCCTAGAAGGTTAAGGTAGATAAATATAAAATAGGTGGTGGGGTGAATTGTAGTTAAAAATTAAACAAAAAATTGATATCCCCCTCATAGTACAATTTGATCACAAATTCAATCTTCTAATCAAATCACAATTTATGATAATAAAAAGTAAATTCAATTGAAATTGTGACAATCAGATGATACCACTACCGAACTAAATCATTATAAAAAACATCAATTTAGTTTATCAAAACATGATAATATATGAAAACTATAATAACATAGTGTAAATTAAATTACCATTTCTTTTAAATAATCCATGGAGGCAGGATTATATTAATTAAACGTAAAAAATGGATATTATTACAAAACTACACATTTGAATCAAATTTTATGGTGGATTAATACTCCTAAACCAGCGTATCAAAACATCCAATTCCTAGAATCCCTTGACTAAAATGATGTTGAAAGGTGTGTTTATATTTATATCTCAAGAATCCAATGATCATTTTAATTAGAAAAATAACTATATTCATATCCTTATAATCCCTTAATCACATTGGGATAGATAAAACACTATATTTATATATCTAGAATAACTTGATATAAAAGATTATAATCCAAATTAATATCATTGAATTATTTGGTTATTTAAAATGAGAAACTTTATAGTGGAATATCTTGAAATTTTTTTATAAATAATGATATTACACTGACTTGATGCTATATCTACAACAAGAAATTGAAAAAAATAAATATAACCATATGCTTTCAGAGTATCATATTTACTTCCTCTATTCCTCAATGCAATGGTTCTATTTATAAATAATAATTTAACTAAATCCAACAATTAAATTCATATGTCTTTAGAATAAATTGAAACATTAATAAAACCTACTTCATCTTATTATGATGAATGTAATGTATATCTACATTTGTCAATGAATTCAATAAGGATGTCTACATTTCTATTAAACTAGTGAATGTTGTATATTATGAATCATAGTTGGGTTTGGACTTGGAGTAAGGATGCTTCTTAATAAAGCATTGATTCCAGGATCAATTCTTGATGGGATTGAAATTTGTGGATGTTGGATGGAACGTTTCCCAAGTGGAAATGTGTTAGGAGGATGCTGGTCTGTGTTGTGTCATTGATGGGGGCTTCTATCCTAGTTGAGGTAGCTAGCCATCCTATGAGTGTTTTGGATCAATGCTCAGTGGCGTGTTTCTATAGAAGGTGGGGGGAGCATGTCAACAAGATCCATTGGATGATGGATCAGTGCCTAGAGATGCTAGGTAGATTATATTCACATACTGGAAGAGAGACGCAAAATGATGGGGGATATGATCCCTTTTATGATGGATCAATGCTTGGTGGAGTGTATTCAGAAATAGGTGGGGAAGCACATGATTATGGGAGATATTCTGGAACTGCCTTTGGTGTGGCGTGGTAGCTTTCAGGAAGTATCAGTGTCTCGAAGGGATCACATGATGTATCTTGACAATAATTAAGGGTGAAAATGAAGAGATATTGATTAAATCCATACAAATTCAATTTAAATAAATTCTACATTTTTTATTATTTAATTTTTAAAAACTCAGTAGTCATAAAAAAGAAATATTTAATAAATATCCCTTATTATTAAAAGTTGTAATGCTTATCTATTTAAAAACATTCTCCCCCTTTATGAGAACATTAGAAACATACTCAATTTATTATTTTTAATATTGAATTAAAATCTTATACTGACATCATTTTGAAATTATCTCCACATTATGATTTTAATAAAGATATAAATAAATGGATAAAAGAAAAATGAACTAGAGTAACTATCATATATGTTCTATTTGAATTAATACATTGAACATACTTCTTCTTGAATATAAAAATCTCCCAAATAATTTTTAAAAACATCATTGTGATATGCAAGGAAAATGACAATAATAAAATAATATTATTTGAAATTAAGGAGATTAAACCTTTTAAATAGTATCTTTTGATGCATATGGATGATATTTTAAATTTTAATATGGTTTTTGATGTAGTTAAATATTTAACCTATTATCTTCTATAGTGTAAAAAATTAAAACAAAAAAAATAAAAAAAATTTCCTTGTTATAATTATTCATCAAGTTCAACTAAAAATTTATTCTCTCATTAGACATAATTTTGGATGAATGAAAATTATTTTTATTAAAACATCGAAAAGTAAAGAAAAACAAAATAAAAATAATTAATAATGTAATTATTTTAAAATATTCCTCCCTTTTTATCGGTTATTTTGAAATGAAAGGATAAATTTTATACATGAAATCAGTTGATTTTCATTTAAAATCTATCGTTACCAAATTTTGATTAATTTATTCAAATCTAATAGAATAACAATTATTCTGAATATAACAACACTCTGATTATAGGTTTCAATGTAATAATGGAAAATATATATTTTTTGTTCTCTATCCAATAAAATGTTTTTTATATCTATGTTATTTTCTAAAGGGTGACGTTAGGGTTTATAGAATGATAAATAACACTATTGTTATGACAATGAATTTGAGTGTTTGTAAAAGTTAGACAAGAAACATTATGTGTATTATGCATCCAATAATCATGTACTAAAAAACATACAGTGATCACATATCCATCTTCAATAGTGTAAAGTCAAATATTGTGTTTTTTGTTGTTAAACCACGAAACAAAATATTCTCCATGGAAATAACATGTTTCTGAAATACATTTCTAATCAAAACTATTACCATGAAATTCAACATATGAGTTATTATTACTTATAAAATCATTTCTCGAATAATAAACTAATAAATGTTATAATATACCATTAAGATAATGATACATATTCATTATAACATTTAAATGTTAGTTTTAAATATTTTCCTCAAATATCAAACATAAAAACAGACAAACATAATTTCAAAAAAAATAGCTTTTAGGTGTAGAATAATCTTGATCATTCTTATGTAAAATTTGTTATCATTTAATTATTGTGATTCATTATAGCTTAATTTGATATAAATTCTTTCTATTATATTTATACTAGATAAATTATCAAAAAGAAATAAAAATTAGTTAGAGCTATTTTATTTTCATTGGGTTGAAATATCACTTTCTAGTTTATGATTTATTATAAAAAATAATAAAAAAGTGAAGACCAATTATCATGTTGATTATAAACTCAATTTTTTTATGTTCCAAATAACAAATTGGAATAATATATTTTAATTAAACCAAACAAAATCATCGATATAAATTGGAAAAATGATGGTATACTAAAAAAAATTCATGATAAAAGAGTCTGATCATTATTTCTGCAATGAATCTAGTTTTTATGATATATTTTCCTTTTAATAAATTTAATTTATTTGATAGTTTGTGATACATTTAACATTCATATTTAATGAAAAGTTTTGAAATATACATTTATCACATAACTATTGTATTGGTGAGTAGGAATAGGTCCAAATAAATTTTGTAAAATTTATGTTTTCCAAATTTATAAAATGAATTGATTTATTAAAAATTGATTTAAAATGGGAAAAAAATAATTTAAATGTAAAAGATATATTAATATAAATACTAATTTTTATACATGAAATCTTTCTTTGTAGTACTAAATTAAATTATTTAATTTTGGTGAATAATTTTAAAGGAATTGAATTATTATAAATTCAACCAAATGTTTAAAATATCAATTAATTTTTTTATCAATGTGATAAAAAGAATTATAGATTCATGATAAAAATGTAACTTTTTAAAAACCAGTTTTCAATGCATTTTGCACACGTATTTTATAACTAACTTATATCACTAATAGAATTTTAATCATGAAAAATGTATCCAAAATTATGAATTATAAGGATATAATTTGTAAAATCATTCAGTTCTTTTATCTAATTTTGAATAGTAACCCTAGCAAATATTTTTCACCTCATCAAGTGGTAAAATATGTAAAACTAGGTCAAATCATTTGTATAAATATTTAAAAATTATTAATACAAATAATTTATACTATTGGATTAGTAGGGTTCATACATATCAATAAAAATATTTTATATAAAACTACTTTGTGCATTTTTTATTTTAGTATGACCTTTATATTATTTTAATACACAGTATTTTAATTTTATTTTTCATGTCAAAGGAATCATTAAAGGAATAATATAGAAAAATGGTAGGAAATTGCAGGGTAGAGCCAAGGGGAATTGGGGATTTTAATGTGGTGTATACCATGGGTACTTTCTCTAACCAGATTCACACACTCATGTGTGAGGGATCAAATTTTGGTGAAAATAATATGAGGATTGTTTTTATCACACCATGAGTTATGGAAATCCACAAACTTATTATTATCACACTATGTTTATAAAAGCCTCACATCATTAGGTATAAATATCAGGAATCTACTAATGTGGTACATGATGGACGGACAAGTTTTTCTTTTTTCTTATAGGGAGTAGAGATTTACCACCGAGTCCATTTCAATAGATGTAATTACGATGTTTTTGTTGAGACAAGACTATAGCCCTGCCAGAATAGCATTAGCCTAGGCCATCATAGAATCCCCATTTTTATATATGATTCTAAAATCTATGATAACCAAAACATTATAATCCTAATAAAACCCTCCATGCATAAGATCATACCACAAGATCCATCAACATTGAGTTTTAGGCCACACTCTAGAGGTATTCAAATGGCCCATCTGCATTGTCTAGGTGAAATGAAGGGAGGAAGAAAATAACTACTACCGACAGTGAATCTCTTTAATGAGAAATTGTTATCCCCTCAATTCACTAGGATACCCAACTATAACACAACATTATAGGACATGGACAACATGTACAATGACGAGATATATTTTCCTTCCACACATTCTAGGATTATATCATTATAGATACACCAACTACCTATAAAAAATATAGTATACATCGCCTTTAACTCCATGAAATATAGGATTTCTCTAAAAATACCATTCTAAATAGTGTCCATACATGGTATAGGGTTTCTTTCTAAACAGATGGAACATCCAAAACCCCTCTAAACTATGGTCGCCCAGTCACTTTAAATAAAAGGTGGTCCTTTGTTTCCTCCCTGGAGTCCCATAAACACCAAAATTTCTATACAATATAGACCAAATTTTTTATGATCACCTCATTTTCAACAATAATGTGATTTAGGATTCTCCCAATTAGAAAATTTTATTTTAAAGGGGTGTATTTAAACCCAAAAAAGAGCCAACCCATTTTGATATTTGATTTTGGGATTACATGAACCTCTATAAGCATTGGTGGAAAAATCCCTAGTTGGGGAGTTCCTGAAGACGAAATGGTCATTCTCTAATGTTATTTCAATGTGATTACATATGTCACACTGATGATTATTGATAGTGGCCTACATAAAATAGGGATGGTGCCTCCCTTTTTCAAAAGAGATGCCTACTATAGGTCATCCTGATAAGATGGGGATGGGGGTCCTACCCAATTGTGATACCAAAAATGAAATCCATATTCCCCACAATCCACTGATAATTGTTCTTAGGAATTGGGATGTGTTCATAAATAATATTCTATAAACATTAGATCTTTCCCCTTCGAGAATGAAGATTCAAACAATATATCCCAAAAATGATTTTTCCCTTAGAGAGCACCCTTTTATGATGTCCTATACATGTTTACCATAGAGGAATTACATATATTCTTCCACACTATGAAGGTTAATCTCCTGGTACACCAATTTGTAGTCCATTCCTTTCCACGAGGCCCATTGGCATCTTCCCTCAGCATGTGTGTCCCAAATAATGCATAACATGATTCTATAAATTTTTCTCTAAATGGTTCTTGGAACCATAAGGAATGAAAAAAATGCATAGGGACACAGTCAAGGACATAGTTGATTAGTGTAATAATTCCTCTGAAAGATATGAAGTGGTTCTTCCAATTGTTTATGTGTATTTTGATTCAATTAAAAATACCATCAATGTAGTAAATGAACATCTTATCTAGGGAAACCAGTTCCCCAAGGTTCTCCATAGAAAAATTATTTATGCAAAATCTGAAGTATCCTTTAATATTTTTTATCCTTCTTTCCGAAAATTGATTCGAATTATAAATACTACTCTTACCCCTATTAATTTTATCTCGAATCCATTCATAATATTCCTCCATAGCCTTGTTCAACCCGCTAATTGACGTAGACCCTCATTAATGAATAAAATCATGTCATCCAAAAAAATTACATAAGAAATATCAATACCGATTCTTCTGAATTTTAAGGGTTAGGAGATTATATTCTACAATTTCTTGCTGATGAACCTATTAGAAGAATCCTTAATCTTGATTAATATATTAGAATATAGGGGTCCCCCATTTGTAATCCCTTGGACAGATTTGAGAAAACCACATCGTTCTGCCATCATGGAAACATGGATCAAATGGGAGATAAATCACCCAAATAATATATCCCTCTGCCATTTGGAGAATCCCATACATCCCATAACTCTAAGGATGAATCCCCATTCTATCCAATCATACACATTTTCCTTTTCAATATTATTAAACTTGTTGGAATTAATAGTTTATTTATTCATTGATACTATCATTTCTTGTATAGGTTGTATCACAAGTTTGAGGGGGTCTTTCATTGATGAAGCCATTCATGACATCAAACCCCCATTCGTAGAGAGAAGTTTCTAATATCTTATTGAAGAATTTGGTAACGATATTATTAGAAAAATTGCACATACTAATCATCCTACATTAATTGATTGAGGTGGGATCATTTTACTTTTTGTATAATGATGAGGGTGGTATCACATACCACACTCGGATGCTCACCCCAGGAATGTGATCTTTTATAGAGTAGACCAGGTATTTTTATGATGATGTCTCAATATATAGGGAAAAAGTGGCTAGAAATCCGTCTTTCTTGACGCACTATTATGATTAAGAGGGAAAAATTCTTCCAAAAATTCATGCTAGTGCATGATTTTTTTGATAAGATCATTAATTGAGTGGAAAACCACAAGAGGAATTCACTGAATCAATTCACCATGTCCACTTGGGTTCCCTCCTTTCATAAATGGTTTAATTTTAAAAAGTAAATATTTGAAATACTTATCTTCCATACTTCCCAAAACAAATGGCTAATTTGATAAGGACCCATTATCCATGAGTAAATTCAGGACAAAACCCTACATTCCTTCATTGATAAATACATGACAAAATGTTTTGTTTCTTTCACCCTCTTTAATCAAATTAACCCTAGATTTAGCACATGTGGATCTCTTGTATTCAAGAAGAAAGTCATAAATAATTCTAATCTTTTTAATAATATTACTGAACAAAAATTCATCCCATGTATACTTAAGCATTTATTCAATTTTGGCAATTTTATTCTTGATTCCATTATGATCATTGGAACTAGGGAAGATAGGTCATTCAATACAATGATTATCCTATTAATAATCCAGGATTATTATTAATTATTATCCATGCGTGAACATTCAAATGATTTATTCTACGACACAACGTAACCCTACTATACCCATGTTCGGAAATCCACTGGTTGGAGAAGAAGAAAAATTTGTTGCCTACATCATTGATCACCATGTTAATGAGAAATAGAGAATGATATGATATCGAACGCATTATATGGGTGACTCTATAATCCAATAAGAAACAAGCAGTCTACATATTAGTGAACCAATGGTTTAACATACACCAGATTTGATGGGATATATTTAAGTTGTTTCACCATGTGTACTTGTCCCACGAGAAACCCAAATCTCGAAGCCCTCTTCTCATCAAAAAGTTTTCAAAGTCTTTCCAATCTATCCATAGATAAGTTCCATCTCTTGTAGGTATCAAAAAAGTAGAAAAATCACCAAAATTGGTTTTTAAAAATTTCCCACCAATTATAGACAAGACTACGTCAAATCCGATGAAACACGTTTCAGTAAAATCCTAAGGATCTTCACGTGATAAATTTTAAGAACAAAAAAATAAAAATAAAAAATATCTTTATATTTGAAGACGTGGTTGATGTCTTCTCATCGCATGTGATAATTTCGTGAATGATCTAAACTAGAATCCATCTAGACCGTCCTCATGCACATCGAAAGAATATATGAACTTTTATCGTGAGAATATGGGTTATAGTACGGAGTTCGAATGATGACTTAGATTTCAACATGATCATCGTGGATCTCTTCTACCCATCCATGAGGAATAAATAAAATTGAGTTACTGGAACTAGAGTGTATCTCTCTAAGAATTGCTAGAGGGAGATAATCTACCATCATTTGATCAGTCAAGAGTATTTTACAATAGATCTCATTATTCTATTTATAGTTAATCAATAAATATCTAAAATATACATCTCATGCCCAAATATTTATTTCTAAATAATTAAATTATGTTATTTGACTTATCAACTGACACATAAATATCATTTATATTTGTTTAATTTTCTTGTAATATAATAAATATCTTACGTGAAAAAACCTGATCCCTTAACTCGACTCATTATTTGAACAAATTTTAAATGAACCATTTATATTTTTAATGATTATTCATTCAAAAACTTTATTTCATAATATATAATTTAAATAACAATTATTAATAACCTAATTAATATGATTTTTTACTCCTTTTGTGATCATATATCATGGGACAAGACCTAGACCATAGTGGCGGGGTCCACCATTCTATGAACTCTTAATCACCAGAATTAGGAAGGAATTAAAATATGTTTTTATGATTAACCCTCAATGACCTTATCTCGATAACATTGAATAATATTCATAGACCAAGAGCAGGATCTAGAAATCCATCATGGCCCCCAAAGAGATAAGCATAGTCATTGAAACGAAAACCAACTTATGAATGAACACTATGAAATATAATAACAATGTCTTTAGATTCTCATAATGTAGGATGCACACCTATGTCATTATTCTTTTCATGCTTTGTTAGTTTTTTATCTAACTGGTCGGATTTACCAAGGACTATCAGGGCCATGGATTTATCATGGTACTTTCATCTTAATTAATGAGGCTGAAGATATTTTACTTCGTTAACCTGGATGCGGATAATCCTTTCATGAAGATTCAACCAATGTTATACCACCAATGATGCACCCAAAACAATCTACCTCAACACGATAGGATTATCATGGTTTTTTTCTTTGCATCAATGTGTATTATTAAATGGAATAGATTGGTAATGATTTGAAGCCAGGAGACCATTACACATGCCCATATATAGAATCATCCAATGACATGAAAAACATTTGGTGTTCCTATAGGATGGACTTTCCTCATGATCTCATTATTAGAGACCACAAAGTGATAACATCAAGAGAAGTAGTCTCAATACATATGATCCCCCAAGACCTGATTTATATACATCAATTGTGTCGAGTGAGTATGATGTATCTAGACCATATGTCCATTGTTTAATATTAACTTCATAGAATATTTAGATTCTAATTATAAAATGGGATCTTCTATAACCTTTTTTATGACATTTAATCAATGGAAAACACCATTAAATAGTGGATGCAGAATTTTTGCACTATAATGGTAAGAATAAATGATTAATATCTACTTTTATACGAGATATAGTAATCAAAAGCACATTACTATCGGTTCTAGGGAACCCACGCTTATGAGACTCTTATATTCACTAGATCAAACATGGTATCCTAATTTTATATCTCGCACTTGATCAAAATCATATTTCTAATGTGTCACGACATTAGTTACCTGTGTTTTCATGATTCTTCCACATGGAATTGATACTATATGTGACATTACCACCTTGGGTAAATCTTCTCAAGAGATGGTACCCCAAGTATACACCTTTTGTCAACTATCATAACTTGATATCTTATCTAGTAAGAATATCATAATATACATTACGATTATACCTTACTTCCATGGTATGATTCCATGAACTTGAACAAATAATTGTATTTGTATGATTTTTAGCTACCTAAAAAGCATCAATTTACTCAGAAGTTTTTGGTATGGATACCACTAGATTTTATGGTTTTTTTCTCACTCAATCACCTTATCATATCTGAAATATTAGTTCACATGGATCTATGTAATACTAGTTTTTATCCCTTGAAAACAAGTATAATTTTTCTCTACATACCATGTATATAACTTTTATATTTTTTCATGTACAATTAGATTCTTTTGACAGAATCCCTTGCAATTCTCTAGGATATGACTGATAGTTTCATACTATAAAGTATATCATGGAAATATCATTTTTTTAAATATCATGGAATACCTGAATGATCCATTCCTTACAAAAATGGATTTCAAATCACCATGTTTATCTCCTCAATTTATCGGACATGTCAAAGTGGTGAGATTTATTCCATGAGACATTGGTAACAATTCTCTCTTGAATTCTTCAAAATAGTATTTTTTCAGTTACATGACACTATTTGTATGATTGAATGGGTCCATTTTACCATTAAAACTACCTATATAGATCATGTTCCCTAGAACTTATGCCGCTACATTACGTAAATCACTAGAGAATTACTTTCAGCAGTGGTCTTAACTAACTGTAAGACCAATATCTATTTTCAATCTTTTAATAAACATATTTCACATGGAAAACCTATGCACTCCCACTAACCTCCAATAGAAACGTGGAAAATATTAAATTTAAATGAATGATCTAATATATTGTTTCATACTTTATCTAAAACTATATTTTAATAACGTGAAACAATTATTAGCATTTTATGTTTTCACCATTCATTTCAGGTTTGATCATATAGACACCTTCAATGGAAGGTGGGCTTGGCATTTAATGATCAATAAAATGATCTTATAAAATAACTTTGACAAGTAAAATTCTAATTGATGTAGTAAAAACAAACATCGTACAACCAATCAAACCTTTTCAGTACCACGCTTGTACCATCCATGTAACATATCAAATGAATACCCACAATAGCATTCAAACAATAATCCCCTTTTCACTTAAGAACAAGGAATCCACTATTTAATTTTAAATAATATTATAAATATTATCTACCTTCCATATACAACTTACATGTTGGAGATTTTATTATTCACAATGAATAATTTTTCACTGGATGTGGTGAATATAAAATCCATCACTATGGTTTTAACCTTACTACGCATCATGTGTCTATAGAAAATTAATGATCCACATGGCATGTGTAACTCATTCTTATGCGAACTACATGTGCATCACAGACATTGACTAAACCCAAGTCAATCTGGATATCACTATCTCTAATAGAGTTGTGCAGCCTAATTTTGAAATGTAGTAAATCACGTTACTAAAAATTTTCTATCATAATGATTTATGGAATATCATAAGAAACTATTAGGATATTAACAAATGATGAACAATGTGTTTGTTCTTGATACAATATTTTGTATATCCAAAAAGACTCTTATCATATAAAGACATTTCATATGTAAAAATGGATTTCCATCATACTTTAAATCAGTTAATTTCCATTTTTCATTACAGTTAGAAAAAAATAGGGTGATATTGCTATTATTTTCAAAGCATGTCAACCTATATAATAGATGTTATTTCATGTTGCAACATTGATAATACTTTTATCATAACTCTAATGTATAGTATGTGAATTTATCAATTCCTCTACACAACATTTTGTTTATCAATGATAACATGAAAAACATCATCATCGATCCTCCTCATTGGAATCAATTATATGATGTAGTTAAGGTAATTTGTTTTTAGGAATTAATCCACGCTACATTATATTGATTGATAATTATTTGGAAAAGATATTCTTTGGCATTCTAGCCCGAAGAAACTCATATCTTTTGACCATGAAAATACTATACATAACATTCATATTCCATAACAACTTAAATAAATCTAATGAATTGTGTTTACCACTAGATTACCCTTCAAATAGTTCAAGCTCACTTGTTGAAATAATTCCAAAATCCTTGTGGATTGATTTTATTTCTAAATGATTCATTGACCAAAACGATGTATATACATTGATAATACCTACGGTATTTAGCTCTGCTGAGTCTAAATACCATACTGGGTTTATCATAGATGTACCTTTTGTTTTTCCTAATAAGGTTTCTATTTCCACATTTAGTTAAATTAAGTATTACATTTTATATTTAATGGGTGTCGCCTATGACTCATGTATCATTGAAATATTGGTTTTTCACTATACACCACAAACAAAATTAATTCTTGAAACCCAGAATACTGTCAACTTTTTTCCAAAGGACAAATGATGTAATTTTTTTAGTTATACTCAATAATAATTTTATAAGAATTATTCACATGGAAATATTCAAGTCACGTACTTCACTCTGCTAACTTATGAATCACCCTTTCTCAACCGCTTGGGGAATACACCTTATGTCTAGTAATGTTTCCATACATAATTAGTTACTATATTTTGATAAAAATATTTGACAAGCAGATTTTTTTCTAATAACCAATAAGTATGATAGAAACATTTCATCGATATTGATGAAAATACCTAAAGAAGAAGAGATAACATGCTTCTTTAATTTAGTTTATTTACATTCATCTACCATGGTATTATTTCATGTGATTATAAAACCCCCAATAGATACACATTTCATTTAAGGATGTTGTGAATTCTCTATGGACATTCCACATTCCATTGGGATTTTTTTCCTTGTCATTCAATTTGATCTACATGAGAAGTAGAGATTATACTTTCATTAATTCATATTTTACGTGGATAACATAACCTTTATATGTTATAAACTGTTTACTAAAAACTATTAGTTTTTTAACATAAAAAGAAATTAGAGTAAAGGGTGTATGAATGTGATGTAATGAATGATCATGATCTTCGATCCATTTTTCACATAGCCAGTGTAACCATATCGTTCAAATCTTTCTTCACATTCCCTTGAAAAACATCTCAAATATGAGAATTCATGTTATATAACTCATGTCCTAATGTTGTGACTACAACTAAAATTATGTTTTGATGATTTAATAATCAAATAACTATCATATTCTCTATTCAAGAGTCTCCTATCAACAATTATACACCCTTGCTTCCTGAGGTAGTTTAACAGGCATTGGGGACACCAACACATTGAATTTTTGATATTGTATTAGTGGGCCCAAGAACCTATACCACAATTGGATACATATGTCAGTGTAGATATATAATTTTCTATTATTTTTCACTGTAATAATGGTGGTATTACTTTCAATTTTCAAAAAAATAATATTCTAACATATTTTTTCTTTTTATATTGATTGTAGTTTTTAGAAAATTTGATTAAATAAGTTAATAATTAAATAACTCCCACTATTTTATATAATACTTGGAACCCGATATACTAGAATAGGAATACTTAGTTGCTTTATTATTCTAGTTCGCTTCATAGTTTATAAGCTTTGGTTACACCGCTACATGGAGCGTTTATGGTAGTAATTTGTTTGTCCAGCCGCATTAACTTGTGGTTCCTTGATCCATTGAGTGATGTCCCATATTCTAAAATAATTTATTGATTTACTCAATTATTGCCTCTAAAATGATAACGAGTTATATTTGAAAAATAATTCCAATCATTTTAGTCACATCAACTCACCACTCTCACAAGAACTCTCCTGAAGTAAGAGGCACCTTCAACATTGGATGATGAGCACCTTGAACACCTAGTTTTGATATTATTTTAATTATGGAAGGAGGGTACAACATAATATTTCATTGAGGGTTCTATATTTTTATATGAGAGAGAAATAAATTTCAATTAGATAAGAATGTTCGATGTGATTTTAGTCAAAATTGACTATGCAATAAAGGAAAAAATATTCATCATGTCACTTGTTCATTATATCTATGCATGCTTATTTATTATTCAATGTGATCCCGTGTAAACTAAACCTTCAAGATATACTAAACCATGAAAAAAATAAAATAATGATGCGATCATGACCTGATACTAATGGATCTTGTGAGTAAAATCTTTCACCATTAATCTTACTACTCATACCGCATTTTCTTCCCATCAAATTCATCAAACTCTTGTTTGGTGTGTCGTCATAAAATTGCACGATGTGTGTCACTACTCTTGTTCATCATTATACAACAATACTCACTAATAGGAAAGGGGGTCAAAGGAGTAAAATACAATTGAGAAAGTGAGAATGAAGGCCCTTATACATATAATGTCACATACGACATGCAAATAACCATTTATTAAATTAATTATTACAAATCACCATTGAAATAATTAAATAATTAAATTTCTGAACATTCATCAGACATACATCATTCAATCAATGGTTAATAATCAGTCTAATGTGACATAAACATGCATATTGAAAATTAATGTAGTAGAAAAATTAATGTATAATTAAATTATACTCAAGGGTGTTTTTAGAGAATTAAAATTCACTGATATTTTAATTCAATATTTATGTCATTCAGTTTCAATAATTATTTTAATTTTAAAACCAAATATTAAATTAGTTAATTCATTTACTTTTAAACCAAAAAATTAAGTTAATTTAACCTGCAACATTAATTTTAAACCAAAAATTAATATATCAATAATTTAAATTAATACCAAAACTACATTAATTACATAAATTATTTTTTCATTATATAAAATTGTAGGACCCCGAAAAGCCTGAGAAAGGCTTGTGTGTGTTGGGTTTTATCCACGAAAACACATTCTGGGGGTTTTAGACCCCGTGGTGGGGTTTTCATGGTTAAGAAAGTCCTCCCACGACTATTTAGGGATGGTCAGACCCACATAACCCATATTCTGGAGGAAACCCAATCCAAAAAAGCTCATGTAGGGGTTGCCTCACACCGCATGAAAGGGTTCGAGAAAAAATTTACAGTCATTATGAGCATGGTGTTGTAGCCTGCTATGCGATTTGTCGATGTTTGGGATATTAGTCTATGATGGTAAGGGGAACCTAGATCTAGGTTAGTCTGGTCTTGCATTCTAGAGGAGGGGAAGCCATTGAGAAATGAAAATTTTGAACAGCTGGGTTTCCGGTGGTGAGGTCGTTTGGCCGATGGGAGATAAGGGAGGGTACCAAGGGGGTATTCACAGATACGGTCCAACCATGGAATATTTTTTCAGATTTACTTTGTCACATTGCTGACCCACCAGCCCCCCACCCCCCACCCCCACGTTAAAGATGCGGATATAAATATATATATATATATATGTGTGTGTTCATGGAAAATATAACACGGTGATTTATTTCAATCTTCAATTAAAACATAAAATGGATATAACATGGAAACCCTATGACAAATTTAGTCCGTTTTAGTGAGGTTGGGACCAGAATGATTCTATTTATGAAATATAATGAAAAATTAATTCTTTTTCATTGTCTTAAAATTATCACATGTCACTCTCATACAAATTTTAGGTAACAAGAACGTTGTTGAATCCATAATTTGGGTTTTTAAAATAATTCCATTGATGATCAACAAGGATAAATCTTTTCCGATGAGACACTATCTGGTATAAGCCCTCGTATCTTTATATGTGGTATTTTATGAAAAATTTTAAACTATGAAATACCTGGTTGGATATGAATCCACGCTCGACGTCTGGTTTTTCCCTACAATTGATTCTTGAAGGATCTGAAGGTGAATCCATCTTGATCATCCAAACACGCATAAAAAACCTACATGAACATTGATCATCATAATTTGGGTGCTAGTTCCATGTTCCAAAGAAAAATTCAATGCCCTGGAATTCAATGCTACTATATTCTGTTGATCTGTGACGATAACCTGTGATCGAGCACCTAGAACTAGAAGATCTATCTCTACTAATCGAGAGACTGAGAATAGAGATATGCTCTCACCATCTTAGAATTGAAGTTTATTTTGAAATAGCTCTCTTTCTTCTACTTATTGTGAGATAGTAAATATATAAAATATACACTTGACAACTTAATATTTATCTCTCTAAATAAATTATATATTATTCCAACTGAACCGAATCATAAATATCATTTATATTTTTATCACTTTCTTTTAAAATAAAAAAAATCTTACAATTTACAACTGAGGCCACTAACTCGATTCATCAGTCTCACAAATTTTAAATGAAACATGACTATTTTAAATTAATATTCATTCCAATTATATATTTCATAATAAAAAAATTCAATATATATTATTCATACTCTAATGACTCATCCCCCATGGGCCCATGTCGTGACAACCCCAAGCCGACCTTCCATAGGCCATGGGCTGACGATTAGCGCTGGAAAGGTGTATCCCTAAAACAGGAAGACATTTCCTTTAAACCTGTACAAACACATAGGGTAGAAAGAAAAATGAATGTAACCACAAAGTAACTATTATATTAAAAAGAGGGCTTATAGTAATGGGGCAAGAAATAAAATCCCAACTATAAAGTTCAAGTCAAACCAAAAGGTAAAAATTCAACTGAAAAGTAAAAAAACCACTCTTGGATCATCCATCAAGGATAATACCTGAAAGGTAAGTACATATCATCTCCACAACACTCCACGTAAGCTTGTCTCATCTTCTTACCTCCTTGTATTGGCTCCCTCAAACCATAACCCAGCTACTCGTCATCTACATAAGACACAACAAGCTGCGGGCGTAGCCTGTGCAGGGCTGAGTATAATGATAGTCAGTAGGGACCCCGAGACCCTCAAAAGTTTCTTAGAATTCCACAAGAAATACCACAGAGAATGATCTTAATTTAAAATCAAGAATAATTCAACAACTCTACTTAAGTATATGCCCATACATATACCTAAATTAACTAGATATAACCATCTCATAAATTAGGGGAGAATATCACGACGGTAACACCACGAAGGTAAAAGTACCAGACAAGTATCACCATGAAGGTTAATGTACCACACATGTATCTTCACAAAGATAAAGGACTCAGATCACACCAGGAATACTCTAGGGTAGTAACTGTAGAATCATCAATCATAAACGTAGAACACCTCGGCTGCTGGAGAAATCCTCCTCTATCGAGTACAGTGGGTGTACCGCATCACATAGAGGTGATCCTCACTATAGCTTGCTAAGGTATTAATCCTATCAAGTATCGTGGGTCTGCCGCATCACACAGAGATGGTCCCCACTGTTCCCTACTGAGGTACTATTGCCGAGTTCCGTGGATATTCCGCATCACATAGAGGTGCTCCCCACCATGGCATGCTACGGTACTCCTCCTATAAACTATTGTGGGGGTGGACATGTCTCGCAGAGGTTCTCCCCACCATGGGTATGTCATGTAACATAGAGGCACACCCCACTGGGTCATCGAGTCACACAGAGTAAAAAGAAGAAGCAGTCGTCAAGCAGTCTTCAGGTCTCAGCAAACCGTAGATTTATGTACGTAGTGCGCTGTGGAGAAGAACTCTTTAATCCATCAGTCGTATTTCAACCCACATGGAGCACCGCGAAGAATTACCCCGATGATACTTCATGTCATAAGGGTTCCAATGGAACAGACGGTGCGCCAACCAGACACATAGTCTATAAGTAATTGGCATTTTAGTGCCGAGGGCCCGATTGGATTCGAGTACGATCCAACCCGACCAAACTCCAACTGACATCTAGCCTCTCGTGGAGTATCTCAAAAGGATTTTCTTTTCCTAAGGATCCCTACACTGCAAGAGGTTCGTGAAATGGATGCTTGGATCTCAAGATTTGGCCTTTTATGTTTTTCTGGGACCAGTTGGGCCGGGGTCCGGTCCGGCCCAGTCGGACCGACCCTGCCTAACCCAGTCCGAGAAGGGCCGTCATGGGCTCGGCCCACCGGGCTAAGGTCTGCCTCGACCTGCAAGGTGGAGGCCCACAAATACGCCCCGCAAGGGTGGCCTTGCCGGCAAAGGGGCGGCCCACAAAAGGCGGCCCGACCCTCAAAGGGGATGGCCCGTAAAGTGCAGCCTGAAAGGGGTGGCCCGAGCCATAAGGGGGGAAACCCAAACCAGATGGAGCGTCCCTCTAGGGAGGTGGCCCGACCGCATGAGGCGCGACCCGCAATGGGGTCTTCCATAGCCACCCCTGAGGGGAGCGACCCCTGGTTTTCCTGATCGGCCCAAGGGCATTTGGTTTTCGTGAAATAGTGGTGCCACATGGGTGCTTCTCGGCCACCCAAGAACCTGCCATAGGCATGGTATTGGACTCCTCCATTGCGGCTTTGGCCACAGCCTCCTCCGTCGCTGCTTTGCTCATGACCTCTGGCTCACCGGTGGAATGCTACTGCGCGTTGTCGTTTCCTTCTGCATCTTGCCAATGAGATGGCCTCCTTCTATGACTGTCGTGGCTGATGAGCCGTGTCCCCTTGCACACTGGTGGTGCATGACGGCTTGATGCACCTCCTCCATGGACGACCGGTGCAGGCTGCTCTGATGATCGTCGCGACTTTGTGCCATGATCTCCTCTTGCAGCGTGCTTCGACGTGATATTCACAATACAGTATATCGGTGTCGTCGCTCTGGAGGTCTTCTATGTTGGCACAAGGATATCAAGATAGAAAAGGGTTCAGGTTGGTTTCAATAGGACCACACCCTCTGTGTTAGCTCGTAATCGTAAGGGAGGATAAAGAGTTCAACAAACTATTGGAATTTAAATCAAGTTAATGCCCACAAAGATACCCCTTAACAACCTCCTGCAAAATACTAATGAGTCATTTGTCAACCCTCTTGTCGGTTGACCCACATTCATCATATTATTCAAGAATGTGGAAGTGGAATATCATTTTATATGAATTAACGAATAAATCCCCTACCTCAATACCCCATTGGAGATCCATTCATGAAGGTAGATCATGTTCTTCGTTCTTGCAACCGGTTCCCAATGACGTCACTCGTACGTCATCCTTCAGTTTGTGTTTCACTGTCACCTGTCCCCTCCTGCTAGTATCGGCTCCGTCCTCTAAGGGTTCGACATTGCGATACTCCTTCATCACTTCGTTTCTTGGTGAAGTTGTGCCGATACCACCCTCCATGCTCCATATAAATAGGAGAGGGGGGGGGGGGTAAGTAATGAATTGAGGAATTAATGTGGGATCATAAATTAGGATCCTTCCTAATTCCCCAACAACGTCTTTACATAGGGTTGGCAGGTCAAACCAGTTATTTTCTTGAAACATCACTACTGCCCACATGTATTGTCTGTTGATGGATATGAATGAAAATAAAATACTAAAATTATTTTGTTTCATTTCTTTTAAAAAGTCACAAAACATAACATTTTCTCCAAAGCATCAACGGTCAATAAAAAGCATCACATAAGTGAATCCGATTGACATGGATTCAATGGTGCCTTCAAATTTTGAATCCTAGAAACTCTTCAAAAGTTATAAAATGCCGCTCACACGTTTACGGAACATACCTTAAAAAAATTTAATAAATTAATTATGTTCACTCTCGACCCTCACTGGCCGAGGTTAGGCTCCACCGAAGGAGAACATGCCCTAACAAATGCAATGTTACCCTCGTAATTTCAATCCAAGTTACCATTTAAATGTTATAAATTTTATAATAATATAATTTTCACTTAATTATTTTATTTACAGCCAAGAACTAACATTCACTGGTGGCCCGCAACAGCCAATGTTAATATAATCCTATAAAAGTCATAACATCACGAGTTCAGCAGTGGTCTCATATTTTCAATTCGAGTTCTAGTTCGTGAGTTATAAGCATTTGAAAAATAAAATAATTTTATATAATTATTTTATTTAAGATTATACCATTTTCGGGTTTTCTAACAGGAAGCCCGCACCAACTAAACTTATGTCACGCCTAGGGTAAACCTACCATATTGAACGCAACGTTTCCCTCATATTTTTTATCTGGGAAACCATTTAAGATTTATTTCATTTTTTAGGAAAATTGCTTATGCTTTCTAATTAAAAAAAACATTGACGGATCATTCTGGGAACTCCGGGCCTCAGAATCACGCGCCATCAGATTTCATGGTCTCAAAATAATTCCATATAATTAAAAAAAATAATACAGAAATTCTGGGAATTTAAATTCCCCCCTCGTTAGGTCATTACGTCATCAAAAATCCAAAATAACGGCAAATAAAACAAATTAGGGTACTGAACACGAATCTGAGCCTCATGCTCCCATGTGCTCTCTTAGATATTCTCGTGATACCAGTGTATTCACACTAGAGGTATCGATCACCCATGAAGGACTTAATCCTGTCGATCCTCAATCTCCTCTAGAACCTCCATAAACACATACCCATAATCAATGTCTAGATCTTCATGTCAATAACATCTAATGTAACATGCATGCATCTAATAAGCTATGAAACATGGATAACATTATGCACCCGGTGTAACTGTGGGGAATGTGATAGATTTTAAGCTACCTTTCCTACTCTACTAAGAATCTGGAAAGTTTCAACAAATCTATGAGAACGTTTTCCACCCGGAAAAAACCTTAGTAATCCTCAGTGGGGTGAGACCTGTAAGAAGACAAGGTCACCCTCCTCAAACTCCAAGGGTCTCCATCTCTTGGTGGCATAATAATTTTTTCGGTTCTGTGCAGTTTTCATGTTTCATCAAGTGAGGCATTATGATACCAACTCTACCACTGCCTTCTTCATCCCTGGCCACCAGTGCTGACGCCAGATATCCTGGTACATCTTTGCAACACCAAGATGTACCGCCAAAGGGGACATATGGAACTCCCTCAACACCTCCTCATGTAATGCCACTAGTACCGTGGTACATCCTTTGAAGATAATGGAATGCTCCCCACCTTCATAAAATCCTTCAATAGATAGTCTTGATGATATCTAAGCACCTCAAGCATCATAGTCAATGTCTAATGTTGTGCCTCTGAATTCTCTTATGAATTGGGGGAGTGACTGTCATAGACTGGAGGTAAGGTGGTTCATTTTTATCCACAAAGGATATCCAAAGTGCAACTAGCTGCTCTGACGTCTCACTCAGCAGCTGTAGACCAGACCTTTTGCTGAGTGTGAATGAAACCATGTTTCCCTTTCCAAGAGTATATACTATCTCAAAGTCATAGTACTGGAGGAATTCTAGCCATCGTCACTATCTCATCTCCTGAAAGCTCTGCTGACACTTATTTGTACATAAGAAAGCCTTCCCCCTTCATTGTCGAAACTGAAAAGGTTGTCTCTACCCTAAAGAATTCAGATACAAATATCTGGTAGTACCTAGCCAAAGAAAAAGTCACTCTCCCTTCAGGGAGGTAATCGTGGAAACATCTTTTGAAAATATTTCCCCAGACTCTTCCACTACTATTGGGAACTGAAAAGTGAAAACTCATGTTTCCATGATGGTATGGTTGGTAGGAAATAGAGTTATCGAATTCACCCTCCTATGCTTGAGTTCATCATGTGCTGCTTGGGTTTTCTTTTTTGCCGACCAAGGAAAATACCATTCCAACATTGTAGGTAAACAAAATATGTTTATCCTAATACAATTAATCTGACTATGAAATTTGGATAACCAGTCCATACCCAATCTAAAATAGTAAGGCCTCGACACTGCCACCCAGAGGTTCAAAATAAAACTCTCACCTCAAGGGTTAGATCACAGCATCGACATAAGTGTGATAATAGAGTATCCTCCCAAAGGTATATCCAAACAAAAGGTTCAAGTTAATAGTTTAACAAAAACTCTAGGTCTTGAACAAGATTCATTGAACGATATAATGATTAATTATTATTTCTATTAATACGACAACTAGTAGTAGACACATACCATACCTTGAATCATTCCCAGATCCCTTAGGTCACACTCCTTGACTACATTCAAATACTGCCTTCCCCTATCCTCTAGCTCCCTGAACCTAGAGGGGACCACAAAGGGGGGTTGTTGCAACATTTCTAAATATAAACCACCTCATGCTACTCTTCTAGCTCCACTTCCATGTCTACTGCCCTGAAAATTCATATGTCTCTAAAAATTACTCTTCCCGAAATATTTTAGATGCTGAGGTCTCTAAGACTGGTATCAGTTTCCTTCTTGTCCACTGTTAACACTCACTGGGTGCATCTGATCATCCAATGAACATTCAACGACAAAGGTTCTCTCTAGAACCCAAACATACGTAGGAATGCATAGTGGAATAGTGCTTTCATGGATGTTCCTAAACACTCCTCAATCGGAGGTCTGAGCCCTGAAGCACTAACCGTATTGTATTCCTCGAGAACCTGGAATGGTTGGTTAGCCTTAGTTAACACTCAGGTACTGACATGTCATCCTGACGAAGCTGTAGAAGCTTAATGGAACACTCATCCCCCAGCTCTTTATGGAAAGAGACCCCCTACTCTGAGGAAGCTTCTCAAGATTGTCCATTGAAAAGTCACCTCATCACAAGATCCGAGTAATCTAATCCCTGCCATCATCTTGCTGAGCCACGTAGAAGTCTCTCTAACAGGACCACCATCTATTCGAATAATTCCATAGATATATGGAAACTCAATCATCTCCTAAAGATAGTCCTTAGCCACCTTTGAGTTGGGATTTCCTCATATCCTGAGGGGTATCTGATGCTGAAACACATGTAAGGAACTATGCCAACATGTGTTCTCTACCAGTTCTGGCAGTTACAACTGCTAAACAATAGGCAGTGTTATAGCTGGAACACTACCCAAAGGTAACATCTCAGGAAACAGTTCATGTACCAAAGCCTCATCACCATGATCACCATCCTCATGGTCATGAACTGATAAATACTTTTATCTTGGATCACTATCGGATCAGCTGGTGTCCCAAATAGGTAGAAAACTCTATCCACAACCTCCAACTTGTCCTCAGCTGCCTGAGGATCTATCTCGTCTCGGAACCTTGAATTTCTCTTCTAGTTGAAACTTGTGAAATGTGCTTAGTCGACTTGAACCCTCTACTGGTGGGGTTGGTGGCATCCGCTGCCCAACGGGTGGTGGTGCTACTGGGGCACCACCTGAAGGTTCTAACACCATAAGAGGGCCCTACATTGTGGCCTCATCAGTCGGTGGACCTTCATCACATACTCTCTCAGGAATTCAAGCTGGTTGTCTACATGGAAACATCCTGATAAGAAACATGTATTCCAAGATCTTTAAGATATACCAGATTAGTTTTCTCAAAGAAATCATAAGAAAAACTTTTTAAAAACACATGAAATCTGTGTTTTCATGTGCTGAGTCGGAAATAATAATTTAGGATCCTGGTGTATGGATATCTCAGCCGCCCCACTAACACTGGATTCCCCAAACTGAAAACCAAACTCATAACACATAACACTATTGTCACAATAAAAATATCAGAGTCCTAGTTCTTCGGTAGAACTGACTCCTCTGATACCAATTTTTCAAGACCCGTCCCCTTGGGGCCCATCCCGTGACTACCCCATGCCAACCTTCCATAGTCCAGGGGCTGGCGACTAGCACCAGAATGACGTATCCCTAACATGGGAAGGCATTGTCTTTAAACATGTAAAAATACACAGAGTAGAATGAAATAAGAATGTTACCACAAATTAACTGTTGTAGGTAAAAGTTTACTGAAATTATATGGGAAAGAAATACAAGCCCACCATTAAATTATATGTACAACCGAAAGGTACAAATATAACTAAAAAGTACACAACAGCTTCAGGATCATCCACTGAGGACCCCACCTGATGGGTAGGTACAGATCGTCTCGACACCACTCCACATAAGCCTGTCTCTTCTATGTACCTCTTAGTCTTGGTACCCTCAAACCTCAACCATGCAGCTCATCGTCTACACATGACACAACAAGTTGTAGACGTAGACCATGCTGGGGTGAGTATAATGATTCTCAGTAAGGTCCCTGAGACCCCCTAAGGATTCATAGAATTCGAAATGGAAAACCACACAGTATGATCTCAATCACAAATCAAGAAAATGTCAAAAAATCTACTTAGGTATATTCCCACACATGTAACTATGTTATCAAGATATAATCGTCTCATAAATGAGGGAAGAATATCAAAAATGTCTCACCATGAAGGTAAAAGTTCCACATAGGTATCACCACAAAAGTAAAAGCACTACACATGTATCATCACAACGATAAAAGACTCATCTCACACCATGTATATTCTAGGATAGTATTTGTAACATCATTAGTTGAAAATGTCAAACTCCTTGATTGTGAGAGAACTCATCCTCCATTGAGTACATTGGTCCTACCACGTCACACTGAGGCACTTCCCACTTACCATGGACTGTTGAGGTACCTCTATTGTCATGTATCATGGGTATGCCTCATCACACAGTGACACTCCCCATCAAGCTCTACTATGGTACACCTCCTGTTGAGTACCACGTGTCTGCCACGTTATACTGCTGTTCTCCCAACCGTGCCCTGCAGAGGTACTCCTCCGGTCGAGTACTGTGGGTCTGTCGCATTACAAAGAGGCGCTCCCCATCATAGCTTGATTAGGTACTCCTCATGTCGAGTACCATGGGTCTACCACGACACATAGAGGCACTACCCACCATGGGTCTACTGCGTCACATAGAGGTGCTCCCCAATGGTACCTTGAGTCACACAGAGAGGAAAAAATAACAATCGTCAAGCAGTCTTCAAGTTTCAACCAACCGTAGGGTTTGTGTGTTGTGTGATTGGGTGAACCTACTCTCAAGCCATCATTCCTATTTCATCTGGTATGGAGCTCCACAAAGAAGTTACCTAATTATCTTTCATGTCATAAGGGTTCCTACACAACAAACAACACGTCAATCAGACACCTGGTCTGTATGTTATAGGTATTTTAGTGCCGAGGGCCCGGTTGGATTCATGTACGATCAAACCTAGCCAAACTCTATCATTCTCCAAAACATTCATTGAGTATCTAAAAAGGGTTGCCTTGTCCTAAGGATCCCAATGCCGCTGGTGGTTCTTCTGGTTCTCAAGATATGACCCTTTAAGTATTTCTGGTCCCTGGTCCTGTCCAACCCGGTCGGACCGACCCCGCCCAACCCAATATGGGTTGGGATGCAGTGGGCTTGGGCCGGGGTGGGCTTGTCCTACTAGGCCGAGGTCCAGCCCAACCTACAAGGGGGTGGCCTGAAAAGTATTCCTAGAAGGGTGACCAGACCCCTAACGGGGCAGCCTGCAAAGGGCGTCCCCAAAGGGGCGACTCAGCCTATAAGGGGGGGTAGCTCGTAAAGGGATGACCTGGCCCATATGGGGTTGTCCGAGCTATATGGGGTGGCCCGGGAGGGCGGTGGCCCGCTAGGGCCATGACCCATCCGAATTATGAGCGATTCACAATAGCTGCCACTAGGGGTAGCAAACCCTTGCTTTCCTGAATGACCGAAGGACATTCGGTTTTTGTGAAATGGCAGTGATATGTGGGTGGCACCCGATCACCACAGAAGTCACCAGAGGAGCGGGATCAACCATTTCCACCGTAGCTTTTGTTGAAGCCTCTTGCTCACCAGTGTTGCATGAAGGCACACCACCCTTCCCTTCTGTTTCCAATCGATGAGCTGACCGTCTTCTCCAACTGCCGCAGCTGACGAGCCACGACCCCTTGGGCACTAGTGGAATGCTACAGTATACTGCGCCTCCTCCATGGTCGACCAGTGATGGTTTCTCCAGTGACTGGCAGTACTTTCTTCTATGGCATCCTATTACAGTGTGCATCGATGCGTTATTCCAAATGTAGCTAGTCGGTTTTGCATCACTGGCTGTCTTCCATGGAGGCGCAAAGACAATAAGATATCAGAGGGTTCAGAACGGGTTCCTTTTGTCTGTTCCCTCCATGTTACCTCGTAAACATAAGGAAGGAAAAAGGGTTAAATAAACACTTGGAATTTAAATCATGATAAACCTAATAATGATAACTCGTAAAAACCTCCCACAAAAAAACGAATGAGTCACGGGTCATCCTGTTAGTCGGTCAACCCACGTTCTTTGTATAATTCAAGAATGTGGAAGTGGAAAATAATTTAAAATGAATTAATGAATAAACCCCCTACCACGAAAACACGTGGGAGAGCCTACATGCTTGAAGATGGATCGTGTTCTTCGTTCCCGCAACTGGTTACCAAAGACGCCATGTTTCTTTCCTTTTAAGGCATAAGTTCCAAGCGGAATTTTTTTTTTCAAGGATGATATATAACTCTTAGCTGAGTGTTTTCAATTTTATTACCTATTAAACCAAAATTGAATATATGGTATCCATCCTAAAGTATTGAATTCAATATATTTAATAAACTAAATCATTATTATGTTGATGGAACAACCATTGTCCACCTACTTCCATTTCATTAAGAAATGATAACATCTATTTTTCGTACGTGTTGTATGCCACCTCTATATAGTGATTTTATTATTTTTCCCTTATGATTTAGATTTATTGTAATAAATATAATTATGATGAATTTATATTATATATATGATATAATAATGATTTATTAATGGTAAATTATTATTTTACTTTCTTTTATTGTATCCATCAAAAAGTGAAAACAATGTTCATGCGTATGTATGACCTACCATATCTATAAATGGTGTAATTCATTTTTATATATCTACTATTTATAGATGAATATAATTAACTACATAATAAATATATTATTTACATGTATAATGATAATCATTCTGGATATTAGGGCTCTATGATCAAATTAGATGGATTTGGATTTCCGAACAGAATATTGCATGAAAAGTAATGTATTTATCACCACGAACAATAATTTTATTATTAAATTATTGATAAAAAAGTGATATGAGGTCATAATTAAATAAAATTTGGTATAATTTTTTTTTTATGATTCTAGATTAAATTTATAATAAATCGATATTTAATATACTATATTATAAAATGATTATAGAGAAATACAATACATGAGGTAATGGAATTATGTTTCAATCCCATTTTTATCAAGATTTTTTATTCTCAAGTATCAATTGAGGAAATTAAAAGATACTTATGAAATAAAAATCTTTTATTTTTATTCTCATATGTTTGTTTCCATATATTTTATTTTTTATTTTCATTTTCTGCTCATTATTTTCTAAAAAATAGTTAAATGATGTTTTCTTGAAAATAATTTTTATTTCTCTCTTTGGTTGAAAAAACTTTTCCGTTCATGTTAATGTTATCATTAAATTGATTTAGAAAATGTTTTACTATTGTAATATGATTTTTTAAATTCATTATTACCCAGGTTTTATTTTTTATAAATTGATTTTAAATTAATATTCTTTTCATTTTACAGACAAATTCCTTTATACTTTTTATAAAAAATTTTGAAAAGAATCATTATTTTAATATAAACAACATGAACATAATTTCCCAACATCATGACCACTAAGGGTTGTGGAGATTCCGTTACAAAATTCCATATTCCATTTATAGAAAATATGCTCTTTAATATTTTATAAATATTTAAAATTTAAATAATTTATTTCAAAATGATAAGTATTTTTTCTCAATGAATAATACTAGTGATACTTCAATGGATTTTTCATTTATGATAACATCCATAGATGTTAATTATGATTTATTGGGGATATGTTCTAATGATACCATCCTTATTATTTATATGGATGTTTCTAATTATGATGATGATTTGTTTATGAATCCCATTTATTTTCCCATGGTTAGGATTTGTTGAGTTAATGAAATGTTATTAAAAATTATTTTCTTTGCATAGGTTATGATATTATGATATGATGAAGGATTATTGATCATATAACACACAAATTTATAGTTCTGAATACGCGATGGGTGATATTGGAACTTTAAATCCCTCTAATTCATTAGGTAATTTTTTTATATCATGATATAATTAAGGGAAAAATTCAATGTGATCGAAATAATATAGTAAAAAAGTAGTTGTTCTTGATCCACTCTTGGAAAAAAGTAACAAATCTTGATCCACATTTGAAAAAAAGTGTTGATTCCTGATCTTTTATGGTTTGGAAAACATGTTTTGATGCTTAATACACTATGATTTGATAGACTTTATATTTAAACTTGATATATAAAATATTATATATACCTATGATGGTTCCATAATTAAAGTCGGTTCCCACAAGTTAAGTATATTACCCATTTTCAAATTAATATAGATTCATCAAAAGAATTTATCAGGAATATGCATCACATTTTTCATAAAAGAACACTACTAGAAAATGAGTCTACTGCCATGGACATATAAATCTAGTTTTAAAACTCTGGCTATAGTTCTATTATTACGTGGCCAATAGACACGATTTTATTAATTGTGGATATAGCCTAAAGATATAGCCATGGTTATATGGCCTATAGCCATCGTTTTCCAAACTGTAGCTATAGGAATCTTTTTTCGATGACCTATAGCCAAGGTTTTATGAAACCGTGGCTATAGAGTTCTCGCGCTTCTGAAGGAAAAAAATTCCCACCAAATTTTTGGTGGGATGTCCTACTACTCAGGATATTATTAATATATATATATCATAATATATACATATATACATGATGCATTCGATAGTCTAGAGGTATGAATTTCTAGTTGGAAAACGTGAGGTGTAGGGGTCAAAACTCAGCGATAACATTTATTATTTAGGCTATTGCAAAGGGTTTTCAAGGCTACATCCATGGTTAAAACCATTGAAATAGCTTCCTATATTCACTGTTTAAATCGTGGCTATAGGTCAACCGCCACAGTGGTGAATTTTGAGGCATGTTGCCATGATTTTTAAAAGTGTGGAAATAGGAAGCTACTGCCACGGTTAAAACTGTGGCACTAGGTTTGACCATACTGCCACAGCTATAGCATCCACGTTTGGCCAAAACCGTTGGCTGTAGCCTACGACCATGGTTTTGGGGACTATTTCCATAGAATTGAGCTATAGAAATATGAATTTTTTCTAGTTGCAGAAGGTAAATAGGATGTCATAATGGCCATTATAGATCTTTGCAATAATGTGTTGATTGAAGAGGTCATCATTATTCGATGAGATATATTTATTCTAATACAACCATATATATTGATTTATAGGATCTATAGAAATGGAATTCTAAAGCCCTATCCTCTAGGGAAAGTTAGTAATTTTAGAATCTTTATTTTCGGTTCCAACACATCCCCTAAGGAATACATTTTCCCAAAAAAATTCATTACAGGAAGTCAATTTTCATTGGGGATCTGAGGCCCTGGGAATTCCATATAATTCAAGACATCATTTGAGAATGGGTCACCAGAATTGGGCTCCAGATGGTTGTGAGACCCTTCCCTAAGATGACGACCGAGAAGATATCTTAGAATGTGACCTAGTTTAGACACCACTATAAAACAGGTAAGGAGGAGATGCCAGATTATCCAAATATTAAAATGCATGTGAAATAGATCTGAAACCAGGAGCAGGGGTAGAAGGAGAAGAATCCTCATCTTCATGCACATAAAATAATGCACTGTATTGATTATCCATTTCCACCAGAATACTGGGGATAATGAGTTTTTTCCATGAAATCTATTGACACAAACTACCATAGGCTTGACATGATTACATATTTCAATGGAATAATGAAACAATATAGGTATATAATTAATTAAATATATATCTTCATCATATGTATAACCGGAGATGATGGCCATGAAAGGGGAGGGGGAATGGGGGTAGGAGGAAAGATGACTGCTCCCACTGACCATAGGGGACACTAGAAATTTTATCATGAAAAATGCAAATGAAAAAATAGGTTGTGGTACCGGGAGGCAATGTCATATAAAGGATTAGGATGAAAGGGGTTGCATCGAGGGGTGGTTTTCTTTTGGCACACCGATATGGACTGATCGTGGA
This sequence comes from Viscum album, assembly GCA_963277665.1. Lineage (NCBI taxonomy): Eukaryota > Viridiplantae > Streptophyta > Magnoliopsida > Santalales > Viscaceae > Viscum > Viscum album. The sequence goes on from OY728151.1 coordinate 785,661,113, forward strand.
GATTCCGGTTATGCAGAAGTGATGCAAAGTAGGATAAACACTCGTCTTCCTCTAATCAAACAAACCCTCAACTCTAAGGAGGATTCATAATGGGGGAGACTACTAATGGTAAATTTCAGCACCAATTTTGGAGAAGGTATATTCTTAGAGATGAAGGGTCAGGTCATCGAGATAGAAAAACTAACCAAGGGTGTCAATGATCATCTTGAGGAAACAATGATTCTAGAAAGGTTGTGGTAAACTAGGTAAACATACCCATGCCACTAGTGGATGGGAATTCCATCCAAAGTGAACCTCTGTAGACCATTAGAAAAGATGGAACCACCATAAACCAAGAGATATGGTGCCATGGGACCAGGCCATGACAAGGTGCTCTACGGGGGCTTGTGCAACACTGAATGATTTATGGTTCTTCACCAAGACTATGGATGGATTGTCTAAACCCTATGTAATGAAAAATTATTTCAAGAAAGAAATAGACAACTTTTTTTGAATTGAATCTAGCTATTAAGGTCCATATGTGCATCACCACCGCCTATTAAAATTCCACAATCGAAATGGAAAAAACCAGATAACCCTCCACCAAGGTGGGTGGTATTAGTTACCAGGGAACATCTGAAAAAACAACAACATCTGCCTGAGAGAAGGGGTGGCGGCGAAGAAGTATAACCTTGAGAAAAGGTCTAGAAGGATATTTAGATATATCTAACCCTAGATCTAATACATGAGAATATCTAGAGGCAACACCTTTGGGTATGAATGGTGTATGGGGGGGGGGGGGGTAATAGCGAGAGAAGCGGTTAGGTCCATTGGTGTAGATGGTGAATTAAGTGATTTAACATCTAATATTTTTTAAATTTTGTTTGTGCATCCAACACATTCAATTTAGGTAGAAGAATCATTCTTTTCTCAATAATTCTTTCACACATTATATTAAGAAGATGATAAACCCAAAATTTTACCATGGTTCCTTCCTTTTAAGGCATAAGTTATAAGCCAAAGAAGATTTCTCAATATTGATGTATTACTATTAACTGAGTGTTTTCAATTTTATTACTTATTACAACACAATTGAATATATGGTATCTATTCTAAAGAATTTAATTTATTATATTTAATAAAATTAATTTTTATTATATTGATGGAATAACCATTATCCACCTTTTTACCATTCATTAGAAAATGATAACGTCTATCGTGCGTACGTGTAGTATACCACCTCCATAAAGTGATGTCATTATTTTTTCATTATATTATAGATAGATGGTAATAATTATAAATATAAAGAATTTATATTATAAATATGATATAATAATGATTAATTAATGTTAAATAATTATTTACCTTTCTTTTAATCTATCCATCAAAAAGTGAAAACAGTGTTCATGCGTATGTATGACCCACCATATCCATAAATGGTGCAATTAGTTTTTCTATATCTACCATTTATAGATGAATATGAATAACTATATAATAAATATATTATATACATATATCATGATTATCAATCGGGATATTATGAATCCATTATTAAATTATATTGATTTTTATTTCCGAAGAGAATCTTGCATGAAAAGTGGTGTATTTATCACCATGAATAGTAATTTTATTTAGAATTTACTGATAAACAAGTGATATGATGTCATAATTAAATCATATTTGGAATAACATAATAATTTTATGATTATAGAGTAAATTTATAATAAATCTATATTTAATATACTATAGTATTAAATGATCATAGAGAAATATGATACTTGTGGTAAAGGAATTAAGTTTGAATTTCATTTAAATTGGGATTTTTTATTCTCTAGTTTCTATTGAGGAAATGAAAAGATACATATGTAATAAATTGATTTTATTTTTATTATCATATGTTTATTTCCATATATTTCATATTTTATCTTCATTTTCCTCTCATTATTTTCTAAAAAATTGTTGAAGGATATTTTTGGAGAATTTTTTTTATTTCTCTCTTTGGTTGAAAATAATTTTACGTTCATGTCCATGTTCTCATTATAATGTTTTTTAAAATGTTTTACTATTTTAAAATGATTTTTTAAATTCAATATTACCCTTGTTTTAATTTTTATAATTTTTTTTAAAATTAATATTCTTTTCATTTTCCAAAAAAAATTCTTTTGACTTTTTATAAAAATTTGAAAGGAATCATTATTTTAATGTAAACAACATGAACATAATCTCCCACCATCACAAGGACTCAGTGTTTTGAAGATTCCATTACGAGCTTCCGTATTCCTTTTAAATAAAATATCCATCTTACTATTTTATAAATATATAAAATTTTAATAAGTGAATTAAAAATGAAAGGTATATTTTTTTTATGAATTATAGTAGTGATATTTCAATTTATTTTTCATATATGATAACATCTATATATGTTAATTATGATTTACTGGGAATATGGTCTAATGATACCATCCTTATTATTTATCTAGATTGTTTATAATTGTGATGGTGATTTGTTTACAAATCCCATTTATTTTCCAAAGGATTGGATTTTATGAATTAATGAAATGTAATTAAAAATCATCTATTTTTCATAAGTTTCAATATTATGATATGATGAAGGATTTTTGATCTTATAACACACATGTGTATATTTATCATTACGTGATCGGTGATATTGGAATGTTAAATCCCTCTATTTTATTATGTAATGATTTATATATCAAAATATAATCGAGGGAATAAATTCAATGTGCTCTATATAATATTGGTAAAAAGTTGGTGTGCTTGATCCAATCTAGGAAACAAATCACAATGTTTGATCCAATTTTTAAAAAAGGTTGTCATTCCTGATCTGTTATGATTAGGGAGACAAGTGTTGATGCTTGATCTACTATGATTTGATAGACTTTGTAATTAACCTAAATATATAAAATATTATATATAACTGTGATTGTTCCATAATTATAGGATATGATGTAATGGTTCATGATTGGCTTTTAATGATTTCTTACTCTTGTGATTAATGTATATTGAAATGATAATGTTTTATCTCATGAATCATGTGTATAATGAATGATATATTGGGTATGAATGTTATAAGTTATTTTCATGATCTAATACCCTTATAAATATCTTATGCATTCATATGATCACAAAGTGATATATCCCATGTTTACAGTTTCTGAGCATCTATATTCACCCTTTCTTTTGTTTCATTTCCCTATGATATAATTTTTCTCTTATTATCGTGTATATATTTGAAGAGTACTATGTGGGTAGATATTTATTAGATATATTTAGATCATTCATCAATTAACAGTATTGTGTATCCATTGTCAAAATACACTAAACCTTTACGGTTGTCAGACACGTTTTTTTGAAATGAATTAGATATTCATCTAAAAATATGTAATATTTTTTTTATAAAATGTATGGGTCAATTTAATTGGTAAAAAATATTTATTTATTCAATATTTTTGAATTATAAAGAGATAACGTTTTAAAAAACCTATAGGATAATTCTATTTGTATGATAACAACCTAATGTTTCAGTAAGGAACATAGATATCCTTGGTGAAACCTAACATTTAATAGATTGAAAAGAAGGTATCTTGATTTATAAATCCTAATAATGATATTTCATGATTATTTGACAAATAAATTGGATTATTATATCTTTTTTTAAATTTTTTTGGTTTCAGTGTATGGAAGGAAATAGAATACATCATGTTGGAAATTTGTGTGATGGAAAATGCCATGATTCTCCACCCAAGAAACCAAATTCTTTATGACATTGAATGAAAAAAACTTATTCCTATAATCATTCAAATTTCAATGTCCATGAATCATGCTGATCTTCCAAATGATCAATGGAGGGAATAATTTACTACTGAGTATTTCATAAGGAAACATCATCATTAATTTTGGGTAACATCATGTCCACTTATTGTTGATCGATGGATCCAAAGCACTATAATTTATTTTCTATTCTCTAGTAAAATGAATAAGAAAACATTTACCATGTTTTTTTATTATTTGGAAGGAAAATAATATCATTGGTGGAGTCTTATAAATGTTGTCTGTGTTGTGAGTAAAATGGACCAAGAAATTTTATCTTGGATAAGGTTTGAAAAAGATCAAATACTTCTGGATTTACATAATATTGAAAATAAAATCTTGAGTAATGAAGAAAGGTACAATATTTATCAGATAAATGTTCCAAAATTAATCCATACAAGGATTAATGGGGTATAGATGTTTGTTGTGTAATTGTAATAGAATGTGAGAAATGACCTTGATTTCACTCTTTATTATTATAGAATGATAAGGTTTATGAAACATGTATGTTTTATGTGAATAACAGAATTGAATAAGGAATTGATAAATCAATATTATAGTTCATTATTCTCTATACATCATGTAACTAAAAAGTTGTATTAATATATGAAAGAGTATTTCTAGTGGGAAAACATGAAATGAGATGTTGTAGAGAATGCATCTTGATTCCTAGCATCTCACCATGTTATTAAATATAGATAGTTATAAAACTTTTCATTACAACCATTACCCAGACTAGAATTGAACTGGGAAAACATTACAATTGATTTCATTATCGAACTCCCCACAACATATAATCAGAAATATTCTATTTGGGTGGTAGTCGATATCCTTATTAATTAATCACACTTCTTTTCCAGGAGATAATATTCCTCTCTTAATCCAATTAATATGTTATAAATTATTTATGTTCAGATATATCCTGGAGTATCACATTTTATAGAATCTGATCAAGATTCACTGTTTAACTTGAAGTTCAGGTGACGTCTTCAGCATGATCTAGATAATGAGATAATTTTTATTACAACTCACCATTATCATAGAGATGACCAGTGTTAGAGATCCATTTATACCCGAGAGGATATGTTGAGATCAAGTTTTGTAGAATTCAATGATGGTTGGTACCAACACCATAATGTAGTCAAGTTTTCTTACAATAGAGGTTTTCACTAATGCATTAAGATTTCACAAATGAACCCCTCAATAGATGGAAGATAAAACATGTAAAATGAATTGGGATAATGATGGAGATAAAATGATATTGGGAACTGATCAAGATGATGAAATGATATAGATAGTTAGATCCATCCAATAGTATATAATATTAGCTCAGATTCAATAGAAAATATATATAGTCAAAATTTGGTGAGATCTAGATTTTTTAGGTCTGTGAAAATTTATTCCTATTAATTTTTACTTTTGATAATGTTTTGAGATTTGTAATTAATTTAAATATAGGCCTTATATATGTTGGTCCCTTTGAAATTATTGATTGTATTGGATGGTATTTTATCAATTGGAACATACATTAAATCTATCTTTAGTTCCTCATGTATTCCATGTATCTATCTCGAGGAAATAAAAACCATATCCTTCTAATGTATTGAATTCATTGGTAAACTTTTAGGAGAAATATCTCTCTTATATGGGAAAATAGGTGGGAAATTTTTATCAACGAGAGAAGTTGTAATGAAACCACACCACTAACCAGGTTAATGTTTTGTGGTGAGACCATAAATTAGATAAAGCTACTAGGGAACCAAAGGATGTGATAGAACAATGATATCCTAATTTTTTTAGTTATATTGAATTAATTTAGAATAATAAATTCATTTTAAGGGGGGTATAATATAACACCATGAGAATTTAAGATATATTTCTATTTATATAAATTAAATTTCATTGGTATCATACAATAAATGTAACGCCAAGTCAAATGATCTGTAATGATGTTTATAGTTATCACCTAGACCTTTGATTTAATGGTATGAATATGAATAAATAAAGTATGAAAAAAATAATCCATGAAAATATATAAAATGAATTAATTGGTCATTAATTTATGAGATTAATATCAATTGAATATTGAAAATGGATTACATATTTATAATATGTAGTTTCAAATTCAGTATATATTCCTATTTTATTTTTCAATATTATTAATAGTTACCCTATAATTTTTTTGTCTCTACGGTGTGGGTAAAACTGGTTTAATAGGCATAAAATTCTAGGATAATGATTCAAAATTTCACGAAAACATTAATTTATCATATTTTATGAGATGAGTTCATCCATTTCCATCAAATTATTAAATATATGTAATATTTGTTCCTTTTTGCATTGATTATGTCTTTTATATTACATTATGAAAAGAATAAACACAAAAAATGTGACTCATTTTACTTCAATATACCAATAAGTTTACATTAAAATAATAAGTTGATAATTTCTATTATAATTTTTCATTTAAAATATAAATAAATTTTTTATCATAGTAATTTATTATTAGTTTTTATTGTTTTAATAATTGCATTAAATAATTTTGTATCACAAATACTATTTTTTTTCAATTAATAGAAAAATAAAATAAATGATTATAAAAATGTTAGAGGTAATACAATTTCGTTGAATAATTGAATTCCATGAACTATTCAGATTAATATATCATATTTGAGTTTTTCTTATTTTTCTATATTATAATTCCTTATCCTTAATTTTATTTCTATAGTCAAATTATGTTAATAGTTTTTAAAAATGACATTAATTTGATAAGAATATTTTTTTAAATTAATTAAAAATAATAAAAAAATTTAAAGAAGAAATAAAGGAGGATTAATGGTCTAAAATGTCAAATATTGGTCATTTATATGTCAATTTATTCTTTTTAGGTAATATTATAACCCGTTAATATTAGAAAAGTCGTAAAAATGATTATGATTATATTTATTGACCATAGGGTTATACAATATTAAAAGGATTAAAATGATAGAAAGACATCTCTAGATTTCATTTTATGGTGATATTTTTACATAGATACTTTTTCTGTAACAAAAAATCTAGTTTGAATATTTTTTTGGTATTGAATTAATTATATTTTAATCTTATTTATAATTATATGTGCTTTATTCCCTCCCTTATAAAAGGGTTCCCTTTAAATATTATATTTACAACACATAAATACATCAATATTTGATATTCCCACATATAATAACACCCTAGAATCCTCAATAACATCATAGATCTTATCAGGTAGCCAAAAGGCCATCCATTTAAGGTTTAATATATAATCTAGATAAGGTTTCACAAAATAGTAGTATATCTATTAACTAAGAGTTTTTAATTTTATTTTTTTTAATTCTATAAATCCGTGTAAAGAATGATTATATAATTAATTCATTATATTCAATATATTATATTTTTACTAAGATAATTAAGCTATAAGTTTTGGGCATAGTGGAAGCACTAGTGGTGTAAGATATATATAAATTTTATTTTAAATAGAATGTCCCAAAACCCCGAGTGAGGATATCACATGTTAAATTTATAATTAATTAATTTATTTTAATATTTTTTCCCATCTTGGATATTTAATTTAAGATGATTTTGATCATTATTAAAACATGATTAGATCTCCTTTATTGAGTCAGGATGATTGAAGTGTAGAGTACCTCTAGCAGGGATACACATGCACTCCTTTGATCACTGAGATTCACATATTGATTTTTGGGTGCTCATGTGGAGAATCAATAATCTTGTGTTATTTGTCTTGATTGTTTATTAATACATTGATCGTTAATGAGTTTTTATTGTTCATGAGTGGAAGAGAGGGGGTGTTTTAGAGAAGGATAGAAAACTATGTTGTGCATGACTATTTTCTATTCTCAATTTTCAACCCACCCTACACAATAGACATAACCATATATTTATAAGTCTAGGGTTTACAGTAATAATAATAATAATAATATTTTTTTGCATGCAATCTAACATGAAACCGAATAATTTGTTTACTGTCTTGTAATTTAATATTTTTCACCTCACACGATCATAGTTCGTTCAAACTTCTCGATAATTATTGAATAATAAAATAAATAGTAAAAAAAATATTTCCTTATTAATTAATTTTTTTTTATTTATTGAACATGAATAAAATTATTCATTGGTCTTGAGATTAATATTTATTCGAATAATATAAGTAAAATAGAATTTAACCAAGATCAACAAAAAAACATACTTTGTGAACCTCGAAGATTATTTCTCTTTGGCATTATGTGGGGTTTTTTTATGTCCAAGATTACTATCTATAAATTGATCAAGGAACCCAATAGAAAAAAACTAATGTCACTGTGATGAAAACCACATACAAAATATCATTATATAATATATTCCCTTTATCACAATATCTCATCAAGAAGGTTTCATATCATTTTCAACAACTTATATTCCCAATATATATTTCTTTGTCTTTCTTAAATAATAAAGTTTACGAATCACATCTACGGAATTTCAATATTATATTATATTCCAATAAAAATTTTCATGATATCAACTTCTATAAAAATAGAAGTGAAAAATAATTCATCTACTTATCCATTATTAAGATGAAATTCATGACATTCCCAATATTCCCTACATCACATGAACATGTGACATAATGGGTTTCAATAGAAAATATAACCATGATACTGATGAATTTAATCAATGTTCACAATAATTTATAAGGAACATTTCAAATACTCGAATATTGGAAAATCAAACAACACCAAAACATATGGAATCCATACTGGTGGGTCTGTCCTCATAGTCTCCCATCTTGGAGATTACCAAATGTGAACTTCATGAGAAGAAGGATGATTATATAACAAGTAATCACACTTCATATTCACATTCCATTAGTCCCGTCATGTAATGTTATCTAATCATTGAACTATTTTGATGAATATCCTCATTGAACATCACGGCTCTCATCATAATAAAGGACATTGATAACCTTATCAATAAGACATATACCATATGAAATTATTTCATTAATGTCATGATAAATGAAACAAATATTTTAAAATATTTTTTTTATAAATTAAAAATAATTGAATATATATGAAATTAATGTACAAGATGTTTTCCCTATGACTCTAACCCGAAAAATCTCCCACATAGATAATAAACAACTCCCTACAACTTTCATATTGTTATAACTCACATGATTATAGTGTCTCTACAAAGATAGGGATTTAGTCAAGGGGTTTGGAATGCCTTCTTACATAGATAAACATCCCACAAAAACCTTAACACTTTGATAATGATTCCTTAAGAGATAATACATATGAAATATATCATTCATCTACTGATGTTACCTTAGATCCTTTACAAGATCCACCACTACAATATTATCAAAATATAGTGGGATAAGATCATTAATTCTATATATCATTTCAATGTGTTGTAAAATGTTTCATATCCATATTCCATAATTATCTAATTAATATGTCACAATATAATTGGATTCTAATATAGAAGCTATGACCCATGCCTAATTTGAACTCTTTCATCTTATAAAACCTCTATTCAATGTGAAGATGTATCCTTTATATGATTTTATAGCCTCTTGATATGTTTTGAAACAATCATATGTATATCCTTTGTTGTGTAGTTATAAATCTCCAAAATATTCTAAGAATATATCCATAGTACACCTTAGGTACATCAGTATAGTCTTGACTTCAATCAAGTAGAGGTAACCTATATATTCTTAATATCTTCAAAACAAACATAATGTGTAGGTGGAATCCATCATTGTACATAGAATATCATATATGAATGACCTAATCAATTACATATATGGAATCTATTCCATTATATTACTATCCTCACATGATTGAGGATTAATTTTCATAGAAAAATGAATTCCATGTTACTCTCGTAACAGTCCCCCATTAGATTGTTCCATATCAAACCACTTCTGTATAATTTCAATATGTGTACCTTGAATTAAGATTATTTATCTCTTGGTTCTATCAAAATTGATCATTATCTAAATACTGTATATTAACTCACATAAGTTATCTATGGTGAATAATTTATTCTACCACACCTTAGTTGACTATATGACTATTATTTTGTTTCCAATGAGTAATATTCAATCGACATATACTATTTAAAAATCGACCACATTCCCAGTAGAAAATTTTTAGATACAAGGATCACATTCATTCAACATGAAACAAATTTCTATATGGCCTCATGAAATAGAATTTTACAGGGCCTATATTATTGATTAAATAAAATCATGGATTTTTTCATTTTTCATATCTTTTTGGGGTCCTTTGGAGTCACAAACGCTTCCTTTTATGTTAAAATGATCTCTTATTAATGTTTATTGCTATGGAAATTCATTTTCATATTCATTTTCTAAATTTCATTGTCATGGAAGGATACAATGGAAATTATAATAGTGATGGATTTCATCATCGAAATTGGTGAAAATGTTTCCTTCTTAATCTAGGCCTTGATAGTTTTTAAACCCGTTTGCAATCAATCATGCCTTATACGTACAGACATGACCATATATGTCTAGTTTCTTATGGAATATCCATTTTTATCCAAGTAGATTTTTATATAACACAGCGTCTTTGAAAATATCGAGTTGGTTTTGGTTCATGTTATCCATTTCAGAATTTGTGGATTCCTTCCACATGGAATCATCTATTACACTTGATTCTTTGTTATAGGATTGACGATCATTATTATCAACTAATGAAGAGTCACCATAATCAGTTATTTTAAAGCCATACCATTCTAGTTCTGTAATATTTTTTATGGTTTTACATATTATTTGTATATCTGAAAAAAATTCTTCTTCCATGGGGATCTATGGAATATATTCATGTACCAACTCTTATTTACCTTGAGCCTCAACTTCATCAAATTATATCTTACTTTGACTATCACTTATAGAGATGTTCTCAATATAAATGAATATATAGTGCCATACTAATAATTCCTTTTTGTTTGAGGGAATGTATACGTAATATTATCTTATTTCCTTAGTTTATAATATAAAGGCACTCCTTGTACCTTGAGGTGAATGTTTTTGACCTGAAGCTAGTTTAAAATATATTTCTCTAACCCAAACATGTAAATTTTAAGAAAATGGGTTTTCATCCTCTTCACAGTTCATATGGAATGAAATTTATAGATTTAGTTGGTACTCAGTTTAGTATGTGTTATTATACTTATCACAAATATCCCCCAAAGGATAATGGAATATTTTCCTGAACCTTCATTGATCTCAATATATGTAACATGTTATTGTTTCACCTTTTACTTACACCATCCCACTAAGGTTCATAAGAAGGAGTGAGTTGAGATTGGATCCCAAAGTCCAGAAAATAATCAATGAAGTCTTAATTACGATATTCTACAATATGTTATGAGAGGAGTTTCTTAGTCCACTAACCATGATGGTTCTCAAATTTATACATGTATTCCATGAAATTATCAAACAAATTCTACAAATACCTATTTTATGAGGAATATTCATATCTATACAATAATTAGTAAAACATATGATTTTTGAGTATCGACCCCCTTTATCAATAGGAAATGGTCCACACATAGGGGTGTCGAATAATTCCATAAGCTCTTTAGACCTTTTCACAATTCATACTTAATGTGGATTTGTAATTTTGTTTTTTTAAGCATTCACGACATACAATAAGTGGTTTTAGGTCAAGACAATATAAATATACAAATTTGGTTAAATTTAGTATGTTTTTTTCTTTGATTATATAACCTATCCAATGATTCAAAATTTAGGTGTGGTATGAGTCATTCAATGATGTTTCTTTATCTATTTCCATTACTTTTTTTGTGGATTCCAACACATAATGACTATTATTTAAATGTAACTTACCATTAAAACGAATATCATTATAAAATAATATAATTTATTTCTAAATTTGAAAATAAATCCATCTACATCAATTCTGTATAATGATATAATCTTTCTGGTAATGGATTGTACATAATAAAAACCTATAAAAACAAAGATCATTATAGTTGTAAATGTGAGGTGGTAGTCACGAATCAATAAAACATAATGTTTTTATTTGAATGAAATTAGTATATATACCAAGACTTAGTCAATAATAATAAATATAACTGATTCCCATATTTGATGATATATGTGAGCTTTATAAGCTATATCTAATACACAATTTATATAAATATGTAAACTGAACTTAATAAAAAATTCACCTGATTCTTCCACATTCTTCTTATGTTGGGTGAAATTTTTCTTCCAACGGCCCTTCATGCCACATTCGAAACAAACAACATCATGTTCCCTTAAATACCCTTAGATCTTACACATCTTGGAAGGTTATGAAGATGCTTTGTTCGTAGAGATCTTCCATTTACATTTTTATCACCATAAGGAGTGAAGATTTTTTTTATCCCCCAGTCCACTTGGAGATGAAGAGTGAGTAGATCTGGAAGGCACTTCTCAAGGTTGTTAATATTAAAACTAATAAAAAAAAGGAGAATCTTCTAGGGAGTTATTAAATAATGATATTGGTTCACCATTCATTTCTTCGTTTAAACCCCATAAACATTTGGTTCTCAATGTACATAATGTGACTAACTATGTGAGGTCAACCTAGTGAACCATCTCTATGTTTTCTCTAAGAAATATACTTGTAGATATCAAACTAATCATGTCTAGATCTCTCCTAATATAGGACATGGATATACTTGGGCACGTTATAAGAGCCTGTGTTTTCCTATGATATTATGATTTCACTGGACATAAATGATAGAATAAAACCTTGAGTTTAAGCTATTTCATTCAATTTCTTTTCATAGAGAATGAACTCTTCATCACTCAACCCTTTGGTACGAAGATCATTCATTGAGGATTGTAGCGTGTAATATTTTCATCCATGAAGAAGCACAATAATAAGGCATCTAAAACGCCACTTTAATTTACATCTATGGAGGATATGTTATTTCCAAAATATCAATCATTGGGATAGTTTTGATGATAAAAAAAAAATTTATTCCACAATTTAACAAAGTATATTATTAATTCATTACTTGATTATAAAGTATGTGATAAATAATAATAATTATAAATTTATTGAATCCCCTAGTATTTTATCAATATATATTATCCTCATCTATTGAACACAGATTGTATAGTTTCATGTAAATTCTAGTGGAATAGATCCATACGCCCTTTTAAAAAATCCCAATAAGGGTTGGCCATGATACTTGAAGGTAGTTAGGTAGGTAGTTATTTTACAACTTTTTTTCATACAAATCCTTGATCCATTGAGTTGATTCTATAATCTTTGAATTTTGAAATATATTTCCCCATCACTTGCCTCCAAATTTCATGATGACTATAAAAAATACTCCTCTTAATTTAAAATTGTTAATTCAACCAAAAAACATCATAAAAGATCCCAATATAAAAGTAACTACCCGAACAAGGGTTGGTTAAATACTTTTTTCTATTGGTTTCATTACATATCAAGTAATATAAGGCCATTTTTGAATTAATATATATTTTAGGGATTATAAATTAGTATGAAAAATTTATTTTGTTTATCCTTTACATTTATTATTAATATGTATTTCCTCTTAATTAATTAACTAACAAAGTTAGATAAAACATTTACGCATAATCAATTCATTTAAATCCTTATTTTCGTGTTAATCCATTTATTTATTTGATAATTTTATTGAATTAATTATATAAATAATTCCATAAATTAATGTGGTGATCAAGAACTTATCTAAATGGTTGATTTATTGATTGGACAAAAAAACTATGAACCATTGGAATAACTCATTTTTTTAGGTGTAACATTCCAGTTTTCCACATATGTATCATTTGAGTTGGAATTGTTATGGTTTTTTCATGAAAAACCTCCATGAACATTAGATAATCTATTAATTACAAGTATTTGTAACTCACACATATGTTATAGGGAACTAAAAATTTTTAAGGGTATTACTAAACAAACCATCGATACACATGTCCTACATTATAATTCATAGAGGGATGAATCATAAGACATTAATGAAGTTTAATAATAATTAATTGAACTCCCATTAAATAGATTAAATTAAATAATTAGAAACAAATAAATAGGTATTTGTTAAGCTCATGATTAGTTATACTTTCTTCAAATAAGAAAAATTAACATCATAACATTTATTTTTTATACATTTTTTACCATTAAGATAAAAATTATTGAATTAGTTAATTAATTAATATATCAATTAATTCCCTATAATCATAATCACCATACAAATTCATTCAGAGATACCGATTATTAATGGAATAAATGGAAAATAAACGTTAGAACCAGTAATTAAAGATTTATTATAATAAATTAATTGATCATTTAAAATTCATTAAAACAATTATTAAATTTTCAAACACAAAAGATGATAATAAATAAAATAAGTTTTTAATGATTAAATTATAAATTTGATGTATTTTAATTATTCAATTAATTGGGAGACTATATTTCATGCACTGTCTAGTTACACATAGTGTACATCGGTTGCCTTGTTCTCATGTTATACACATGGGGCTTTGTCTATGTTTCTTTGAAGGACTACACAATGTATACTAACCAATTACACATTGTGTGTCCCTCTTGTTTCATGCCTAGGATAAACACTTTGGTCTATAGTGTGTATCTCACTGGATTACATGGTCTATACAGGATAGATATACATCACGTGGTCAAAATTATGTGTTACCATGGAACCCTCCAATAGTTTTACATTATTCATGGATGAGTGACTATAAACCATATATATATTCCATGTAAATATTATTTATTGTGTCCTACTTTCTCATTGAATATATCTACATGTATTTTTGATATAGAAAATGATGAAGAAAACTCTATCTACACCATATATATCATGTATATCAATATTTCTCCAACCTTTCATTCTCACATTAGTTGACCGTGTATAATTTCTAGAAAAATTTCATGAATTTCACATACAACCCATGTTACTAAATGTAGTGTACATTATCTATATGTCATGTAATTAAACATAACATGTTCTAAGATGGATCATATTTTACATGGTTTATAATTAATGAAGCATATAAAATTAACTATTCGATGTGTCATGTCTCCTACAACTCAGCTTGGTGCAGTTAAGTTAGGTATAGAACATGTACTCCTGCTACATACCACGTAGTCCCAATCTATCCAGTCATATTATTCACCAAATCCTAATGGAATCTCTAGTAAATCTTCATTAATTCATAGAACATTAATAATATGAAACACTTGATGAACATGATTATTATTTCCATAATTTGTTAATTCAAATGAAATTGAGGAAATTATAATATGAATTGAAAATCTGACTGAAAATTTTCATTGAACAATAATCAAATCAATATTTATAAATTTTAAATGAAACATCACTTTGATAACAATTTTAGGTTCTAGGAATAGGGTATAAAGACATGGTGGGCCATATATTAAAATTTTCATTTAAATAAAATGTCCCAACACCCCGATAGTGGATATTTCTTGTTAAATTTATAATTTCATTATTTATATTGAAAAAAAATTATCTCATGAAGGATAATTCTTCGAATATTATTTTTATCATATTTAAACCCTTCTCACTTTACCTTTTCTTCTTTATGAGGATTCAAATGTAGAATCTTTCTAGCGATGTTATGCACATGCTACTTTGATCTCCAAGCAGCAATAACTGATTTCCATATTCTAGCACACTGAATCAACAATATTTCCTTTTTTATCATTATGTCTTGAAGATCCTCTATGTTTTAAGGATTTCTATTCATTCTTGAGAGGAATATAGGAGAAGTTAAAGAGAGTGGAGTCCATTGTACACAATGATGCTCTATGCTCAATTTTTATATAACCCTACAGAACAGACATAACCAACTATAACTAGAGGGGGGGTGGGTGTAGGTTAAAATATCATTTAATTGTGTATCAACCAACAAATAATATAGAAATATTTAATAAAGTACGTTATAAAATATAAAAAACATAATATTTTTATTTTATGCGGTACACTCTAACTTGTACAATAATAAATTTTATTTTACTAGAATATGAATTAATATTTATCACTGGATGCAGTCTTGGTCCCTTTGAAACACTTTAAATTTATTTAATACCTGAATAAATATTTAATATCTATAAATCATTCATCATTTACTATTATTAATTTATTATACATTAATAATATTATTCTTTTGTCTCGATAATATTATTTATTTTAATAACGAAAAACAAAGAGAAATTAATTGAGATAAATGGAAACACTTAGTGTGTGGACCTCCTAAATTCTATCTTGTTGACATTTTGTGGGATTACTCAATTTCTAGTATAACTATCTATCAAAAAGTCATGAAACCTAATTGAAAAAAATTAATATCATAATTTTGACCACTACATTAAAACACTCACTGTGTAACTACAATCACATAATTGTAATATCTCATCAAGTATGATGAACATCTCAGTAATGAAACTATATGGTTGATATATAATTATTTATCTATCTAAAATAGACATGATGATGAACAATGCCCAAGGAATTTATCATGATAGTTATATTCCATTAAATGGAATGGGATATAATCTTCTATAAATTTTATCGGACAAATACTTGAGTTATCAATTAATAATAAGTCATTTGCAATTCTTCCAATATATCCTACATCCCATAAACATACTGTGTGGCAGTTTTATTCAATAAATTAATTATTGTGAGTCATGATATACAATAATAATAATATTAATGTAAATGGAAAATTACAAACTCTTGCAAATTGGATTGTCCAATAAAATAAAAATAGTTGGAATTCATACTGGTGGGTATGCTCTCATAATCTCTCACCTAGGACATGTCCAAGTGAGAAATTATTCATATGTAGCCTCATCCTCTTTTTTGTACTTTCACCAAATAGACACGTTCTATGTGAAGAATCCTAGAACATTATCTAACCATTAATGTATATTTAAGAATATCATCATAACACGTCAAGGTTATCATAATTGTGGGGATCTTATATGACCATATTAATGCGGAAAATAATTTAAGACAATATTTCATTAAATGCATACAAAATAATGATTAATAAGTAATAATATATTTTGGTAATATTGAAATCATCAAATATTCATGTAATCAAAGTACAAATAGCTGGTCCTAGGAAACAAAATCCAACAAAAACAACCATTATTGAACTTCTTCCGATCTGTTGGAAAACTAAAATGTCGCATAGGAATACATGTTGAATACATCCAATATAATGCAACATGAATTATTTTTAAATGATCATTTATGTGGATGGTAATATGGGTAAATATTTGGAATATATATGATATATGTGAAAAATTAAATATTATATACAGGTAAATGATTATTTAACATTTCTTTTCTCAATCCGTCGAAGAGTAAAAATAACATTCATGCGTAGCACATTATACAGTCTCCATGAAATGTTTAATTGTCATGACCCATCCCATAGGGGACCCTACCACAACATCCCATGCCTGCCTCTAATACGATAGGTGTTTGGGACTAGGGATGAGTAGGCTTATCAAGGACATGGGAGGTCTTAGCCTAATTACTTGTACACACATACACATTTCATAGCCTATACAATGTTTAAATTTAAAAACAGATGAACAAACATACATTAATTTATCTAAATCTCACAACCATAGTAAGAAATGAATTATAGGAATGTAAATGGGGCCAAATTCAAGCCAACCAAAAAGTGTATAAAAACATATGTTCATCTTGAATGTATACATTGAGGACTGTTGTCAAGAAGCCACATTAACACACCTCGGTCTGTTGAGTCTCACTAAGTATTGTCAGGTCTAGGTCTTTCTAGGACTCTATCAAATGGTGGATCATATTCGGAAGACAAGACATATGTACAAAAATCATGGGATGGGGTACGTATAAAAAATATTTAGTAGGACCCCTTAAATGAAAAAATAAATAAAAGGGAATACATTAAGCACTACATTGGTATATGTCAGTAGAATGTACAATTAGAATATGTAGATATACTCAAAAAAGAAACACAGTCTAGAGGAAATTTACAACCGTATTTTTCTATCTGTGTATTCCAGCATGAAGATTCCAAAAATAAATTGTCTGAGGGAATGTACTCCTAAGTCTAATATCACTATTGATGTTTGTACGAGATGTAGTTCAAGTTCGAGCTTATCATGAGAAATTAAACGCTAAATTTCTTAAGATAATATGATAAATATAAGAGGATTAATGATAAGGAAATGGCTTGATAACATAAAATAAATTTAAATTGTCCCACTAAGTAGAGGATCAGTACCCACATTGTCTTGTTCATGATGATACCAAGCACTCATCATAGGGCATGAAGATGATTAGAGGATCTCATTTCAGTCCTCTCATATGGATTCCAACAACTCTATCCCATAAGTACTACTACAGGGATCATAATCCGAGGAGTATGACATGATTTCATACCAACCATCAAGGAAAAATGAGGGGAATAGAAACTAATGAAACATATCAAATATAAATAGGACAATGGATCTAATCCATATATAATAATATACATGACATGTAATAGGGGTCACATGATGTGTCCCTTGACCCACACTCTTCCCTTGTAAATGACATGTGCCTCTTTCTCATGGTCGTGTTGAAGTATATGGTATGTAGGCTACCCATTTAGTTTACCTGTGTGACAGTACAAAACATCAGTTAGTGTACCCATGCTCATGTACCAAAACACAACTTAGCCCATGTGCTTGCCATAGTTCATGTCTGTGTAGGGGAGTACATTGCATGTTGGATGCCCTTATAGTCCACCCAGGTCTGAGTACCCTCCGAGGTACATGTCTAATCTATACTAAGGGGTCACATGTCTTGTGGTAGGGTCACACTATGTGTAATACCTAACAATTACCCAAAACCTTATCCATAGTAAGGGATCCCCCAATGGAAAGTAGATCTGGTAAGCATTTTCTGTGACCTGGGATTTTGAAGAATCCAATATATGCGATCCAATAATCTTCTCCGCAACTCCTTCCACCAATATGGACAATCCTCACCAAAATAATAATCAATTAGGCCTTGAAGAGTCTATACATCACCAATAAAAAACATTCAATCCTTTTATCCACTAGGAAATTTAATTATTATACATTCTTCATTATTTACTAAAGAACATGAAAATTGGTTATTTACGACATATGATTCACTTTCATCTTCAATATCACACCACCATCATGTCATGCATATCCCAAATATACTGTTTTTCATAGTTTAGCCAAAAAATGGGTTCTCAAGGATCAATTTATAGTGATTTGTTGAAACTGAAAAAAATGATGAATAATTGTGCTGGATAATGTATTTGGGGCGCAAAGTATAAGAAAAAATGTGAAGATTGATCCTCAATTGATGTTTTTGTTGATCATGACTAATTTCCCTGAGAATAAAAATGAATAAATTGTCATGCCAAATTAATTCTCCCAAATTTACCTCACAATAAACCCATATAAAAATTATTCATGATCCATAGATCAATACATTCGTCGACTGATTGTTTTTACTCATAGGAACCAAGAAAGTGGAAAGGAATAAAATCAAAAAACTCTCTTACCTTGATTATGGTCGATCAATGATGAAGAATGAAGATTTGTCACATTATTTGGGGAGATTAATTGATCTTGTCCCACATTAGTCATTGATCATTGATCTGTTCTTCATTCTCTAATGGGATATCCTCCAATGGATCCAATGGCTCTTGTCAATTCACATGATTTTACGGTTAACCTGTTAAATTATACATAACTGTGTATTTAATAAGGTAAGATATGTCACTATTCCTAAAAATAAATAATATATTTTATTTAATTATTTATCCAACTTATGAATGGGATTAATTTTCCAAAATTATCTATGATTACTAAGGTTAAGTCACTTATAGGGCAATCCTCGAATTCTAAAGACAACAGTTGCCTCTAATTTTTGATCCGAGAAAATGTTTAGATGTTATTGCACATTTTTAGGACAAGAGTGTGCACATGATTTTTTATATATATATAATATTATTTATTCATTTATTTTCGTAACACAATGTCTTTGAATATCTCTGCATCACAACTCCTTGTCTCAAAAATAATCCATATGATATCTAAAAATAATAAACCGTAAATCTGAGACATTACATTAATTCTATTTTCTGTCACTAAATTTTATGTATGAATCTATATTTGTATATAATGAAAATATAAGATATATATATCAATATTAAAACTATGTGTATAATGGAAAAATGATTAATGTACAAGGATCAGGACTGTTGAATCAAAACATGCATGAAAATTGAAGCAGTTATCACCATATTTAGTTATTATAATAATAAATTATTACAAAAAGGATAATAATATTTCATAAGTAAATTATATATGGTATGATATAAATTATTACGTTTTTTTTAAATACATTTATAATAAAAATATTTTAACGATTTTTTTGAATGTGTATAAAGATAGACGATACTTAATGTAAGAGATTTATATTTCAATACCATTTTAGTCAGTGATGTCTATGATCGAATTTCCATTGATGAAATTATATGATTCTTATCAAATTAATAAATATAATTTTTAATTATGCATTACTTATTCATATAGATTACATGTTTTCCTTTCATTGTAGACACTTTATCTACTTAAATGACTAAAATATTTGTTTTAAGGAGAACAAACATTGTTTCCTGCTCTCCTCAAAAATAAATTTCCTTCCATGTCTTTGTTTTTGATGAAATTTTTCAATCCAATTATATTATCCTATGATTTAATAAATTTATATTTACCAATAAATTTTTTTCATTCATTAAATGAATCCCCATATCAATTTATGAATGATGTACTTTTGACTTTTTACCAAAATGTGAATGGAATGTTTGTTTTAAAATATGTTGAATATATAGAATTTTCCACCATTATAACTACTCAATGTTTTGGGGAATACTGTATAGTATTCCATGACCATATTAGAAGAAAACATATTTCATAATATTTTAGAAATATTTTTATTTTAAATAAGTGACTTAATTCTGTAAATTGTATTTTCCCCGAGAAAAGTACCTATGATCTTTTAAAAGAATTTTTATCCGTGATAAAATCCGTAAATATTAATTATGATTTATTGGCGATATAATCTAATGATTAAATCCTTATTATTTCAATAAATGTTTTACGATTATGAATTTAAGATGTTTGAAAAACTTATTTATTTTATATGGGTTTTGATATGATGAATTTAAGAATTGATTATAAAATAAAATTTCTTTACATGGGTTCTTATATGATGATATAATGAATGTTTTATGATCTTTTGGAACAAACATTTATGGTTTTCATTATTTTAGTAGTGGTATTGGAAATATATAACCGTCAAATTCATTAGGTAATTTTTATAACTTATGACATAATTATGGGAAACAAGTTAATTTTCTAGATCAACTATGGTAAAAAGTTGTTTTGATTGATCAACTATAGGAACCAATTCTTTCTAATTGTTACACAATGGTGGAAATGTGGTGTTTCTTTGTCCGTTTTGATATAGGACATAGGTTTTGATTCCTGATCCATAGTGAATTGATTGTATAGGTAGTTAACCATGACATATGAAAAGCTACATTTACCAATGATAGTGAAACACATTTAGGATATGATGTTATGGATTATGATTGAAATATGATGACTTATCACTCTTATGATTCAATGACTTTGGTAATTAAAAGTTCTTAAATCATGAACTCATCTTAAGATCCATGATAGATTGGGTATGACCATATTATATTATGTTTATGATATCACAACATTTACTTATATTATTTTTTAATTTGATTTTTATTTATATGTATCACGTTTACACATACTAAGTATATAAGCTCACCATTTATTATATTTCATTTGAATAGGTTGTAGAGAAATTTTTAAGTAGGGTATATCAATGAAGAGTACTTTATGGTAAAGTATGTATGGATGATATTGTATATATTTCATGAAATATGAAGAATTTGTATATATTCCCCAAATAAATTAAACATTTTTGGATATATAGTGTGAAATTGTGAAATTTATTTAAGATAAATTTTAAAATATGTAATAGATAGGCATTAAATGTATGGGTTCCAATTGTATCCCCATATTATTTTGGCATGAGTCCCATTAATATATAATACGATGCTATTGGGTATTTTTTAAGGCCATTCAATGTATTGGCATGTATATATACATATTACAAAATTTCAAAATATTTCAAAATCAGTTTTTGTTAAATAAAATAACTCTCATAAAAATATCCATTCTGGATAATGTAAAAATTATATGTGATGTGAAGAAAAATAAGTTTCTGATATACCCATCTACAGCTTCTGGGGAATTGTTTTTTTGTTTTCTATGATATCTTCTTGAAAATAACACATAAGAAATAATAAATTCATTATTTTGTAAATATTTTGACTTTAATAACATTTATTTATAAAAATCCCATTTATATATTATTATGTAATGATATTACTATCACTCAGTTAGGGTATCAACTAGATTCTGTTATAATTGATTAAACTCTTATTACAAAAAACATATCCAAATTTCATCACCCAATGATTCAATTATCAATTAATGATGAAATTATTATGTGAAAGGATGGTAACATAATTAAATTTTAAACAAAATTTTAGTCTTAACTTATCTCCAATGATGTTATAAATGACATGAATCATTAAGATTAATTTTTTGATGTAAAAAAGGTT
Source organism: Viscum album (assembly GCA_963277665.1). Lineage (NCBI taxonomy): Eukaryota > Viridiplantae > Streptophyta > Magnoliopsida > Santalales > Viscaceae > Viscum > Viscum album. Next base: position 785,683,779 of record OY728151.1, read on the forward strand.
TCTTGACTCCAAAATGTTTTCAATAATTATTCTATTGAACAATTTTATGGATAGTCAAAATTCATTTTCATAATATCCATAAGATTTAATATTTATTATTGTAGTTTAGAATCCGATAAATGAAAATAAATTATTTAAAAATAATTTTTAGAGGGATAAATTGTGGACATTTTAGGAAAGAAAAAATATTTTTTTATCAAATTTTTCCTGAACTATTTTCTCAAAAATAGTATTTAATTTATTTAAATCCTGATAAGAATTACTACTAATAAAATAACTAATAAACACATTTATCAAATTTAGAATCAAATTTATGAAATTTATCATTACTATTCAGAATAAATATTTTACCCGCACTGGATGTAAATTATTAATGTTTCTGTATTGTTATAGTTTACAGAAAATGGGGTTTTATTAATAAAAGGATGTAATAAAACTATTTTTATAATATAGCACATCATAATCACAACATCAACCCAAAAATCCATGGAAATATAATATCTACATAAACAATTTTAATTTATTTTCTAAAGTGTTATATTTCATTGTTCAATTATAACATTTTTATGATATATTTTTGGTATTTGAAATTTATGAGTATTGCCTTTCTTATAAAGAATAGTTTCAAAATCAAAATTTAAAAATTCTCCACCATGAACACTCTAGATGGTAATTTATATTAATTATTTATTTATTTTAATGGAATCAATAATAATTCTGGAACATATTAAAGATATTTATTTTCAGATAATAGTATTGGTCTTGGTAAATATCATTTATTTATTAACAATGGGGCACCCAAACTGTTTTCCCCAAATTATATTAACTTTTTTAGGAGAAAATAAATCATTTTTTATTAATTGAAAACCATCCGAAGTTGAGAGTTCATAAACACTTTTAAAACTACAACTATGTTTCTTACCATATTTTCATGAATTCAAGAATATTTAAGAGTAAAACATATGATTTTGTTAATCCCTAATGGTAACATTACATGACCATTTAACATATGTATGAAATTTTTTGATCCTTGATAATATATTCAATATCCATGAAAAATATCTAGTTAAACAAAAAAATTGTAAATTATAATTTGTAGGTTCATTTTTATATAATGTTGAAACATCCTTATACGTATTGAAAGATAGAATTAATGTACCTTCTGAATATTAATCATTAAATTTACCATTCATAAACATCTGAAGACCACCCTCATCACATAGTTGACTCTTGTAGATAAGGTTTTGCTTATGTATTATACCATAAAAATCATTTAAAATTAAATAATTTACATTGTAAAGGGACACCATAGATTCTAATGATTTCACCTAGTACAATTGCCCCAAAATTTAATCATACTCCATTTAACATTTTAATATTTTTGATGTCATACTTTTAACATTTTATATTTTAAGAAAAGCATCTAGATATGTTCCAATTTATTTAGAAGTTGCTACACACCCACTTATCTTGAAATTAATATAAAATGATCATTGTACATAACATTGATGCTTCCAAGTGTAATGTAAAATAAATTGTTCCATATCCAATTTATCTCTTCATCACAACCAAATTCTAATCTAATAAGTATAGGAAAAATAAATTCATTAAAAATAGAATTAAATTGATGATTAATTGACTATTAAACTAGAACCAAAATGGGAGGATCATCAAATATGACATATAATAAATATATTTAGATAAATAAACACCTTTAATTGAATTTATTTCTTTATTGATTAATCCATATTCAAATTCTTCTTATTACTTAATTTTAGTGAGAGGATTTAAATTTATAATCACTCTATTGGTGATCCACACATAAACTATGAACATCTACACATCTCCATAGAAATAACATGGTTTTAGAAAAAATACTCTGATGCCAGTGTCATTCATTGATGATCAACACATGAGTCAGTTTGGAAAGAAATACTATTCTCGATCTATTTATACATGAAATTTTGTTGGAGTATAATATTTCTCCATTCAGGTGAGATTTGTAATAGAAAACTTATTTACGGAATATGAAAATTCACTCTAGACATTATTTGTGAAAAACAAGGATGGGGTGTAGTTATTTCCTAATTAGGATTATATAGAGATATAATTATATAAATTATAATTACACATGGGCCCTTATAATTTCTAATTACACAATGAATGTAATATCTAAATAATAATAGTATTATTATTTAATTGTCATAGACTATTCTATAGAATAAATAAATGTTATTTTATTGAGTAAATAAATTTTTATTTATTCAAATTATATTCAATGTGATATTTCATTCTAGAAAATTAATATATATCTTTACTCCTATTCAATTTTTATCTAGCCCTGTATAATGACTATTTATATTACAAATAATTATCACTAAATTAATCCCAAATAAATGAATAAATATTATATTAAAAAAATCTGAAAAAAATTTATTAAATATTTACATAACCTAATAAATAAATATTTTTCACCATATAAATGAACTAGAAGATATAAATAATATATATTTCTGTAAATAGTATATACCATGGGAAAAAACAAATATATTACATATTGAACCCAAATCATAATATATCGAAAAATTATTGACTAAAAATATGAAATCAAATAAACTTCAATAGTTATTAAACAATATACATGAATAATATTTATTCAACATGTTATATTAAAATAAAAAGTAACATTGTTTTAAATACAATTATTGTGTTACCCAGTAGGACTCATTCTCAGTGGAATTAGGTTTCTTTAAAAAAATCCAATGATAGTAACTATAGGAACATCAATGTACCAATAGATAATGAGGTTAAACACTTTAACTAAAATAGCCACACATGAATGTACACTATATTATATAATCCATTTATCATGATATCATAAATCAAGAAGGTTTCTTAATGGTTCTATAAACCTATATACTCGATTTCACTTTATTTATATTTCTATAAATGATCATTCCAATAGAATGTAAGAGCCATAAACAAAATAAAATAGTTTTATTTCTATCAAATGGCTTAATATTCAAATTCTATAAAAGAAAAAAAGGAAAAAATCCTTTCTCACAATATTTATTAATGAAATATTAGTCATGATGAAAAAGAATATCATCCCATTCTTTAAGAATATGCCATATCACCTTCCATAAATGAATCATTTTGAAAGTATTAGGATGAGCATTAATAATAATATTAACGTCTAAAGAACATTACACATGTAAATAGATTTGAACATTCAGATTTTGATTTCATACTGAGAGGCCATGTTCTCATAATATCACACATGGACCAAGGAAATAAAAATGAAAAAAGTGACTTAATGTCTTGTGATTCTTCACTTCTAAAATCATGTCTCATTTATGTCTTGTAAAATGATATAATCTATCTATATATCATATATTTAATAATAAATTCATTGAACAAATAGTTTAACCTATTAGCGAGGAATTTCTATGAAATTTTATCTTATCTTGTACCCATGTTAATTATCATATATATGTGAAATAGAAGAATGATTATCATTTGATAAGTTATTAATTATTATTAATGACTATGAATATCATTTTAATAGAATTTACACAATAGGTGTTTTTAGGGAACAAACTCATACCAAATATAACTTATCCTAGATACAACTATTATAAACTCCATAAGTTATCCTCACATGGAAAACATAATTTCTTTTAGATATGGATATTGTTTATCATCACACCAGACTAATTTTTGTAATCTTCTTAATATAACATCATTTCGCTTAGAGAATATCTCAAGAGATGTTATTACCATGTATATGTCCAACGTGATCCCAAAAATCTTATATAATTCCACATTTATTACACATAATGATATGATTGGAATTTTTTATCACATCATACATTCCAAAATATAGAGGAAATCATTTTTTCATTATTTTTTAATATTCATCACAATCCAAAATCTACACAGTAGAATATAGCTATAAAAATTAAATATTATAAGAAGAATAACCTTTTAATATTAATTTATCCTTACTATGATTTCATAATTAAATGTACTAAATAATAATAGTTTTTATATTCCTTAAAAACTAGCATTCCCATTTCTAAATTTTTTAGTAATTTATATATTTTTTATTTATCAAGAACTCTTAGATAATTCTAACTACCACCCATGTTAATTATCATAGTATTTTTTAATATTTTCATTGTATTCATTATAAATAATAAAGATAATACTTGTGTACATGTATTGGCTTGTCATATAGTCTTAAAAAAATTATGCATATGTAGTTTATACATTATAGAAATACCCAGTGGCACTTGATCAATTCAGGTGTATTGTTCCAAAGTATATTTTTTAATAACATGTAAATAGTGTACTATGAAAAATATTAATAGATTCCTTGATCCATACCTATTTATTGAGTAACCTATATCATGGTATTATACTTATATCATCTTTCGAGAAATTATTTTTATATATATAACCATAAGACTAATCAAAATTTTTATTTATGTTATTAAGAATATTTTTCTTGGTAAATTATAACATTCCCACTATAGTCTTTTAGAAACCCAAAAAATCATTTCAAATTAATGTTCTAAGAGCTTTATACTTGTTTCAACCCATAAATGAATCCTTGAAACATTTATTCTATATTGTATTTATTTTTTAGTCTCCAACATCTATAGTCACATTTAATAAATATGTACCATAATTTAACCTCCAATGGAGGTGTCCTTGATATATGAGGACTAATATAATTATAATAATAGATAAGATGAAGAGAATTTCAATGAATTTTTTCATAATTTATTAGAATACCCTTTCTAGAATTATTGGTACCTCATGTGTGTAATCAATTTATGTATTCTAATAAATACACATCAAATAATTTAAATCAACCCCCAAAATATAGATAGAATTATAGGACCTGGAATCCAGTGTTGAATTAATAAGAAAGTTTCAATCATATACATATAAAACTAACTTATCCATGTATTATATATGATTATTATTGAATAATACATTACCCAAAACGGTTATTATAAAACTTCCACTATGTTTTTAACTTTACAACAATATATATATATATATATATATATATAGAATAAATCCTCCTTCTAACACTGTGGTGTTTATGTTCCTATAATAACTTGAACCTATGGAGTAAATTTTTGTTGAAGTATCTATTTCACCAAAAATATAAGAAGAGAAGTAATAACCTAATATAAATATAGTTGGTATCATTTAACACGTTTTATTTATTTAGGAGATAAATATCCTTAGTACTATCAGGACCACTAACTATGGTTTAGATTTTGGTTATTAATGATTTATATTTAATGTATTAAATTACATTAAAAATAGATCCCATCAAAACCACATGAGGATATAAAATATTGTAATTTCATCATATCACTACTTATATGATCTAACACCACGAGATTTATAAATATATATATTCATTTAATACCATATGTGTTCAACAACGTTCTTCACATGTAAAACCAAAAAAAAACGAATCATGGAAAGTAATATAAGCTTTAAATTTTAGCTGGATAATTGGAAGATAAATATTGAGGTATCTAAATTATGAAATATATGTAGAAATATAAAAAAATATCTTTTATTAATTTATATTTTATAGATAAAATTCATATAGTATACAAAAGTACAAAAATCATTATATATATATATATATTTAAAAAATCCCATTACTATACTATGATGATTATTATATTATGATTAATTAATATTTTAAATTAAAATTATTGATAAAATATAAAATTAAATAAGTTAACCTTCATGTGATATTTATTACTAGGAAATTAATAAATTTATTCTATTCATAAAATATACACGTTTAAAAAAAAATATAATGCCTTACACATTCTAAAAATAAAATTCATTCTTATCATTTATAGACAATGAATCATAGAAAATCATTTTAATATTTTGAGACAATATTTTAAAATTATGTGGTGGGATAAGTTTTATTTTCAAGCATACATTTATGTTATCAATATAAATATTAGAAATATTGGAAAAGTAGTTATTTTTTAAAGAATGGTACTATTCTTACTATTTTGTATTGTTATTTGAAATCAATATTTAATAAATTAAGTCCTTGATATGATTTCGAAACATATGAAAATTTAATTGAATATGATTTAGTTTTCAATCAATTCAAATATGATTAAAAACATATAATGGTTAAAGAAATATTTTTTTTACAAAAATTGTTTTCCAGCACATTATATGTTATTATATTAAAGATAATTATCTCATATTTAGAAATTAAAATAGATTTAATATAATCCAAATTCATATTTATAAAATGAAAATTTCGTTATAAATAACACTTAATAGTTTTTGTAAAAAATTTATTATCAAGTATAAATTTTAATCTAGATTTATAAATGTTAAACCGGGTTATTTAATGTGGCACGTTTAAAAGAAAATAAATTTGACACTTAAACCATATTGAATAAATTTATATGGTTGGAAATTCATACATACATGTCTCACCAAAATTTCCCAACCTGAATCACCTAATGAAGATATAATTCCTTTAATAGCACATACATATCATTATTATCCTACATTTTGTCGCTCTTTTTCACTTATAAAAGGAGTTTACTTAAATCCATTTCAAGCAACAAATCTAGATCCAAATTACCGTTAATATCTACCAAATTTAATTATCATATATTCAATACAATACCTCTATCCAAGAACTTTCTCAATTCCTTCATATCAACAGGATACTTGAAGAGAAGATCATAATTCTCAACATAAGTATCACTTACGAATTACATCATTTAATTAACTTTCCCATAAAACCTCCACCAAACCCATCAAAACAATATTTATATAATTAAATCATTATTAATAATATAGTAAATTATTATTATATTTATGGTAAAACATTTATCTATTATCCTATAATTCTATTAAAAAATTGATATCATTGCTCATGTGTGTGTGTGGAAAACCACATCCATGGATAAAATATTTCATTTTTCATCACCAAATATCAAGGATGGTTTTCAAAATATGTTTTCTGAATTTATTTTCTATTACTATCATTAATTGTATTTTATAAATATAAAAGTTTCATTCAATAATTAATATTATAAATAATATATCACCATAAAACTGATCGACTAAAAGAAATATATCAAGAGGAAAAAAATTATTTATTAGTGATTGTTTTCATCTAAATTATTCTTATGAGACAAAATAATTATTATTTATCACCATAATAATATATAAACAATTTTATTACACTTTTTTGACGATTACATTATAATAAAAAATCTATTCTAAAGTCATACTCAAACATATATTATATCATGCTCTTATTGGGTTTGATTAAACTGATACATGGACAATGATTTAAAATTCAATCATGTATGATTTTAGAAACATAAAATTTGTTATAAAAAAGTTATAGTTATTTTTTTTGGTTTCCTAATTGTAATATAAATATTTATCTAATTAATTAATACTACACCATTATTTCAAAATAAATTACCAAAACAAGCATGTTAGTTATTTTTCATCCTAAATAATCATAGAAATACTTATGAAATTAAATAATAAAACTATAAATTATTCATTATATCACCCTATATAATATTGGAATTATTTAATTATTTAGATGAATAAAGAACAAAAACGATATTCTGAAACAAGTTCAAAACAATCACGATTACTCGCACTATATATTGAAAATAAATTATAACAAACTACTATACATGTAGATAATAATTATAAATGAAATTTATAATAGGTTATTTATTTGAAAAAGTTTATTAAATAGTTGAATAACATAGTTATATTTTTTATACTGTATATTAAATAATATTTAGTGGAAGTAAGAAATTATGTTAATGGGTTCTTCATCTCAAATTAAATTCATTAAAGCATATTTCATATTATAAACCATGTTATCTTTGATATGTTATGTGTAATTAAAATTGAATATATTTTTCCATATTAATGAAATTCATGGGGTTTTGAGAGACATATAATTTCTTTCATCAAATGACATTCATTTGGAAAGATACCAATGTTTAAAGTGCTTTCGTAAACTAAACTCCATTCCTTGTGTTATAATGCCTCTTATTGAAAATTTTTATTATTTTCTTGTATTATTCCACCATATGATTTTTTTCAATGCTTTTTTATCTTTCTAACTATAGATAATTCCTCTTTAATTCAAAATTTTTTACATGATATTTTTACTCCTCAATAAATATATTGTTTTTATAATAACTTCAATCCACATAAATAATGATTTATCCTACATATCTATATTTTAAATCCCTAAAATTTTCACCTTTATATTTGAAAAAAAGTGATATCTCCTCAATTCTTAATATTTCCCTTTTCCAATTTTCAAATGGAATTTTATTACTTTTTTTATAGTACGAGATTTTAGAATACAAATTTTGAAATAATAAAATCATTTTACTTCCATGATATCTTGTTTTATCAGGAACATCAATTTTCCCTCTGATAATTTTTTTGTTTTAAAGACATCGTTATTAAATGATATTTTTTTAATGTAATTGTTATTATTATTTTTTAAATTTATTATTTTTTTGAAAATATCCTCTCAATTTGGCCTTTATCATTTTGTTTTTATGATAATGTTAAATTTCATTCTCAAAATCTATTTTTATTTTTCATGCCCAGACATCTTTTGAACACCTTTTTTCCTTATGAGACTTAATCTATAAAACATCTTAATTTAGAAAAGAAATTAATTTTCTATGAATTTTTTAAATAGTTGCTTTTGAATTATCAATGAAATTTATTACATCCAAATAAAGTCTCTTGTTTCCCTTAAAAGGGTGTTTTCTATCTATTTCAACATCATATATTCATTACTATGATATTATCATATGATGTCATTGACATTATTTCTCTAGATTTCCTATACTTATTTTTTCAATTATCAAGAAACCCATTTTATTCATGGGTACATATTAAATTTTTTTTTGGAATTATTTAAGATTACCTTATATAGAAAACATAATGACGTACATATGAAGTGTTCACTCTTATAGTACTGCAATGAATTGGGAAAATAATTAATATCTAAAGGTGACATGTTTATTATATCATTATATTATTATTTTGTGAACAACCTTTGTAATTATCTATTGTGAGACCTTATTGATGACATTTTATAGTATACTTATGTATATATTGTTGTTTTATCCTATACTCATATTACATGTTATGCCTCATGTACAGATTATCATTTTATGCATCATTTACTTATTTTTATTTTAATATTTTCATTTTTCTATATTATGACTTTAGTCTTATCCAAGACATGTTATGATTTAAATGTTTATCCCTTACGTAGTATCTAAGATCACCCATTTATTATTTTTCTATTTAAATCGGCCCCCATAAAAAATAATATGTGTGGTGTTCCTCTAGGAGTATCTTTTGTGGAACTTATGTGGTTGTTGATGTATATTTGTTATGGATTAATTTATTACATATATTGTTGAAAACATTTATAGTATATGACTAATATATGATTTTTATTAGTCAATGTTTTTTCTAATTATCCATACACAAAACCGAAAAGGTCTTTGGAATTTAATCAATGAAATATTTTATACAATACATTTAATTATGAAATGATCAAAACTGTAGGAAATAACAATTGAAAAACATTAGTTAATTTATTCCTAATATTGTTTATTGATATACTTCAATTTTCATTACATATCTGGAATGGAATAGTGATTGACATAATAAATATAAAGGATTAAATATCAATAAACTATGTATTATCAAAATATTTATGATGTGAATAATGTAATATAAATTTTGGAAAACCATTAATATTTAATTAATTATTAATGAGCACATGGTTATGATATTCTCTAACATACCAGCCCAGAGGATCTGATTTCTTTTACCCGGGTAATTCATTACATTCATATATCAATCATATAACATGATAAATGAATTTTATGAAGAATTTTAGTCTATCTCTAGATGTACATTGGAATGGTTCATTGTATATTTCTGAATAAAATTTTAAATGTTTGTGGCATAAGTTTGTTTCATGAGGTTTCTTCTTCTAAAAATAAATATTAAATTATACTGATATTAACTAAAGTGTTTTAGCTTAAAAGGGACTAAGTTTAATATTTAATATATCTTTGACAAAAAAAATTAATCCTTTATTTATAATGAATTGTCCTTCCACAACTAGTTATAAATTATAATACTTATATTCCTCATATAATCTTATTATTTTATTTCAATGGTTATTGTATTATTGTAATATATTTTTTATAATAAGAAAAAAATTAATTTGAAAAACATAATGTCTTCTGGTGTCCAACATAGCTATGAGAAAAATGAATAGGTAACACTTAAAATAAAAAATATTTCAAATATAATCTATCCATTGGGTATATATATGATTAAAAATTCTCACTGCTAACACAAGAATCAAACATTTCATTCTATGAGATAATTAATCATTACTTCTTAATTTTTTTTCTTATCATGAATGAAATTGAAATTACCGTTCCCTAAATAATATTAAAATAAAATATACTCATCATAATTTTACATTATTTTCATGACTATTTTCAATATAAGATATTTTTCTATACCAATGATTTAAAGTAGAAACATTACCAGTCATGATTAATATATTTTAATTATATGGAACTAGTTATGTATTAATTAATTTTAATATAATTATATTTTAAATGATGCTTTAATTACACATGAGAAGAAAATTGATAAATTTTCTCCACACAATCAGTAAATATTTTTCTTATTAAAATTCATTGTAATTCCTATATTTACTATAAAATTAATCATGATTTTTTATTCATCTCTTTAATTTTATTCACCATACGGTTTGTGGAACTGAGTTCTCTATTTATCTTATTTACATAGTGAAGATATATAAAAATATTATCAAGTGGTCCATTATATAATTCCATATTAATTAAGAGAAACTAAATGAGAAATTTTTTTGTATGAGATTAATGAAAAACATTATATACATGAAAGTGAAACTTTGATATGTGGAAAACCCTCTTCTAGTGTACACTAGTACAAGGTAATGAAAATATCATTTATCAATATATATTATTTCTTTATCTTAAGTGATATGATATGAGATATAATGGTATACAAATATTTTTCCTTATTTTTTATTATCAATTCCTCAAATATATCTTATGTATGTACGTACATGAAAATTGAAGCATCCAATGTACCTCTAGTATGTTTTTTTATTTATTAGCCTCACACTATTTTTTTTGAAAATCAATAGATCATAACATTAGTTTCAGAATAATATGTGCTATATATATTCTAGTGTAAAATATCTATATTCCCCATCTCATTATCAAAAATTGGGTCTGAAAAATTATTCAATTGGATTTAGTATCCATAACATGAAAACATCATTACTATGCAGTTCCTTGATTCATTGAGTGGACTACACAATCATAAAATACTAAAATTGGATTTCCTCAAACCTAACAGTCTACTTACAATACGTCATGATGGGTTAGTCAACCCACGATGTGTAATAGGTATTGATAAACCAAATAATCATGCTAAAACTACATGATAAATGAAAAACCCCTAACTGGGTCTGATTAAGAACTTTGATCAAAGGTTTGATTTAAACTATTGTTGTGGAAGGTTATACCATGTCGATATATTAATTATATGGATTTATAAAATTATGAATATATAAGACAAATTTATCTTATTAAATAGTTGTTAATATTAAATGAATTTTAATTATATGCTTAAACATGTCAAGATAAAATTTATACATAATCCAATTCATTTTAATTTTGTATTGTGTGATTTTTAATTCCATTATTTTGTATGTGTTTAATCCAATCAAAAAATAAATAACCCGGTAACTATAAAAATGAATAAATAAGTTGTTATGATCCTGAGATATATTTAATAATTGGATGATCTAGAGGAATAAAAATCAACACTATCCCATGGGGAATAACTCCCTGAACCTATAATAGTTCATGATAAAACATTACATCTTTCCACCTATGTAACATATGAATTAGATTTATCTCAGCAATAGACATAAATCCCCTCCACTCTTTTTGGACCTGTATTCATCAAATTTGATTTAATATCATACATGAAAGGGGTATCAAGGATTGGTTTTTGGGTTTAAATAAAATAAATCAGGGGCACAAAGTCCCTTTACATAAAGAGACAAGAGTATGACACTTGTTCCATTATTTTAATAAATCAGTTTTTAATAAAACCATGAAATATTAACATATTGAAAAAAACCAATCGTAAACATAGGTAATTGAAGGCTCATGATCATACACATAAATTCAGCATATATACATATTCACATTAGATATAATTAACCTCAAACCATTATTTAATTATGAAATAATATTGTCAATATAATCTATTTAATCACATAGTTAATTAATAATGTAATCATATTTATATTATTTGAATAGTCCAAGAAATTACATGGTCCATAATTCCAAATAACGTAAAAAATGGAATGCATCCCAGTTTAGTTACAAAATTAATTTTATTTTCAAAAGAAAAATAAGTTTACACAAGTACATCTTAGACTGACGTGTACATTATGCAAAAAATTAATTAAACCCCATGAATTAATAAAACTAGGTGTGTATGAATAATACACAACATGTGAATTCATGACATCACATTTGAGTTAATTATATAATGTTAAATTAATTAATTAATATACAACTAAATTAAATACAACACATGTAAATTAATTAATTACATTTCACATCGATTAATGAATGTCAAATAATAATTAATTACATGCTATATTTAAATTAATTAAATATTACATGTGAATTAATTTCACACAACATATATTACACAACATGTGAATTAATTATTTGACTAGGATTTCATTTTTATTATTTATATTACACACGTATTAATAACATAACCATTACATTATGTGAATTAAATACACTATGCTTGTATTAATTACATGACCGCCATGTTTTATCTATGAATTATAATGTTTCTCAGTTATCAAAAATGCATTTCATTTAATAAATAAATGGAATGAATTTTAATATGTGTTTTACACCATTAAGATGTATATACCACATGACTTAAATGTGGTCCACACATCTTGTTTTCCGACATAGAATGTGAATATTTGGCCATCCGTACATGATGATAACATAATGAATTCTGCATGAATTTAGTATATAATGACCCTTTTTTCTCATCTGTTTTCCTTCTGTGGTGTACATCGGTATATGATGTATAAAAATACTCTACAGTTTGTGCAATATTTTTTTATCCAACCAGAACTCATGAAACCACTTGTTATAATCCATGATTGTTCATTATATATTTCTAAAAAATTCCTCATTATATGGCTGAGAACAAAGAATTAGAAGAGAAGAATTAAACATTTACATTTAAATAATCAATAAACTATAAATTAATAAAAAAAGAACACATATTATAAAACAATTATATATAAATAATTACAAATTAATTAAGTGTCCTATCTAATAGTAGTTAGAGGTTTTTGCTGCAATGGGACCACCTTTGGGATATAAAAAAGTCAAATTTGAATTATAATAAATAAATAATAAGATAAATTAAATATAAATAACATGATGACTAATGTAATTAAAATAATTATTAATTGAATATTACATTGGAACTATGAAGATAACAACACCACATATAATTTATAATTAATTAATTTTCATAATGAAATAGCTTTTATTGAATTGATTTATTTTTTGATGAATTGATAAATCACTTCATATCATTCAATAGTTTTAATGAGATGATTGAATTTTAGAATCCCTATAATGGTGATCCACATGTATATCATGAGATTATTAATGTCACCGAAGAAATATAATGGTTCCATAATGAATGGTATTAATGTGTGTTTCATTCATTGATGACCACGACATGCATCACTTTAGGTGGAATGATGCTTCTTGATCTCTATTATATTAAAATGATAGAATATGAGAATATATCTCATTTCATGAGAGTATTATAGAATAATTGTACTATATGGATTTAGAGAATTATCTCTAGAATATCGAGTTGCATAATAATGATTAATTTTATAAGTTACATGATTTGGTTTTCAAAGAGATCAGATTAGACAAATAATAATTATACAAGGTCCATTAATATTTTCGTGGTCACTAGTGAACCCCACATCTAAATAATAATTAAATTATTATTTATAATGAATGAATTAAACATATAGATAAATAAATATTATAACATTGTATGTATAAATTAATATTTTTCCAAATAATATTATATATAAAAATTCTTATCTGATTATTAATCTTGATCTGTCATCTTCCTCAATAATTTTCAAGCCTTGAATAATGATTAATTATTTAATAAATAAATTTCACTACATTATTCACCAATAAATAAGTAAATTTTATTTTTTCATCCAAAGGGCATCATTAAATACTAAAAGAATGATCAAATTAGAAATATATATTATATAGAACAACACTAGATATAAAGGTGCGTCATAAAAGAATTATGTGGTCGAACCCACAGAGAGGAAGGAATTCATCCCTGAAAAATTTCACCTAATGGTTGTGACATCCCAGTTTCGATTTTATTATATTTAAAATAAATATCATTGGTTTTAATTATGATTAAAAAATGGATATTTATCAATTTCACATTATAGGAAAAGTATAACCATAAAAATAATTCAGGATACTCCAATAGAATAGGATGAAAATGAGTCAAAATTTTACCAATTGATCATTCTCTAACCAATAGGACCAACCCAAGAAGGAAACTAATATTTGGTACAATGTAATTGATATCCAAAGTAATGGAATATATACTTCTAATAGATATAATCACAATCTAATAGTCACGTCCTAATCAAAAACAACTAGGTTATGGTCATTTGATTTCACATATGACTGTTATGATAAGGGAAATAGAATGATATTGATTTTATTTAAACTTGGATATTATCTGTAGGTTTACCAAATTGAATTTTTTATATTCATTAATTAAGACCAGCTCTACTATAAACACCTATGGATTTAGCAGATTATTGTTTGGTGATATTCAATGTTGAATACAAAATTACCCATACAATAGAGATCATAAAGGAATAATGAGAAATAAGGAAAATATTAGAAACTAGAATTAAACTAATTAATGAACCATGTTACATAAAATCTAGAAAAATAAATGAAATAGAAAAATATAAAAAAATTAATGAAAAACTCTAGGTCAGAACACTATTCTATCCTCAAAGATATCAACCCTCTTCACCATGGATTATATTCATATCCATTTGGAATAAAACATATAAATAATAATAGACGTCATCCTTAGGAATCATTAGGATATATAAAGTAATAAACAACGGTCTGCATGTCAATTAAAATCTTCTTGTCTCATGATACACTATAAATATCTATTTTTTAGTCTTTCTAATCCTTTCACATCATATAATGTTTACACATCATAAAACATGAATGAAATGAAATTTTAATGGAATTATGGTTTATTTTCATTTGAAGCATGAAAATGGTTCATATATTGCAACTTTACAACATGTAATGATTTTTCACGATGTGTAAAATGTGTTTTCTACACCAGAATATATATTTATCTCTTTTTCTTCAAATTCATGACCCTAGAACCCCCATATGATAATAAAAAATCATGGTAAAATTTGATTCAGTGGATTTATATGTCTCCATGGATTCAATTATAAATCATTGATTGAATTTTCTATTTTAGTTGTTGTGCTGAGCCGCACCATGTTTTCCATCATATCACCCAAATTCTGTTCTGGCATAAGAATACATAAAAAATCAATAATAGAGCATCATCTAATATTAAATAATTTATTATCGAATTAATTCCAATAAAATATACATGAAATTTTAGATATTTAATAGATATATCAAATATACCCACACTGAAAACATTGCTCATCCTCGAAAAAAATATCAACATCAAAACATAAAGTATCCAAACAATAACATGGTAATTTTTAAATTATGATGACCATAAAAAATTATAACTATTGATTTTCAAATCTCAATGAATATCCAATAATAAATCCAAATAATCATCCCTCGTATATAATTTACAATTTAATTCATTTATCCATTTTTCACACATAATTTTCATGTATTCACCATCAATTATGTCATTATGATTTACCTCACCATTTATTTTTCATCTCATCACTCAAGGAAATAATTTAATTAGAGTTATTATCATTACTCATATACATTCTTCTATCTATTGGTTTATATTTAATATACTGTCCCCACCCTATAAAGACAAAAATCATAATTAATCTCGAGGGATTTAAAATTATGGTTTAAATGACTCTGAGGTTGAGGGATGGTAGGTATTAATATTGAGAATAGTGTCATGATCAACTAAGAGGAAAACATATAATGTATAGATAAGACATTAACAATAAAAGATAAATAAAATTATTCTCAAAAAATATAATGACATCTCACACACCCGCAAAGCTGAAATTAAAGGCTTAATGATGATTTATTAATAATGAAAAATAGATCCCTAATGTTTTAATATATTTTATTTTTTTACATATTTTTTTTAAAATACTCGATTAAAATGAATCTATATCCACAACCTAACCACATATGAGAAAAATCCTCAATAGTTTAATGTTTATTTTTTATTCTCCCAATTTAAAAGCTTTTTTTGATATTTTCATTTTTTAGAAGTTGAACATAGGATAAATATCACATCCACAACCTAACCTAATATGATTGTGATATCATAGGTATGAAAATGGTGAGATTTCACCATTCCAGGAAACAACCCTTTTTTATTTATAGTTTGTTTATAATAAGTGGGATATATAATGGACTTTAATGAATAAAATGATGAACCTTACCAAAAAAATCCCTTAGACGAAACATATAATATCTTCTAAAGAACAATATCCTATACCATAATAAGCTACTCCCCCATAATCATTCAATTGGATATCATTATGAATATAATTATTTAGTTAAGAATGTAAATAATGTCCTTTGACATGACAAAATAAAAAATATGTTCATCCATGGATTATACGATCTAGAGATGGATAAATGTGTAGATAAGGTCTCATGATAATAGATATTGTCAATAAAATTATTCCATAATATCAAAAGTGAATTTTTATAGTAATAGATTTGATATGACTATAATACAAATTCTAGTAGGTTTACATTTATATTGAATCACTCAAATAAAAATGCATAGAAAAATATAAAACAATCGGTTGAGAATCCTCTCAGGAATATGAACAAAATATAATTCAAAAAACTGCCAAATAATTTTTTTTCATAAAAATCCACTTTCAGGGAAATGTGGTAACCCAAATGACTAAATACCTCTTAAAATTTTAAAACTAAAAAATTAGGCCCATATTAATAATTAAAAAATATAAGGCCATTGCCACAAGAACCAAATCCCGCAAATCACACTACAACCCAGGAAAAATGAAGATGTCTTCAACATCACCCACATAATCATCATCACACTATCATCATCCATTATAAAATTCAATCTATTGCTGGCAAGAAAACCCCACAAAATATCATCCCACCACTGCATCCATTATAGAAAGAAACCTACCCCATCGCTGATAAACCCTCATCGTCACTACTCTAAAATATTTTGACAGAACAAAAAATTCGATCAAAAGTACACAAAATATCTTGAACATGACTGAGTACATTTAGAGTCATCATCATAGAGATCCATAATGGAACATATCTTCATCATCAATCAATCACCAATTGTACCAAAATTTGTAAAAATGGAAAAAATATACAACGAAAAAGATGAGGATCCATTAAAAAGAACAAAAACATGGTGAAAATCGGGAAGAAACCCTGAAGGAAACTGGGGATGAAACCCTAAAGGGAATCCCCACATCTATCAAACCACATTTTCCAAAACCTCGATGTATCCATCACATGAGGTCTGACCTAGAGAGAAGTGGTATAACATGATATTAGAGCATGGATATGGTGGCTGGGGGAATATAATTCAATTAGTTCATGGAATGAATATAGACAATTAGATTACTCAAAGAAAGGTTATTGGAATCCAAATCATGAAAATAAATAACATCATAAAGCATTTTTAATAAATTGATAATTGAATTAATCATGTAAATTATAAAATTTCCATTTATATATAAAAACTTTATTGGAATTATATTCCAAATTTTCATGTATGTGAAAATATTTTTCCTATGTATTGACGTCTCCTTGATCAGTTCAAGAATTTATGTGGGAATATAATTAATTTCATTTCATGAAATAAATTTTTTTATTTTATTTTTCTATTTTTACCAAATCATGTAGAAATAAAATTGTAATGTCAAAATATAAACAACTAAAAATACTACTCCCCTTCCAGTAAATTTTTTTAATGAGTTTCTTAGGTTCTACCTGACCAGTTTCATGATGTGAACTGTGATTTTTAGCATGTGTATTTAACTGAAAACCTGAATTTTTCATCTTTTAAGAACATCAGTTGCATATTACTTTTTTCCTTTTGTGGCCAAAATAATAATAATAAACAAAAATTAAACATTCCCTTTTAAAATTTAAAATATTTATCTAAAAAATATAATTAGATGGACTATAAGGAGAGTTAGTAAACTAATATAAGAAAAATAAAATAAATCTATGTCCTATTATAGAGGATTAAATCTAGGGTTCCTCATAGTTGTTTCTGTTTTGTGTTGTTTTTCAGCTCTACCATTACCTTTACTGGCTAATAAGAACATGATATAGGGCTCACCATCTTGAATTTTTCCAAAAGTTTTTTGATTATCTAGGGTAGTATTTAACTTATTCCACTAGTGGTTATTCGTGACTAGTGATGTACTATAATTTTAGCATATATTTAATTTAAATAATAAGAAAAATAAATTTTATCTGAGTCTATAGTTTTCATTCTCCACAAAAAAATCATTCTATATTCATTAGGATCATAATCTAGAATGACTTCTTAAATTTGGAACCACATTTTTCTATTATGTTTCCCAAAATTGTACGAGGGAGACCCATTCTACTAAAGTCCCTAGAATGTCATATATGGTGATGTATGTATTCTCATATTCCTCATCTTTATCTATTTTTTCTTCCTTGTATTATATGAATTTTAACTTATGTACCTCCTACTCAACTTTGTCCTTGACCTCATGTTTTGATTTTTCTTTTTTATCTGATTGAGGTTCATTATTATGAGATATCTTAGCATGTTCTAATAATTATTACTTCATATCAATATCAAATTTTTGTTCTTATTTTGTAGTGTTATATGAATTAATATCCACTATGAACTCTTTATCATCATAATCTCAAACTCTATCATTCATTGTTATTAATTTAATTTTAGACTATTTACATAGGAATTAAAATTTGAAAAAATACGAATAAGGTGAGTAGTTAATTCTCCATTTTATTTTATATATGACTCATTTTCATTCATTATTTTATCCAATAATGGAATGAAATTTTTTAACAATCTGACTTGTATCTTATATATATTATTCTACTATTTTTTGGAAGTAATGGTCTTAGTTAATGTACTATTCCTGAGGTTGTTTTGTATCATTAGTTTTGACATCCTCTATCTGATCTTCTTATCCTTCAAACCAATCTGTATCTTTATTATAAACTATTGGTAGGATACAAAAAATGGAATTTAAAGTAAAAAATATTTGAGGTAAGTGATTATTCAATTCTCCATGTTCACTGAGCCTAGAATATTTTTATCAATTATTTTGTACATCATATCAACAAACATTGGGATAAATCTAGATTGTCATTGTTCTATGTGTTGCTCCGTCCTAGAACCTACTTAGTAGTCATGAAATTTAGTGTCTCCTATTCAAGGATTTAAAAAGGTATATCTCCTCTAATTATGATGAAATTTATCATATTCAAATGAAAACTAATCATCCCAGCATGAATCATGATGTGACCACTCACTGGAATTCATTTCTTCACATGTGGTTGGATAATCCTAAAATTAGACATACTCCAATGGTGGTGCAGTAAAATAGTGATGTGATGTGTATTCCATCATAAGAAGCACTAATAACTATATATAGACCTATGATTGATATACATGAATATTACATCCTTTTTTAGGAATACTTAATATCTTACATAAACAGACGCCTAAAGACCATACTAGTCTAGTGCATTTATAAACATGGAAACATAAACACTGATTTATAAGTGATATTTATTAACTCCCACCAGGTTCTTCGCATCTAGCACCCTTCTCAGACACAAGAATATTAATTCATATCTTCATAACATGGTGGAATGGATACATAAAAATGGGTGAGCTATGATCCTTAGTAAGGATAAGAAATGAAGACATGTAAACATAATCATGAACATAAGGGTATTAGAACATGATCCAAAAAAGAAAAGATCATACACTATATATCAATGATCAGAAACTAGAATCATGGAATAAAAAAGATAAGTTCATAATACAATAATCACAATTAAATAAATAACATAATACATAAAATCATAACATAAAATAATACATGGAATTCTTGGAAGACACAGATGTATATGAAATTATTTCCATAGTAGTCAAGATATCACCTCCATGTATAACTTATTGTTGTGGATTCACATCCCATAGCATCCTGGTAGTCATGTTTTACTACTATAACTATCATAGTCATCAAGGTTCACTCCCAAGACCATCTTAACAGACGAATTCATTTACTAAACTCAGTTCACTCTATATTCCTACCATATTAATCTCATGAGATAAATTATTACCCATTTAATTGGATGGTGATATAGGTCACACCTGTCAAATAATAAAAACCATAAATATGTGTTCCAGAAGGACATAAATAATTAATCATAAAAGTTTCCACAGAATTAAATGGAATTCATAAACATCATTTTATCATTACATAACCCATGGAAATGAAATGAGGTTCATAAATATCATTTCATAATAAAAATAGAAAAATACTATAAGTAATAAAAATATTATCATTGACTAATTAACCTATTAAATCATATATAACATCAAATAACACTATCATAGATAGAAAATAATTTTTGGGATAATAAATGAATGTAATTCTTGAGGAGAATATAATTTCATCCTGAAAAACACTTTCTTTTCATAAAATAAAGAGAGATTTTAAATGAAACAATTATCATTTAAAATAATCTTATAATATTATAAGGTAAGCTTAAAATCATTAAGGATTCATGATAGAATAAAATTTTGTTCATATTGTATATTTCTAAAAAACATTCCTTTTGTACTTTTTCTTGAAAAGTAAAAACATTCCTCATTTGTAAAACATAAAAAATCATCCATTAAATAAATTTACTAAAAAATAAAGAATGGGTTAAAACGACACTAAAAATTAAAAGGATAATATTATAAAAAGTATATTTTTTTCATCAAAAAAATGGGGATGTGGGAGATAATTATTTACCAATGGAGACTTAAAACAAAACGAACATACATATTTATGAGATTGTGAAATAAATACTCATAACCTTATAATCAATAAAATAATATGTCTCATTAATTTAATAAAATTATATGAATATAAAAATACCATAATTGTTTTTGTAATACTCATATAAGGCATTTTTGAGAAGTATATACACATCCTTGAAGAATCATGTATCGTATAAGTCATGTGTCCCACAAAAATAAAAGTGAGATATCAATCCCTTACTATTAGAGTAAATTTATAATAATTAACCCTATAAAATAATAAAATTAGTTAAATATATTTATATCATTAGATAAAGGAAAATAATGATATAACATTTCATAGGATAGTATATTACCCATATAAAATAAGAGAGTGGTGAATCTGGTAGTTATCATAGGGAAACAAAAATTGACATGAAATTATGTTACCATGTTTCTTGAATATCATTATACTCATGAAAACCTGATGTACAATAAATAAATAATTATTATACATATATTAAATAACTATATTAATTTATATGAAAAAATATAATATTTAATTATGACTTTATATTCTTGGCTTATTAAAAATTCCATTTTTAGGTTTTGTTTCGGGTAATAACAACTTTGTTTCTCCTACATGTATTGACTTGTTTTTCTTGTCCATCATAATTAATAATTTTTTTCATTATATAAAGAATGATATAAATGATATAAATATATTATATATATTATTTATATATTTATTCATAATGATTCATAAAATTTATATCTAGAAAATAGAATACACTGTTCACTGAGATGGTAGGTCGTACATACACATGAACGATGTTTTAATTTTCATTTCATATTAATATAAATATATGATATATGATATATTATAATTATAGAATAATTTTTAGGTTATATGTATCATATATTTTCATCAAATTCATTGTTATTACCAACCATGTGAATCATAGATGAGAAACGAATCACATACCATCATGGAGATAGTAAGCCATACATACGCACGAGCGACGTTATCATTTCCCATTCGTTTAGGTGGTAACAAGTTTGAAATGATATTATAATTATAAGATTATTATCATGTCATAAATATCATAAGTATATATATTAAACCTGACATAATCCTCACTCATAAAAGATGGTTATGTGAAATTAATAGTATCTCCATTTAAGGATGGTAAGTCGTACATAAGAAAAAGTGGTACATTCACTTCATGTTTGATGGGAAAGTTGATATATTATGGTGTGTTTTTAATACGAATAAAATTACAGAATATTTAAGCTGATGTTGTTTTTAAGATATGATATATATTATATATTTAGATGAGGTATAGAAGAGTAGAAAAACGAGTGATCTGTTAGACCAGTTACATATTCTTTATAATGAGTCCATTAGATCTCCTCTAAAGGACTCAAAAGTCTGTATATTGGGAATATACGAACCTCTAGAATGTTTTTAGGGAAGTTTAAGGGATAATTTTGTATGGTTTAATTGAGTTTCAATTCTCAAATTAATGAAATGAGATGAGGTAGGATGTTTTATTTTATAACTGCATTGAGGGGCACTTTTGGAATATCTCAAAATATTAAATTAATATAAATTAATTTTCAATTCAAAATTGCTCAAAATTTATTTATTTCAATGATATAAATTTGATGAGTTAAAATAATTTCAAAAAATAACCCTGGGATATGGTTTATGTAAAATTAAATACTATCCTTTGATTAACTCTTAGTTAACCTAATTTAATTTTAACTACAATTACAAAATTTTTATTAATAAATGGTGAAGATTTATAATTAAAAAGTTTAAATGAAAACATAAATAGTCAATTTATGATAATTGAGACAATATTCTATCCTATTATCCCTTATTAATTATTAGAATTATTGTTAACAAATTTAATAAAATATAATTTTCATCAAATATCATTATTGTCACGTTTGAAATTGTTCATTATATAGATTTTTAAAAAAATCCTAAAAATATGAAATATTCAAACTAAATATTTCCCTACCTTGTAAAATAAATCCCTAAAATTCATGGATGAACTTAATTGTGATAATTTATATTTATTTTATGATTGTGAATATCATTTATTTGATATTTCCATAAATTGAACGATTTCTACATCGTCATTGTAGAAGCCATTAAAGTATTTATTTATTTCATAAAAATACAAAATAAATTACAATGATAATTTAAAATATTTTTTATTTTTAATGACTATTTATAGTCGAATTTATCTTATTAATATCCCTATATTTAAAATGATATAGTTATTGAGAATATGTGTTTGATATCTTTTACATTTCCTTAAATAAAATATAATAAATGACTTACTCTAATCTATGTGGAATAAAATGTGTATAATTTTGGCCAAGGATGATTTTTTTAAATCCTACTAATCCAATGAAATTATGAAAACGTTTAGGGTAATTTTATATCATTTTTAATATTATTTTTACTCTTAATGACCCAATTTATATTTTATCATGTCAATAAAAAATTGCTAAAATTACTATTTGTAATGTCCAAAATAAAATAAAACTATTTACATAACATAGAACCCATAATTCCAAAGATGATGTCTATTTTTCAAAATTCCATACACATATTTTTCAGTAATTAATTTAAAATTATTCATCCTGAGGGGGTGAGAAAACACCTTAGTAGAGTTAATACAATCAAAAGATTGAAATGTTATTATATCTAAATTCAATATAAACCTGATGAAAATGAACTATATAATATTAAATGAATTTTTTTTATCTAATTATACTTTTAAAAAAATCAATAAATTAATTTAACAGTATAAATTATTCGATGAAAAAGGTTGTTTTCAACTAAAATTTAATATTTTTTTACTATTCATAAAAAACATGAAACTTATCTGGAAATTGAAAAACATTCAGCCAAAGTAAATTTTAATATTATGTTTTAAAATAATAACTTCATTTTTTAAAATAGATTATTGAAAATTATTATAATTTGGATTTAAAATGGTTTCACCATTAACAGATGATAAAATTACACTTTTGAAAAATATAGGTTTTTATGAATGAAATTAGGTTGGTTCTTATATTATTACTATATAATATTTTAGATAAATATGAAAAATATTTTATTTAATATGTAACATATATATCTCATTAATATCATTCACTAATTATAATTTATTTATATTATTATGACAAAAATGCTTTATGAGCATTAAAATAAAAATATTTAAGTTATATTCAATTGTTGTATATTTTCATTTATAATTAAATTGAAACATTGGAATTCATCTTATGAAACATATATTTTCAGAAGTTATTTAATTATATTAAAGAATTCTTATTTAATGTCTTGTTGATATCTTAATATTATAAATAATAATTTTTTAATAACATATCGTTGTTTGGTAAAATATGGTCTTGCAAGTAATTAATGTTATCAAAAGAAATGGCATTGTGTAAAACAAAATACAAGCATAGTGCCATGCATACCGAAATCCAATCAATTTGTTATGTGCAGTGTAATCTCAAAATGGTGTCTTTTATTACGCTGGCCAAACATAGCTTTTTTCATATAACAAATTATATGTATTGTATTTTATGAAATTAAAATTATAAAAAAGATAAAATTATATCAAAAAAATATTTCAAAAAACCCCAGTTAAAATAAATTTTCAATATAAATTCTTATAGGATATCAATGTTCTAATACATGAAATTTTATTCATAGAAACCCACAGTGTAAAAATGAATAGAAAAAGTTATATTTAAAAAAGAAGGTTATAAACATAATAGTTACCCAACGTAACTCATCAATTCATTTCCAAAAAGGATAAAATTTGTTGAATGTGAAAATAAGGACTAGGAGAAAAAGTATAAATATTCTTAGGAAGTAATTGAGGCCAACAATCATGAACAATTGAATGATAAATTGAATGATAAAGTCCTCAAAGTCCTAAATATGGGATTATTTAAATTGAAATTGGTTAAAAAAGGTAATAGGATGACATATTATTTCTAGATGGTTTCCTAATTTCGAAGAATTTTTATGAAAATAAATGCTTACATGATTTCAGGACTACCTTACCCTTTGTTGTCCCTCAATCAACTTCCAATTAAACTATCATTCCACTAAATGAAGTTGAATTTTTCATTCCTGAAACATTAACAGATCACGAGATAAATAAATAGAACGAAAGGTCATCCCATTTGGTTTTATCCGAAAAAAAGGTTAGTGCAGGTTCTCCAATATTAATAAATACACATAAGGTGAGATAATATATTAATATCCATAAATGTATCAGAATTTTAACATAAACCATTCCATAAGTGGATAGCAATATAACAATTCTAGAGGATGGAAGTCCAATGCTCTATAAAGAAGGTCATTATATTTCTCAAAAATATCTTTGCATTGATTCCCCATATTTCATAATGTAGATATTTCTTGTCATATATATGTGAATGATTTTCTCATGTATTCC
Source organism: Viscum album (assembly GCA_963277665.1). Lineage (NCBI taxonomy): Eukaryota > Viridiplantae > Streptophyta > Magnoliopsida > Santalales > Viscaceae > Viscum > Viscum album. The sequence continues at coordinate 785,709,815 of OY728151.1, forward strand.
CTTGAAACATAGAAATAGCCTGAATTACTATAATTCCATAATGAAAACATGAATGTTTCGTTATTACAATGTATATATGATATATTAAAGAAATCCAAAAATGTTGTAAACATAATCAATGATAACATAACCACTTACCCACAAATCCTTTATTAGTTACAAGGAAATTAGTACCATAAAATTAACATATTATTATCAAATATATCCATATCGAAACAACATTATCTTAACATAAGTTATATATTAAGGGTTATCTTCCATTACTCAAAATGTCACCTTGAGATTAAATATTTTTTCTAGTCCATCGGAAAAATTCGACATAAAATTGTTAATCTTGATCAAAGAAAATAAAATAAAAAATCATTGTATATTATACCATTATTATAACATAATTCTTGAATATGGATACATAAATACATCAATTAATCCAATTTATTCATCATACATGATAATGATACCACATCCTATTACTTAATACCTCTTTTCTTTCACATTTAATATATAGTCTACTCATCATCAGAAATATAAAAATTATACATACCACCTTGATGATACTATTCATGACCATTGAACTTTGGAAATATATATTCAAGATGAAAAATCATTATACACTTAATGAATTTACCATTGATGATGTCCTTCATAGACCAATATTTAAATCCATTTCTTTAACTAAACCCTTAATTTTTCTGTTGTAGTTACATTCTTTGTGTCATTATATTACACATACAAAAAATATTCTTTTTCTACTCAGATAGTCCCTCAAGTGATTCATTACACATTATTGAGAAAAAGGAAACTGAATATTCATTCATCTATGGTATCCATTACCCAATCTCCCAATAAAATCCTTCATTCACTTTCTTGGTTAGTTTAAGTGTTCATTATGGTAAATGTTGTTAATCATGTTCCATGAAAACTAACTAGGCATGATCATAACATCTTTCACTCCAAGGATATTCCCATTTTAATCATAAACATCAAATTATCCATCACATTCATCTTTTACTTGGTTACTTCTAGTTCCAACTATTTACTAAACCCTGAAAACAATTATTAAGAAACAATTATAAAAGAAAGGAACCGTATATTCATGAAAATCCACTTATATGATATATAAATTATGATACCTTCCTTAGTATTTTACACAATATTTTTATAAATGGTTATTCATAGAAACCATATATTTAAATACATCATGATGGATTGTAAGAGTTTTTGAATTTCCATAGAATATCCCATGGGAGTGTCAAACTATATGTGCAGCAAGGCTCGTTGTCATGTACCAGGTCACGCTTGAGTTATTCCAGAAACACCTTAGTGGAGTTGATACGCCTAGGAACATCTATCCTATATACATGACCAATTGTAGTATCTTGATATTGATGAAATTCTATCAAACCACTCACTTGATCCTTTACTATAATTCTAGGACATTTTCCTACGAATTAACTCATCCTTAGAATTATCCAATGACATGTAATTAGGGTTCTCACTAAGGTATTATCATCATTGTTTCTAATTATATAATAAATTTCTTCACTGATACCAACATTAAGGACCTAGGCTTGACGTACATGGATTTTACATCCATTTCTTGCAAGACTTTATTTCTCACATAAATAGATTACCAACAACCGTACAAGTCTAGTGCCTTTGGAAACATAGAAACACAATCACAGCTACCTAGGTGATCGGTATTGTCTCCCACTAGGTTCTTCTTGACTTGAACCCTTCTTAGAAACATCAAACATAAAACATGTCTTCATAACCTTGGGAAATGGAAACATAAATGGGGTGATCTCAATTGATATGAAATGGAAAATAAGTGAGACATATAAAAATACTCATGAGAATAATGGTATTAGAACATGATCCTGAAATTAAAATATCATACCATTGATATCAATGATCATAAATATGAATAATGGAATAAAAATTCATAGTTAATAATTCATGAATATTAATGAAATAAATAACATAATCCATGAAATCATAACGTATAAATAAGACATGTAAATTGGGGCTGACCCATAAGCATAAAAAAATGATTTCACTAGTATTTAAGGAAATGATACCAATTCAGTATAATTAGTATTTTTTTCACTCCCTATACAATGTTGGAAGTCGTTTTTACACCCATGGCCATCCTAGTAGTCATGGTTCACTCCAAAGACCATATCAATGGACATTTTACATTGTTGATCATGGTTCACTCCCCATTCTATCCATGTCTATCTCATAAGTTATAAATCATTACACAATGAATTGGAGGTAGATTGTAAGGCCCTGGACTTAAACATTACTTATTATTGAATTAAATGAATAATTCACATTGAGTATCCTTTCAGGTTTAGAGTTTTACAGAATTAGGACATAACTATAAAATCTCAATTTTTACAAATTAGACGCATCTCCTCAGCTTCCATTTTTTTCACAAAAATAAAAACTCTTGAACAAAAGTGTCGTGTCTTGTTCCTTGTTTTAGACATTTTGTAATTTCATTGATCCCATCCTTGACCCTATTCAACTTTATGTCTTGTGAAAAAATTTCCAAAACTTGGGATGAGCATAAAAAGCTCAGTAAGGGTTATAACAGTACGGAATGAAAAGATCAGTCCATGTATATATAAGAATCAATGAAATCATACTTTACTCATAAAACATAAGAAATTTAAAATACCTCATGAAGTCATTAGATTTATGCATAACTTAAGAGAAATCATAAGGCATAAATGTAACTTGAGGCATTCATAACATTATTACGTAGGGGGTAACCCTCAAGGTTACGTTTGGAATACCCATCATAGTATATTCCATAAATCTCTTCGGAGAAAACTTAGCATTTAACTCCTTCGCGTTACCTAATACATTGGAGAGAAGTCATTGTCGACACATAGGTACGACAAAAAGAACATTTCTTTTGTAGTTTAGTCAAACTCTTCTTTTAAAAAAATATTCCTTATGAATAAACGTAAATGATAAAGAGGTTTATACACCGTATAAAAGAAAGTTGTGTATAAAACAAAATATGCCTCAATGAAAGGAGATTGAGACGAAGTCCCATACCACTTTGAGGATTTTAACATTTTAAACAATTAATATCCATATAAATAAATCCTTAAAAACATTTTGAAAACATGGATATTAATGAGAAATATTTATAAGAATAAATCATTAAAACATTTAAAATGATATTTCAGTTAAAGGGTTTTAAACAAAACAAGAGACACTTGAATACAATAATCGAGGAATAACATTTAATCAGAGCCTTATAATATCATGAGAATAAAAGGATTCATGATATAATATTCCAAAGGACAATATATAAACCACATAAGAGTGAATTGGTGCATAACAAGAATGAAGTCTCAATGTAAAATGAGATGAAATCCCTTATAAAGTAGGTATCCTTAAATTATGGATAAATCAATCTGAAAATTATGTGTGAAAAATATAAATACTCCCAATATAAGTGGATATTAAGTGTAAAAAAATCAAGGGTCAGTCACACATATTCAATGGATGACATATTCAATAAATACATGTTGAACCCAAAGAAATCGAAATTGGGTTAAAAAGTTCCCTTGGTAAAATTCGACAGCCTAACGGTGTCTCATTAAAATTCATAAAATTAGTTGATGAGATATAAAATGGTATCTCATATAATGTACATAAAATTTACATCAATAGGGATATAGAAGAACATATACCAACATAATAATATGTAAATTAGAAGACATAACAAAATATGTTTTTTTAAAAGAGGAGTGTGAAAGGTTCCCTTACTGATTTGGGAATCTTTCGAAACGTACACCCCATGAAAGAAGGGTCATACAATTAAGATGTAACTACCCATAAATGATAGTATATTATACAAATATTAAAATAATGGGCAGTACAAACACCACACAAAATGAAATAGTTTCCAATGTAGCATGAATCTCACGGGAATAAAAAGTGAGATGAAAATCCCCTTACGAAAATTCTGCAGCCTAACGGCGCCACATAAAAGATCCAAATGTGGATTAATGATATCTAATAGGGTATATCATCATATTAACATAAAATTTACATCAATATGAATATAAAATAACATCCCATAACATAAGAAAGAGGATCTTAATGTAAGTTACATTAAAAGAGTACATAAAAATAAAGAGAGAGGTAGGATCCATTACCTCAAGTCTGACATGTCTTGTTCATTTCAATATATTCCTAAATAATAAACATTGGTAAATTTATAATTTCTTCAGGTACTCCATTAAAGAATATTTTTCTGTTCATATCAAATATTATAAAGTTATAATAATTGGTTAATAATATGAGTACATATTCGGCATTTTTGTCGATGTTTGGTACATGAGTCAAAAATGAACTTGTTTGAAAATTATTGTCCATGTAGTTATAAGTAAATCATCTCTAGAATAGTATTAATGATTTAAATATCATATATATCCAGTAATTTTTCATTTTATAATATTCCATAACATTTGGAGACAAAAATATATGAAATGCACCATTTAAGGAGACGGTAGGTCGTAGATACGCATGAACGCTACTTTCTTTTCTTTGACATATTAATGGAATTAAAAATAATTGAGATATATATATATTATAATTCAAGTATAATAGATATGTTTTATAGTTCACATAAGTTCATTAATTTCATTCTTTATACATTACATGTATTCCATGAACGAGTCACATCACTTTAGGGAGCGGTAGTCCACACTTCCTCATATGAAATTATTGAATTTGCACAACATACAAAGCATAAAGGTATGATTTAAATATAAAATAAAGAATCATATAGAAAATATAAATACCATATATATCATATATAAAATACAGTAACATCATAATGGCTACCATGAAAGGTGGTAAGAGAAGACTGAACAATCATCATTTCGTGAGGAAGTAATTCGCCATCCACAGAGACAGTATGTTCATTAACCATTAGACAGAGGTGTGTGTAAGGGTAGCTATAATACTTCATGTAACAATATCCTAGTATATTTAATATTATTTTTTTACAAAATAAAGGAATAAAAAGGGTTTAGGGGTTTGGATATGCAAAATAACACAAAATAACACAAGTGAAGACATTACCTTTAAATCTTGTAACTCTTCTTGGTTTGAACCAAAGGGTTTCTTGAAGATCATTATGCCAATGGTGAGGCTTTAATGATGAATAGATGGATGTGGAGAGATGAAATGGGTTGGTTTTGGCAGAGGCAAAGGCTTGAGAGGTGTGGGTAAGGTGGTAGAGGTGGGGAACTTTTATAAGAGAAGAGGAGGGGTACTCTTGGAAAGTTATAAAATATTACTTTATTATAAAATGTTTTCCGGATTTTGAAGTTCCCAAAAGGATATATTTCGAGACTAAGGTGATAAGGTTTTGAAATAGACCCATCCAATAGGTTTTTGACAAGTGTAAGACTTATATTTTACCATATCTATTGATTTTATTTTAATCGTTCATTTATGAGGTAATCACCGCATCATCACGGTGTCATAAATAAAATAATATATTTAATGTCTAAAAATTATAAAAAAATATCATAATATAGGAAATTTTTTTATCTTTATAATTACTATTTATATATTAAGAGACAGCTTATGTAGAAAAAATTAAAAATATTTTACATAGGTGTCACATACTTTGGATACATTTTCCTTTCTTTAAAAAAATTATGATAAAAGGTCACTATCACACTAAAGTGATTGCATGGGGTCCCAAGGTTTGCACAAGGCATCCCATGGTCGGACATGACACCATAAATAGAATTAGGACACATTATGGGGTCATTTTATATTTTTATGATATTATTTTCTTACCCTTAATTACCCGATTACAAATTAAACACTATAAGTAAAGATAATTACCATCGTTACTATTCATAATGTCCAAAAACAAAAGAGTCTTAATTACATAATTTGGACCTTCTGATTCCATATATGGAATCCATTTCATCAAATTAAAAACACATAAATTGTAGTAATTTATTTAAAAGTAAATCTCGTTGTCAAAACAAAAGACAGGTTTTTAAGAAGTAAAATTTATCAATAGATTGACTTGTTTTTATATCCAATTGAAAAGTGAAATTACATCCAATGACCAAAATTGTATTAAGTGATAAAAACATAATTAAATTATACTTTAAAAATAAATAAAATTACAATATAAATATATAAATAAATTGGATGAAAAGGTAGTTTTGAATAAAAAACTGTATTTTTCACTATTCATTAAAAAAATCATTATCAGAAAAATGCCAAAAATTAACCCTAATCAATATTTGATATTTCAAATTAAGAAATTATTTCCATTTTACCAAATTCAAAACATATAATTTTCATTAATAAATTATTTATTTAATTCTTGTTGTCAAAACAAATAACGGGTTTTTTTGGAAGCAATATCTATGAAAAGTTTGGCACTTGTTTATGTCCATTTTCAATGTGAAATACATTCTAATGACAACCATTGAATTAAATTGTAAAAATAAATTCTAATTAAAATTTAAAACCAATTAAAAAGATAATATAACCATATATTTAAATTAGATGAAAATGCAAATTTGATGTAAAATGCAATATTTTTCACTATTTATTAAAATGAATGAACATTGTCGGAATCATAACAAAAATTTAACCAAATTAAATTTCAATATCCTAATCATAAAGAATAAGTTTTTTTTGACAAATAGATCTTATAAAATCATCAAAAGTAAGATTTAAAAATGGTTCTCTATCAAATGGTGGTAAAAAAATCTTTAAAAAATATTAGAGTATTTATTCTTAAAATTGGATTCATTTGGATTTTAAGCCTCTAAAATTTATTGGATAAATGTATAAATATTTGACAAACATATGTAATCATTTTTGTAGATATTTATGTTCATTCCCTCCATTACAATGACTATGCATTAACTATTATAGTATTATTATATTATTAGTGTGTAACGTAAGATTTCAAAGAAACTCGTTGTTGCGTATTGGGTACGCCATCGGGCATAGCATTCCCTTTAAGGTAATATTAACATTTTATTCACAGATATTGATAAAAATTAGAATTTAATATTATTTATTTACATGGGATGTTACATCCTTCCCCTCTTTTGGAAATTACATCCTCTCAATTTCAAAATTGGGCTTGTAAACATCATTGAAAGTCCCACATCGGAACAACAGTCAGTAAAACTATCACTTCAATAGAAAGGGAGAGAAGTAAATAAGGTCACCCGAATTAACACATACTAGGATTACTAGTTTAAAAATATGGATATGGAGGAGAAAACAAAGGGTAATGTTCTGATGGAGAGTGATAGTAAACATGTCTAGGAGAAAGTTAACAACAAGAAAATCACTAAATGTGATGGGTTAAACGGTATTCGATTCCCTAGTATGAAACGTTAACAGACATCATGTTTTTTTTGTTACTCTTCATTGAGAAATTTATTTATGAGATTAACTAAATCATAATAAAACATACATACTTGTCACGTATACTTTCAACTTTTACTAGATTCCTTAATCAAACTCATATTTTCTCCAAAAGACGAGTATTTAGGAAGACTTGTTCACATTAAGAGTATTATAATCAACTTCTTGAGAATCACCTAATCCACAAAAGGGAACTATATATTTTCCATGTCTTTAGATCTCAACCAAAACAAAAACAAAAAATTTAGTACGAGATCAGATAATACCGAAAAAAGATATTTTTTTACAAAAAGAAAAACTACTCATAATCTCCCAAATTTGTCAAAAAAAACAAAAGTTCAACAAAGACCGTTCAATAAACATCTATCCATAAAATTATTCAAAATAATCCCAACTAAGATTCAAACCCAATTATTTTAATGTTTTAATCACATAGTCTCCCAAGGTAGAAATTAACATTTATCTCCAAATAACATCAGTTGCTCTTAAAGTCTCATAATGAAATGTAATTAACCTAATCACATATCCTCCATGATAGGTTAATAATTTCCGAAGATAACCCAAAATCAACTTACTCTTGATTCATAAAATCATCCAAATAAAAAAATAATTATTCAAACTAACCAGGGACTTCACATAGTATAGTGGTAATGAGATAAATACCAGTCGCACTTTGGTTGTGGGTTCGATCCCGCAGCTTTGTCTGACGCGATGGGTTGTCACATGGCATGCATGTTGTCCATTTTCCAAAACAATATAATTCTTAAAACATTCCCCAAAACGAGATAAAATCTTCAGAAATAACCATAAAATATTTAATTCATCCTCATGTTTATCTCATGTCTTTCATATTCCATCATAACGTATAGTAACCCATAATTACCTCAAAAGTAAGAATAATATAAACACTTATGGTTACCTTTATAATTATTACCTGAACTTCCATGTCGAGTTGGTTCTCTCGTACACGATGTGTTAGAGAACTCGCCAAGGTTCATGTGGTTGATCATGACACCTGATAGTTGGTTTAGAATAACGACGAGTTTTCTCATTGAATCCCCCATTTCATCATGTCTCTTAATCAGAGAACCACCACAGTTTCCTTCAAACCAATTGTCACTTTGGTGCCTTCTAGATCCATCCATTTACTAAAACCATATATGTCAGTGTGAGTATATCAACAAAATCATTATGTACTAAAGAGGAAGATAAACACTAATATATACCTATCCATGTTATCTCAAAATCATTCCAACCATCATAAATAAAAATGACTCTATCTAATATAATAACCATTGTGGTTATACACAACTTGTCACTTAACACTCTAACCTCTACAGTTAACTAAACCATCCTCTGATACCAACTATAAGGACTCATCCTTAAAAATTACTTAATATTGAATTAAATTAATAATTCTCATTGAGGATCTTTTTAGGTTTAGAGTTTTAGAGAATTAAGACATAACTATTACATCACAATGATTACAAAGTAGACGCATCTACTCAACTTCCATTTTTTCACAAAAATAAAAACTCTTGAACAGAAGAGTCATGTCCAGTTCCTTGTTTTAGACATCATGAAATTTCCTTGATAACAGTACATAAAGAAAATATCAGTCCATGTATACATAAGAATCAATGAAATCATACTTTACTCATAAAACATAATAAATTTAACATACCCCATGAAATCATACGATTTATGCATAACTTAATATAAATCATAAGGCATAAATGTAACTTGAGGCATTCATAACATTCTTACGTAGGGAGTAACCCTCATGGTTATGTTTGGAATACCCATCACAGTATATTTTCAAAATCTATTCGGTGAATCCTTAGAGTTTAACTTCTTCACGTTACCCAATGCATTGGAGAGCTATATCGGGTGCACCCGCCCTTACTTTATCACGGAACCTCCCGTCTTCATAATAATTCCCAAGAACCATAACATAATTGTATCACATAAAATATGCATAAAGGAAACATAAGTTTTCCACATTTCCATCACAAGATATCAATAAAATAAATTTATATAATAAAAAATGATCAAAACCATTTCAATACCAAAATAAAATAAAAGTAAAACAATGAATTTATTTTTCATTTTTAAAAAAATGTTATGGGTTGTAGAGGAAGTCGAAGCTCAAATAATGGCCACGGCGGCGGAGAAGTCATTATCACCGCATACGTACGACAAAAAAACATTCATTTTGATGTTTAGTCAAATGCTTCGTATAAAAAAGATTCCTTTTAAATAAATGTAATAGTTAAAGAGGTTTATACACAGTATAAAAGAGAGTTGTGTATAAAACAAAATATGCATCAATGAAAGGAGATTTAGACGAAGTCCCATACCACTTTGATGATTTCAACATTTTAAACCATTAATATCCATATAAATAAATCCTTAAAACCATTTTGATAATATGGATATTAATGAGATATATTTATAAGAATAAATCATTAAAACATTTAAAACGATGTTTTATTTAAAGTGTTTTTAACAAAATAAGAGACACTTGAATACAATAATTGAGGAATAAAATTTAATCAGAACTTTATAATATAATGAGAATAAATTTATTCATGATATAATATTCCAAAGGACATTATATACCCCATATAAGAGTGAATTTGTGCATAACAACAATGAAGTATCAATGTAAAATGAGATGAAATCCCTTATAAAAAAGGTATCCTTAAAATAAGGATAAATCAATCCCAATATTATGTGTGAAAAATTTCAATACACCCAATTTAAGTGGATATTAAGTGTAAAAAAATCCAAGGTCATTCAAACATATTCAGCAGATTACATATTCAATAACTACATGTTAAACCCAAATAAATTGAAAATGGGTAAAAAAGTTCCGTTGGTAAAATTTGACAGCCTAACAACATCACTTTAAAATTCATAAAAATAGTTGATGAGAGAGAAAATGGTATATCATCACTTGGACATAAAATTTACATCAATAAGGATATATAAGAACATATCCCAACATAAAAAGATGGAAATTAAAAGACATAACAAAATAAGTCTTTTTAAAAGAGGAGTGTGAAAAGTTCCTTTACCGATTTGCGCAACTTTCGAAACGTACACCCCATTAAAGAAGGTTCATACAATGAATATGTAAATCCCCATAAATGATATTATATTATACAAATAGTAAAATAATGGTCAGTACATACACGACACAAAAGGAAATTGTGTCCAGTGTAGCATGAATCTCGCGGGAATAAAAAGTGAAATGAAAATTCCCTTACGAAAATTCGGTAGTCTAACAGCGCCACATAAAACTTCCAATATTGGATTGATGAGATCAAATAGGGTCTCTAATCATATTAAAATTAAATGTATAGAAATATTAATATAAAATAACATCTCCCAACATAAAAAAGAGGATCATAATGTATGATACATAAATAGCGTACTTAAAAATAAAGAGAGGTAGGATCCCTTACCTCAAGTCAGACTTGTCTTGTTCGTTACATTATATTCCTGAATAATAAACATTGTTAAATTTATAATTTCTAAAGTTAATCATTTAAAGGTAATTATGCAGTTCATATCAAATATTAAAATGTTATATTAATTGGTTTATAATGTGAGTTCATATCAGACGTTGTTGTCGATATTTGTTACATGAGTCAAAAATGAACTTGTTTGAAAATGATTTCCCATGTAGTTATAAATAATTAATCTCCAGAATAGTATTAATGATTTAAATATCATATATATCCTGTAAATATTCATTTTATACTATTCAATAACAGTTTTAGATAAAAATAAATTAAATGCACTGTTCTTGGAGACGGTAGGTCGTACGTACGCATGAATGCTACTTTCATTTCTTTGATATATTAATGGAATTAAATATAATTGATAGAAATATATATTATAACTTCAGTATAATATATATGTATTATAGGTCACATAAGTTCATTAATTTCATTCTTTATATATTCCATGTATTGCATGAACAAGTCACATCAATTGAGGGGGCAGTAATCCACACTTCCTCGGATGAAATTATCGCATTTTCACAACATGAAAAACATAAAGGTATGTTTTAAATATAAAATAAAAAAGAATATGGAAAACATAAATACCATATATATCATATATAAAATATAGTTACATCATAATGGCCACTATGAAAGGTGTTATGAGAAGATTGAACAATCATCATTTTGTGTGGTAGTAATTCGCCATCCACTGAAACAGTATGTTCATTAACCATTAGATGGAGGTGTGTGTATGTTTAGCTAGAATAATTCACATAACAACATACTAGTATATTTAATATACTGTTGGTGTTATAAAATAAAGGAATAAAAAGAGTTTAGGGGTTTGGATAAGAAAAATAAAACAAAAGAACACAAGTGAAGACATTACCTTTAAATCGGATAACTTTTCATGGTTTGAACCAAGAGGTTTCTTGAAGAGAATTCTTCAAACGGTGATGCTTAAATTATGACTATAGGAATGTGGAGAGATTAAATGGTCTGGGGTTGGCCAAGCCAAAGGTTTTAGAGGTTTTGTTAAGGTGGTAGAGGTGGGGGCCTTTTATAAGAGAAGAGGAGGGGCACTCTTGGAAAGTTATAAAATATTACTTTATTATAAAATGATTTACGGATTTTATAGGTCCTAAAAGGATATATTTCGAGTCTAAGGTGATAATATATCGAAATAAAGCCATCAAATAGGTTTGTAATATGTTTAAGTCTTATATTTCACTCCATATTCTCATTTTATTTAAATCGTTCACTTATGAGGTAATCACCGCATCATCAGGGTGTCAAAAATAAAATAGTTTATTTAATGTCTAAAAATTATAAAAAAATATATCATGATTTATAAAATCATTATAGATTTAAAATTAATATTTATATTCTAATAGATAGTTTATGTAGACAAAATTAATATTATTTTACTTAGGTTTTACATACTTTGGTTACATTTTCGTTTCTTTAAAAAATATATGATAAAAGGTCACTATCACACTAAAGTGATTCCATGGGGTCCCAAGGATGGCACAAGGCATCCCATGGTCGGCTATGACACGAAATATAGAATTAGGACACATGTTGGGGTCATTTTATATTTTTATGATATTATTCTCTTACCCTTAATTACCCGATTACTAATTAAACACGATAATTAAAGATAATTACCCTCGTTACTATTCATAATGTTCAAAAACAAAAGAATCTTAATTAAATTATTTGGACCATATGATTCCAAATATGGAATCAATTTCATCATATTCAAAACAAATAAATTGTAGAAATTAATTAAAAAGTAAATCTCGTAGTCAAAATAAAAGATGAGTTTTTAAGAAGTAAAATTTATCAAAAGATTCACTTGTTTTTACGTCAAATTGAAATATGAAATTACTTAAAATGAACAAAATTGTTTTAATTGATGAAAAAATAATTAAATTATACTTTAAAAACAATTAAAATGACAATTTGAATATATAAATAAATTGGCTGAAAAGGCAATTTTGATTTAAAAACTGTATTTTTCTCTATTCATTAAAAAACCATTATTAGAAAAATTCAAAATATTAACCGTAAGATATATTTTATATTTAAAATTAATAAATGATTTCCATTTTACCAAATTTAAAACATAGATGTTTCATCAATAAATCATATAGTTAATTCCTGCTGTCAAAACAAATAGCGGGTATTTTTGAAGCAATATCTATGAAAAGTTTGTCACATGTTTATGTCCATTTTCAAAGTAAAATTAATTATAATGACCACCATTAAATTAAATTGTAAAAAAATATTCTAATTAAACTGTAAAACCAATTAAAAAGTTAATCTATCCATATTTTTAAATAAGGTGAAAATAAAGTTTTCATGTAAAATGCAATATTTTTCACTATTCATTAAAAAGAATGAACATTGTCAGAAACATAAAAAAAATTTAACCAAAGTAAATTTCAATATCCAAATCATAAATAATACGTTTATTTTGACAAATAGAGCTTATAAAATTGTCAAATGTTAGATTTAATAAAGGTTTTCCATCACAAGGTGGTAAAACAATCTATTAAAAATATTAGAGTATTTTTTCTTAAAATTGGATTCATTTGGATTTTATGCCTCTAAAATTAATTGGATAAATGTAAAAATATTTGCAAAACACATGTAATAATTTTTTAGTTATTTATTTTTCATAAGAATAAACATCAACAATCATATCAAAACCCACGGAATAAAATGGGTTTAATAAACATTATTCAATCATAACATAACAAATGTAAAAGAAATTATTTTCATAATAGTCATTTTGTCACAAACATAAACCAATTTGTAATTAATAAGAATAAAAACCTCAAATCATGTTCCCATTAAAACATATGTAACAGAAAAATAAAATTATCACAGATGGAAAATTATTAATAGATACCAGTTAAAAATAATTCTTCAATAAAATATCATATTTTTCATGAAAAACACATTCTTTTTCATAAAATGACGTTAAATTTTACAGGAAGATATTTTATTTGAAAATAAAATTATAATATTCCAAATGAAAATTAAAATAATTAAGGATTCATGAAGGAAAATATAAATTTCAATCCAAATAAGTTAAAAAACAATAATTTTTTTCTTTTTCTGAAATTGTCTAAAATTACCACGTTTGGAAAAAGTAAAAAGATACATTTTAAAGAATTTATGAAAAGTTCCTGAATGGGAAAAATTGAATTTATTCATCCATAGGATAATAGTAAAATAAATAATGTTTTTTACAAAAACATTGTCGTGGAAGATAAATATTCCCAAATAAAGACTTATACTGAAACAATCCCAAATATTGATGAGATTGTTAAATAAATACACGTCACTTAATAATATATTATATTTCCCCCCACATGAAATAAATAAAATTATATGGATATAAAAATACCATAATATTCTTGGTAATACTCATAAAATACATTAATGGTCATTATATACACCACGTAGATAAGACAAGTAGTGTATAACTCATGTGTCCCCTAGAAATAAAAGCTAGGCATTAATCCCACACTACATGAGTAAAATTATAATCATAAACCCAAATAAATAATAAAATAAATTAAATATTTCAATATAATTAAATAAATTAAATCAATGATATAAAAATTCATTGGTCAGTATATGCACCACACAAAATAGCTGAGTGGTGAATATGGAATGTATCTCATAGAAATAAAAAGTGAGATAAAATTCCCTTAACTCATGAAAACATCCTATATAATAAATATATGTTTATTATAAATATATCAAATAAAAATATTCATGAATAAAATTCTATATATTATTTATTTATGACATTATATTACCCACTTCTTAACAATTACAAATATAAGTTATGTTTAATTTAATAAAAACTTTGTTTCTCGTACATGTTTTAACATTTTATTCTTAGTCCTCATAGATAAACCATGATTTAATTATCTGTATAATGATCACCATGATATAAATATAATATATATATATATATATATTCAGTATATAAGTATTCATTGTGACTCATAATAGTTTTAGGTAGAAAATAAAATACACCATTCAAAGAGATGGTAGGTCATATGAATGCATGAATTTTGATTTAATATTCATGTCATATTAAAATAATGAATATATTATGATATTTTATAATTATAGAATGATTTTTATGTTATATATATCTTATATATCCATCAAATAAATCCTTATTAAAACCCAAGTTAAATATATATGAAACGTGTGTCACATTGTATCGTGGACTTCGTTAGTCATTCATATACAAGAGAAATGTTATCATATCACATAAGATTATGTGGTAAAAGAATGATATGATGTTATTATATAAAAAGTATAATAATGACATAAATATCATATATGTACATTAAAACCATCATAATTACATCTCATAATATATTTTGATGGAAAATTAATTGTATCGCTACGTGGAAATGGTATGTCTACGTACTTAGAAGCGATACGACCACTTCTTGTTCGATGGGAAATGGGGAGAATAATGGTGTGTTCAAAAAAATAATAAAATTTAAGAATATTTATGATTTTTGAGATATTATTGAATGTTATATATAAAATAAGTAGATGATATATATAAGATTATAAAAAGAGATTGATCGATTTGAGTGGTTACCTATTCTTCGAAATGGCTCATTTAGATCTCCTACAATGGACTATAGAATTGGCATTTTGGGAACACTAGAATAACCAGATTATTTTTAGGGAAGTTAAAAAGATAATTTGGAATAGTTTTCATGATACAAATTTATAATTGATGAAATTAGATTATGGAGGAGGTGCTTTATTATAATTGAGATGAGGGGGACTTTTGGAAAATATTTAATTACTAAAATAATATAATTTAATTTTCAATTCCAAATGGATTGAGATTTAGTTATTCAGAAGATAGTATATAAATGATTCATAATCCTATCAACCAATTATTTTTATATAAGGTTTGATGTAAAATTTAAACTTTTCATTTTAATTAACCCTTAATTAACCTAATTTAAGTATAAATATGACAACTTTTTCATTAATAATAGGTGGATATTTTTACTTACAAAGATAAAACTAAACAATAAATGTTAAATTTATGATATTATAGACCAAAATATATCAGATTTTATCTTATTTAGTGTTATTATTATTTTCAACTACTTTTATAAAAAATTCTTTTCAAAAAATATCAATAGTGTCAATTTTGACACTATTCATTATTTGACATTCTAAAAATACCATAACAAAATTATATTATCAATAAACAATATTAACACATCCCTAAAATGAAAATTCCCTCTATATAATTTGTATATGACATTAAAAATGCTTAATTATATTTATTTAAAGATTTTGAATATCAGTTATTTGTTATTTTTATTAATTAAATAATTACTACATCATCATTGTATAACCATTTAAGGTATATATTTATTTCTTATAAATTAAACATAAATTACAATTATAAATAAAATAATTATTTATAGTATAATTTATATTATGTATAACAATTTCATTAAAATGGTATAATTATTGAAAATATGAGTATGACATCTATTTCATTTCACTAAATAAATTATAATAAATTTATTACTCTCATCCATGGGGAATAAAAGTTAATAATTTCAACCCAATTATTTTTTCCTCTAAAACCACACATACAATGAAAATAAGACAATTGTAATGGTATTTTTCTATTATTTTATTTATTATTTTTACCCTTAATTAGAACGTTTACCTTTTCTCGTGTTAGTAAAAAATTACTAATGTTATTAATCAAAATACTAAAAAATAAAAGATAAATATTTTCATAATTTTTACCCTTTGATTCAAAATTTGGAATAAATTTCAAAAAAAAATGAAAAAGTATCAGTTTTTTAGTTTACTTTAAATTAATTGTAGTCATAGTGTACAAATATGAGTAATTAAACATCAAAAATGAAAAATATTGAAACATTTTTATATCTAAATTCATTTTTAAATTGGTTAAAATAACCTAAATTATATTATATGGAATTTTTTATTATTATTTATAATTTAAAAATAATAATAAAATTAATTGAACACTATAAATTATCTCGACTAAGAAATTTATTTACAATAAAAATTTAGTATTTTTTATCTATTCATTAAAAGATAAAACTTATATGAAAAATACCATAAATCCAAAAGATTAAATTTTTATAATAATTTTTAAAATTTGAAGTTTATTTCATACCAATATAATATATAAAAACATAATAAATTGGATTTATAATGTGTTATCCATTAAAAGGTGTAAAAATTACCCTTTTGAAAAAATAGGGGTTTTTCCATGAAGTTTGGTTGGTTCTTATCTTATGCCTATAAAATCTACTGAATATATATAAAACATTTATTTTATTGAATATATAAAATATATATTTCAATAATATAATTTAATAATTATAATTTATTTAATTTATTATGACAAAAAAACATTGTCAAACTAAAAATAAGAATATTTTCTTTTATATTCAATTGGTGTATATTTTAATTTCTATTTAACTGGTAACCAACAAATAAATATTATAAAACATATAATTTTTCATAAGTTATTTTATAATAGTAATAACTGCTAATTTAACTACTATGTTATATCATATTATATTAAATAATAATATTTTAATAATGCAATGTTGTTCGGTAAAACATGGCCATGCATGTAATGAAAGCTATCAAAAGAACTCATCACTATGTATAACAAAATCCATGATTACTGTTTCATATTACCAAATATAATCTAAGTGTTCAATGTAGTGGAATATTTACTTGGTGTTTTGTAAAACTTAATCCAAAAATATTGTTTTTTGTTATACATCTGTCATAGGTGGGGGGAAAAATCATAAAACCCAATCAATTTGCATGTGGGGAGACTCGAAACCCAGATCGCCCGAAATAACACCATAGTGTGCAACCACTAGGCTACGTCCATGAGGCCATAGTTATTTATTATAATAATTCTTATACATAGTATTGTGTGAAATTAAAAATATCAAAAATATTAAATTATATTTGTAACGACATTTCACAAAATCACGGGGTTTTACAGAATACCAGAAAAATAATGTTGAAAATATTAATATAATAAAAAATTAATAAAAAATCATTAAACTAAAATCATTTGATATAAAATAGATAAAAAAATCCTTTGAAATAAGTAATTGGCCTTGAGTTGAAAACACCACTCTATTACTCCTTATAAGTAGAACAAACATTTGATGCATCCCAAGGACATTGGAAAATCATTATGACATTATGATGTCAAGAAAATATATTATCCTAAACAACACTAGTTAAAAAGTTGAAACATAAAGTATGTAAGGTTTTGAACCCCCTAGAGACTGGTGAATACTGTGACGAAAAATCTCAACTAAATGTTGGGTCATACCAATTCATATTTTATTTTATTTAAACTACATATATTAGATATTAACTCAGATTAAAAAAAGCGAAAACGTTAAATTTCAGGGTATATTCCATGAAAAAGTTTACATCAAACTTTGTATAGTCCAATTTAATAAACTGAAAATAGGTGAAAAAGTCACCCATTGATATTATTTTTAACAAATTGGATCCACAAAAGATAGAATCTATTCATTAGTCTACAGTAATTTAAAACCAAAGAATAAGAAGCTTTGATTCTAGGCAGACCGAATCATATACTATTGGCATATCCAGAACAACTCCAAATAAGTACTAATGTTTCAATTATACCTCTAATGGATAGGATGGGTGCAATCAAATGAGAATGAAATTTTTTTAAACCTTTTAATAGAACATAATGTTACTGAGTTCAATTTTAGATATTCATTATGTTCAAACCACCCCTACTCTGGGACCTAATGGATGTAGCCAATCATCAGTGGGTGATCAGAAATAATGAATAAACAATAAACCATAATAGAGATATCAGAATATAATGAATTAGAAATAAATAAAATAAATAAATTATAATTAAAATAATTATATAACCAATATAACATAAATGCTGGAAAAAAATAAAGAGAAAAAAAATACTTGTCTACAAATAACACTGTGTCCAAACCCCAATGGTGGCCTCACTTTAGGTTAGCCTCTCCAATATGGAATGAATTCATTTATCTTCGTATGAAACCATATAAATAATAAATATAGCCATCCATCAACATCATTGGGTCAAATAAATCAATAAATCGTTGTCTATTAGATAAATACAAACATTCTTTTGAAATATATGCTGAAAATTTCCATTTTTTATACATTCTAACACTTTCTCATCATGAAATGTTTTCACGTGTAATGTTAATGCCTCTAAAGGTTAATTAATATTAGTTTTATTATTCTTCACAACTAGTAAATGATTCACATATTTTAACTTCACATCATTTAATGAATTTATGTGATGTGTACAAAACAAATTTTCCAACAGAACCTTTTTTTACTTTGATTCATAAGTTTAGAGCCTCTGAAACAACTATGATCATCCTAAATCATGATAAATCTTCATTAAATGGATATATTGTCTTCATTATCATCAATAAAAAAATCCTTGCATCAATCATCAATTTCTATTGTCGTGCCGAGCCACACCATATTTTCCATCATATGCTAAAAATTTCGATCCTACAGAAGAATACCAAAAACATCAATATCATGGAAGAATATCATATTCAATAACTTTTGATCCAATTAATTCACATAAAATACATATCAAAATATAGATTAAAAATATATATTTCAATTATATTTACAAAACTAGAGAATAATTATTTATTAGCTATTCATGTAAAAATATAAATAAATGTTTTTTACCATTTGAATACTCTCTAGAAAATAAATTCTATATATTAATCTAATTAATAACTAAATCCTGAGATGAATATTTATTTAATATCCAACTAATATATTACTCAATAGAATAATTTATGATGGGATATATGTGATGATCATAACATGAATAATTATTAAATCATGTATGCAGATTATATTTTTTCAACATTTTAAATTCAAATTAAACATATTTGAGGGACTAAATACTCTTAATATGTGAACATCAAGGTTAATTTTGTAGTAGAATTAGGTTATTACACCCAATTTCAATGGTTAGGATTATGAAAACACCAAATAACCCATTGGGAATGATTTTAAATGGAACAAATAACATGCACATAAAAATAGACATTTTTTAATATATTTATATTATCACAATATCTATAATCAAGACAAATACTTGTCGGTGCCAACATCCTATGTGATTTATATTTACTTATTTTATTATTTTAAAATTAAAATTATAATAAAACCATGTCCATATAAATAATTAGTTTTTTTTCATTTCCATAAAAGAGATTAAGATATTATTATCCATTAATGAATTGAAGGGAAATATATGTTCACTCAATATTCAAAAATGTAATGTCACTCAGGGTGAACTCAATGTATCCCGCCTCACATTGATAATTTACCACAAAATTAATCATTAATATATAAAAGAATGTGAATCATTAAATGTGATAATAATAATTATAAAATATAAGGAACATGACACAGATCCATAGTTTGAAACATCTAATGACACATAAATTTGATAATCCAACGGGTGGGTCATGTTCTCCTAATATTCTTCTCTAAAAATTGATAAGGCCACACACCCTGTAAAAGTGTCTCGAAGTACAATGAGTCACCACCAATGATATCATGTATCCTTTGTATCCCATAAAATTATATCATCCATATTTAAAAACCTATATTTATGAATACTTTCATGGAACTTGCAGGTTCTCATCATACAGGAGAAGTGTTATGACCTTTCATTGTGATATGTGTGTAATTAAATTATCACATAAATATAACATAGAATTATAATCACAATGATATTATTTGTTAATAAATATTCATGATAATGCATATTCCAATAATCTAATACACATAGTTTATTAATGGATCTAAATCTAGAAGGATGATTCTTGCTATGATAGAAAATGAAACATTTAGAACCCAAATTTTCCCAACTCATTCATCTTTAATATAAAAAATACCATCCAAAGTAAAATCCTTATGATAATATAATTATTAAATTGTATTGAAAAATGATTTATATTTCTAGGGAACTCTCCTTTTACCCTTACTGAAAAGGGTGAAATCTTAGGAATATTGTAATTTAATTGAAAATATGATTTTTAAAAAGTACAACCAATTACTTTACATGTTCTAGATGGGTCCAATTTTAATACATGCCATTTAACTTTTCACTATCAAATTTAAATTTATTCAAATGGTTCTTTAAACCTAAAACATCAAATTTTATTTTTAATACTAAATTATTAAAACATGATGATAAAAAATAACAGGTTTTAGACACTAATACTAATGAATATTTAGAAATTTAGAAATTATGTAATGAAATTCTATTGTTTTAATTATAAATATGTTCTATATCATAATAATTTGTATTTTTTATCATTTTAATTTTATTTTATATATGAATCGAAAATATTTTCATTTCATTAATTATAGTAAAAACATTCTTTCTACTAATTAAATATGTTTTGAAACTTCTAATATAGTAGAATAATAAATATTATAATTATTAGAAAATTTATAATTCAATGCTTAATTGGGGATTTATTTAGAGGTTAACTTATGCTTGATGATTTTTTCATCCTTATAAATATTATCATATATTCCAATAATCTATTAACTTCTATATTTATCATTGATTTAACTATAATATTTTTTATCTCTTTTACTAGAAATAATAATTTCAAAAACATTCATACATTTGTTTCCGTTAATTATAAAATATTTTTCATGTATTTCCCTTATCACCTTCCAATGATCATATAAAATGTTAATATTTCAAATAAATTTATATATTATCTTTTAATGTTTAGAAAAACAATTACAATAATCATTATAATAACTATAATAGTTATTATACTCATAATTTTTTATAATTATTTTTTAAAAATTATCATTAGAATTAACAACACCATTAGTTATATTTCCAAAATTATATGTGAAATAATCTTTTCTCTTTCTATTCTCATACAAAAAAATATATTTTTTGTCTAATCTCAAATTAGATAAGAGTATAGATTAAATCATCAAGAATAAAATCAGTATAAATCTGATTATAATTTATCTCATTATGTAAGAACATCTACTCGGTCAAATGTATTTAAAGTATTTTTTCAACCACATGATCATTAAAAAATTACTCCTCAACAGGGTACTATAAATCTTTCACTATTTTCATAATCTTATAGGGAAAATGAGAAATAAATAATCTAGAATTAAAATAAAAAACTAAATAATCCACATGAAGAATGGATCTCCTATTTCCATTAACATTAGATGTTTGAAAGTGCACAATCACTAATTTAATTCATATTACATTTTCCAAATTTTAAAAAACATATCTAACTCTCAATATTACTTGTAATAAATCATAAAAAATTATTTCACACTATATATTTAGCTTAAAACTCAATCTTCTCTTCTATAGTGAATGTATAGATATCCTTCTTTTAAATTTTCTAATTGTTTGTCACTATCAAGAAATTTTATACCATAGTATTAATAAAAACTTTTTTACCTTCATTCTTGATAATACTCAAAATAATTTCCATAAAAAATAATAGGATTATTGGATTTAAAATTATATATATAACTAATAGTTATTCCCAACATCATATTAGTTTTTCCCTACCACATGACTATTCTAAGTAAACTGATATATTTTTGGTAAACCAATGGAAAATTATAAATTTAAGTATAGATTCATTATCAACTATAGAATGTTTTTTATAAATAAATATACATATGAGTTAAAAATAAATTAATATTAAATCCTAGTAGATTTAGCCTTTGATACAATGTGTTTTCATATAAGGATAAGGAATATAAAGTACCAATATAGGTGAAATATAGTAAAAAATATTCACAAAATTTTCTTCCACGCCATGGTGAATGTTGATTAAAATTTTATTCATGTAATGAAATTAACTTTTATCATAATATTATGTGAATATAATAGAAAGTATTATTTCTATATGATTAAATGTCCTAACTAAATCAGTAATCACAAGAGATATCAAGTTTGTTATAATATCCTTATATCTGAGAACCATAATAACAAAATAGAAATTAAAATACATCATAGTAAAAAAAATTGTGGATTTCGGACTATAATCCTTAAATAAAAAAGTTGAATTATATCCACACATAAATTTTTACAAAAGGTTTAAGGAGGAGTAATAAATATGATCTATGGTATCCAATATTCCAATATCTGGATTCCCTGAAAATAAACCCATCATAATGCATATATAACGTCTAATACCAAGGATACCTCAATGAAGCTATTCAAATGTAGATATGTCTTACAATTCCTAGAATACATTGTTCACAAAATATTAGAAAAGCCTTTGTCTTCCCATATTTGTAATAAATCAATATCAATCATCAGATTCCAAATGAACAAAATAAAATATTCTTAGATATTTAAAATATGAAACCCCATGATGACATCTATTAACAAATCACATAAAAAGAAAAAAAATTACACTAAACTAAATAACATTCGTGACATGTTTTTTAAAAATATTCAAATTATAATAAGATATCATTGCATATTTTTCATTCTATAATTCCTCAATTTTGTTCTATTATTTATTAATGATTTTGTGACTAACTCTAATGTTGTAATTTCACATTCAATGGGAATAATTAAAAAATCTTTTGAAATATCATTTTTTGTCTTTATATAGAACAATATCTTCTAATGGATTCAATCACCACCATGAAACTGCTCTCAAATTTTATGAATATAATATGACATTAGGGCTCAATGATCTTGATTTTCACATTTTAACTGAAAATCTACCGAATTGTTTTTAGAATAATGTTTTAAAAAAAAACTAAATTATGACATTGATTTAATTATGGTTTTTATTATATGTATTTTTAATTTTTATAAAAAAGGTAAAAAGGAGTCATTAAAATAAAAAAGGAATCATTTTTCATCTAAAAGAGTTATTATATAAATGGTATATAAAACCATTTTTAGGTAATTACCACTCCATTGTGAATCAAATAAATAATAGCCATTATTATTACATGGAACTATACTCACTTTCAATAATAGTTATTATCTTTGGTGTATCTGGTGACACTCATAGAAGTCAATATTTCACAATAATAACACACTATAGGGAATTTCCAATCCTTAATTTTAATGCACTCATTTGACCCGAAATAAAACTATTTATTTATTCTATTTTTCATAACAATTTTCAATATTCAAACAAATAAAAATGGATTTTAAGTATTTTAATTTCATGAATCATAAAATAGTAAGGTTCGACCTTTTTGACAATAACAAATTCTATTAATTTCAGGGAAATATAATCTTCTAACTTACAAAATTGATAATCTACTTCATACTCAATCCAGATCACCAACCCTTTAATCGCATTCCAATATAAAATCCTAGAAATCCAAAAATCAAGTTGAAGTCACAGATATTTAGTTTCTCATAAAGTAGAGTTATGAAGATTAAATTATTTATTGAAGATATATATTTAAAACAACATCAGATGATCTTTATATCATCTTATGATAAATTAATGCAACATGAGAAATATACAATTCACTGTAATTATATAATAATATTGTGGAAGAAGTTATGAATAAATTTCTTAATTAAAAGAATATCAATTTTTAGATGATTGATAATAAGCCCATTATATACCAAGTTCATCATATAAAATTAATCATGAATAAACTATGTTCTATTTTTATGGTATTTTTAATGGTTCTTCTAGGAATTCAAATAAAAACAAAATTTTCAACTAAGAATATATTATATTGTAAGTCACCATTCAAGAAAACTGAAGTTATTTACTTAGAAATTCATTAAAAATCACCATTATTAGCTGAAAAATAAATGATGAACCTCCAACCTTATAAATAAATTAGCAATTCCTAAATAATTGTAATCCATTAATGAAAAATGGGGAATGTTTCTTTTATTTTCAAAAGGGAAATTCATGAGGGAAATTTTTCTATAAGAATAAAAAAATCACATGGTAATAGAATATATTTTCATGATGATATCCAATACTAAAAAAATTAAATAGTGATTAGGTGGTGGATTGAAATAGGATCCAAGATGTGTGAGTGTAAGGAGCATTTATTATTGAAAACATTTCATATGTGTGATATTAGAGAATATTTACATCTTTAGAATAATACAAGCATTTCAATAACTATTTAAGGAAGCAACGAACTAGATTTTAGTTTTTAATATAATCTAAATCATATAAATGTTTTTTTATTGAATACAATAAATTAAATTTGATGTTAATAGACCTTTTTTAGAAAACTATTATTTTGGTTTTTTTCATTTATGAAAATGTTATCATGGAAGAAATATTAGAGTTTTTTAGTAAAGGGTATTCTTTGATGAAATTTTTCAATAGTTTATGAATGTAATGATATTTTCTTCTACATACTTGTGTGCCTCCAAAATTGTAGTGTGATCATTTTTAATTTTCTTATTCATTAATGTTAAACAGTAATTTTAATTGCAATCATTTTTGAAATAAATTAAATAATTTTATAAAAAACTTAGATTATTGGATAACTAAAAAGGCATTACATTGTTTAGAAAAAAATTTATACTATCTAGGTTAAATATATTTTTATGAAAATAATTTTTTGTTGACTTTTGGGTGAAATGGAATTTATTACCTTTTTTATAAAGATGTATTTGATATTTGTAGGTTCATATAATTTAAATAAAATATGACAATTTTACATGTTTAAAAAATATATACTACAGGGGTGGAGAGTATTTCACAAACGAATTTAGTTAATTTTTTTAGAGGATTGTTATTGAAAATTTATATACTACACTCTAATGAAAAATTAATAAGAAAAAATTAAAGGAATTAAGATTAGTAGAAATGGTGAATTTAATGCTTAATAGATTGAAATTTCTAATTAAATTATGGGGTGAATAATTTATTTCGTGTTATATTTATGATAAAATTACCATTTGAGAGTATAAATGTTCCTAATATTAAATATTGAAGGTAACATTTAATAGTCATTCCATTTTAATGCGAGGTAATGTTTCACTTATATAAACAACAATGTGTTTCTTCATCTTACGAGAGTTTATAGGTTAAAAAAACTATTAGAGTACATTAATAGATCAAATAAAATGGGCACAATAGTGAGACTATTATTTCATGGTATGATGATTGAGAAATTTTTGTTTGTTCGATTTCACTATTGGTGTAATGAATATTTATAGTTTAAGGCTTACTCAATATAAAATTTGATATCATTTTGAAATTCTTACAGTAAATATGGTATTAAATCGAATGGTTCCATTCATATATATAGTAACTTTTTAAAAATTGTAAAATTAAATTATTTTATAATATTAAAAAAAGTTGGGGAATGATATATTTTAGAATATAATATTCTTTTATAATTTTAAAATTAATTTTATACTAAGACTTTGTGTTTTAATGGATAAAAATTGAGGGGATTCCAAAATCCTTTTGGATTCCAAAGGGTGGGATGATTGTTGGTTTGGATCTTCTGATGCCATATTTTGTTTCTATTCATTTTAATGATTGGATATATAATTATAATGGGAAACCCATTTTCTGGGTGATGTTCACCGCAATTCAATATATTCTTATTCATTTCCTTTAGTATAGATGATACTATCTCCACATTCTATCATAGCGTTTCTCATTGGTGTTCTGGTAATTATCAAGTATGTCTATATATCCCATACAAAACATTATGTTTGTAGGACCAAATCATTAAGGATAGTGTTCCCACATTTTTCGAAACCCAAAAATCTTATACCTCCATTTTTAATAAAAATCATAAGTATTTAGTCTAAAAAAGAAGGATTCTTAGTCTATGAAGGCCATAAATAAAGACACGATAAATCATACCCAATTTTATTGAAAAAAATTAACTTATTAGAATGGAAATATGAGCTTATTACCAATAATATGAACGATATTGTACATAATTAACCCAAGTACTTTGCCAATTACACTAATTTGATTGGACACATTAAACAAACCTACAATTCATGATGAGTTCAAATGTAATCCAGAACCCAAGAAGTAGTGATATAAATAAAAAAAGTATTTTTTGAAGACATATTATGATCAAAATGTCAAACTATATTTTAATGTTCTTATGAAAAATTAATACAACATGATAAATCTAGAATTAATTTTAATTCAATTGTAATGTTAAAGAATAAGAAGGTGCATATTATTTTATTATTTATATGTATTTTTCTAATGTGTTGATAATAATCTCATTATAAATATTATTCATGAGTTAGAAGTAATCAGTATGAAAACATGTTCAATTTTAGAGGTATTATAAGAGGTCTTTCATATATGTAGGATAATAACCATATTGTCACGTAATAGGTAAGGATTTGGTATTTATGTTCTCAAGAAATGTGATGGTATTTCAGAATAATTTTTCAAAATAACTTTATATAAAATAAGAAGCAACGATAAGAGACTCTTTACTTGAATCTTGTTTTGATTCCATAGTAAATTTCACTGAAGGGGACTATTCACATAAAAATTCACTTCATCATTATAATATGAATACTCAATTATTGAAGAATGTTAATTACTTGACAAGACCCACTATGGCCCTTTTAGATAGTGATATGCTGAGTTATTAAATCTAATCTTTCAACTAATAGTCTATGGGATTTCAACTGACACAAATAGGAATAAACTTTACATAGCCTAATTCACCTATAAACAAGAACATATATCTACATACCCACCACAGTGATGTAGGAAGTAAACAATTACAATAATAATTGCCTGAATAATCTCTAATATCACACAAATGACTATGGTAATACATATAAATTTAAGGAGGGAAAATTATATTACCAACAAAATGTATGTAATATCACCACAAAAAAAAATGGAAAACCATTTAATCACATAACCACTAGAACAACAATAGTATTACTATAATAGAATCCATGTTCTATTAAGAACTGTATGCCCCACATACTCTAAGATCTTTTTTCAAAATACCTATCACATGTGTATGACAAGACACATGTGAGTTGATACTATGAATGAGTGAGTATATATTTACCCATTAATACACTGAAAAATAGGTAATAAGTTATATATAAAACAAAATAGGTAGATTATAACCATAACTAATAGAGAAAATGAATTGAGATCCCAATTCATCTTATTGATAAGTCTGTTCTAAAACTATCAAAAAGACAAAAAAACATTATCTTTCTCAATTACGATCATGAATCCTAATGAAACATATGTGTTCCTTTACTTATATGATACTAGAGGACCCCTACCCAATGCTTATTGGGGATTTAGTGATTATATTGGGGGATCAATATCCCATCTGAGCTCTATAGACATGGAACTTTCTGACTCAAAAAATTTATTATCACATTCCCTACAATGTGGTTCAAATTCATACCATATCTTATTACGTAGGAAGATAATACTATTCCCACGTTTACATGGGTAAAATAAGAAATCCTTGGGAGGAATATATTCCCAATTATAATAATATCCACTCTACCTTGTGATTATAAGTGGTAAAATTCTCATTTGATCAATCTATTCTAAGAAAAGGAGAAGTACAAGATGTTTCATATAGTTACATATTGGGTTATCCCATGTTGGCCACATATATGTGTTCTCTTTTCTCCAATGGGGTGTCTTATCCCATTTACATGGAGTTTAGAGAGGTTAAATTTCATTCTATTTCTATGAATGTACTTGATATATACCATGTTTTCTCTAGGAATGTACCCCATAGGGTATAAGTAGAGTATCCCAACACACATTAAATGTGGCATCACATTGATCCATGTGTTTTTATATATAGTATATGTATAGCTAGTTGGGTTGGGGTCACAAAGAATTAAAACTAGTCAAAAGGTCATGTGATATTTATCCAATTCGTAGAACCCAAAAACCACATAAAATTGGATGTACAATATGTATTTATCCAAAATACAGATGTGTAGTTAAGAAATTTATGTAAACTATACTTCCTTAATATGACACATTTTCAACATTTATTTCTCCACAAATATCACATTAAAACACACACATACTCTGTTTACTATAATCAAATATCAATATAAAGTCAAATTATAACCTCTATTTGTTATAAAATGAATGTTCATCACCTCCTATAATGTTTAAACATGAAAACTTGTCAAGAAACCATTCCGGGTTTAAATACTCAAATTATGATTGATCATTATTCATAAATAATCCTACAATTAATGTATCACCCAACTATCTAATAAGGAAACAAAAATCTAGGGCTTGATAATGATTCAACCAAATTCATAGCTGAATTGTTGACCTATCATAGTCCAATAATTAACATAATGAAAATGGGTGAGAAAATCAAAATCAATAAGGTGAATTCATCAGCATTCATTGAAAACCGAAACACAAACCAAAGTAACGAAAAAACAAAAAAAACAAAACAATAATTTTAATATTATAACTAATTATATGAAAATATAGAAGATCAACAAAAAATATAAATTGGATGGGTTCCTCGTAGGTTTATTTCAGAAAAAATAAATTAGATTAATAAATCAAGTATAAAAAATATTTCAAAATGTGGATTGAATTCAAAAAATATATTCCAAAACTAGATATCATATTATTATCAAAAGAATAATGGATATCAACCATTTACCATCATAGGTGTTTCCTAATTCTGGTGTGTTCATAAATGATCCCACTGAGAAGTTCATTACCAATGTTCTCCATTGAAAAATTCCCTTTAATAATCCCTCTATGATATCTAGATAACCCTAAAGGAGTCACTGAAAATATATTATAAAGAGGGGTTTTGGGTCAAGAAATTAAATTAAATTAAAATAAACAAAATTAAACTAATTCATTAATTATACTACATAATCTACATTACCTAATATCATCCCATGATAGAGCATTGACCAAATGTGCAATAAAAACAAACCATATGACATGCATATGGTAAATACAACATTTTTTATTTTAAAACCATATCAGGTTTCCCACATGAATCTCCATTCAAGAGATAATGCATTATTTTTTAGATTCTGTGTTCACGTGATTTAATATATTTAATTTTTTAATATAAAAATATTGAGGCCTTATCACACCTAAAAAATATTTCAACACAATGAGTAGCTCTAAAAATAATTGTAATAATATTAAAAAAATCATAAACCTGAATCTTTTACAATATCTACACCATTAGGGATTTATGTCACAGATAGTAGGAACTACTCAAACATGTGAGGGTATTCAACATGAATTTTGTTCTACCACTCCTATAATCTCTTTTAATTATTTCTATACTACGATAGAATCCAAAAAAGTAGAATATTCACCCTATAAAGAATCTTCTCTTCTTGATCCTTGATCGCAACTGAGTACAAATAAATGGTGGATACATATTTGATGTTTATCACGCCGATGTTTTCATTGTGCGATGGATAATTCCCTTACTTCTTAAGTTGTGACATATAAAATATGTTCTAAAATTGGTCTAACCAGGGAGTTAAATCCAAGTGGTATGAATCATCATCAGTCCTACACAAGATTTAAAATGAATCGATGAACCACATAAATAGGATGATTCTATGAAAAAATATATGTAGTTGTTAATAAGATGATAACATTGAGAATACATCACAACCCTTGATGTACTCCAAGGGCCTCAATTATCAATTCACATTGGAATTTTAATCGCTAGGAGATATCCTCGGGCACTCCAAGATGAACCACACTTTCTTTATTATTTTCCATTCATACTATTGACCTATAACTAATCCATCTCCAAAATTTTACCAATGTAGTGTTGACTTATATGTTATCAATTAAAGGAACTATAATGGAAACATAACTATATTAGAGTGATAGATATTTTTTATGAAACAAATATGGGTATTCAATTATTTCAAATTAAGATAAAGCCCAACATTAATGGATAAAAAATATCCTCTATGTCCTAAATGGCTCATAGAGTATGATAGTATATCTAGATGTAGAATTTTATTGTCATGGACAACTAGGCTACAAAATCCTCCAAAAATCCCCTAAAAAGATGATACATGATTCATGGATCATGGTCTGAGATAATCATCAAGGGGGTACCATGAACATAGATAATATATTGTATATACAATCATCCTAGGTATTTAACCAAACAATATTTTCTAATGGATAGGAAATTGGATAAAATAGTAATTATATATAATATAATCAAAATGGCATATTGAACTCCCACCATCCATGGAAATATATTGAAAATTCCATAGTTATTCCATCCCACATACATTTAGGTACATAGAGGGGTTGACCAAACCCACTGGTACTTGATGTTTTACCACTACTTGTTTGCAGGTGAGACATTAAGAGATAAACTCTAAATTTATCTTATTTTTTCTCTATCCACAAAATCTAAGGTTGAAGGTCCTGATATAACTTTTAAAACCCTGAATATATCTGTCAAGTCCAAAAGGGGCCAAAATACCCTAAGGGGGGGGAGGGTGAATCAGGGTATGTATATTCTAGTTAGAAATTCTTTCTACCCCACTAGATTTTAACTTATATATTATAAGGGTCAATTTGTTTCCTCTTATGCTGTTAACATTTTTCTTGTTATTTCCTTATTTACCAAATAATGATGCATTGGATGCAATGTAGGGAAGAAGGAAGGCACACACGAAGTTTTTTACTTTGTTCACCCTCTCTGGGAAACGTCCAAGGAGCATACAACGACGATGTGCCATTGTACCAAATCCCCAAAAGCTCATAGCCAATTAATAATGTTCTGAATAGATCAATTCTATACCCAGGATCACTACCTTTACAATGTTTAGGGATAGATCACAACTTTCCCAAGGGTCATTCACTATTTCTCTCCCACTAGAACACTACCTATAGAAAGGATAACTTTCATTATCTTCCATCGCTCACTACTATGGAAAGAATCCACTTAAAGTTTATAGACCCGTAGGTCTCTTTGTTATCACTAATGAAATCTGCATCCTTAACTATTGATATATGCTCTGTTGAAATCCTACATTCATCTATAGATGAATATATCTTTGCACAGGGTGTACCAGGAAATCCCAATTTTTACACGTAGCCATCATAAGGCCTTGCAGGTAATTCTATGATTTTGCATGAAATACATTTATCGTGCAACAACTCTTTTACGTGAAAAAACATCTTTTACGTGTAACATTCTTATTTTATGCGCACACTTTTCTTTAAACACTGACACTTCATTTACATGGTAACTTGAGGTTTACGTGCAAACACTTCTTTTACATGAAATCTTGATGTTTATGCACAACACCTTTGTGAACTCCAATTTCCCCCACCAGAGGTAGGATGATTTCTAAGTCATGAGATTCTACAAATGAGGGGGGTCACCTCCTATTAGTAGGAAAAATCGACCCTGCATGAAAAACCCTTCTTGAGCGCATAATCCTCATTGATTTCTAAAAACACATCTTCCAAAAAATAGCATATTTCTCACAGTGCTCAAATATTTTGTGCACCCCATGTCTTTTACAATTTTTGACCTTCTGATCTTGAAACACCTCTTGCGTGAAAATCTCCACTCCTCAATTTCATGCACCTTTCCAATATTTCATACACCACGTTATTTTTCATGCTCCACTCTGGATTTTCACACACCTCCCTTTTTCCAAAAACACATCTCTCCATTTTTCAATTTTCATTCATAAAAATTGGGAAAACACTGGAAAACGGTACCACATTATATATTCTCTTTTTGTAAAACCTCCAGATTGTCCATTCATTTTTCAAGGTTCTTCAATCATTCATGGTTTGTTTACAACATCTATTGAACCCCACAACTCACCATGTAAAGCACCTTTGTCAAAAAAATTGCACATCGTGTTCTTCTTTGTCCACAAAAACAACAAGGAGGCCCGCTTTTCAACAAACACCATCACCCAAAAAATATTTCAATGATACCTTGAGATTTTTTTTCCCAAAAATATCCCCATTTCTGTTTGTGGAAAAATCTTCTCATAAAAAATATATTCTCTTTGATAACTCACTAAAGCTTCTTCTTACCCTTACCACCATTCACCTCTTTGTATTCTAATAGTGTTCAAGGATTCACATAACACATATTCTAAGCCCCCAAGTGAAATTCTCGTCATGAGAAACTAGTGTAAATGAAATGATAATCAATGAATCATTTCATTTCATACACCAACTATTTACACCAAAGTGATGACAATTTCTAAACTAATACCAATGGTTGATTCCACACTTATACCAATTAGTCAAAGCTAGAATCCTTCTAAATCCACTCCAACAACACTCTTATACTTTTATCATGATCCTCACCTATCGTGATCTCTACTCTTTGATAAATCAATTCTAACATAGATAGATTTAATACTCCCCCTTTCTACTTATAACATCAACTCCTCTTTAGCTTTCAACTCCCCCTATCTCATTTCTCTCCCACTATCTCGCTTCCCCACCCATCATCTTCTCCCCTTGTATTTGACTTAGATATTTTCTCCCTCCATTAGCCACAATTTTACCCAATTGAGGAGTCAGTATTTGTCACCATTTTTCAAAAATACCAAAGGACAATCCTCTATTGGCTGAGACATAGGAAAGAAAAAATATTAATAAAACAGAGAAAAACACACCATACCATGAGGAGAGGGGGGACCCACATCCACACTTTTTCAAGTGAAATGAGTTGATTGGACTCCTAGAGCCACCTGATGCTTCCTAAATGAATCCCTAGTTATGGATTTTATTAGAATGTTCATAACCTATATCTCTGTGGGCACATACTCCAACTTCACTAGACCTTTCTCAACCTTCCCCATGATAAAATGATACATTATATAAATGTTCTTTTTCCATGAGTGATGGATGGTAATTTTTCTAACATTAATAGCACTTGAGTTATTACACTGGATTCGGATCGAAGACTTCAAATCAACTCCCTTATCATCAAGATTTTGTTTAATCCACAATAATTATGTGCATTCTTAAGTGGATGCAGTATACTCAGCTTCTGCAATTCTCAATGAAATAAAATCTTTTTTCTTACTCAGCCAAGAAATACATAACCCACCCAGAGAAATAGAACCTCTTGACATTGATTTTTTATCATCCGCTGAACTGGCCAAATATGAACCTATAAATCCCATGACTGTTTCATCCTTGAAGGAGTTGGAATTATCATCTCCTTGGAATCATCCATTCCAAATCCTTCTCAACACCACCTTTTTACAATTTTGAAAACTAATTAAACTATTCTTCATCAGGTCACTAGAATTTCATGTCTTCAAAATATACAAACACCAACACCTTTTGATTAAAATCATTGTTTGCATAAAATTTGAAATCAATTCCTCTATGTCGAAAACTAAGATACTTCAAAAACTGATCAATCATTGAATATCATGCTCTTCTGGCTTCTCAATATCTAATTTTGTTTCCTCATCCCCAATCAAAAATGAAGACTTGACATGCATCTGGAATTATCTTTTCACATTTTTCATTCTTTGATTCAAATCATTAGGCCATAATTATTCATCTTCTTGCGATAAAACCATTTATTCCTGATGACATTCTAATATATTGTCCCCGAAACAATCTCCCACAAAAATGTTTTATAAATTTGGACAAGCATTGTATTAATATCCTGAACCGAAATCACATATTCAATCACTTCACTAATATAATTATGCTCTAACTGTGATAAGTACGATGATTGTTGAAAATTTCCCATATTCCATATTTTCACTGGTACTGAGTGATTACCAATTATATCTTTCAAGTATATGTTAGATTAGCACTTCAACTTTCACACTAATATCAATTTTCCTTCCTTATCGTCATTACCTGTGTCTACTTCTGAACTACCATTTTCCACTTCTACACCCACCCCCATGTCTCTTACCAAATCTTCAATTTCAACATAAAACATGTCATTGTGTCATTGTTCAATGACATCATTTCATTCAACTAATTTTCTCAGATTCTTGTTGAAACAATGTTTATATTCTCTCACAACTTCATGGAATCCTAAAAACTGTAAAATAATACGATAAATTTAAAACGAAATAGATAATTATGAAATGAATTATTATTGATGCTTCACCAAAATCCTTCTTCTCTCAGTGGAAAACTAACACTTATCATTTGAAATGGGGCATGAAACCAATGTATATATATATTCATTGAAACTCCAAACAACTGTATCATTATTTTATTTCATTGAGAGATATTTAGTTTCAATGTAGAATCATTATCATAACATCTTCTCTTTATACCGAACACACACATCTGAAAAAGATTTGAATGGTAGAACCGTTTTGTACTAGCACATGTTGAATCTGATATCATATATAATATTTTACTACTCTGATCATTCAATTATCACGTAATTTCTTCAACCATCAAATCCATTTGAGAAATTTCATCTAGTTAGGGGGAAGAATTCTCCCCTATGATGTCCAGATCTTCAAGTTATAAGGCCTATGGTTTATACCCATAAAAATTCCTCTTCTCCTACATAATTTCTTCATATGTGATTTCAGGTTTTGGAAACTTCTCCAACTCACTAATATCAATGATATCATCATTGGGAGAATTCACTACTTATAAGGGATATATAAAAAAACTCTTTAACCCTACAGAGTAGGAACTTTGTGTAGGAAACACGAGATAAAGTTAATAACACAATCACTTTTTTTCTGCTCAATTACATCTCCATGTCCCATGAAACCATATCACACTAACTCCATTAATGTAAATAATCCAGATTCATTCTTTAACTTTGGTAACTGATTTTAATTTGTTGACATTCTAAAGCATATCACTTCTGCTCTTTTCATTTTCAGATTCCACTTCCCCATGGATCAAATCTCCCTAAAACATGAAACACATGAATCATCAGTCAATAGCATTTATATACATAGCGAGAGGGGAAATTATGGAATCCTCAAGGAGAATATTGTGGTTGATCCTGATGTGTCAACTCATTGATTCCTTCTTGAAAAACATTACAATCCTCCCTTTCTGGCTCTAATTGCTTAGCCAACTTCAACTGTTCTGGCCATATGACTAGGCAATCACATCCCACATTCTGAGTTTTCTGTTAATATTTAGGTTTTATGGGATTGATCATCTTCACAATATGGGGTTTATACACAATAGTAAAAATTTTCTTTTTTGAAGTTCCACCCATATCCCATTTTTCATGATTATTTCTCTTAGTAGGAATCTCTCCTCTGATCATATACTCTTTCTTCATCCTCCATTGGTGAGATCTTTCTGTTGCCTTCACATCTTGAGGTGTGTTATGACATGTGGATTTTTAATGAAAATATTTATTCATTTTTCTTTTACAAATTTTCATAGTCATTCCACCCATTATTATAGTGTATAAATCTCCCACTGATTTCACATTCTTATTACTCACAACTAAAAATGATATTCCCTTGTACTTATATGGTTGTTCACATTCTCTTTGAGAGAGTTATTGTGACTAAAACATAGTAGGTTATTAATACATCTTTTGTTGAGATCCTTGTGAATTCCATGTGACTGTAAACCAATTTTTCATCTTACCATGTTGTATTCCAGTATAGGCTTATTTTTTGTACACTGACTGTGTTTGAGATCTCCTTCTAGGATCCATTTCCTTTCCCAATTTCTTCATGATAATGTGTATGAAAAAATTACCATGATTAGAACATATGAAAAATATTTTATTAAAGGCATACCTTATCTCAGCATTTATCAACAGAGATGTTGATGTAGCTTGTGTTCTTCTTCGGACACTAATCTCCTGATATTACTGACACATAATCATAGTGTACCACATTCTTCCACAATACAAGCACTTCATGGATGATTTCTTCTGATAGACACTGCTTTCAAATATCTCATGATTCTTCAGCTTATTCTCATATTTATAAAATTTTATATTCTTAATGAATGTAATGTATTATTGAGCCTCAAAACAAAATCATGATGTCTGGCCTTGAATCTGATAGAAATAACACATATTTTCACTAATACTTGTGAATGACCTCTTAGTTCTATCTCCATAACCTATTTGAATTTCTCTATTTAAGTTACTATTCATGGCTCTATTTCTGTCATTCTTGGAAGGGGATTCATCAAATCCAATTCTAGTTTTTCGTAAAATGTATGTTCTTTGAGTTGAGAAAATATTTTTTTTTTCTACTCAGAAATTTCACACATTCTTTTCTTTTTTTAATCACTTACTAAAGGACCATCGAATAGTAAGTTCAATGCATCCTTCAACTTATGTGTTCCTTTGTATTTTGATTTCTTCATTTCTTTCTTGGAAAATTCTCTATCGTCCTCCTATTGATGAATCATATTATCTCTTGATTCAATTTTAGCATTGAGTTATCTCTTGAGAGTATTTTTTTCAAATCATAAAATCCGCTAACTCATGTTTGGGCTTATCCACCTTGTTACATTCCTCCATCACCTTCAATTTTTATTGATCAATAGAATCAGCATAGCATCCACTCTCCGGTTGTAGTCTTTGATTCTTATTAACTAGTTCAGAATGTTGTTCAAAAAGATAATCATTTATAAATTTCATATTCTGAATTTCATCTGACATTGGATTCATTCCCTTGTCATAACATTTGTGTTTTTCATAATTTATATACAAATTTTTCAATTCATCATATTGAGAATCATTCTTCTCCCCCAGATCAGTGGCCACATGAATAATCCTTTGATTTAATCCTCTTAGCTTGTTTACCTCATCATCCATGGATTGATCTGGATATCTTTAGATTTAATCTCTTCACGTAACTTCTGATCTGATTCCTTTATTTCATGGAAAAATTCCACTTTTCAACTTCTGGGTGTTTCATCTTCATCAATAGTTACAAAATCACTTACAATATTAGGTTCTTAACTCATTCCTCCAGCATCATTGAATGTGTATGTATTTTCACTATATGATTCATCCAAACCATTATTTTGGTCACTAAATGATTCCCTTAACTGAATCACCCACTTTTCATTAACACTTCTTCCCAGGGTAATTTCACAAGACATATGCTTCTACTTTGAAGTTCAACCCTTTATCAGGGAAGAACGAGATAATAGCTGATTGAATCTATAACATCCATAATTAGATGAACCTAATTAGATGAACCATGTCAGACCAAACGAAGTCATAGAAAACATATCTGATAATAGAAACCTTCCCTACAATTCCAATTGTAAGGATCAACAGGGTCCTAGATATGTTGAGTGGGGGGGGGTTGATCATGGTATGGATATTCTATTTCAAAATTCTTCGTACCCCACTAGATATTGACCTCAATATTATAAGGGTCACTTAGTTTTCCCTTGTGTTTTAAACGTTTATCTTGTCCTTTCCTTATTTATCCGATAATGATGCTTTGGATGTAATGTAGAGAAATAGGTTGGGGAACACATATATTTTTACAAGTTTCACCCTCACTAAGATACGTCCTAGGAGAATACTATGGCGACGTTCCACTATACCAATTCCACTAAAGCACACTACCAATTTACAATGTTTGGGATAGTTCACTGTTATACCCATGCTCTCTGCCTTTACAATGTTTAGGGATAGCTCACTACTTTCGGAAGGGCCACTCCCAGTTTCTATCTCTCTAGCTCACTACTAGTTTAAAGGATAACCTTGTTCCTCTTCCTTCACTCACTACCTTGGAAAATATCCACTCACTGTTTATAGAAATATAGGTCTCTTTATTATCACTAGTGAATTGTTCATCCTTAACTGTTGATAGATGTTCCGTTAATATCCAAATTTCATCCACATATGAATCACTCTTTGCACCAAGTGTACCAGAACACCCCAATTATTACACGTAGCCTTCATTGGGACTTACAAATAATTAAATACTTTTTAAAAAAATACACTTTTCATAGAACACCTCATTTACACAAAACACTTCTTTTACACACAATAGTCTTCTTTTTTGTGAAACATTATCTTTACGCACAAACATTAATTTTACGCCAATCATTCCATTTATGTGCAAAACCTTCTTTTATGCACCAACATAACATTTACGTGCAACACCTTTGTATATTTCAATTTCACATGCTAGATCTCAGATGCATTCAATGTCATGATCTTCTATGAATGAGGGGTGGTCACCTCATATTTATAAGAAAAATTGGCCCTGCTTGAAATAACCCTTCTTCAGAGAATAATCCTCTTTGAGTGAAGAAACACATCTTCTACACAACACCATAGTTTGTGTCATGCTCCAATTTTTCACACACCTCAAGCCTTGGCAAATTTTTTAACATATTATCTCAAAACACATCTTGAAACAAAATCTCCATTCCTCTATTTTGCGCACCATTCTAATATTTCACAAACAACATTATTTTTCCTGCACTACTCTAGTTTTTTGTGAACAACCATTTTCAAAAAACCCATCTCTCCATTTTCTGATTTTCAGGCCAAAAACTTGGGTAAACACTGGAAAACAGTGCCACCTTGTATCTACTCTTTTTGTACTGCCTCAAGATCATCCATTCCTTTTTTTAGGTTCTTCAATCAATCATTGATTGTTGAATACATCCCTTGAAACCAACAAATCACTTTGTAAAGACCCTTTGTCAAAAAATTCGTACATCATGGTTTTCTTTTTCAACAAACACATCACAAAGGACTGCTTTTTCAAGAAACATTATCTCTTAAAAAATGCATCAGTGATACAATGAGGGATTTTTTCCCAAAAATATCGATAATCGAGTAGTAGATAACTCCCTCAACACCTCCTATAAAAGTGTTCTAGGTACCACCATTTTTTATTATAATGGATGATGGGGTCCCAACCATTAGAATATATATTAGGGATATGTATTAGGAACTTTTAGTCATGTAATAGTTCCCAATTAATATCCTAATGTTCTTTATTCTAAGTGAAGATGAATTTGAGACTATTATGATTGTAATAAAAAACAATGAATTCACTAATAAGGAAGTGTCACCAATTCGTTCAAGAGAAATCAATAATTTATATATTTATGTTATGGGATTTATATTTTTTTCACTTGGTTATTATGTATATAGATCTGTATGATTTCAATACCCACCCCTATATCAACACACACTAGATCTTGAATATAATGGAATTAATGAAAAATATGTACAAAAACATCTATTTTTGTAACCTTAGAATGTGATCACAAGTCATCCACTACCAAAACTCCTAAAACGATTCCTTGAATATTTAAGAGTAGACCAAAGGATACCACTTTTCATGTCAATGAAATCGAGGGTAAGATAATCATAGATATGTTTGGAATGAATATTTTATAATATTCCTATAGAACGAGTAATCTCTACGCATATATCATGATTTTTTGTGGCTACTAAATGAGAACTACCATGATCTTGCATGGGTCCATTGATACTACCTCCTTGGAGATGACACGTTCTTAAAAGGTAGACATCTAATATGGAACACACAACTCAATAGTTTACTATATAACTAATTACCTTTAAGCACATCACATGCCATAATTAAATGGTTTTCATGATTTTCCATTGATTCCATGTATATAGGAATGTCATCGATAAATACCACAACAAACAAGTCTAGGAATGGCTATAAGATCGTCTTCATGTGTCCCACAAACACTTATAAGGAATTAATAATGTTAATGGTTATCACTAGTTACTCATTTTTTTATAAGGTGGTGCCTTAGTCAATGAACAAGGCACAATTGATTGAAAATAGGTAAATCATGTTACAAGAGTCTGAAAGATGGAATATTATCACAATCTTTATCATATAATAGGTGAAAATCACTAGGCAAATCATCCCTCCATATAATGCCCTGGTTGGACCCCATGTTGGAAAGACCATCAAAAAAAATTTTATCTTCATTAAAGGTATGAGTGGAAATTTAAATAATTTACATTAGAGAAAAAGTGAATTCATCCAACAAGAAGTCAACATCTAGGAATGATGCACCACCCCTTTCCAAATATTGTGGAAACAGTTGTTGAATCACATTCAATACAAAGATTATTCCAATACATTTGTTTGGAAAAGTCTACGACATGCATCACCCCCATCATTTATGATTGCAGAGATAAGGAAGTACCACACCTACCAAAGAAGCAGCCATGACACCTACCAAGATAGTCTCTAAAAATTGTTCCACATCTTGCATGTCTTGGGTTTCCTTTAGAGGAACCATCAACATTCAGATTGATCCATCATGGATTCTGAGCATTCCAAAATACCTCAAAGGTGCGTCAAGGATATTTGTACGAACCAAAAATTCTATGTTGGTGTATGATCTCAACGTCTCCAACAGTGTTGTCACAATAAGCTTTTTGGATCGAGGCAGCATCTCAGATGGCAATGAGAATACGTACCCTTCCTGCATTGATCCTAAATGAGAAATTATTATGATGAATATTATTTCATTCATACCAGATATCATGTAATATTTGTTAAACCACAGTTTGAAAAAGATTCTTAATTTTTGGAGAAGATTCAAAATGAACAGAACGCTGCAATTCAGAACTGAAAAAATCCAGAAATAACCTTCTGCCACAAAAATTTCAAAAATGTAATTCCAAAGAATTGAAACTATAGAACATGATATAATCAAATGATTAGTATCCTCTCTGTGTTGGTTCCACAGGTGAAATCTAGATAAAATATGAATCCCAAAAGTCTCCAGGTAAGCTTCAGTGGGGACTCTGTTGTGATAAATATGCCAAATAAGAGTAAATATTGAGGAATTAATCTGAGGTTTTTTAAATCATTCAACCATCATTGGTTGGGATCATAATTTATGAAATTTTAATTGTAATAACTTTTTTTATATAGAAGAACATTATGAATAGGTTCCCAAATGAGGAAATCATCAGAGTTGGAGAAAGTATAATTGTTGATAACATGACTGATGTTATTGGGTAGGGTTATGTCATGATAATTAACAAAATCCCTAATAGTAGAGTTAGTATTGTCTGGAAGAGTATTGAGAGGCAGAATAGAGAATACAGGTGCACCTGTCTAG
Source organism: Viscum album (assembly GCA_963277665.1). Taxonomy (NCBI): domain Eukaryota; kingdom Viridiplantae; phylum Streptophyta; class Magnoliopsida; order Santalales; family Viscaceae; genus Viscum; species Viscum album. Next base: position 785,751,984 of record OY728151.1, read on the forward strand.
TTGTCAAGCCAAAATTTCAGTGAACAATGGATACTAACCATCCATCTAGAGTTTTTTATAATGATGGTGAAGGATTTCCAAATAAACGACCAGATGAAAGAAGGAATATAGTTAAAATTTATATTCTTATGATTAGTAAGGAATCTATTTTTGGGAAATGCAATGGAATCAATGTTTTTATAAAGTAACCTCCATGTCATACTAGCTTGAAGAGCATCATTAAATAGCTTAACAGTTTTGATTCCAAGACCAACCTATCTAAAGGCTTGAAATAAGTGACCCAAGGAATGGTTACCTGCTTATGTTCAATCGTACTACCAGTCCAAACATTGTTTTTAATGTAAACATTAATTTCATAAGAAGACCAAAAGGACAATTGTAAACAATCATCAAGTAGACCATTTTTAGACAATTATAGATTTTATAAGACAAATTCTACCAACCATTGAGAGAGATTTAGCCATCCAAGAAGATAGTTGATTAGTAATTTGGTCAAAAATTCTGTAAAAGTTATTGGATTTAGGTCTTAAAAAAATTATAGGAACACCATGATAAGTGAAGGGGAAGGAACCCTCTTTGCTACGTAAATATTTGATGATATTACCTTTTCTATAAGAAGAAATTATTTAACAAATTACAAAAAGGATTTTCTATAGCTTATATATTGACAAAATATTTCATCATAATGAGACATGGAATTTTTATGATTTTGAATATTCCTTTTATCAACATGGACGAAGTGAATAATGTCATCATCATATAAAATATGGGGGGGAACAATTATGTTTCTAGAATCCTGGATAGGTCTAATAGTGTTTTCATCCACATGTAGACTGAGTGATCTACTTAGGCAGTCCTCAACAATGGAAAAAATAATGGCAAAAAGAGGATCTCCTATCCAATTTCCCTTGGTGCATTCAAATAAGCTTTTAGGTGCACCATTGAAAAAGACTGGGATGGAAGACGAATTGAATAAAGATCATATCATACTCGTGAAAGAGTCATTAAACCCAATGTTTTTGAGAACTTTGAAAATGAAACTACAATCCATGGAATCTAAATAATTACTAATGATAAGTTTTATAGAAACACTACCTCTTCTAGTGGCTTTTTTTAATATATTATAGTATTCTGAAGCAAGACAAATACAATCTTGTATAGACTACCATTGATGAAACCAAATTTGTTCCAAGAAAAATTACATTGAAAATGGAATAAATTATATTAGCAAGGAGTTTAGAAATAATTTTTTAGATGGTGTTAATAAGAACAATAGGACTGAAAAGGTGAATCTTAGAAGCATTGTTGACTTTCACAATAAGAGTAAGGAATTGGGAATTTATCCAATGTAGGAGAACACAATAAGAAAAGAATGCTTTGGTCTGTTTCCGAACATCCAAATGAATAATCTCATAGAAATGTTGTAAGATACAATTATTGAAACCATCAGGTAGTGGTGAACTATCAGGATTAAGGCTCAAAACAATGTCCTTGATTTCATGATCCAAAGGGATGCTTGAAAGATATTCACTGACTTCAAAAATCACTAAAGTCGGAAGGATATCACGTAGTAGATCTTTGTAAAAATACAAACCATTGAACAAATTATGAAAATAAGGGACAACATGATTAGAAATAGCCTCTACAATGTCATTGAGGGTGTCATCATCTATAAGAAATGAAAGTAGTCTATGGAATTTTCTAATTCTTTTCAGATAATTGTAAAACATTGTATTCCTGTATCCATCCAAAATACATTTAGTTTTTATGATTTACATTCGCATGTTATCTTTATGTTTCAGGAGAGATTTGATTTTCAAATTGGTACTAATTTGAGTTTGAGGATTTAATGAAAAATCCTAGATTGTATTAGAGTTGTGAAATTGAATAAGGTCATTCTATGGAGAAGAGATGTCCTAGTCAAGTTGTTTAGATGGGAGCTACACCAACCCTTAATACACTGCTTAAGGTTTTATAATTTAGTGATGAAAGAAAAATCATAATTATGATGCCTCATTCTATCCCAAAAAGCTTTAATAATGTTATTACATTCAGGATCTATATCCCAAGCATTATTAAATTTAAAATAGAGGGTGGGTTTAGAACTCTTGGTGATAAGACCGATCAAAATGGGATGATGGTCTGAGTTGATATTTGGTTGGGTAATACTTAATATGAAGTCCCATTTATCGAGGGAATAGTTATTAGTTAAATTCATATCATTTTTTCTTGCCACTACCCTATTTGGTGTTTTCTATACCAAGTAATATTAGCACCGTATCACTAGTTACTCATAGTTACTATAAAAACATTAGAATTCTATCTTAGGGATGTACTGCTTCCAAACCAATATATATAACGAACTGAATTCTATCATTGATAAACACATTCCCATTTTAAACTGATTAAATATTTCATAAATTAATGTTAGTTAATACCTATTCATAATGGTTATCTGATTCATTCAGTAATATTCCACACAAAATGTTGGGCCCTTTCACCATATTTTAAAAAAATATTTAAGATATATAGAGGGACACATTGGGTTAGATAAATCCTTTCATATTCTAGTCATCCATCTATATCCTTATATATTTAATTTCAGAAAGATCTATTAGATATCCTACTAAAGATCATAGAGTAGAACCCAGATACAAGTCAATAGAGAATTCAACCTCTCGATTGGGATGTGACATAAGCATGTCATCCCTGAATAAAAATACGTATTATTCTTAAAATCTAGGGAATCAAATATATACTATGTTTGTTTCAAAAATATTAAAGCTATCCAATTGGTGTTTAATTGGATGAAATATCCTACATAAGGGCCCATATTGCTTTGATTGGAATACCATCTTGCAAGGGAATGAAAATTTCAACCTGTCTACCAGGTTCCATCGTACCATACTATTTATAAAAACAATAGAATAATTCCTTGTATATAAGTAGTCCATTCCAAAAAAAAGACTTCATAAAATCTTTTAACAACCACGAAAAGGTCTAATGATAACCTCTCTCCACCATGTTTGAATTTGTAGTACCTATAAGGGAGTGTGATTGACGAACCTCATCATGTATAAGTCATTAACTATATGTTTCGAGATAAATGTGTTTCTAGAATCACATTATATCCAAAAAGTGACAATGTTATAAAAGAATGGATCATATTTATTTCTATAAAAATGTTATCTAGGGAAGTGAAGAAAAAAAATCACTGAATTATTTCAAGGATATATAGTTTATAATAATCACCTAGCTATAACTAACCGTAGTCCTTCCAAAATACTTTATGTGGATAACAACGACATCCTAGAGGTGGTGGGGTGGTATATGATCGTAACATCAACCTCGTCATAGAACCATCCCAATATACCAACCATAATCACCTCCTTGTTTTTCCTCCTTCTCAAATTAATGATTCTGCCTCAATGACCCATCCAATTTTAGACTATCTACCATCATACAACGATTCATGAAGTCTCAGGTAATACGACTGAACTCATGAATGAAAAATAACTATATCTTCCTCAGTGGAATGGATTTTTATTATATGACCTAAACTATAGATTCTATGGTCTAGGACTATATTGTATGATTCTACGATAATCCTAATATCAAAACCCAACTCCATAATTTTACTACTAAATTTTCTACTCTCATGTGACATATATTAGTACCCACTAGATGTGAAATCTATAGAAATAAATATACTACAGAGACATGTTATATGAACAACATATTAGTGGGAATAAAATGGGGCACATATCTCTCTTGAATGTTTTTATGTAGACCAAACTTGAACTTCATTTCCTAAAAATATTAATTACTAACCACGTCACAAGAATATCATACGAGGTTGAAAAACCTCAACACATACTACAAGACTAATGATTTGTACTACTGAAGCTCGAGAAGCATCTATGTGACCATTAATCGTAGATAATATAGAAAATAAACATCCTAAATGAGGCACTAGAATTTAATATAGGAATGAATCACATCATTCCATGAAAATATCCTAAATATCCACCATATTTTGAATGATAAATGGAGAATATTTTTTTGAACATCCCAATCTGATCAGATGGCTTTCATACATGAAAATATTCCCAGACCCAAGACTCTAGAATGTCCTTTTCCAGTTGAGTAATTAGATCACCAGGTATTCAAGGTGGTATCTACCTATAAAACTCATGATGTTCACTTAGACTATGTATATCATCTTCTTTTACTTATTGAATTATTTAATACCCAAAAAGTGTTAAAACATCATCCAGTGCTACTAGGGTCAGGTACAATAGATAATCAATGAGTTAAAGTACCACTCATGTTCGACCTAAAGGAAACACCTCCTTAATGTGAAATTGAACTTTGCACTCATCACTAATACAATCATCATAGTGATCCTTTAATAGTGTTATGAGTATATTATTGGATGAATTAATTTTTATGTAGTCATGATATTCCATGGTAAACTGTATATATATGGGGAGGTTTCTCATGTAATATATGAAAACAACCACCATTTAAAAAAAATTATGTATCATTTTTTTCCTTACAAAAACTTCCTCAGTGTACTGAGTCAAAAATGGTGTTTTGTTCCCCAATGAAATGGATACAACATCCACAATAGCTATTCATGATTCCATTTCATGAGAGATAAACATGATACACTTTAAGATTATTTCTCTAATTCCCAAACCAATCCTCTCAACAACTATATCTCCAAGCTCCATCATAGGATATCCTTGGATATCAAACGAATTTGAAAAGACACAACCAATTAGGGCCCAACTATATGAAGATGATCCGATTTTTCCACACCAAGACCTCATATAAAAGCATAGGTGTTAGTGACTAGCATGGTGTAGGATTTTCATAAATATCAGAGGAATTTTACAAATATTATTTTACATAATCTCATGCATCTATATACACACCTGAATAAAGTGGAAAGTTAAAAAAAATAAAAAATAATTGTTTTTACAACTATTAATATCCCACAAATGAGTTTTTAAAAATAGAGGCTTATAAAGAGTGAAAAATATAGTCCCAAAACGTAGTATGTCCAACCTAAAAATAAGAGTGAAATCTATTTGAGAACACAATCATCAGCTCGATAATAGTCATTTTATCAAATATATTAAGTAGCACTAAGAACCACCCACACTAGTTCCCCCTAAATATCGATCAAAAATCATTTCTCCTATATAAGATACAACATGTGTGGGAATGGTTCCTGGAGGTGTGAGTATATGAATTTATTATAGAAAACCCCAAAATCACTATGTGGTAATTAATTGGAAAAATAGTTTGATCATAATAATAACCACGAGTGAAATGTAATGGAGAAGATAGATATTACCATATAAGGATACATGTCCAAGAGTACAGTCTCAAACTTTGATCCATCCAAAAAAACTATACATTTATAGATTCCTATCCATAAGTCCCAAAAAATAAAATGTGGTCATCACCTAAAATGATTCAAAAGGATCCATTACCTCTTTCTATGGGTGAAATACCAACTCCAGTAGAGTATCTCTATCCTGTTTTATCACTATACACATTTGAAATATTGACTTCATAGATATAATCCACTTACTACTAAATGTGTGTGAAATAGATACTCTATAAAATTACATTGGTTTAGGAACCGTATCCCATTATTAAATAGTTAACATACTGACTCCTTAAAATGATCATTTTCTCTCTGGGGGGAATACGTAACATAGCTGGGAATCATTTGTGGGAATATCCGTTTCTATATAAACTATTCTTGGGTAAGGGAGGAGCATTGTTTGTCTAATGGGTACCTAAAATGATAGACTATATTGGTAATATAGCTTTGTTCATTCATTCCACATGTAAAGTATTAGACAATCTATAATACATGATGAGTGTTAAAATGGGATTCTTTGTTTAAAGAGGTACTCGATGAGTACTTACTAGGTTATACGGGTTGTGACTTACTACACCTGGTATGGGAGACCACACAAGTCTTTAGATGTGTAAATCTAATATATACCAACATGGAATGCTATGAGTCAAATGGTGTGTGGATCATTCACATAACTATGTGATATTCATCTACATATAGAAACCATTGATCTATGTAAAAAAGGCTACACTGTGTTTATTCTTCCAAATTCCATACCTTGTAGTTTGAAATTTTTTAAAATCTCTATTTACTCTTTATAAGTCATTGTTGGATCCAATTTCTATAAAAACGTCACATTAAACCATTAAATATGCATTTACAATCATCAAATCATGGTCATATGCTTGATTCAAGTCATCTTTTGTCAGAAAATAATATCTCATCACCCCTTGTGGTTCCCACAAGCACCAGATTTTGAATCATGTATTCATGATCTCTTCTAACCCATTTAATTCATCATCATTCATTAATAATCGCTCAATTGACATGTCCACCAATTTTCAAACAAAGAAACAAAAATCTAGTGTTCAATTTGTCTTTGAACATGATTTATTGTTGAATCGCCAATCTATCATAGGACAATATTTAATGTGAAATTTTTTTGTGAGAAAATCACAATCAACAACGTGAATTTTATAGTGTTTAGTGAGTACCTAATCAATGGAAATATTTATTTAAAACAAAAAAACTAGTACAAAAATGATTTAAAAAACTCAATGGAAGTGTAGTAGATCATAAAAATATAACAAATGGTTGGTCTCAACAAATTACATTTCCATATTAAATTCTTTGTAGAAAAAATTAGTAATCACAATGAATCCAAAGATGTTATTTAATTAAAAAATTGATATCCCAAAATTGATATTGGATGAATAATTTATAAATTATTTATCATTCATATTTATTATGGAATCAGTGGTTGAATTATAATTCATTTGTGATTGATCACCACTTTTAATATCACTGCAGACAATATCCTCAATGACTCTCTTCCCATGACTCCTAGTATTTGGACTAATAATATTGGAGTTACTAATGAGGTATTACCAAGGGTTTACATTTTTATACAATCTTATAAATAAATATATTAATAAATTACTTTGTCTAATTTATTTTATCTAATATCAGATCGTGATATCACATCGACTAGTAGTCTTATGAGAAAGTACATTATGTTGCACCCAGGAAAACTACCATGTTCTGGATTCATTAGTAGTCCTAGTTTCCAGATTCTATATTACATTTAGGTGACAATCCATTATTTCTATGATTATATATATGTTTGTATATTAATATATTTATTATTTTTAATATACCAACATCAGTGCTCTAGAACATCAATACACAGTGATAATCCATGATTACATCTATAAATAGTATTTAAAATATTAAAAGGGTATAAACATAATACTTTAGACATTACTAGTATTATATTAAAGAAGAATGGGGATTTTTTTTTCGTGGTAAAAAATAAAATTATATGATGAAAACTCATCGACAGAAATGAAACAAAACATTGGAATGCCTTTCGATGAATGAAGATCTTGTTGTGATGATATCTAATGTTCATATAACATTGACAATGGATATATGGTGGATTGATTTAGGTTCCAAGTTACATTAGTGTAATGATCATGAATTGATTAATACAATTTTGAGAATATTATCACAAAAAAGAACATCATGGAAAAATTGCATTGATTGTTGCGGTAGGCCATGTACGAATGAGAGAATAATTCACTTCTTGAATGAAAATGAATCTTATAAATGTATTATTTTTCCAAAAATTAAATTTAACCTAATCTCTATTAACCACTTATATAACTACTTTTCTATGTTTCATTTTCTTCTAAAAATGTTATCATGTCAATAGGGGCCTTATTTTTTTATGAAAGTTCATTTTTATAATTAGATGTATCAATTATCTCTAAATGGGATAGAATGTAAATATACATACATTTTTTTAGACTTCCAATATATGGAATTATATTTTGGAACACATTTGTTTTAATTCATTATAGTTAATGTAAAATTATAATCATTTCAAATATTTAAATTAATTATAGGAATTTAAAACATGTTTAATGTTAAAGATAACTAAGAATCCATTTCATATTATTGAGAGAAATTCAGACTTTCTAAGTTTAATTTCATCTGATACTTATGAGATGAATGGTTTGATGAATCATGGGGTAAAATATAATTAATTAATCTTCTAGATGATTATAATAGATATTAATTTGTTTATGTACATAAAATGAATGAATTATATTATTCCTTGTTTAATAAATTACTGTTGATGTAGAAAATCAATACGATAGGAAAATTAAGACTTTACATTTTGATAGAGGTGAATATTAATTTAAAAATTAATTCAATTACATTTATTCTATAAATATTAATTTAAATCAATATATATCAACAATATACCAATAAATATGGTTTATTTGAAAGAATGAATTAGATATTTGTGGAAATTGCGAATGTAATGACCCAAAATTATATCTATTAAATTTTCCAAAATATAATTGTTTCATATAGTATAAATCCCATAAAATTACGTATAGTTTTTCCAAAAATCATTTATAAATGATGTATAAATGAAATAGGAAGTATTAATAGAATTTAATGATCCTAATAAATGGAATAATAACACAACTTTTGGAATAATAATATGACCATTAAGAATAGTAACTACTCTAATATAATAGTAAATGTACATATAAAATTATAATTATAAATTAGGTATATTATAAATGAAAATATGATCTATTTAAATCATGGATCAAGATAATTAGTTTTTTAATGATGATAAATTATGAATTCATATTTTTTTATTAAATATTAGATATTATTTATACTTTTATAATAAATATAATGATTAAAAAAAATTAATTTTCATATAATTGAATCATAAATTAATTTTACATTTTATTATAAATATAAGATAATTTTATGATACCTTAATAAATATTTCAAAGTGTTATGAAATTAGTTATAATTTATAAATTATAATTTATTTGGTTAAATTATTATTTTAAATAAAAATTAAATATCTCATATTTAAAAAATTATTTTCATACAATTTATTCCATTTATAAATTCTAATTTTCAGAAAAATGTTTGGGTTAAATTTTGGAATTTTTCTAAAATAGTTGAAATTTTTATGAATAATGATATATGGTAATTCATGGTATATGATAAATACATGACTTATTGAGTCATAGTTGATTTATGGATGATTTAAGAACCATTTTTTTGACCATAATTGACATATTTACTTTATTTAGTAATAATAATCAACAATATTAAAATTATTGAATAGAAATTATAAAAAAATGAATAAAATAATCATAAACCACCACTCTCCTCCACTATATATTTCAAAAACTCACCACCTCTTCTCATCACACCACAAAATAATTACTATTTTCCAAAATTTACCAAATAATATTTACATGTCTCTCCCTACATCTAGGATCCTTTGTTCTTAATAAACGACAAAACATAAGTTCCTCAAGGGGGTTCGCAAGGAGAATGATTGAAGAGGTAAAACCCTCTTTATTTTTTATTTTATTTTTTAATTAATTTTCTTTTTTTCCTCTACTAAAATTCCCTTATAAAATTGAATGATAATTCCAGTAACTTTTATATAAAATAATATTATTTTTTTAATTGGAAAACCCATTAATATTTCTTTTCCAATCCCCTTTTATTCTAAAAATTAAAAACATCGTTAATGATGTGTTAATTTATCACGTTCAAGGATAATGTGTTTTCAATTTCCATTACCTCCTTTAATTTTGTTCATAAATCCATTTTTATTCTAAAAAAATATTATAATATATGTATTACATATTATTTAATTTTCTATAACAAATATATATACATGATATAATTAATAAAACAAAACCTATTCATGATAATCGAAAAAATTCCAAAATAATCTAAACGATAATCATTAATGATTTATCTAATTAATCATCCTAAAAAATGGAAAAAAATAATATATAATAAAATTTAATATTCTTTAATTTCATTAAAAACATATAATTTCAATTATATATAACTATTCTCATTTTACATGATTTTTTGTATATGAATACAATTAATATCATCATGAAAACCAAGGAAACTAATATTTCCAAACATTGAAATTAATTTTCATAACCTATAAAAAATTACATTAATGAACTCAGTAAAATTATAATTAATTAAATACATGTATAAATGAACTCAGTAAAATTATAATTAATTAATAATTAATTTTCAAGAATCTATATTAGTTTATCCTTCATGGAATAGTAATTACGTGTTTTAAATGGGTTCTTTCCTAAATTCTTTGTCATAAAAATCCTAATTAAGAGGATCCTATTGATTTCATACACTTTTTAATGTAATATCCATATGTTATTTTAAGGCACCATTAATTTTCACAAAAAATACTTCTATCATGAAAAACTATCTTGGTTCGTTTCTAGTTTTATAAAAACAATTTACATTGTAATGAATCATTAAAATTTTCCCATCAACCACACTAAAGTGGATCATTTATAATGTTTATTAAACACACTTTTTAAATTTTTTCACTTTATTTTGACATCTAATATCTTGACATATTTATAATATCCCATATTAATGTCCATGTAGTTTTAAATCTATTATTTCATTAAATCCTTTATGACATGATCATTTTTTATTCCTTATTATATAATTATGATTGAAAATTCTTTCAATGTGTAACACATATTTTTATGTTTGATTATTAATGTGGCACACACAATCCGCAACATTTTAGGATTTGTGTGACCCGGAAATGATCAAATTCATTGGGTAATGTTTAATCTCATGAGACATCATGTGCAATGGTCTTGGTTGTTAGCCATGACTCATGATCCACTACGTGCAATGGTCTTGGTGGTTATCCTTGACTCGTGCCCCTACATGCTCAATGGTATTGGTGTTTTGCCTCCACTCATTCTCATATCATGTAGTATGTTGTTTCAATATTTCTATTATTCTATGATTACGTGATTCAATGTTATATATGTTATTCTTCTTTATGTTTGTTCATGTTCCATTCCATTTTATGCTATCATGTTTTTCCTTCTAACACATGTTCAATTAATTATTCATATTCTTACTCCCTTAATGATACTTTAGCTCATCCCTTTGATCACGTATTCCATAGGTAATCCCTTGAAAATGTAATGACAGAATGGTATTTCTGATCTCATTATAAATATTAAATAATAGAAGTTTTTATTTTGGTTCCATGTTTTCAGTTTTATGAATCTAATCGTCCAATGACACTTGTCTATAAAATCCTTCTGTTTTATTTGAACCAATATTATGATTAAAATAATGAAACAATATGTATAAAGTGATAGGGTTGTTATAGTTGGTATCAGAGGAAGGTCAAGTTACTTTTGGTTATTAAGAACTGATAATTTTAGTAAGAATCCTAGGGATAATTATATCACCATAGAAAACCTTGATTAAAACATAGGGAAGAAAAAGGTAGGATATAATTTTCACTTATAATATATTAGTTTAATGTTATCTGTTTTGATGAACTAAAGGATCAAATATCATCTAAGAGGTGGGTGGGGGTTGAATTAGTTGTTCACTTTTTACGAGTTTCAAAACATTTATAAACATAACCCATGAAACATTTTATGATTTAATTCCTTTTCAAATATGAGTAAATACTAATCCACGAAAACATAGGAATTCATGTAAATCTCACAATATTTAGATGGTCTAGATTTAGTATGAGGACCTACACCCTTTTCATATCCACTCTTGTAGGTTTCTATAAATTCACTAATATGAAAAAGTAAAAAACAAACATGTGATAATTTCTATTATACACCTTCAATATCCTAATAATAAATATTATAATAACTCTCATTAGTTAAAAATTATTATTAGAAATCCATTGATCCAAAACAAAAGGATAAATACTATTCTATTTTCCCAAAAAATTCTTATTCTGAATCCCAAATCTAACTATGATAAGTCATATTTTATGGTCTAAAAAACTCCATATGATTTTCCCTTACACAATATTAACATCTTAAACTCTACTTAGAATCATAGTCCAATATTATTCAATATAATTGACTCAATATTATCTTCTCACTATGACAATTTTCAATACAATTCTAATGCGGAGTAAACAAAAAATTAATGTGTCTGATCTTATTTTGAGATCTATCAAGAGATAAATTGCTCTTTAATTCTATAGTACTCTGCCTTTTTTGATTTTATGAATAGTTAATATGTATGAATAATTTCAGAAATTATTTATAGGAGATATATAATAGAAATAGAAAAAAACATGACAACATTCCCCATGTCCTTAAATATTAAAACACCTAAAAACAAATGCATTTAAAGATAAACATTGACTTCTTCAATGATTCTCATATTTCATTGAGATTTATGAAAAAATAAATTTCATGTTTGACCTCTTAAACTCTTCATATGAATTATAAAATATTCTTTATGAGTCTTCTTTATAATCATGATTATTAAAATTATTATTTCCTATTTAACTTCCCCAATATCAATACAGTGGAACTTCATAAGCTTCAGGTCCCTATACTCATTATAATATACCTTCATTCTCAGATCATTAAAATCGGCCTTTCTTTATCATCCGACTATGATCTTCTTTTGTTTGTTAATAAATTATGATCTGCTTATATTTATCATCTCATTTTGATATAGTTTTCATTCTTGTCTCGTTATTGTCTGCCTATCTTCATGAATGTTAGTATGATTGACGTTCCTTATTAAAGTCTTTCTAATAATCATTTTTCATAGTCAATCTGATGGAATCTTCATAATGATATAATTTTCATTATTATAGAATTATCCACTCCAAAACTTTTAAATTCTTCAAACTTCGACAGATTTACATATTTTTAAATCTAAATACATCTTATTATGGGCATTCTATATTCGATCTAATTCCATATTTTGGGAACCGATACAGTTATTATGATTTCTCTATTTTTTTAAAAATCTGTTATCATGAATGTTTTCATGTTTTCCTGGGAACTATATGATCATTAAATGATCATATGATTTCAGTCTAGAAATTATGATAACATTATAACTCATGATATCAATTATTTTAAAAAAAACTCTTCATAATCCTTACGACTCCTTTACATAGAATAATTTTTCACTCTATCCCAATAGCTTATTTATTTATTTTATCCCCAACATCATAATTCCTTACAAATACCTAGTCTAAAGAATCATTAGTCTAATTGATCTAAGTACAAAAAATTTACTCATAACGAACATAATCATTCAAAAAGCTTCTATTTTGGGTGCTATATTAACTGAAATCCTGAGTCTGAAAACTTGTATCTGGAAACCAAATTTCTTAATGAAAAAAAATTTCTAACCATTTATGTTTGGGATTGAACATTCATAAAATTTAACATTCTTGTGGAACTCATTATGATGGAATCAGTTCAATTCATGAATAATAAAAACATTATTATACTAAAGTATTTTTTTTATCAAATACAAAAAATTTGTAAAAAAAATTATCATATAATTTCTTCAGTCACCCCCGTTAGATTTTTTAAAAACCCTTATTAAAAAATTTTCCAACTGTATGAATTTTTTAACAACTCATCATTTATAATCCAGTCAAGTTATTAGAATTTAATCCGAACATAAGATTTCTCAAAAGACAGTATCCTAACACCACAATATTGGATAATGTAATTTCTTTGAATTAATTTCACCCCATAGTGGAACTAAAATTTTCATCCATGTAATGTAACATCCCTTGGTGGTATGAAATTTTTGCAGCCATGTGATGATAAAATCCCCTTCACTTTAATTTTATTCTCTATATTTTAATTTCTATCCCCCATTTTATCATAAAAACATCTTCATATTAATCAAAGAAAGATAAGTAAAAACTTATTACAAAGTACAATGCTATTATTTTCCTCCCCCTTTTTCATCAAAATCCAATGCAAAGTGGGTGTGTTTCCTTCTGAGGGTTAGAAAAACATTATTGGAGGATGAACATGAGTTTAAAGCCTCAAATCAACAAACCATTCATTCAACATATACTTTTTGATGATATCAACAATTTGATATTTTGGTGAGATATAATCCAAAAAAACATCTCTAGCAGCAACTTTCTATTTTATAATGTGAATATTTTATCAATGTGTCATTATCAAGAATGTTGGATAGGATTTTTGGAATGATCTATTGCACATTGATTACCATGATTCATCTTCAATGGTTTATAAACATTTTATTTCTAATATTACATTTGAACATTAATCCATAACATTTTGTGTACAATCATGGGTAGATGCAACATATTCAAATTAATCTATGATTAAATTTATTGATCTTTGTTAAGTACTTTACCACCTCACACAAGATTCGCCAAATAAAAATGTTCCTCTTGAAGTTGGTTTTCTATCATTACAGTCTCCATCCTAATCGGCATCTATAAAACCATGAAAAAGTTTCTCACAATTATTTTATATAACAAACCATGTGATGTTGTTCCTTTGACATAGCTTAGACGACTTTTTTTCCATCATATTTGATTCTTTCATTTGACATCGATACCTATCACACAAATTCACATCATAAAAAAATTTATCCTTGCAGTTTTAAGGTATATAAGACTTCATATAATATTTAGAACATCTTTATAATTCAAACCTATTACACATTCAACATTACTCGTATTTGTGTTTAGTGAAATAGGGGTTGAAACCTCCATGTATTCAAAAATCCCAAACATATTTAACAATTCCTGCAATAAATTTCATGATATAATAAAATGTAATTTCCTTTTTATTTGAACTTGTAAGTCAATAAAGAATGTTAATTCTCCCAATATTGAAAATTCAAATTTCTATATCATTTCCTCACCATGTTCTTTCCTATTATTTTATTCCACTGAAACTACATTTTTATCATCCACATAAATGATTACAATTATTGTTCATGAGTCAACATATTTCACATATAAGTTTCTATAAACTTGAACTTTATAAATGTTAACCATTCTGGAAAAAATTTCAAGTTTATAATAATTGGTACACCTTGAATTTTTCAACTCAAACAAATATTTATTCAATATAACATCCTTTTTTCATTATTATCAATTTGAAAACCAAAAGTTTATTCAATGTAATATTCTTCCTCATTCTAAACATTTGAAAAATAAAAAAATACACCCATATAAAAAACATTGTAATTATGATGTCTAGCCAATAAATGAATCATTATAATATTTTAAAATCTTGAAACATGGGAAAGTTATTCTTTAAAATTCAAAACTACCACCTATTAATATCCTTTAAAAACAATCATGGCTCGCTTTCATGACACTTCTCCATGTTAGTTCCACTTTTTCCTATAAACCCACATTTTACTGATAACATTTATATTTTCTGGTCATCTAACAGGTTCCCATGTTTCATTTTTTTCAATATGATTGAACTCTTCATTCATATATTCCAATCATTATTGGTGTTGAATAGCTTCTGAAACTGATTCTGGATTATCTTTTATAAAAATTGAATTTTGGTTAACGAAACTCAACTACCTTCTTCTCTGACGTGGAGCCTTCTGATTTAAAATAATGTTTTTGAAATAAACATATTTTTGTAAGGTTGTAAATTTCAATGTTTCTATTCCACCTAATCATTACTCATCACATGATTAACTTGAATCATGGTAAGGTTATTTTTACTTACTTTCACTATTGTTGGAAATCTATAGTTTTCCCTCCTCAGTATTCTCAATCAACTTTTGGTAAGGAATTTTTATTTTCAATTAATTTCACATCATAGGATTCAAACAACATTTTTAACCATTTATTCCATGTTTTTTAGTTCTTCCATTGGGTAATTAACATATAAATTTTTATTCCTCAGCTCTTTCATCAAACATTCCCAGATCTGGAATCTTTATTTTGAGAAAACAAGGACTTCTAAAAATTTTGAAGTATTTAATTGATGGTATTTTGTTCTACCAAATTTCATAATGATTCCTTTTGGTTTCTGATCACAAAAGGAATCTACTTTAATCATATACAACTTTATTAACTACTTCTAATATTATATTGAATTTTTGTATTCTTAAAAAATAGTAATTATCATTTCCACCAAAATTATTATACTTATTTATGCTATTCAATTTATTTATGGGTTATAAGGACAACTATATCAAATTCTATTTTAAAAAGCCTGAATATTTACAAATCCTCTAGATTATGTTTCATAAAAAATCTATTTTTCATCCAAGCTAAATCATAAATGGATGCGATGATGTATTTAATTTCATTTGGTTTTAATGACTCATCGGTCCACACAAATAAGAATTAATAAGTTCAAGGGGGTTGGTAGGCAGAATCTCATCACCCTAATTCCATTTGTAAGTAATATTCATTTTCTAACAAGTAATACCAAAATATTATTCTCTTCATTTTAATTATAAAAATTTTATAACAACACCAACATTAGAAAGTGTTTTCATGTTTTTATATCCAAGATGGCCATATCTTAAGTGCCACAATTTGTTTTCATCTTCATCACTAAAGTAATAGTAGTTATCAAATTATATTATATGGAAAATATTCCCACATGTTCTTTCTCCTTTTGTAACTAATATTCCATCTCTTGAACTTTTTATAAAATAAGAATATATTTTGAAGATTACTTATATCCCATCATTACAATGTATAATTAAACTTTTTATGTTATTTCATAACCCATCTATAAATAAAAATTCATTATATTTCCACTTTTCTAATTCAATCCCAGTTTTTCTGATTCCACTAATTATTAAGGAACTATCATTACTAAAGTTAACTTCTCCTACAACATTACTTTTAATTTTTTTTATGAATTTCATATCACATGTCATATTTGAGGAACAACCACTATCATGTATCAATTGTTTCTTGCTTCTAATTTCTTTTAAATTCATATCAACAAGAAATCTCTTTCCTTGAAATTCTTCTTTTCAGCTTCATTTTATTTTATAAGATAAGAACCTAGCTCTAGAAGGAGTGTGATACATATTTTGTCATGATGACCTCCCTGATTACAACATCCACAAACATCTTCTGAATAATTAATTTTTTTTATATTCATACAATATGAGATTTTTCCTTTCTAGATTCCTATGAGTTTGGGATGTTACACATGTTACTTCCTTTTTTTCTTACATTATCTAAAATAATAATCTTGGTAAATATAAGTTGTACCACAAATTATTATCCATAATCTCATAGATTATACAACACTATAAATTTCCATAAATCATAATTTTATATTTAAGTAATATAATTTTTTATAGAATCTTTCTTTAGGTTGATTGCTTCTTTCCTATATAATTTTATCTGGCCTTTGAACATTATTTCTATTGGGTGGGTTTTCAACTATTATAAATTAATCATGATTTTACACCCTTTTTCAACCAAATCATTCACAATATTTTATCTACAACTTGAAAAAAAATAAAAAATAGCTGAAACATTATTTTTTATGTGAGTATTTAACATAATTCATTATTTGAGCATACTAAACACCTTTAGAAGTCATATATTTTACTTCTAAGGATATATTGATGTTTTCATCCATATTTCTTAGAGTAATTTTGGACTCAATAAATTTTTATTAAAACTTGTAAACTTCTTCTTCTATGGAATCCAACTTCATATTATGATCTTCAACGATCATTCCTTGTTCATAAATTCTATTTTTGTACATCATGATCTCCCAAATGTATTCTTCCTCCTACTTCATGACATGTTTTCTTCATTCAAAAAATTTTCACAATATCTTATTATTACTCTAATTTATTTCTCAAGAGATTTTTTTGATGAAGATTTGTAAGAAGTTATTGCCTGATTTAATACTCTCTGTAAAATTATTCACATCCTTATATACTATTTTAGGAGTCTCAAACATTATAAACATTTGAAATGAATGTAATAAACATTTTTGAACATTAATCTTCTATTTAATTATTTTTAGTTGAGTCTGATTCATATTTCATAATCAATATATTCTTATTTATTATATTAAAATTATTTTTATATTTTTTGTATGACCTTTATTATTTATTAGGCTTTTTCACTTCTTCCATCGAGGGATTTCATCTGAATAATCTCAATATTCATCAATATTATTATTGGAAAATTCATAGAAATGTGTCTAATTCCACCACATTAAAAAAACATTTGAGAATAATTTTAAATAAAAAATCTCCAATTCTTCTTTGATAGTTCTTTGAAATAAGAGACTTGAATTATTCATTTGACTTATTATCATGTTTTTTTAGGAGCCAAAAAGATTATCATCTTCAACATCTAGTGTTTTCATTGTTCTCACAGCTTCAATGACCATTTCATCTTTCATATTCTCTTTAAAAATTGTATATTTTCACATTTAATTAGAAAATGAAAGGGTTATTTAATTCATCCATATATAAATCATCATAATCATATAAAGAAGAATTTTTAGAATAAATCATGTTCAAAATATTTTCATAGGTTTCTTTATAGTTTTAGAATCTTTAATGACATCTTCAAATCCTTTGATGTTGCAAAAAATTCATTTACTACAGTGAAGTATTCATCAAATGTTTCCTCTTCTCTCATTTAGATGTATTAACACATACTATGACCAATTTGTAGCATTGATTCATTAAATTGATATTATCCAGGATAAGGATTCATCATGGAATCCTTTCCTCTAATACTAATTTAGGTTTCAAAAATTCCAATAACAACTAAGTGGGGGGGGCATAAATCTGTTGTTTAATTTATATGAGTTTCAAATCATTAGGATACATAACCCCAAAAACCTATTAAGATTTATTTTAATATAAAATTTAGGTAAATACTCATGCATGAAAATTTTGTAAAGTAGGTAAGGCAATACTGTTTATCCTTAGTGTGAGAACCTATATCCTTAAACTTTCCATTACCATGGGTCAATGGAAATTCACTATTATTAATAAGTGAATAAATCATTTAATAACTTCCATTAGACACCTTCAATCTTCCCATAGGAAATATTATACTAAATTCCATATGTTTACAATGATTCTTATGAAAAAATTGATCAAAAACCAAAGAATAAAGGTTTTTTTTCAATTTTAAATATAAAAGCTTAGTCTAAATCCTTAGTTTGATATTTTGGAGTATGATTTTATCAGTCTGATGAACATGATACAATTATCCATTACTCAATATTCCCTTCCCAAACTCTACTCATAAACTCAGTCCAATATTCTTCAATCTGATCGACTCAATACGATCTTCTCAATATGATGATTCTCAATATGAATCTCCTATCAGGTAAACAATACATTCATGTTTCTTATCTTATTTTGTTATTTCCATCAAGAAATAACATTAAATTGAATTCATTCTCTACTCCACCTCTTTCACTTTTGTGAGATTTTATGATGTACGAATGACTTAAGAATCTATTAATAGGGGTATCAGAAAACCAAGACTAGGAAACCTGAAAACATTCCCCACATCCTAAAATTTATGAAATCTGAAAAAATGACTTTTACACTTAATCATTAACTAAATAAATCTATCTCATGTTTCTCTACGATTTTTGAAAATTTTAATTTGATGTTTTAACACATTAACTCTTTATAAAACGTCTGGAATTTCAATTTTGATTCTTCCACACAACTATCCTTCTAAACATTCTTCAACCAGATGTAACATCATCAAATTCAATATGATGGATCATCATCATCTCCATCTTCCTTTGCTCATTATGATCTTCATTACTTTCTCTGATCATTTTGATCTTATTATCCTTCTCATATCATTATTATTTATCTTTAGTTAATAGCTCATTATGATCTTCCTTTCATTCTCAACTAATTTCAATATGGATTTCTTCCTTAGCCCATTATGATATTTCTATCTTCATCATATTTGGTCTGATTGAATTTCCTTCTCAAATACATTTTTTTCATATTTCCTTCATCGAGATAGTATAATGAAATCTTCAATAATTATGGAATTCTCATTACAATGGAATTATCTACTCTGAAACTTCAAAAAAATTGAACATCATCATCATTACAAGTTCATAATTTTAAAAAACATTTGAGTTTGTTACATATGGATCTGATCTCTGTCTAGATTTTTGGAACCAAAAAAATAAATCCAATTCCACTATTTGTTTAAAAGATTTTATCATGACTCATTTCATTATTTAAGAACTATATAATCAGTATATTATCATCTAATTTATGTTTAGAAAGCATGAAAACATTCCAAATCCTAACATAACATTATTAAAAAAACATTATCTTTTGCATCAATATTAATGATTCTCATAAAAATATATGACTTTTTAACCTAGTAGTTTCTTTCTTTCTTTTATCCATAACTTATGACATTTTAACCAAAGTTTAGTCTGATGAAACATTAGTCTAATGGGTCTGAATTGAATGAAGTAAATGATAAAAAACATCACCTTTTTTACAGATTATATGTCCACTGTTGTTAATACTAAAAAAATGATTCCATAAAACAACTTTCTTAAATCCAAAAAAAATTTGTACACATTATTGTTTCGGTTTAAACATTTAAAATATTTCATCTTTCTTATATAATTAATTATGATAGAGTAATTCTAATTCCTAAATAAAAAACAAGATTTATGATAATTCTTAGTTATAAAATATAAAAAATCATTGTTAAAACAATATATCCCAAAAGGTTCTTCTGGTTTCCCTTTAATGTTTTTAAAAGATTAAAAATTCTTAACCCAAATTATATTTTAGATGAATTACATTATTAAAACCATAATCAAATAGTGACAGATATGAACATAGTCTGTGGTTATATGCATTCATTCATATCATTCATGTTTAGTAGAAATATTAAAACACCTTTTAAAAATTTAGAGGTTGATTTATCTATGAGAAGGAAAAATTAGAAAATTATTTCATCCGATATATATAACTCCTACCATGTAAATTTTCTTGGACTACAACTTCCAAAAAAATCATGTTATATATGCTTTGGTAGATTCAATGGTTGATTTACCTATATAATCCTCATTTAAATTGCAGATATTATTTCTTTATGACAATCAATATCTAGTTAAAATGATTGAGACAAAGGATATAATCATTCTTGTAGACATGCACACTATTGGGGACTACATTGATGTGTTCCCTGAAGAATTTTATAGTATTTCCCTAGACCAAGAGGTTTATTTATTAATTGAACTTATATCCATATCTCTTCCTACATCAAATAAATGTTATAGAATGGCCACCATTTATTTGGAGAAACAAAAGTAGTAGTTATATGAGAATCTGGAAAATGGTTTTATATTCCCATCTACTTTACTATAGCTATTTATATAAACTTTATCAAGAAGAAGGATGGATCAATTCCCCAATGAATTTATTATCATCTGATCATTTATATCTTAACAAATAATATTTTTTACCTTCTATGGATAGATTACTTTTTTCATAAAACTGTGTGGGGCCATGTATTTCATTAAAGTGGTACTTAGATTAAGATATCAATAATTAAAGTTAAGGAAGAAAAATTCCCAATAATAACATTAATCAAGGTATGGACACTATTTATTCATAATTATTTACTTCAGACTCTCTAATTACCCATCAATTTTAATTGATTTAATGAATAAATACTTGAGATATTACCTCGACAATTTTTTAGTTGTCTTTACTGATGATATTATGTTATACTCCAAGAGAAAGGAGGAACTAGAGGATAATACAAGTAATATGATGAATAAATTGATAGGGTAGAAAATATATGAAAAGTATATTAAATATGATTTCTATATGAGGAGATATCATTCTTGTGGAATTTTATCCACATCATTGGAATATCAGTTGACTCTTCCAAGAAAAAAGTAATTGAAGAGTGGCCGTGACCAACATCTGTAACTAAGATCACGGTTTCCAGGGTCTAAATCTGTATTACTGGTTATTTGTGAATAACATCTCATGATTATTAAAACCACTATATAATATGACTCATAAGGGAGTAATTTTTATCTGAAGTAGTGAATATGATGCATGGTTAAAAAATTGGAATAAGAGGCTCATCACTACACTAATACTCACAATTCTGATAACTGTGTAACTCTATGTTGTGTAAAAAGATTCATTAAAGAATTTATTAGGGTATGTATTGATTAAAAATGATAATTTAATATCTAAAATGTCAAGGAAATTTAAAATTCATGATGAAAACTCTCCCAAGCATGATCTGGAGTTGGTGGATGTGATCATTGCATTGAAAATCTGGTGACATTATCTCTGTGGGGAGAAGTTTGATATATATACTGACCATAAGAGAATAAAATATATATTCACATATAAGGAGATTAATTGAACCGGTAAATATGATTAGGTCTCATTATTGATTTTGAATTCTCAATTCATTTCATTCATGTTAATTTAAATATGGTGGAAAATTCTATAAGTAGAAATGATCCTCCATAATTATCAATGATAATAATTGAGTAGGATCCAAAATTCATAGACTTCTGAAAGAAGGAAATGTGAATAATTAAGGAAATATCATCATCAATCCTATCTTAAATTATTTTTCAACCATCCCTTAATGACAAAATATTGAATTCTCAATGAAATCATGAGGAAATTTAAAAAAAGTGGTACCTATGTGAAAAAGAATATCCTCAAGGATCAGAACTGATGAGAAAGTTATCTTATGATTTTTGTTGTGATTATGTATATCATCCAATTATGAGATAAGGGGAAAGATTTTGAATGTATCCCATAGCTCAACCATCTCAATTCACCCTGGGAGAATAAATATGTATCAAGATCTCTTCGACAACTATTGGTTGGATGATATGAATAATGACATAGGTGAATATATATCAATGTGTATGGTCTATCAACAAGTGATGGATGAAAAGAAAAATGACTAATGGGATGGTGAAACCATTACCCATACAAACATTGAAATGTGAAAGCATCACCATGGACATTGTCACTAGACATTCAAAGACATCCAGAAGAACAAATGCAATATGGGTTTTGTGGATTTTCATACAAATACATATCACTTTATCTTAATCCAAGAGGAATTTAAACTATATTAAATAGAATGGATATACATTAGATAACTTGTGATGTTTCATGGAGTACAAAAATTGATTGTATCGGATCAAGATATGAGATTCACCTCCATGTTATAGAAATATCTCCAACATTATCTATACACTTAGTTGACCATTAGAATGACCTATCATTATCAAACTAATGGGTCTTATTAGACTATTTGTACAATGGAATACATGTTAAAAGAATGTTTTATAGACTTTAAAGGTGGACAGTAAAAACATCTACCTCTATTGGAGTTCAAGTACAATAATATTTTCCACTCACGCATCCAAATGGATCTATATAAAACCATTTGTGGGAAAAGATGCAGTGAACTAGCACACTGGGATGAAGTCAGTTCACAGATGTTTTTAGGACGTAAAAAGGTTGTATAAATAGTAGAAAAGGTGAAAACAATTTAGCATCAAATTTTGATATCCAAATGTAAAAATAAGAGATTTATAGATAATAATTGATGAGACCTTGGGTTTATGTTTGGAGACATGGTATTCCTATGCATATATCCCTAGAATAGGATTATGAGATTTGTGAAGAAAGTAAAGATGAGTCTCAGTTACTTCAATTCCATTGATATTCTTGATCAAGTCGGACCTTAAGCCTATAAACTAGCACTTCCACCAACCATGTATCATGTAAATGAGGTATTCCACATATATGTCATTATGAATTACAATTTATATACATCACATGTACTAGATTTAGAAGTCATACAATAGTAAAATGATCTCTATTATGAGGAGCAGAAAATTAATAGCCTAGAAAATATAGACAATGTTATACACAAAAATACTACTCACCTAGTCAACGTACTACAAGAAAACCATATGAATGAAGAGTAAATATGGGAACCAGAGGATGTAATTAAGGATACGTACCCACATATGTTTCATATAAGTTTTTAAAATTAAATTTTGAGAGTGAAATTTCATAAGGGGGAAGAATGAAATAACCCAGAACTCTATCATTGAAATTTCCCTTCATATAATAATTTCATATTTAATAAATAAGAAAATGACTTAGAGAACATAATAAAATAATTATAAATTAATAATTAATGAAAAACGACATATATATAGAAATTAAGAATCCTAAACCAATGGAATAGTAACCTGGCCATTAAAATTGTAATCCGACCTTCAAGAATTATAACACCGCCAATATAATTGTATCCTCACCTATGACAGTATAATTAAAATTTTGTAATTTTATTAATGAAAATATAACATATTTATATCATGGAATAAGTAAATAAATGTTTTAAAAGTGATAAATTAATTATTATTATATTTATTGAACATAAATGTCTATTTATAATTTTATAATTAATTTAATGACATAAAAAATTAATTTTAATAAAATATATTCATAAATTATTTTTTTCTTATGATTATAAGATAATTTTATGATACCATAATTAATTTTTTAAAGTGTAATAAAATGTGTTATAATTTTAAAATTGGTATTTTTTAATAAATTAATATATTAATTAAATATTAACTTTCTCATATTTAGAAAATAATTTTCATAATTTGGAGATCAATTTAAGATTATATACATTTAAAAATCGTTAGGGTGAGTTTTTGGGAATTTACTAAAATGGTTGAATTTATGTTGAATAATGAAATATGATAATTTATAGTATAAGCTAACTACATGAAATATTGATTCCAGGTTGATATATGGATTATATTAGCACCATAATTTTGAACTCACATGCACTATATACTTTATTTAGTTTCAATAATCAATAATATTCATTTTCATGAGAAAAAATAATAATCAAATGAATAAAATAATCAAAAAAACACCCCTCTACTCAACTATAAATACAACTCCTCACCACATATTCTCCTCACACCTAAAAATAGTTAATTCTTGTCGAAACAATACTAAATTATTTTAAAAACTATCTCCCATTTCTAGTACCCTTTTTTCTCAATAAAAGTCGAAACTCAAAGTCTTCAATATGGTTTCAATGGAGAATAATTCAAGATGTAAAAATATAATTCCTTTTCTTTTAATTTCATTTCATGTCATTTAATTTTATTTTCATCTCAACAACTCCCCTTATATAAGATACATGATATCACCAGTATATTTTATACAATAGAATTTTATTTTTCTAATTTAACAACCCATCATCATTTCATTTCCCATCGCCTTTTGTTCTGAAAATGAAAACATCGTCCGAGATGTGTTAATTTATCGCATTCTAGGATGATGATTTTTCAATATCCATTACTAACTTAAAGACAGGTAATAAAACCATTTTATTACTAAAAAATATTAATATATATATTATATCTTATTTATTATTTTTTAAACAATATATATACATAATATTAACTAAAAAATCTAAACAAATTCGTGGTGATTGAAAAAAAACCAAAATAATATGAACAGTATTCATTAACATTTTATCAAATGAATCATCCTAATATGAGGTAAAATTATATATAATACCATTTAATATTTCAAAATTTCATTAAAAACATATAGTTTTAATTATGGAATGCTATTCTCATTTTGTATGATATTTTGTACACTTATACAAGTAAAAACATCATCCAAACCAAAGAAACAAACTCACCCGAATGATGAAACTGAATCTAATAACCCATCCAAATGGCCATATATAAACATAATAATATTAAAATAAATCAAATAAATCTACAAACAGATCTTAATTAATTAATTAATAGATTTTAATTTGATTATCTAGGATATTATGGTTAAGACAAAAAAAATTCGGACAAAAGGCAAGAGATTCATTCCAAACATCCATTTTTCCACCAGGTTGTTATTTATATCTCATTAACCCAATTTATATGTTAATTATTTTTATATAATTCTTTTAAATTATATTTATTTTTTCCAAAATAATTTATCCAGGTCATTTCATCTTTCTTTTATGGGGAAATACCTTTCTTAAAAGGTTCCCTTCTCAATTCATCCCGAAAAGAATATTCGATTAAAGTGAAATTCCTTATTTCTTACCCAATTTAAATTGAACTATATAATATATTTTTTTCCACTATTATTTTTATAAAATAACACATTTTATCAAGAAAAAATTTCTTAGATCATACTTGGTTATATGAATACAATTTTTTTTCCATTGTAAAGAATCTTTAAACTTTTCCCTTAACCAAACTAAAGTGGATCATTTCCAATGATTAATAAAAATAATTTGACAACTATTCATAATATATAGATAGAGAATATTAATATCTATGTATAATTTTTATTTTTAATTTCCATGTATGTTTTAAATCCATTATTTTATATACACCATTATGATATGCTCGCTTCTTTTGCCTAATAAATCGATTATGATAAATGTTTCATTCCATGGGAAACAATTTAATTTGTGTTTAATTATTAATGTTGAACAAATATTCAAGAACATGTTATGATTGGTGTGCCCATGTAGCACTCCAATGTATTGGGTAATTTTTAGTCTCATGATATGTCATTTTCAATGGTCTCGGTGGTTAGCCTTGACTCATTCTCCCTTATATGCAATGGTCCTAGTTGTACTTTGTGACTCTTGCTCCTCCATGTGAAATGGTTTGGAGGATAGAAATCACTGTTTATTATTTAATATTATATATTGTTCCAAATTTCTATGATTAAATAAACAAAATGTCCCATGGTCTATATGTAATTGTTCCTTTTTTATTCGTAATCCATTCCTTTTTATGTAATCATGTTATTCCTTCGAACCCATGTGTTCTACTATATTGATATTCTTAATCCCTTACATGGATTTTTATCCCATACTTTTGTTCCTATTTTCTATAGGATATATAATGTAAATTTAAGGGCTCAAATGAAGTTAAGAACACATTATGAATATTTAAAATAATATATTTTTATTTTAGTTCTATGTTTTTACTTTTAGGTACCTAATCATTTAAGGTCACTAGACTATAAAATCATTATTTTTTATTTAATGGAATGTTATGCATATAATCATGTAAGAATATGTATAAAATGATATGAGTGTTATAGTTAATTTCTTTCATAATAGTTAAAATATTCCAATTGGCTTATGTGGTGAAATATTTATTATTGTCTTTTATATTCACAATATATATTTTCACATTAAAATATAAATTTATATATAATTAATTATGAAAGGGGATGATTCATAAACATTAATATTTTAAGGATTAAATGGGTATTTTTTATTTAGACATATGTGCTGTTTTTCATTATAAAATAGTATATGTGTTTGAATTCCAAGAGAGTTCATGAAAGGATCATTGAACATTACCATAATATTATATAAATATATGATGTTCTGACGAATGCGTAATTTTTATATGTTTGATTTATGTTGTGGTTTCGTAAATAATTCCAGTTTAATTATTATTTTACAAAAAAATTAACATCTAATTGAGATTTTTAGTCTATGTAATATGTTAAATCATTTTATTCAAATGTAATATATAAATATTTGTTCTGAAATATTATGATTTATAGATTTTATAATATTAAAAAAATGGTTGAATATTTTTTTTATATAATATTAATAAATTTTTAAATTAAATTAATGATAAAGAATTGGGGTTATAATGGTTAATAATTGTGGGGATTCCAAAAGACCTTATGATTCCATAGAGTAGAATGATAATTGTTTTCGATCTCACGATTTAAAAGGTACCGCGTATCATTTAATATAGTAGCCTTATAAATATAAAGGGGAAACCATTTTTTAATGTTCATATCATCATGGAATCTCATAAATCATTTCATTCACCATAGTGTATATCCATCTTGATTTATATCATCGTTTTTCTCATTCATCTTTCATAAAATCCACAAAGAAGTACAAATTTCTTACAAAATACATGGTGTCGAAGAAATAAAATCATTAAGTTTACTGTGATCCAATAACAAAGAACATAATCATAGTATTCATTTATTTTTTCTAAGTAGGATGAATCACTTATTTATTGTAGGTTTACTCGAAATAGGCCCACTTGTGAACCACTAAAATAAACCATATGGGTGTGTAATACAAAGAACAAGGCAGTTGAACGTATGTTAAATAGAGAAGACTAGAGGATTAAAGATGTCTATTTCTCTTTCAATATAGAGGAAAATACGATGTTAATGATGCTGGATGGTTCTCTCAAATATTACAGTGAGAGACGAGGCTGGGTTCAATATATTATTCCTAATTATTTAAAAATTATTAATTTTTTTTGAAATAATAATATTAAAAATAATTGTAAGATAAAAAAAGTATTAATATTAATAAAATAAAAATAACAACAAATACAATATAATTAGATAATAATATACAATTAAATAAATAATAGAATTATTATCTAAAATAAGAATTTTTAAAAAAAATTAGTGAATTACTAATTATAAATATTCTAAATATATAAAAATAATAATAATAATAATAATAATGACTCATCATTTCCCATCATAACCTTCCATATGGTATACCAATCACTTTCCCCAACTGCTGGTTTTGGAACTATTGAATTTGAAATAAAATATAAGGAATGATCATCCTGATTGATTGATATATATTTTAACAAATATAAATATATATTTGTGTGCGTGTGTGCATGTGTGTGTCACTATATGAATGGAATAATAGATTTTAACCTACATAATTTCTCCTTCCCTTTTTTTGTTTCTTATATATTTCAATTTTTTATCAACCTTATTTATATAAAACTCAATATTTAATCAATTTCTAAAATAAACCATGATCAATGATAAATTTAATATTTTTAAAATTTTCTCAATTTCAAAAGTTGTTTGGCCTATTACATAACATAATATCGGTACAATTGGAATCTAGATATTATGCATCATGATGATTCTTCCACCAAAATTATCATTGATGGAGGATAATTATAAAATTAAAAATGTGTGTTTTACTTTCATCATTATATATTGTAATATTAAATTTTTTACCTCATTATAAAATTTAAAAACATCATACAAATAGTTTCTTAATATTTGATCATAATAAAATTAATGAACAATTTAAAATTATTAATGACTTATAATGGTCAAATTTCACTTAATTCTCAAAGGTGAATGTTATTGGTTTAAATAAAAATAATATTTCCAGTTGGAAAATTTTATGTTAATAAAAACGAAATTCACCAAATGAAAATATGAAAGGATTCCACTATGATAAGTTGAATATCTAACATCACATATTTTTCATTAGATGATGTCCCAAAGATAATTTTTTTATCCATTATTTAAAATAATTAAAATTAAAATCGCATACTTACATATACCCTAATAGAGAAAACCATGTTTATTGTGTGTAAATGATCTTGAAAAGATGATTTGTTTTTTTATATTATTAAATAAAGTCTATACTATTCACTTACTTCTCAACTTTTTTACACATATTTTTTTAATATTCATCCCCAAAAGAGTTTTAAAATTATAAATTGAATATTCAGGCTATTTTATTGAGGTTTTCTTAAATCATGATCAGATAATTTTATTTTATTTCATAAAGTGACTAAAATTATTTATTAAAATAATTTTAATTTATTTCCCTAAATGATTAAAACAAATCATGATTTTATTTTTACTTACACTTGGGCCTAATACAGCATTTTGAAAATGATTTATGTGATTTATTTTCCTATAAAAATAATAATCATATAACTTTCATAACTAGATAGATGTTAATAACTATTTAAAAATATGATTAATTTGATACATATTTATAAAACAATTCATCCATAAAAGATAATATTGAAATAGTTTATTTTGAAATTATAATGGAGAACATTTTTTATCAATTTTTCTCTTATATTAGAAATATTTTCAAAAAATATCATTTATTATATATTCATATACTATCAATACCATCTCATCTCATTCATTTTATTTTTTCATTTTAATTTGGATTTTCTTCTCCAATTATTGTTATATTATGAATTCATTAATTAATGATCAAACAATAGATCTAAAAATTAAAATAATAATAATAATTAGGATTATTTTATTTTCTCATTACATAACATAAATGTGTTAAATATAAATAATGGAAAGAGACTGAATATTTTTTGCTTATCTATCTAAAATATATTTTTTTTAAATATTGTTTCAATGTCTCAACATGTCTCATATATTAAATTTATATCATGAAGAGTTTGTATCTCATCAGGTAATAACATTTATATTTAGTGAAAATAAATCATTTACTATAAATTAGATAGTATATTCCTATCCAGAAGTATAAATGTTTTAGTAAAAAATGCATTTTATAACTAAATATTTTATGGTATTTGTTAATCATCAATGATATTCATGAAAATGAATATCATATATAATCATTTGTTAATGTGGGTGACCAATAGTTCAACATATAATTGGATTTATTTATTGATAAAAATTGATTCTAATTTGTTTTTTATGAATTTATTTTTTTACTATATATAATCGAATGAAATATTATAAACTATTAGATTTTTTATTTTGATACTTTAATTACATGATATTATTATTCAAGTTATCCTAAATCAATTATGATAAAAAAATTTATACAATTATACATGAGTAACATTGTTTTTGTATAAATAGTATAAATTCAATAATGAGAGAATGATGAGTTTCTTTAACAGATGTATTCCCACTTAATTATCACATATAAGAGAATTATTCAATCTAGTTATGTCATTTTGAGTTCCTCATATATAATTATTTATCACAAGATATCTATTATTGTGGTAAATTATTTATATTATCATAGTCTATATTGGAAGTAAATTTCCATTATTTATACATATTAATAATAATGATATATATATATATGGATATACCCAACTAATATTTGATCTATATATATATTATACATAAGATGTCTCCACTAAATGGTGACATGTATTATTATTTTCTAGTGAGTATACCTGTTATTATATTTTTGGATAACAATATAATTATTGAAAATCACATACCTTGTATAAAATGATCAAGTATTACCATTAATAAGATGCTAAAACTTCATATATGATCAAATATATTTTAAATTATTGAAAAATATATGGCTGATTAAACCCACTAGTAGTTTGTTTGAATAGATTATATAAAATAATTTTTAATCACGAGTGGAAATTAATAAATATATTTTCTGTTGAATATGAAAATGAACAAATCGATAAAAATATATCATTTTAGATATTTTCACCAAAGTGACATTGTACTAGATAAATTATGAGGTCTCGTTAAATGTTTTTGATGAAAATATTATAATGCTATAAAAACTCATCGATGGTAATGTATTTTGAGAGGTTTCAACGTAAAAATTCTTGAATAAGAAGAAATATTGAGGTGATATTTTCTATGTTCAACATATCTGGTTTTATATTGGTTATCCAAATTAATAAAACTATTTCATATTTATGGTATTTTTATACGTAAAATTTTTCCATATAATATCATATATTTATATATATTTGTATCATATCCAATTTATTTTTTCATTGATTATTTATACTCTATCCCTGATTACAACATATATGAATTGCATAAATGTTAAAAATTACAAAATAATATTCAAAATTATTAATGTTTCACCCAATAAAAGAAATTCATTATATATTAAACTATAAAAATTAATATATGATATATAAATTCATAAAGTAAATAATATAAAATTAATTTTATCATCACATGGATTATATAAATTAGTTTTTTATCATTCCATTAGATTTTTACATCATCAAAACTTCATAGGATTTTAAACAATAATTGTTGTATTTGATGATAATATTATGAGAAAAATCCTTTTATTTTGAATTAGGAATCTAGAATATTTAAATTTTAATTTTGGAATCATTTTACCATCAATTAATAAAAAAATTACTTTTTTTAAAAGTGATACAATTTATACATGTGGACATGAAAAATAAAAAAAAACCCTAAATGCGTTAGTATAAATGTATACTTTAATAATCCTTAATTATATACATATAATTGTACATTTATATATTCTTTGTGTAACAGCCCAAGATTTTATAAAAAAAAAATATTCTTTTTAATTTTATTAATGTCTTGTGTTGTACGCTACACCAAAAGGAGCTTGCACAACACACATCCTTGACTTGCCTTGCATTACACGCAATCGCGACCTTCCTCGATAGCGTGTGTAATACGCAATACTGAGTTTCATTAAACAACGATATGCTATTAAAATATTATTAAAACTAGCCGTTATGAATAGTAATAACCACTTTTTAAAATTCTATAAATCTTATTTTTTAAAATGAACTTCATTTTTGGATTCGGAATATCGAAATTAGCTTAGGTTGAAATTTTGGTAATTTTCGGATAACTTTCATATTTTGATGAATAGTGAAAATTACTAAATTATAATTAAAAACAACTTTTTTAATCGAAATAGTTGATAGTGATAAATCATTAATTTGAGTGGTTTTAAAGTATATTTAGAATATATTTTTACAATTTAATACAATGTTGGTCATTGGATGTAATTTCACATTTAAACTAGACATAAACAAGTGTCAATCTTTTGATATATATTGTTTCTTAAAAACACGCTATTTGTTTTAACAGCGGGATTTAATTATAAAATTAATTAATGCAACTTTTATGTTATGAATTTGGTAAAATAGACTTCATTTTTGAATTCGGAATATGAAATATAGCTTGGGATGAAATTTTGGCATTGTTCTGAAAAATATCAATTTTTGATGAATAGTGAAACTACTAAGTGGTAGGTTAAAAACTGAATTTTGCATAAAACTTAATTTTACCGCTTCTGTGAATGGAATTTCAAAAATCCGAGAGACACGGTTAATATCAAGGACTAAAATGTGGTTCAATGAGATGAAAATAATTTTTTGGTGAATAGTAACTTTTTACTTTTTTACCACGGTTAATAGTAAATAGGGTAACTAAGGGTAAATATGATATTAATATTACCCTAACACATGTCCTAATTCTATTGGACAAGTGTAATTCGACCAAACACAAAATTAGGAATAAAATATGACCATTTAAGCCCACTTGGATTAGATTAGGACATTTATTATTAATTTATTTAAAGAAAGGTTAAAATAGTTAAAATCAAAGTTTAATAAGTAAATCATTTTTAATATGGGGTTATACATAAGATAAATTCGATTGTAAATATTCATTAGAAATCTAAAAAGATTTCCTACATGATGGTATTTTATTTGTAATTTTTAGACATCAAATAATATAATTTATTTATGACACAAAGATGATGTAGTAATTATCTTATTAATGAAATATTGACATAATTGATAATATAAATACCAAAATAAATGTAATTTAAGACTTTTTATGAATTCCACTAATTTTCTAGGTTACTATGATATATTAGTGTTGATTTAATCAACTTGGTTCGAACATATAATTCTGTTATGACTTTCACAAAAATCATATATCAAATAGTGTCAAAATTACACAAAATAGTTTTTAAATCAAATATTATATTATTAATTGTTATTTTATTCCTAAAAATCTAAGGTTCGGACAAATGACTTAGATAAGGATATATATATTAATAATAAACAATTTTTGGTTCGTTTGGCATGTTATAGTATGTTTATTAACCATATAGTGAAAGAAAACAAAAAGACACGGTAAAAGTTAAATTATTTAACTTAGAGCTAAATATAATTGATAAGGTTTAAAATAATATCCAAACAAGTCTAAATTTGATTGGTTGATGAGATTACAACCCTATCTCATCTAATCTTCGAATATGAGTCATTTTTGGAGGTTTTTAAGTGGGGTTAGATTTATTATAAATTAATATTTTTAAGAATTCCTAAGGTGCCCCTCTCCTCCCTTATAAAAGGGAACCTCCTCCCCCTCCTCCTCACACCAATTTTGAGCACTCAAGCTCGGCCAACCTCTGCCATTTTCTCCTCTCCACTTTCCTAGAATAATCCTAGAGGTTC
The DNA here is from genome assembly GCA_963277665.1 of Viscum album. Taxonomy (NCBI): domain Eukaryota; kingdom Viridiplantae; phylum Streptophyta; class Magnoliopsida; order Santalales; family Viscaceae; genus Viscum; species Viscum album. Next base: position 785,786,073 of record OY728151.1, read on the forward strand.
TGGTCTTCTCCAAAGACCAATCTTAGTTCCTTAAGTGGAGGATTCAAAGAGGCGTTCCAAAGAAGAGGTAATATCCATTACCGATCTTTTCAATTTCCTTCTTCTTCAACTTCTTCTTCTTTAGTTGTTTCATGATAAAGTAATAACATCAGTATTACATACATACTGATATGTTATTATAAATATGAAACAACCCTAATTCACCTTCTATCCATCCTACGGAAAAATGAAATCACCGCGCGTGCGTACGTACGGAATACCGTCTCCACGCCGTGGTGTAATCTATTTTCCACCATCACCTTACAAGGATGGGTATAATGGTGTAATGAGTAACTACATATGATTATTATGAAGTAATATTGATACTGAAATAATATATATATACTCCAATACAATTCCACGATCATAGGAACGATATCATCACTCGTGCGTACGTACGGAATACCGTCTCCACGATGTGATGCGACTCGTTCTACATGATTTTCATTTCATAATGATTATATAAATGAATTGAATGAATGAATATGGTATATACTACACTAATACCATTCTGGAAATGAATTATCTATAACCTAAAGATAAGAATAAGAATTTATTCGACAAAACACGCATAAGAACAAAAAGTTATAAAGACCCGAGTAACAAGTAACAATGAAATATTACTAACAAGAAGCTAATAATATGACCATATATGATATCATATCAATATGTATGATTCTGGAATAAGTCAATAACATTATTTAAACCATTATACAGGAGCTTCGGACACGTACAAAGCTAATCGGACCTAAGGTAAGGGAAATATCACAATCTCATTTTTATCCGAGATTGTTTATTCGTAAGTATTTACTGGGGTGTATTTTATCATCCACATCCATGTTCCCTCAATATGTAATATTATTTCCATCCTCCTACAATTGTTTAAATCCAATTTTACCCTTCTATGAGTTTTTAGTAAAGGATATGAAAGGAATCTTTTTTCGTTTTTCGTACGAGGTACTTTTTGACTTTTCCGACAAAAGTACGAAGAATGTTTTTTTTAACTTATACGGCACGAACGGATTTATACTGTTTTATAAAGCCTTATTTTCATGAAGCTTCCTCTAAAAGATTTCATGACTATTTTCAATAAAATCTATTTCTTTTAAAATTGCATGATGTTTTGTAAAAGAAATTGATTTTGAAGAAGAAAGGATATTTTCCTCAAGAATTCAATTCAAGTGTTTTATCAAAATTATTTTCCATATAAGATAATAAAGGGTTCTGTTTCTATCCATATTTTTACATTGATTTGACTATGTTGTGATGAAATTATGTTTATGAATTCCTTTATCTTATATGAATGGTTTTATGATGTCTTGTTGTTTAAGAATCCCATTTTTATTACATGGGTTATGCAATGATGTATGATTTATGATTTTGTGGCACACATAAGAAAGGATTCATTAAGAGATGGGTGGGACCTATATCTCCCTCCAATGCATTGGGTAAAGATTTTATATCTCATGAGATAGACATGGCTGGAACGGAAGGTTATTTCGGTTCAGTGATACAGGACTGAAACGAGGAGTGAACTCGGTTCAGAAAGGGACTTTGTCCACTAAGATAGTCTTGGCAATGAGTCATGACTAACAAGAAATGATTTTCCATGATTATGTGTGCATGCCACAAAGTTTCAAGTTTCATGTTATGATTATGGGGATCTGATTTTCACTTCTATGATTTGTTCCATGTTAAGATATTATGATCTCTTTTGCAGGTTGTGATTTTCAAAAAGATATGATATGTTTTTTATTTTTTTGTATACCCTTACTGAGCATTTGAGCTCACCCTTTTATGTTTTCTTTTCCCCAGGATATAAAGAAAGGTTTTAGGTAAAAAAAATGGAAGATCTTTACGGGAGATATTGAAGATCTTTCACCAGGATTAGAAGATTTTGTTCCGAGTTTCCAAAGACACTAAACTATTACGATCCTTTAGTGTGTGTTTTTGTTATGTACTAAGTATTCCGCAAATGTAATGTAATGTCCATGTACGTCAGGATACGGGTCTCTACAGTTGGTATCAAAGGCAAAGGAGGTAGGAATGTATCCGATCCTTGGGAACTCTCACATGTGAGAGTTGGACGAAGCATGGCTCTCCGCCCAAGGGCTTCATGTGGAAATGGCTGCCACTGGGGAAGGTGGTGTGTCCCGCCCAGGGGGTGTAGCCGCCCATGGAGTGCCCTGATAGGTATCAATTATAGTCCACTGGAAGTAATTCCAGACCGCTACAGTTGGTATCAGAGGAAAGGTTTAGTCAACCTTTGGAAACTAGGATGCGAAAACGTTAGTGAGATCCCTAGAGATATTTCTAAGGTATGTCTAGGGATGCCCCTAAGGATAAGTATACGCATAGGATATAGTTCTATAACTATGGTAACGATATTAGATTAAACCAAAGATGATAGATATTTAAGTTACTCCTCCTTTATTATGATTTTTGCCTCTCACACTATTCTTTTGGGGTTTTAGACGATGGATGGAACCCGAAGGAACCGTGTTAATGCGGAATGTGATGGGCAATGCTATGATTGTTCCCCTGAGAAACCAAACGATATAGGAGCTGGAATGCAAAGTCTTGTAGCCATGCTCACACAACTTTCTCAAGCTATGAATCATGCAGGACTTCCAAACGAGCAAAGGAAGGAGCAACATTCTATTGAGTCCTTCATGAGGCAACGCCCACCTTCTTTCAGTGGGTCTACTGATCCATTAGTTGCTGAACAATGGATTAGTACTACTGAAAAGATATTTTCAGTTCTTCAATGTTCTGAACATGATAAAGTCATCCTAGCAGTGTATCGTTTGGAAGGAGATGCTGATCAATGGTGGAATCTTATTAAGAATACGAGGAAAAGGGATGAAATTGAGTCTATGGAATGGGACGAGTTCAAGAACTTATTTTTCAATAAGTACTTCCCTCGTATTCTTCGAACAAAGATGTAGAAAGAGTTTCTTGAACTGAAGCAAAGGGACGATGAATCTGTTGGTACCTATGAAGCAAATTTTACAAGACTTGCAAGGTATGCTTCTGGAATTATCATCCAACCTGAAAGTAAAGTTGATCGATTTTTCAGTGGCTTAAAACCAAGTCTTCGAAGGGCATTAGCTATAAGAGACTTCAGTAGCTATGAAGAAATTGTGCGTTGTGCTATCAAGGTAGAAATGGAAGTTGGTGTTACATATCCATCTCATGGTTTTGACAAGAAACGAAATATGGAGTTCAAGGAGAAATCTCATAATAATGGTGAAAAGAAGATGAATGCTTCCTTATGCACAAAGTGTGGAAAGAAGCATGGTGGAGATTGTCTTAAAGGAACTAGAAAATGTTTTATGTGTGGAAAAGAAGGTCATCGAGCAGCTGAGTGTCGAAGTAATGGAAAAAGGGTTTCTAATGATGTGAATAAAGCAAACACTGCAGAGAACGCACCGCCAACACTTCAATGCTTCAAGTGCAAGGAAATGGGGCATTATGCTAATAATTGCCCTAATCCAAGGGTTAGTGATGATCAACATGAGCAACCACTGAAGGCAAAGGACAAAGGGAAACCACATGCGATCACTATTGGCAATGTTGAATATGACAACGATGTGGTGGAATGATTAAGTGTTTATGTAATGGGATTCCAAAATAATGTTGTATCATTGAGTGTTGCAATATTTATTGATGTGGTATTCAAAGTGATTGAGATATTTTTTGGAAATAAGATGATATGCGCATAATGAAGACGAGAAAAAGAAAATGTTTAATAGTATTCATGAGCTCATGATTGATATAAGGACTACGTGATATCATGGTTTGAGTATATAGAATTTTGAGGATTTTGGTATGTGGAAAGTGTTAACTTTTAACTGCAATCATGTTTTCACTAAGGTATTCAAGAGAATACATGATTAAGGACTTTGAATGTTTAGAATGTGACCAACAAAACATATCTTATGATATGTGGGGATCAACGACAGTATTAAATCTCTGGTAATCGTTGTCACTATATTATGAGAGTGGACTGCAGTATTATGTATAAGCCTAATGATTAGACTGGATTATGTTGGACATAAGTTAGTATTGTTTAAGGATATAAGATTTTCGATATTATTGATGGGATGTCATAGTAATATAGTTTTAGAAAAAGGACAACCTGCAGGACGGGCGACAGCCCATCGCTTCGGACAAGGCTGTAGGAATCGAACCCACAACCGAAGTGCGACTGGCCTTTATCGCCTACCACTGACCTACAGGAAGTCCCTATTTAGTAGAAACTAGTTTTATTATATTAAGCAGTATGATATATGAAGTATAAGTCCATTTTAGGAACCATATATGATTAATCTCACTATAGATCGATTTATGCATATAATTTTTGCTAACCTTTTGTTTGAGACAGATGGAATGACCCGTCATTCTATCACATTATCTGCTAACACTTCACGAATAACAAATTCAACTTCATTTATTTAAGAGATGAAGTGGAAATTGTTAAAGGCACGAACAACAGTGATATTGTATCAAAATAAAGTAAGTATTTATTCTAATTCAAATTTTCAACTTTAGGGAAATGATCTTGAAAACCAAAAATGTTGTCCTAGTGATCTTATACCTGATGAATCAGATGGTACCTTAGATCGTCACAAATTTATGGATTTGTGATTACTGGCTTTTCCATAGCCATGTTCTCTACCACTCTCCATCAGAACATGATGGTTAGATTTCTCTTCCATATCCATATTTTCACCTATGTGGAAACCCAGTGATTAGTTTATTTGGGTAATCGTTACGTTTCATACCTTAGTTTTTAAAGCCAAGTTTTGGTATTCCCTTTTACGATGTGGGTTTCTATTAAAGAAACTTTCGAATAGTAAACCATTTATAACCCCGACGAATTTCGAGGGCGAAATTCATTTTAAGGGGGGTAGAATGTAACAGCCCACGATTTTATAAAAAAATATATTCTTTTTAATTTTATTAATGTCTTGTGTTGTACGCTACACCAAAAGGAGCTTTCACAACACACATCCTTGACTTGCCTTGCATTACACGCAATCGCGACCTTCCTCGATAGCGTGTGTAATACGCAATACTGAGTTTCATTAAACAACGATATGCTATTAAAATATTATTAAAACTAGCCGTTATGAATAGTAATAACCACTTTTTAAAATTCTATAAATCTTATTTTTTAAAATGAACTTCATTTTTGGATTCGGAATATCGAAATTAGCTTAGGTTGAAATTTTGGTAATTTTCGGATAACTTTCATATTTTGATGAATAGTGAAAATTACTAAATTATAATTAAAAACAACTTTTTTAATCGAAATAGTTGATAGTGATAAATCATTAATTTGAGTGGTTTTAAAGTATATTTAGAATATATTTTTACAATTTAATACAATGTTGGTCATTGGATGTAATTTCACATTTAAACTAGACATAAACAAGTGTCAATCTTTTGATATATATTGTTTCTTAAAAACACGCTATTTGTTTTAACAGCGGGATTTAATTATAAAATTAATTAATGCAACTTTTATGTTATGAATTTGGTAAAATAGACTTCATTTTTGAATTCGGAATATGAAATATATCTTGGGATGAAATTTTGGCATTGTTCTGAAAAACATCAATTTTTGATGAATAGTGAAACTACTAAGTGGTAGGTTAAAAACTGAATTTTGCATAAAACTTAATTTTACCGCTTCTGTGAATGGAATTTCAAAAATCCGAGAGACACGGTTAATATCAAGGACTAAAATGTGGTTCAATGAGATGAAAATAATTTTTTGGTGAATAGTAACTTTTTACTTTTTTACCACGGTTAATAGTAAATAGGGTAACTAAGGGTAAATATGATATTAATATTACCCTAACACATGTTCTAATTCTATTGGACAAGTGTAATTCGACCAAAAACAAACTTAGGAATAAAATATGACCATTTAAGCCCACTTGGATTAGATTAGGACATTTATTATTAATTTATTTAAAGAAAGGTTAAAATAGTTACAATCAAAGTTTAATAAGTAAATCATTTTTAATATGGGGTTATACATAAGATAAATTCGATTGTAAATATTAATTAGAAATCTAAAAAGATTTCCTACATGATGGTATTTTATTTGTAATTTTTAGACATCAAATAATATAATTTATTTATGACACAAAGATGATGTAGTAATTATCTTATTAATGAAATATTGACATAATTGATAATATAAATACCAAAATAAATGTAATTTAAGACTTTTTATGAGTTCCACTAATTTTCTAGGTTACTATGATATATTAGTGTTGATTTAATCAACTTGGTTCGAACATATAATTCTGTTATGACTTTCACAAAAATCATATATCAAATAGTGTCAAAATTGACACAAAATAGTTTTTAAATCAAATATTATATTATTAATTGTTATTTTATTCCTAAAAATCTAAGGTTCGGCCAAATGACTTATATAAGGATATATATGTTAATAATAAACAATTTGTGGTTAGTTTGGCATGTTATAGTAAGTTTATTAACCATATAGTGAAAGAAAACAAAAAGACACGGTAAAAGTTAAATTATTTAACTTAGAGTTAAATATAATTGATAAGGTTTAAAATAATATCCAAACATGTCTAAATTTGATTGGTTGATGAGATTACAACCCTATCTCATCTAATCTTCGAATATGAGTCATTTTTGGAGGTTTTTAAGTGGGGTTAGATTTATTGTAAATTAATATTTTTAAGAATTCCTAAGGTGCCCCTCTCCTCCCTTATAAAAGGGCACCTCCTCCCCCTCCTCCTCACACCAATTTTGAGCACTCAAGCTCGGACAACCCCTGCCATTTTCTCCTCTCCACTTTCCTAGAGTAATCCTAGAGGTTCTGGTCTTCTCCAAAGACCAATCTTAGTTCTTTAAGTGGAGGATTCAAAGAGGCGTTCCAAAGAAGAGGTAATATCCATTACCGATCTTTTCAATTTCTTTCTTCTTCAACTTCTTCTTCTTTAGTTGTTTCATGATAAAGTAATAACATAAGTATTACTTACATACTGATATGTTATTATAAATATGAAACAACCCTAATTCACCTTCTATCCATCCTACGGAAAAATGAAATCACCGCGCGTGCGTACGTACGGAATACCGTCTCCACGCCGTGGTGTAATCTATTTTTCACCATCACCTTACAAGGATGGGTATAATGGTGTAATGAGTAACTACATATGATTATTATGAAGTAATATTGATACTGAAATAATATATATATACTCCAATACAATTCCACGATCATAGGAACGATATCATCACTCGTGCGTACGTACGGAATACCGTCTCCACGATGTGATGCGACTCGTTCTACATGATCTTCATTTCATAATGAATATATAAATGAATTGAATGAACGAATATGGTATATAATACACTAATACCATTCTGGAAATGAATTATCTATAACCTAAAGATAAGAATAAGAATTTATTCGACAAAACACGCATAAGAACAAAAAGTTATAAAGACCCGAGTAACAAGTAACAATGAAATATTACTAACAAGAAGCTAATAATATGACCATATATGATATCATATCAATATGTATGATTCTGGAATAAGTCAATAACATTATTTAAACCATTATACAGGAGCTTCGGACACGTACAAAGCTAATCGGACCTAAGGTAAGGGAAATATCACAATCTCATTTTTATCCGAGATTGTTTATTCGTAAGTATTTACTGGGGTGTATTTTATCATCCACATCCATGTTCCCTCAATATGTAATATTATTTCCATCCACCTACAATTGTTTAAATCCAATTTTACCCTTCTATGAGTTTTTAGTAAAGGATATGAAAGGAATCTTTTTTCGTTTTTCGTACGAGGTACTTTTTGACTTTTCTGATAAAAGTACGAAGAATGTTTTTTTTAACTTATACGGCACGAACGGATTTATACTGTTTTATAAAGCCTTATTTTCATGAAGCTTCCTCTAAAAGATTTCATGACTATTTTCAATAAAATCTCTTTCTTTTAAAATTGCATGATGTTTTGTAAAAGAAATTGATTTTGAAGAAGAAAGGATATTTTCCTCAAGAATTCAATTCAAGTGTTTTATCAAAATTATTTTCCATATAAGATAATAACGGGTTCTGTTTCTATCCATATTTTTACATTGATTTGACTATGTTGTGATGAAATTATGTTTATGAATTCCTTTATATTATATGAATGGTTTTATTATGTCATGTTGTTTAAGAATCCGATTTTTATTACATGGGTTATGCAATGATGTATGATTTATGATTTTGTGGCACACATAAGAAAGGATTCATTAAGAGATGGGTGGGACCTATATCTCCCTCCAATGCATTGGGTAAAGATTTTATATCTCATGAGATAGACATGGCTGGAACGGAAGGTTATTTCGGTTCAGTGATACAGGACTGAAACGAGGAGTGAACTCGGTTCAGAAAGGGACTTTGTCCACTAAGATAGTCTTGGCAATGAGTCATGACTAACAAGAAATGATTTTCCATGATTATGTGTGCATGCCACAAAGTTTCAAGTTTCATGTTATGATTATGGGGATCTCATTTTCACTTCTATGATTTGTTCCATGTTAAGATATTATGATCTCTTTTGCAGGTTGTGATTTTCAAAAAGATATGATATGATTTTTATTTCTTTTGTATACCCTTACTGAGCATTTGAGCTCACCCTTTTATGTTTTCTTTTCCCCAGGATATAAAGAAAGGTTTTAGGTAAAATAAAATGGAAGATCTTTACGGGAGATATTGAAGATCTTTCACCAGGATTAGAAGATTATGTTCCGAGTTTCCAAAGACACTAAGCTATTACGATCCTTTAGTGTGTGTTTTTGTTATGTACTAAGTATTCCGCAAATGTAATGTAATGTCAATGTACGTCAGGATACGGGTCTCTACACTTTGTCAATGATTTGAGATCTTATTAATATAAATTTAACTAATGATAGTATTCTTACAAATGAATTTATATTTAAATGGTCTTAATGAATACTTCTTCTAAAATTTAGAACATAAATTTTTTAGTTAGGATAATTATGAGTATTATTCTTATTCATATAACTCTAGTTCTCATCTTTTTTATTTATTAATATATGATGGAAATACCATTAAATGTAGTTATATAAAAAACCATATTACAATTTCCACTAATAATGTTGAGTTGATCTCAATTCATGGATAATGTTGAGAATATGAATTATCAATATTGATTATTCATCATATCGATTAAATTTTTTGATTATATATTTATATTACCACTATATACCATGAAGATAATTATTTTTATATAGTGTAGTTGAAGGTTTGTTATATCAATGTTAATATAAAAATATATATATCACTGAAATTGTTTCAGTACTGAACTTCAAAAGAATGTTGGGATTAATATCTAATAATTGAAAACAAGTGATCACCTTAAGATTATTTTATAAAGGAATAATAATTTTTTTAATATTTTTAAAAAATTTGAGAAAAAAATAAAAATGTACAATCATCCTTTTATGGGGGTATAAGGTAATAACACCCTATTTTTCTCATCATTGGGGTATTCCCAATTTGTTTTCTAGATATGGTTTTTAATGAAGAATGATTACATGTAATTGAATTACATAAGATTCACTAGTTTTTTTTCTAATAAGTGTTTTATTAATGAGAGAGTTATAAATGATTCCATGAAATTTTAACATCAAAGGGGGAGAGTTACAAACTATTATTAATTATATGAATCTCATAATAATAATAATAATAATAAAAATTAATAATCATAATAATAATAAAAAATATGAAAACTAGGTTGTTAACACAACCCCTCAAATGACCAACATTTCAATTTACGTAATCATAGGAATTGCAATAATTATATAAGATATATAATATCAGGACTGATCTAATCCAATGATTATAATCACATGGACCCAATATATATGTTTCTATATATAAATGAAATAATTGATTTAGGCCTATATATTTTCTCCTCACATCTTATTTATTTCATATATTTTTCATTTATCATCATCCATATAAACAATCATGTCATTATCTCAGCAACCAAGTTATTAAACTATGATCGATCATTGATTTATGATATCAAAATTCACTATATTTAGATTAATTATTTAATCCATTTCAACAAAAAATAGAATATAGAATTTAATAATAATAATAATAATAATAACTCTAATTTATATTAGGTAAAATTATAAAATTTGACAATGAAAAAAACACACAACAGTTTGTTAATTTTGAATGAAAAATATTCCCCCACCAAAGTAGATCTACATCATAAATTTTTATTATTATAAATTTTATAAATTATCAGTTTATCCCCATTTTTATTTTTATAAGTTGAATAACAAATATTTTTTAGGAAAATAATCTTTTATTTTTTTCCTAAACATTACAATAGTGTTCAACTAAATTTTTTCCCTCATTGCTCAACCGATAAAAAATGTTACATGCTAATGGATTGTATCCTAAATTACCATATATAACCCATGAATTCTGTTCATGTTACACCACTTTTATTAACCTTCTATGTTAAGGCCTTGTTTGGTATGCCAAAAATACTTTCAAAGGAAATAGAAATGGAAAATTAATTATATAGGGAACCAGAATTAGAACCATAACACACAATTAGAACAATTTTAAAAAGAAAGAGGTCAACAAAAAAATTGATTTATAAATTAAAAATAAAACTAAATTAGTGTACCATTATTTTTCCCCCTTTACAATTTAAATTTTTATGGTTATGGGTGAATCAACGATTGTGACCTTAATGGGGTGAAATTTTGAGATGTCAGAATTTTTTAGAAATAATGGTGGTATTGGGGATGATTGATGAAGATGGTGCATGGAATAAACAATGATATTAGTGTGGTGTGATGTCAATGATGGTGTTACTGTGTTTATATTATTGTGGCATTATATGCTAAATAAAATGGTTTTTTGTTATGGTGACAATGATGGTAGGGTATAGTAAAAATAATGGTGGAGAATGGTGATGGAATGTCCTAATGTCAATGATGGTGGTAGGGGTGTGATGATAATGATGGTGGGGAAAAATAACAATGGTTGATAGGGGTCATGGACATGATGGAGGTGGTGGGGTATGATGAAGATAATTATTAAAGAGTTAATGTATATGTTGGAGAGGGTAAATGGACTATTGAATATTCTAGACGTAAAGACAAACATACATTTATATATATGTTTGTGTGTGTGTGTGTGTTTGTATATAATGGGAAATGTAAGTGGTTGTTATTCCCATCTTGGGATGGACAAGGGTTATATTATTTAATGAAATAACATGATCCATTTATAATGTACTAAATATATAAAACACTACTTTACACTATATTTTTTCATTCATATCCTCTAGTTCATACATAGAAAACAATATCTCAAAGTGTATACATCAAGGTATATAATTAATATATACTTATAGTTGTTGTAAATAATTAATATTAACATATTACTAAATGAAATTATAAATAAAAATTAAATACAAAAAATCCATAAAAAATATAAAACATCATGATTGGTTTAAATATTAATTTAATTTTTTTTAAAATAATATATAAAAAATTATTTATTTTCATGTGTACTGTGACATTTCAACCCATTGAGTTACTCAAGAGGTTTCCGGACTAGTGGTTTCAAGTGGAACACAAGAATGCTTCCCCATATGCTATAGGAAACTAACTAATAGATACATTCTAGGTTATTACTATGAAGAGTCTTATAAAATTAATTGTACCCCATGGCTAAAAAATTATCATAGTACATAGTCGAGTAATAAAATATTCTAATAAAAATGAAGAATCATACAATCATATAACCACATGGTAATAATAGATTATATAAAATAGTCACGACTACCTAATGAAGATAACATATATAATATATATACAATAATAAAAATACATGTAGCCTCTACTACCATCCCGGAACCTCATCACATTCCGGCCTCTAACACTGTCTCAATTATCGCTCTCAATCAGACAACATTGGGCTTCTGACCTACCTAAACATTTAATCAGTGAATTCATATTGGGAACCCATATTCCATGACCACCAGAACAAGGTGTGATAAAAACAACTAGATAAACATCAATGGGGTGCCAATGAAAATTATTAACAAAGTTTATGCACATGTGATATTCTCAATATTAATTATACAATTGAAAACTGTAATAAAATAATCATTGTCGATTCTTTTGTTCTAAGATTACAATAGAATTTCAATATAACAACATAAACAAATGATGATTTTCTTATGAGAACATATCATTTCATCTCATATAATATTATGATAAAACACTGTATTATAATAACTATCGTAGTTATCTATATAATTTCATGTGTAAAAATTATATCAGAGGAGAGTACCCAAGTAATTCCATGTCTATAGGCATATAGTCAAATCCATTGAGAAAATCCATGGAATACTATATATGTATAATATCTAAATCTTATGTAATAGGATTTCTATTCCAAATTGGCATGATCATCAAATTCTAGATAACAATATAGGCATTCTAGGTCTTTAATATAAACATTTTATCAAAGAGGCGATCGAGGAATCAATCCAATATAGAAAAGAAACCAATCACTGGGAGTATCATAAGACTCCCATATAGGTATTCAATGAATTGATGTAGAAATCATATTGATTTGATGTCCTAATGTAGAATCCATATCTTATAATTCTAGGAATCTATTTTCATCAGACATATATCAGAATCCATAATGCCGACCTAGGGATTGCATATATGAATGAACTCTGAATCAATGGTAATAACACATGAAATCCACATAGGGATAAATGTTGAAACCAAGGTATCAAACATTTCATTCAATATTTGAATGGATATATATTACTAGGTAATAACTATGTAATCCCATATAGTCATAAATCAAAAGACGAGATGATATCTGAATAATTATTGATATCATATTTTTCCAAAAAATCTTCCCGGTAGTATCTTAAATTATAATAACATGGGTTAGACTCCTCCCAAACCATTACATGTAACCATGGTGGGCCAATCAAGTGCACATACAATCAACATCATTACATCCATACTAGTATTGCACTATTGATTAATTTTCTAAAGATACACATGAAATCACCAACACCCATTCCCATACAAAAAATCACATGTGTAAACATAACAAAATGGCACCCACTGAGGTCCCTGATTCCATAAAATTTCAGGAGTGCCATACATATGCTCCTTAGTCTCGCCTTAAAAAATAAACCTATACCTATTACTAAAAGGGAATAGAGTCCCTTGATAACACTATTCTCATCTTATTGCATCACTAGACTTATAAGATTATAAAGACATGCATTACGCTTAAGGGTTTCATATTGTGCGTCCCACTTACCAAATATTACATGTTTTTTACTTATGCACAAAACATACCCATAATATACCCTTGTAATAAACCTCTTGGTACTTGTATATATAAGGAAGTGGAACACTCTTCCCACTATCATCAACACTATCCTAAAGGTGGTAAGCTTTATCATGGTCTCACCATGACAAACTCGGGTCACTTATCATTGTCCCATATACACCTATACAAAGGCTGTTTAAGGGATCAATTACCAGGTATACAATGTTTGTAACAACCTAGCCCTAACCATTAGATTGGAAAGAGATATGGTGCCACAGGCTTTAGGAGACACCCTCAAACACTTAAGGCTAGTAATAAATGCATATGGTTTAACAAGATAAAGGGGGACATGTTTTTTCCTTTTATAAATACACACACACATAGAAACATACATACAACCATAAAAATCAATAAAACTATATAAATGATACATGTGGGAAAATAACAATACAAATTATAATAATGTGAATAATTAAAGTAACATAATAAATAATAAACAAAACAACCATGTATTACAAATAAATAATTAATCAGGGAACAAGGTGGATCAACTCTAAACTCCTGGATCACAACAAACTCATATTGTCCATCACCAACATTCATGATATCCACATAAATTAGAAAATATACTATAATATGATACCATTCATTGTTCTGTATCATTGAAAAAAATATTTTCATATTTATTAATGTGTATACATAGGGGGTGAGTATAACAAACTGTCAGAAAAAATTCAGGAGTATTTTCACACATGTAACAAAAAAATTGGTACATGAAAATTATTTTAAAACACTTGTTCAAAATTCTAAAATAGTGATAATTGTTTTATATTTAATATATATAATATGATATAATAATATCAAGTGTAGTTCACCAAAAATACAGTTGTCATAGGCAATCAAATTTATTTTTTTAATCACTTGGAATATCCCTTACATGTTTAAACAAACACATATTTTTACTAAATGAAATATCTATTAATTGAGAGAAGTGAACCATCCTACAGCTTGTTATCACATTGTGATAACTATTAGATCAATTTTTCATTGTTTCCATTCCCCTCCATATGAGGTCCAATTAACATGAACCTATGCCCAAGTTACTTTTCTAATTTCATACAGTTGTTTTAGTAGAAAAATTATTTTTTTAATTCATAAGTAAAGAAATTTGAGTCACCCTATCCCATGATTCATGATCAATCAGAAAAATGTACAATATAGAAAATATTCAGTATGAGATTTTAATTTCAATGATGAATGAAATTATTTTAGAATTTACTGAAACTTCAAATTTTAAAGGAAGTGGAAGGAGTAAAATACCACCTACCTTGAGTAAAATCATCTTGAATAATTATCAAACAAATTCACATAACCTCACCCTTTATTAAATTTATCTAATGATTCTCATGAATGTTTTATCAAAACATATCTCACCCCATCAATTGGGAGACAAAAACATACAATTTAATTCAATTCAATAGGGAACGAAAAGATTAAGAATACAACGTAAGGAAAGAGAAATTATCATTTATTTAAATTATCTAATAATTTATAAACCATCAAACATAGACTCATGAAGTTAAAGATTTCCAAAAATAACATTGCCTAAGGCCAAGGTTTGGGGGTCTGTGTTTGGGAAAGAAGAGTTAGGGTTTTTTGGTGAGTTTCATGTACCAAAATTACATTTTTTTTAATTAATATAAATTCATTTTTCAAAAAACCATGTTCTAACTATACGAATCAATTTTATTAAGTATTTTCATATTAAAATTGTTATGCCACATAGTTCGAAAAATCATGTTTCAATAGTGAACATTCTATGTAACTCTTGTAATAAAAATGTATAGTTTCCTAAATATACTTCATGGTTTCTAATAACCATTCTCAAACATGCACAATTAAGAATTTTTTTAATACATTATAAAACCATTGATAAACTTCTATAGACTCATCCCAAACATTCTATAAATAAAAATACATTATAATGAAGATAATTAACTCAAGATGGGGGTGTTAAATTATCCCCACCATTTGAATTTCCCACCTTAGAGATTTGGAGATTGGTGTTATATTTGAAGAGTTTCAACCATACCTATTGAATGAATGTATCCCACTCAAAAAATCTTTTTTATATTTACGATGATACCATAACACTCATACCGAATAAGTTGATATCCTTTTCTTGGTTTTCCACATATATTTGGAATCTAAATTATTTTATCCAAAAAAATTGCACAATACTCAAGTGTTACCCGATCCAAGATAAACATATGAATGTGATCCATCTTCATCTTCATCAGTTGATAAACATGGAGAACATTATGGATAACACCTAATCTCAATGGTATGGGGAATAGATATGAAATATCATAGACAAATTATAGAACCAATAATGGTCCCACATATAATGAGATTTTTATTCTTTCCCAAATGATGATGACCAAATCATAATAAATTTTTTCCGAAATACATTATCTCATACATAAAAATATAACTGGTTAAAATCATGATCTACATACAATTTATTTCATCTATATTCCATAGTAATCAGATTCACGATCATTTAAATATTTTATGTAGTCTCATAGACAATACTAGGTCTAATTAGTTTTGATTCACATATTTCTATCCATAAAAAGTGGATAATGATAGCGAAGTCCATAAATCACCTAATTTAGATTGAAATGTATTTTTTCATAACAAATATTACTATATCATAAATCTAATAAAGGCCTATAATCTTCCCATGATCAACTAAAGTCTATCCCGAATGATCTAAGAATATCCCCTAACATATGAATTTTACATTCTATTTACCCAACCTTCAATGGATTATATATCATGTTTCTGGTTAAATGGGATCCACGATCCTATTATAAAGAGAATCAAATAGAATCATGCTTATGAAGAATTCATGGTAGACCTATGTAAATTTCCATATAAATTGTCTCCCATTTCGGGATAGGATTTTGCATATATTACAACATACTGGCATGAAATTGATGCTCATACCTTATATATTGGAAAATGATTCATTTAATAACATAACCTATATCCATTCATTTCATACATGTCCACTAGAAATGGGATTTAATTTTAATTTACATTAATTGGGTAACCATATGAATATAACATTTTGAATGGTGACACACTAAAAGAATCTATTCATGGGAATTCTTGGGTACCAAAATTCTATTTTGAAAATAAAATGATAAGTTTACATCCTATGTCTAATCATATAAGTTCTCCAAATGATTTTGGTTTGACCTAATTTTGATGCATTACGGGTATAATAATTGATTCTATATTTCTAAATCCATCAAATCTGGAACACTAGTTATAGGAAGAAAACTAAATTTTTATTTTAGTCGACACAATATAGATGAATGTCTGAAATCATGCTCTTCAACTATCAAAAGTCATGAGATTATATATCTATTTAATAATAATATTTCTTATTGAAGGAATCCACAATTTAATTCACTTTTTAGTTGTAAACACCATAATAAGGTAAAATATTTCATGATAATCAATCCAATATAATTTCCTCACTCCCGGGTATCTCTAAGAGAATACGTGATTCAATCATTAATGATCAGTAATGATAGTGAACTTTTATCCTAAAGAAATATTGGATAAATTTTTTTAAGCATGGACCACTAATAATAATTCTAGGTCATGTGCTTGATAATTATATTCCAAGTGTTTTAAACTATAATTATTAGCTGTAACATGATATCCTCTCATAATAACAAGACATAGTTATGATCCAAATATATTACAATATACCACAATTCCTTGACCTGGTTTTAGTTAAATAAGGATTGTCTCCAATGTGAGTTGATCTTTGATCTCCTAAAAGGATATCTGATAACATTTAATTCAACATAATGGAATTCCTTTTCTTATTAATAGAATCATAGGTGAATAAAGCCTACAGAAATCTCTAATTATGTGATTATAATAGCTAGATATTCCTATAAAACACTATATAAAGAATAAAGTAATAGGTGGTTGAAATGTAATGATTTTTTTAATAATCCTTGGTATAAATCATGTGATATCCTCATAACTGACATGTAGAATTAAATAGACATCTTATATTCGGTATATATAGTAGAAAAATTTGAAATAAATTTAGTGATCAAAAAATTTTCTATATAAATTCTTAAAGTGATCCTAATGGTAATTCCAGTTGTAAGAGTAAACTAAAATGACATCATAAAATACCTTGAGAATTGAATCATGATACTTGCGGGAGACATGTTGCATCAATTCCATGGAAATCACATGTTTATTTTTCAAACTAAGGGGCATGAAAAAATCATTCATAATTTATATAAAAACTCTATAATGGTATAATTTTTTTATCCTCTTTACCGAATCTGATTTGATTATATCTCAATCACAGAAAAATATTTGAGTGAAACTTCGATTGCTTCAATTTTTAAAATAGAACCTTGATTTAAGTAAGATGATTTTGATTCTTGATCGTAACTTGGTTTATATAATGATAGTAGGAACACAATCAATTTGAACTATCTACTTTACATATAGATAGAACCCATGAATCATAAAGTGATGTAGATGGTCTAATGAATCCCTTTCTGGCCAACTCTTATTGTTGGAAATTTAATTACTTTAACTCTATGGGATTATCTCTATGTTATAAGAGTGAAATTTGGCTGGTTGTCATACATAGATTGATAGAAAATTGAGTTATCATACAACATATATAATAGAGATATCATTTGGAAATATATATTCATACTATTCTATCATTGTTTAAAGAATCATAGTTCTAATTTCATCCATTATTTCAAATGGAATCACTACCAGTATACTTGAAATATATATTTCTACTATCAATAAAAGTACTTCCTTACCAACATTCG
The DNA here is from genome assembly GCA_963277665.1 of Viscum album. Lineage (NCBI taxonomy): Eukaryota > Viridiplantae > Streptophyta > Magnoliopsida > Santalales > Viscaceae > Viscum > Viscum album. Next base: position 785,804,440 of record OY728151.1, read on the forward strand.
CACCCCAATCCCTATTTGAAAAATGAAAATCTCTATTAATATCTATTTCTAGGAAAATAAAATCCATGAGCAGTTACACAACATCAAAAGTAATATCACTATAAGGGAATGTGAATCATTTCAATTCATAATGATGGAGATTTATCTAGATTTTCAATACATATGGTATTTCCACCACATTAAAAAAAATTGTTTAACTAAAAGAGAATCAGGTAAATAATATGACAAATCAATATGGAATAAGACCTTAATAAGGGTAGTTTTCAGAATAATGGTACCCTCACACATCAAGATATATGGTTACTCTATAAAGATAACCTTTTTAGATACAAATAACTATATATAAGATCCCATAGAATATTCTTTTCACCATTAAAATTGAGGTGTTCCTAGAGTCTTATTAGTTTAGTAGATTCTAAGGGAAGGAACTGTTCAAATGAGATAATCCCAACTGAGAATGGGAGATTTTAGGGTAGTTAGATTGATATAATCACAATTAATTAAGAGTTATAAAGAAATATTTTTAATGATGTTCAATTTTTAAATAGCTGTAAGAATCTAATGGTGGTGTAGTACAGTCCTACTCATTTTCGTAAAGATATCCACATTGAAATCAACATAACATGTTGTTATTATATAGTGGATATAAGACAGATCTTGTATAATTATTCTTTACTTATCTACTAACATTGGAATAAATATTGTATTTTTCTCTTATTCCTTGCACTAGAAATCACATATATACTTGAATAGATGAACGTTTTGTCTCCTCTAGGATTACCAATAATATAAACACCTTTCCCACCATCTATTTTTTTATCATCCTTGTACAATATCAAATAATGAATCTAATAACCTTGGAGTGAATGGAATGTTGTAAATATATTTTGAATATTTGTGACATCACCCATTTTATATTAGATACCTATATTGAAAAGAAAACAATGTGAATTAATTGAGAAACATATCCAATAACATTTTATTGAGAAAATCCTCAATCCCCTCCAATATCAGACCTTTTCCCATCTTCACTTTAGATTTTAAGTCATATCATAGCCGCATTAGGTATTAAACATATACATTGAAATGTTTACCTTCATATCTTCTAGAGTTATGAGGAATTCAATGTTTTTCATCATACCCATCAATACATATTCTTTGTCAAGTAATGAATCACGTTGAAATTTAAGTGGATTTTTTTTTCTAGAATTAAAATGAGTGATTCATTTAATAAGGATCCTCTTCCCAAGGTAGCATATTGATTTTCAAGAGCTCTTAAACATTACTCTGGACTAGCTACATGTTAACTTATTGTTCTGGTGGAATAACACTCTATATTGCCCCATCAGATTATTTTCATATACTACTCAATCAAGTATTTTAAATTCTCTAACCATATTAACATTTTCATATTTTTTATTTTACTACATCCTTATTAAGGGTTGTATAATATATTATATCTAAATAATAAAACCCAAAAATATACAATATAAAAAAATAATCATTTTATAATGTGGTTAGGATCCATCCTCCACCAAATCATCATGTCGTGATAGCTATTTTTCCAAAAATTCCTTCTGATCATATTCATCAAGGCATTATCTAATTACCTTGGACACATTACAACCATACTATTCCATATTAACACATCAAAACCTTTCATTAATTTATAAACACAAATTTCTCAATTCATTAACCACCTTGTATAACTCTCATAGAACTAATTTTTCCAAAACAAACTAGTGATGGTATAATCCAGTGGTGTTTTATCACGATATCTTTATTTAATTATATATATATATTATTTTTGAAATCAATGATCCTTGACATTCCAGAGGAGTTTTGAAGAGGGAAAATCAACGTAACTTGAATATTATTGACAAAAATAATCTTCAATTAATCTTATAGATCTAGACTTGTTCTTCAGTTACACTTCAAATAAAAAAATGATGGATCAAAATTTTTCTGATCCTACAGATTTTCTATAAAAAACATAGTCTAGGGCTTTATTTAATAGGAAACAATAGGATATAGAATATAAGAGATGAAATGAGACATTAATTTTTTTTCTAAAATTTAATTCTCAATAAATCATCAAAAAAATTATTTAAAAGTTAAAATCATAAATAAATCACTTGAAGAATGGTGTTGTTCAGGGCACCAAGTTTGGGAATGACTATTTAAAATTTTATAGAATATATTTGTTTTTAAGACTAGATTTTAGATCTAAATAATGATGGATCATGGTTATGTCTAACAATTTGGAAACCCATGCAACAAACATGTGGATATACAATGTCCAAAATGTTTAGGTTACACAATTTTTCCGAATTGTTAGCCAATCCATGAACCTACCTAGTAATTTTTATATACACCTCACAAAATTTCGTAGAGAATCCCCATTGTTTTCATTATCTTTCATATAACTTTATACCCTTAAAAATGATTCCATAATATACTAAACCACCAAGAAACATCCCATGACCTATACCAAGCATTCTATAATTTAAAATATAGGGTAAAAGCGATAATTACCACAAACTGGTTCCTAATATAACAATGATCATTTATTTGAATTACAATTATACACCAAATTGTTTATATATCTCAGTAAATTCATTTTATAATCAATTCCTTGAACAATGGTGGATAATGTATATATCTAGTATTGAAGGGTCCATTTCAACCCCTGAAATATACATATATCCAAATTATAAGGTGTCCGAAACATTTTATTTAAAAATATTATATCTTATTATATAAATACTCAATAAAACACATTAAAATCAATGTAAAAACAATAATGGTAATTGTATTCGTAAATATGGATACATTAATTACTTTTAAATAAATAAAATACATTATCTCCCAAACTGTTCTTCTTAAATATTGACCTTCTTAGACGTTTAATACTTTAAAATTTTCATCCTATCCGTTGGAAAATGAAACACAATAATGGGTGATCCCATAGGCTCAATAGGGGTATGTAAGGGAGATATTAATGATCATATAAGAATAACATGATAATAAGTGTATTTGATCGTGAGAATATCATTTGAAAACCATATCCATAAATTTTTAGATCATTAGAATGAGTTATAGAATTAATCATGGTGGATCATTACACATGAAACATTAATTAATCAAATAATAATATATATGAGAGAAAAATGTGGGAATTAGATCATGAAATAAAATCGTTTCATAAATTGTGGAAAAATAATAATCATAGAAGTCTTATATCAAAGACACCCACCAAGACACTATGAAGATTCTAGTCATTGGATGACCTCCCATGTAACTACTTCACACATGGGATACAATCTTATGAACCCTCTTTTTTGGATTGTGATTACCTCCCATGTTCATCCATTTTAGGTTTGGTATAGCCTCTATTATAACATATATTTGTATTGGGATGGCCAACAGTATACTATTCTAAGCTTGGTATAACCTCCCATATACCCTCTTTAAGCTCATGAAAATCAATATTTACCCAATTAATTGGAGGACTATAATGAACCAACCATTCATATAATATAAATTCATTCATATGTTTTCCAAATTATTATTAAAACATTTATCATTCATCTTTATGTCATCCCATGTAAAAGACAATATCATTCATTAATATTTCATCATCATAACGATGAAATATATATATAAATAATAATGATGGAATCCTAAACATGTATATCAAATTATGTATAAGTAACACAACTATTTTTACCATATATGAAAAAAGTTTCTCAAATATCACTAAAACATTTGTTGGAGGAAATTAAATTTTTTATTTAAAATCACATATTTAATATAATTTCAATGAAAAATAATAATGAAAAAAATTTATATAATAGTAATTATAGATATTTTAATAGTGTAATTAAATTCATTGAGTGGTCAAGACAAAAAGAAATTCTATTCATGGAACGTATGTTAAAATAATTATTACTTTTACATTTTTTAAGTTTAAAAGATGAATCATTTAGAAATGACAAGAGTATTCCTTGTCAATATTTTATATAATGAAAAAAATGTTTAAAAAGGCTGTTAAACAATCATTAGATAATAGTAAACACTTCCTGAAAAAAATTAGGTTAAGTATTGACATGGATGAAATATATTTTCAACTCAATTGAAAAAAATTCTCGATCTTTTTTATGTCAATACATTCAAAATATTTTGTACCTATGGAAAAAATGAAAGAAATATATTTAATATCTATAAATAATAGAAGTATAATAAAATAAAAATTATTTTTGTAGTGATAGATCATATAAATTCTTATTAATAAATTAAATAATAAAAAATAATAGAAATAATGAAATTATAACATAAAACCCATACCTAATTTTTGATATTCTAAATAAGAATTATAACCACCTGAATAATAAATTTAAAATTATTATAAATATATTCTGGAAACATATTGATACTTAAAATAGAACAAAATCCTTACAAATAACATATTATTACCCGTTTAATATCAATTCCTTATCAAAATCACTAATATAAGAGATAACTATTAGTTTTATTATTATTATTCCAGTTTAGAAGTTTGGGTCCTTATACATTGGTGAAGGTTCAATCATCACCTGGATGTTAATAATTATATAAAAATAATATATATTCCTTATTACATATTTATTATATTTCATAAAATATTGAGATTGAAAAATGCATTACACCGTTTATGGAGATGGTAGTACCTACACATGCATGAAAAATATTTTTATTTTCTAATGAATACAAGGAAATATTAAAAATAAAATTTTATCATTAATAATTATAATTATATACTAAAATTAATATATATTCACTAATTTCATCACAATAAATCTCTATTAGAGGATTTATTTGAAAATTAATCCTATTGTATGTTGAGGCAGTAGTACACACATATGGAAGACTGTTACTTCATGTTAAATTTAAAGAAAAAAAGGTTGAAAATGTTTTTTGAATAATCTATTAACATCTCTATATATTTTTTATAATAAATTCACCTATTTATGATGAATACAAAATTATTATATAGAGTGCAAGAATAAATAAAAATGAAAGTTCTCAATTAAGAGTTATAATTCTCTATTGAGAATACTCCTTTTCCTTGAACCATAAAACCATTAAATGATGGTACATTGCTGAAAATATGAACTCTAAAAATTGTTAATGGATTTTTGGATGGTATTAAGAATGGTATTTTCCTAGACATAATTCTCTAACATTGTGAATAACTGAGAGGAGGAGGTTTCCTTTTATAAATGAAGGGTGAAGCACCCATGGAATTAGATAAAATATTAAATTAATATAAATTAATTACCATGTTAAAGTGGTACCCAATTGATATATATATACAATATAGGGTGGTGATGAATCTAAATCCTCTCATAAAATAATATTTATCCATGTTTCTATGTTGGTTTAACCCTGATATATTAGTTTTTACTCCTCATAAGCCTTTTGATGATAACCACAATATAAATGTTTATTACTCTTTATTGGTCTAAACTTTTACTTTAAAAATGTAAGTAATATGTATAAATTTTTTAATATTCAAGGCCAAACACCATTAAAATAGAAAAATATACTATTTGTTTTTTCAATTTTAATGCATTTGATTAAATATTAATTAATATAAGATACCATTAATGTCATTTCTAGGAATATTCACATAGTTTCTCCTTAAAGACCAACATATTGAAATAGAATTTGAATGAAAAAAATTAACACATAAAATTTATCAATCTAAAAAATTCAGGAAACAGAAGAATTCATCAAAAATCTATTAGTTTCAATATATTTTTCTTCAATTAATTAATCAACTACTATGTCATTATTATGTAAGCTTTTAATGTATTTTTTCCATCACTAAAACTAAAAATTGAAATAACATGACCAAAAAATATATTCAAATTTATGAATAATATTTATAATTGATAATAAAATCATTTTATCAGTATGAAATAATATCAGACTTATTAAAATAGAGAGGTGACATTCTTGATTAATTCTATATTTATAAAAATATTAATGTCATTGTCAAATGAAAATTTCACCATCATTCCATATCATAAAAAATTCAAAGACGGTGGTCAAAATTAAATCATAAAATAAAAATGAAGTTGGTTATATATATATATATATATTAATTTCTTTTTACATTATTATTAAACATAATTTTTGATTTACCCTTATCGAGGAATGAAATATTTACCACTCTAATTATTTATAATAACAAAAAATAAAGATGGACTATTTTCAAAATTATTAAATTTTAATTCAAAATGTTGTATAAATTTTATATAATTCAATTTCTCTGTGTGGCAGATATTAATTCTAATATAAGGGTGAAAATAATAATGAAACCCCATTTTTAGATAAAAAAACTTTTAAGCATAAAACTGAATTTAGTATCATTAATTTCAGAAAATATATTCAAAGGAATGTTAAAATATTTCACCGAACATTTAATATATATATTCCATTAAAACCATTAATAAAAATATATTTATTTATATTGTTTGATAAAAAATTCTTTTCCCATTTAAAAAAAATTCTGAAAAATAGCCCCTTTTACCTTTAAATGGATTTATGTTTTTCCTATCAATTATATAAGTATTTTCTAAACGTTTATTAAATTAATCATATATATTAATAATATATAACATTGTAATCATTTTTTAATATTTATTAATATAATTATATTATTAATTAAATAATTTTATTTAAAAATGAATAATTTTTTCATAGAAATTAATCTATATATTTAAATTTTTAGAAATATATATATATATATATATATTAATATTTTTAGTTCTTTTAATAACCACCAATCCAATGATATAGTAATAAATAATTTCTATATAATAGTTTATTTTGACTCAGGATTGCGCTCAAAACATGATATCAAATATATAATGTTTATTTCCATGTAATTACATGTAAAATATTAGGGTGGTAAAAAATACATTTAATTAAAAAAATAGTATAATAAAAAGTTTGGTCACAACATGTTGCGAGACAAAAATTCAATTGATTCATATGGAATGAAAAAAATATAGGGGTATGATTAATGTTTCACATAACACATTCATTCTATTGTAATCATTCATGATATTGTACTTGCGTGCTGTAAATACACACCCTGGTCTAGTGGACATCATCCACCAATAAATAGCCCAATATCCTTTTATTGGTCTACATTTAATTTAAACTTAATTTTATAATTTATTATTTATTTAATGTCATAATTAATATTCATGTTATAAATAATTTATTACCCATTAAGTGATCATCTATTACTAATTACCTAATAAAAGGAAACAATAATACCCCCAGTACCAATCCTAAACATTAGCACCAAAAATCCCCTATATATCATTTCAATAAAATCAACACATTTCCCTCAAAATGAAAAAAATAAATGTAAAATAATTGTAATGAAAATCATTTTTGTAATCTCTACTAAACTAATAATGATCATCCTCCTAGGATTGCATAATCAAGTTTGAGAGAAATACCCTTGGTATTGGTAATATTCCTCCATCTTTTATGAAATCATCTCCAACACTCTATTCCATGCTACACAATTTATAAATGGTGAAATGTGGATGAAACTACGGAAAATTTTGAGTGTCAGACGTACCTCAATGTTTCCTATAATTGAAATGACACTTTATTCATAAAATAGTGGTGTATAATTCTATCCTTGAATTAACGATATGGGTGAGATCCATAATCATGAGACTACTAGATATAGGATGTAAAATATCCAAAAATAAACTAAATATACTCTTTTTTTAAAATACATTAATATTTTAAAAATTCATCGAAACACTATATACCTTATAATTGTGACTCACTATAGAAGGGTTTTAGAAGTGTTTATGTATGGTGATTTTATATTGGGGTCAACCCACATATGGGTATTCCCCATGAAATGTTCAATCTATATAGGGATAACACCACATAATGGGATATCCCCAATATAGGGCTCATCCACACATGAATCACCCCATATATAGTGATTTCAATAACATTGGGGTGTCCATGTATGATACACGAACAAACAGGTGACCTATTAAAGGTCATGACATATGGGTAACTCTGTAAAGAACACCACGTTGGTGTCTTCCAGAACACCCTCTCCAGTGTTGGACATAATGAATGTTTAGAAATGTATGATACTCTTATTGTTATGACCATATAGGGATTATCCACATATGGGTCACCCATATGGGGTTGACCATGTATTGGCCCTCTGAAACCAATGTATAGTCTGATAAGGTGTAGAAGACACCCTTCCCATGATCTGACTATGTATAACTACACCCTCACTAACCGTATATCTCTATGACAAAAATAATAGGTTTCCCATCATGCTGCAAGATGAGAACTCTTCTGGTGGTTGGGGAAAATCTCTTTGATAATGTCTCAGCTTAACACACTACTGATAGATCACTCTTGTAAGATCCTGTCCAACTAAGCCTCTTATTTGTGTACTCTACTTCCCACTTCTCTGACTAATGTTTACATTATAGTGCATCATATTCTCAGAAGTCACACCTCGTGATTATTTAGTAGAAACTGTGTTTCAAGCAACAGAATCCTCTTTTAGGTTCCCCTTAACTGTGAGAGCTTTATCCACCACCTCATCATAATTTTTTATTTGAAATTTTTTAACATGGGACATAATCATGAACTTATGTCCCTCCGAAAATCATCTTTCTATAGCCGCATCATCTCTTTTTAAAGCCAAATAAAATCATTATAGGTTTATAAATTGTCCAACATTTTCTATCATGGAAATGCTCCCCTGAGCCAGTAGCATGAAATCTTCTTCTCAATCTTGTCACAATGTCTCTAGGTATCTGTGACCCCAAGAACATATCCATTAATTCCTTCAATACCATGTCATCAGCCTATCTAGTTCATGATAAAATAACCTGGACTTACTTCACTAATACTTATAACATATATGTTTCTAACTTCACACTCTTCTCAGCAAGAGACTCCAAATGATAATGTATCATCTTAATGGATTCATCCCAAAACTCTACTTCCTCAGGCCCACCATCTCTTGTAAAAGTCAAAGTTTGTTGTAACTGAAACTCCATTATTAGTTCATACATGCACTTCATAACCCTCATAAGGTCTCTATCCATGAATTACATAAATTAAATGATGTTATATCTGTACTTATCCTCTTATTCATAACCTGGAATGATCAGTGCCACCAGTTCCATTACTAGAGGGTCATTCCTATTCATTCACCTCAGAAATCCTCTAAATTGGATTCGTCATAGTGGAATATCTCTACCATTTCAAACATGTGTATTAGGAATCATATTATATTTTTATCAAATTTAAATTAGAGGGAAATAGTAATAATTTATAAAAAGGCATTCCCCCAAACTCCTCATGTAGTTAAAACCAAGAATCTAAAAAAACCCTTAATCATCCTTCACCTAGGTTCTACTAAAAAATGGTAAACAAATTCTCATTATTTAAATTTCTCATTTGGAAACCCATTTTTTCATATTTCGCATCAATTTTTTTCTAAATTTTATATTAGGAATCTTTTTCAATTAATATTCATATGAAAAGAAAAAATGTTAAATTTCATAAACTAACCCACAAACCATTTTCCCATGAATGCATAAATTTTTGTTTGTCACTGTAATACTGAGTGCCAAAAATAATGCATGTAGACTCAACTCTCATGTCATTCTATAACATGAATCAATTATCTTGAAATGTAAAAAAAATCCACTTCATACAACAATTAAATCAACTAAGATGAAAACAACAGTCAACTATAACAACAAAAAATAATAACAATAATCACACCTTGGGTACATGGGTTTTCCAACATTCATGGGTTTGCAACTCCCATGTACGAGCTCATTACCAAGGCCCTACTATTCCTAGACTACTATATACCATTTTTTCAAATAGGAATACAAATGAATATGATACTAAATATCATTTGATTCAACTTTGTAACATCACAACCTAGGTTCCATACACTACATCCTTGAGCCTCTTAGTCACATGACCTCTAGCGCACCTCCCAATATGCTAGAGGATGCAGACTAGCAGTGAGGGTATGATAAGTCAATAATGGAGAGACTATGCCATCTTTTATCAAGTTAAAATTTCAGGAAATATAAATAAACAGTAGATGAATCGTAAATACCCTTAATCAATATCACCCTCATGATAATCAATGTTGTAAATGAAATATCAAACTAAAACAGAACGCATATATTTCTGAAGTTCGTGTCATGTGTATCAAAAGAAATATGAAAATAAAGACACCAAAGACTCTCATGTGAGTCCGAAACCACATATGGTTCCCTCACCCATGCTCCATCTCTTTATATCCATCTAACACAGATCCATTTCCGATAACTAGTTCAGAAAACACCAAGTCTATTAGTGTACCAATCAGACATCCCAAGTAGGGTGTGAGCACCACATAGTAGGCCACCAACAATAGTGTCTAGAAAATGAAGTCAACAATAGTGTATATAGTATATAAAGATGTAAATATAATGCACAAATAAATAGTTTGTAATATTATAAAATATTATCTATTTACCCACATAAACAACAGGGTCCCCAAAGCTACCCAATCCTCAATACCTAATTCATCCAATGCTATAATATGAAGTATCCCCAATGGATAACATGTATATGAATTTCCATGTTACAATTCATAGTTTTCATAAATTAATGTTAATGTTACTATTTATATATTCAATAATTGAATGATGATGTTATCATTCCTTAAATCAAAAAAATGAATGACTATTTTACTATTCATTAATTCACACATTTTAATGACCATGTTACCATTATTACTTCATAAAAATGAATCACCTTGCTACCATTCATTAATCCACATAGTTTAATGACCATGTTTCCATTATTAATTCACACAATGAATTTTTGTGTTACCATTCACTAACTCACAGAATTGAAAGCCCATAATACCATTATTTACGCACATAATGAATGTAAATGTATCCATTTGTTAACTCACACAATTAATACAACAATTAATTATCTAAATTAATGATCTCAATATCTCATAATTTATTCATTAATTAATTATCAGAAAAAAAAATTTTCAATATCTCATAATTAATTCAACAATTAATTTTAAATTTCACAACATCAATATCACATAATTAATTCCACAATTAATTATCGTAATAAAATATATCAATATTCTCATAATTAATTCGATGAATAATAATCAATTTCATAACTTCAATATCTCATAATTAATTTCAAAAATTATTATACCCAATATCCTACAATTCATTAATTACTTCAATGATTAATTCAACCAATTAACTATTTCAATTTGGAAATATAATTACTAAACCAATCTAAAAACTATACAATTTTCAAGAACATAATCCAAATAATCACTATGGGATTTGTGTTTTACACCACCTACCTCAAACATCGATGATCAATCACCTAATGGAAATCCCCAAAATAGAGTAGCACATCAAAGTATATTTAGATCTGTATCTCAATACCCTATACCAAGATTAAGAAATCAAGATCTCTCTAATTCAAAATAAATATTCCCAGTCCACGATATATATTCACGAAATCTAGATCAAGATATATTAAAAAAGGATTACATATCATATAAAGAACAAGAGAAGGATGGAGGATGACTGAGAAATCATTAGGATGAGATCCACATTGGGTTAGAGGAGACGATCTTATATTAGGGATTTGAATCACAGATAATGGAGTATGCAGGACTTTTGAATCCCCCCATAAAGATCCAAAAAATGAGAGGATTCATAGAGTATAATGAGGGTATAAATAATTGTGTTTTGGGGGTTTGGGGGATTTTAAAATTAATTTTCAGGCCACATTAAATGTCACACCTAGTTTCCTGGGTAGGGCTGCATGGTTTTTTCTAACCATGCAGCGACCATGCACCTTTAATTTTAGGGGTTAAAATTTTCTCTTTCTCGGGTAAATGATATGAAAACCAATTCACTAGCTATGAATACCCTTGCTTTCTTGGGTTGCACCGTTTACTGGAGTGGGCAGAAGGTTTTCTCTAACCGTTCTCTAACCATGCACAACCCCTTTTCTTCAATTTTTCTAAAAATTCACCCAAACAAACCCCACGGTAAAATCCCGTTGAATGGTACATAAATAAAATCCCAAATTTACATGAATTTAATCCTGAGTCAACTCTAGAAATGTTTAGTATCCTACACATTCCCAAACCCATTTATATTCAAGAACACAATGGTGTTATTCTTAAAATCAATACCACGATCATGGTTTTACCCACCATAATTATATTCTCACAATGGATTATTCTAAAAAATGGTGCTCCAAAATATCAGAACCACTTACTAGAATCCATTATCAGTGTTCAAATGACACTCTCATTGTCGTTTCAATATCTCTACCATAAATTTCCCATAAAACACTAGACGATCCTCCATTAGGTAGAAATTCCCAAAAAAAGGCTCATTTGGACCATCGTCATGCCATCACACTACATAATTAAGATGCCTTATTAACTAAAGACATCTCATCATTATCAAAAATCCCACTCCACTATTTTAAATCAATACATGATTTAATCTCTTGGAGTGATATCCAACCACACACATCAACTATTATGCTCTCTCCCTATGAAAAAACACATCACCAATTTAACAGAGGTTGAAATCACAGCAAAAATCGTTCTTATCCTGATAATAATACAAGTATTATGTTTGATAGTAAACCTAAATCCCATGTATTGAATTATGAATGGGACTTGATAAAATCTAGTATATCTACCTAGAAAAATCCTAGTACTCGATCATTTTCCAACAAATGGTCTCATCTCATCCATGGCCACACTTGTTTAAGGGCTATACATTTTTTACTAATATATTGATCTCACAATATGAGTGTCTTTATTATAACACCATGGAACTATGAAAATAAAAATTATATCCCTAAATAATTTTGTTGGAATACATAATTACATAGAACATCATCATGTATCATTCTAGAGTTCCTAAATGTTATACATATTGATAACCATTCTAGCATACAAATAACATCATCATTATCATTCTAAAAAAACATTCGTATCAAGGGACACCCAATCAAATATCCAATGGTTTATTCCAAAAATTATGTTTTCACTTACACTACCCCTCAATAACAACCCCATATGGATTTCCAACATCACTTCTTACTAAAAATTATTTACAATTTTCACATTGGTATTGAGGCTAATAAAACACCATATCCATATCTGATTTCACATCTCTCCATCGATTTATATTTCACATTCATCAAAATTCTAAAGAATTAATGCCCACACTTTTTCATCAAATCCATATATCCTCAACTCATAGACATCCTCTCACCAATCCATAAAAATTGGGAACCACAGATAATCAATATTCTAACTCAAATGTAGCAAGAAATTCCCAATGAAAATTCATTCCAACTCCCTCTATAATACCTTGAGGAAGAGAGATCCTATAAAGAAACTTCTCATAGATTCGTATCCACCATCCATCTTGGTCACATCTTAACCTAATAGGAAAACACATTAAGACCACTTCTTTATAATAGCCTAGTAATGAACCTATGTATCACCCATCATTAATCCTATGATCACATACATAAAAATATGACCATGAACCTAACGATTTTTTGCATCATCAAGATAGAACCACCTATGCTATTTTTTCATCAGTTATAAGGATTCTCAATCATATAGTGTTACACAACTTGGGCACCCCCCACCTGAGTGTATTCATTAAAACATTTGAATATATCCATGTATTATCCATACAAGAAATGGACATCTTGGATATTGATCTCATAGGGAATCATAATCCACACTCAACATAAATATGGATAGATATCCAACAGATCCTACTATCCAAACCAATCATTGAAACTAGAGAACCTAATAATTTTTACCACATGAAATCCCAAGGCATATCTAATCCTATAAAAAATACATGATAAAACCTCTCATACATAAATTACCTAACCAAATCATTTATCCATGATTCAAATCTCTAAGGTCACTCACATGTCAAGGATAATCTATCACATGGGTTACCATCATATATATCACATATCTCACCAACAAATTTGGAAATATCTCAAAGGTACTAACCTCTTCCCCATGAACATAAGTACTATATCCAAAATTTTGTTGGTCTAGGGGAAACTTCCCCATTCCTATATCAAATATCACACAACAAAAAAAGTTAAAAAACCAATCTATGGTTCTCACCCATATATATTTTTCTCGAATAACATTCCATTTCATCATACTACTAGGGAACTAATCCTCACATGGAATATATATATATACATATATATATATATATATATGTGACACTACCCCGTAGGGATCCTAACCGTTTCCAAATTAATATATCAAAATCATTCAATATGATCCATGTCATGGAAAACCATAGTCTTTTAATTGGTCGAGTATAATTCCAACAATAAACTATTTGGGATAAAACAGTATTGATTTTTTTGACATATTTAATAACTATAACCATTTTATTTCAGGAACTAGATCTATGGAACAAAGTGCATTTACTAACAATAAAAGTGATTCAATTAATGTATTTCAAGTGGTACCACATAATCATTATTAAGTTTAATCCCAATATAGAACCCATATTGCCTATAATTTGAGAAAATATTCCATAATTTAGGTTATTAGAAATCAAAAAACATGTTATATAGGAAATCAAAATATAAGTTATCATTGATACTATAAAAAAAGAACTATGTTTTCATTGATATCCATCAATCATAATTCGCTATATGTCTTGTGAATTATTTAAGAAAAAAATGAAACATGTATATTATCCTCACGCCAATTTTATAGTAACCAAAACTATAAATCATTCTTAAAAAAACCATGTGTGTATCAATAGGTGAAATAATATGACCATAAAATCAAATAATAATATGAATAAAAATACCAAATCCCTGGTAACCTAGAATTTCCATATGGAATGGTGTTCTTGGCACAATAGTTTGAGTCTTTCAAAATCTCAGAAACATTCATACATCCCCGATCTACTATGTCATCATATGGTAAGTCCAAATAAAATAATTTGATAGCACCTTTTGATGTCCCACCACACTAGACCACAAGAATGGTGTCTTTCCTTTAGTTACCACCTGACATCAGTAATTCTTCCCTATATATCATAGGCTACCATCTAGAATTGAGGGTTTAGGGTGCTACCATGGTTATACTATATAATCATATTTTAGTATTGAAAAATTAGAAAAGTACCCAAAAAAATAAATTTGAAATAATTATATTATGTTCATGAATAAAAAAACTTTATAATAATTGAAATATATAAGAAAAAAATAAAATATACACATGAACATACTCACATACATCAACCCATGGCACATCGGGCTGATCAAATAAAAGATAAAAAAATAATGAAAATAAATTGGGGAACTAATGTTATCCTTGATCCTCATATAATACTAGTATCTAACTCAATATAATCTATCCCACTCAGTTATATTACATTTATCCTCTTATCTACCTAAAACTATGATCAAAGAATCCTTTATGGGTACCCAAGATCCATGGCCATCTGAGAAGGGGGTTTTTACAACTAACTACCGACTAATAAAAAAGTCTCAAATATAACCATTAAGTAAGTGTATAAAAATGATAAATGATCAAAATATATAAATTTTTTGTGATGTAAATTAATATAAACCCAATCGATCATTAGATTATAATATGACACCCATGATTGTTTGTACTAGCTTAAAATATGTGGAGAGTTTCTATTATTACATGGAATACCATGACATATATGATAAGTAAGAATATCTAGATCCATGGAATTATCAAATACATACCTTTAGTGTCATATTTAAATTTCGTATCCTAGGATTTTACAAAATTAATCTCATGTGGGTGTGAATAAATCTAGATTCAAGGAGACGATCAAAGGAATCCCTTATAAGAGGAAAAATTTAATCCTAGGTCATAACATAGACTTTTCATATAGGAAATGTCACTGTGTATCATATTAAAATCATGGCATTATAATTTATGAGGCCCGTCATCAAATAATAAGTTTTACTTTGACTTTCATATTTTAATATTTAAGAACTGAATCATAGGGAGTATCCTATATTTAATCCTACATTTGTTATTACATAACTTTTCATTAGATTTTACAAACAGAGGATATTTAAAGTCTAGTGTCTTGGAAATCATGAACACTCTACATGAAAAAAACATAAAACATTCTTCTAAACCACTCCTAAGGCTTCATCATAGGTTAATCATATATACAATCAATACATATAATATCCTAGAGACTTACATGAAAGGAAAGGGTGAGAAAATGTCTCAGTAAGGAAAACAAGGGAAACAGTTGACATGTGATCTTGATCAATATTAATAAGAACATGATAAAAGTAATAAAGGAATGATCAATGGAATAATAATGATAAATGATAAAAATAACATGAATCATAACATGAATATGTTTCTAAAACATTTCTTTTAGACATTAATGTACATATCATCAACGTTTAACCCTGAGGTGTCATAAAAATTACCAAGGTTATTCACCAATGTATCATGAAACCTGTCATCTGTAGAGATTAATTCATTACCCAATTCATTGGAGTGATATCAGGGATCACACATAATATTTATTTATTTTCATGTGATCCACATAGATCATAATCATACATTTCATTAATAACCCACAGAGAATGAAAAAAATGGGTTTCATTTCAAAATCGCAAAGTTTTAAAAGTTCATAAAAATAAGATCATTATGTCATTTATAACCCATGGAAAGGGAGTGAGGGTTATATGTATGTAAAATACAGAATGAAATATATAATTTTATATATTTATGGATACACCTGTAAATTATAATAGATTTTGGTATACACAGAATGAATAAAGATAATTTCTTGAGAAAAATAGAGACAAATTTTGAGACAAATTTTCTACAGCATAATGAATATATAACATGGATTTAGAAAATAATAAAAATAGAGGGTACATGGGTAAAAAACTCATAAATTAATAATATTACAATATAGATACAGAAAATACTGTAGATAATAACCTAGTATGGATATTTGAATGACATACCACAAGAAAAGGAAACTTGAGAGGAAAGGGAATATGGATTGGTATTTATAAAAAATCCAGGGAATAAATTATTAATTTCCAAGGGACACCTCATCGTTGGTATTGGAAAAACCATGGTCTTGCCCATGGTATTTTACCATGGTATTGGACCCTTGGGACACCTCTTGAAATATCTCAATATTATTATGTCGACAAGAAATAATACATCATTATTATATCATTAATGATGTTATTAAACACCTGAAACTCCAAACTGCATTTTCACTATTCTTGGAAAAATAAATTATTTTAGAAAAATCCAAAAATTCCACCCCAACCTAATATCAATGCTCTGAATTCAAAATTAATGTCCATTTTATGAAAATAATTTTCTAAATATTTTAATTAAATTTTTAAATAAATTCATTATTTATTCTAAAAACACAACATTAAAATTATAACTCATATTGTAGCACTTTAAAAAATTAATCGAGGTATTATGAAAATTTTGTATACCCATAATAAAATATTGTAAAAATTTATGATAAAATTTTATGAAAATACATTTTTATTTTAAATTATTAAATTAATTATAAAATGGAGAATAAATTATTTATGACATATAAAAATACCAAAACGTAAACTATGATCATTTTTTTCACATTTAAGATGATTAATATGTATTTGTACATTAATGGGTAATGTTTCTATTTTTTTATCGATTTACTATTCATTTCTATTCATTACTATTCATATGGGTATGTTACTATGCATACTTTACTATTCACTAAAATCTAGGTTGATCTTATTAGAATTTAAATTTCTCATTGATCGCAATAGTAAAAGAACATTTTTTGAAAATCATTTCACATTATTAATTATTTAAATAATAAAAAAATCTTTCAAAATACCCCATTTTTCCTAAATTCATCAACAATACACATCCTATATTTATCCGGGTATTTGAAATTTATGGAGTTTTCCATAAGAAGTAACAAAATGTTATTTATATAAAAGGATTACACAAAGCAGCTAAGGACCCGTTATATATCCCCTTAATACACTAGTATAGGGCCTAAGTGTAAGGTTTGATATGGTGATAGAATCTGGGGGTGGCTTAGAAAACATTGCCCGAGTGGTGATTTATATCAGCTTGAACTTCTCTCTTAGGTGATTCCATTCAAGATTCATACATTTATGTTTCGCTTGGGCATGGTTCAGATCAAAGCCCAGTGATGCTACCTCTTTCCCAAGCTCAGATAGATGGTCTTCATATGGCTTGATTCTTTTAGATGAAGCCATTAAATCTTCATTATGTATTAATAAACCAAAAAATCATATATATAAAAACAAAACATTAACATTAATGTTTCTAATAGTCATATTGACCAGCGATTATATAAAAATCAAAACCCAATGGTCTCATTTTAATTATACCCACTTCCTTAATTAAATAATATAGTTATGTTGATTATAAAATAAAATAACACACATAATTTGGAAACAAATATAATTAAAAAGATCGGTCATTACATCCTACCTAAATAATATAGGTAATGACTAATTCTTAGGTTATATTGTCGGTATTCCATGTGATCAATAATTGTTTCCAATGATATATCATCCCAGGAATGCATTGTCATGGTGTAGATACTTGTTTCCCTGATTTCCATCATTCCAAAGGAAGGTGGCCTCCACCCCATGGATGGTGATGTTGGAAATTTAATCAAAACTCAATAATTTGATGTCAGTTCCTACTTCCACGTATTCCTCCTTGGAGGTACTTTTTTATTCCAGGTATGCCTTATAGATTTGATTTTTTTTGTGAAGATCACTCTAAGTGGCATATCATTGTGGAAACTAGTTTAATACGATGCTTCTATCTTACAGGGCAGTAACCATTCATCGATGTATATGTAAGTTTCCTGCATTTCTGGGCATCACTAGACTCTGGGTCTATTGGGATCCTTTGTTCTTCCTCTTATGAGGGCATCTCATAGAGGCATCTTAGGCACATAACCCACAGAACCCCTTGTTTATCATGATGTATCTGAAACCAAAGGTATAAATTCAAAGGAATTGACATCAGGGTTCCCATGATTTGAATGAGGTTTCTGACACTGTAAGTGCATATCTTCCTAGTATTTTACATCTTTCATTCCTTGTTTAGCACATGGAATCAGTTTAGGGTAGTCTGAAAGTTTACCATCTTTCATATAAGGAATGAGAATCATCATAACACCATTTTAAATAAGCTTGATGTAGTGTATCCCTAGGAGGAAGCACATGAAAGATATGATATAACACCCCTTGAGGTGGCTCCAGGGTTTAATTTCCTTTAGAAAAGGGTGATCGGGACTCCCGGTAGAGGCATATCAGGGAGATGCATCCCTAAGTGGGAGAAACTAAAATTTATACTGGTTGATGCATCTGAACCCCCTGTAGAGAAAGACCAATGAGGTGTGTCCCATAAAGGTAATACGTCACTCCGTGAGGGTTGATCTGAACACCCAATTAGAGAATACAGGGTAAGTTCATCCCTATGATGGGGGCACCAAGGTTTAACTTTGGATCATAAAGAAAATGGACGAAGACCCATGAAGTGTGCCCCATAAAGGGAAGATGTCACACTATAAAGGTTGATCTGAATTCTATTTGAGAGAAATCTATGGAGGTTCACCCCGATGAGTGGAGAACCATGGTTTACCATTGGTTGGTATTGAACCTCAAAGATGAATCCCACATACCCTACTTTTAATACATTGATCAAAACCCATGTAGTTCGATGATGTAGTTTAAGGCCATGTAATATGAATGGTCGATCTAGTTTAACGTTATGTGGTAAGGATTCTCATGGCAGAAAAAATCGATGTAGGTGAGAGAAGGTATTGGGATTATGAATGTAATATTCCCTTCAAAATATGATTTATATTTGTTGTATTGTGTGTAGACTACAAATGGAATATTCCTGGGAACTTCTAGGAGAAGTGATGATGTGGATTGGGCTTACACATCAAAGCAGACTTAGTGGGAGGCATTATATTTCCATGATATGGAGGCCCAGGGAAAATAAGGGTGGATGATGATAGAATAGATGAAGTGATTGGAATAGATGGAAGAGATTGAATTTTGGGATTGGACCTTGTGGAGTCTTCATATGTATCATAATTGGTTGGGAATCAAGGCCCAAGTCGTTCTGAAATGTTTATTTGGGGTTATACCAAATAAGTTCGACCAAGGAAGTGGATCACAAGGTTGGGTCTTATGAAAAGGAGATACCCATTTGGGGGGACATGATTGGTGATTTTGTGTAGGATCATACCATGGGTGGAGTATGGATGGTTTTATGGGTTTACATAATAGATGATTCCATTGGAAAGAGAAGACTAGGGATTAATCCATGAGGGATGCCCATGTGCCGCTATGGAGTATAAATGATTTGAATGGGGATTTTCATAGATCTCTATGGGGTATGCTATGTACCCAAAATGGTGTAAATGAAGATTATGTGTAAAAGTGGCCCATGTGCATCACAGAGCATTAATAATATTGTTTGTGTTTATGCTTGAAATTTTTCCATGTACTGCATAGAGTGGTAATGATGTGAATGAGGAGTACACATAAAAGCATTCTAGGCTCCGCTATAGAGTGCAAATAGTTTGAATCGGTCTTATGCATGGATGAAAATATCCATTCATCCCCATGTTAGGCCATGACGGAATCTCATGTGCATTGCATGAGGTAAGATCATAGTTTAACATCAAGTTGGAGGATATTGTGCTTGGGGATTTGGAAAGGAGAGAAATACCATTTCTTTATCATGTCAGGTCACGAGGGAATCTTAAATTACTAATTAGGTAAGGTAATATAATTGTGCATTATAACTAATGAGTCATCCCATATGATATATTTATCATCCATATCATGATCATGGAATGAGGCATCTTAAACATGACACGCAAGGCATCATTTTTTTGTCATTGGAGGCATCCTATGATTTTCATATAGTTTATACTACAAATAAAGTCATGTCGTGGGGACAATTTTTCTTCTTATTCTTGATGAATAAATCATATTAATCTTGAATTATAAGATATGTTAATGATTAAAGTCTCTGAGTGAGGAATATTGTTAATCATATTATGGATGCATAGTGCATCATATTCTTGAATGATAAGTTATGTCGTAGTATAATGTCATGTAATTAAGACTATTGTGTAGAATATTATTAAAAATGGTTGATGTGAGGACTTACAACAGAGCAACCCTGCCTTGTCAACCTGGATAGGGAGTTATGTGATTGGGTTTTTAGGATCTGCTTAAGGAATGGTCAACTCAAGTTTCTTATGGAATCCAATATGAGAAATTCAACTCATGACATGGGAATTTGACCAAGAGGATTATGATGGAAAAATTTGTTTCAGGGAGTATGGATATTTATGTCAAATCACGGCATTTTAGAGGTTGAAGTGGGGCCACATAAGGGCAGTGAAAAATGTCTTCAACCAATATCAAAAAGTTAGTAGTGCAACTCTCAATTTTACATGGTGAAATGGGATGAGAGAAAATGTACCTGATTGAATAAGGGGGACCATTGGATGATGATGATTCTGAGAGAGGGTGAGGGAGCACATCCCCCCCCCCCCCCACGGTGTAGGCCAGTGGGTTTAGAGGTCAGATATTCGTGATGGTATCTCATGATGGAGCTTTTTAATGATTAGGTTATCATAAACGATGTGGATTTGTGGAGATTAAGGTCTTATGAATGATTTCATGATCCCTAGGGGAAGTGATTTAGGATGACTAAATGATTTGTGAAGATAAATGTTCCTCATTGAACCTTCCTCCTTAATGAAGGGAATATGCCTTCGCAAAAGGCATCCCCACATGTGGGGGAGGCTCTCAAGTATACAAGAGATGGAGGTTTTGTGATTCCTTGGGAATTCACAAAATAGGGTATCATGAATTCCATGAAATTTGGAAATTGATATTGAGATGGTAAAAACTGGTGGAATGTCCTTATTTGATTTAATTCATGAGGGGGAGGGGAATTATATGTAAGGGGAATTGTATAGATTGAATGTAGTTAACAAAGTAACTTGGGGGATTTGTAAATGTGCATGGATTTATCAGACCTGATAAGGGAACCATAAATCCTTCAAGAGGACATGAAGTACCATCAGAATCAAGAATGACATAGTCAACCCATTTTTTAGTTGTGAATGGGTGACCGTGAATCGAACCTCTGAGAACTGGCTTTGTGAACTAGCTCTTCGAACAATCTTTAGCATCCCATATTCAAAAATCCATATCATATGATCCATAAGAATGTTTGAGTTCTCCGTCCTATCAAATCTATTCTTGAGAAACTATAAATGCTCTAGAATTATTTTAATCAGCAATCAATTCATTATTTGGATCCATTTGTCTTGTCCCAACAAATCCCCCGCTCATAATGGGGTCCAATGAGGATGAGGAAGCATGGTAGACCGTGTTCTGAGGATAACACTGAAGAAAATATCAACCATGGGGCCCACTGTTCTTTATCAAATTATTATTTAAAATTTATAGACATGGTAAAATGTTAGTATTTGAATTGAACATCATTCACCATTGGGAGTTTCTTGATTAGGAATGCAAGGGATGACATGTGGAACTCTGCACAACTGACGTGGTTCTCCAATGTGCAGAGGTTCGTGAAAAGGATAATGGTATAGTAATTTTATTCTAACAAAACAAAGTCGATTGGTGAGTGTGAATCATAATTCCCAAAATCTAAAACATAAGGAGAGTGTCATGGAGATATATGATTACTACAGACTCTGTTTGAAAAAAATCATATGTACAATTATCCATGAATGGGAATAAACAATCATGGTTTGACCGCTAACAATGTTTAAAACATGGAACCTACCTAATATTGTCATCCGAAATCATTCAAGGCATTGGACCAGGATGTTAGGTGACCCATTATTGAAAGAGTCCCTTCTGTTTAAGAGTCCCCTTAGATGTTGGAGGGGATTAGGATACAAATTAGGGGTAGGAGAAACGTGGAAATGTAGCGATGAAATGTTAAAATGGATTATAACTCTCCATGATTTATCCCACCATGGCTTAGCTAATACTAGAGTTGGTGAATCAGTTGGATAAATGGTTAAATATTTCTTTTTGAGGGATTGTCATCTCATAATATAAGTGAAATCTAAATGAATACAACTAATGTGGTAGATAAGCGATACTGAATGATGGGGTATCAATAGAGATACTTTTATACCGTTAAATTTTATGTATTAAAAAAAGGATGATAGATAAGAAATTTTACATCATATGGTGAGGATATTGGATGAGATGTTTAAAGTCATATGGTAAGGATAGCGTGTTTTATAGTTTGACATCTTCTGATCTGGATGCATCACATAGTTTAACATTATGTGACATGGATTTGTTGTATGTGGAGATTATTTTATAAGTCTCTAACAATTTATTCCTTATGTAAGATTATTAGAAAATATCATGTTCATTTCATAGGTTAATGTTGCATTTTAGAGTTGTGTAAAATATGATATAGTGAACCACTGTGAATGATACAAATCTAATTAGGAGGTTCGTGGGTGAAAGAGGGTAGTTGGACGGGGGACCCCAGCACTGAGAACGGAATATGGCGCAAGCTTCATACAGTTAAAGTCCATGTTTCATGGACCTAGACTCCTAGTTTATTTCTATTAGAGTTTGGACGTAATTCATATTTGTTATGGTCATAATAATTGGACCAATGGGGATTCTTATAGGAATGTGTGAAAATTTTTAGAGGTCGCCTAGTATGAAAGAAGGGGCCTAATAGGCCACTGAACGATACATTAAAAACTCTTGATACAACATTCACACAATTAAATGTCATGGGGATTAGACCATGAAACACGGTGTCGTAAATGTATTATACTTGTAAGGTACTACAATATCAGACTCGATTACTAAACCATATCAAGATTATATAGTAGTCATCCAAAACTAATATGGGGTAAATCTACCATTTTATGTCATGTGCTAAAGAATTTTCCTCTATATATAAAGAAATAAGGGAATCTCGACCCATTGATGGTTCAATGTAATTAAATTGGAATTATATCTTGAAAAAGGCCCATGTACATTTTGAGGAGATTTCACAACAGATAAAAGATGGCTTTGTGGTGAATATATTGTAGGGACTGAAGAAAAACAGTCATAGTGTCAATACATATCCTGTGATGATTGGAATCAAACCACACATAGTCCTGGTTTGGATTCACACAACTTAATGTCACAAAGTCTGGAACTATGGTCAGTGTTTTATGGTCATACCACTTGGAAAATGACAACATGGTTTAAATTCATGATGCATAGAATATAGAAGTTTCAATTATAAGGGTAATCGTTTGGAAATTATGATATAAATTTGACCTAAATGGTACAATAGAGACATGTATACCACGTAAGTATTAGGAAAAAATGACACATCATTTAAGGTTTTAATGCATGGATCTATGCTATAAGGAAAACTACTTAAATTCATGATGGTTGGACTTAGACTCCCAGTTTACGGTCATAGAAGTCAGACCATAGAGATATTAGTTTTAGATTGACCATGTTGATACACACCCTACCAATACTCCAAATCCCCCATGAGTCCTACACGGTGTGGGAAAAAATGAGTGGTGAGGGGATTTCCCTGACACATTGAAGAGAAAGAGAGGGGCAATGAGATACTGGGTTGATAATATCTTGGTAACACTATCCTACATACACATTGTGAACAAATCAATAGAGGGGTAACAACGGGTTTTTTGGAATTCCACAAATATAATGATTGGTGTAAAGAAGGTAAAACGAGACATTCGAGACATGGATAAAGGGGTGACTAGTGAGTAGTGATCAAATATTGACCATATTAAATTATAGATACCACAACCATACCAGTCTAGAATGGGGAGAGAAAATGAGGGATCAAAATATGACCATGTTCAAAACATAGGATCTGTAGTTTTCTGCCAGAGATCCATTAGGGTGTTTAAAAATTCATGAGGTGAGCCCTAATGTCATGATGCCATCACTATTAGGGTGACTTTCTTGATTTTAAATATGATGAAAATTAAAGAAAAAAGATAGACTCAAAGTATGGAAATAGAATGAGGGAATATTTGAGTGGGATTAAAAATTCTAGGTTCCATTCCACATTGAATTTGAGAATTCCAATGTGGCATGTCATGATGTGGGATTCAAACCTATGTTTTGTGAACTGAATAAGGTTGTATTGAGTGGAAACATTATTATATTTTATGGTCGTAATTCGTAGACAATGAGTTCTTAGTTTAAGGTCATAGGTCTTATACTATAGGGATTATCCCAAAAAGGGAAATATATAGAATGAGATAGTGAAAATCCCAGATGTTAATGAGGTCCTAGGTGTCCCAATGCTACACCATGCATGATTTAGAAGAACATAAAATGTTTAATGTCATGATGATGGGACTGTAGAAAGACATCAGTGTGAGGTCATAAAAATCATAGAAATGATGGGGACAAGGGGAAAATGATTTAATGAATCTTTATCTTGGACTAGAAATTTGAATTCAAGGCATAACTACGTTTCCCATAATGCAAGTAATGAATCCACACATAGTTCATCAAGGTGGAAAACATTGTTTAAAGTTGTACAATCTAGAACATAGAAAATATATTAATTTCATGTTTCTTGGAATATAGGGAAAAAATTTGTTCCAATGGAATATATTTGGAATGTAAGAGTTAAAACATGAACTAATAGTATCTATGGAGGCTCATGTACCATATAAAAAACATAATATGAAATGTATGTAGTTTAGGGTAATAATTCAGGGATTCCAACTGAGGCCAATGGGATATAGATTTAATGAATTGTTTAATGGGATCGGAGATGAAATGTATGGTTCTCAATATACATTCAAAAATGGTGGGAATCTAGCCACAAATAGTTATAGAACACAGTGTGCTAAGACACCATTGTCAGTAGGTGTTATCCTCTTAGATGAAAGTATTAGAACATCTGATAATTTCCTTGAGGCATCCAAAACATGTTCAGGGTGGTACCATGGATTAATGTTGTGTGTTGATGATTTTAACTATTAGTTTATATTCATAGCGTTTAGAACACTTTAGGGTGACATCTAAAATTTTATGTATAGTGTGGTGTTATGAAAAACCCAACATGAATGATGACCAAGGGAACCCAACACCACATGTCACATACCAAAGAAAATACCACATATAGTATAAATTGTTGAGGCATGGACTTGTTGAAAATTGTTAACGCTCATGTTTTAAGGACCATAGGAATATATTTTTTAATTTATTGAATATAGGCCATAGATTAATTATTTTATGTTCAAATATTTTGGACCATTGATCCATAAAATGAATGTACATAGCAAGGTGAATTGATAGAATCAACGTGAATGGGGGCCATGAAAGTCCTAACCGACACCACACATTTTCTAGGGGGATTTTTGAGATGGACCCTATAGACAACTAAATTGAATGAATATAAGAAATAACATGTGTGATGTAGACAATGGGGACTAAGATGAAATAAATGGGGCTTATGAGAAAAATTAGGATGATGAATTTATAAATGTGACTAAAAACAAATATTTGGGCATCACTATATATCCTTCCAGGGTTGGAATAAATCTGCATGTAGTTGATGAATATGGAATGGTAAATACCTGATTCCAATGGAGATGTCCTCTATGATGATGAAATTACGGAGTCATTTAGTTTATCATTGTATGGATAGAATAATTGATAATATGTATTTTAACATCATGCAACTATAATATTAGTGCTCTGCAATTTATCATCATGTTCCGTGCACATCTGGTGCATAATGTAACAATGTGTTTTCTGGGAGAAGGGGACTAAGCATTCCAAGCGGGATGTTCAAGGGATGGTAGATATAACTCAATTTTAATGAGTACCAAGGAGGCCCACCACCACACAACATACTTTCGGAGAATTATTTCACATAGTTTAAGGTCATGTTTCATGTACATGAACTTTTAGTTTATGGTCATAGTGCTGAGACAAAGGGATGGCTATTAGTTTATAGTCTTAAATCTTGGACCATGCACCCAACTTAATTTCATGTTCCTAGGAAACTTGTACTTTTAATTTTATGGTAATGAATAAAGGACCATAAATGATACATTGTTTAACATTGCTCATCTAAGAAGTTGACTCGATGTAGTTTAATGTCATATATCATAGAATATAGGTTCTGAAAATAGTTTATGGTCATGTCACTTGAAACAATGGCACATAGTTTAAGGTCATAGATTTTGGACCATAGAGGAATGGATTCTAAAAACATGTGATATGGAATGGTGGAGTGAATAATAAGATGTAAATAAGGACCAATAGGCCCCAATTCCCCACCACACATTTCCACGAACTCCTACACGCTGTTTAGGGTCACTATGCCAGGATTTGGATTAATATTTTATGTTTATGGAGCTCAATCCTTTTTGAAGATAGTTTAAGGTAATGATTCATGGACTATAGGATGGATATTTATAAAAACCCATGTTTTAAAAAATAAATTTTAATTCATGAAACTTTTAATTGAGTATAAATTTATAACTATCCATTAAACATAATATTTTCACTTCTACGTTTTGAATTTTAAAAAAATGGTCATCTACAATTGTGAGCAGTACGTTATTTGGAGTCTAATGGAACCAACTTTTTTTTTCTGGAATAATAACATATCCTTATAAATAATAATATGACCCTAATCATTAGTAAATTTTATTAATTTTTTATTTTCTTATGACTTTAAGATAATGACAACTTGATTAATTTTTCCAGGTTTAAAAAAATGAGTTATAGATTTAAATTTTTTTTAATAAATTATAGTTTTATTTATAAATTAAAAATAATAATATTTAAAAAATTATTATGAATAAATTGAGTTCATTTTCTAATTCTACGTGTCAAAAAATGGTTAAGGTCAATTTTTGGGATATTTCGGAATTTCAAGAATTTTGGATGAATAGTGAGATATAGTAAAATATTGTATATTAAAATTATCAGTTAAATAAACTATTTATGACATCATATGTATTTTAAACCAAATTTTTTCGAACTAAAATTCCAATATTAGTATTTGGGGTCACCTGAATCATGAATATTCATTGACTTAAGTTAAAATTTTAAAATAATGATTAAAATATTGTTGAAACCCTCCTCCCCTCCACTAAAAATACTACCCTCATTCCCCTCTTCCTCTCACACATCTCAAGGCTTGAACCTTGCCTATTTTATGAGCAATACTACTCCAAAGAACCTTACCAACATCCAAGACCTACCGGTCTATCCAAAAGTAAAAAACCAATGTCCTTATGAAGGATCTCAAGGGGAATAGACGAATAGGTAAACATCCTCTTTTGTTTTCATTCTTCTCTTTTCATTTTGATTTATATTCTTCTTCATTACTAACCTCCCCTAATCCAAGACGAATGAATTATCCATTATCTTATATATTTTTTATTTCATCATGTTTATGGAAGACTCGACGTTATACTTCTTCTCCTCTCCCACATATTGAATAAATTAAAACTCTATCTCTAATATGACGATTTACCAACATTGTGGATGATGTGATTTCAATTTCTTTTACTTTCTTAAATACAGATCATTAAACCGTTTTTATGTTTGAACCAGATTATAATTTATGTATTATATCATATATAAGGTTTTGTAATAATTTTTTACACATGTTAATAATTTATGAAACAAAATGAGTTCATTACAATCGAAGAATCACCAAAATGACCTAAGCTAATATCAATAATGTTTTAACTTATGAATCATCATCATGATAGAATTAAAAATAATAAATAATATTATTTATGGTTTTGGAAATATTTGAATTTCATTCCATTCCAATTACAGAGTTTCATTTTTAATCGACAAGAATATCCATCATGAACCAATTAAGGAAACCATGTAAAGAACACAACCAAAACAATGGATGGAACAAAATAAAAATATATAAATGGTTAAATTATGTAAGGAAACTATCATATAGGGTGTTATAAACATGAATACGTATCCTTAGGATATTTATAACACACTATTTTTTATTTCATAATGTCTACGGAATATTCTCCATTATACTTCTTCTCCTCTCCCACATATTGAAGAAATTAAAACACTATCTCTAATATGTAGATTTACCAACATCATGGATGATGTGATTTCAATTTCTTTTACGTCCTTAAATAGTGATCATGAAACCATTTTTTTGTTTGAACCAGATTATAATTTATGTATTTTATCATATATAAGGTTCTGTAGTAATTTTTTGAACATTTTTATAATTAATGAAACAAAATGAGTTCATTACGATCGAAGAATCACCAAAATGACCTAAGAGAATATCAATAATGTTTTAACTTATGAATCATCATCATGATAGAATCAAAAATAATAAATGATATAATTTATGGTTCTGGAAATATTTGAATTCCATTCCATTCCAATTACAAAGTTTCATTTTTAATCAACAAGAATACCCATCATGAACCGATTATGGAAATCAAGTAAAGAACACACCCAAAACAATGGAAGGAACAAAATAAAAATATTTAAATAGTAAAATTATGTAAGGAAATTATTATATAAGGTGTTATAAACATGAATATGTATCATTGAGATATTTACAACCCACTATTTCTTATTTCCTCATGTCTACGGATGATTCGCCAATATACTTCTTCTCCTCTCCCACATATTGAAGAAATTAAAACAGTATCTCTAATATGTCAATTTACCAACATCATGGATGATGTGATTTAAATTTATTTTAATTCCTTAAATACTGATCATTAAACCATTTTTATGTTTGAACCAGATTATAATTTATGTATTATATCATATATAAGGTTCTGTAATAATTTTTTACACATGTTAATAATTTATGAGACAAAATGAATTCATTACGATCTAAGAATCAGCAAAATGACCTAATCGAATATCAATAATGTTTTAACTTATGAATCATCGTCATGATAGAATTAAAAATAATAAATGATAAAATTTATAGTTCTGGAAATATTTGAATTTTATTCCATTCCAATTACAGAGTTTCATTTTTAATCGACAAGAATATCCATCATGAACTGATTATGGAAATCATGTAAAGAACACAACCAAAACAATGGACGGAACAAAATAAAAATATTTAAATGGTAAAATTATGTAAGGAAATTATCATATAAGGTGTTATAGACATGAATATGTATCTTTACGATATTTATAACCGACTAATAACCATTATACAAATGTTTAAATGGGTTTGAAGTAAAAGAAACCCAAGTTAAAGGAACTATTAACCAGATTTCCATTCCTTCGGTTAAACATCTACTTCATTATTTATGTGGTATTAAAATAGAATATGATGGATTAGGTTATACCAAATATGCAATAGAGGGTTTTGAATTGTGCCTTTTATAATATATTCAAGAAATCGTGATGATTGTAGGGTCTTAACTTTACCTTTATCAGATTGTTTATGCATCAGAAATAAATAGTTATCAGAATGAAAAGATATATAGTGTTTCAAGGAACAGAATGACCATTGACCACTCTACCAATGCTCTACAAATGAGCTTGCTTATTTTATCTATATATTCCTCTTATCAATAGACTATCCACAACTGAGTTGAGGTAGTTTACACCTTTACATGTTATGGCTAAAACATATCATTCTGGTTCATACATAGAATGAAATACGCATCTTAGAATGAGATTCCGGTTACTCAACGTGAAAAGTGTATTTAATAAAAATACTTTGCATTTGTTCTTCATAGTTTCAAAAATACGCAACTGACAGTAGATAGATCTTCATCTTCAGAAATTATTTTCTTCAGGTAAATGAAGTTATAAGTCGATCCCATTTCAATTGATATGAAAATAAATTCTGAAACACCAACAAAAATGGATTCATGATTGATATTTGATGTAGAATCAGTGAATATTCAATGTGTTTCATCCTTTTATGAAAACATAGTTTTTCCATACTTTATAACAACAGATCTCTATATCTCAAATATATTTATAAATTGATGTCGAGATACTTTAGAGCTTGTTCTTCTTATCTTTTTAACGATGATCTGTATCACTCATTTTGTAATTCAAAAAAACACAGATATATAATGAATAAAGATGACCATTTTCCTTTCAAATTTATATCCAAAAATGTCACCATTAGAATCACGATATCCAAATGTTAAAATAACATAGTAGTTGTAACATCCATTAATATTCATTATAAAATCCTCCTCTTAAATCGATCATTTGAATCATAAATAAATGGCTTTGAATTATTCAAAGACAAGCTTTAAAATAGGGCTTTGAATCTGGCCTGAAATCATCCAGATAATCTGCTTAAAGACCATTTCTCAATAAAGTCTAAATTTAAATCTCTGACGCCAAACGTAGGGTTGAACTGCATATCATTTTTTCTACAAACGTAAATTTTTAAACATAAGGTTAATGATCCATTATTCAAATGTAAGGTTGATCTAAAACCAAATATTGTTCATCTATACTTTTCTATTATTCAGAACGTAAGGTACATGGTCCATAATTTTTGATAAAATTTCATGATTTTTAAAAAAGTATGTTTGATGAACCATACTTATGAAAAACAATTTTAACATTCCATACTTACGTAGGGTTCTTCTGCCATACATTTATGATATCATAAATGTAATGTTCCTTAAAAACTTAGGGTTCCTCTTTCATACTTTGCGGCTAACCTTTTGTTTCTTAATGATGTTTTTTTTAACATTTGTAAAGAAAATGATGGATTCTGACCTAACATTTACACATTTCAATGTATGGTATGAACAATGTTTCCAGAACATTCGAAAATGATTTGCAAATACATTGTAAATTATTACATAAAAATTAAATGCTTTAATATTACTCCAAAAAATAGAATATAAATAATATTAATTTCCTAAAATATACTCAAGGTAAAATCATTTGAATAACAATCAAGGGTATTTGTGAGCATCAAAATCATCATAAAAATATGGTGTATTGTTATCATCATTCTCCCCCATATTATAATAAAATAGAGTGTTGTTAATAAAAAACATGCTGAACAATCTCCCACTTAATGTCACACAATACCATATAAGGAGATAAAGTATGTAATCATCGTCTTTTAAGTTCATTAAAACCTTGATATAAATGTGATCCCCTAACTATAATTGTTCCTTTATTTCTAAAGGGAAATGATTAGCATGATTATCAAAACCCAAACAATAAATAAATCCACAAAAATAGATAATTTCACTCAATAAATAGAACCGTATTAACTACATGAATCCTAAACTACGCATGATGTTGATATAAATTATATCAAATCTTGCAGAAAAGATACAATAAAAACTGATTACAAAAAACCCTCATCAATCACTACCAAGATGTGGAAAATATAAAAAATAGGAACAAACTCATAAGGACTAGTATTTACATAAAATATGTATATTTTGGGTAAAACCTTCTATTTAATGTTCCTAAAGGGATTATAGTACCTCTTAATGAGATAATAATGGTAAAAGTTATTAACTAACATAATTGACTATTATATGATTCATGTAACAATGTTATCCATACCATTAAATTACTCATTAATGATCTAGGTCGACATTCTGATTATCAGAGATTTAGAGAAAGGACACATTGTGAAATGAAACTATGTTGTTCCCCTGATATGATATTCAAACTCATGTCCTATTTTAAATAAATTCTCTAAATTCCAAAATCAAATCATAAAATCAATACAAACTCGAAACATATTCCCTAGGATAACCCACTTTGATATCACACTGACATGACTCAACCCACAATGAACTTGATCTAGATAATGGTAAATAAAGATTGAAACCCATATCGTAACTCAAATTTGATAGGGTATAGTAGCAAATATTAAAAATGAATATGTCACAAACCAACCTAGGTACCCTGGTAACCCGATAACCGAGTCTATCCTAACATATCCTGAAGGGAACTCAGATCCCCACTTGTCAGCGACTAGAACCTAGAATCATACAAACTAAAAGTGGGAATAATTATGGTGCCAAAAAAGAGTAATGAAAAAAATAAAAGATAGTATGCAAATCAAAGGTAAACTCCAAATGGTGTAAAGTACCATAAATTAAACAATAACCAACTACAAAATACTAAAACTAAAGTACAATGTGGGAAAAAATATGCCAAATTCCCTAATGAGATAACTCACCATGACTAATGTTCAATAGCGGGATCCACCTCAAAAAGATCTATATTTATTGCTCAAAACTAAAAGGATAAAATCTATAAACACCCAAAATAACTAGTAGGGATTGAGCCAAATCCCAGTAGCATTTCACCCAAATATTCTATAATATATTCCAATATCATTTTAACCAAAATTTGTATTCAATTATAATGCTAACAAGTTTGGGATTGACAAAGAATATATAAATATATAATTCACGACAGTTTACAATATTTAAATACCATTATAAAATAATATTATACATTTCAAATAAGGTAAAAAAAATTAAATTATTGAATTTTCTTTTAATTAAACGACACTTTTCAAAAACAACAATTCTCACAAATGGCTTAAATAAACCCATTATATAAACATTTTTTTTAAAATTCTCAGGGAATGTAAATAAGATTACAACAATGACACGTATTTACATTCCAAATACAAATGATTCAGCAACATGGTCTTGTTCCACATTGTTAGTATAGCCTAGGTTATAGGGATCTCACACTATGCACGAAAAAGTTTGTACATATGACAATTTATGTGTAAGGTAAAGGGATATCATCACCATTACATAAGGAATGATATGTGTTGATATGATGTTTTAGAATGTTGTAGGTTGATCAAGTGACACACCAAGTAACTCACAATCAACCTGAGGATTTCATGTTCTCATGTAAAAGATTAATGATAGGAAATTCATTTTATAACAAATATGAAATTCATCCCATTTATCATTTCAGAAATTCCAATTTTCTCTTTAATAAAACCATAACTTGTTTTTAATTAAAAAATGCCTTTTCACCAAGATGAGACTCTAAAGTTTACATCCAAATATATTAAACAATATTTATCAAAACTAGGATTTGAAACCAATTCATGAAATTTCACAATCAATTTCACTTTTGAATTCAACAATTCAATTTCAAAACAATTATATCATTTTCATGCTAACCCCCCAAATCACTTTAATAAGGGGTTTTCACAAACATTCCATAAAATAATTTTTTCTTCAATTAAAATCATTATTTTAATTTATTTTATTCTTATCTAAAACAAAAATTAAATTAAACAATTTAAATCTCACTAAATTCCAATTTCATGACAAAACCCTATTTTTCCTAAAAAACCCTTATTCATCAGAATTGGGTTTTTTCCAATAAAATCAATTGAATGACTTTTTATTCAAAAACTAGAAAATAATAATTTATTGAAATAATTAAAAATCAAACAAATTAATTTTTTTTATCAAAAATTAAGCATCATGAAGGAACCATCTACCGAAAACAACGGATCATAAAACACCATATCCAAATCGGGATTTATCCATGAAAAACAAATATCTCATAAATAAGAATTAAACCTATGTTTAAATTCCCAACACAAGGGTTATTAGATCAAAAAATCAAATCCAAAAACTATGGAACCATAAATTGAAAAAAAAGAGAATGTGGGGGGAAGAGAATGGGAGTAGGAAAATAAAGGTATTGAGATCGAATGTCTTTCCTAATGCTTCAGATTACATCTAGGAGGGGTTCGAGGCACCAAAAATCTCTATTGGGAGCTTGGGGATAGGAGAAACATATTAGTTTAGAAGGTGGTTTATCCAAGACAAATAATGGTGGATCATGAAATTTCAATAAAAAATTTAGATTTAGAAAATTCCCTCTGCACAGTTTCTTGGGAAACAGTGCAAGGTTAAGGAAAACTAAGAACATACCATACGTGGCCCACTGTCAAAAATATGGAACTATTTCATGGTTTTCCCTAACTATGCTCAGACTATTTTTAAACCATTTCCCTTCCTAGAAACCTCTAAAATTCTCATAAATTCACCCAGAATGAACACTTAAGAAACCCAAAAATATATCCAACAAGAGGGGGGGGGGGTGGAATACCTAAAAATAGTAACGGGATGTCAAAACCTCACCAACATATAGAATTTATATCCACAGAAAGCCTTCGAAGAATACTCCCCACCAAAATGATGATCCCAATGATGTTTCATCAATGCCTCTCTCTCCCACATCTCATAATAATCTGAACCATTCTACCATAGCATAAAAACCAAAGGTATCTTTATCCAATGAAGTACCTTGGTCTCAAGAACAACTATCCCGACATGTCATTTAGTCACATATAAATCAGGTTGGAAATAAAGATCATGCCAACTCAGAACATGAGATGGGTCAGATAGATACCTTCGTAGATGATATACATGAAACATGTTATGCATTAACATCATCTGCGGTGGTAGTGCTAAATGGTACACAACTTTCCCCTCCTTCTCAAAAAAATCAAAAGGTCCTATAAAATGAGGAGAAATATTCACTTTCCACCCAAGTCATCGATGGATGAACAGGGTTAAAACATTCATGAAAACCTACTCCTCATCAATGATCTACAAATGTCTATAATGATGATCAATATAAGATTTTTTTGGATCTGATTTGTCAATGCTATCTAATGAATCGACTGAGGTTTTTTGTCATGTCTTGGACAAAGCTTAGTCTAAACATGAAACAGTCACCACATTCCGACCAACAGAAGAAATAATTACAAGTTCAACCATTCAAGGCCTCAAAAGGAGCCATTCTAATAGAAGAATGGTAACAATTATTATAAGAAAACATATCCATCCCCAAATGATCATCCCATGTTCCACCAAAGCAGATAACGCAAGAACATAGCATATCCCCAAAAATATTTATAGCCATTTCAATATGGACATCATACTGTGGAAGGTATTCCATGCTCAAACGGATGTGAGATCCTAGTACCTCTGGAAGGCTTTTCCAAAAGTGATAAGTAAACTGAGGATTTCTATCAGAGACTATAGCATATAGAACTCCATGAAAACAAAAAATCTCATTCTCATTGACAATTCCCATTTCCTCATCTTTGTTCGTGTCATGAATTTGTATAATGTGAGATTATATCATCCACCTATCATCCACCAAAAAAATTTCATACTTTTTTATTTGGTAAGTTAGAAACCTAACAACAATGTCCACATAGATCTCATACCACTTCTAAGTAGGTACTGGATGATGTTGAAGAAACCCCAAAAGTTTCTGGTCCTCAGCATTCACATTTTGTAACGTATATCAATAAGATAAAAACTATGTAATTCCTCACCTCATAAGTGGCCACCAGAATTTCCTCCCCATTTCATAGAACATCATTGTGGTTCCAGGGTTTATAGACCACTTGGAGTTATGCCAACCCCCAACACAACAATCCATACTAAATACAGTACCACCAAACGATTCTGATTGCATGGAATTCCCTCTTTGGAGAATGACCACATTGAATCTTCCACTATTAAGGTAGTCTCTTTTTCTAATAAATTATTCAGTAAGCTGTTGGTCCAAAAGAATCATTTCAAGAAGAGAGAATGTCAATCGAATAATGGAAATGGAATCCTCTATCCCTGACTTCTAAACCCAAATATGAAACTTTACAAAGAGAGCCATCGAGTTACACTATCCTGAACTTTCACTCACTACCTTGGTCAGAATATTCCTACTTCTATAATCTGTAATGAAAATATCTTTCCCTGGGGTATATGAAATTTCAATGTCAAAATACTACAGGTATTCCATCGATCGCCTCCAGTGGAGACTCAAATTATTTCTAGAGAAGATATAACGCATGGTTCTGTGGTATGAGAACACATTAAACCTTTAAATATTATGGTAATACCACCATATCTTGAGAGTGTGCTTCACAAATTCCAGTTCATGGTCATGGGTCAGTTAATTCTTCTCATGTATCCTAAGCTAATGAGATCCATATGTATAAATATGATCACCTTGTATATGAATGCAGCCCATGCCTGCACCTAATGCATCACAAAATACCACATATACTTTTCCGACCACTGGGAGAGTAAAAAGCAACATAGTAGTTAGAAGATGTTTCAAATTACTAAAATAACATTTACCTTTCTCAATCCACACAAACTTTAGTCCCTTTCGAGTAAGGGAATTCATCAAAGAATCCAACTTTGAGAAGGCTTTCATGAAATGACAGTAATATCCAGCTAATCCCAAGAATCTCTGAATATCGAATACATTATATGGTTGTTCCCATGTCATAACCATTGTTTTCTTTTCAGGGTAAAATTATAGCCCATGTTATGACACAAGGTTTCCCTAGAACTTCAA
Organism: Viscum album; assembly: GCA_963277665.1. Lineage (NCBI taxonomy): Eukaryota > Viridiplantae > Streptophyta > Magnoliopsida > Santalales > Viscaceae > Viscum > Viscum album. The sequence goes on from OY728151.1 coordinate 785,842,120, forward strand.
CTTTTGAATCTATAATTCCAAATTCAAATGCTTGGTATAGAGTCGGTGATATATCATCTGATATAGAACTATACTCGGATGACACACATGATCCTCCTCGTCTTTAGAGTACACAAGGATATCATCCATGAAGACCACCACAAAGGTATCAATATACACATGGATAATCATATTTATTAAATACATGAAAAGTGAAGGAGCATTGGTTAAACCAATTGGAATGAAAAAAATCTCATAATTTTCATACCTTAATCAAAAGGTGGTTTTATTAATGTGAGGTACATTTATCCTCAACTGATTGTAACCTGAGAAAATATTGATTTTTGAAAACCACTTTTCCCCGATCTACATATAAAATAGATCATCAATCTGTGGAAATAAAAGTCTGTTCATTACCATTACTTGATTTTGATTTTTGTAATAAATGAAAATGAAGATTGAACAATCAACCTCCTTGGTGAAGAGAACCCGCACCACCCAAGGAGACGTGATCGTGTATATAAAGCCTTTATCCAGATGATATCCCAACAATGACATTAACTCTTCTAATTTAGTTGGTGGCACGTGGTAAGAGGGAATAGATACTGGTTGAGTAATATGCATCAAGTCAATGGAAAACTCAACCTCTATTACTGGTGGCAAACAAGTGATGTCGGAAGTAATCATGTTGTAAAACTCAATGAAAACAGGAGGGATATCCCCACTCAATGATTTCCACTCCAATAAAAGGAAATGTATGTTATTACATTCCCCAACTCCAGATAAGAATGTCTTCCCCTACTCAACCTCGGGTCCAATTCTATTTGGAACATGAGAGACACACCACCTAGTGTAATGAACGAGACCCATCATACATAGAAATCAATCTAAGAATTATTGTAAATGAGTCAATCTATCCTAAAGGCGATGTTAAAATATTTCAAATGAAGAACCATAATGGTAAAAGCTAACTCAATATTTGATAGATTGAAAATAAGAGAGGGACTATATAGACCCTACTCCTTCGTACCTAAGGGGTAGTAATAACCATTTCCCAAGATAAAATATCCGTATGAAGATTAAGAAAATTAGAAAAACAGGGTGAAATAGATGAATGAGAGCAACAAAGTAATAAAAATAAGTCACTAATGATTACGAAATATTGATGGTACCCCTCACCATCACTAGACCCATTTTAGATCCCTTTAAAGACTCTTCCACTATGTGAAGAAGCTTCATTCTGAATTCCTATGGATAGAACCCTTTTGCACATGATGAATCTAATTTCTCTACAGTTTTTGGAGGAGCTGATGATCCTGTACCACTGTGTGGAGTGGAATAAATATTTCATGACCTCTAAAATTTCCTTGAAGGCCTGTAGAAGCCACAATTATTGGGTGACTTAGTTAAAAAATTCAAAGAATCCCTTGGCTTTATACACTTATAATAAACAAAAGGAAATCTACCTGGTACTATAAGAGATTTAGTAAAACCATTCCATTATGAACTTCCACGAGAATCAACATGCTTTCATATTACCATGAAGGAACCCACACTGTCTCTAGGAGAAAAAGAAACTCCCTAAAACCATGAAATAATAGCTAGGTCCATCTCGACCATCATTTTTCTATCTAGTACATCACCATGAGAATTCAACATTAATGAAAAATACTAATATTCAATATCCTAAAGATGTCCCAACATGAACCATCGAGCCTTCATCCTCTAATTCATCACAATATAATTTGTGAAGTGCACAAGCTCAACAAAATGGTTTGAATACTCTTCCAAAAGCGTGTTGACCTGGTGAAGTTTGAAAAACATTGTAGACTTGGATAGAAGCATTAGATATGGATATAATTGGTCGGTAAAAAGGATATTGATGACCTTCCATAGTAAGTCGCCATGATTATTTGTCATCACCATAGTGGCTGGCCATCGTCTGCTTAGTCATTCCAGCATGAAGGTGGAACACTTTACCATTATCTCATCAGGTGTGTCCAATAATCTAACTAAGAAATAAAAACTACTCAACCACTCCTTAGAATCATGAGGGTCATTTGAACCCTTAAATGGTGCAGGTTTTTGGAAAAGGTACTCTTGATAATTAATATTGAGGGGGTCCTTATAAGGTTACACAATGGAATCTTGAATGGTAATAGGAGGTGGTTTCTTCCCCAGAGCATTGAATGTGTGCACGATCACCTCAATTAGATTCAGATCCAAATTTAGATTTTCATACTAAGGTTTATCTATAGCTTCATCTGGGGTCTGATTCAAACGTCTTTTCAGAGGCATGATGTTACAAAACATTAGTAAACAACAAGGTAGACATTAGGTGATGCTCAAATTGATCAATGAGGGAAATTAATTTCAACAAATTGGAAGTAATGTATTTTTATATCATGATATCTGAATCAAAATATGGAAAATACTAGAACTAAACCAATAAATCTTTCCCTTACCACCCCTGGAGAATTATGTTTGATTACAATGAGAGCTGGCCAAACTATCAATAGCCAAAACCTCCTTAGTCCCAAAAATATTTCACAAATGTTTACTGACTTCAATATAAATTCATAAACCCCCCTCTGATAGAACTTTTTCATGAACCAACCGTGGTACCATGGTAACCCGATAACCAAGTTGGTCATGACATAGTTTGAAGGGCATTCCTAATTCCCACGGGTCAGTGACTGTCACCTAGCATCATACAAACAAAATGTGGGAATGGTTTTTCCACTAATAATATGGATATAAAATAAGACAAGAAAACTTGAATATCAAATGAATACTCTATTAGGAGTATATTCCCATGTTTAAATTGGAAGCATTTCCAAATAACTACTACTGAAATAGAAAAATAGGGAAAACAACACAATGTACATAAGGACACAACTCTCTACGAAAAACTTATAACAACATGATCCATATCCAATAGATTTATCTTAATAGATCGATAATAGAAGGATAAAATCTATAAACACAAGAATAAAAATTTAGGGTATGAGCCATAGGCTAGTTTAATTTCTCCCAAGGATTCCATAACAGATGCTAATAGAAATTTAACAAAAATATGCTTTCAATTTTAAAACAAACAAGTTTGTAATTAACAAATAATATTTAAACAAATATCGCACTTCAATGTATAATATAGAAATAACTTTAGAAAATAATTCTTTACATTTCAAATGATGGAAATTTTTTCAAAAGATTTAATATTCCTTTAATCAAAAGATATATTTAAGAAAAAAAATATCTCAAAAAAGGCACAAATCCACCCATTGTATAAACATTTTATATAAATTTTAAAGATATGTAAACCAGTTTACAAAAATGGAATATTCATACATAAAAAATAAAAATGAGAAAGAAACATGGTAATGTGAAACATATGTATGATAGTCTAGGTTATAGGGATCTAACACTATGAATGGAAAAGTACATACATATGACCCTTTAGGTTTAAGGTAAAGGGATCTCATCACCATATCTTAAAGAATGGGATGTGCTGATACAATGTGTTAGAATGGTATATGATGATCTTTTGATACCCAAAATAACTAACTAACTACTTATGTATTCCATGAGCTCATTTACAAAATAAAATATTTGAAATTCAATTTATAAAAATGATGCAACTCATCCCATTCATCACTTCGAATATTCCAATTTTCACATTAAAAAAATAACAAGTTTTTAATAAAAACAATAATTTTCACCAAGAAGGGAGCCTAATATTTTCATCAAAACATTTATAACCATTTCTAAATAAACTAGGATTTGATAAAAAATCAATCAATTCAAAATCCATTTCACATTCAAATTCAACAATTCAATGTTTAAACAATTCCATAATTTTCACTCCCACCCCCATATCACTTGAACCGTGGTTTTCACAATCATTCCATAAAATATATTTTTCATCAAATAAAATCAACATTTCATTTGAATTAATTCCAATAAAATCCAAAATTAAAATGAAAATATTCAAATCTCACCAAATTCAGATTCCAAGAAAAAACTTCATTTTTCATCAAAAAACACATTTCATTGGAATTGGGATTTTCCAAGAAACCCAAATCAAAGAGTTTATATTCAAAAACCAAACAATTTCAATATCTTCTTACAATTTTAACCTAAACTAAGAAATCATGTTTAATTAAAAATTGACCATCGTGATGGAACCTCCTACTGAAAACAGGTGGATCTCCCAACACAAAATCCAAATCAGGATTTGTCCACAAAGTATGAAGATCACCCAAATGGGAATAAAACGTATGTTTAGGATCTAAAAACAATGATTATTTGATCCACAAATCAAAGACATGATCTATGTAACCCTAAGAAGAATGAGGGAGAACGTGGGAGGAAGATAACATAAGGCGGAAACTAACCGGATTAAGATCGAAGGTCATTCCCTATACTTCAAGTAACATACCGGAGGGTTTTGAGACAAAAAAATCTTCCTTGGGAGCTCTGAGGAAGGGATAAATGGATTAGGATCATAGGAGGTCTATTTGTGAATAAAAATGGTTTCTTGGGAAATTTCAAAAAAAAAATCTGATTGGGAAAACATGGTCTATAAGGTTTCTGGGGAAAATTTGCAGGGTTAGGGAAAACCGTGCATAGGCATTGTGGAGCCCACTGTCCATAACATGGCACTAGGGAATGATATTCCCTAACCATGTTCGGGTCATGTGCAAACTATTCCCCTACCAAGAAACCTCCACAATTTTTAGAAATTGACCCAGAATGATCCCAAGGGAAACCCCACTAAAGCTCAAACAAGGTGGTTGAGGGTGGGGTAGGAATACCTAAATATAGTAACACTTTGTTAAAAATTATCCTACAATATGAAAGTAATTATCCAATTTCAACCTAAAATAAATGAATATTTAAAATAATTATTCCCAAAAAAAGCTATAGTATATATAAATGATCAATTTAACATAAAATATTTCATGAATGAGACAAAAATTATAATAACAATATAAAAACTAGAGGGAGGTAAAACGGTGCATCCAACATGATTCTGAAATCATAGTACTAGGAAGACCCCTCACCATGAATGTATACCAATATCAAACACTAGTAATAGTGGTCAATGCCATCAAATTGATTCATTATTCTCCATAATTCATCGCCAAACATCACATTTTTCTGAATTCAATCAAGACAAACTAGCCAGGAATATATCATTCCCATCACAAAACATGTGATTCATCTTCAAAAATAGAATACTTTTGGGAACATGGTAAATTAAAGGGGTGACTGTAAATATACATAGTAGGAAACCACATAAAATCCTATAAAAACATAAAGTAAATTTTCTACTTACACCTCGGTATATTTGGTAACCAGGTAGATGGTGTAGTGGAAAAACAATTATACCAGGACAATATAATCCACCCAATACTGATCAGTGCTTGAGAGATATAAAAATAATTATAATCCTATTATTATATTCAAAATAAATATCCAATAATGTTGAAAATGTCTTAATAATCATTTCTCCACCCTTCTAATGTCATTCCATAGGAAAAAATAAGCTTAAGGAAGCGAAGAAATTAAAAATATAAAATTTAAAAACGAGCTATATATCATATCTTATAGGAAACCAATAGGATACATTGGAAACATAATTTTGATAGAATTAAATATCACCTAGACATATAAAAACCATTTCATTTTATAAATACATAAGTGGAATCCCACTCATCAATAACTAATTCTTTTATGAAAAGGGATAACCACAACCACTATACATTCAGTACAATATCCTCAATCTAACCTCCATAACTATTTATGATATTAATCTAAAAAATCTATATAGATACCTAATATATACCATACATTATTGGAATAGACCACTTCCATGTGAATTTTTCTTGTTGATTAAAGATCATCCTTGGGACCCTAGTAGCATACCAAACCAAATAAATATAGATCCATTGGTAGGAGTCATAGTCCATGTAAGGATATGTGATAAATAAACCTATTAAGGGGTTTGGATAAATTTTTTCACCAAAAAAATATTAGCGGATACCTAACATTCTCTATTACTAACATAGAGTTGGGGGATCATATGATAGAGTAATTAGAGGGAAACCTTATCCTATCCAAGGGATAAGAGTGCTATCTCTATTATGCACATGCTTTTCATCACAACCTATATAAAGTTGAACAGAATATCTTACATGCACCAAATAATATGAAAAATAGATATCGGAGAGACGACTACAATAAAAAATATGTGGAAAAACACTAATAATGGGTCATTTTCATTCAAAAATCTGAATCTAAAGGGGAAATTCTAGAAGTTATTATAAAGTGAATTAGTATAATCCATGTCATATGGGGTGAAATTTCCATATCCCCTAAATACTATAGTAATTATTTACTAGAAAAATAAATTTTATATGGTGATCCTATACCTGATGTGTATGATGGAATACAAGTCATGTTAAGACAATAATGTCACTAAACATGTAATACTATTATTTGAATAATGTATTAGAAATTACACAATATATTTTGTTGATCTATGTAGTGTGTGAGGCCAAATTTCCACCTAAAAGTGTATTCAGTTTACACACCATATCAGTATGATAAGGATACACAATTTACAGTTCAAGTATAATTATTTGTGAAATTTAAATTGTTAAAAAAAACCAATCCAATCTATACTCAAGATACAAAACATGTACTTTTCAAAAATAAATTATGTGTAGTAATGAATTAAAATTTTGAGTAGTATATTTTCCCTAAATGACATTGTATTCACCAATTCCACCAAGAACCCTACCATATCCTTTTTAAGCACCAAATTATTAATACAATGTCTTCAAAAATCGATTTTCAACCATCAGTCATATGAAATAGAATACCCAGTCTCCCATGTTCATTAACATTGACCATGAATGACTATTAAATAGTGAATATGAAAAACATTATATTTCACATTCCACCATCATCTATGAAATTTCCATCCCTGCATTATAATTTTTTTCATCATCAAAAAATCATGTATGGTATATGTATTGGGTCTTGAATCAATTAAATCCTATAATATCGAAATTTTGTCCTACCAATTTTTCATTGATCTATATGAAAATTTTTATGGGTGAAAATATAACACTCATCCAATTGAGTATCATTGATAAGAATTGGTACATTGTGAATTTATTATAAGATAATGAACTGATGAATGCTGAGAAATGGTAAAATTAAATATTCAAAGAAAAATATAAATATGAAAAATTGATTGCACATTCCATATAGGTAATCAAAAATAACTTATCAATTCATGCTTTAAAATATATTAATGTATTAATTTATCAATTAAATTCCCTAACGACTAGATCAATGGTAGTAACTAATATATTATGACCACATCTATATGATCCATCCATCAAAACATCAATAAATCTGATCATTTTCACATGATCCATCATAATCACATCTATTATTCAATCCATATCCCCCATTATAGCGTTTTTAAATGATGATAGTTGATTGTTTTTGTGTTTTTACATTTTAGGGATTAAATAAAGAGTCTATAGAGGGTATCATAATAATTTAAATTTTATAAACTCATTAATTAATCATTTAAATTACGTATCTTGACCATTCACATTAGAAAACAACTTTATATTAGGATATGAACAATTCAAACATAATTCCCTGAAAAAAATTTTAATTTCAAACTAATCCATGATATCAGTTTTACAATATGATCCTCCATCCAGGTGTTGTAAGTAGTCCATTAAAAAAATAATGCGTGTTGAAAAAAATTAATATTTTTATAATCAATATAATTTTCTCACGGCCCCACCTGATTAGCCACTGAAAAAGGATAATATAAATTTTTTATATAATAATATGTATGTTCTTAATTATTAAGAAACAACATTTTTTACATTTTACAATTTTAATATTATTTCACATTAGGATTGTAATTCATTTGTAAAGTGCACTATTACTTGGTACACATTTGAACACCATATAAAAGAAAAAGTAGTCATTATTTTATTTAAATATTTTATTCTCAGGTCTCCCATGATATAGGAAATAATTAATTCTTTTGTATCACTTGTAATTTCACATTGGATGTTGACCATAGTGTACTTTCATGCCAACACATTCTGGGAAAAGTAAACTTGACAGCAGACCTATAAATGGAATGTACAGATCAACATCAAAGACCAATGATTCTCCAAAATTAATTACATATATAGGGAATCAAGGTGAATATTTCATTAAATAGTTTACCATGATAATTAGGATGTTTTAATAGATTTAATGGAAACCCAATTTAAAGTAGCAATTCTGGGACAGATTCTGTGGTCCAGAAAAAAAACTCATTATTTCTACCACATATCATCATTAAAAAATATATTTTGTCTGAAACATGATATAATGTTAGGGAGAATCCATATATTCATTTTATTCATATATAGAACACTCCAATTCTTCCATCTAGAAGCTCATTTAGGTGCATTTTTTTGGTGTATGCAAGATGGATTCCATTTCAGAATAACGGTGGAAAAATCTAAATTCCACAAGCTATAGACCACCCTAGGCATACCATACTCAAGTGGTAAGACATGGATTAATGGGATCTCGACACACAACTCCTTAAAAGACTATTTAAAGTACATATGGGAAAAACTTTATGCATATTTGATTCTTTGTTATAATGTAATGTTATGTTGTGATTTTTATGTCTTGAGTTTGTCTTTTACAAGTATGTTATTCACCTCAGTTTCATAATGAAAGTTCTTCTTATCCTTTTATTCTATTCTTATTCATATCAAGTTGATACTATTGCCTAAAATTTAGAATTTATTCACACCAAACCTAATTGAATTATCACACAATGGTGGAGTGATCGTTACTTAATTGTTTTTCACTTCTTCAATTCCTCCCTCATGAATCTATATCATGCTTCCCTTAAGATCATAGAATAAGTGGAGGAATAATTGTCTTATGGGTTGATCCAATGGAGATTAAAGGGGTTGTAATGGATTTTTTTTCACTATATTATTTTATAATCATGTGTTTTAATTCATATGTTTATTTTAAAATTTGAATACTAATTCATCTTTTGGAATTTTATGGTCGCACACTTCATGTTCTATAATGAACCTTTACCATAGAGTGCTCATAAATTTGATCCTCCAAGTGTATAGGTGATTAGTGTTAAGGTTTGAATGTATTAAACTGGGAAGTGATTATTTTGTTTTTTTTCTTAAATGAACCCATCTAAAATATAAGAATTTGAAATAGTTGAAAATGGACTGCATCCAATCCACCGCAAGTGATAACCTAGGATCATCTCATTATTTTAAATTGAATTCACTGAATTATTTTACTATTAACATAAACCCATCTAAAATCAACCCAAAGATGGCCACATAATATCTAATAAATGTCCCTCAATTGTAGGTGTATATAGGGTTTTCTTAGGTAATTGAGGATTTGATAACCTAAGCTACATTACAAGCGACTCCTTAACCCTCACAACATGGGTAAATTTGGGTGAGACCATCACCAAACTTGCAATACCGCACCAGATTTACCTGGTGGAACACTATGCCTCAAAATCGAATGAACCATTAGAAATTTATTTTGAGTCTCCATAGAAGTTAAATTTACTATTATAACCCATAGACTTGTACCAACATTGAGAAACCCTAAATTGAACTTGTTCACAATTGGGGAAAACATGGATCATTATATATTTTACATTAGAAGGGTTGTTTTCCAACTTATGAGGATTAATGATGCGAGATGGTACTTAGGGTGGGAGCCTATCACACACACATTAGTTGATAGTGATATATGATGATTCTCAAGGTGGGGGTCTATCCATTCTTCAATGTATTGATATTGATTTTGATAATATTAATGGAGTGTTTAAATCTTTCCCATTATTTGGTTATTAATCATGTTTAGTGAAACTATTATATTTTATGAAGTGTGCATGGTCAATCCTAGGCATCTACGTGTTAACTGGTGATCAAAATTGGGATTATTTTAAGTTATTTATATTATTTAGTATGTCTTATTATCAAGCACTGTTTTTATGTAGGATATATTTGGGAAATTTATTGGGGGCGACCGAATAAGTTATACTTTGAACATTATTCAGCATCGTGGGTACTCGAAAAGATATTATAAGTGTAGCTCATGATAAGGTGAAACTTTTATTTGCTTGATAGTTAAGATTAGTAGAAGAGTCAGAGTTGGGAGAAGATATTGTGCATGAACTCTAGTATAGTGTTCTGGTTATTTATAGATTTTATTCATATTAGATTATTTAAGTATTTAATGTATGACCTATTCCTAGTGAGGTATTTATTATGAATTTATGATGATCTTGATATTTTAAAGTGTCCATATTATTATTTCATGTATTTTCATATTTAATATTGTTAGCATTTAGTTGTGATGTCCATTTTGTATCTCCTTTTTATGTTTTAATTACTAAATATGATTATATATTTTTATTTTATTTAAAATTATCACATCCAATGGTTATTGTATCCCTATTTTGTTACTAGATCCCCACTACTAGTTAGAATATTATGGATTATGGTGAGTCTTGACAAATTAATGTAGATCTATGATCTATCCCTGATGAAGGAAAATGGGGAAAATAAATTATAATGTTGTATCAGATAATTGTTTATTATTTGTTTGTTACAACATATGAATGTTATACATGTGAAATATTGTTTTCATATAATTATATATATTTTCTTTCTTTGAATAGGTAACCCACGTATAAGGGAAATCCAAGTTAACTCTTCTAAAGCATCAATTATTATTTTTATATTTTATAGTTGGATTGCATTAACAAATATGATGCAAAAAGATTTTAACTTTTGATCAATGGGATTTTACTCTGGAAATGGGGTTATAATAGTATTTTAAATCATTCATAATATTAAACATGTAGGAATCACATGAAATTCATGTTTCTATCTATGTATTTTTGTTGGATTATCATATTTTATTTTTTAAAAACAATTTTCATCTAAATATATAATGTGTATTCCTCTAATTTGTTTTTGATAATTCCATTAATAAAACAACAATTATTTTACTATTATAATAAATATTATGGAAATTAAACTAGATGGTTAATCTATGTATTATATGATGACAATGGGTGTTTTTATATTGGTCTAGAGAGAGACCCCCCAAGTGGTAAGACATATTGTTTTAATTTTTTGTATATATTAGTGGGATAAAATAAATAATATTTCGTACCCTAAATTTAAATGTTAATAATTATGATAGAAATGTGTTCTATGGAGTTTGTTATGGATTTAAATGACATTCCACTATTATATCCTCAAGAAGAGCACTAAGTGGTTTTGATTAGAAATCCCCACTAATGAATTAGCCAAAACCCCAAATTGCACATGTGTAGTCTATATAGGATTAAAAATGAGAGATCACACTCTAGGTTAAATAGTCAATGTATAAGAAGGCTATTAATGTGAGAAAAATATATGATTATGATTTCATTGGAGTCATTTATGCAACATCCACCCCTATTCATGTGTTTGGGTGGCCTCCAGGCTGCTGAAATATTGGATAACCACTTTCTTAGGTTAACATGCATGTATTTTTAGGTCATGTTCCAGAAAATTTATTATTATAGTGGGTGGATAGGGTCCATATGTTAATGCATCTCACATAGAGAGGGTTATTGATTATATAGTATGCAATAAGCTTCATATAGATTCATAATATTTCCTTGATGTAGAATATGTATGATTTATCAATCGATAAACACATCGAGGATTGATTATGATATGTTATTCATGTGTAAGTGAACATTATTTTCTTGTATTCTATCTCAAAGTTTGTAAAAATGAACATCATCTAAGAGATAAAACTATATAAAAGAACATACTATTTCAATTTGGACATTTTTAGCTTGCTGATAGTGTGTAATCAGGTAGTAGGAAACATAATTTTGGTTTTTATCAGTATGTGTCTGAGAGATAATACATGTAATTGTTTAATCTGGTCTCCTATGACTGTATGTTCTTTGTAGTGTAATCCATTTTAAAAGAATAGTCATTTTCATTATTATTATGGATAAAATAAGTCATGTTCCTATTATTTATGATAATATTACACATGCAATGTTATTACATGATTTTCTTTCTATCAAAAAGTGGTAAGAATATGGTTAAACATAGGGTTTTGGATATCTTTTCTTCTTATTATTGTTGTTTCTTTGGAGTGTTTCTGGTGTGGAATGGCTGGTATTGTTCATTCTCATTGTGTCCCAACACTATTCAAGTGTCTATTTTTTAGTTATAAGGGGTAGACAAAGTTGTATTTCAGGAGTTCCTATCTCTCTAAAATTGGTAGAAGAACTGTTTAAGATAGGGTTTTAGAGTGGCACCTAGAGATATGTAATAAAGTGGTGACTTCGGTATTAGAGTATGTTTAGTTCATGGAGGTGGATGAAATGTACTAGGCATGGGAAATAGTATCAATGAGAATGTACTTGTATGGGGAGTCATACATGAGGATAGGTCTAAGGTTATAGAAATTTTTAAACTATTAAGTGTATTCCTACTGATTAATGCGTTGGGACATTATTGCTTTGAGGTATTGTTTTGTTTAATTCTATAATAGAATAATATTTATTCAAATAAAGTGGATATTATTTTTTCGGTTCAAGTAAATTTTTAATGTGTTAAAGAAATCCATAGATTACGTCTATGGGGATATTACAATTGATATTCAATTAAGGGAATATTCCATGTTTATTTAGAGGTGTTAGGTGTGTTACATAGTAATTACATAATATCTACAGACCCATACTCATTTATCCAGTGAGAAAAAATATATTTATATTTCGTTCTTTGACATCGATAAATGAGATAAAATTACAACAATCTGATACATACAACAAAGAAAGGAATACAATGGTTCTATTTGAATCAAAAGTATATTTCAGATTTATACTTTTACGGAATGAGAAATAACTATTACATAACAATACCCCTGAATTATAGTGAGTATATTTCTAACTGTACCTAGATTTTCTTGTTATATATTTTGTCTTAACAATATCCAATAAAATTCATTACACATGAATCATTACTAGATAAAATTATCATGAAATCATTACTTATAACCTTGGGAAAAAGAAACAGAAGTGGTGTGAGATCAAACACTCAGTAATTGTAAAAATATGTACTAATAATCGAATTTATATAGTGATAATGATATGTGAATAATGGAATTTTTCATTAATCAATGTGAATGATCCTACCATAAGATATGTCATACCCAAAAAAGTCATTGATTATAAAACACGATACATTTCACAGTTCATTAACAAAGGAAAGATTCATTGGTATCAAAATTCATGAGCCATATGTGGTCAATACTCAGAAAAGGAAACATTTAAAACCCATAGAATGAATAAAGAAATCATCTTAGCGTTTTGGAATGTTATCTTCATAACCTGCTTCAAACTCATGTTATAAATATCTATATCCTAGTTAAATCTATAAGAAAAACAACCTAGGTATAATCCATTTTTATTTTACTTGATAAATTATAAATTAATCTATTTATTGGATATATTTAATGGTGACCACATTTTTAATACCAAAATCAGGATTAACCACTCGGCATAAATTATTTACAAGTACTTTTAATGAATAAATCATTTATTATATTTTACTTTTCATCATCACACACTTTACAATGAAAATCATTCCTTTATATAATATTTAACCAATAAAAAAGAAAGATATTGCGTGATAATATCGGCGAAAAAATCTTCATAGGAAATTTAGAGAAAGAATATAACTATTATCATAAGATCAAAATAACAATTAATTATAAGAATAATTAAATCACAATGTCATGGATAAAAAAACATTAAATGTTTTTCCTAAATATTCCAATGAAAACTAGGGAAAATAACCTTTTATTTTTGCAATATTTTATAATAAATGAAATAATAATAGGAAAAACATATCCATTTTAAATAACAACAGTGGAATATAAAAGGTCATTAAAAAAATGAACCATCATAAATGAAGGAAAATTCAGTCTTACTATATACATTAAATAAAACATTCTTTTCAAAGTATAGTAAATAGAATCAAATGTAACCCATGTAATAAATGTAAAAAAAGTTCCTTTTAATTATTTAAAAAGGAAAAAGATCATGGAAAATATATTTCTGTTATAATTTTTGTTTAGAAAATTGAACTCTAGAAAATATTTTAGAAAACATGTATAAAGAAGAATTATATTAGAAATAAAAAAAATCAATATTAGTATAACTTATAAAAAAAATTTATTATCATTTGTAATCAATGATAGAGTAAATAGAAATAAAATATTTAAACAATATTCTTAAATGAAGTAGAATAAAATAGATGTGGCTTAATAAAATAAGAGAATTTTATTTCCCCCAATGAAACAATGAACAAAAATAATCTTTAAAAGAATGGAGATTATATCATAAATCCTTTAATGATTTAGAAACATTCAATTAACAATTCCATGAAAGCAATAGTATGATATGGATGTGTAAATCCCACTAATTTCAATAAGACATATGTCAAACTTTATTTATGAATGAGTAAGTAAAACATTCATGGAATTCATAGTGTATGACTTGAAACATATCTCAATAAATGGAGAATATTTAAACCCTTACAAATATCATAAATTTGAAGTATAATTAATCCCTAATGTATTTATGTGTAATACAAAACCATAGTAAATGTGACACCCCAATATTTTATGATTTTTTTGAATTTATTTAATCATTTGATATTTCCACATCAGAAAACACAAAAAATATTTTTTTTATTAAATAAAATTCTTATGTTTGTATTATGTTATACATAACATCAAGGCATGATTTCACTAAAAGAAACATCGACTTGGCTTGCATTACACATAAATTTGAGTTTTTCTAAAACCACACTTTACTATTATAATTATTTATATAAGAAATTTATAACATAATCGTTAAACTTAGGATATTAATTGTAATAAATAATTTTTAAATATTAGCTTGAATGGTTTTGATAATGAAAAATACAATTTCTTGTAAAGTCTTTATTCATTTAAAACTATTATTTTCCTAAAAGAACTACTTTTTATAATCATTTTGTGAAAAAACATAATATTTATCTTAAATAATTATAGAAATTGATTTTGATAGAATAAAAATTATTTTTGAAATCTTACTATCAAAATTATCTTATGGTTATTTTTTGGTATAATTCTATAATGTAAGAATTTTTTATGAATAGTGAAAATAATACAAAGTAATTGAAAACAGACTTTTTTATTTAAATAATTAATTTTACTTTTTTATTTTAATGTAAAAATATATAAAAAATTACACATATTAATCCAATTTAGGTCATTGAAATCATTTTTATAATAGAGTTAGTTATAAAAAAAATATTTAACTTTCGATCGTTTCTTCAACCCAACTTCTAGCCACATTTTTTTGTATGGTAGTAGAAGTAATTTTACAAATTTTGTGAATTGAAATTTGAAAACCAGACATACATGGTTTTAATCAATATGAACAATGTTGTCTAATAGGGTCAAAATAATTTTTGGTGAAATGTAACATTTGAATTTTATTTACATAGGTTAAAAAAATATGGTTATTAAGGGTAAAAATAATATTATAATAATATAAAATTACACTAAAAAATGTCCAAATCTAATTTGATAAGTATTTTTCGACCCAATTCAACCCAAGGATAGAAAGAGTATATTTTTTAATCCACTTTCAGTAGGTGAATACATTTATTATATTTTATTTTAGAAAGAGTTAAAAGTGTCATATTCAAAATTTAAAAACTAAATAATTTTTAATATAAGATTATACAAACTATAAATTAGACTATAAATATTCATTATAAATATAATAAATTTATCTATATCAATAAAATTTATTTATAATTGGTATATATTAAATAATAAAATTTAATTGTAAGATAATCATGATATAGTAATAGATTTATTAAAAGAAAAATCAAATAAATTAAATTTATAATATTTAAAAAATAACCATTTGAGATATTTGATTTCATAATTTTTTTGGATTACTATTACATGTTAGAAAAGATTTAATGTATCTTTGATTATGTAATATTGTTTTTATGATTATATAAAATGTCAATTAATAAACAGCGTCCAAATTTACCAAAATGTGCTTTTAAAATAGATAATATTTTATTAAATGATATAAACTTATTAAAAAATTTACGGTAATGAATAATAACATGTATAGTGCCAAATATTTCATAAATAATTCAATTTTGGATATTTAGGCATATTTTAGTAATTATTTTAACCATATAGTTTAAAAAACATGTTTTCATGATAAAAGTAAAATTATTTAACTAAGTGGTAAAGACACAATATAAGGATAATTTTGTTGAAAAACATGCCTAAAACTCTTTGTTTTAGAGGATGGTGACGTATAATAATGTTATACAAATAATAAATCATTATTATATATTTTAAAAATAAAATCATTTTAAAATAAATATATAGGTATAGAGTTTCCAAAATTTCCTCTCCTCCCTCTTATAAAAGTTAACCTCTCCTTCCCTTTTATTAAAACATCTAAAGACTTTTACAGGGGAAAAAAACCTACTCATTCTACCTAAAAATTTCCCACCATTCTTCATAGAATCCTTCCCTTGGGAAGAGGGAAATTCAAGGATGATTTTTGGCAGAAATGAAAATTAGATACATAGTTTAGAGGTAATATCTTCTCTCAATCTCCTTTCCATTATTTTCCTTCTCCTTCCCCTACAGTCTCATTGTTCCTTTATATGATGACAACAAAATGTCCAAAATATATTAGGAATTTTTTATTCTAATGGTTATATTTACACTGACAAACACCTCCATATAAAGGATATCAAACATACAATTTATATGCACAACATACAATTATCTCATGAAACGATGATTGTTCATATTCTCCATTACCCCCATTCGTAGGGACCATTACGTTGGAAAATCTATCTATAAAAGTAATATATAATATTTATTATGTATTTAAGCTTAGTTATGAATATTTCCAATACATTCTTTTCCCATTCCATTTTTTTAATACGTTAATCTCATTTGGGACAGTGTGGACTACGACCCCCTCAAAGCAATGTGATTTGTTCACACACCACAAAAAATGTATTAACGATAGGTTTATTGAACTTATATGATATATATGATATAATATGTAAAATTTAATATATATATATATATATATATACATACATACATATATATATATATACTTATATAATTTATGAACATTTTTTTAATATGACTATTTCAACAGAAACAACGTTCATGCAAACGAACGACCTACCGTCTCCATGAATAATGCATTTTATTTCATGATTATTTATTATATATATTATTTAAATATATAAATAATAAATATATATGATATTTATATTATTATTTACATTCTATAATCATGATATAAGTATAATCACAAATTATTAAACTAATTCAGACACATGTGAAAAACAAAGTGAATATTACCCGAATTGAATCCTTAACATAAGATCATTATCAAAAGGGTAATATTTGGTCATAATAAAAACATATGCGGTATTGGATTTATGAATTTAATTCTGTAAAATATGTATAATAAAACTATATTTATTATTCATGAATCTTGTTTGAGTATGAAGAGAGTGAAAATACAAGGTAAGGGAATTATTTTCTGACATTTAATTTCTATGAGATAAATATTTTCTTCACAACTCATTCCATAGGTGTGGTGTATGTAATTCCAATGAAATAATTCTATGTACCATAAAATTAAATTTATGGGTATTCATGTTTCCATTTTATGATCCTTCCTTCATGGTTTTTAATGTCCAAAAATAGAAATTCGGTACAATGTTTTGCAAAAATCACTTTCTTTGATACTCATGTTTTGTTATGTAGCTAAACACGTTTTATAATAGAATATATAACCATCTTACATGTTATATAATGAATATAAATATTTTCATGGTATTATATGATTCATGTAATTAACTTTCTTTTATAGAGACTACGATCCCATGTTACCATGTCATAAGAGTTGATTGAGAAAATCTCATCACTTCTTCATGGTTTTTTATGTTTATGCTTAATTTGATAAAAATATTTTGATCCATATCTCAAGTACATTCATTATATTTCTTCTCCAATGTTTATTAATAAAATAATAATGTATTGGAACCATATTTCTACACTTTGGTAGATAAGATAGTTTTTTTATAAAATCTCTTCATTACCCTCCCTTCGGTATGTAATCAATGTTTTATAAAAAGGGTTTCCAATAATATTATTCCAGTATCCTATAAGATTTTAAATTAATTTTTAATGATTATATCATTTAAAAATCTATTCAATTGAATATTTTTATCTCTATAGGAACAATTCACATTTCAAAAAATTTTATCAGGGAAAAGAAATGTTCTTATTACCTCGTACAACATGTACGGATTTACCCGCCATCATTTCCTTGAAGCACCATTTATATTTTTAAAGTGTTCATATTTTTTAAATTTTTTTTTAAAATTAATTCCTAAATAAATGTTTTTCAAAATTATTTCAATTATTCTTTACATGTTTTAAAATCTATTTTCTATGAAAATGATTTTCATTTCATTTTACACATTAAAAATACTTTTTAAAACCAAATGATATTTTATTCAAGAAATGTTCTTGAAATATGGTTAAAAATTATCTTCCATTAATTATTAAATCTATTAATTTTACTCATTTCCATATAAGAAATTTTCAAATATTACATTAAAATCTTTTCTAGGAGTGTGTTATTATTAATTACATGGTCTTTATGGAATCTATGTATTTTCCAAGGTTTATAGTCTTCTGAACCCCACTTCCTTTTTAGGGGTTCTAATTCAATGAAATGGTTATGAATCATATATCATCAAAATAGGTAATAATGTGATGAAATGTTATTGATTCTCATTTCATTTTTTCTGGCTATGATATGATTTTTAAAAAAGAAGTATCTTTTAATGGGTCATGATACGATGAATGTTTTTTTTGGCACATGCATGTATGATTTCAATATATGATGGGTGAGACTTATATCTCCATCAACTAAATTTGGTTATTTTAAATGTTTTATATGCACAATGGGAATAAGGGAGAGCATCCCAATAACAAAACAAGAGGTAAATGGGAACAAATGCCAATCCCAAAATATGAGGATACATAGGAGGATATCCCAATATTTAATGGAGAGAGTAAATGAGAGGAAATATCAATCCTCAAATATCTCCATTGTTTACCATTACTAGGAATTTTAACTCACCCCTTTCATATGTTTTCATTCCCTAGGTTACAAAAATAATTAGCAAGATGTACTAAATGTTGAGATCTTAATGGGAGACATTGATGATCTTTCACTTGGATATAATATTTTGTTTCCATGTTTCCAAATACATTAAACTATTATGGTCCTCATGCATGTATTTCTATAACGTACCTAATATACATATAAAATGATGTAGTATTGATGTATATTAATCATGGTTCTCTATAGTAAACCAGATAGGTTACCTAATGTGGATCACCACATGGTGAGGTAAAAAATGATAATGAAAAGAGAATTGAATATAACCATAAAAAATATACAACTATTGTATAGTGTGGGAGAATGTGATAAAACATGACTATAAACTACAATCATAACGGAATAAACCATAAAATAAAAATAATAAAATGTCAACAAGTCTCTATGTGACCAATCAACTCCTCCAAACCATCCCACTATAATGGTAAAGAAAAGTTCCTATAAAGATACATAATTCTCTTCCCATTCCCCAAGTCCTTTAAAAGAAGTCTTAAAATACTCCATGGAAAAGAATTGTATGAGTATAATGTTAGATAGGATACCTCCAAATAATCTATACATGTTATAATATCCCGAATACATATGTTCTAGAATTAATATAATAAACATTTTATAAATAATTTTCAAAAATAAAACAATTTGTACAAATTTAATTTTTTTTCCATAAATGAAAAAATTATTCACAAAATACAGTATATATCATGTATATAATTCAAAAAATTAAATTAAATATGTGATAAAATATCCATGAAATAAACCATCATGCAACAAATCATGTATAAAATAAAAAAGAAAACCAATTGGGTTCTAGCCTATTGGAATACACACTACAAATAATAGCATCCTAAAGTAGGCCAAAGATGCATCCAACTTATATCAATTCCTACCACAATCTATCTTTATCTCAAATGAATAACCTAGTGGTTCGACACACAGTAGGGTTATCTTTGTCTATTTACCGACACACCCATGTTTCCCAATGTGAAATGTTTTATTATAACCATTTCCAAAAAATATGGACACATTTAATTAAAAAATCTTTCATTCAATTAAATAAATTTCAATAAACATCCCAAAGGGATAAATAATTAAATATATCAATCCATGATTTATAAACAATTGCAAAGATCCACCTACCCCATGAAATATGCAAACACAACTACCATAGAAAAAGTGGATAAAAAATGATAGATCTGCCTTAAATAAAGGCATGATAATAAATTTAAAAGGATTGATATAAAAAACGATCAAGAATCTAATGAAACAAATAACCAACATAGCTACCACATCGAAAGGAAAAAAAATTAAAGACAACTTACAAGGGATATATGGTGCAACCACCATAGGAATCAAATGTTGAACAAAGAGATCTAGATTAAAGGAGATCAGCTAAGCTCCCCCAACATAATCATATGGTCAGAGAGGTAATCCTACACACTGACTGATAAAATAATAACAGATGCGATGAATTTAGAAATGATAGACATGAAGATTTAACATCTTTAATCCATTCAAGATGTGTAATCCCACGTTATAAATTGATGCTAAAAAATACATTGCCTCAGATTAAATTATGTGAACATAGATCTTTTCATGGTGTGTAATCATTTCCCATATTTTGAGATTTTCTTTCCTTACACGACATTCCAGAGTTTTATCCCACTACATTTTCACTTCGTGTAACCCATTAATGTTGTGAATTTTTTGACCAGATAGTACTCAGAATTATTTTCTTCAGAAATCATCTAAACAAAAACATAGGGTTCGTTGATCACCAATATAATAATCTATGACATATAAACATTTATATGAATCCACCATTAACTCCTACAAACCTAAATTCATAAATATTAAGTCATTTTTCCAAGAAAATGATCTTCATTCTAACGAATTATGAAATGTACCAAAAAAGGGAAACCTAAAACAAAATACAAGTAATACATGATGTAATGTAATAGTGTCCCACTATCTCCCCATTATAAATTTATTATATCCATAAAAATTACACAAGATCCTATACTCTCAAAAAGTAAATGATGCTAATATGTCATCAATAATTCACACTCTTACATCTCATGGATATCCTATTTGAACTACAAAAGTTCATGGAAAAAATATAATCATTTTACCACACATAACCTTCTCTTATAGATCCATAATACCAAATGTATTATCAACCATAGTTATGTCACGTTCATGATCTATATCCTCTCATTAAATCACAATCGAATGATCCTAATGATACCTCCTTAGATAGGAAACCTGAAATATGTTTTGAACAATTTTAAAATGAGAAGGTAAGTCCAAATGATAGTCCACTTTTACTAGTTTTCTAATGATCTCAATGGGTCCCAAAAACCATGTTGTAAACTAATCCTCCTAACCCAAATGATGATGTCCTATGTGAGGTGAAACTCAATGAAAGTCTTGATGACCAACCTCAACCTCCTACGGATGATGATGGTTTTATCATATTATTTATGATTACTCTGTTCCATGATCAATATATTCATAATCACCTTCACCCACTCCATTATAAACAGAAAAAAAAAATCAATCCATAAAAGTACAAGTCTACCAATACTATCCAACACAAGGGAGATCTCCAAGTACTCCCATTAAATTCCTTTAGGGGTCAATTTGGATTAAGTCGGGCAGACAATTATTATTGTAAAAATTTACTAAAGGAAAAAAACTTCGAAGAACCACTGAAATTAAGATTACAATCCTAAATCATATCCATATGAACCTAGATAGATTTCTCTATTTTTATATCTATTTGCAGAAGATATGTTGTAATAATTTAAACTAGGTTCCCATCACCTGCGTAAATCCATTCTAAAACACAGTTGTCGACCTCAGGTCCCTATAAAAAAACCATAGAAGGAAATCCTCAATGTCTGAAAATCGCTCAAACATACAAGTCCATATGATTTTCCAAATTCATAATATCCTTAATAGTTATGAAATTCAATGATTTTATGAGTTTATCATTGAATAAAAATCAGATCCTTTCCACTAGAATTTCATGGTAAACCATAGATGAAAAACATGGAAATATAATCCCATTTCCATACAAGAATGGGTAAGGGTTATAGAAAACTAGAAAACCTCTGGTGGTCCTTCTTAATTTAATAAAATCAAAAAACCATAAATACAAAATATTCAATTTACAATCTCATCCCTGCACATAAATGCCAATTTCCCAAGTTCTGATACATCTTGGTAGTAATTGGGTGTACATACCAACAATAATAGTGTCCGCTAACCATAAACTCTTGTCCTGGGGAAATCAGAACAACTAACCTGATATAGAAGCAAAATATTCTACTGGGAGACCATGTACACTCATATGAGGTCTCTCCACCATAAAGGATTTCACTAAATCCCTGTCACTTATGGCCAGACATTTTCTCAAGATAATCCTGCTACTCAAATGATGTGTTATCCCTCATAATATATAAAAATAAATTCCCACCATCTTCTTTCATTCCTAATCTCATATGAGTAAATAAAATAATTGAAGACTTATTTTACGTTGGTAACTTTAAGTATTATGTCATTAAATTCTTCCTCAGATCATCAAAGACCACATTCCCATTTCTAGGAGTATAAGAAAGATCAAAATCAAAAGTCTAGAGATAATCAATCCATCATCACTAACAATGTTTAGATCAATTTGACTAAAAATATACCTTAGTATTTTTTGTTTAAAATATACAATTATTCATTTTCAAAATAGCTATTGATGACACATATTAAGTTCACATATAACTGTTTCCAACTCAATATCATGTGTAGGTATGTTCTGCTCATGGGGGAGTAACATTCGAGAGACAAATCCTACAACTTCTCTCCCCAACATCAATACACACCCCAAACCCATACCTGAATCATCATATAAAACATCATATCATAAACCTATTTCTGGAGGAATAAACACTCATGAAAAATATGATATCACTATCAGTTCCACCAAAGATCCATAACAATTCTCATTCTAATCAAACATTCCACCCTAACAAGTTAATTATATCACAAAAGATGCATTGCTGGTCATGTCCCATACAAACTACATGTAATAACCAGCCAACCCAAAGAATAATTAGATCTCAAATGAATTTATGGGATACAACTTGTGTATAATTTCCTATATCGTCACTTGATCCACTGATTTCCCACTCTCATATATAAAATTCTCCAAAAAATGTACATCTTGAAGAAAAAAAATCCCATTTTGAAGGATTAAAATATAGAACATGGTACCTTAGTATTTTTATAATGACACACAAATGATCAATATTCTACTCATCTGACATAGAGTAAATTGAAATATCACCCTCAACAACCACAACAAAAGTGTCCAATAAATGATGAATGATATTGTTCATCAATTAAATAATCATTGTACTTGTGTTAATTAGTCCTAATGGAAAAACATGAAATTTATATACCTTCACTAAAAGAATTTCTTTATTTTATCCACATCATGGACTCTCAACTAGTATTACCCTAATTAAAGGAAAAAAATAAAAACAAATAACCCCTTCTAAGCCGATAAAAGATATTATCAATCATGGGTAAGGGATATTTATTATTCAAGGTCACTTGAGTTGACATTAGATAGTCAGTAAAATGTCTAAGGGACTCATATACCTTCATAGAAAAGAGGACAAGAGAAGTCGATGGTGACATGATATGTTGAATAAATCCCTTAGCCTTAAGATCTAAAAACTGGATATTATGTTCTACCAAGTCAATATGATCCAGAGGATAATATGAAAAATAAATAGGCTTCATTTAATAGAGAAGGTTAATTTTAAAACTAACCCATATCAAGGGTGTAAATCTTGAAAATTATTATAGACATACCTTGGTTTATGCACTTAAAACAACAGGTATATTACCTCTCAAACAAGCGTCAAAAACATCAAAAAACATATCTAACAACATTCATTTGATCACCATAGAAAAGAGAACATTCCCTCCACTTCCCGAACTAGAGTCTGACTCACTTGTAAAAAGATGAGTGACCACATTAGAAGATAATAACATAACCCAATGGTGATAAAATTATATTTGGACCCTAACACCAATAATCCAATCAATGAGGATAATCATTATGATATTTTTGAAGATTAAGCTCCACGAATTCCCACTCCACCTCAATTTCAGATATCATCACCTAACACACAAAACACATTCAAAATTGTTCACAATACTTTCATAAAGCCTACAAAATATCCCAAATGTATGTAATAAGATATGAATAAAATCCCAACACATACAATTGATTTAATGATAAAAAAATATTGACTATAACCTCTACCAAATAATACTATCACAAGAGAATATGAAATTAACATCTTACCTCTAAATGTGTCTGGCCCTACATTAGGTTCCACTAGTGCATACTACACTACATAAATACATATAGTATCAGCTCCTAGCTATGATTTATTTGTAACATGAACATCCCCTTAGCCTAATGATAGGACCCACCACCATTGAAAGCATCGGTATGATCCTTTGAGTCCTTACTAATAATGGATCAAACCATACTTCCTAGAGACATCCTTACAAAAAAAACATATCAAATTGAAATATTATAAACAATGATTAAAACAATGAGGATCTTCTATAAATGTAGGCCTAGTGTGAGCAGACCACCCAAATTGATAGATAAAATCAGACTTTGGTGCATACAGATCGATCGAAATTTTTCCAAAAATGGTTAATTGTTCATTTCATTTTCTATACTGAAGAGATTCAATGGATAAAAATTTCACCAAAATTCTCCCCCAAAAACAATTTTCTATCTATGATAGTATATTAATGTTAGGACCAATAGCGGCCTATATACCCTTAGAGGGGGAGGGGTGAATCAGGGTAAGGATATTCTTTTTCAAAATTCATCCTACCCCACTGGATCTTGACCACTTTATTACAAGGATCACTTTGTTTACACTTGTGTGTTTATTATGACCACTTCTTTTATTTTTTATCTGGTGATGATGCAGTAAATGCAATGCAGGGAAGTAAGTATGACGAGACATAGATTTTTACTCGGTTCACCCTCACTGGGTTGTGTCCCAGGAGCGTACAATGGCGATGTGTCGTTGTACCAAATACAGTATGGAACACTTCTATTTACAAGGTTCAGGATAGATCACTTCTTTACCTAGGCTCACTACCTTTTCAAGATTTATGGTCAGCTCACTACTTTCCCAAGGGTAACTCCCTGTTTCTCTCTCTCTATTTCAGTGCCGGTGGAGAGGATCATGTTCTTCCTCTTACATTTCTCACTAATCTAGAAAGGATCCACTCACAGTTTATAGACCTCTAGGTATCTTCATTATTACTAATAAATATATCCTATGTTGTATGTATATGCTCTGCTGAAGTCCAAATATCACCCATAGATGAATCTCACATTGCACCGATGGTTTCAGGAAATCTTGTAGCTTCCACATAGCCTCGAATCACTGTCATGCATCAAACATACCTAGCACCCTTCTCCAAACCGACACACAATTCTCGGAGGGAAAGTTACAACTAGCGTGCAAGTCCACCTCAACCAGTTGCACGACACAATCCTCTACAACTCCAAACTCATGAAACTCACACCATTATATGCCCAAAAAAATATTGGTGCGCAACCACCGACTATTGCGCTTCATCGAAACATGGCGCACAATTGTCACCAAACCACTTGCGCAACACATCCTTCTTCAACACAAAACATGCGCGACTCACTTCCTTTGTAACCCAAACCACTTTGGACACACATCAATCAACGAGCACCCAATTTCTACATGTGCAACCACACACCACTTGCAAAACCACCACACTTGAATGATATGAGCTCTGATTTTCTCTATGTGTTGATCTCATACCGAATGAGAAGGGGTGGACCACTATTTATAGGCATTTGAACACCATGTATGACGTCACAAAAGTTTCCTTATGGAACAAAAGTTTTAGAACGCAAGTCTCTGTCACGCAAGTCACTTGTGCGACCAACCCTAAAAGTTGGGTGCCTCTTATCCCTTTTCCATATTTTGATGTTCTGATCTTCAAAAACATATGGCGCCTCTACTCTTTTTGAACCGCCTCCTGATCGATCATTCCTTTGTTGAAGTTCTTGATTCAAACATGGATTTATAGCCACAACACTTGAACTCTACATGCCACAATGAAATCCCCTTTTCAAAAAAAAATTTATGTCATATATTTCTTTGTCAACAATCACAACACAGATGTCCACTTTGTCATTAAACACAATCACCTCAAAAAATGCTTCAATGATTCATTAATGGATTTTTCCAAAAAAATTACAAATATATATTATCAAATTCCTATACAATGGTCAGATGGTGCATTATAATTAACCTCAAATGAATATCAGACCACAAACCCAACATAATCCTTAAATCCTTTAGATAATCATTGATAACTAGCTTTGGTGCCCAGTGAGGCAACAAAGAAAAATTGTTTGAATACATTAGATATAACACCACAAGATTTCATAGTTAGTTATATCATTAATGTATGTCAATATATTATACTACACACAACATCTACTTGGCATGCATCATACACTAGATTGTGTTTCTGCGAGACCACACATTAATATTAAAATTATTTAAACGATAAATTTATATAACAAATATATATTGTGATATGAATAGTAAAAAATAAATTTTTATTGATTATTATAATTTTTTCACAAAAATAAAACATGTTTATAAAGGAATGAATATGTTAAAATAGTTATATATATAGAAAACTATTTTCTTAAAATAACTACTTTTAATTCCCTTTTGTGAAAAATAATAAAATTAATATTAGAAACTCAAAAAATTGAATTTTGTAAAATATAATTCATTTTTGGATTTGGAATGTCAAAATTATCTTAGAGTAAATTTTTTGTATTTTTCTGAAAAAATGTAATTTTTTATGAATATTGAAAAATACAACATAGTACATAAAAAATGACCGTCTATTTAAATAATTATTAATTTTATTGAAATATATTTTAATGTAAAAATAGATACATAATGACTATATTAGTCAAATGTAATATGTTAGAGTCATTTTATAATAAGAATTTATATATAAAATTTTATTGAACTTTTTAACGTCCTTTACTCACCTTCTAGGCACATACACAAATTTGCATGAAACAAAATTTTTCCACTTATGTGAATTGAATTTCCAAAATCCGAGACACATGATTACCAACAGTAAGTAATATGTATTTCAAATGGATGAAAATAATTTTTGGTGAATAGTAACTTTTCAATTTTTTTACCATAGTTAAAAGTAAATTGGGTAATGAAAAGTAAAAATGATATTCAAGTTATCCTATAACATGTCTTAATTCTAATGGATAAGTGAATTTTGACCAAAATAATCCTTATTAATAAAATCTTATCCTTTTTTAACCACTCAGATTAGATTATGACATTTATTATATTTTATTTAAATAAGAGTTTAACGTGCCAAATTAATATTTGAATAAATAAAACATCATTAATATAGGGTTATACATAAGATAAATTCAACTATAAATTTTAATTAGAAAGATAAAAATATTTCCTAAATCATTTTATTTTATTTATAATTTTTATAATTAAATATCTAAATTAATTTATGATACCATGATGATGCACTATTTACCGTATTAATGAATGATTAAAATAATAGATATTATAAAAATCCAAATAAATTTAAATTGATAATTATGATGAATTAAAATAATTTTATATGGGAATATGACTTGTTTGAATTTATTTAAATTATTTTTTTCAATGTAATCATGTTTTTTGTACTTTCAAAAAAATTAAATACTAAATAGTCTCAAAATTGACAAAATGAGTTTTTAAATAAAATAATTTATTTTTAAATTATATAATATTCCTAAAAATATATTGTTTGGAAAAAAAACTTATACACTGATAGATATATCATTAATTAACCACTTTAGGTACCATTGGAATTTTATATTATATTTATTAAACATGTAATATAAAAATAGAAGAAGACATGTAAAAGTTAAACTATTTAATGAAGAGTTAAATATTAAAGATAATGTTAATATGATGACATAAACATGCCTAAAACCTATTTTTTGAGAGTATTTAGACCCATCATCAACTTATACATGAAATACATCCGTTTGGAAGCATTTTAAACCGAAAATTATTTTATAATAAAATAATATTTCAATATTTTCCAAAAGTGACTGTCACCTCTCTTATAAAAGGGTACATCCCCTTCTCTAAAAATCACACCAGAAAAGCCATTTAGATCATCCAAACCCTTCTCAAATATATTACCAAATACACCAAATTAAATCTATATGTGTTTTCTAGAACATAAAGCCAACTTAAGGAGCCATTTTGATCAAATCAAAAAGGAAGCACCCTTAGAATATGTAATAATTTAATCACCTCTTTCAAAGTTATTTTCTTCTTCATCTTCCTCTTTTTTCTTTATTTCCATAAAAATATAATAAATACAGTACCTTCTTACATACTTTGATGTTATAATAATTTTGTACAAACAAATTCATTATTATATAAATCCAATGAATGAAAAAGTCATTGTACGTGCGTACGTACAACTTACCGTCTCCACTTCATGGTGTAGTTTTTTATTCAACACTTCATTATTTAGATGGGTATAATAACGAGTATAATTGATGTAAATAATAAATATAACATCTTAATTATTATTTATATGTAATATACCATACAATTACGTACTATTTCACAAACAATACAATGATATTTTCTCTCGTGCATACGTACGAATTACCATCTCCATGAAAGTGATGAGATTCATTCCCCATTGTAACCATTCAAGAATAATATTAATTTTATGAATAAAAATATTGTTTAGGAACATAATATCATTATGTATATGAATCTAATACATCCTATCCATAAGAAACATGACTTATGTAACAAAACATACAATGGAAAAAAATCAGTTAACACCCGAAACAATGATACTATTGAAATATAACTAACAAAATAATATTAGAAAAACATTTATGATATCATATTTATGTAAGTGGATTCATTTAAAATTTTTTAAGAATGATATTACCATTACAATATAGGTTAATATACCATAGACTAAGGAAAAGTGCAAGGTAATGGATAATTTTACAATCTCAATATTATCCGGGGTTGTTTTTACAAAGGTATATACTGGGACATCTTTATCATCCTCATATGAATTTCATAAAAATGCATTTCAAAACAATATAACTATTCCCAAGAATATGGGTTAAATTCATTTAGTCCTTTTTTTAACTTTTAATAATATGTTTTTAACGTAATCTTTCCGTCGTTTTCCAGACAAGATAATTTATGAAATTTTCGACAAATTATGGTAAGAATGTTTTTTAACTTATACAGAGTGTGTGGCTAGTTTTTTCCATTGTAATACCTTGGAATATCACCATAAAAGATTAAAATAATATTTTCAAAATAATTGTTATCTTTTATAATTATGTGACTTTTAAATAATTTCAAAATTTAAATATATATTTATCTTAAATAGTCTTGATTTCAACTAAGTCAACATCCATTGATTGATTTTGGACTTGTTAGAAGATGATTTATTATATTTTCATCCATACTTTATTGAAGGTTTTGTGATATGTTTGATTGTGGATGTGTTATTGGGATACCATTTAGAGTTTAAGGTTAAAGTATTAACATTTCGTGTGCTAGTTTTAATAAGAATGTTTGTGTTTTGTTTCATGCTTTTAAAATGAAGAAGGAACTGGACTTAGTAAGTGAAAGATGGAGCCCTCTATAGCTCATCAATGCATCAGTAGGTATCATGAGACAAACTAGTGTCTTGGCAGAAGGCCTTGACAAAATCTTATTTGTAGTCTTGGAATAAGGCCATGATTATGTGTTTATGATGTCTGACATTATGCATTACATTATTATGAAATTAGCTACTGATATTAAATGTGATTATTCGACTAGTAGAATATCCATGTCACTATGTAAATGGAATTATTTGACTCATATTTTCCATTTTATGCTGATGTTTAAGTTCAAAAGGCTTTTGTTTTGGTCTTATACATTTCCTTGAATGTTTACGTTTTTATATGATAGGTTTCGCTATATTGTTATCCATACTAAGCGACTGAGCTCACCCGTTTATTGTGTTTTATATTTCCTATGATATGAAGAAGTATATTATGATTGACTAGTAGGAATAGGAATAGGGATATGAGGGTGTTCAAACGGAACACAAAGTAGTTTTTTTTTCAATTCATAATGTAATGTCAAACATATGTATGTATCTAATACTTACAAGGATACTAAACTAATTGTTATTTATAGAATTAATCTCTTGTGATCATGACGATGTTATGTAATAATACACCGACTTTGGGTAACATGGGTTGGGGCGTTAAAGTTAGTATCAGAGGATGTTTCGTACAAATATTGGAAGCTATATTTTGAAAAAATATGATTAGATAACATTACCCTAAGATAGAATTTGACAATTAGATTATAATAACTTCCTATAATTTTATTAATGTAGAGATTCTATGTATTTACTAGTAACATATCCCTATATGGATACGATCAGGTAGATGTAGCTCTTGCATAGATATACCTAGGTGTAAAAACTCAAACATGGAGTTTCAGGCTTGACTCAGGGTTTCCGGGTACATGATAATGAGCCTTGCTCCACTCATGGTTATAAGACTACTGAAGGATATGATTATGATAATTCGCATTTACATTACAAACCATTATGAAATATTTATGAGTAAATAATTCCTCAAAGATTTTTTTTGATTATGGATTATATGATTTATGTTTTAAATTCACAATAGGTGTTATTCATGAATGAAATAAGGCATTACAATTTATAAACTAACCTAGTGAATGACATTATTTATAAATGGTACCCAATAGAAGGAATGATAAATACAACAATAATCATGATCCAAAGAGTAAGAAGGATCACATCATTAATGGTCTTAAGATAATATTTAAAAGGGAAATTTTCTCCAACGTATTCTCATCATATGATGAAACAATACCATGTGTTAATTAGATATGTAACGAATTCTCTGAGTCTTATAGCTCTAAAGGGATGAAAAAGAAGAAAAGGATGGTAGAGGGAATGATAGATAAAGGGAAGAGGGGAATAAAGGATTTTCCCATATGTGACAACTATGGAAAGAATCACCTTGATAAATGTTTTAAGGGAATGAGAGTTTGTTATAAGTGTGGAAAAAAAGGACACCTAGTATGTGATTGCATGTGTAAGAAAAAATTTTCAAATGTAAGATGCATCATCTTCAAGAAGTTGGCACACTACACAAATCAATGTCCTAATAATCAGAGTATAACCCAAATAATACTATTGTATTATAATCAAGTTATGATATTACCACAGATGAAGAGGAATAATTGGTGTTATTAATTTTTTAATGAATTATGTCATTAGAGGGTTCTCTCAAAAATGTACTAGTTGTATTAATTATGGAAATAAATAAGGATTGTACTGCAGTACAATTTCATTGAGGATTTGAGAATATATGGTATAAAGAAAAGAGACATAACAACAAGTTAATTTTTTTGGAAAATACATGGTTGGAGGAAATATAAACCATAAAATGGTATTGATACTGAGGTATTGAATTTTGAATAATATATGATTGATTTGGATAAATTATACAGGATATTCATAACTACATTGTAAGTGATTAATGGTTAGATTATTTACTCATTGTTGGTGTATTCGATGTATTTAGATATAAAGAATATATCTAGTTTTATATAAGGAAAAAGGGAGAATGAATTTAATCATTAAGGTTTTATGTAAATTTTGGGTGTTACAATGTTTTAATAGAATACATGATGAAGTTACTCACATGATATTATGTGGAACAAAAGATCTTCATTATGTTATGTAGACCTTGCTTATAATTTTTTGGACTATTAGTTTGGGCACAAGTATTTTCGATAAGTCTAAAAGCTAGAATAGATTAAGTTGGACATTGGATATTGTGGTTTAAGGTTAAAACATTTATTAAGATTATTTTTGGATTTTTTATAAAAAGGACAACCTGATGGTCGCGCGATAGCCCGTCGCGTCCATCAAGGCCACAAGACTTGAACCTGCAACCGAACGATGACAAGGGTTGAACAGCTACCACTAGCCTATGTGAAATCCGGTTTTGTATAATGTTGTTTTTTTAATGATATGACAGATGAATTATAAAATCATTTTTTTGAAACCCAATATGATTAGGATGAATAGAATATTTTTGAGTTCTATTATCTTTTGGAGTGAATGATGAGTTTGTGGTAGAAATTAGTTAAAGGATGAGACGCTATTTATCAAGTATTTTCTTCATATTCTATGATGAAATTAATTCTTCAACATTAGGTAATGTATTTTAAAACCAAAAATCTATTATCCTAATAAGATATGTTTTGATGAAACAATGATATTTTATGTCATCATAGATTTATGGCATTTTGGCCCCAAATTTTCAATTTATTTTTCACTTGTCTGTGATTGATGACCACAATCACTCCCTATAAATATTTACATTTTACCTCTAAATATTTTTCTCAAATTTACACCATTGTCCTCGTATTCGAAATCCTAATTTGGTGGAAACTTTTTCATTTACCTTTCACTGTTATTCAGACTGAATTTTATTAACCATATTTCTTGATGTGGGATTTCCACAAATGTATTTTCAATTTTTAATGAATAAATAGAGGAGCTTGAGAAGGAGGAGCTTGAGAAGGGCTACGATACAAACCCTAAACTGGGTAATACTGATTTTTCTTTCGATGAGTCAACTAGAAGATCTGGTTGTGGAGATGAGGACAGATGTGTTGGACACAATGACCTCTTCAATCTCTGCTCGAAGAGGACATCTGTTGCTGGTCGCAGAAAAAGGTCAGATAAATCATTTGCGGACACCATTAAAGTAATAGGGAACACCTAATTTCTTGAGTGTTAGGCTTCGGTAGGAAGGATAATCAGAAAAGAAAAAACTGGACATATCTCTGCCAATCAATCCATTTTTGATGAACTATTGAAGCTATATCAATATTCAATTATCACTCAAGTGATAATTGCAAACGAGATGAAACCATGGAAGTTCTAGGATCTCTTTGCATGACTTACGGAGATCTGGTGATTTTCTGATTGGAAGATGACAACAATGGGTATAGGGTTTTATCAAATCTTCTACCCATATGATGAGTTGAAGTGGCATGCCTGGAGGTACGGATCGATGCCTCTAAATCTTGTTTTTATAAGGAATCACAAATGGGATCCTAAATTCGATCCCAATTCAACCAAGAACTCATACGCTCAAATCTGGTTCCGGGTATGTAATCTGAACCTTCTTTACTAGAACTCCCAATTTCTATGGGATATTGCTTCATCGGTTGGGAACCCCATCGGGATTGATGGGCATAATGATAATCCAATGTTTGGGCATTATGCCAGAAATTTTTTCAAGGTTGACAACTACTCCACCACTGTGGAGGATTTTTTCCTGACGACAAATGATGACACAATTACACTTGGAATTCTATATGAAAGGAATCCAAAAAATTTCTTGAATTGTTATATTTTTGGTGATTCTACCCCTGATTGCAACATGAATAAACACTGTATTTTGTGTAATGTTCATGGGAATGTGGATGAAAACTGTATGAGGAATTGGGCCAATAAAGCACCCCTGCCCATATGGATCCCCCTACTGAAATTATGAAGGATCATGCTAAGATATCGAGGTCCATGGAGGATACATTGGATTTTGATACATATAATAAGGCCCATGCTAACCATGAGGAGGTAATCATGGTGGGAAATGGGACTAAAGAGCAGGGGAGGTAATCGTAGCTCCTGAACCTGCTCTGAATTCTTCCCCTAATGAGCAAGGCCTGGTAGGTCATGGAGTCACCTCAAGTACTATTCTGAAAATAGAGGTTACCTTGTAGATCCTAGCCCCTAAGATGAATAAAGTGGATTCATTGTAGACAACAGACCTTATTCTGAATACATAAGACACCTTGAAGACTAGTATGGAATCACTCTCTTCGGGAGATCCCTTGCCATTAAATTTGATTAACGTGGCAAATAAAATATTATCTGCTACTCTGATGACTGTCTCAATTGAATCTCCCTATAGATTCTCATTACTAACAGTTGAGAAGGATGATAGGGGTGATGGTTCCTCCCATGACATTGAAACTGAATCCACTCGAAGGAATGTGTCAAGTATAAAATATGGTCCTAGAACTATGCTCAGGTCAATGAAATGAGTATCATATTTTGGAATTACCAAGGTATTGGGAACTCTCCCATGGTCGGGACCCATATATACTTTTTTGTTACCAACAAGCCTTTATTAGTTGGATTAGCTGAGCCACAGATGAAGTTTGACAAATTTGGATCATTCAAACTGTCCTCTCATGGATATTCATTCGTTGAAAATAATTTACAATTTAATGATTCTGATTCTCTATGGGTGAATAATCTTGTAGTGTCACGCTCACCTCAGTTGCATCAGATTTTCAGTCGGTTACTCTAAATTTATCTTACAACAATTCCCCCTTTTTATTATCATTGTGTATGCTTTAAACCATTACATTAGATGATGTGATTTGTGTTGAAAATTAGTGGATATATCCGAGAACGTGATGAATAGCTGGATTCTGATTGGAGATTTCAATACGGTTCTATGACCTGAGGAGAAAACTGGTCATAATTTCTATTGTGCCTCAGCCCAAGATCTTTCTGTTTGTATTGAAAAATGTGGCCTTATTGAGCTCCCCATTTCTGGAACTGAGTTCACTTGGATACGATACACTAAAAATGTTCAGAAAGATAGTAATTTGGGAAAATGTTTTGTACAAGTGGATGGTAGAAACAAGGAAATCAATGTCTATGGGAGAACTCTTCCCAAATTAGACTCTACTCCTAATACTATTCTTGTAGATGTTCATTTCTGTACCTAGAGGGCTACCCCTCTCCCCTTTGAATTCAATAATTCATGGCTAACTATCCTAGGTTGCAGGGAAGTTGTTTTGGAGGCATGGAATGTGGAATGTCGGGGTTTCCCTTCCCACTCTTTATGCAATTATTTGAAAGTTGTAAAGGAAATAATGAAGAAATAGATTAAGGAGACATTTTCCTCTATTGACACTGATATTCAGGAGGATGAAATGTCACTCTCAAAATGTCAACAAGATACTTCATCGTAGGATTTTCCAACTAAGAATGAAATAAAAGCTACTACTAATCTGGAAAAAATATTTATCCGAAGGAGAAGTTATCATGAAATCAGTTTAATATCAGGTGGTTGAAAGCTGGACATAGAAATTCAAAACTGTTTCACTGTATGAACAGGGAAAAACGTGCTAAGTGATCTCTTCATGCACTCACCATTTACATCAATATCATTTCTTCTAAAATGGATATTTCTAGTGAGGATGTTAATTTCTTTGAACTACTATACATTGAATCTGATAGAGAGATCTCTGATAAGATCATCCAATGCTTTGACCTTTCCATTGAAAATGAGCAAAATATAATTCTGGTTGAAATCCCCAATGCATAAGAGAGTCATGATTCCTTATTCTCCTTAAACATTGATTGTGTGGCATGACCTAATGGTTTTACAAATAAATTCTTTATGTTCTATTGGGACATCCTTTAGGTTGAGATGACTAATTATGTGAATGACTTCATCAGATCTGCCTATTTTCTGTTTGGAATGAACTCATGTTTCATTTCTCTTATACCCAAAAAGTATATTTCTATTGACATCAATGATTTCAAAACACTAGATATTGGGAATACCTTACCAAAACACATTAGTAATATTATAACCCATCATTTGCATAGTGTTGCCTGGGGTCTTATATCAAGTAATCAGTTTGGATTCATATCTGGTTGGAACATTCAAAACTGTTTATATACTACCTAAGAGTGTGTCAATGTGATGATAAGAAAAGATAAGGATGGAAATATGGATTTGAAAATTGATATCACAAAAGCCTCTGACACTATTAGATGAAGATTCCTTTTCCATATCCTTCGAATGCATGGGTTTTCCCAAAAGTTTATTGACCATGTCGACTCTATTATTACTAATTCCAGACTCCCCATTCTTGTTTATGGATCTCCCTGGGGATGCATTCAATGTTCAAGAGGTGTCAGATATGGTGATCCTCTTTCTGGACTACCATTTTCCTTTGCTTAATATTATTTGAGCTGGTGTCTCACTGGCCTTTCAATCTAAGGGTTATTTCATAGGATGAATGTTTAACACGATTTGTTTTCTCCATCACATCTGTTTTAGGCTGATGATATCCTCCTCTTCAGAAGAGCGTAAAAATACACCATTTTCTGCATTAAAGGAATTTTCTCTCACTATGAATAGGTTTCAGGTCAGGTAATTAACTAGAGCAAATACTCTGTCATTTTTGGTAATGGCATCCTTGTATCAAAGGAGATTAGAGTGGCTCATCAACTTGGGGTCAAGAAAGGGGTTCTCTATTTTATCTATCATGCAGTTCCTCTCTGTTGGGGCATGATCATGAGAGGATTTTTGGAGAATATTACTCTGAAAATTATGACTCAACTATCCAATTAGAAAGAAAAATTCTTGTCTCAAGTGGGGATAATCTGTTTTGTTAATTATATGATAACATTGATGTTTTTCTATTCCTTTTCAGTTTATCATTGGACCATGGCTTTGATTAAAGATATTTCTAGTAAAATCATGAAATTTTATATGGACTTGTTCAATCCACGAGAGGAAGTTGATCACCATAGCCTGGAAAGACTGCATTAAGCCTATTCAGATTGTAGGAATGGGTGTTAAGGATATTCTTCTCTTCAATGACACATTGATAAATAAGTTCACATGGAACTAATTGGTTTTCATGATAATTATATTGATTTTATTTAAATCACATTTACTGACATGCTCCATAATGAGAATTCAACTTATATTTTCTCAATCATTTGGCATGCACTCAAGAATCTTATTCTGACATGATGTTATCCTCTAAATGGATGGTGTCCAAAAATTATACTATTAATTTCTGGACCACTCAGTAGATATCAAGGACTATTTTTGATTATATCTGCATCCCTACTCCGTTAAGGGATTTGACTATTGCTAACTATCAAAGTAATTCTTCAAATTTTTTCAATCTCCCTAGTCAGGTTGTTTGTGAAATTGAATGATACTCCTTTCATGACTCTGATCTGCTCATTTGGATGTCAAATTTAAATGGTAATTTCAATACTAGAGACCTGTATATAAGCTTATGTAGTAATTCTTTGTAGCCCCCTCCTTGGGTTATTGTGTTCCATAAGCCCTTCATTCCACCACCTGCTACATTTCTCATATGGAAGGTATAGATAAAATAGAAGCCTCTTCAATATTCTTTTCAGTATATTGGAATTAATTTAGCCTTGGTTTTCTTTTTCTGTATACATGAGGCTGAATCTAATGAGAAAATTTTTCTTACATACATGATTACTTCTAAAATATGGAATTTTTTTGGAAAAACTTCCATTGCATCCTATCAATTAATTCAATTGATATCCTCTTCTACTCACTGCGCAATGGAGAATTCAATGAGCTGATTCATTCGCTGCTATATGCACTGGTGGATAGTCAGTTTTCTTATATCTGGAAGTCCAGAAATGAATGGATTTTCAATAACCGTGTCTCCTCCTTTCATAGTGGTGTATTCGTGATTCATTTGGCTGTGCGTACTACTTCATGTATTCAAAATGGGGAAATAAAAATTGATTCCTTTGACTTAACCCTAATCAGGTCTCTTAGTATCAATAGAAGGGAAAAGAAGCCTTTAATGCTGAAGAATGTTAGATGGATCCTTCTTTTTTCACGTTAGTTAAAGGTTAACATTGATGGTGTAGCATCTGGAGCACCTGATCTGGCTAGTTGTGTATGTGTCTTCCATACCCATAAGGGATTTGTCAATGGATACTTTTTTCACTACATTGGTAATGCCTTTACTCTGGAGGCAGAGTTATCAGAAATTATTAAAGCTTTTAGGTACGCTATTTTCATTGGATGTCTTGACATTTGGATAGAATCTGACTCATCCACTGCAATTAAAATTCTTCGAGATCGGTCCCGAAAAGTGCCATGGAGGATTCCTTAATCGTGGGTGGAATTCCTTCGGGTAGAAGACTCCATCTCTGTTGAATTTCTTCATGTTTATCGTGAGGCAAATCAATTCGCAGACGCTCTTTCTAAATGGGCGATTCTAGAGGTAGGTTCAAGTTGGTCCTTTGTTGCTCTTAAAATTTGTGACAACTTTGTTCAGGCTGATTTATGTGGTGATATTTATACACGTACTGGTAAAATGCCTTCCTGAATTTTCTTGTACTTTTTCCATTTTATTTTTAACAAATTTTAAAGGAGTAGGCTCGCTTGTCTCTTGATTTTCTTGGAATTTTCAGTTTTTATGCTTCTGATTTTCGAAGAATAATTTGAACTTGTGTGGACGCAATATACTGAAGTAGGGGAGAATGTAACACCCCATGATTTCATAGTATGTTATATCTGTAATGTAAGTAAATAACTAATACTGCACATAACACTGACTTGGCAAGCGTTATATGCAAGATTGAGGTTTTCCAATCAAGGTATTTTTATTATAATTATTTAAATGATATATTTATTTATCAGTTAAATATGGTTATATGAATAGTAAGAATTAAATTTTTATTGTTATTTATAAAGTTTTCACATAAATAAAACATATTTATAATTAAATGTATATATTAAAATAGTTAAATATTTAGAAAAACTATTTTCTGAAAATAACTTCTTTTTATGTCTGTTGTGAACAATAATAAAAGTATTGCTAGACACTCCTAAAATTTGAATTTGTTTAAATATATGATATTTTTTGATTTTTAATATCAATATTAGCTTAGGGTGAATTTTTTTTTATTTTTCTGAAAACACTCAATTTTTGATGAATAGTTAAAAATAAAGCATAGTACATAAAAATCGAATTTCTATTAAATAATTATTATTTTTATTTAATTTTATTTTAAATTAAAAATAGATACATAATACCAATATTAGTCCAATTTAATTCATTGAAGTAATTTTATAATAAGATTTTCTATATAAAATTCTATTGAACTTTTCAACAAATTTTACCAACCTTTTAGTAACAATTGAAAATTTGCATAAAATGTAATTTACAGCAGCTTTGAATTAAATTTCAAAAATACGAGAAACACAATTGGCATCAATAAGTTATAAATTTTTCAATAGGATGAAAATCATTTTTTTGTGACTAGTCACTTTTGAATTTTATATAACACGATTAAAATTAAATATAGTAATTAAAGGTAAAAATGATATTATAATTACACTAACACATGTCCTAATTCTAGTTGATAATTTTATTTCGACCAAAATTATCTTTTGGAATAAAATATGATACTTTTAGATCCACATTGATAAGATTAGGACATTTATTATATTTTATTTAAAGAAGAATTAAACATGTTATACTCAAATTTTAATAACAAAAACATTTATAATATTAGGTTATACATAAGATAAATTCCACTATAAATATTCACTAAAAATATAAAACAATTTCCAACTTCATGGTATATTATTTATATTTTTTAGACTTTAAATAATTAAATATATTAATGACACAATGATGATTCACTAATTACGTTATTAATTAATGATAAAAATAATTGATATTATAAATATCTAAATAAATAAAAATTGATACTTTTGATGCATTACAATAATTTTATCGGTTAATATGACATGTTGCGATTGATTTAATGTATTATTTTATAAGTAATCAAGTAATGATTAATTTCACAAAAAAATACTAAATAGTGTCCAAATTGATATAAATGAGGTTTTTAAACAAATACTATATTATTAAATGATATAATATTTATAAAAATATAATGTTTGGTCAAAGAACATATATAATGATAGATATTTCATTAATTAACCACTTGAGGTTCTTTATCCATTATAAATTGAAATGTATTTTATTATAAAATAATATTTCAAACTTTTTCGAAAGTGGACATCACCTCCGTTATAAAAGAGTACTTCCCATTCTCTAAAAATCTAACCTACAAATCAATTTGGATTGCCAAACCCCCACTAAAATATCTTCCCGACTACCCTCAATTCATCTTAGAGGCCTTACATTGATAAAAAATCCAACATAATGATCCATTCTGATCTTATAAAAAGGATGCACCCGAAGAAGAAGTAATAATATCATAACCTCTTTCAAAGTTCTTTTCTTCTCCCACTTCCTCTTTCTTCATTATTTCCATACCAAAATAATTATCATAGAACCTTCTACAAAATGTGATTTTATTATAAATATGGTACAACCATATTCATTATTCTATATATCATATGAATGACAATGTCGCCATACATGCGTACAAACGGCTTACCATCTCCACGTCGTGGTGTAGTTATTTATACAACCCTTCATTATTTGGATGGGTATAATAATGATTACAATTGATTAAGATAATAAATATTACATTTTAATGATTATATATATTTAATATACCATCCAATTATATACAAATTACCAAAAAATAGAATGATATATCTGCCCGTGCGTACGTACGGATTACCGTCTCCATGAACGCGATGAGATTATTTCTCCATCATCACCATTCAAGAATAATTTTAATTTGGTAATTAAAAATAATTTTTAAGAATTTAATATAATTATGGATATAAATCAAATACATCCTATCCATAATAAACATGACTTACAAAACTATACATATAAAGTAAAACGAATCAGTTATTAAACGAAAAATTGATACTACTGAAATATAATTAACAAAGAAATATAAGAAGATCGTGTATGATAACATATTTAAGTATGTGTATTATTTTATAATTTAATAAAAATTATTTATCAATTATATATGAGGTTAACCTACCCCAAACTGAGGAATAGTAATCTGTAAGATTAAATTTTACAATCTATTTGTTAATGAATTTTGTTTTAATGAAAGTATCTACCAGTAATTCTTTATCATCCTCATCCATGTTTCATAAAAATGTATGTCAAAACATTTTTACTACTTTATAGAATATAGGTTAAAGTAATTTAAACCCTTGTATGACATTTTATAAAATGTTCTGAAATGAATCTTTCTGTTTTTTTTCAAACAAGGTACTTTATAAAATTTTCGACAAATTAAGGTAAGAATGTTTTCTTAACATATACAGTGGATGTAGCTATTATATTCCATTATAACACCTTCTAAGCATCCCATACATGACTTTAAGAATATTTTCAAAATAATTTATTCCTTTTAAAATTATGTGATTTTTTAATGATTTCAAAATAGAAGGGAATATTCTCATCAAATAGTTTTCCTTTATCTATGTCAACATCCTTTTATGGATTTTATGCTTGTTTGAAGATTATTTATTATATAATCTTCCATAATTTATTGAAGGTTTTGTGATTTGTTTGAATGTGGATGTTTTATTTTTATACGATTCATTTTTTATGGTTAAAGTATTAACATTTTTTATAATAGTTTTAATATGAATTTTTATTTTTTGTTTCAACAGTTTCGTATGATGAATGAATTGGACATAGTAAGTGATGAGTGGAGCATGTTATAGCTCCTCGATGCATCTGTCAGTCTTAAGGGCAGAATAGTATCTTGGAACATGTCCTTGATAAAATATTATTGGTTTTCATGGCACGAGGCCTTGACTATGTGGTTCTGATATATGACATTATGCATTCCATCATTATGAAATTAGCGGTTGATATTACATGTGATTATTCGACAAATAGGATATCCATGTGAATATTAAAATGGTATTATTTGACTTATATTTTTAATTTTATACTGAAATTAAGTTTAAAATGATTTTGTTTTAGTATAATACATTTCCTTAAATGCTTGTGATTTCTTATGACAGTTTCCTCTATACTGTTATCCTTACTAAGCATCTGAGCTCACCCTTTTCTTAAGATTTTTTCCTAGGATGTGAAGAAACATATTACGATTAACCTACACGAATATGCTAAGGGATATGAGTGTGTTCAAAGGGGACACAATGTTGTTTCTTTTCCATTTCATAATGTAATGTAAAACTTATGTATGGCATGCTATAATCAAAATGAACCTGTAATGGCCATGTCCTTCTGGCACACAACATTGTTGCTTCTTGAGTGATCTTAATGATGTATGTGTGCTTCGGTCTATGCTTGTATACTTGGTTATTTCTAGGTACAATCCTATTACTTGTACTCCCATATACATATAATTTACTACTGCATTGTATCTTGGCCATGTCCTTCTAACACAACATAGCCTCTCTGGGTGGATCACACTGTGAGTGGTCCTATACCCACAATGTGCGATACTAATCTTCATTGAAACCCTAGTTCTATAATATTGTTTCTCTACACAACATTTTATCATCAGATTCCATGCTATCATTACTAACACATTAATTTGAATGCATAAAACCTATGGTATTTACCATTGGTTGAAAATTCGAGACATCATGTTTCTAGAACAAAAACTTTTATTTTTCTCATGAAGCTTGCACACCACATGATGTGCCTACTATCATCTATCTCTTAATCGCGTCGCAACTCTGAATTATATATCCTTTTTTCATCACCTAAAACCTATGATTCATACTGATCCATCTTAAATTCCTCAAACATTTTATCATATGTGATAATACTATGAATATGTGGGTTCGGTCATGATCAAACTTACCCCTACAATAGAAATCTTTGACCACATAGGACAATGATAAAGTACATGTAGAAATGATGTGAGTGAAGAACATAAAAATTTTGAATCAATAATTTAAAAACAATTCTTTGAAAATGATAATTAATTATAGAATAATGTGGTTTGTAACATGTCCATTAAGGGGAAAATTATACATGATCAATATAATCAAAAAATTCTAGGGATTATATGATGAAAAAATAACACAGATCAAAATGTAATAAAATAACTGATCAATAATTTAATAAAAATGGTAATAAAGAAGAATTGATAATAAAATCGTAAATTTAGGAATTATCATCGGTGAATAACTCATTCACCATGGATGAGGATGGTATGTTACATTCACGGCTTATCGATCCACCTCGATATGATCATTATTCGTCATCAGATCATGATTTACTAACAATAAACAATAAGAACCTACTTTCATTTCTCACATGGTTATATGGTTTACACTAAAGAGATTTTATAATAATAATAATGTATATAAAATTATTTTTA
This sequence comes from Viscum album, assembly GCA_963277665.1. Classification (NCBI taxonomy): domain Eukaryota; kingdom Viridiplantae; phylum Streptophyta; class Magnoliopsida; order Santalales; family Viscaceae; genus Viscum; species Viscum album. The sequence goes on from OY728151.1 coordinate 785,885,912, forward strand.
GTGGATAAAAGAATTAATTAAAAAAATTAAAAAATTAATCCACCTAAGTTACCCAGCAAACGACTTCCTCATTGGAGTGTCTAGTGTTGAGAAAATTTAGGTTGCACCTAGTAAAACCCTTTGTTCTAAATTAAAATGTGTTATCTAATTTCTGATCTGAGACACAATTTGGGATTTTTTTTCCACCTTTCCATGAATACTACACTCATGTGACATTAATTTATTTAATATTTTTATAATGATAATTTGGGATCCCTAGGACTCAGAATCTCGCAATATCTTAGGGAATATATCAATATATATTTCTAAATATATTGTAAATTACTAAAAGGGAAAACATTCAATGAAATTAATCCCAAATAATGACTTTTCAGCCCCACAATGAAAAATATATAAATGTATTTGGGGGTACTAGGCTCGCATATGGCTCTCCCTCTCCCTGGTGCTCCCCTACATGTTCATGTTCTACTACATCACTTTATCCAAGTGAATGGTCTACCCTTATTGGATCCTATATTTCCAATACTCTACCAACATTGAGAATTCTGTGAAGGTGGACCAATAATTGATATATAGATTTCCCTAGTCACTATTGTGCATCAAATCACGTGAGTATCTCTTGTATTGTTATAAATGGAATATGGCTGGTACATAACCAAGCTGCGGTGGATGGGATATGTGGTATTAATCCATTCCAAACCTTTATATGATCTAAAAAACCTCATGATCCTTGAGTTTATATTCCATCACTAGATAATCTCAATAGATCATCATCGGGGGGACACTCTATAGAAAATATGGTCTCACTAATTGAACTCTATGGTCTTATGATGTCGATCCTTGGAATATTTTTTTTCAGATCTAGTCCATCATCATACACTCATGGATCAAGTAAACCTTCTATATCATTACCTGCACTACCTCTGTCCTAACAATTGATGCCTCTCCGATCACAGTACAATATAAGGGTGACCTGTATGGTCTCACATATAAGACCTCAATAGGTTCCATGAAAATTATAGAGTGATAGATGTTATTATAGGGAAAATATACTAATGGGAAGTGGTCCTCATAGCTCTAGTTGAGCTCTAACACGCATGATCATAGAATATCATTTAATAACTATATAGCGTGCATAGTCTACCTATCCTTATGGCAGTGGAATGTCGTACACATCTTCAACTCTTCCATGAATTCCTCTTTTAGGAATCTCTATAACCACAATACTGGCCTCACATCATGGTCAGTGATAATCATTAATGTTACCCTATAGAGTTATGGGATCTCCCACATTTACAAATTCCACCGAATCTTCCCATAACATTTCTCCTTGATAGAAATGATGTACGCTGACTTCATTATTCGGTCAACAATCACCCTTATAGTATCGTTTCCTCCCACTGTCCATGGAATCCCTATCTCAATGTCTATTGACACAGTGTAACATTTCTACTCCATGATCTCTAGAAGAGGGTTCAAACCAATTTGAACTTCGTGCGCATTATTCACATAATAAAATGTGATTCACCGAGTGTTGAACTCAGATACACTATATTTCATGCTATCCCACCAAAACATCTACTGAATATCCCCATACATCTTTTCTATAATAAAATGTACAACCATAAGAGGGTTTTGAAACTCCATAATCAGAACATCTCAAATAATGACCCAAATCACCATTCATTTCAAACACAATATGGTGTGTCCCCCTTCTTCAAAAAATAAATGAGGTGAATCTCCTAAAGCTACCTTATTACAATGAACATCTATGTAGATGAATCATAACTAAACCTCCCTCACATGATGTATAATGGGAGGATTCCACACCATAAACTGTGTATATGATTCACCATATCCTCCATAATTTTTTTTATGGAATCCTACTGGTCAAAGGCCTCATCTACCAAATGATAACAAGAATTGCTGGTAAGGTAATATTGAACCACATCTCCCTTCCCATGAGTGTGTACAATATAAACGTCATTGTCCTATAGGAATACCAACCAACACCTCTATCTCAGATTCAAATATCTCTTTGTAAATATATACACTTGACTGTGATTTTAAAAGTAAACAAATAAACTCTCTCACAGAAGATATTGACTTTGAATCTTTCGAGAGAAGACTTATACTACCAACTTCATTATGTGAGCCACATAGTTCTGGTCACGTTGTCTCAACATCCTTGACCCATATTAGATATCTTACTTCCTCTACATAAACATTATTCCCTTGGAAGAACAATAGGCATCATAATACACTATGTACTCAATGCCCTCCTATGGTAGTGGCAACACATGAGAACTGGTCAACCTAATCCTAAACTCCATTAAGGGTCTCTAACACTTCATAGAATATGTAAATGAATTCCCTGTCATCAATAGGGTTTTCAAATGAAATTGAATCCTTAATATGTTTTCCCCGATCATCCAATAGTACCACACCATGTCAAGAAAATTATTCACCTATGACACTCTCTTTAGGGGATCCCATGTAAGGATTTCATTAATATTCCCCCATTCCACAACAAATATATTATTAAATTTGACATTCCCTAGAAAGTGAACATAAAGAATAAAAAAAGTGACCTTTGGGAGAATACTATAAAGCTGGTTATCCAAGAGTATAACTAGGAACATTCTAAAATGATTTTAATACTCATCCTCTAACATTGAGGAAATGAGTATGTCATCAATGAAGACAACACAAAATCAGTCCAAGTAGGGATGGAATATTGCGTTCATCAAATCAATAAAAACATTTGGAGAATTAATCACATATAAATAATTAACCAAGAACTCATAGTGTCTATAGCGATATAAAAATTCCAAAATTATAATATCATCAAAAAAAACTCAACTGGTGGTATCCAAACATCAGATCAATATTTGTGATCCAAGTCACAACTCATCACTATTTAAAGGGAAAACATATCATCATTAATGGTTAGTTTTTTCATTACCATTACATTGTTTAAAGATGAAAATACAAAAATATTATCAGGATCCCATCCACATTTTCCATCAGCAAAAAAGGATCTTCCTAGGTGTACACACTGGGTTAGATGTATTCTATCAGTCTGTGGTGCATTAACTACAACCTTATCACATTGGGCTTGGTAGGGGTCATTGAATTTGATGTATACGATATCAGTGGGGAATGTGGGTGCATGTAATTTAATAATTCTTACCAATTCAATGTTAGTCCTGTAACATCCTTGAGGAAGACATTTGTGATACCCTAAACTACTGAAGGGATCTAAATATTAGAAGAGACTATTGTTCTAAGAGATAATCTCAACAACTAATGGGTGATGGGATACATTCTCCTATTTGCATGACCCACTCACAAATCCATGAGATCATTCCCACCCAAAAAAAGAATCTCATCTCATTTGTGAGAAGGAATATGACACACCTATGATGATAGAAAATTTGATATAGAATCTTGTATAATAGTCCATATGAAGGATGATGTCATAATGTTTCATCATGATTAACCATTGGACCCATGTGAGACTCTCTCCAAAAAATTATAATTCTCACTACCCCAATATATTTGATATTAAAGAACTGCCCCCATTCAAGAACCTCAAGAAAGAGATGATGTTATAAGGTCTCAACTAGGATAAGTAGATATCATAGAAGGGAAAAAATGAATGTGTGACTCACACAAATGTAAACATGTTCTAAATATAGTGTAGAATAAAAACAGATCACCCCTCATATCATATTGTGAGTTTCCATGTCATAAGGCTCCACAGTATGCAGTTGCTTACAGGCCACACCACAAAAACCATTATTTAAATGAGGGATTCCTGGTGGTGATGGTGGAAGTAGCTTATTGCATATCCATCCAATAAATACCCCTCCTAGAACCCCACCCAATCCACTATTTGACCAACCTCATTGTGGGCCACACTAGCCTCACCTAAAAGACCAATGGTCATGAAACTGCCTATATCATGATTCCTTATATGTTTCCTACATTCCATCTTCATAACATTGGGTTAGAAAATCATGTTCCATGTAAGAATATAGATCTTCTTTTTCTGGTATGTTTTTTTGGTGTTTTTGAGAAGAAAATGTGTTTCTGGAAATTTATGAAGCACACAATGTGTACTTATATGTACACGCTATGTACTATATTGCCGAACATAGCCATTTTTTGGTTGTGTGATGGCCGAGCACACAGCCAGGTGTTGTGACCTAGAGACTGCCTTATACGGGGGATAGTAAGGTCCAGTACACGTCGTGTACTTCTAAAGTACATGTCATGTATTTTATTTTTTTCATTAAACAGACAGGGGTCACGTCTAATTGGCATAAGTTTCTTCTTATTATTCGCCTTCTTTGACAAAGACTGTTCGTACGATGTCAATCCTTCCCCAATCCATTAACTGTGACTCCATTCTCTGAATAGAACTCTGTCAGTTCTTTTGGAATCATATCGGTGAGTTGTCTCTTCTTCATAAACCATGTTTCCTGATTTCTCCTCTCTCGTGAATTATCTTCTACTGAAAGTTTTAGATGGTTTTGTAGAACAAATATGTTCTAGGTCAATCCATGGGATGACGCCAGAGTATATCGATCATACAACGCCGAGGTAGGTGGTTTGTGCCTTTCCATAGATAGTATTTGAGTTATATGTTGAAAAGTGTCCAATACTCTTGATCGGGGTATTGCGTGTTTACAGTTTGAAATCTATTATTTCTTTTTATGATTTTAATGTTTGAGTATAGGTCAATTGAAAGTTAAAATAGTTAGTTTCTATACTATGGATATCTTTCCCATGCATGTATTGTTTTTGACCATTTGGTCTTTCTTAGCCTTTATGGCTTCTTGCTGTCCATTCCAAGTGTTGTTAGGATGGAGTGATTTTTTTCTGACATTCTGTTATGATTTAGATTAGTTGGCCAAGTATTTCATGAAGAATTCATTGGCCATTATATATCGTTGCGCTCGATTGACTTACACATGGTCGTCAGAACTTGGTGTAGTAGACCATAGGTAGAATGGACGTTTCAGGATTCTCTAGGGTGGTTGTTTACTGTTTTGAAGTAAGAACATTGGGGGAATGGAAGTAAGTTCTCCCTCAAAGTGTATGTAGTTCCTCGATGCAGGCCATAAGGGGGGATTTGAATTTGACTTCTTCCCCCTAGAGCACCTTTTTGTTGCTGATATGAGAATATAGGGGGAATTTCTAGTGAGTTCCTCCTAAGAGAGTCTATGAAAATTGTGAACCAGATGTGTTAGAATATGTGTACTTTCCTGAGGGATGATTATGCATGTTTTTGATGGACCAGAGGGGTAAGGCTATGAGTACTCCCTAGAGGGATCCTTGCTTATGTTTACCTGCTTACTTGATATCTGATAATTGAATGCATTTGAAACTATATGATTTATTACTTTTGAGTTCTTCGTTGTTTACAGGTTAATTTTGATTATAGCATGCCATATATATTCACTAACTATTGGAGTAGAAATGATGAATGTAAAAAATAACTAAAATACCACCTTGGAATCGAAGTGGGAGACCTGTGGAAGGGAGAGGAGCTAAGTGTAAGGGGGTTTGGAAACCGTTCATAAACCAAATATGATCAAGGAGGAGGGTTCTTGGGTTAGGTTAAAAAAATGGGAGGTTAGAATAGGAATTTTGAATTTATAAAGAACGTGTCTGATCACATGGTTCGGCCACGTAGTTTGTTAAACCCTTTGTCAACCAAATGATTACCTCTTCCCATCCAGGAACTGACTACTCATTCTACCCGCATAGTTTTTTCTACCATGTAAAAACCATGCATTATCTTATGTTGAAATCAAAAACCTATTGCATGATCAGGCTGCACAGTTCGTGTGACCATGTGCAAACCGTGTGGCAGATTCTGTCCACTTCTTGGACTAGCAGCATGGATATCTGGGTCAACCACAAAATTTCATCTAACCATGCGATTCATGCGCACATTTTGAAATTTTTACCCAAATATCCAAAATTCAAATAGTTTATCGAGGTTCGACTAGAACCTCAACCAGAAAGATTAATGATTAAGAAAAGAATAATATAAATGAGTGTTTGAGGACGGGGTGTGACAATTCTCCCCACCACATGAATTTTTCCACCAGAAACTCCCAAATCCATTTATAACCAAAATTTTAGTCCATGACCAATCAAAAAAATGAAAAATCATGAACATCAAGGAGACTATTCATCCCACAAGTCACACCTGAATAGTCTGAAGGAAACCACAACATAAGAAAAATGGGGGAACATGAGAGGTTTCTCACGACCATAATATCTCATATAACTCATGAACCTCAAAACCCATATTAAAATCCTTAAATTTTGAAAAATAACCATGTATGGGGAATTCCGAAAAACTCAGACCCTATAAACTAGTTAAACCTTATCCATACCATCCAAAATTCACCCCCACCACATCATGAGACTAGGTAACTTCTAACACAATATAACACATGTTCCATTTAATGAGCTAACAAATACCCTCAAATGAACTAGAAACATTTCCCCAAATTAGGAAAATATCCCAAAATTAGTGGAAAACCATGAAAAGATAACAAACTAAAATAGGAATAACTATCCATTTCTACCACAAACTCAATCACTTCAATTGATTACCACTAAGATAAAACCAAACCACACAAGTGTTAATAAAAATGAATGAAAAAGGAATGATTCAATAATAATCATTCAAATGAATAGATATGCTTTAATTATAATTGAACAAGTCCATGTAAATTTTAAAATGAAATGATGAACTTACGTCAAAAAGAAATCTACAACAAGGAAATAATAAATTTCTCCATCATAAAGGGAAAGATAAAAACCTAACCAAGGATTCAAACACCCCCTACAACTCCTGACTTTGAAAAATAATCACCCCAAGAGCTTTATCTAGATCTCTAATGGATAAAGTATCTCTTACATCACAGTTAAGTTAAATAATCCTCTGATCGCAACTCCTTAATTGGGGAATGCTTCCTTCTAAACATAACCAGATGATCCCAATGGACACAATGATGGATGGTCTTGGGAGGGATGTGACAAGATAGATTTGAATTTCAGGACTGGAAATACTGCTGTAACATAAAATAATGGTTTGATGAACTAGAGGCTACAACCAATAAAGACGACTCATTAGAAACATGTCAATATAGTGTAAACATCTCACCAGATGTGGAACCTTTAAGTGAAATAAAAAACACTATATATCCTACTCTACATGCTGTAGAAGCCAACTCAATGAGGATTGGTTCCTCCAAAAAAGTATCAAAATGAAGGTCCTTGGAAGAGGGGACCTTCTATTTGTTCACAGGATGAAGACCCCTTAGGAAAATTGATGATTCAATTAGATCTTATGACACCATCTCTAGAGAAAAGAAAACCCACTCCTTGAAATGATAAACACATTCCTTCACTATACACTGGCCTTATGGAATGCCCCTGAGAACTTTCCTCTTATTTGACTTCACCACCTTAGTTTTAAACCATCAAAAAAATACTTAAAAATTAATATTATATTGCCACATGCATCGATGGAGTAAAAATATATCCCAATCTCCCATAGATGGGACATCAAAAAAATCCCAAAATAGTATGAACAATAACAGTTTCAGGAGTTACCAATGATTTTATGTCATGCTTGACATCTTCGATTCACTCTACTACCTCTAGAGTGCTTCAATCACCGAAATGAATATGAAACAATTGATAAAAAAAATTCACAAATTGGGCTTGACCCACCAGTAATTTTAGGGACCTTTTTGGATGGAATATAGTAAAAAATACAAAATATATAGAACACAAATTTACTTTCCTAGAAAAACAATATCAAAGGAACACCTGAAGCCAAAAAAAAGACTCTCAATCCAAGAACATATAAACATAAATAAATATATTTTTTTTTAAAATATTATTTTCATTTCAATTTCAAATATACCTTACTACGAGGACACTGTTCACGAACAAACCCCCTTTCTAAAACAAAAAAAATTCTAAAATAATTTTCTATTTTCAATATCAATTTCAAAAAAAACAGGGATAAGACTATTATATAAAATACAAACCCATGGAATCCTATGACATATCACATATATTTTTATCCATTTTCATCCTTATCTTCCTACATGCACTTTTATCACATACCCACACACATGCAAAACCTCATAATGAGTAACAATGCCTATTATTAACATTACATATTCAAAACCTATGAATTTTCAAAATTTTCAATCGAAAACAACTTTTTCTTAAAAGCAATTTTACCAATTTCAAAACATTTTGCATGAAATAAATTTTCATTTCCATGAACCTGTTTCATTTTTAAATTATACTCAGACCAAATGGAACCAAAATGAAATGCCACTGGAGGAAAATAACTAGAAGGAGTAACAAGTAGTCATGAAAAACTAGGTGACATGGTAGTGAGTCAAGCCTCATATAGGTAATAAAAGATACGAGGAACTTGATATGTGAACTTGGACTACACAATTGTCACTACGATATGTTAGGTCACAATATGACTGCAGATCGCCTCTATTCTCATTCCCCAATCCAAAAATAAAGACAGGGGACTCCTATCCAGAACTACCTATAATGACCTGAACATTTATAATAAATCCATTTGATTTGATTAAATTATATGACTTTGGGTTATAAAAAACAAATGTACTTTTGTTATCTGATTAAGTATAAATGGCCATTAACTATCATTATTGTTGATAATATAGATGTTGAATAATGATCACATTTCTAGTATAAATATATGTTTTTAACAAATCCTTTTGGAATAGACAAAGGATGTGATTGCCTCAACTAGTAGGATCATACCCCATGAATACCATTTATCATAACCTCAATGGGTGATAAAATTTCTCATTTTCTCTACATTAATCCAAAGATGAGATCTGAAAACATAAGAATGAGACAAATCGTTTACGAGAGACGTTCTAGATCATCAGGATCATGACCCAAACCATGTTCCCCCAACGACCCCATGAGAGCCCCATCATCACACAACTTACTCTTAGGGATTACGATGGTTTATTAAAGGGATTTGTATCAATATACTAACACTATTAATATGTAAATTATTTTTTATCTAATATTGATTATATTTTTTCTATTATTGTTACTTTGTAAATGATTATTTATTATTATTAAAATTCAATTTTAAAATATATATTGATGAATTAATTTATTTTTGGAATAATTAATATTTTATAAAAATATTATTATTTTATTTCATTATTAAATAAAAATGATCAAATAATTTTTATGAAGTCCAATGTAATTTTTATTAAGGTTTGAAAACAGTTTTTTTCAAAACCCGTCAATTGTTAGATAATGTAGTTTTTTTATTTCAAAAGTGACAATTCACATATTTAGAAAATTATTTACATAAAAAAGGATTTTTTTGGAATAATATTTTCAAAAATTTCCAAAGGTGGTTTTTTCTTAATTTGTGGAAATAGTTGATTTACTGGGTAATAATTAAATATCAAATTAATATACGTTGTGTTCTATGACATTATAATTTCCCTATAAAGTTGTATTAAAAAAATAAAATGTATATTCGGCCAAATACATGTTTTATATTTTAAATAATTTTGTATTATTTTTATTTGATTTTTTTTTCAAATCCATTATGAATCCTCTAAGACATATAATATATTACATGTTTTTAAATTCATATATTAAATAATTTGACTCAACTACACATAAGAAAAGGGAATATTTTAATATGTTCATCTCTTAGACTTATAAAACAATTTATACCACTCCCCTATTCCAGAAACCATTGAAAATACCAAGGTATGGTGTTTGGTTTAGACTATTTTTTTATATATTGTCCAAAACCAAAATATTAATGAAATCCCCTTATATTCCTATATTGAAGAACCTAATATCACATCTATCTACACTAAAACTTCATAAAACTCATCCACACACATTTTTATACTCATTACAGTCCTCCCAAAGAACCCCCAAGCTGCTAAGACCAAACCGATCAATGAACTAGCTCAACCAGAAAAACCTGAATGAGAAGCTTAACCTACAAAACATAAAAGGTGTAGAAACAACTAGTTGTGTAAGTAGGGTGTGATCTAGATATATCAGTATGAAACCTCTAAAGAATCCATGAAATTATTGTCCTGAAAACATTCCATTAACTATTGTTTGAAAAAAAATTAAATCTGGGTATTCATATTTTAGAAAACAACACTAACATTATTTTAAAACAAAACACACCTTGTTTATATTTTCAGAAATACGACTTTTTCCCTTTAATACCAAATTACAAAAAAGGGGTTACAAGTCTACACTAAAAGTAAATTAGCACTGTAGAAAAAATGTAACTTCCAGAAAAATACAAATAAGTTATTATAGAAAGTAACCATGGGATATTCCTAAACATCCCTAGAGTGATCCACATATATACTCAGTTTAGAACCACCAACGGTCATAATGTTGAAGCTCCCTAATCTAAAACCAACTGACCAGCCTCAACAGATCAATCCTATGGAAGATCCCACCCGACCAATTAGTAATCTAGGGGTTATCGACCAGTATAATCAGTTTTGACCAGATGATATCCCTCAACCCTCTATAATATTTCATGGATCCCATAGTGATAATAATTATACTCTGAATGTTGGTCTCCCGCACAAGCATGACTGATCTTACCTGCCAGCACTAATAATGCCTTCCCCAAACACTTACATCACCTATACAATAACCCAAAAAGGTAAATCCCTCATATAGGGGTGCCAACTATATAAATGTACATAATTCACACATATCTAATGGTGCCAATCATGTTTTCACCCCATATAAACATTTAACCCTATCATAAAAAACATGCAAATTTCCAAACATGCCTTTCAATTTAGACACCCAAATTCATTTTTTGAAAATCACTTCAAGATTAATTTCCAAAAAATGTTAAATGAAACTTTTTCTATGATGTTAACAAATATGACATTTTTTCCGACATTCAACCATGCACATCTCAATTTACAAGTTGGCAATTATCATTTAAATCACTCACCAAAACCTTGTTTTATGTATAATAAGGAAAAAAATTAGTGTTCATATTTCGAATTAAATTTTCAAATCATTAAAAGAAAATATTTCCATAATTTGATTAACATGAAACCATTCTGAATAAAATTTATGTATGGATAAAGAGGTACTTTAAAGGGAAATGTGTTTTATAGTACCATTTTCATTTGAATCCAAATCCATGGCTGAAATCTATGAAACCATGGGTGTGCAAACATCCAATGGAACCCTATCTATTTCCATGAATCCTTTTTAGAAATCTTTTTTAGAATTCCACTTTCTCTTTTCACCAATCCCAAATATCCCACATAATATAGAAACATATATAATACCTTTTTAAAAAAATTCCGATAAAATTACCTAGCAATATAAATTACCAATTAACACACACAAAGTAAAAAACCACATTCCATAAAAATTTATTAAAATATACCTCTAGGAAAACAAAATCCAAATCACACATATTTTTTATCAAAACCAAATCATAATTTTATCAAACATATTTTTAAAAAATTCACATATGCATAAACAAAAAATTCCCTCAATAACAATTATTAACAGTTTATACCAAAAAGGAAAACACCATAATAAAATAACTATGTGTATTATGAATTTCTAAATGATATTCATAAATCAATTGAAAGCATACAAAATCCAATGGTTTTCAAAAGAATGTAAGAACATGAAAAAACCTACACTGATAGGGTTAAGATTCAATGACGCTTCATTTTGGGGGAAGAACAATGCCTTACAGACCAACCTCACACCCTAAAACCAAAAGAAAACTAATAATACATAAACCCAGTACATTAGGGTCTGGATATGGCAGAAACCCCCAAGGTAAATCAATGAATAGATATAGTAGAATAGAAAAATATGAGTAATTTGAAATAAACACTAAATTGTCACCATGGATGTGACGATGGAGCACCATTGAAGGGAGTGGAGCCAAAGGGAAGGGGGTTCACGACCCCTTCATTCCCCTAATCCAACCAATTTGGGGGGGGGGCTTGGGTTTGGGAAAATAAGGGGAGGGTTGAAGAAGATTTTGAATTTTTAATGAAATGGGATGATCATGCATCATGGTCGCACGATTTTCTAAACAATGAGAAAACCATGTAGTGGCCTCTTCCAAAGCAAGAACTGAACACACATTTGACCAGCATGGTTTACACTACCATGAATAAACAGTGGGATAACTTATACCAAACCCCATAACCTACCGCATGACAAGGATGCATGGCTTGTGAGGGTGTGCGAAAATCGTACAACATCTTCTATACACTTCATGGGCTGGCCACACTGATATCTGGGTTGAACAAAAGGTTTCAAATGACCATTCGGTGACCATGTGAAGACTTAAATGTTTACCGAAAATTAAACAATTCAAAAAAAAATTCCCAAACTCGACCTGAACCTCAATCAGAATGGTCCAAGACTATAAAAAGAATAAAATAAAGGAGTGTTTGAGGTCTGGGTGTGATAAAAAAGGGATATAACATAATCAGTCATACATGTAATAACCATAATGGAATAAATAAGATTATGATGGAATATATTCATATTTAATGGGGAAAGATGTATTACCTACATAAAATAAATTCTTCACCAGAAAACAACTGGAAAAATGAATGATGGGAGTGCCTGAATCCAAATCTCTAATCCTAACCACCATATAATGTCTATGAACACAATTATACTTCCCTTAATTAAAATCATCACCCTGATTAGAGTAATATACATAAGAAATTACATGTCCTTGAAAACCCCAAGCATGATTGAGTATATACCAACAATGTAGGACACCCTAAAAATCAAAGGGGGACTAATCCATGATACATCATTTGTATTTATCTCAACCCAATGAAAGGGGGAATATAAATCCTACAATATATATATGATCATAATGAAACAATAATGAGAGAGATAGGGGATCTCCCAAAAAATAATAGAGTATGATGATTGCTCTACCAACAGATTCAGAGGGTTCTATTACTCTTTATGATTCTGTGAATTATTATTTTTCAAATTAATTGAAAATTTATACATTTTTCATTTCACACAACACTGGTGTTAGTTTATTTTATATTGAAGTTGAATGTTGGTTTTTTGTTATTAGAAAAACACCAAGATAATTTTTCACTTCACACAACATAAACATTATCTTACTATACATAGATCATTGAGGTTATATTTTTTTATATGCAACAATGAAATTATTTTATGGTCTAAGTAAAATACATGACTGAGGATTACCAAATAATAATATTTTATTAAAATATAATTATTTAATATAACAAGATATAACCTAGTTGTTAAATTAGAGTACTTGAATAGTATTAAATAACTTATCCAAAAATATTTTCTACGGAATATTATATGATTTCATAGGTTACCAATTAATAATAAATAAATATGGAATTCGATTGGTTAAAAAATAGTTATATAATTATTTTTATGGTCACAAAGATATTTTACCCTAATAAATTCAATTAATTACAATTAGTGGGTGATAATAATATAATATATATATATATATGTATATTTATTTTATATATTCCATAAAAATTTTTATTCATACAACATATCATATAGGCTAAAGATAAGAGTAAACCTGATTTTATGCACAAAAACCGAAAAAATATTATAAGGATAGTTTTAACTCATTTTAATAGAGAAACCATTTTAAATAAAATTATTCAAAATTTTATTGATTTAATATGTCTAAATAAACTTTATATTTTCAAGAGAATCATTAAAATTAGGTTAGTAAAATTTTTTGGTATTTTTTAAGTTTTCATTTTTTAATGAATAGTTACAAATAGTGGATTTTAATTCAAAACTAACATTTAATATAATTTATTTTTTAGTATAAATTATATTATAATTTGTTTTAAAAGTTTAAATTGAAAATAATTTTATCTATTAATCCAATTTAGGTAATTGGAACAAATTACACATTGAAATTATATATAAAAACATATAAAACATTAGATCATTTTTACTTTAAAAACCTAGAGTGTCGTCCCATCAATGAGATAATTTTAAAATTAATTCCTAAAAACTTCTGTGATTAGAATTTTTCAAAATGGATTCAATATTTTTAAAAAGTATAATTTATAATTTTTAATAAGGTTAAATTTGTTTTTGAGAAGAAATATTTGTGAATGTAATTACAATTAATTACATCACATAAGGTTAAATTAAGAATAATTACAGACTGAACCTTATATTAAAATCCCAAAATGACATAGAAAATTTTCAAAGAGACATTATATGGACATAGTTCCTCCATAACCGTTAAATTATTTATTTATGTTTTATGACTTTTTTTAGGAAAGAACATGTTCCCACCTAACCTGTTTTCAAAAATTAAAACTGAGTCCATTTCCTTCCCTATAATATTCCACCATCTCTCCCGCATCCTCGTACATCTCAAACCTCTTAGATCCATCCAATACCTACTTAATACATTCCATATAAATCTTTTATTCCTCTTATAATCCTTCCCTGGATCAGATGTCAATCCGTGGAATCCTATTGGAACCAACCAAAACATGTCACCCAATTAAGAGGCAACATCTTCTGTCAAGTTCTTTATTTTATTTTCCTTCTCGACCAAATTAACATTATGATTTCATACTGGTATAAAATAATGTATCCTAAATATACTATAATTTAATTATTATATGTTTTCAAACTACACTTACTCACACCTCCATCTATTGGATAACATACATGTTGTTTAGGTTTACGACAAACTATTCCAACACTAAACTTCGATTGTTCAATTTTTTTACCACTTATCATAGTGGAATTTATGATGGAAAAAAAGTTTATATACATGATATATTTTTTTTAATATTTTAATACAATTATTTATTCATTTTATAACACTTGTATTTTTTACTTTCCATTTTGTTTTAATAAGATAATTTCGTTTGAGGAAGTGTTGACTACCGCCCCCTCAATGCAATGTGATTCATTAAAACAAACCATTGCATGTATTAAAGAAGGGTTTAGTGAACTCATTTGATATATATGAAATTATAATTACACAATAATGATATTATGTATACAAATATTTCATTTTCATTCTTTCATTCAATACAACAACAAAAACATAAGTAATGTTCATGTGTACATACGACTTAACCTCTCCATGATTGATGTATTCCATTTCATACATCTATATTCTATATATTATTATAATAAAAATATAATAAACAAAAATTATATATATCACGGTTTATATTATTGAATCCTAAAATATATATAAGGACAAAATCTATAAAAAATAAAGACACATGTAAAGAACAAAGCAAATATTACCCAAAGTGAAACCCAATCATCTGATTCTTAATAAATGTTTAATATAAATTCATGATAAAAAAATATATTGTATTAGATATATGAATATTATTATTTAAAAATTGAATAATAAGTTTATATTAACTATATAGGTGGTTTGAATTAGTGGGACGAGAGTCAATGTACAAGGCAAGAGGATTTCACCTCACTTTTTATTTCTGTTAGATATAAGCTAGGTTTTCCACTCTTTAAATTTTTGTGGTGTATTTAAATATAAAGATTATATTATTTGTATATAATATTATAATTATGGATATTTAAATATCTTTTTTATTACCATAATTTCAAGGTGTTTATGTTTCAAAAGTTACCAAATCAGTAATATATTTTTCTCTCGATTTTCCTTCTTTGGTAATTATGTCATATAATGCACCTAAATTAATTTTCAAGGTATATAGAATTAAATTTTACATGTTATATATTTATTCCCCTAATTTTTATTAAATTTTAGTATTAATATAATTTCCCTTTTCTTACATGGAGTGTGTGATCCCATTTTACCATGTGATCATTGTTTATTGAAAAAATCTCATCACATTTCGAGATTGTTTATGTTTATTCATTATTTGATGAAATATTATGATCCATCTCCAATGAAAATTGATGAATTTTCTTATCCTATGTATATTAATAATATAATCAGGTATCGGTAAAAATTTTCTACTATTTTCTATAAAATATAGTTATGAATGTGTTTCTAGGAAATCCCAACTTTACCCTCTCTTCATTCAGAAATCTAGGTTCATTAAAAACCATGTTTTATAAAAAGGCTTTCAATGAATATTATAATAACAAAAAATGACCATTAAAATAAATATTTCCATTTGTTGTTTTACTAATTTTCATTGGAATTTTCTTGTATTTTTTTATCAAGGTATTTTTCTGAACTTTTTATATTTTAAAAGGAATATTTATTTTACCTCCTATGGCATGTACGAATTTAACAACCATAATTCATATGATTCATCATATGCATATTAAAATTTTTATTTCATATGAAAATGATTTTTAATAGTATTTAAAAAAATTGGGTTTCAAAAGGATTTATGGATTCTTTCGTACATATTTAGGAAATGTCTTTCCATAAATATTTTCAAGCTTATTTTTTAATTTTTCAAGAAAAATGGTTTTCAAAACATTTTCAAAATATTTTTATATGTTGTTAATACTAATGGGTTTCAAAAAAATTTCAAGACTTATTTATAATATGCCATTTTATTTTTAAAGAAATGTTTTTCAAAACATTTTCATGAATTATTTATAAGTTTTCAAAGGAATGGTTTTAAAATACTTTTCACGATTTTGTTACAAATAATCAATTTGTTTTCATTGAAAAATGTTTTTAAAATGCTTTAATTATTATTTTATAATTTTCCAAGGAAAATTTTTTTTGATGTGAATTCAATTAATCCTCATTGTATTAAATTTATTTTATATGAAAATAATTTTCAAATAGTTTTATGTATTAAAAAATATTTCTCAAAGAAGTATGGATATTTTCTACAATAAATTTTTTTTAATAATATCTCAAAATTATTTTCCATCTAAGTTGACATCCATTTATATTACTCATTACCTTTTTTTATATGATATAAACATTCCATTCATATCATTTCTATGATTGGGTTACACTTAATGTCATGGTATTTATGAACTCCATTTCCCTTTCACTAGTTATATAATTTTTTACACCTTCTTATTTACTCAGGATATGTTTGTGATGATATGGTCATCAAACATATCTTTTTAGCATATGTTATTATATAGTTACGAGTTTATGATACCCATTTCATTTCAAGGGATAACATATTATTGAAATTGATTTTTTAGAACGTGTTTGTATGCCTTCACTATGACACGGGTGGGACTTATATCTCCCTCTACTCCATTTGTTAAAGATTTATATCACATGAGATTTACTGAGAAGGTATTGAGAATGAACCTTGACTACTATGATTTCCATGTGGGTGAACCATGACTACCAATATGGTTTGAGGAGTAGAATCATTCAACTAAAATGGCCATGGGAGTTAACCATAACTACCAAGATGGTATGGGGAGCGAACCCATACTACCAAGGTGGTTTTGGATGTTATGCCTTGGCTACTACAAAAATCTAATTATATACTTATCTGTCTAGAACAATTCCATGCTTTATTCCTTTGTTATGATTTCATGGTTAATGGTTATTATTTCCTTATGATTCATGTCTTATGAACTTCTATGTTTTATGCCATGATTCATTTTTATGATCATTGATATATAGTGTATGATCATGAATTTTTCTTATTATGTTCTCATACACTTATGCTCGTGGCTATGCTTACAAATATCTCTTATTTACCCTTACTTAGAATTTGAGATCACCCCTTTCTTAGGTTTATTTTCCTTAGGTTAAAAATAAATGTTTTATATATAATTACTAAAGGTGGAGAGTTTTTTGGGATATTTGGAAGATCACTCACTAGGATATTATATTTTTTTTCTATGTCTCCAAAGACACTAAATTTTACTATCCTCGAGCATGTATTTTTTCAGTGTAATGATTATTTTTTATAGTGATTTAATATACCTGTAATCTTGGTAAAGGATATAGTGTGTGGTTTTATGGAAATACAACCTTGTTTGTAAACTAAAAGAGGATGTGGCTCTGGAATAAATGTACTAAGGGATAAAAATAATAACATGAAATTCTAGGCATGACCCAGGGTAATCTAGTACACAAAATTTGGCTTTGATGCACACCTAGTTTGAATCTCTCAGTGGATATGATTTGAAAACTCACAGAATCTTTTCAAAAATTTATTAATTATTTAGTTAAATTTTGGCTATGAATAACCTATAATTAACCTAGCATGTCATATAATTTTGATGGTGTCATGATTTAGATATTCAATAAGTAATTATTTTCATGACTAAATAGTTCTCTGCTATGATACGTAATGCCCACTCTTTGATTTTTGTTTTTTTTCAATGGAAGGAACTGGATTAATGTTTAATGAGATGGAGTATTTTATGATGAGAAGTCATGTGGGATGATCAATGGAGTGATAGATATTTTGGTGATGCATAATCTTTTTTTAGTGAGAATTATTAATAATTTGTACCATAGCCAACTCTCGGACTCACCACAGAAGAGAAAGAATGTGTTTTCTCAGTGTACAGGTATTGGAGAATATAGAATAATTAATATTTGATTTCCTCTATGTCAATAATTTGGAAATATCCACCTATGTTATTGTTTTATAGGAAGAATAATATTTATTGGTTATGGGAAATAAAAACACAACTCAAGTGACTACGTGGAAAAAATGAATATTCCAGTTAATTAAATGCAGAAGAATATTGGCCTCCCTAAGACAACATCAAAGTTTAAGTGTTTTAAAAGTTGATTAAACTGTCATTATAGAACTCAATATACCATGATGAAGTATCCAAAGTGGAACTAGCAAGGTGGTGTGAGTAATGGTTACACTTCTGATTATGAGGAGACTACAATAAAACATGAAAGGAAATAGGTATTTTGCAATTGTATGAGGTAACTCTGATAATTTAATAATTATGAAGTGGAATAATAAATGTTTGTTTGTTTGGAATAAAAAAACTACAAATGATTAAATATACAAGGCATGTCCTACTAATGTTTTTTAAGTATTTACAAGTTTATGTTGAATGTTCCTGATGTATTGGTGAAGCGGTTTAATGACAAGGAGATATATTGACTAAGAGAAGGTAACCCTTAATATTTTCTCTAAGTTAAGATAATTCTATTATGAATATGTAAATTAGATGGTACTGATTACCATGGCATAAATTAAAGACTTATTGACAATTATTATATGCTATCATGGGTGAATTTTACATCTTCTTGAATTTATTGAATATATCAAATAATATATGGAATAAGGAAAAAATCATGTTTTATAAAGTATTTATGGTACTTCAGGATGTCACCATGTTACAAGAGAATATACCATAAGGGTATTCACATATATGGAATGGTAAAACAAAGAGCTACTATGTGATATTTTGGGGATCATTATTAATATGAATTTGTTCCACTCTTTCAAATGATTTGTATTTTGATCTTTTACAAGGGTTAAAAGGATTACTACTCATAAAAAGATTACGTTAAACATCAGAGGATGCATTTGTGTACTATGTTTATATTAAAAAATAATACTAATGGGCATTTACTGATTAACCAGATTTCAAGGATTTCTATATTATTTATTTTGAAAATTTTATTAATGTAGTTTTTCAAAAGGACATCATGTATGACATGTGACAACAAATAATGTTCTGCAAAGCCGCAAGTATTGAACCCAAGGCCAAAGAACAATATAGGCTTCACACCTACCACTAGCCTACATGATGTCTAGCTTAATATATAATTATCTTTGATGAACAAATACTTATGATAAAATGTTAGTGTTAGTTTTATGTTTAGATATTAATTTATTAACCATATTGATTTTTAAAGACTATTAATAGATAAATATAAATACTGTTAAATATTTTATGGTACTTAAGACCTTCAAAAAGTGTATTTTTTCACTTCAGTCTTCAATGTTAATTTCGAGAGGTCCATTACCTGAAGTAATGGATGATTTAGGAAATGATAAAAGAAAAAAAGGAAAAAAAATGTTTATAATAATATATCAAGTAAATATATCTCCTTATATACTTGGTCAATAAAATTATCACTCAACATTAGGATAATGGTAAAAAAAAATTTGTTTTCTTAATACCAAAATATTTTTGAACCGATGACCATCTAAACCAACAGAAATTTATAACATTGAGGCCCCAAACTTTTCTTTGATCATTCATTTGTTTTACATTGATGACCTCAATCACACCCTATATATATTTACCATTTTCCTCCATTTCTAATATTCACTCCCAACCAATGTTCTCCTATGTGGAAACCCAATTGTATGATACATTGGGTGACCATTATGGATCCAACTTCCCCTTTTAAACGGAAATTTTAGTATCCATTTTTACGATGTGAGTTTCTATGAATAAAACAATGAAGTATTAAACCTTTGATAAAACAAATTAATACAAATAGATAAATTCATTTTAAGAGTGTATAATGTACCTCCAAAAGATTTTGTGAACTATTTATTTTTTAATTAATTTAATCTTTTTGATATTTCTCATATCACGCAATACAAAAGATGAGTTATTTTATATTAAAGAAAAATATTTGGAGTGATTTATATGAAACACCAAGTTGATTATGCACTACATGCAACATAAACATTAGATTTCTCTATATGGAACACTGGTTATTCTGTAATTATACACAAAAATGAATTTCCATGATGGCTAATGCAACTTGCATGAAAAGGTTTACTAAATAATAAAATAATATTGAAATTTTATTATTTAATATAATAAGATAATATATATATATATATATATAATTAAATTTTATTAATATTATTAAATATCTTATAAAAATATATGTTGTACATAGTATAATATTAATTCATAGGCCACAAATTAATTATAATGGAATATGGAATTAAATTCCAGAAAAAGGCTTATATAATAATCGTTATGCTCACAAAGTAGTTTTACCCAAATAAATTAAATTTATTAAAATTATTTAGTGATAGTATTTTTAAATAAATGTTATATATTAAATTAATTTTTTTCATCCAATAGATCGGATATACATAAGATCAGAAAAACGTAATTTTAGGCATAAAATAAATATTTTTTATAAAGGTTTTTTTTAATTTTTAAATGGAGGAGCCATTTAAAGTATAATTTTTGGCAAGTTTATATATTTAATATTTAAAAATTGAAATTAAATTAGGAATACAAATAGTAAAAATATATTAGGATAATATTTAGTATTCGTCTGTATAGAATCATTTATTAATGAATAGTTAAAAATACTGAATTTCAATTCACAATATCTTTTTCATTTTATTAAATAATAATGATTAGTAATAATTTATATAGTGTTAAAATATTATTTAGATATTAATTTTCTCAAATAATCTAATTTATTCCATTAGAAACATATTCACATTAAATTTGGATATAAAAACATAGCAAACATTTGATTATTTTTACTTTAAAAAGTTACTGTGTCATACCATCTGTGGGATTATTTTTCAATTAATTCCCACTACTCATGTGATTAGAACATTTAAAAATAAATTAAATTTTTTTATTCAGAATAATTTACAATATCTAATAATTTGAACCTCGTTTTGACCAAAAAAACTAGATAATATAATTAAAATTAATTACATCGATTAAGGTAAAACTAAAATTAACAAAGGACTCAACCTAAAATTTAAGACCCAAAACGTCTTATAAGTTTGTAAAAGATCCATTTTATGGAAATATTAAGTCCATAAAAATTTCATTATTTATTATTGTTGGTTTGGTATGCCATTTTTTATGTATAAACATGTTTTCACAAGACTTGTTTTAAAAAATTCCAAGTGAGTCATTTTCCTTCCCTTTAAAATGCCACCAACACTCCCAAATCCTCACACCACTAAAACCTATTATGTTTTGGAAATACATGCCATATAAATTCAATAAACATACCACCTTGTTCGCTTAATAATTTCTATAGGAACAAGGAAATTTGAGGAATCCTTTTGGCACAAACCCAAAGGAGTTACACTACTTAGAGGTAACATCTTCTCTCAAATCCATTATTTATTTTCTTTATATACGCCTTAAAATTTATTTTTCCATAAATTTATAAATAAAAAAATCATAAATATACTATTATGTTTTATTTATACTGTTTTAACCTACACTTATACGCATTACTATCTAAAGGGAAAAAACATAGTGTTTATGTGTAAGGAAAACTACCGCCTCACTAAACGATGCTGGTTCAATTTTCTTTACCATCTATTATGGCGGAAATTATAATGAAAACTAATTATATATATTTTATTCATTATATTATTATATTTATCATCTTATATATTAATTTTATGAAAAAAAGTTTTTTTACATTTGGTTTGGTGTTAATACGATAATACCATTTGAGCAAGTGTGGACTAATGCCCCCTAAAAACGATGTGATTCATTCACACACACCATGGAATGTATTAAGGATGACATCAATGACGTAATATGATATATGTAACATTAAAAAAAATATAATGATATTATATATATATATATATATATCATTTTCTTTATTTCTTTTAATACGATAATAAAAACTGAAACATCGTTTATGCCTGCGTACGGCTTATCGTCTCCATGAACTGTGTATTAATTTTCATAATTAAACATTTTATTGATTAATATAACAAATATATATTTAATATTAATTATATTTATATCATATTTTATATTTAGTGATCATGATACATGTATAAGTACCAAATATATAACAAATCAAGACACATGCGAGGAACACAACGAATATTACACGATGTGATGCCTTAAAATTTGATTTTTATCAAGAGGTAAATACAAGGACATGATAAAACCATATTTGATATTAGATATAATAATATAGTTATTTAATATATATTTAATAAATTTATATTTATTATAATTGTGGTTTTAATGTGTTTGATGAGAGTCAAGATAGAAGGTAAGGGGATTTTTTCTCACTTTTTAATTCCGTGAGATACATTCTATATTTGTCACGCTTTCCTTTTGTGTGGTGCCTATAATGATAATTATTTTTTTATATGTATCTTAGAATTATATTTAATGATATTAAAATATCATTTTTATGACCCTTATTTAATGGATTTAATTTTCAAAAGTTACAAAATTGGTAAAATAGTTTTGTCTCAATTTTCCTTGTTTGAGACTTTCATTTTGTAATGAATGTAAATTCTTTTTGTGGTGTATATACTTATATTTTACATGTCATATCATGAGTATCATACTTTTAATGATATTTTACGGTTCATTTAATTTATATTTTCATACAAAGAGAGTGTGATGCCTAGTTTCTAGGTTATAGGTGTTTATTGAAACAATCTCACTATTTATCAAGATTGTTTGTGATTATGCTTTATTTATTAAATATTATAATAAATATCTCGTGAAAATTAATTAATTATCTAATACTCTGGATATTCATATAATAATCATGTATTGGTACTGTTTTCTACTCTTTGGTACATAAGATAGTTAAGAAAGTGTTTTTAAGAAATCCCTACTTTACCCTATTTTAATTCCAAAATCTATGTTATTTCAAAACCATTTTTTCTAAAAAGGATTTCCAAGAATATTATAGTAATATCCAATGATAATAAACTCATATTTCAATCCATTTTTATTTTACCAATTTTCAAATCAATATTATTTTCGATGTCCGATTGAGGCATTTCTTTACCTTTTTTATTGTGAAGAATGAATTTTCTTTTTACTATGTATGAAATATTCAAATTTAACCGACATCATTACTGTGAAGCATCCACGACATGTTTAAAAGGTAATTTTTTATGTAATTATTATTAAATGTATTTTTAAAAAATATATATATTTATAAATATTCTATTATTAGTATTTAATAAAAATAGTTTTCAATTTTTTAATAATCTTTTAAATGTTTTCAAGAATAATGGATTTCAAAAAAAATCAAGAACATTTTATATGTTTTCAAGAAAACTTTGTTTTCAAAATTTCTTCACGATTATTTTATATGTTTTAAAGAAACATGGATTTAAAATTTTTTCAAGCATTATTTATAAGATGTCTAATTATTTTCAAAAAAATTATTTTCAAAAATATTTCATGATTTATTTATATGTTTTACAATGTTTATTAAAAGAAATAGTTTTCAAAAAGTTTTCAATATTTCTTCATAATATTTCAAAATGTTTTCAATGAATTTTTTTTCAACTGAATTATAATATTTTTTGTTTGTTTATTGTTATTTTCTATGAAAAATAATTCCAAATGGTTTTATGTATTAAAAAGAATTTTTTTAAGGACAAAATGATATTTTTTCAAGAAATGGGTTTTAAATATATTTCAAAAATATTTTCCATATAAGATGAAATATGCTGATGTTACTCATTCCCTTTTAAGAAATTATCTTAAGTTGCAATTTATATTATTTCTATGAATGGGTTATTCATAATGTCATAATATTTATGAAATCTATTTCCCTTTCACATGTTACGTGCTTTTGAAACCTGTTACTTTACAAAAGATAAATTTATGATGAAATGATTATGAATCCTCTCTATTTTCTTAGGTTATGATACGATGTCTTGTTTATGATTCCCATTTCATTTGATTTCTTATGATTTGATTGATTATGGTTTTTAGGAACATGTATGTATTATTTCTCAATGAGATGGGTGGGACACATATCTCCCTCCACTGCATTGGGTAAATATTTTTGTCTCTGGAGATGGACTAAGATAGTCTTGGGAATGATCCTTGACTACTAAGGTAGCCATAGGAGTGAACCATGACAAACATGATGGTATGAGTAGTGAATTAATTAAACTGTAATGTCCATTAAAGTGAAAGATGACATCAAAGATGGTATGGGGAGGGAACCCATACTACAAATACAGTCTCAGAAGCAATGCATTTGATACTATAGAAATTATATTATATAATTATATGTCTACCATAATTCATCATTTTATTATTATGTAATTCATTCATGGATTATTTTATTTATTTACTTATGATTCATGTCTTTTGAACTACTAACCCTTATTCCATGATTCTTGTATATAATCTTTGATATGTAATATATGATATTCTATTTTCATGATCATGTTGTCATAACCTTTTTATCATGATTATGGTTACATATCTCCCTTTTTTTACCCTTAAAAATCTTTTGAGATCAACACATTCTTATGTCTCTTTTCCCCAGGTTAAGAAGAAAGCTTTTAGGTAGAAGTACTATAGTTGGAGATCTTTTTGGGATATATTGATTTTTTTTCACGAGTATAGAAGATTTTGTTTCCAAGATTCGAAACACACTAATCTATTATGGTGATCAGGTATACATTTTTGTAATGTATTAAATATTAATGTAAATTGATTTAATATCCATATATGTTAATATTTGGTTTATATGGGTCTATATTTGATTCCAAACATATCATGTATCACTTTGGTTTATCCGTGTGGAAAAACCACACCCCATAGCGTCTCCAAACACTCATGGGGAAACAATCTACTATAAACGACTGGAACCCTAGTGTATCAGGTTGGTTACACATAGTAGATAGATTACCCATTGCATACAGTGTTTGGGGGTTCAACATAGTAAATATTGATAGAGGACCTATTACCTAGTGCTTTAGGGGGTGCCAATAAAATATTGGAGGTCCCATGGACTAGTGTGTAAAGGAGGATTAATTCAATAGATATAGGAAAAATTATATTATATGTCGAGGGGTTCCATTTAGTAGATAGATTAACCACACCCTAGTGTATTAGGGGGAACCTCTCCAAGTTGTTCCATGAGTATATTGGACTCACACCTTGACGCAATAGTTGGGTTTCCAACCCCGACCTATATATGATGAGCCTTCATGATCACATACATAATCAACCATCGACTAAAGAATAAACAAGATAAGACAAATCAATATTGTATATGTAAATACACTAAAAAAGATACCATTATATTTTCTATATGAAACTGCTCAGGATAAACTACTTATGGTGGGAAATCAAATTTCAGATGATGGAGTTACAAAACGTGGGTTTTTATAAAAAGTGTTCATCGAATTTATGTGGTCTACATGGTGTGTTGTACCACTTTAATTCCTGGAAATTTTCACATATGTACACGGCTCAATGAATTTTTCACTATACAAGGCATTAATGAATGCCCACATGGTGTATCTTTGAAACCCATGGAATTCTCAAGTGATCTTGATGATGTATGTGTGCTTCGGTCTATTCATGTATACTTGGTTATTTCCAGTTACAAGCCTATTACTTGTACTCCCATATATATATAATTTACTACTGCACTGTGCCTTGGCC
This sequence comes from Viscum album, assembly GCA_963277665.1. Taxonomy (NCBI): domain Eukaryota; kingdom Viridiplantae; phylum Streptophyta; class Magnoliopsida; order Santalales; family Viscaceae; genus Viscum; species Viscum album. The sequence goes on from OY728151.1 coordinate 785,912,354, forward strand.
AGGTCCTTCTGGAACACAACATAGCCTCTCGGGGTAGGTCACACTGTGAGTGTTCCCTTACCAAAAATGTGCAATACTAATATTCCTTGAAAACCTTGTTCTATAATATTGTTTCTCTAATCAACATTTTATCATCAGATTCCATTCTATCATCACTAACACTTTCATTTGAATGCCTAAAACCTATGGTATTTTCCACTGGTTGAAAATTCCAGACATCATGATTCTAGAAATAAAAAATTTATATTTTGCATGAAGCCTGCACACCACTTGATGTGCCTACTGTCCTCTGCCTCTTAATCTCTTCGCTACTCTGAATCCAATATCCTTTTTGCATCACCTAAAACGTATGATGCATACTGATCCATCTTAAATTATTCAATCATTTCATCATATGTGACACTACTATGAATATGTGGGTTCGGTCGTGATCAAAGTCACCCCAACAATAGAAAACATTGACCCCATAGGAAAATGATAAAGTACATGTAGAAATGATGTGAGTGAAGAAATTAATAATTTTGAATCAATCATTTAAAAATAATTCCTCAAAAAAGATAATTAATTATTGAATAATTTGGTTGATAACATTTCCATTAAAGTAAAAAATTATACATGATCAATATAATCAAAAATTTCTAGGGATTATATGATGAAAAATTAACACAGATCAAAATATGATAAAATACCTGATCAATAATCTAATAAAAAAGGAATGAAAGAAGAATGGATAATAAATTCCTAAATTTAGGAATTATCATCAGTGAATAACACATTCACCATGGATGAGGATGGTAAGTTACATTCACGGATTATCGATCCACCTCGATCTGATCATTATTCATCATCAGATCTAGATTTACTACCAATAAACCATAGGAACCTACATTCATTTCCCACATGGTTATATGGTTTACACTAGACAATTTTTATAATAATAATAATGTAAAAAATATATTTCTGGTGAATAAAAGAATTAATTGAAAAAATTAAAAAATTAATCCACCTATGTTACCCAGCAAACGCCTTCCTCATTAGAGTGTCTATTGTTGAGAAACATTAGGTTGCACCACGTAAAAGCATTTGTTCTAAATTAAAATGTGGTATCTAATTTCGAATCTGAGACACAATTTGGGATTTTTCTACCTTTTCATGAATACTACACTCATGTGACATTAATTTATTTAATATTTTTATAATGATAATTTCGGGCTCACCAGGACTCAGAATCTCGCAATATCTTAGGGAATATATCAAAATATATTTCTAAATATATTGTAAATTACTAAAAATGTAAAAATTCCATGAAATCAATCCAAAATAATGACTCTTAATCCCCACAATGAAAAATATATGAATGTATTTGGGGGTACTGGGATCGCATATGGCTCTCCCTCTCCATGGATCTCCCCTACATGTTCATGTTCTAATACATCACTTGATCCAATTGAATGGTCTACCCTTATTGGATCCTATATTTCCAATACTCTACCAACATTAAGACTTCTCTGAAGGAGGACTAATTATTGATATATATATTTCCCTAGTCACTATTGTTCATCAAATCATGTGTGTATCTCTTGAATTGTTATAAATGGAATATGGCTTGTACCCATCCAAGCTGCGGTGGATGGGATATGTGGTATGAAACCATGCCAAACCATTATATAATTTCAAAAACCTCATGATCCGTGAGGTTATATTCCATCACTAGATAATCTCATGAGATCATCATCGGGGGGGGGGGGCACTCTATAGAAAATATGGTCTCACTAATAGAACACTATGGTCTTACGATGTCGATCCTTGTAATATTTTTTTTGTATCTAGTCCATCACCATACAGTCATGGATCATGTAAAACTTCTATATCATTACCTGCACTACCTCTAACCCAACAATTGATGCCTCTCTGATCACAGTACAATATAAGGGTGACCTGTAGGGTCTCACATATAAGACCTCAATAAGTTCCATGCAAATAATAGAGTGATAAATGATATTATAGGGAAAATATACTAATGGGAAGTGGTCCTCCTTGCTCTAGATGAGATCTAACACGCAAGATCTTTGCATATCCTTTAAAAACTATATAGCGTGATTAGTCTACCTATCCATATGGAAGTGGAATGTCATACACATCTTCAACTCTGCCATGAATTACTCTTTTAGTAATCCCTACAACCAAAATACTGGCCTCACATCATGGACAGTGATAATCATTAATGTTACCCTATAGAGTTAGAGGATCTCCCACATTTACAAATTCCACAAAATATCCCCATAACATTTCTCCTTGATAGAAATTATGTACGCTGACTTCATTAGTCACTCAACAATAACCCAGATAGTATCGTAGTCTCCCAATGTCCACGGAATCCCTATCACAAAGTCTATTGACAAAATGTACCATTTCTACTCCATGATCTCTAGAAGAGGTGTCAAACCTATTTGAACTCTGTTCCCATTATTCACTTACTAAAATGTGATACACTGAGATTTGAACTCAGATACACTCTATTTCATGCTATCCCACCAAAACATCTACTGAATGTCCCCATACATCATTTCTATAATAAAATGTACAACGATAAGAGGGTTTTGAAACTCCACAATTAGAAAATCCCAAATAATGACCAAAATCACCATTCGTTTCTAAAATAATATGATGTGTTCCCCTCCTTCAAAAAATCAATGAGTTGAATCTCCTAAAGATTACTTATTATAATGAACTTCTAAGTAGATGAATCATAACTAATCCTCCCTCACATGATGGATAACGGGTGGATTCCACACCATAATCTGTGTATATGATCCACCATATCCTCCACAATGTTTAGTTTTATGGAATCCTACTTGTAAAAGGCCCCATCTACCAAATGAGAACTAGATTTCCTAGTAAGGTAAAATTGAACCACATCTCCCTTCCCACGAGTTTGTACTATATCAACGTCATAGTCCTACAGGAACACCAACCAACAACTCTATCTCAAATTAAAATATCTCTTTGTAAATACATTCACTTGACTGTGACTTTAAAAGTAAACAAATAAACTCTCTCTCACATAAGATTTTGACTTTTCATCTTTAGAGCAATGACTTATACTACCAACTCCTTTATGTGAGCCACATAGTTTTGGTCATGTTGTCTCAACATCCTTGACCCATATTGGATATCTTACTTCCTCTACATAAACATTATTATCTTGGAAGCTCAATAAGCATCATAATACACTATGTACTCAATGCCCTCCTATGGTAGTGGAAACACATGAGAACTGGTCATCCTAATCCTAAACTCCTTTAAGGGTCTTTGACACTTATTAGAATTGGTAAATGAATTCCCTTTCAACAATAGGGTGGTCAAATGAAATTTAATCCTTAATATGTTTTCCCCGATCCTCTAATAGTACCACACAATGATAAGAAAACTACGCACCTATGACACTCTGTTTAGTGGATCCCATGAAAGGATTTCATAAATATTCTCCCATTCCACAACAAATCTACTATTAAATTTGTCATTCCCTAGAAAGTGAACGTAAAGAATAAAAAAAGTGAACTTTGGGAGCATACTATAAAGATGGTTATCTGAGAGTATAACTAGGAACATCCTAAAATGATTCTTCATACTCATCCTCTAAAATAGAGTAAATGAGTATGTCATCAATGAAGACAACACAAAATAAGTCCATGTATGGAAGGAATATTGGGTTCATTAAATCAATAAAAACTTTTGGAGAATTAATCACACATAAAGAATTAACCAAGAACTCATATTGTCCATAGCGATATAAAAATGCCAAAATTTTAATATCATCAAAACAAACAGTCAACTGGTGGTATCCAAGCATGAGATCAATATTTGTGATCCACGACATAACTCATCACTATTAAAAGGTAAAATACATCCTCAACAATGGTTAGTTTTTCATTACAATTACATTTTTTAAAGATGAAAATCCACAAATATTATCACGATGTCATCCACATTTTCCATCAGCAAAAAAGGATCTTTCTAGGTGTACACACATGGATAGATGTAGTCTATCAGTCAATGGCACATTAACTACAACCTTATCTCATTGGTCTTGGTAGGGGGCATTGAATATGATGTATAATATATCATTAGGGAATGTGGGTGCATGCAATTTAATAATTCCTACCAATTCAATGTTAGTCTCATAAAATACTTGAGGAAGACATATGTGATACCCTAAACAACTAATGGGTGATGGGACACATGATCCTGTTTGCAAGAACCACTCACCCGTCCATGAAATCATTCCCATCCAAAAATGAGAATCTCATCTCATTTGTGAGAAGGAATATGACACACCTATGATGATAGTCAATTTGATATAGAATATTGGATAATAGTCCATATGAAGGATGATGTCATAATGTTTCATCATGATTAACCATTGGACCCATGTGAGACTCTCTCCACAAAATTATAATTCTCACTACACTAATATATTTGATATTAATGAACTGCCCCCATTCAGAACCTCTAGAAAGAGATGAAGTTATAAGGTCTCAACTAGGATAATTAGATATCATAGAATGGAAAAATGAATGTGTGACTCACAAAAATGTAAACATATTCTAAAGATAGTGTAGAATAAAAACAGACCACCCATCATATCATATTGTGAGTTTCCTTGTCATAAGGCTACACAGTATGCAGTTGCTTATAGGCCAGAACACAAAAACCTTTAGTTATGTGTGGGCTTCCTGGTGGTGATGGTGGAAGTAGCTTATTGCATCTCCATCCACTAAATACTCTTCCTAGAACCCCACCTAATCCACTATGTGAACCACCTCATTGTGGGCCACACTATCCTCACCAAAAAGACCAATGGTCATGAAACTGTCTCTATCATGATTCTCTATATGTTTCCTACTTTTCATCTTCATCACATTTGGTTAGAAAATCATGTTCCATGTAAGAAAATAGATCTTCTTTTTCAGGTATTTTTTTCTATTTTCTAGTGTTTTGAGAAGAAAATGTGCTTCTGGAAATTTGGGAAGCACACAATGTGTACTTATATATACACTCAATGTACTATTTTTCCGAACATATCCATTTTTTGGCCGTGTGATGACTGAGGACATAGCCATGTGTGGTGACCTAGAGACTTCCTTATACGGGGGATAGTAAGGTCCAGTATATGTTGTGTACTTCTAAAGTACATGTCGTGTACTTTATTTTTTTCATTAAATGGACCGGGGTCACGTCTAATTCGAATATGTGTCATCTTCTTCTTCGCCTTATTTGAAAAAGACTATCTGTATGATGCCTATCCTTCCTCAATCCATTAATTGTGATTCCATTCTCCAAATAGAACTCTATTAGTTGTGTTGGAATCATATCGGTGAGTTGTCTCTTCTTCATAAACCATGTTTCCTGATATCTATTCTCTCATGAATTACCCTTTGTTGAACATTTTAGATGTTTTTTAGAACAATTGTGTTCTAGGTCAATCCATGTGCCAACACCAGAGTGTATTGATCATACAACACCGAGGTAGGTGGTTTGTGCCTTTCCATAGATAGTCTTTGAGTTATATGTTCAAAAGTGTCCAATACTCTTGATCGGGGTATTGCGTGTTTACAATTTTAAATCTATTATTTTTTTATGATTTATATGATTGAGTATAGGTCAATTGAAAGTTAATAGAGTTAGTTACTATAATATGGATATCATTCCCATGCTTGTATTTTTTATGACCATTTGGTCTTTCTTAGCCTTTAAGGCTTCTTTCATCCATTCCTAGTGTTGTTAGGATGTAGTGATATTTTTTTCTGACATGCTGTTATGATGTAGATAGTTTGGCCAAGTAGTTCATGAAGAATACTTTGGATGTTATATATCACTGCGCTCGATTGACTTACACATGGTCGTGAGAACCTGGTGTAGTAGACCATAGGCAGAATAGACGTTCAGGGCTTCTCTAGTGTGTCTGTTTACTGTTGCGATGTGATAACATTGGGGGAATGGAATTAACTTCTTCCTCAAAATGTATGTAGTTCCTCGATGCAGGCCATAGGGGGAATTGGAATTTGACTTCTTCCCCCTAGAGCACATTTTTTTTACTGATATGAGACTATAGGGGGAATTGACATTGAGTTCATCCTCATAGAGTCTATGAAAATGCTGAACTGGAGGTGTTAGACTATGTGTACATTCCTGGGGGTTGCATATGTATGTTTTTTATGGACCAGAGGGGTTAGGATGTGAGTACTCCCTATAGGGATCCTTGCTTATGTTTAGCTGCTTAATTGATATTTTATAATTGAATGCCTTTGAAACTATAGGATTGTACACTTTTGAGTACTTCATTGCTTACAGGTTCATTTTGATTATAGCCTTCCATATATATTCACTAACTATTATGAATAGATATTTGTGTGGTTTCCTACAGGTATTTAGTCTCACACTCTATTTGGGTTTTTCTTTTGGGACCAAGCAGATTATATTGTTGTAGGAATAGATAAGGACATGTACATTTCTACTTCACGTACTTGATTTCTACGGAGCTGGGGAGCATGGGTCCAATCTCAGGCTTGGGATGCTGTAGAGCATTTTATTTCTTATCTATTGTACTTTGGTTATGTATTGAATAATAGAATTGTGACTCGTTTGGTGGATTTAAAAGAAATATGTATCATGAATCACATATGTGTGTGTGTGTGTGCTCATGTTGGTTGTTACTTTCACTATTTACCTATTTCATGTTTTACTTATTCTTTTAATGATATCTGTTTTACTTCCACTATGTTAATCTACCAATGATGGTATTGATTCCCCACAATCACATACATGTCCCTCACATCTAGTTGGCAGCCTCTGACATTTGGGAAAATGCGCTTGAGGCCATGTGACCAACAGGGTATGGGGCACCTCTAAGAAGCTTCCAGAACTAGGATGTTAGATAGTGGTATCAAAGGGATTCTTTTCTACTTGACTTATTGTTTAGATCATATAGCTAGGGATAGGAAAGAATATGTACTTTTTAATAAGGTGTGCCCTAGAGTAGCTAACCCATGTACATGGAAATTCCAATCTACCTCATTATTTCAAATTTTTCAGGTTTTTCAATTTTATAATTGATTGGAATTCACCATTGGTTGATTCACATGTTTTGTGATGTTATCATTGATATTATTAAGCATTTATTTCAGTTTCAACCTGATGATATGAGGCTATTCCATCTCATACATCTTATAGTAACATTCTAGAAATCAAATGCCATGCATTCTTACCATGCCATTTAGGGTGCATTAGTGATTTCATGCTATTGTGATAGAGGTTATGTTAGATATCGATGATGTTGTTATGGATGCCTTGATAGAATACCTTCTTTTGGATAAGGTGTTGATTTTTTATGTTTTAGTTAGAATGAATTCCAAACATTGGTCCTTTAGGTGTTATGGGCCCTCATGGGCCAGAATTTGGTGGATCATATCCATGTTATCCTTGTTTATGACATGTATGAGATTCCAAACTTTGATTTGTGGAGATTATGGGCCCCCACGGATCATAATTTGGCACTGTATTGTTTGTTTCAGTGTTTTTCTCGGTTCCATATTAGTTTCTAAGGATAACTATCTATAAGAACCTAGAATACACGGCGTGTAATGATGAATACACACCATGTGTCCTTTGGTTCATAAAGTAACTTTTTTTCTTGAATACACACCATGTAATGTATGTACATGCCGTGTAGTCTCTAACCATGTCACTGACTGTGTGGGTAGAGGCATAGGGTTGACAAATCACTGTGGGAACATGTTGTCTACCAGTTGTACATGTCGTGTTGTGTAGACCTTGTGTCCACTCATGTGACTAATGACACAGATGGATGAAATCATGTGTTAAACACACCATGTCATGTTTTTAACATGTCGTGTAGTGTAACCCAGGTATCCGGCTACGTAGAGAACAACACGGGTCGGTGAAACCTTTATTGTACACTACATCTCTAGGACAAAAACACCGTATAGAGTGAGACGTGAAACCAGACATTTGACAAACAACATGATTTGCTGATGTTAGTTATGTACAGGCTGTTTCGGGCACTAACACGTTGTGTAGTCTTTTTCTAGGAGAACCGTGTGGCTTAACCATGTATAAGAACTCAGGTAGAGGAAGATGATTCAACTACACGCTATGTGTTAGGACAAAATACTGTGTGTATCAAGTGTTACATGACCTGGGTTGGTATAAGTACACCTCCATGTGAAGGCTTAAGTGAACACACCTTGTAGTCATTTTACATGCCATGTATCCATGTTTTGAAAAACATGAATGCTTTATTTCCCTTGTTTCCTTCTCACACATCTATGTTTCAGCCCTTGTTAATCTTGATATAAGGTGTGTTCTTGACCTTGTAGGTTCATTCCAATGAGGTGTCCTCTGATTATCTTCCAATTACATGGAAGTGATTAGAAAAACAAATATGGCTGATCAAGGACTACTAGAAAATCTTCCAGTTATTCCATTCTTGGCACCATCCGTCACTATGGATACATGTACTGAGGCAAAGTTCCGAGATTTCTTTATGAGGTTTATGCAGACCTTCCTAGTAATACCGCATCCTTCCACATCTATGGAAGACCTACTGCTCGTCTTTTAGAATCAACATCCTCCCACTTTCTCAGGGGACGGAGGACCATATGCTACAGATTCAGGGCTATAAGCCATGCTAATGATATTCGAGAATCTGGTGATTCTTATAGAGAGAAAGATGAATCTTGATATGTATATGATTCATGATTAACCTAAGAGATGGTGGAATGTGATCTCATAGGTGGGACACCAGCTTGTTATGGTGTGGGATGAGTTACAGCATTCCTTATATGACTTCTTCTACCCAGAGACCTTGAGGGCTGATTGAGCCTGAGATTTCCTGAGTCTGGAGCAGGGTACTCTTTCTATTATGGATTATTCCTATCTCTTCACAGATCTGTAGCACTTCATTCCTATTTTAGGATGAGGAGATTTATTTATATCATGAAACATGAGGATGGTCTCATGAATGAAATCTAATTATAGTTAAACATCTTTAGGTTGACTTCCATCACTTCTATTGTAATCCATGTGTGAATCACGGAGCACAATCTGATGGATTCTTGTGTTGTGATCAAGGGAGGCTCGACATCCGGAGTTGGTATCCCTCCTACAAATAACATGATGTGTTGCAGGGAGTCTACGCATAGAGATCTAAGGAGGTGGGACACATCTTCTGGTATCCAGGTGGTGTCTTACCAGTGCAGAAAGAGCAGACATACAAGGATGCATTGCCCGAGAGACTGTGTGGAGTGACGATATTGCGTAAAGATGGGTCTTCTTCAATGCTTCTAGAAGATCTTATCACCAGCAGTTGGTGACAGAGGTTCTTCTATGAATCCTCATTTGGGAGAAGCACCACCAGTTTCTAATCATGTAGTGAACTTGAGTTCTTCTGGTCATTTAGGATTAGAATGAGGTCCTGGCCATGGTATCTAGTCGCCTGGCTTTCAGTGACCATAGGGTGGATTGGCTTAGTGTTGTCAGACAAGGTCACAGGGTTTTGGTGAAGGTTAAACTTTTGCGATAGAGAAGTCCAATCAGGCGCATGATCCCAGACCCTAAACAGTAATAGGTACAATCCTAGATTCCACAGTTTTAGCTTATACTCATTTCGATACAGGGGATTCCCATAGTCTTATATCTATTTCTATTGGGGAGTGTCTTGGAGTTTGTATATTTTCCTCTACTGATATCTTGATTCTAAAAACTCTATCGGCGACAAGTAGGGCTAGTGTATATCAGTTCAAGGAGTTTCATCTAGAGGTTAGTGTGTGTCACTTTTTATGGGACCTCAATGTCTTAGAGATGACATGGTATGTTGTTATTCTCAGAATGTACTGGTTAGATCCGTTCTAGGAAGTTTTGGATTGCTATCGCCCTAGGGTGAGATTCATGTCACTAGAGGGAAGATCGTTTCTTCATAAGGGGTAATGGAATGTCCAAGAGACCAGATCAGGACTCGAGCATCATTGGTTGGGAAGAGTTGCAACCTAGATTTTTAGTCTTTATCTAGATGACTTGGAGACTTAAAATATTGACTTTCCTCCAACGGTGGATCATTTCAGGGATTTATTTCTAGAAGACTTTTCAGGATGTCCTCTGGAACGAGAGGTAGAATTTTCTATTTAGCTTGTGCTAGGAGTTGAACAAGTGTCCATTCCTTCCTATAGGATGGCTACACTAGAGCCATATTAGCTCAAGTGGCAATTAGAGGAGTTGCATGCCTAGGGTTTAATATGACCCAGTACTTCTCTATGGGGTTCGCCTGTCCTGCTTTCTATGAAGGAAGAAAATACCCTCTGACTTTGTTTAAGTTATTAGATGTTGAACCAGTTTATGGTCAAGAACTTATATCCCTTTTCGCGGATCGATGGACTCTATAAATAACTACTAGGATCATGGGTGTTCTTAAAGATTGACTTGAGATACGGTTACCATCAGTTGCATGTTAGACCATTAGATTTACTTCTTAGCGCCTTTCAGAACAGGTATGGTCTCTATGATTATATGGTTATGTCATTCAGTCTCACAAACACTCTTGTAGTTTTCATGGAACTGATGAACCGAGTGTTCCATCCATACATGGATTATTTTGTGGTAGTCTTCGTGGATGTTATTATGTTGTACTCTCACACAAGACAAGACCATGACATGAATATTGATATCGTTTTGAGTACAATGAGAGAGGAGATGTTAGATGATATTCTCTCAAAATGCCACTTTTGGATGCACCATATACCAAGATGAGATCATGCATCTTCATGTGTGCATATGAGAGCCAGTGGAATTACGGGAGGAGCTGATGTGTGACTTTCATTTCGTAGTTTGGGCCATTCATACTAACAAAAATTAGATGTATCATGATCTACACCATCAGTATTGGTGGCCAAGAATGAAGAGAGATGTATCTAGTTTCATTATGTGATGTTGCACCTGTCCGTAAGTGAAGTCATAGCATCAGTGACCAGCTGGGATTTTTCATTAGTTAACTGTTCTTGAGTGGAAGTTGAATACTATCACGATGGATTTCATGATTGGTTTACCAAGGTCACCACATGAGAACGATGTAGTGTGGTTTTTCATTGATAGACTCACAAAGGTTGATCACTTCTTGGCGATCAAGGATGCCTTCAGTGTTGTCGAGCTGAGAAGGTTGTACATCTGAGAGACGTTATGTTTACCTGGAGTTCCACACTCCATTGTTTCTGACAGAGATGCATGTTTTACAACTAGGGTCTGGCAGGGATTACAGAAGTATTTGGGTACACAATTTCTTCTGGGTAGGACATACCATCTTCAGAAAGATGGATAGTCTGAGCGTACAATTCTGATGCCAATGGACATGCTTCGAGCATGAATCCAAGATTTTTGATCTTCATGGGAGAATCACATACCTCTTCTATAGTTTTCATATAATAATAGTTTCCAAATAACTATTCATATAGAACATTATTAGGCATTATACGGTAGGCCATTCTGATCACCCTTATGCTAGATGGAGGGAGGAGATGCAGCTATATTGGGACCTCGTCTTTTCCAAGAGACCACAGAGCATATAGAGTTGATTCAGAAGAGGATGGGTACTGTACAGTCTCAATATAAGTCTTATGTTGATCGACAAAGATTTCCTCTAGAGTTCAATGTTAGGGATCAGGTTTTTCGGCATGTCACATCGAGGTTGGGATGCATGATGATTAGGGGATAGGGTAAGATTTCACTGAGGAACGTTGGGAGGTCTGAGGTGTTTGAGAGAGTTGGGACGGTTGCCTACCAGTTGTAGTTATCTCAGAGGTATTGGGATATGATCGACGTCTTCCACGTTTCTCAGCTTTGACATTACTTCTCAGACCCCACCCATGTTTTCAACCCGATGAGGTTGAGTTAGGTTTGGATGCCTCATTTGAGGAACATCCTCTCCAGATTATTGATCGATGTACGAATGTTATCTGTGGTTGATATGTTCATAAGGTACGAGTGATATCATAGCACAGATGAGTATATGATGACACGTGGGAGTGGGAGGTCCATGTACGATCATAGTTTCTAGAGAATTTCAAGGATTCCTCTTCCACGCCTCCTTGCTATGGAAATTCCGGGACTAATTTCTTTAAGGGGGGAAATTTGTAAGAACCCGGATCTTCATTTCAGGTTTGTCTTTGTCATTTATGGTGATTTTGAGAAATAAAAAGTGTTTCTGGAAATTTGTGAAGTACAAACCATGTACTTATATTTATACACCATGTACTTATATGTACACACCTTGTACATATATAGACATGTTCTGTAATGTCTGAGCACACAGCTTTGTGTGGTGACAAGAAGACCGCCTTATTCGGGGGCTGGTAAGGCAAAATACCGGTCATGTACTTCTATAGTACACACCTTGTACTTTCTCCTTTTCATTAAACGGACCAAGGTACTGTCTAATTGGAAGAAGTGTCTCCTTCATCACCTTCTTCAATTGAGAGCATCCTTATGACACTGATCTTTCCCCGAGCCACAGATCCAGCATCCATTCTCCGAATAGAACTTTGTCAGTTGCATTGGAATCAGATCAATGATTTCTCTATTATTATCGAACCTCGTTTCATGATTTCTCATCTCTTGTGAGCCATCAACCATTGAAACATTTAGTTGTTTTTGTAGATCTACCATGTTCTAGGTCGATCCATGGTTCTGCACCTAGAGTATATCGATCATACAATGCCGAGTTAGGTGGTATGAGCCTTTACTTAGATAGTCTTTAAGTTATATGTGAAAAATTTCTCAATACCCTTGATCAGGGTATTACATGTTTATGGTTTTGACCCTGTTATTTCTTGTTATGAATTATATGCATGATTAGAGGTCAATTTATTATGAATATGGTTAATTTTAATGATATGGATGTCTTTCCCATGCTTGTATTTTTAATGAAAATTTGGTCTTGCCTAGCCTGTTTATAGCATCCCGCCTTTTTATCACATAAACATTCATTACATTTTACAAAACCAAGGATCTTTAATGTTTAGTGTCTTGGAAACCAGGAACATAATACATGAAAACATACAAAATTATTCTTAAACACTTGAAAGGATTTTCCTCATGTTCATCCTAGGTTCATTACTGCATCTCATAACCTGGGGACATACATCAAAAGAAAGGGTGAGCAGAAGGCCCATTAATGGAAACAAGAGAAACATTTTACATGTGAACTTGAGATACTTCAATAAGGTCATAATAATATCTTTTAAGTCATGAGAAAGAAATCATGAGGCATATCATAATAAAATTAACGTTTTTCATAACTTGAATATGTGGCTACAACATTTGATATAAAAAATCATGAACATATCACCAAGGTCCATCCTCAAGGTGTCATTTGAAAATTACCAAGTTTATTCACCAAAATATCGTGAAAATTGTAATCTCTAGTGGTTACATCATTACCCAATGCATTGGAGCGCTATCAGGGAGCACCCTAAAATTTTCATTTATTATAATGTGAGCCACATATATCATCCTAAAAAATTTCATAAATAAACCATATGGCATAAAATAAATGGGTTTCATTTCATAATCATAACTTTTTAAAAACTACATTAAAGACATGATCTTTACGTCACTTTAAACCCATGGAAAAGGGAAAGAGGGATTCATGTATGTAAATACCAGAATTTAAAATAGAAAATATTGGTATATATGTTAATACACCTGTAGAAATAAGACCTTTGAGTAATCACTTTATAACATAAAATAATTTTGTGAATAGAGAGAGGCACTTTGAAACGAAAATTCTGCAGCATAACGACTATGTTACAGGGTTTTAGAAAACATTGAAAAGCGAGGGGACATGGGTCAAAAATTCATAAATGACCCATAAAATAGTAGAGGGAAAGAATATAAGGGATTTAAGATCATGGTAATGAAATTTGAAAATATACCATATGAAATGAAGAACATGAAAGGAAGACAAAAAAAAATTGATTTCTCTTATGAAAATTCGGCAGCCTAACGACGTCACATAAACTTCTACCAAAAATGAATTGATGAGATCAAATAGGGTCTCTCATCATATGAACATAAAAGATCAGTATGATAGATATATATATCATACCCCAACATAATAAAAAGGAACTTCAATTACTTGACATGAAAATAGATCTTGAAAACGAGAAGGGAGAAAGAATCCCTTAAAAATTCGGCAGCCTAACGGTGCCACTTAAACATTCTTAAATTGAAATGATGAGAGCAAGAGGGGGTCTCTCATCATATGAAAATGAAAAGGGAAGTAAGATGAATATAAAATAACATCCATCAACATAAGACCATGGAGCATAAAATAAATGTCATAAAAGAGATTACTTGAAAATAAAGAGAGAGGTCAGATCTCTTACCTTAAAATGTAACTCTTAAATCCCAACGGTTTGGACCATGAGGGATTGGGGGAACCTTGGGAGGACTCCTTGGCAGGTAATGAGACCAGAAATTCGTTGGGGTGAGTGGGGAGTCGAAATGGATGAGAAGATGGCTTGGTATTTATAGGGAAAGTGAGGGGACAAGGCATTAATGGCCAAGGGACACCTCAAAAGTGGTTTTCTCAAAAGCATGGGCCCTTCCATAGTATTTCCCATGGAGTTAGGCCACATGGGCCCCCCATACAATAATTCATCACCTTTGGTCTACCATCCCATAAAATAGCTCATGACATCATCACGACACATTTATGATGTCATTAAACCTACCGAAACCCAAAAACTGCATTTTTAATATTCACTGAAAATTCAATTTTCTCAGAAAAACCCTAAAATTTCACCTTAACCAAATATCAATGCTCTGATTTCAAAAATGAACTCCATTTTATAAAATTATTTTTCTAAATAATTTTAATTTATTTTTTAAACAAATACACTATTCACCGAAAATTCATTTTTTTCAGAAAAATCCCCAAAAATTACCTTAACATAATATCGATGCTCTGAGTTCAAAAATGAAATCCATTTTATAAAAATAATTTTCTAAAAATTTTTTATTAAAATTTTAATTATAAAACACTATTCACCTGAAAAAACTAATACTTGAATAATAATTTATTAAACCGTTATTTAACCATTTTATTGAATCATATTACATAATCAAGGTGCCTAGATTATATTAATACTTTCTTTAAGTGAGATTACTAATAAATTAGAACACATTACTAATCCTAATCATAAAATCACTATTCATAATTTACTATTCATCAAAAATCATGTTGATCTTATTAGACTTTAAATTTCATACTGAACATAATTGTAGAAGACCATTTTTTGAAAATCATTACACATTTTTATTTATTTAAGGTTTAAATAAACATTTTTAAAATATCCTTTCTCTAAAATTAATCAAAAATATGTATATTATATTTATCCGGACATTTGAAAATTCATAAACTTCATCATAATAAGAAATACCAATTTTTATATAAAACAAAGGATTACACAAGGCAGTTACGGTCTCCTTACATAGCCCCTTATCACACCAGCATAGGACCTAAGTTTATGGTGTTCTAAGGTGAAAGAATATGGGGGAGGCTCGGCCAACATCGCAGGAGTAGTAATTTCTATCAGTTTGAACTTCTCGCGAAGGCGATTCCGTTCTAGCATCACACAATGAAGTTCGGCATGGGTTTGGTCCAGAGAAAAGCCCAGTGGTGCTACCTCCTTCCCAAGTTCTGTTAGATGGGCTTCGATCGGTCCAAGACTACTGGGTGAGGCCATCAAATCTTCTTTCTATATTAATTAACCAATATTGTTTGAATTTAGAGACAATAATCAAAAGGTTTAGTTTCCAGCGGTCATATTGACCAATGGTCCTATAACAGTCAAAACCCAATGGTCTCATTTTAATTATACTCATTTTATCAAATGAAACATTTTTGTTGAGTATAAAAATAAAATAAAAAAAAACACCCAAAATTTGGAAACAAGATTTATTCAAAATTTCGGGTCGTTACAATCATCCCCCCTTAAGAAATTGCGTCCACACAATTTTTAAAAATTGGTTTATGAAATTTCATTTAAAGTCCCACATCAGAAAAGGAGTCAGTAACACTATTACTTTAAAAGAAAGAAATGGAAGTACAAAGGTCACCTGAGTTAACCCATACTAGGATTCCATGGAGGAAAACATGGATATGGATGAAAAAACGAAGGGTCATGTTCTGAGGGAGGGTGATAGAAAACATGATTACAGGAAAGTTAACCATAAGAAAATCCCAAACTTACGATGTGTGTAAACGGTCTTTGATTACCTAGGAGGAAATGTAAACCAACAACACATTTGTTTTAAATTCATTTTCATAATTTTTAGGAATTCATTTACTACATAGAACAAAAATATAAGAAAATATACCTACCTTCATGAAGAGTTTCATCCTATAATAAGTTTCTACCAAAACTAATATTTTATCCAAACGATGAGCATTCAAAACTACTTGGTCTCATCAAAACACAAGGATCATCTTCTAGAGAATCACATAATCCCCAAAAGATTAACTATCTATTTCCCCTATCTTTAAACATTACCCCAAAAACATAAAGGGTAAGGTAATACAACTCTTCAAAAAGAATGAATCCCATAGGAATGGAAACTATTTTTAAATCTTCAAAGTTCCATGGTACTACCCAACGTTCATTATAGACCATTACATAAATAACAGTCCTTAAGATTCTTCAAAATAAACCAAACTAAGATTGAAACCCAAATACAAGAATGATTTGATATCATAGTATTCCAAAATAAACTTCATTGTTCATCTCCAAACAACATCAACTACTCCTAACATCTTATAACAAAAGTATCTAACCTAAACATATTTTTCCCAAGATAGGTTAATCATTCCCATAAGTAACCTGAATTACTATAAGTCCACCTTAAATTCATCGATTCTACAAAATATAAGTCAACCTTAATCCCCAATGAAAATACTGTAGTAATATATTTACCTCGATCATATAGGGTCTCCAAAATAGTGAACGTCTTCCAAAATAATAATCATCTTTTAATCCCCTAATCATATTTGTCATATTAATACGGAAATCATCGCATTTCCTATCACATTGGTTGTTGGGACATGTTCTTCCATTTCCCACCATTAACTAAGAATAGAATGTATAAATAAGGGCTTAAATACTTAGCTAATAATCATGAAAAGAAACATAAAGCATATAAGGATAACTTCTAGAAGAAAAGTATACCCTAACGTGTGATCCCCTAGGTTCCCATCTAGGTTATCCATGATCATATATTCTTATGTGAATCATTATTTTATTTTACCTTTTTTCCTTTAACAATGGTTCATACTAAGCTTATGAATTTACCAAAGCATATCTTCTGGGATTTTCATAACCAAGAGTGAAGCAAGGCCCATTGTCGTGTACCAGTTCCCGTTTGTGACTATCTCAAAGCGGTGTTTTCGGGTTTTACACCTATGTACATTTGTGCCAGAGCCACCTCTACCTGATCATATCCAGATAGGGGTGTATTTTCTTGGCAACCCATTACTCAATACTCACCAAAATACCAAGAAGATTTCCTATATATATAAACCTTTCTATAGAATTCTTCCTAAAGTTTTCATATCCTAATTTCCAAAAATAACTAAACCATCGTTTCATAACAACTATAGCATCCCGCCTTTTTATCACATAATCTTTCATTACATTTTACAAAACTGAGGATCTTTACGGTTTAGTGTCTTGGAAACCAGGAACATAAAACATGAAAACATAAAACATTTTTCTTAAACACTTGAAAGGCCTCTCCTCATGTTAATAATAGGTTCATTAATCTATCTCATAACTTGAGGACATACATCAAAAGAAAGGGTGAGCAGAAGGCCCAATAAGGGAAATAAGAGAAACATTTTACATGTGAACTTGAGATACTTCAATATGGTCATGAAAAGAACTTTAAGGAATGAGAATGAAATATAGAGGCATATCATAATAAAAATAACATTTTTCATAACGTGAAGATGTGGCTACAACATTTAATATATACAATCATGAACATATCACCAAGGTCCATCCCCAAGGTGTCATTTGAAAATTACCAAGGTTATTCACCAGGATATCATGAAAATTGTAATCTCTAGTGGTTACATCATTACCCAATGCATTGGAGCGCTATCAGGGCGCACCCTTAAATTTTCCTTTATTATCATGTGAGCCACATATATCATCATCAAAAATTTCATAAATAACCCATATGGAATAAAATAAATGTGTTTCATTTCATAATCATTACATTTTAAAAACTGCATTAAAGACATGATCTTTACGTCACATTATACCCATGGAAAAGGGAAAGCGGTATTCAGGAATGTAAATCGCAGAATTTAAAATAGAAAACTATAGTATATATGTGAATACAACTATAGAAATAAGAGATTTGAGTATTCACTTTATAACATAAAATAATTTTGTGAAAAGAGAGAGGCATTTTGAGACGAAAATTCTGCAGCATAACGGCTATGTTACAGGGTTTTAGAAAACATTGAAAAGCGAGGGGACATGGGTCAAACATTAATAAATGACCCATAAAATAGTAGAGGGACAGAATATAAGTGATTTAAGAACATTTTAATGAAATTTGAAAATATACCATATGAAATGAAGAACATGAAAGGAAGACAAAAAAACAAGATTTTTCTTCTGAAAATTCGACAGCCTAACGGCGTCACATAAAATTCAACCAAAAAATAATTGATGAGATAAAATAGGGTATCTCATCATATGAACATAATAGATCAGTATGATAGATATATATATCATACACCAACATAATAAAAAGGAACTTTAATGACTTGACATGAAAAAAGTTCTTGAAAACGAGAAGGGTGAACGAATCCCTTAAAAATTCGGCAGCCTAACGGTGCCACTTAAACATTCTTAAAATGAAATGATGAGAGCAAGAGGGGGACTCTCACCATATGAAAATGAAAAGAGAAGTAAGATTAATATAAAATAACATCCTTCTACATAAGATCATGGAGCATAAAAGAAATGACATAAAAGAGATTACTTGAAAAGAAAGAGAGAGGTCAGATCCCTTACCTTAAAATGTTACTCTTAAAACTCAAAGGTTTGGACCTTGAGGGATTGGGGGCACCTTGGGAGAAATCCTTGGGAGTTAATGAGACCAAAAATTCGTTGGGGGGGAGTGGGGAGTCGAAATGGATGAGAGGATGGCTTGGTATTTATAGAGAAAGTGATGGGACAAAGCATTAATGGCCAAGGGACACCTCAAAAGTGGTTTTCTCAAAAGCATGGGCCCTTCCACGGTATTTCCCATGGAGTTAGGACACAAGGGGCCCCCATACAAAAATTCATAACCTTTGGTCGACCATCCCTTAAAATATCTCATGACATCATCATGACACAGTTATGATGTCATTAAACATACTGAAACCCAAAAACTGCATTTTTACTATTCACTGAAAATTCAATTTTCTCAGAAAAACCCCAAAATATTACCTTAACCAAATAACAATTCTCTGATTTCAAAAATAAAATCCATTTTATAAAAAAATTCTAAATATTTTTAATTTATTTTCTAAATAAATACACTATTCACCAAAAATTCATTTTTTTCAGATAAATCCCCAAAAATTACCTTCACATGAAGAAAGTATTACTTGAATAATAATTTATGAAACCGTTATTTAACCATTTTATTGAATCACATTACATAATCAAGGTGCCTAGATTATATTAATACTTTCTTTAAGTGAGATTACTAATCTCTTTGGACACATTACTAATCCTAATCATAAAATCACTATTCATAATTTACTATTCATCAAAAATCAATTTGATCTTATTAGACTCTAAATTTCGTACTGAACATAATTGTAGAAGACCATTTTTTTAAAATCATTACACATTTTTATTTATTTAAGGTTTACATAAACATTTTTAAAATATTCTTTCTCTAAAATTAATCAAAAATATGCATATTATATTTATCCGGACATTTGAAAATTCATAAACTTCATCATAAGATGAAATCCCAAGTTTTATTTAAAACAGAGGATTACACAAGGCAGTTACGGTCTCCATACATAGCCCCATATCACACCAGCATAGGAACTATGTGTAAGGTGTGCTAAAGTGAAAGAATCCGAGGGAGGCTCGGCCAACATCGCAGGAGTAGTAATTTCTATCAGTTTGAACTTCTCGCGAAGGCAATTCCGTTCTAGCTTCACATGATGATGTTCGGCTTGGGTTTGGTCTAGAGCAAAGCCCAATGGTGCTACCTCCTTCCCAAGTTCTTTTATATGGTCTTCGATCGGTCCAAGACTACTGGGTGAGGCCATAGAATCTTCTTTCTATATTAATTAACCAAGATATCTTGTATTTAGAGACAATAATCAAAACGTTTAGTTTCCAGCAGTCATATTGACCAATGGTCATATAACAGTCAAAACCCAGCGGTCTCATTTTAATTATACTCATGTTATCAAATGAAACATTTTTGTTGAGTATAAAAATAAAATAAAAAAAAACAAAATTATGAAACAATATTTATTCAAAATTTCGGGTCGTTACAGTCTTCCCCCCTTAAGAAATTGCGTCCTCGCAATTTTTAAAAATTGGTTTATGAAATTTCATTGAAAGTCCCACATCGGAAAAGGAGTCAGTAAGACTATTACTTTAAAAGAAATAATGGGAAGTACAAAGGTCACCCGAGTTAACCCATACTAGGATTCCATGGAAGAAAACATGGATATGGATGAAAAAACGAAGGGTCATGTTCTGGGGGAGGGTGATAGAAAACATGTTTAGAAGAAAGATAACCATAAGAAAATCCCATAATTACGATGTGTGTAAACGGTCTTTGATTTCCTAGTAGGAAACGTAAACCAAAAACGTTTTTGTTTCACATTCCTTTTCATAATTTTGAGGAATTCATTTACTACATAGAACAAAAATATAAGAAAATATTCCTACCTTCATGCAGAGTTTCATCCTTTAATAAGTTTCTACCAAAACTAATATTTTCCCCAAACGATGAGCATTCAAAACTACTTGGTCTCATCAAAACACACGGATCATCTTCTAGAGAATCACATAATCCACAAAATATTAACTATCTATTTCCTCTATCTTTAAACATTACACCAAAAATAGAAAGGGTAAGGTAAAAAAAACTCTTCAAAAAGAAAGAATCCCATAGGAATGGAAACTACTTTTAAATCTTCAAAGTTCCATGGTACTACCCAAAGTTCATCATAGACCATTCCATAAATAACAGTCATTAAGATTCCTCAAAATAAACCAAACTAAGATTGAAACCCAAATACAAGAAGGATTTGATAACAGTCTTCCAAAATAAACTTCATTGTTCATCTCCAAACAACATCAACTACTCCTAACATCTTATAACAAAAGTAGCTAACCTAAACATATTTTTCCCAAGATAGGTTAATAATTCTCATAAGTAACCTAAATTACTATAAGTCCACCTTAAATTCACCGATTCTTCAAAATATAAGTCAACCTTACTCCTTAATGAAAATACCGTAGTAATATATTTAACTCGGTCATATAGGTTTTCCAAAATAGTGAACGTCTTCCAAAATAATAATCATCTTTTAATCCTGTAATCATCTTTGTCATATTAATACGGAAATCGCCGCATTTCCTATCACATTTGTTGTTGGGACATGTTCTTACATTTCCCACCATTAACTAAGAATAGAATGTATAATTAGGGTCTTAAATACTTAGCTAATAATCATGAAAAGACATATAAAGCATATAAGGATAACTTCTAGAAGAAATGTATACCCTAACGTGTCATCCACTAGGTTCCCATCTAGGTTATCCATGATCATATATTCTTATGTGGATCTTTATTTTATTTTACCTTTTTTCCTTTAACAATGGTTCATACTATGCTTATTAATTTACCAAAGCATATCCCATGGGAGTGTCGTAACCAAGCGTGTAGCAAGGCCCATTGTCGTGTACCAGTTCTCGTTTGTGTCAATATTAAAGCGGTGTTTTCAGGTTTTACCCCTATGTACATCTGTGCAAGAGCCACCTCTACCTGCTCGTATCCAGTCAGGGATGTATTTTCTTGTCAACCCATTACTCAATACTCACCAAAATAACTGGAATATTTCATATATATATATATATAAACTATTCTATAGGATTATTCCTAATGTTTTCTTATCCTAATTTCCACAAATAACTAAACCATCCTTTGATACCAACTATAGCATCTCTCATTTTTACCACATAAACTTTCATTACATTTTACAAAACCGAGGATCTTTAAGGTTTAGTGTCTTGGAAACCAGGAACATAAAACATGAAAACAAAAAACATTTTTCATAAACACTTGAAAGGCTTCTCCTCATGTTAATCCTAGGTTCATTACTTCATCTCATAACTTGGGTAAATACATCAAAAGAAAGGGTGAGCATAAGGCCCAGTAAGGGAAACAAGAGAATCATTTTACATGTGAACTTGAGATACTTCAATAAGGTCATGAAAGGAACTTTAAGGCATGAGAAAAAAATGATGAGGCATATCATAATAAAAATAAAGTTTTTCATAACTTGAAGATGTGGCTACAACATTTAATATATACAATCATTAAAATATAACCAAGGTCCATCCCCAAGGTGTCATTTGATAATTACCAATGTTATTCACCAAGATATCGTGAAAATTGTAATCTCTAGTGGTTACATCATTACCCAATGCATTAGAGTGCTATCAGGGCGCACCCTTAAATTTTCCTTTATTATCATGTGAGCCAGATATATCATAATCAAAAATTTCATAAATAACCCATATTGCATAAAATAAATGGGATTCATTTCATAATAATAATGTTTTCAAAACTGCTTTAATGACATGATCTTTACATCACATTAAACCCACGGAAAAGGGAAAGCGGGTTTCATGTATGTAAATACCAGAATTTAAAATATATAATTTTGGTATATATGTGAATACCCCTATAGAAATAATATCTTTGAGTATTAACTTTATAACATAAAATAATTTTGGGAAAAGAGAGTGGCATTTTGAGATTAAAATTCTACAGCATAACGGCTATGTTACAGGGTTTTAGAAAATATTGAAAAGTGAGGGGACATGGGACAAACATTCATAAATGACCCATAAATTAGTAGTGGGAGAGAATATAAGGGATTTAAGATCATGGTAATGAAATTTGAAAATATACCATATGAAATTAAGAACATGATAGGAAGACAAAAAAATAAGATTTCTCTTATGAAAATTCGGCAGCCTAACGACGTCACATAAACTTCAACCAAAAATGAATTGATGATATCAAATGGGGTCTCTAATCACATGAAAATAAATGATCAGTATGATAGATATATATATCATACCCCAACATAATAAAAAGGAACTTGAATGACTTTACATGAAAATAGATCTTGAAAACGAGAAGGGTGAAAGAATCCCTTAAAAATCTGGCAGCCTAACGGCGCCACTTAAACATTCTTAAAATGAAATGATGAGAGCAATAGGGGGTCTCTCATAATATGAAAATGAAAAGGTAATTATGATGAATATAAAAGAACATCCTTCAACATAAGATCATGGAGCATAAAAGAAATGACATAAAAGAGATTACTTGAAAAGAAAGAGAGAGGTCGGATCCCTTACCTTAAAATTTTACTCTTAAAACTCAAAGGTTTGGACCTTGGGGGCTTGGGGGAACCTTCGGAGGACTCCTTGGGAGGTAATGAGATCCTAAATTCGTTAGGGGAGAGTGGAGAGTCTAAATGGATGAGAGTATGGCTTGGTATTTATAGAGAAAGTGAGGGGCCAAGGCATTAATGGCCAAGGGACACCTCAAAAGTGGTTTTCTCAAAAGCATGGGCCCTTCCATGGTATTTCCCATGGAGTTAGGCCACATGGGTCCCCCATACAATAATTCATCACATTTGGTCGACCATCCCTTAAAATATCTCATGGAAGCATCATGAAATAGTTATGATGTCATTAAACATACCGAATCCCAAAAACTGCATTTTTACTATTCACTGAAAATTCAATTTTCTCAGAAAAACCCCAAAATTTCACCTTAACCAAATATCAATGCTCTAATTTCAAAAATGAACTCCATTTTATAAAAATATTTTTCTAAATATTTTAAATTTATTTTTTAAATAAATACACTATTCACTGAAAATTCATTTTTTCAGAAAAATCCCCAAAAATTACCTTAACATAATATCGATGCTCTGAGTTCAAAAATGAAATCCATTTTATAAAAATCATTTTCTAAATATTTTTAAATAAATTTTTAATTACAAAACACTATTCACCTGAAAAACTAATTCTTTAATAATAATTTATGAAACCGTTATTTAACCATTTTATTGAATCACATTACTTAATCAAGGTGCCTAGATTATATTAATACTTTGTTTAAGTGAGATTACAAATCCATTTAGATACATTACTAATCCTAATCATAAAATCACTATTCATAATTTACTATTCATAAAAAATCAAGTTGATCTTATTATACTCTAAATTTCATACTGAACATAATTGTAGAAGACCATTTTTTGAAAATCAGTACACATTTTTATTTATTTAATGT
Source organism: Viscum album (assembly GCA_963277665.1). NCBI lineage: Eukaryota > Viridiplantae > Streptophyta > Magnoliopsida > Santalales > Viscaceae > Viscum > Viscum album. The sequence goes on from OY728151.1 coordinate 785,937,056, forward strand.
TTACATAATCATTTTTAAATTATCCTTTCTCCAAAATTAATCAAAAATATGCATACTATATTTATCCGGACATTTGAAAATTCATAAACATCATCATAAGAAGAAATCCCAATTTTTATTTAAAATAAAGGATTACACAAGGCACATACGGTCTTCTTAAAAATCCCCTTATCACACCAGCGTAGGAACTAAGTGTAAGGTGTGCTAAGGTGAGAGAATCCGAGGGAGGCTCGTCCAACATCACACGAGTAGTAATTTCTATCAGTTTGAACTTTTCGCGAAGACGATTCCGTTCTAGCTTCACACGATGAAGTTCAGCTTGGGTTTGGTCCAGAGCAAAGCCCAGTGGTGCTACCTCTTTCCCATGTTCTGTTAGATGGGCTTCGATCGGTCCAATACTACTGGGTGAGGCCATCAAATCTTCTTTCTATATTAATTAACCAAGATTTCTTGTATTTAGAGACAATAATCAAAACGTTTAGTTTCCAGCGGTCATATTGACCAATGGTCATATAACAGTCAAAACCCAACGGTCACATTTTAATTATACTCATGTTATCAAATGAAAAATTATTGTTGAGTAAAAAAATAAAATAAAAAAACACACAAATTTAGGAAACAAGATTTATTAAAAAATTTGGGTCGTTACACTGTTAGGCTAGTTTCATTCCATTCCTAGTTTTGTTAGGATGGAGTGATATTTTTATCTAACATGTTGTTATTATGTAGACTATTTAGCCAATTAGTTCTTGAGGTATACTCTATCTGTTATATATCTCTATGCTCGAATGACTTACACATGGATGTGAGAACCTTGTCTTGTAGAGCATAGTGAAAATGGACATTGAAGCCATCCCCAGAGTGTCTATTTACTATTATGATGTGAGACCATATGGGGAATGGATATAATTGCTTACGTAGAGTGTCTGCAGGTGCTCAATGCAAGCCATAGTGGGAATTGGATATTGATTTCTTCCCCAAAGATACTTTTACTCACTGATACAAGACTATACGGGTAATTAATGGTGAGTGCTTCCTCAGAGAGTCTCTGAAAAAGATGAACTAGAGGGGTTAGACTTAGTGTACTTCTGAGAGGGTTGCTTGTTTTTGTTTTGGTTCGACCAGAGGGGCTAGACATTGAGTACTTACCAGAGGGTTCCATGCCTATGTTTAGCTTCTTACTAGATATCTGATAAATGAATGAATTTGAAACTGTAGGTTTATTTACTTTTGAGAACTTCATTGATTAGAGCTTCATTTTGATTATAGACTTCCATATGCATTCACTTACTGTTAGGCACAAATCTTTGTGTGTTTTCCTTCTAGAATTTTTATCTCACACCCTGTTTTGGTCATGATTTTGGGGCCAAATAGTTAATATTGATTTAGCTATAGATAATAAAAAGATACCTTCTACTTTGGGAACTTAATAGCTATGGAGCCGGGGAGAATGGGGCCAAGCTGAGTGTTGTGATGTTGTGGAGAATTTAAAATGTTTTTTTATTGTACTTTGGTTTAGTATCGAATTCCTGCATTGTAACTTATTTGGATTCTTTCCTAGTCATATGTATCATTAATCATTTATATATATGTGTGTGTATGTGAGTGAGTGAGTGTGTGTGTGTGTGCTCCTGTTGTGTATTACTTCCACTATTTACCAATTTCATGTTTTATTGCATCCTCTATTGCTATTTATTTTACATCCACTATGTTACTCATCCTATAAGGGAGTAGTTTCCCCACTATCACACTAAATGTTGTCACTACTAGTATGGAGCCTTTGGAGTTCGGGGAAATGCGCTTGAGGCCATGTCACCAACTGGGTATGAGGCACCTCTGGGTGGCTTCCAGAACTAGGTCTTTACATGAAATGTGACCTGGCCTATCACATGATTAACCTCACCCCGCTCCATGTTTACTTGGTCCTCTACTCGAACCATGTGCTACGTGTCCACTTGACTGGGCCCAAACGTGAGTGGGTTTCGTTTTACTGGACCTTACACTTGGAACATGCTAGCTACTATAGATGAATCAGTCCCATCATGCCCAGTTTAAGATTTTCCTACAGTGTGACCATAAGATAGGAAGATTTTTATCACCATAAGCTACTCTATCACCCCAAAATAGTTGGGAATAAATAAGGGACCATGCTATAATTGATGTCTCTATAGAGACATTACTCTTCTTAACCCATAAGTCTCCATCCTACAACATGTTGAGGTATTTCCTTGTATGTTAATAGAATCTCATGTCATACCCAAATACTATCACACTACCCTGGTGCAGATAGAGGAGAAACTAAATAAAATCAGTAATGACAACAATAGGTATTAATCCTCATGAAACAGAGCCTATAAGTAAGTCCATGAGAGTGATGAATCATCATGCATCTATTATTCCATAATATATAAGTTCTATGAAAATCTATCAAAAATACTAGCAGTTGGCCCAAATATCTGATCAGTCTAGGAAGACATGAGCCTAATGACTTAAATCCCAAATAGAAGAGAATATTTTACTAATATGGATATGTCTCATTGTAGATACACAAAGAACTATAGTAATATAACTTGTGAAGTGTGTTAATCCTTTTTTAATCCACAACATTCTTTTATGGTACTATATGATAGACGACACATTGGTATGATATTGCCTACCCACCTCGAGGAACGATATTCTGAGATAGCACATAAACTAAGGCAAAATTTCATATTGAATCTCTATCATGACCAATGAATTGGGAACATAGCCATCTACCATAGAAGATTCATCCTAAAAATGAACAAGTTATACCATGGTAAGATGAGGATATATATATGGGTGTTGACTCATGATGGATAGTTGAACGACACAATCCTCTCGGATGTATGTACAAAATTTCCCTACAATCAATATCATGTAATTACTAGTGGAAAAGTATTTATTCAGAGTCCTACTGTATGGATATCTCACTCCCCCCCCAGAACTGGTATTTGTATCGTGAAAGCCTCAGTTGAATCTCTTTTACATGAGTTTCCTTAGGTCAAATCCCATCATAACCATTTGACTATCCCCAAATGAACTTAAGGTAGAACCACCTTTGATACCACTTTGTAAAAACATAACCAACATGGGCCCACCTGGAAGGAGGATGGTTAAGACACCACAACACCATTACCACCTCCAAATGGCTAGGGGATGGTGACATGTGCCTAAAATTAGTAACATAAATTGGAGGCCTTTTCCTAGTGTACGTGTATACACAAACCCAAACAATTCTATGAAAAAATAATGGGAAATAATAAATGGTGATGTGACATATAGAGTAAAACCATGAAAGAAATAACCTATAGGGTATACATTATAATATGATAGAAGAAAACCAAAGTGAAAACGGTTAATATACGTGGAAAAATAGAAATAAACTTCCAACCTTGAAAAAAATGAAATAATGAAAGCATAGATAAAAAAATTCTTGATCTCAAATCCTGACAATCCTAATTGGTATATAAACTCGAGTATCCTACGCTCCACTAAAATTATATATGATCTATCCATTATCTACATAATACATGACACTTGTGAGAAGATCTCATGAATGGGGGAATATATACATTCCCTGTATGAAACCTTCAATACAAAAGAGGGATAAATCAAAGATACAATATAAGTAGTTTTTTCAACCAAATAAAGGGGTAACAAAACCCATCAATATATAAATATATATGGACAAAAAAGAGACTCAAATGATAGATAAATGTATATCCATCACACAACCTATCCTAAAATGACATGTCTTCATGAATCTCTAAAGGGTCTATCTCTGATTCCCATTATCTCGTGTATCATTTTAGGTATCCTTGTGTAGTAACCACACCTCAACACTATGCCTCAAAATATGGGGGGGGGGATCTCCAATAGATTAACCAAGCCCTAAAACATCATGGGGGGTTCCATTGAGAAGATAAAGAACCCATGACTGAATATATGAGGTGGTTCTAATCTATAGATTATGATTGAGGAACCACCCCCAGTGTTTATGTGGTGTCCCACTCAATGTATAGAGGATTCAAATCTCAATATGTAATAAGGATTTCACTATGTAGGCAGAATATCTACACCCTAGCACATCTGGTTGGTGCCACTCAATAAATATTATTTCCACGACTTAGTGTGTTATGGGGTTTCCACACAAAATATATTGATAGAGGACCCGTGTCCAAGTGCTTTTTGTGTTCTATAGAAAGTATTGTAAAGAGTATAGGGGACCCACACCGTAATGAAACAAGGGGATTCTAACCTTGAACTATCTTGGAGGATCTAACCTATTCACTTCCTTCTTCATTCCTTTCCTGCAGAATCATCACACTTTGAATATTCCACATCATATCTCAAAATCCATTAAAAAGGATACACTCATGTTATACATGGAATATTTTTTATGATGGTAACTTTTTTTAAAAAAAAATTTTGTTGACACAAATGAGTTACACAATGTAGAAGTTTCTCATTATAATACCTGACATATTTTGGGGACACATAGTGTGTGGCCCTACGATTCCACCTCACCGTGATCTCTTGTGAAAATGAGTTGATGATAATATCCCCCTACAAAACATTATATGGGTAACCAAATATCATGTATGAGGCACCTGGGGCCTGCATATGTGCTCCAGGTTATTATCATGTTCGTTAGGACATGCACATGTAACAAGCCATATACCTATCCTTTCATAGGTTGTGGTATGTGCCTATATACTCCCATAGTATTCTGTGTGTCCTCCAACATAGTGTCTGAGCTATGTGTAGCTGGAACATAGACCAAACACCAAGGGTGGGTCACATGACATGAAGTCTTGAACATACAATGTGTCATCCTTGTCATTCCAAAAACCTTATCTTCATGGTAATGGGGTACAATATTATGTGTTTTAATCAGACTATACACATTATAGTTGGGTTGTTTTATAGAAAACTTAATACTTCTTGTGGTTCTCTAGAGATGAAATGCCACCATGAATCCTTCCATATGAAATAACTAATATTGTGGGATTTTCAGCAGTCTAATAATTATTTCACTATGATAGTAAGACATCAGAAACCGGTCATTATCACGAAATCCATATGTAGCCTAATGAGCCTCATAGTATTTTTTTCATTAATTCTATCACCACTACAGATCCCATATACATGGTTCATCACCAACAAACCATGATCCATCCTGAACCATCCTCTATTTTATAATTCATTAGATGTGACACTACCTTGAATTCAGGGGTTTGATTGTTCTCAATTCCAAAATTTTAATGTCATACCACAAACCTATAAAACATTTATAAATAAAATGAATATTATAGGAGGATGAAGAACATAAAAAATATTATTCAATCATTTCCCAGGATCTCATGGCTAGTGATCATAAATTGAGGATTATTAGGGGTGATAACTGGTGAAATAAAAGATGAATTATACATGGTCAAAATAAAGAGTAAATTACAGGGATCATGTGAAGAAAATATATTACATATAAAAAGAAGAAAAAACACACTCTCACTATTTTAATCAAAATAAATAATACCACTATTGATGATCCCTAACATGATTAAGTATAAATAATTCTTGAATAATGAATTCACCAAAGATGAAGATGATATTATGCATTCACATACTATCTATTCACCTTGACCGAATCATTATTTGTTCTCTCATTATGATTCTCCAATGATGACAAAAATGATACTACACTCACTGTTCTCACGTTTTTACAACTAACCGTGGTGAATTTTTATAGAATAAACTATAAATAATATATTTGATTTTGGGTATAAAAATAAGGAATTAAATGAATTAATTAATTAATTCAGTTAATGCACTTTTGAACAACATCCTCATCTAAAACTCTGGATGTAACAATATTTAGGTTATTACTAGGGTAAAACCCATATTATATATTCTGTTTTTGCATTAGATTTCTAATCATAGACTCCATTTTATGGGTGATAATATTTTTTTGAAAATAGATTCTCATGATATTAATATATTTAATATTTTAATAATATCTATTTCAGGCTCACCAAGATTCAAAAATTCATTCCATCTCAGTGCTTGGATCTGAAAATATATTTTAATATATTTCAAATACTTATAATAAAAAAGGGTCACTATTATGAATGAGAGGAAACAATTAGATTTATATATTCTAGTGGTATGGGAAAATATATATGTTTGTAATCCACTACATGATTAGTCTATTAAAATAAATGTAATCTGTTATATATGTTGTCACATTACAGTGCATGGAACTATATTTTCAGAGTTGATGTAAGACCCACATGCCATAAATGGTGTAGTTCTTTTTTTATTGAACATGATGTATGATGATATTCATATAGAGAATAACCTAGAATAATTGACATATTGGGTTTTGTCATAGAGTTCTCTACCGGATAACCTATAATGGTTAACAATAATAAACTAAAACTACTCTCTAGTACATACCCATTAATAAGCCAGAGTAGGAGGATGTGACTATGGATTTTTTAAGAATTTTGGGTTTGGATTGAGGCAGCGATGCACTGCTAGTTTTCCTAGACTAGTTGACTAAGGTTTTATACATTATATCGATATAAACGGCCTTCTTTATCAATGATTTATGAAAAATATATATTTGAGAGACAATATTCCTTCATGGGGTTCCTCATTAAAATTTTACTGAATGTGATTCTCATTTCCTTTCATTCATCTAATAAGTGTTGTGTAATTTCCTTAAGATATAAGTTAATATAATAACGACTAACCACTCATAGAAAAAAATTATGAGGATCCTTGATGATATGTTATCAGAATTAATCCATTATTTATGAGTACTATGGATGATCACCTACGGATTTTAGATTTTTCCTAAAATTACAATTATTAGTATATGATTCAAATGGTTCTTTTATGGCCATATATGCAGGGTAATAACAAATTATTTTATCATGGATGGTGAATTGAGAATATGTGGTTATTAGGTCAATTATTGAGAAAGATACTATAGAGAATATCCAACTCATCTGGATTTGTTTAGGGACTTATCAAAATTGGAAAATAACATTTGTAGATTGGTGGAACAATTCTCTAGTGTTTCATGTGGTATATCATGTATTATTTTGAGGATATCAGAAATTGAGGAATCGTAGTATATAGAGTCATGGGATATTGTCTCCATGGTTTATGGGTCCATTTTATGTTTTAGTGAGGATTAGTAAATTGGTGTACTAGTTCGATCATCCTCGTCATTTAAGTGAATTTAATGATGTATTTCGAGAATATAAGCTCAGAATATATCATCCAAAACGTTTATTTGTGGTTTAGCATAAATATTTAGAACATTAGGTAGAGAAATTGTTTTATAAGAATCAAATTCATAAAGTAGATTAGTGAAGAAACTATTTATTTAATGATAGTTCCTTCAATATGAGTGTAGTGACATAATTTGTGTATCTACGAGGAGAAATTGGAGTGGTATTATGATATGGTGGCATTGTTATTGGTGTTTTTACATATGGGAATCTGTGATTATTTTATACATAGCTTGGGGACATGAAACTATATGATTGTGAGGTTGTAACTCCCCTATATACTTTTAATGTAAAATATCTGGCTTTTTTCAAGAAAACCTCATGAAATTCAATGTTTTTTTACGAAGTTGTTGAATGGGGATTCTGGTGTTGTTTCCAAGATCTATCCTTGTTTAAGGCTATAAATAATCTATATAATGATCATTATGTTTCACATAGGGACAATTACACCATGAAGACATCCTAATAAGGGACCAACATTACATGACTTGGAATCAATATATCATAATGGGTATCCGATGATTGAATGATTTTACTTTTCATGAGACTCATTGTTTTGTTTAGGTTAATTATAATTCCATAGAAATCGGGATTCACAATATGATAGTTGAATGTAAAAATTATTTTATTGAGGCATCTTAAGAACCATACTACAACTATTGGATTTACTATGTGTTAGGTTCCCATGAATGAAAGAATTATAATGGTCTAATAATACATTTCTTCATGGTATAGAGTTATATAATCAAATGGTCAATGGTTTTATCATAATGAAGGTTTAGAGGAATAAATTTTCATTCCTTATTAGGCTCAACCATAAGATTATGAACTGTGATTGAGTGATATCAACCTATGATTAACAATCATTTACAAAAGGGACCCCCTTGGGTATAAAGTGATGGCCTAGAAAAGGAATGGTGCATCACTTATTACTGAGAGATGGTTTTTTTATATAAGGAAAAGGCGGGAAAATTTATTTGTGAAGTATGTTTTCAATTTAATGAAATACCATAACATGAGTTTTTGGATCTTCTGAGTGGTAGGGAACCATTCCCTGATAGTACAGTTCCTACTGTGAGGTGGACGATGTTGTGGTGGTGGGGTCCCTATAATATCATTGAATTTTGAATGATAACATCACTCTGTAAAACATGATCTTGATTGTTATTTTTTAAAATTCATTAATTAAATTTATTTTTTATTAAAATATTATTGAATAATATATCTTATCATTTGTTTTAGTTTATTTATTAGTGAACCCCCCTCAATTTCATCACTATACTAGGATACCCTTTGTTCACTTTTTTCCACTATCTATTCATTCCATTGGATTTTCCTTGGTGATTCTACCTCTCCTCCAACATAATTCATTAATTTCTCTTTTTTACTCCATACGAATACAATAGTTGTGGTTATTTATAAATATTTTCATGGAATTTATATTTATTCTTAATTCTGTTTGATTTGGATCTAATTGAATATATTAGAGAGAATAATTCCTATAATAATATGGTAGGGGGTCCCCACGTAATACCTAAGGTCTAAAATATTTTTCAGGTGTGTATGATGTATATTAGTGGTGAACTGTTTTTTTCAAAAACTAAAAATATATTAAATGTATTCAGTTTAGTATAATATTCAATTATCACTAAATAATATTTATGTTGTATGTTCATAATTTTAGATCCAATATCATAGATTCCATGTGAGTCGTTCCATTTTAAATAGAATGGAATCTGTGGGAGGTAACATTAGCATTGACCATAGTAGAATTATTAGCCCAAATAGCTAAACACAGAATCACTAAGATGATCCACTGATTGAAAATTACATTCAAGTGTATGATATCATTATTATATACCCCATTATGTTTATGTAATGGTATTAGTTTTCATGAGTGGGTGGCCAAATAGTTGAGTTTTGTATATGTGTTTTGGTTGGGCATGTGTAGACCCAGGACACATTAAAGATACCCTTGGAAGGTGATATTTTTTGTCTGGTAGAAAATTATAAAATGTATTTTTTTGGTTAATTATATTATTATTAATATATTTGGATCTCACTTTCAAATGTATGGACTATATACTTTTTGAATTTTTTTAAATGATTCATGAATATATAACCAGAGATAATAGTAGTTATTAGTGATTGTATATAGGGTATATTCCTATCTAACAGGCATAGTATTGTTAGTTATGTTGATGATATTTTGGGTGGGTGTCACTAAAAGCCCTAGTTTTGTTATATATTATGTTCAAAGACACACCATAACTAGAAAATGCTCGTATTGATGATCCTAGTTGTCAGTATAGAACTCAATGATCATAGTGGTTCACATTATTTTTCATTTATTTATTTATTACAAAAAATGAGCATGATCAATATATATAATGGTTATGATTAGGCATACAATTTGGAATTATTTACTAAGTGGTAAATCCATGTTTCTCATGCACCATAGATTCCTTTTAATACTTTAGGATTGATAGTCTAGGAAACAAAAAATTAACTATTATTTATGGATGACATAGAAAGTAGAGTTGGAGTTGGTAGAAGGGATGTTGCTATTAGGAAAAACCATTTTATTAGTTATATCATGTTTTTTCTTTAAAATAGATTATTTTTTGTTTCTTTATAAAATATCATTCCATTATAGGGATTGGATATTGTTTTTTTAATTTCATGACATGTATGGTTATTTATTTTGAAATAACATGGGTTCTAAAGTATATTTTTTTTAATTTATCTATGATGCCATCTTTTTTTATTGGTTTACATAGTTATAGATATTTGTTTAATTTATATTCACATTTATTTTTCATTAGATTATCTTGTGGGTATAATATCCTAACATTATTAAAAGACCCATGTTTCTTATCAACTTCCTATAGTCTTTAAGGATGCACTATAGAGGTATGTAGTGATATGGTTTAGCCATGATAGTGTTTAACTATGACAAAAATATTATAATATTAGTTTAATGAAGTTCATTGTCAATAATATTGAATTTAAAATATATATAGCGATCATTTCTTGGATTAAATTGATATTATCTATTTTTCAAGAAATTAATTTTTTTGAATTTTATAGATTTCATTTTAGAAAATTTTATATGTTAATTTTCTATTCACAATGGGAGTAAATTTAATAGTTGTCATTTTTAATAATGGTGGCAAATTTTTTATTGAGTTGTGTTCCAAAATATGATGAATTTATTATTTATAATAGATTAATTATTTTATAGAAAATTTTATAATGTATTTATCTGTGTTTTATTATGTTCACAAAACCTAAAATGGTATCAATGAAATTAAACATAACAAAAACATCATACAATTGAGATTAAATGGAATATTTCTATGATAACATAGTTGTATTTGATTTTATGGTAAATTATATGGTATAGTGGGATTGACCTATTCCATTATTTTTTATTATTTTATATATCGTGTGTTAGGATGAAAAAGAGTTGTTGATTGAAGTTTTTTATTAGAACGTTTGACTTATAAAGATTAGTTTTGTGGATATGAGTTAATTAATTTATATAATTCTCTATATAATTAATAACTGTTTTTTTAATGGTTTCAATTTTACTAGTGATATATTTGGAAGATTGTTTTTTAGAAGATAATTTAATAAATATGGGTATAAAATTATTTTCATGTGTCTTAACAAATAGATTCCATCACGGTGTTATAAATGATTTTAATTGAAAAAAAGATTTTTTAAAATATAAATTAAATGAATTTCATGTATTTAAATGATGTTTTTGTATAAAATTATAAATTAAGATTTTTTTTAAATTTTTAATTAAAAATTACTATTACATTATGAATGTGGAGTGATTTAAAAATATACACTTTGGGGATAATCTATTGATATTAGTTTGTAAAACATAATTATACTATTTAAAATAATACTATATATGATAACATTTAATTAATAGGCGTGTATAACTCTCAAAAATTAAATATTTTTTAGTACTGTTGTGTTTGGAATAAGTATTTGAAATGAGAACTTGTTTTCCATGGGATTCTAAATAATTTATTCTATTATTTGGGAATCTATCATATCATATTATTTAGAATGAACTGAGTATTTAGGAAACGAGTTTCTATAGACCTAAAGTGTAGTTTAAATGGTTTATAATGTTTTAAACACTTATAACATGTGTATATTGATATTTCTCAGCATTTTAAAAATTATTTCAAGATAATTTTTGAAATTATATTTTAACATGATATTTTTATGTGATGAAAACAATATAGTGCATAGGAACTATCAGGGTACATTTAATTTGATTTTATATAAGGTGACCTGATGGCTTGGAATGGATATGATACATTATTATTAAACATTACAAAAATTTATTCATCCCATCCATTGGAATAGAATGATTAACAAACAATTTTGGGAGACCATTCTATTCACATCATTCTTGTTTATGTGTTTTTTATATAATCCCAACACATTGTGAGATATGTTGAAATGTTTTAAATTATTATTATATGACGTATAAATTAATTTTAGTAACTATTGGTATTTTGTAACATTTAATGGATATCTGAGTCCTTGATTAATTAATTAAATATTAAAAATTAACTCTATAGTGTTTAATACGGTTTGATATATATGGTGGAATAGGATGGTACTATTTTATATATTTTACTGACTTGTGAAAAAGTGAATGTAATTTAATTAAATATAAAAAAGTTTTATGATATGATAATGAAATTATATAAACTCCTTTATTTATATATGTCTATCAACTGCATGTGAGAAATTATATCCTTAGGTATTATAGATATAGATATTTCATTATTGTTTTTTTACATTAGGATTTAAATGGTGAAAGTCTAGGAGAAATGGTATATGAACAATATCTTGTACAGTCTTGGTAATTCAATGGTTATAATTTAGATCAAGATCCTTATATTTTACCAAATAGATGGGTATATATAGTTAAAGAGATGGAAATCTAAAATAAAATAATTACATACATTACATATAATGGTGTATGTCAACTGTATTAGATACATGGACTAGGTGGATATATCTACATATGTATTTAGGGCTATTTGGATAGATATAGAGGGTATGAGTTATAATGGTCTTATTGGGAAATAAAACCATCATACGTATTTATTTATTTATTTTCTTAATAAAAATATATATGTTTTCTATGATATATCGAATATTTTAAAATTAATATAGGTGAGTGCTATTCCTTGGTGAGGCTTCCTTTAATCAATGATTTAGATTTATACACTCATTTTAGGTTGAGTGTCATATAAGAGGAACGTATGATATGATGGGGGGAATGGGTAACTCATGTTTTACACGAGGTTCATTTATTGACCACTTATGTGTCAGTGAGTTATTTTGTTTGATTAATTTTATATATTTTCATTTTTAGATTTAATTATGTAATAATAATGTATTATTATAATTTATATTTAATTATGATTTGGTGGGATATTTTGATGAAAGTATAATAAGAATCATTGTTTTTTACACTATCATATATTATTTATGATATTGGAGAAACAAAAATTATTCATGTATACTCACTCGATACTTGTGGACTTAGTGTGGTTTAATATTTTATGAGTATAATATATATTTTATATAGATATACTTGGGAATCCGAAATTGTGAATGTGTCATAGGGAATTAAATTTAATGGTGGTCACATATCAGTAGAAGGTTGACAAATTTTTTTTACTAGTGGAAATGCTTATTTATTTTTATTTTTCATATTATGCATGTGGGTATAATTATATATTTTTATCTTTATCCATATTATGAATATTAATCATTCCCATATTCATTTTAAATTGTTATTCATTTTTTTCATACCAAAACTAGGAAATTCTCAATCATGGGTCATGATGCTTTTCTAACATGTTGGGCATCAAATATCTTTAATTGACATTAAAAATTTATTGTGTAATTCAAAATATATCACTTATATTTAGTTATAGAGTTTATAAACTATGCTACATTTGGTTAAATAACTAACCTATATTATTGATTCATGAGAATATGGAGTAAAAATATTAATGTATGAATTTATATGACTCGTGATTGGGTATATTAATATTGGTTCGTTAAACCAAATATCTATAAAATTGTTATGAAAACCATTTTTTAACATATATATATTTTAAATGATCTTTTCATGAATAAGAAAATTACAATTATTTGAAAATTTTAGTGGTGTGTAATAGATGTGACCCTATTACAAAAAATATATATGATTCAACCCACCATTTGAATTTGGAGTATTCCATGTTCCACATGGTTGGATGAATAGCTCTATTAGATTTTTTTTCTATTTGTGAGATTACTTTATGATAATAATTTATAAAATATGTCATGGAAGGATTAATCTAAAAATCATGTTTGACTTGTTTGTATTTCAGATGTTCTTAATAATAATTTTTTATCTAATTTATATTAGAGGAGAAATATACACAAATTATGCCTAGAATAAGAATATCTAAATGTAAATAAATCATTATATATGGAAAAAACAAAACATAAAGAAAACATTGTAATATGAACACAATAATTGTTTTCATATACAAATTATTGTACCAGGTACAAATAAAAATATTTGTAATGTTCCGCAATCTATTCTCCAACCAAACATAGAAACATGTTCAATAAATAATAGATATATAATTTAATAAATCAATTCCCTCACCCAAATAGATTTTATTAATTCAAAATAGATACATACACACCAATTCATATTTGAAAGGTCATAAGGGAAACATCAAGTCCATCAGAGTGCACATGTTGGATGTGAACAAAAATACTCAGTATGACACCTCAAACGGTGTATCAACACATAAATTTAATAAACACTTATTAGAAGGAACAATTATATTAATATAAACAAATACAAACCCTTATATAAATAAATATTTATAAATATATATATATATATATTAATTTTTTATACACAACAATAAATACAATAATGAAATGAAAACATAAGTATTTTATAAATGAATAGTAACCATCAAAATTAACACCCAATAAAAAAAGGTTTTGATATTTAAAAACATAAATACATTATATAACTAAATATATAATGAAAATATAATTAGTTAACATGTTTCATATCCTATTTCGGGAGTTAGAGAAACAATGTGAGGGTGTAATACTCATCAGAATGAAATAGAGATTGAGTAAAATAATTGGGTTAAATATTTCAGAAAATCCTTTTAGGAAACAAAAAAGTGTATACTAAGTTATAGAAATTTTTTATTGAAATTTTCTATGAAAAGTGATAGGTTATACAATGTCTAGGGTCATCGTCCCTCTGTTGATGATTTTGATCGATTCGTATTTGATACATGGGGTCTGCAAGATCGTGCAGTGTTGGGTATTTTTTGATTGTAATCAACTGAAAATCAATTTCTCCTTAGAGGGTGATTCGAGTACCTCTTGGTCTTGGGCCCCCGTGAAATAAATGGATGCGTCTTCTTTCTTCAGTGATGGTCCTTTGATATCAACTGAAATCATGACACTCCCTTGTCCGCAATTTGGGTAAGCTTTCCAGAGCTACCTCTCACTTTACAGAATCCATCAATTATCTAAATGCATGGAAACATGGTTTTTAGATACCCATGTTCAGATAGCCAGACGTCATAGTATTTTCATCATATCTCCCCTCGTGCATTGGTCAAGGATGATGTTTCAATGGATCATACATAGTTGTTGTGGCTCTCAATTAGAGAATTGTTTTGCTTGAATCAAAGGGTTGTTTTTTAATTATGGACTTCTTTCTACCTGGGGTTCCACCAATTTGGAAACTTGGCCCCTATTTTTAGTCATGGGAACAATTTTAGATAGATTTACACTTGAAAATTTGAGGGGAATGTGGTCCAGATAGCCCTTGTTATGAACAAGATAGTGACATACTTTGAGGTCATAGTCGTGAAAGTGGAGGTGCGCAGGGCTGTTCCAGAGGTGCTGGCTTTTGCCAGCCCAAGTGTGGAGGCTAGTGTTAAGATGGATCATCATACTTTGCCCCCTCCAATGTTAGTGGAAAGTGTGAAGACAAAGGAGGATTTGAATCGGGTTGTGGATGTGTTTTCTAGTCTAAAGAAGGACTAGGTAATTCATGAGACCACTATGGATGATCATGTAGCTCTGAGCAAGCTAGTGGGTGACATTAAATGTCCCTAGGCTTGGAACTGGGTGAACACGAACCTGCAATATTAATTTATGGTAAGAGTATATGAAAAACCCACAGAACCGGAGTTGGTGATAGGAAAATCCTTCCTATCGGCTGTAACCAGATCTCATAGTGGACAGAAAGAGCTGGATGTCACGAATTTCTTGAGTCCCCTAGACCCAAAAATCATCAGAACCAACCTCGTAGGTCTTTGGAAGGCTAGTTTTGGGGAGAATGGATCTGCTTTGGGGAATAAATCAGGTAAGGTGCCTCTAAGTATGCATAGATCCTACAATGTCGGAGCGTTAACAATGTTGGGGGACCATATTCGTCATCTGGAGGTCCATATTCTCCCACTGTCTCTCGAGGAGGAGACTTTTGATGATGATAGTTTCAGTCACCCCTCAGTGGATATCTTGGATTGAATTCAATAGAAAGGACCCCAAAACCCTATAAGGAAGAATGGGAAAATGGTACACGTGACATGGGAAAATGCATTGCGGATAAGTGAAAAACGCAAAAGGATGCATTGAAAAATCATACTTCCCGAAACCAATGGAGACTAGTATGGACACGAAGGGTCAAAAAAAGGAAGGAAAAGATGTTTAGAAAGGGGAAAGTTATGAATTGAGCTTGAATTTATATAATAAGGTAAAAGATGATGGGGATTTCTCGAAACTTATCTTTCCCTCCAAGGAAAAAATGATGGAAACAAGTATCTGACCCAATATCTCAGAAGAGGAGATCAATATAACTTATGAGAATTGGTTGCAAGTTAATGAAAATGAGGAGGCAGAAGTTTGGATTGAAACAGAACACTAAAAACTGACCCAGGGATTCAACCAGAAAAAAATTAACACAGAGAAATTCATTCATACAATAGAAAGGATGCTCACTCCCTTTGAATAAGTAATCTGAGAGAACTCGGAAACCAAGGTTAGCATGCCAGACTGGGATCTTTATGGAGATTCTGAGTCAAGTAATCTTAGTCTGGTGTTTAATCATTTTGTTAGCTCTTTCAGAATGTATTTGTTTTTTTGATGAATAATGGTTGACAATTTTTCCTTAAAATGGTATTTACGAAAAAAAATTAATTTGGAGTAGGTAAACATCAATCCAACATCTTGGTAAAATAGAAATCAACAATGCATATAATACTAATATAATGAATATGATAATAAAAAATTAATTTTTAATAAATATAATCCTAAACAATCTATCTTCAAACCATAAGAGTAATATTCAAGAAATAATAATTTATTTTAAATACTCTAATAACAGAACACATATAATAATAATTCATGGAATATGTAACATGTCATAGCCCAATCATACCACCATGTGTATTTCATATATTTCATTATCTTTTCAATTTATATTTGGTTTTATAGGTCATTTACTAGTTTTAAGAGTTGATATAGTTTGATAAATATTCTACTATAGTTGTTCCCACCATGAAAAGGGGTGTCACAACATGAGCTACCTTCTTGAGGAACATTTGATTTGGTATAAGGTATTTTATCTGGGGGGTGGTGCTCATAAATGTGTGCATATAGGATATTCCACAAAATAATCCCTCTTTTATAGAGTGAATGTGTCCAAGGATACATTTGTTCTCAAGTTTATATCTTTTATAATGTCGTGATTTAACTCATTTGGGTTTCTATTTTCAACCACATCATGCATCTCATCCATGGGAGTAGGTTTCTAAGTTTTTCACTAATTTATCTTGGAATGTTATGATTTATTCATTCTTTATAATTCTATTTATCTATATAAAGAACTTATATTACTTCCTTTTCCCCCATCTTTTTGTGGGTTTTCGAACTAGTGAGGTCCTTAAGTCAAATAACTCACTACCAGTCAAATTTGTATAGGGTTTCTTCTGTTTTAGTTTTCTTATTTCACCTTTGTGTTATTTAGACAAAGATATGTGGATTTATTTTAGGTTTTCAGAAGTGATTAGTTCCATGTAGATGTATCCATTATTTTCATTTCCAAAGAAAACCATTATATTCTAGATACTTTATAAATTATTTTAGATTGAATTTCCATTATTGTTGAACATATTTTTTTTAAACATGTTAGAGATATTTTATTAATCTAAAGTAGGATATCGAAGGGTTTAATTGTTTATAATTCCTTATAAAAATATACATAGATTCTATGTGATTTCCTAAATTACTAAGAGGGTTTTTTAAATTATTTTTTGTTTTTTATGTAATGAGTAAAAAATAATCAAATTATGTCTGTCTATTCATGAGGTTGGATTATTCACTACTTGCATTATTTCCACTTTGATGATTTGAATTTTTTTTCCAAGGAATTATAATACAAGGATTCACAGTTTTAATTATTCCTCTACATTTTTCCATTGGTTTTAATTATGAATATTTATATATTTTCATAGGATATATACATACCAATATGCACATTTATTTATAAACATATATTCATATTCGCATATATATATATATGAAAACTTCATAGAATTCTTTTATTTTAATCATAGGTTCTCAAAAATACTTATTGGCTAAGAAATTGTTTAGAAATGTGGTTTTAAAAATTGTTTCTAATGTATGGTTAAAATAGATTTTTGGAACATTGAGAATGTGCATAAACAATCATTTTGGTTTTGAATAGATTATTTTTAAAAGAAGTATTATTAGAATGATTTTTGTAGAATCATTTTTAAGCCTTGGTGGGCACCATGAAATGTTTTTCTAAATGAAATGTTCAACTCCATTGAATCCCACTCTTTAATTTTTTTTTTCATATTTTATTGTTTCTAAATATGGGGGTATTTCGAATGGATGATTGTAGATTAAATATTTATTTTTCATGAAAATTATACCTAAAATTTCAAAATTACTATCATCATTTGTATCATAGTAATATATTTGCAAGATAATATATGATTAATATCTAGTTCAGATTATATATACAACATCTCCATTGTTATTAGATACTATAAAAAATAAGCACTCGTTAATCTAGTTTAGTGTATCTGGGTGGTTGTTGACATAAGAATGAACTTATATACACATAGGTGGTTCGATCCCAAATATATCAAAGGCCTCATAATAGGATTAATTTCCAATGATTATATATTCTATGTTTTTTTATTTACATGAACTATTACATTTTTTTAATTTTACTTTTATTTATCATATACTCAAATGACTAAATATGTCATTAATATTGTATATTATGTTATTATTTTTTATTTGGATAGTGTTTACTTTTTTTATTGATTGATCCTTCATCGTCAGTATAGTTTAGAAATAATTTTTTATGGTAATTTTTGTGAACTAATTTTATTGACTCTATTATGATTACCTACTTGGATTTTTTATGATCACGCCCTTATTGTTCCACATTGTGTCTGTAAACCCACTTTTATGAGTTTAAGTTCTAGTTATACATAACACTATAATTAGTTAGTATTTTTGGTGTATGGTGACCTAGGTTTCACATGGATATTGTGTTAAGAATTCTTGTTTTTGGTTTATATATTAATTGTATCATCCATTTCAACATATTGTGTTTTAAATACTATAATTATATCAATGTAGTTGTTTTATTATGTTTTAGTGTTTCATATATTGGATATAAATAATTTGATTTTTTGTAATACTAATTTTCATTTTGGGGCTCCAATGTCTTGAGGTTTCAACTGAAATTTCATGTGAATCATAATTTTTTATTAATTTTATTTATTTGAGAAAATTATCTTTAACAATTTATTTTGATTCCCTTTCACTTATTACCATCCTATGGTTATTGAGGACTGCCCTAGATTATTTCATGGACTCGCCTATGTAATTGGTTTTGGGGTATCCCAAAACTAGTTCATGGCTACATGGTATTAAATCATATGGTTTTATGATACCTAGGTCCCACGATCACCCTATATTGTTTAGGGTATGGTAGATTGGATTTTAGAGTGTCGGAACATGGGAGGAATTTATAGTGAGAGTCATACGATATATCTCTCATTTAGGGAATCAACATTCCATGGGATATTAAGCTGTATTTCTCTAATTTTTATCGTATATATTGGTTTACATTATATTTTTAGATTATATCAATGGTCTTTAGAATTTTTTAGTGTAGTTATATTTTTTGGGGGACGATAATTAGAGTTGACATGGTGTCAAGTGATTAGTTTGCAAGATCTAGAAATCCATTTGGAGCCTGAGTTCACTAGTTGACAGGATTTATTAGGGTGGATGCATTATTGGAGCATTTACCATTAAACCAAGTTGAATATTCATTCAAAATAACTGGTCACTCTTAAGGAATTCATTGTGTTATGTAATGATTCTGACATTGTTTTGGTTTTCATTCGATAATGAGAAGGTGGGTTTAAAAATTAAAATGAAATAGGATTTGGAAATTGATAAAGCGACAATATAATAAGGAATTCAATTAAAATTTAAATATTAATAATATGGGAAGATTTTTTTAATAATGAATGAAATGGGTTTGTTGTTTATGAAGTGGGTGAATGATTTTATTAAAACAACTTTTATAATTATAATATTTGTTTTCAATAGGGATATTGAGGCTATAAAAATTAAATTTAATTTGTTTGAGACATTGAAAGAGTGATTTGAATTTTATTCATGTTGTGGTTCTTTATATGTTTATTTTTATATTTTCTATTAGGCTATTGATTTGACTTCATAATTTTCTTTCTAATTGGGTTTGTTTTAAGAAGGTGTTTTTATTGATATAGTTTTATATTTATTTTTTTATTTAGAATATTAAATCTTTAAAATTCATAGATTATCATAAGGGATTTGTACCTCATTATTTTCTATTTTTCTTTTAGTATATGACTCTACCAAGACTATATATAGGGTGGTAATGCCAGACTCTTTAGAGATGTGGCCTATTTATTATCATGATTGATGCCTACAAAAGGATATGTAGTGGCTAGATGAAATTGATGGAATTGTTATGTACATGGGAACACATGAATACTCGAGTGTAAGAGCTGTATAAGGATTGTTCAAGGGACCATGTGTAATACAGTTGATGATTTTTGTTCAGTCACCATTTCATGAAGTAGTGGGGTATAAATCTTTTAATACTTCTTTCATAATGTGGATTTGTCCTGAAGGAGCGAAGTTGATGTAGATAAATGATATTATGGTTATTCATCATGGCTAATGGTAATTGAAATAGTTATTTTACCACATGAATGATATGATTCCATTTTCACTAGATATGGTTTTAAGAGACTTTTAAAATGAACATATTTTCAGGAGGGGTCCTTCATTAAATCTCTGCGATTGAATCCATTCAACTAAACTAGTTTTATATAATAAATCCAATGATCTAGACATCCTAGTTGAAATTTTTCTAGATTTTAACCCATGATGGGTGGTTCCTTGTCCTCTACAGTGGTAATAAATGATCATAATATGGGTAGATGTGAGAATTGGGAGAAACTTTTTTAAGAAGTCTCAATTTTATGTTGTTACACATTATAAATGAAATTGTTTTCTCATGTTCTTATAGTTCTATTTGTTCACTAATTTTTTCCTTATTTCTCTTATTATCCAAATATATTTCATCATTATGGTTTATTGGGTCATTATTAGGAGTTATATGATTTGCGAACCTAATAGAAGAGAAACAATTTATTTTTGACACCCATATCTTGATAACAATTCCACAAATATCCTCTTAGGTAACATTTAATGCCCTTTCCCCTATTTTTTATATTTTTATATTTTTTCTTAATTTTTTATTTTTTAGTTGTAATATGAGTAATTTATATAGAAAACCAGTCATGAAATTAATTAAATTTAGATACTTTTTGTGTAATATATAAAACATTACACAAATAGATGCATGAAGGCCATACAAATCTAGCTCCATTGGAAATATGGAAACATAAAAATGGGTACATAAATGAGCTACATTATATCCGAATAGGTTCTTTATGAATAGCTCCATTATTAGTCAAATAAAACATAATACATATATATTCTTACCCTATAGAAGGAAACATAAAAATGGGGGAGCTCAAATGATCATTATGGGTAAATAACGGATACAAGTAAGCATAATCATGAATAAAAGTGCATGAGAACATGATCAAAAAAATTTATATCAGATATCATATATGTGAAACAGGGAATGAATCATGAAATTTCATAAGATACTAATAATAAAGAAATAATTAACATAATCCATGAAAGAATAATGTAGGATTGAAACATGGAATTGTGGAAGACACACAAGTATATAATCATTTTCATAGTTGCTAAGAAATCTCTTCCAAGACCATATTAGTACTGTGGCTTCACTCCCCATACTATCATGGTATCCATGGATAACTCCCATAGACATATTGGTAGCATGTGTTCTCTCCTCATACCAAATTGGTAGTCATGTTTCACTCCCATTTCCATCTTAGTAGTCAAGGTTCATTCCCAAGACCATCTTAGTATATCTTATGACATATAAATCATTACCTAATGCACTGAAGGTATATATAGGTCCCAACCATCTCATAATGGAATACTACAAATTTTTCCCACAATATCATTAAAAAATCATATCATAACCCACAAAATTAAATTGGTATTATAAACATGTAACCATATAATAACCTTTGGAATGATAGAGGTTTCATAATCATTTAATTATAAACATAACCTATGGAAATTAGTGGGATTCAAAAGCATATAACCCCTTTATTTTAAAATGGGTTCTATAAAAATTATACCAACAATGTATAATACATTTAGAGAAATAATATGAGTGGAAAAATTGAATAATTTACTCATAATGGAATTAGTAACTCCTAGGGATTTTATAATAGATGGGAAATAATTTTGAAATATATTTTTAAAAACAAATATTATATAAAATATCCTTTATTCATTGACAACACTTTTTCTAACATAAAACCTTTTATTAAAATCATATTATTTTAATATATATTTGAAAAATAATAATAGAGGTACATAAAAAAATAAACCATTTTTAAAATTCTTTTTCCATGAAAATGAACATCAATTTTGTATTAAATTTTTTTTAAATAAATTTGTTTTTTGAATATAATAGATTTTCAACAGAAGAGAGAGATGATAAAATTTTACTTAAAAATATTATCTTCAATAAAAAAGAGTGTAAAATGGTACAAACACCTGAGGAGTCTGGAATAAATAGATTATAAGGAATCTATGAATGTTCTTCAGAGATTGAACATAAGATTTTAGGAAAGACGCATAGTCATTAAGAATCTTGAAAATAGATGACATTGTTTCAATAATATTTTACTACTTTGTTACAAGGGACCGTATACTTTATGTAGTAAAAACATTACACAAAACATAAAATATAATGAAAATAAGAAGATTAATGATATAACATAGAAGTATATACACCATTAAAATTTTATTTGGTGCATAATAATACATGAGTTTCAAAGAAGGAAATTTGAGACAACTGTTTTTTACCGATTTAGTAACTTTGACACTTAAACCCCATGAATGAAAGCTCATAAAATATATATGTTAATACCCATACATATAATTTCAAGATATATTAATAAAATCATGGACAATATAGATACCAAACAAAAGAAAATAGTGGGGAACATAGTGTGTATCCCACGATAATAAAAAGTGAGACGAAATCCCCTTACCATGTGTCTCGACTCTTGTCGTACTCACTCAAACCTCCGGTATAATAAATATTAATTTATTATTCATATTCTACAGAACCATATCATAATATCTAATATCATATATGTTTTTTTATTACATTATATTACTCTCTTGTTAAATGTCTTATTTTACGGTTTCACTTTGGATAATATTCACATTGTTCTTCCCATTTTTCTTAATTTGTTATGTTTTTTGTCTCTATACTTATATGATAATTTCCAGAATTTAAAACATGGTATAAATAAAATTTAAATTAATTATATATTTATTATAAAAATCTATATATTATATATGTATGAAAGACAATACACAGTTTATTTAGATGGTAGGTCGTACGCACACATAAACGTTATTTCCATTTTATTATGAGGTTGAATGAAATAAAGTAATATAAATATATATAATTATTAAAATATATTTATAAAATCATATATATAATATATATTAACTAACACCATCTTTAATACAATCCATGTAGTGTATGAATGAATCATATCATTTTGTGTGGGTGGTATTCATCATTTCCTCAAACAATATTATCATATTTACATTAGATGAAACATAAAAAGGTCTGTTATAAATAAATGTTTCATAATAATAAATATAATATATGTCATATATAATCATAATTTATATAAAAATGGACACCATGATAGTTGGTAATGGAAAAAATTAACAATCATCATTTTGTGAGTTAATAGATCACAGTACAGAGAAATAGTTTGTTTTTTGCCCATTAGATTGAGGATTTTGTCAGTGTAGGTCAAACCATTTACATAAAAAAACACCAGTATATTTATTATAATTGGTTTTTATATAATAATATAATATGTATAGTTGGATGGGGAGGATAAAGAAAATAATAGAAAGGACATGAGAGAAGACGTTAACTCTTAATCAAGTAACTCTTTTTGGTTTGTGCCAAAAGTCTTCTTTGATTTGTCTTCTTCCCATGGTAAAGCTTCTAGGAGTAATTTAGATAAGAAACATGCTTATTTGAAATAATTTAGGGCCATTCAAGGGGTTTGAGAGGTGAGAGGAAGTGGGTAGAATTGGGGTCCTTTTATAGGGATGCAGAAGGACACACTTGGAATTTTTTAAAATAATCATTACTGGAATTTTACCCTCTACTAATGGTTTTGAACCCTTGGTATATTATATACCAACGATTTCCCAATCCATGGCCAAGTAAGCCGTTTTTATAGGCTTATAACAACAGTTCTATGAAAACCATTGGAATATGTGCTAAAGTGAGAGATATACCAATAGTTTCACAAACAGTTGGTATATGTTACTTTTATACCGACAGTTTAGAACTGTTGCTATATAGTGTTCAATATAGATCCAAATGATATACCAATGGTTTTGAAAACCATTGGTAGAATTTTATACAAACGGTAATAACAAAACCATTGGTATAATATACATCAAAAGGAATTACCAATAGTTTTTAAAACCATTTGTATACATTTGATGCACCTCCATAGCATTAGCAGCAAGCTACCACCTCCAACCTGCAACTCTCTATGACCTGCAAGAACAAATACACCAAGAATCCAAAAGGCTACAATGTATGTTTAAAATACATCCAAAATTTAGAAATTTATATATTTAAATTTAATTTCTCACTCAAACAACAACACAAGATAAATATCCATAATCCAATACATCCACAATCCAATACATCCATAATTGAAATGCAATAACACCCATAACACCAAAAAAAATTTAAAATCCAATACATCCAAAATCCAATACACATAACAATATTAAAAATTTAGAATTCATGACCAATACAGCTCGAATACAATGCATCCAGAATTTCGAAATTTAGAATTTAAAAGAAATAAAACCAATAACAGTATTCCAAATTTTGAATTCAATCCTCACACAAACCACAACACCAATACAAACAAGAGAAAAAACCTACATGTTATAGGAATAACATTGGATGTTTACTCATGGTATTAGGTTTACTATCTCAAAATCAATAGAAAAATATGGGTAGAGTGGACGGGGATCAGGAAACCCATAAGATAGATAATGGTAGTGGTCATGTGCTTAGACCTAATATGAGTTATAGGAATTACATGGGATGTTGATATTCCTCTAATGACTATTTATCAATTTATAAATGGTTCCTGATTTCTTATTGGGAAACATTGTCAAATAATGACATATGAGATGGGTTACCAGAATAGCCTCCGTGTTTTCCATAGACTTTTAAAATGGAAAAAGGTGGTATGTGGTTAATTATAATTTGGCCTCCTGGGTGTGATGTGAGATGAATCCCTTTTTTGGGTAGTGAGTATTAATATTCAAATACTTCCTCGCTATTGGGTTCCTAATGGGACTTTGGTTTGGTCCTAGAACTCATTTTTTGAAGATGGGATTGGCATATTAAATGTCATGTGTTTTAGAATAGGGGTAGATGTTCCTCACATAAGAAGTGCATTGTGTGAGGCTAGAACATGGTTTCGAGTGCTAATGTATCAAAAAAATCTGAATACGTTTGGTCGTTTTTCCATATGTAAGTTGTTGTTTTCACATAACATCATGTCCATTTCAAATTAATGTGAGAAATTTTGAGTGGTACCGGCCACACCATGACTCGGATTGAGGCGTTGATGACTCATACACATCAAAAAATGACCCATGGATCGTTGTAATAATGTATCAATAGAATCTGAATCTGTTTCGTTGGTTTTACGTATACCACTAGTTTTTTTCACATAAAATGTTTCCCATTTAAAATAAAATTCAGACACTTTGAGTGGTACCGGCCCCACTGTGCTTCATATTGAGCCAAGGATCACTTGTACACGTCATAAATGACCCATGGATCCTTGTGCTAATGTAACAACACAATCAGAACATGTTTGGTCAGTTTTTCATGTGTCTTTTGTGTTTACTTAAAATAATGTCCATTTTAAACAAAATAGAGTCACTTTGGGTGATACCGGCCACACCATGCCTCATATTTAGGTGGGGTTGACTCGTATCTATCACAAATGACCCATGGATCATTATCTTTAAGTTTCAATTCAATCACAAATCATTTGGTCTGTTTTCCTTATGCATGTTGTTCTTATCACTTAAAATCCTTTCCATTTAAAATAAAAGTGAGACAATTTGAGTGGTACCGGCCACACCATGCCTCAGATTGAGGTCGGGTCGACTCATGCACATCACAAAAAAACCCATGGAACGTTGTCCAAAAGTATCAATAGAATCCTAATTCATTTGTTTGGTTTTCCATATTAAAGTTGTTGTTTTCACTTAAAATCCTATCCATTTCAAATAAAAGTGAGATAGTTTGAGTGGTACTAGACACACTATGGCTCGGAATAGGGATGAGATGACTCGTACGATTCAAAAATAATCCATGGATCGTTTTCCTAATGTTTCAATAGAATCCGAATTCGTTTGGTCAGTATTCTATATGCATGTTGTTGCTTTCATTTAAAATCATGTCCATTTCAAATAAATGTGAGACAGTTTGAGTGGTACCGACCACATTGTTTCTCAGATAGTGGCGAGGATGATTCATACATGTCACAAATGACCCATTGAGAATTTTCCTAAGGTATCTATAGAATCCTAATGAGTTTGGTTAGTTTTCTGTATTCTAGTTTCTGTTCTAAATTAAAATGTTGTCCATTTCAAATAAAAATGAGACACATTGAGTGGTACCGAACACAATCTACCTCAGATTGAGGCAGAGTTAACTCATACATGTAAAAAATGAACCACGTAACCTTGTGCTAATTTATCAACACAATCTGAATACGATTGGTTGTTTTTCTGTATTCCATTTTCTTTTACATAAAAGGATGTCCATTTTAATCAATTGAAAGACACTTCGAGTGATACTGGCCACTCTGTTCCTCTGATTGAGTCAGGGTTTACTCTTACATGTCACATATGTCCCATGGATCGTTGACCTAAGGGATCAACACTATCCTAATGAGTTTGGTATGTTATCTGTATGCCAGTTGTTTTTTTCACTTAAAATGTTTCCCATTTCAAAAAAAGGTGAGACACATTGAGTTGTATCGGCCACACTGTGCCTCGGATTGAGTCAGGGTGACTCATACACATAAAAAATGAAATATCGATCCTTGTGCATATGTATTAAAAAATAAAAATACGTTTGTTCAGTCTTCCATATGTCCATTGTTTTCACTTAAAACAGTATCCATTTTATACAAAGGAGAGACACTTTGAGTTATACAGGCCACACCGTGCCTCAGATTGAGGCGGGGTTGACTCATACACATAACAAATTACCCATGGATTGTTTTACTGAAGTATAAATATAATATAAAAGTATTTGGTCAGTTTTCCGTATGCATGTTTTTTCTTTTCACTTAAAATCCTGTCCATTTCAAATAAAAGGGAGAAAGTTTGAGTGGTACCGGCCACACCGTGCCTTGGATTGAGATGGTGTTGACTCGTACACGTCAGAAATGACCCATGGATACTTTTACTAAAGTATCAACACAATCCAAATATTTTTGGATGGTTTTCTATAAGCCAATAGTTTTTACATAAGAGGCTGCCCATTTTAAAGAGAGATTAGATTGCGATCCGAGACGCCGAATAAAGAGTGTGATTGTCCCCGGAATCAATGTAGGTGGTCCTTAGCCTTTATTGAATTTTCCTGATGTCTTATATATTCTGAATCTTCGCTCTCCAAATTGTGGGATGTTGGGTCGGGGGGGCTGTCTGCAGTCCAGGGGGGGAGGGGGGGTGTCCAGGGTCCAGGGTGGAGGGTGGGTTGCTGTCTGGAAGGCTGTTCGTGGTCCATGGAGGGGGGTGGGGGTTGTTAAAGGGGATATTAAAGGGGCTATCCATGGGGGCTCTCTTGGGGGCCGTACGGGGGTTGTATAGGGTCTAGGAAGGAGGGTGGGGGGATATCCGGGGTCTAGGGAGGAGGGGGGCTGTCTGTGGTCCAGGGAGGAGGGTGGGGGTGGGGGGGTATCTCCAGGGTTCAGGGAGGAGGGGTGTCTAGGGTCCAGGGAAGAGGGTCTGGGACTGTCCGGTGTCCAGGGAGGAGGGTGGGGGCTGTCTAGGGTCGAGGGAGGAGGGTTGGGGCTGTTCGGGGTGTTTTCCTTGCCACTTGCGATTGTATTTACATATTTTCTAAAAAAATTATATCATGGTTTAAAAATAATTTCAATATATCAATTTCTAATCAGGCCATCAATTTTATAAATTCCACTAAAAAATTACAATTTCATTAAATTAGATAAAAAATAAAGATAATGTGACCTACATAATCACACATATATTCAGCCACAATAAATCAATAAACCTCAAAGGTCAGAAATATCAGTAAAAAATATAACAGATCAATCTACCCCTCATCACCATCACTATCATCACCATCAAAATCACCCTCACCCTCATCCTCATTGTCGTACCCATCAATGTCCTCACCCATATCCACGCCCTCGTACTCAGCCTCGACCTCCTCATCACCCCCCTCCTCCTCCTTGTCCTCCTCTTCGCCCTACTCTTCCACCACGGCTTCCTCCTTGCCCTCCTCCTTCTCATCCCCGGCCTCCTCATCTCTATCATTGAGACCACCACTAGAACATCCACATGTTGCACAATATATAGAACACATAATTGACATGTATTCATCACAAGAAGTGCTTCCTTCTGGGGGAATTGTTTAACGTAAAACATCTATCAGTTTCATATATGTAGTGCATTCCCTAGCAGAGTGTTCTATCATCTCTATGGTCCTTTTTCAGACTATTCTGCATGTTACTTAACATGCTGCAACTTTGTGGCACTACAAATCATCCCTGAGGAGGGCCAATACCTCGTCAGAACTATACTTTTCCTAGGTTGGTAGCATACTCTACCAGGGTGCTCATCTCCTAACACCTGATGTAAGTGATCATTTGGCCCAAAATTGTCAGGTTCTTGGGCATAAAGGGCCTCTAAAGTAGCCTATTACAAATATAAATAGATTATTAAGTAAAAAATTAGAAATTAAAATTTTAAATATACAATGTAAAATGTACAATCTACTGCTGAGTCGGTGCATTAACCACACTTCAATCTTTCTTCTTTATACCTGAGCAAAACAGTTTTTTTTCGAGACAAACATCCTTCTATATTAAATATATTCCTCTAGAATGACATTGAATGTAGAAAACCATAATTAAAAATAGGATACCAATAAAAACATAGTAATTTCATATCTAAAATTATATAACATATTTTGAAATAAAATAAATTATGGAGGAAGAAATAACAAGTTCAAGTCATAAAGAATGATTATAAGCTGTCATACCTGCTGTCTCTCATGATCTAGCATCGTAGTACGTCCTAATGTATGGACATATTTATTAGAATAAATATTTATTTTATTTATTTCTGATTCATCATAAATAAATTAAAATAATTATTATTAACGTAAAACAAGAAAATATTCATTTAAATACATTAATTTTGATTAATACTGTAAATTCAATAGTCTCCTAATGAGTATTCATAATTCGGTATTGTTCTAGTGGACAATGAACCACGATAGTGACCGCCTCTAATTTTTTCCACTCAAGAATGCCAACCAATGTACAACTAATGCTAATAATCTCTCTAAAGTTTTCCTAATTAATTTAGACGTGATGGTCATGCACCCTCACCATCGAGGAAATTAAAACACAGATAAAATAAAAATATTATTTATTATAAATAAAAAATGTAATATATTACATTAAATACAATTGATTGTTTTACCCATATATCTGCCAAGGCTTTATCATTGACTTAATTTGGTAGCTGTCTCCATAAGAGCGGGCTGATATAAATGATGTCAGCATATTTGGAAAGCGTTGCAAAAAACTCTGTCATTGCTACCCTGATATTTCAATCATCTGACTATCTTCATTGTAGTCCACCATCAACTACGTGGGGCAGTTCCACACTGAATTCATGCTTTTACGCCCCCTCCCTTCATCCTATTAGTAGATGTATCTATTATGAATGGAAAACAAATATTTTATCAATACATTTTATAATGAAAAAAATAATAGGGAACAAATTTGTTAGGGTTGTATACGTATACTTGTAATAGTCTGATCAATTGGCATCATTGGATCCACAAAAACTGAAAGAACACCCTGTATAGATGGAGTGGGTCCTATTGTATGCTCCACATGGAGAAAATATGATGGAGCAGTAGTCAAAGAAGATGGAATATATAATCCTAGAGAGACGGAAGCAGAAGTAAAATAAGATGACATGGATGGTTAGCGAAATGCTGGATGGGGAGTGGGAATCATCATCAGATATGGTACAGATGGGTGAGGAGACTCAGATGTAAAGGGTGGTGAAAACATGGGTGGTCATAAAATCATGTCTGTCTCTAACGGCATAGTGAAATCAGAATGTTGGATGGATGGAATATCAGTGGGAGGGGTAGGGTCTATTCGGGTACGCCGACCAGATCATCTAGCTCATGTAACACCCCCCTCATACGAACACCATGACTATTACGACCATAACTAGGATGCTCATCAAATAACTGTCGCCTAATAGATGGATCCTGAAAAAATATTTAGAAAACATTAATCACATGAAATTATATATTAATTAATTAAATATATTTGAAATAAAATACTCACTGCAGGAACTAGTTGTGGAATGGCTAGGTCAGCCATGAAACGACTATTGTCCATAATCTCTTTTTGTCACCTCTGTTCAATTGGTTTCCATTTCATAAATTTGAAAACAAATATCAAAGTTAATAGAAATGTATGACAAATGTGTAACCCAAAAAACAAAATAAATTATAGAGAACATGGGGATTCATGAATAATTTAACTAAGTTAGAAATGTTGGTTTTGTAGGACTAAATACAGTTCAATTCAAAATAACAAAATGTACTTCAAATAAAAATTCATACCAATAAACATTAAAAATGAACATAATGGTGAAATCAGATACAAAATATTTGTAAGCAATATTATGTCAATTTGAATAGCACCATCCATAAAATCCCAACTCGAGGTAAACCAAAATAATTGAGAACATGGATGGATGATTCTATATATTTTCCACCACAACATCATGTTCACAATAATCTCTGTCAATTGAGCTATTAGATTCATCAATTGAAATAAATGGATTGGTTCCAATGGCAGTAGGGACAATGTCAATTCCATCAGCACCATCGTAAAAAATATGTCTTGGAATTACCTCAACAATGACACCAAATTCCGGCCAAAGATGGTCTTTGACATAAATTTTTTTATCCATTGTTGCCAATACATATTGTTCTTCGATAGGAAGAGTACAAGTCATATTAATTACTTGAAATCCACAATCAACAAAAAATGTGCCCTATCTCATTATTAATTCAAACCAATGGTATTACATCACCGTGACTTGACCATGAGAGTAATAATCCAATATTACTATTTTTTCGATGACTCCATAATGACCCATATTTTCAAATAAAGGTCTACTATCTGATTCACTTGCATAACAATCTTTTGTGGCAGTAACCATAACACCATCATGTTGTGTTCTCATGTTCATTTCTCGTTCATTGAAAATAAATTTTTACCCATTGATAACAATTGATTTATAGTCACAAAGCACGATATTAGGACCAAAATCCAAAGATCTTATTTCCACAGAGATAGAGTCAATAGGAAAACTCAATACCAGCAACATAAAAGGATATTAAACAGAATTTAATACTGATTAGATTATTCTAATCCATTATATATTTATCATAAATTTTAACCAAGAAAAAATCTCTCAGCTATGCAAAGACACCCTTCTTCTCAAAGATAACGAATGATGATTTCTATTTATCGTTGTTTCATGTTCCTTATACATAAAATATATTAATAGGTTAACAAATATATATGTAAGATATATATATATATATTCAATTTACTTACCAGATATAGTCATCGAACAAATCCCAGTTGAACAAAACCATGCGATGTGCCTTCTCCTACTCTTCAAGGCTTAATGTCTTCAATATATATGATCCTATAATTCCTCATGTTTGAGGAAGTGATGGGAAATTGGGTTCAATTATTTCATACTTTTATTATTCATTTCTTATTGGTTCATTCATTCTTTGTGTATGATTAGGAAAATACATTGAGCCTAAATACATACATCCTTGAGCCATATAACTGTTCACAATAGAACTTTCATGATGATTCCTGTCTCGGACATAAGACATTAATGTATAAATATTTCATTCATTTGGATACATCCAACGAAAAGAAATATGTCCTTTGAGAAGGATTTCTGTGGGAATATGTACAGTGAGATGTAGCATGCATGTGAAAAATGATGGAGGAAATATTTTCTCCAACTCACATTAAATTAATGGGGCATATGTCAATAGTTTTTGTAAGAAAGACTTTGAATAATTCTTTGCAGCACAACTGAATAACAATAATCCTTACAGTATTGGAAATAAGATGATAGATTTCTTCTGGAATCATCTCATGAAGATGAATGTGAAAATCACAAGTCTCCAATGATTTTTTCTTCAACTCTCTTTTGTTGAACCATTTAGATATGTTTCTTGACTAGCCATAAGGAACTGTAATTGTCTATAATACTTCTAGAAATAGTTTTTTTCATAGGTTTCATCACATAATAATAACATAGAACTTTCCATTTATTTTCACTGATACGCATAGGTTTCAATTTTGGTTTAACTCCCCAATTCACCAAGTCACGCCGAAACAGTAAATGATATTTTGTCTTTCCCTTAACATATAGAATTATTGAAAGAAACGTTTCACATATATTATTTTAAATTTGTAATACGTCTATGCAACGATGTAACAAATTGGTTAACCAATAATGAAAATCAAAAAAGATACTCATCTTTCTCCAATTGAAACATGTTTCAGTAGAGACATTTGTACTATTACTAGATTTCATTTTACCCTTTCCAAAAGAAAATTGAAATATTTCAATAATCTAAGCACATCAGTTCCAGACATACGCGGAGGAGGATCATCAGTCTCTATGGTATTATCAAATCTTCAATGTTTATTTCTATATTGATGGTCCATTGGTAAGAATTGTCGAAGTTCCATAAAACTAAAACTACAATGATGCTTCAGTCTTCGAGATTGTTTATTCTTCATACAAATAGTAACTGACAGTTTTCCCTTCATACTCCATCCAGAAATCATTGCATAAGCCATAAAATCAGTGATGGTCCACATAAACGTAGCACAAATCTGAAATATGTCTTTCTAATATGCATCTTATGTGTGCACACCTATATCCCAAAGAAGTTTCAACTCTTTTATTAAAGGTCACATGCATACGTCAATATCTATGGTGGAATCAGAAGGGCTAGATATGAGTATATTCATGAAAGTGAAAGGTTTTATCAAACAAATCCATGGGGGAGATTATAAATGTGTTTAAAAACTGGCCATATGTTGTGTGAAGTAATCATCTACCATATTTTTTTAAAACTGTTGCATGAAAGACCCATCCTCACATTATGCACATCAGCAACAAAATCAGGATATCGATCATCAAATCTCTTCAATGAAAATCTATATATAGGGTGAACCAACTCATCATTAGACATAATTCTCTCGGTATCATTCCATATCAAATTTTTTGATATTTAATCATACATAAAGAGATTCTAGAGTCTGGGGATCAATGGAAAGTGACACGTTACTTTCTTTGGCCTGCAGGATGGTGTTCCATCTGATTTTAACTTCTAGTATAGCGACCCGGGCCTTTCATTACATTACTGTTACATAATTTAAAGATAAAAAACATAATATTTTTACACATAGAGGATCCAATAGTTTAGTGTCTTGGGTAAACTAGGACTATACATAACAAATACATCATCACGAAGAAACATTTATTTAATTTCTTCTTCTCTAGATTCTTATTGGGACTTGTCCTCTCTTTAGTACATGTAGCCACCTGAGGATATACATCAAAAGGGGTGACCGAAAATCCCAGTAAGAGGATAGATAATATCAATATAGCATGTGGTGATCATAATCATAACATGGAATGAAATCCTGGACATGTCATGAGCATAAATAAAAGTATTGAAAAGTGGCTATGCAAAAAAATGAAACATCATGTCTTTGTGGTTAACTACAACACATAATTGTGAACAAAGATAGAATCGTTTTCACATATAATATCAAATTTACTCATGAGATTCATCACTTTACCCTATTCATTGTAGCTCTGTATAATTCCGGGTGCACCCGTCACATTGAAACATTCATATTGCGCTATATAACTCCGGGCGCACCCATCACATCATAACATTATCATTAACATGCATGAAACAAAGAACATATATCAATAATGAACAAAAATAAACCATGGAATGTAATGGGTTTGATCTCATAGGAACACATTCATAGACATTGGGTTCCCAAAACAAAGGGGGAATAACATACTTGATACAAGAACCATCATCTTTAAATGAGAAGTAAAAGGCGAGTTCTTAGAAGAAGAGTTATTTTGGAAAACATTTGGTTTTTCATAAATACCTGTGACAAACATGTATATCCCTGAAATGAAAATACAGTGATGAGAAAATTATCATTAAAGAATAACCATATCAAAAATGGAGTGAATGAGGGAAAACCTGAAGGAAGAAAATTGGGTTCGAGATTTCCCCTTACATTGAATCTGAATGCTTCATTCTCTCTAATGTCTTGTATAATGACATTATATTAATTAATTAGAAATAAAAAACCATTGTTACATTAATATGGTTCTTTATGGTCTCATTAAATGATTTTATTTGGATTTGGATGAGTTATATTGTTTTAAAACATTGTTCAATAATGCTTGTTTTCATGGTTTTCTTGAGTAGTTCACTTGTATTTTTAAATTGAAGTTCTGGTAGAACATGCGTAAATATCCAAATAAGATATTACATGTTATTAATGGTATTATAGGAGTCTTAATGATATTATAATGGATACAATTAGGTCCATGTGGATGAATCATTAGATACGAATTATATGATGATTGTTTGGGTTAATTTGGGCGGTTTTTCTACCACAAAGAACTTGTATTAACTTATCACATAGTAATATGGTCATAATTTAGTTCCAGAACATTAAGTAAGATATAATAGATATAAAATAATATGGTTCAACCATAAATTTTTTTTCATGACCAGATATGAAGGTAGAAATGGAAGAAGAAAGCATGTCGTTCTTGAAAGTGATAAATTAACCCCTCACAAACAACCATCTCTTTAATTAAATAAAATGAAGAGGGAAAAAGGGTTTGATGATATAATATCCCATTAGAATCATAAAATTACAGTATATTTATAATACTGGATTTAAAATACCATTTGGATGAATATAGGTGGGGAGAGATCAAGAAATGAACATGAACATGAAAGGAAATTAAAGGGGAAGAGGGAGAGAAATTACCTCTTGAATCATTCTCTTGAGAACCACCTTAAGGGAATAAGCTTGGTATTTTGATGAGGCTATCAGCTCTTGGACGTGGGGGGGGGGGGGGCTAGGGAAGGTGTTTAGATAGAGTTTTGATAAGGCTTGGAGGTTGACAAGTTTGAGGAAATGAGGGTGTGAAGGGTGGATTTTATAGTGGATGGGAGAGGGGTTTCCTTAATATAAAATTAATTAGTTTATTATTTTCCCCTAAGACAAGTAATAGTGAGTATTCCATGACCATGAATAGTAAATAACGCATGTGAGTTTGATATATGGGTTCTTATATCACTTGTGATGTCAGGAATATTGGGTTTTAATTATAATGTATTTATACAGTGAATTAATGTATTTTAATATTCACCAAAAATTCTTGTATCTCACAAAAATACCAAAAATATTCCCTTAACATTTTTGGACGTGTAGAATAAAAAAATTGAAGTACATTTATGAAAAATAATTTTCAAAATATTATTAATTTAATATTTAATTAAAATCAAAATTTACTTAAAAATAGTTTTTAAGATTAAAACTGATTTTATAGTTCATTCCAAATTACGTAAGGTCTTATAAAATTATATAAAAAATAAAAGATATTGATTTGATAATTATTGAATACATTATATGAAATTTAATTTTCTTTTAAATTAATTAATTATTTATAATTAGTTATTTGTGACTTACAAAATAACAAAACGTTTACTAAGGTCAAATTGTGACTATATCAACATTTTATTTAATTAATCATGGGTATTTTTACTTTTATGTTGGATGATTTACTATTCAAAAGGTTCATATTAATATTCATAAGGTTGTGTTACTATTTATATGGGTATGTTCCTATTCCCCAAATATTATTATTGTTTCAATAGACTCCAAAAATCATCTTGAACACTACAATGTCTGTCAGATTTTCGAATTTCAAAACACAGAAGTGACAATCTTATGTTTAAATGTCCCTGAGCACTTAGTAGTTCATTATGTTGTGTTTTCATGATATTTTATGACATAATTATAAGAACAGAATTTTCATTGAAAAACTTTGGGTCGTTACATTCGTCCCCCTTATTAAATTTCACCCCCAAAATTTCACTTTACTCTAAAAGGTGAGGGTACTTCTCCTTCATTTCCTCTTCCGGTTCCCAGGTTGATTCCAAAAAATTATAGTTCCTCCACAACACTTTTACAAGATGGGTTGTCTTTTTGCATAGAACCCTATCTCTCCGATCCAGAATCATTAATGGCTGCTCCTCACAGGAGAGATCATCTTCCAGCTGCACCACTTCTGAGTTTTGTACATGTGAGGGGTCTGGTATGTACTTCCTCAGTAGTGAAACATGAAACACATCATGAACTTGATCCATATTTGGTGGAAGTGATAGATGATAGGCTACAAATACTATGCTATCAAGGATCTCAAAGGGGAAAATATACCATGGATTAGCTACCCTTTCTTCCCGAATCACATGACTCTCTTAAATGGATATATTCTAAGGAAGGCATTATCTCCAACGTCAAACTCCAAGTCGCATAGACGGGTGTCAGGATAGATTTTTTTATGAATTTGAGAAGCTTTGATGTGTTTCTGGAAGGCTTGAACCATCTCTGTCATCTCGTGAACAATATCGGTTCCAAGTATCATTCATTCTACAACTTCCTCCCAACAGGTTGGAGTTTTACATCACTTTCCATACAGAGCTTCAAATGGTGCCATCTGAATACTCATGTGGAAGCAATTGTTGTATGAGAACTCAACTAATGGGAGATGCTGATCCCACCCTTATTTGAATTCTAGAGAGTAGGTTCATAGCATGTCTTCATGCATCTGAATAGTTCTTTGAGACTGGCCACCAGTTTGGGGGTAATAGGTCATGCTGAAAATTAATTTATTACTCAAAGCATGTTGAAGGCTCTTCCAGAACATAGATGTGAACCGTGGATCACGATCAGAGACGATTGAGAGTGGAACACCACACATTGTCACCACATGCTTCACATATATCTTTTCATGTTTTTCAAGCGAATGATCTTCCCGAATAGCGATAAAATGGGTAGTCTTGGTGAGTCGGTCAACCATAACCCATATCGCATTATTTCCCTTCGATGTCTTTGGGAGACCGGTGAAAAAGTACATAGTGACATTTTCCAATTTCCACAAGGGTATAGTCAATGGGTGAATCATCCCTTTGGACTTTTGTCTCATAGCTTTAACATGCTGACATACCAAGCACCTTGATATATATTCCGCAATATCCTTCTTCATGTAATCTCACCAGAAGTGTTCCCGGAGATCACGGTACATCATGGTACTCCCAGGATGTATAGATAATGTTGAGCTATGTGCATTGGCCAATAGCTCCTTCTTTACCCCGGGTGATGAAGGCACACAAAGCCACATTCCAAACCAAGTCAAACCATCACAATCGATATGGAACTCTGGAAGCTTTCCTTCAATAACTGCATTATCCCTCTTTTGTATCTCCACATCATCTCTTTGTGATACTATAATATTCTATTGGATGGATGGTTGAATAATAATTTGGGAACGGTATGATGCATACCATGCCCTTATGATTTCTAAATCCATTTTTTCTTATCCAAGAATATAGGGTCTTTCTCAATCCGTAGCATGTATAGAGTAGCAGGTTATTTTATACATAGATTATCAGCTACCTTGTTCACCTTTCTAAGATGATAGTGAATAGTGAAATCATAATACTTTATTTGATCTAACCATATACTTTGACGCATGTTGAGCTACTTTTGTGTGAATATATACATTAGGATCTTGTGGTGGGTGTATATGTCACACTTCTCGAGATAAAGGTTGTTCCAATAGATTTTCAAGTGAAAAATCATGGCTACTAGATCTAGATCTTGTGTCAGGTAGTTCTACTCATATATCATCATCTGTGATGAGGTTTAGGCTATCACATTGTAATTTTTCATGTGTACACAACCCATGCCTTTATTTGAAGAATCACTAAATATGACAAAACATTCTCCACTTTTCGGCAGTGTCAGTACAGGTGTAGTGATCAGCCTTCTATTTAGCTCCATGAAGATTACCTCATATTCTTCCATCCAGACAAACTTTACCCATTTCCTTGTTAACATAGTTAGCGGGCTTGACAATCATGGAAAGTTTCTCAGAAAACGTCTGTAGTACCCATCTAATCCATGAAAGATATGGATTACTATGACACTAGAGGGCCTGGGCCATTCATCAATTTCCTTTGTCTTTGAAGGATCCACAGAAATTCCATCACTTGTGATCACATGTCCCATGAAGGTGACTTGATTCATCCAAAAGTCAAACTTACTAAACATGACGTACAAAATCTTCTTTCTCATTGTCACCAACACACGTCTTATATATTCCTCATGTTACTCCATGCACTTGGTGTAGATTAGAATATCATCGATAAACACTACCACAAATATGTCTAGGTAATGTCTACAGAATCTATTCGTCAAATCCATGAAGATTTCAGGGGCATTAGTAAGTCTGAAGCGCATCAATAGATACTCATAGTGCCAATACCTTGTTTGGAAGGCAGTCTTATAAATATCTTCCTTCTTCACCTTTACCTGATGATATCCATAATGAATATCCACCTTTGAGAAGTATTGAGGTCCTATTAACTGGTCGAACAATTAATCAATCCTTTGGAGAGGATAATTGTTCTTTATGGTGATCTTGTTGAGTTCTCGATAATCAATACCGAGCCGCATTGTTCCATCCATCTTCTTCACAAAGAGCCCTGGCGCACCCCAAGGTGATGCAGTAGGGCATATGAACCCTTTTTCCAGATGCTCTTGCAGCAACTTCTTTAACTCCTCCAGTTCGATAGGAGCCATCCTATAGGGACACTTTGAGATAGGAGTAGCTCCAGGTATGAGTTCAATTAAGAACTCTACCACACGATCCGAAGGAATTCTGGGTAACTCTTTGGGAAATACATCTATGTATTCCCTCATGATGGGAATTTCTTCAAGGATGGCACATTCCTTCAAAACAACCATTTGAGAGAGGTATGCTTCTTCATAGGAAATCAGCACCCGCACCATTGAAGGATTTTTCAAAGGAGATTCACGATCATCCTTGCATTTGTAGAGGATCATGGGATGGTTCAGAATATGAAAAGATATTTCCTTTTCCAAAAAGTTGATATGTACTCTATATAACGAGAGCCAATCCATTCCCATTATAGCATCGAATTCCACCAAAGGAAGTATTACGAGATTTTTCGGATGAATCTTCCCACATACGCCAACAATAGAAGAGTTAAACACTGGGGCTGCAATGATTGCACCAATTGGTGTTTTTACAGATATCTCTACATCAAGGATTTAGGGCTTCAATTCTATAGTTCTAGAAAACATTCAAGATATAAAGGAATGTGCAGAATCAGAATCAAATATAACTTTTTTCCATTCATGAGTGAATAAGATGTGTACCTTGTACGACTTAATTATCATGCTCCACCTCCACATTAGTGATGACATAAGCTTTCCCTTGTTCCTTTGGATTTTGGTGGCTCCTAATGCTGATTACCCTTGAGAAATCGAGGATTAGTGCACTGGTTTTCATAGTTCCCTAGCTCCCTAAAATTATAGCATTGAACAATGAGTTGTTTTCTATTTTCATCAGCTACATTATCCTTCTTTTTTGTGTCTTTTTCGCACTCTTGCGCATGGTTTCCTTCTTTCCCACACATGAATCACTTCCCCATCCCTTTGATGCAGTTCACATGGTGAAACTTCACATATTTTTGGCATGTGTGTCATTGAGCTTTCATCCCACCTTTATCATTAGATCCACCAGCTTGAAACTCCATTTCTATTTTCTTATCACCATAGCCATGGGAACATTCTCCAAACTCCATCTCCACTTTGAGGGCACATAGAACAACTTCTTCATAACTTCCAATGTCTCAAATTTCAATAGCCTTTATATGGTGTGGATTTAATCCACTAAAGAATCTAAATATTTTGTTATCATTGTTGATAACACAACCCGATGCATACCTTGAAAGGCTTGTGAAATTTTCGTCGTAAGTTGTAACAGATTCTCTTTAATTTTTCATGATCTCTTTGAATTCTCTCTCCATCTTTCTGCGAAGAGTTCGTTGGAATTAATTATTAGTAAACATTATCTTAATGTCATCCCATTCCAACTTCTCAATTTCCTCCCTTGGCTTGGTGTTCTTAATCAAAGCCGACCATTGATCAGCTTCTCCATCTAGACGATAAACGTCTAGGGTAACCTTCTCCATCTTAGAATAGTGAAGAACAGAGAAGATATTCTCCTTAGAGTTTAACCACTATTCTAAAACTAGTGGATCAGAAGATCCACTAAATGTCGGTGGGCGTTGCCGCATAAAACATTCGACAACCAACTGTTCCCACTTTGGTGAAGGAGGAAGTTCCCCAATATTATGGTTATTGTTAATAAACTGAGATAATAGGGTAATAATCAAAATTATGTTTTGAACTCCACCTCCCAAATCATCGAGGATGTCATTCAGTAAATCATTGCATTCTCCCTCGCACATGTTGTTGGCTTGATTTCTCCTTGTTCCCACCATTTTCTAAAATATAAAAGGTTAGAAAAAATAAAGAAGTAAAAAAGTCATTAATAAAATTTTCATTTAAACAATTTATACAAAAAACATAACATATGGGATCCCTATGTAAATATCATTGTGTGCATATTTGTACTTAGTCTCATAGTAGATGTTGTCTCTAGGGTTCACTAATTATAATTCCCAAATTAACTAATCCTTGGCTCTGATACAAACTATAGCGACCCGATCCTTTTCTTATATTAATATTAAATAATTTAAAGACAAACATCATAATTATATTACACATAGAGGATCAAAAGGTTTAGTGTCTTGGGAAAACTTAAACCATACAAAACAAATACAACATCAAGCATAAAAATTTATTTAATTTCATCTCCTCTAGCTTCTTATTGGCACTTGTACACTCATTATTACATGTATCCACCTTAGGATATAAATCAAAATGGGTGAGATAAAATATCATTAAGAGGATAAATAAGAACAATATACCATGGGGTGAGCATAATCATAACATGGGAAAAAAGCCTGAATAGAGAGGAGCATAAATAAAATACTTGAAATGTGGCTATGCATAAAAATGAAACATCATGTCTTAGTGGTTAACTACCGCACATAAATGAGAACCAAGATAGCATCTTTTTCACACATAATTTCCAATTTACTCATGAGATTCATCACTTTACCCAATGCATTGGGGCACTATATAATTCAGGGCGCACCTGTCACATTGAAACATTCATATTGTGCTATATAATTCTAGGCGCACCTGTCACATCATAAAATTATAATTAACATTCATGACACATAGAACATATATCAGTAATGAACATAAATAAACCATAGAATGGAATGGGTTTCATCTCATAGAAACACATTCATAAACATTAGGTTCCCAAAACAAAGGGGTAATAACATACTTGATACAATAACCATCAACTTTGAATGAGAAGTAAATGGTGAGGTCATAAAAGAAGAGTAATTTTGTAAAACATTTGGTTTGTCATAAATACCAGTGAAAAACATGCATATCCAAGAAAAGTAAAGACAATGATGATCAAATGATCTTTATGGAGTAACCATTTCAAAAATGGTCTGAAAGAGGGAGAACCCGAAGAATGAAAATTGGGTTCGAGATTTTCCATTACCTTGTATCAGAATGCTTCTTTCCCTATAATGTCCTATATAATGACATTAAAATAATTAATTATAAATAAATAACCTTTTTACATTAATGTGGTTCATTATTGTTTCATTAAGTAATTTTATGATCATTTGGATGAGTATATAGTTTTAAAACATTGTTCGAGAATGTTTGTTTTCAGGGTTTTCTAGAGTGGTTCACTTGTATTCTTAAATTGAAGTTAAGGTAGAACATGAGTAAAAATCCAGAAATGATTTTACATGCTATTAATTGTATTACAAGTGACTTAATGATCATATTATTAATCAAATAAGATCCATGTGGATGAATCATTAGATATGAATTAAATATTGATTGTTTGGGTTAATTTGGGTGGATTTTCGATCACAACGAACTTGATTTAACTTATCACATAGTTATATGGTCATAAGTTATATCCAGAACATTAAATAGGACATAATACATATAAAATATTCTGGTTCAACCATAAAACTGGTTTTATGACCAGATCTGAAGGTAGAAATGGAAGAAGAATGCATGTCGTTCTTGAAGGTGATAAATTAACACCTAATAAATAACATTCTCTTTAATAAAATAAAAGAAAGAGGTAAAGGGGGTTGGATGATATAATATCACATTAGAATAATAAAATTATATTATATTTATAATACCAGAGTTACACAACCATTTGGATGATGATAGGTGGGTACAGATCACGAAATGAACTAGAACTTGAATGGAAATTAAAAGAAAAGAGGGAGAGAAATTACCTCTTGAATCCTTCTCTTGAGAACCACCATAAGGGCCTAAGATTGGTATTTTGATGAGACCAAACGCTCTTGGACGTGGGGGAGGGGCTAGGGAAGGTTTTTGAGCAGTGTTTAGAGAAGGCATGGATCATTAGAGGTGTGAGGAAATGAGGGTGTGAAGGGTAGCTTTTATAGTGGCGGGGAGAGGGGTTTCCTTAATATAAAATACATTAGTTTATTAATTTCCCCTAAGAAAATGAATAGTGAGTATTCCATTACCAAGAATAGTAAATATGGAATTTGAGTTCTAGATTTAAGTTCATTCATCACTTGTGATGCCAGGAATAGTGGGTTTTAATTATAATGTATTTATACGGTGAATTAATGTATTTTACTATTGAACAAAAATTCATCTATCTCAGAAAAATCCCAAAAAATTTACCACTGAAATTTTTTGATGTTTATAATCCAAAAATGAAGTCCATTTTTCAAAAATAATTTTCTAATTATTATTAATTTAATATTGAATAAAAATCATAATTTACTAAAAAACAGTTTTTATGATTAAAACTGGTTTTATAGTGCTTTCAAAATTACATAAGGTCTTATAAAATTATCTAAAAACTAAAACATATTGATTTTATAATTATTAAACAGATTTTAAGAAAATTAATTTTATTTTAAATTAGATAATTA
Organism: Viscum album; assembly: GCA_963277665.1. Lineage (NCBI taxonomy): Eukaryota > Viridiplantae > Streptophyta > Magnoliopsida > Santalales > Viscaceae > Viscum > Viscum album. The sequence goes on from OY728151.1 coordinate 785,980,907, forward strand.
ATTATATTCATTTATTTATGACTTACAAAATACCAAAATGTTACTAAGTTCAAATTGGGACATTGTCTAAATTTTATTTAATTATTCATGGGTAAGGTTACTTTTATACTAGATGATTCACTATTAATAAGGGTCATATTAATATTCATAAGGGTATGTTACTATTCATAAGGGTATGTTACTATTCACCAAAAATTATTTTCGTTTCATTGGACTCCAAAAATCATCTTGAACTCAACCGTGTATGTTGGATTTTCGATCTTCAAAACACAGAAGTGACAAACTTAAGTTTATAAGTCACTTAGAACTTAGTAGTTCATTATGTTGTGTTTTCATGTTATTTGATGAAATAATTATAAGAAGGGAATTTCCATTTAAAAAATTGGGTCGTTAAATCTATTGGGATGTTACAAATTTTAAACAATATTTTCTATAGCATCCAGCCTTTTTGTCACATAATCTTTCATTACATTATACAAAAATGAGGATCTTTAAGGTTTAGTGTTTTGGAAACCAGGAACTTAATACATGAAACAAAAAAAATCTTCTTCAACACTTGAAAAGCTTCTCCTTATGTCAATACTATGTTCATTACTTCATCTCATAACCTTGGTACATACATCAAAAGAAAGGGTGAGAAGAAGGCCGAGTAATTGAAATAAGGGAAACATTTAACATGTGAACTTGAGATACATCAATAAAGTTATGAAAAGAACATTAAGGCGTGAGAAAGAAATCATGAGGCATATCATAACAATAATAACATTTTTCATAACATTATGATGTTTCTAAAACATTTTAAAAATACAATAATTTTTGTTTCACCAAAGTCCATCCCCAATGTGTCAATTAAAATTACCAAGGTTATTCCCCAAGGTATCAGTCTAAAAGGTCATCTCTAGAGATTAAGTCTCTATCCAATGGATTGGAGTGCTATCAGGGCGCACCCTAAAATTTGACTTTTATATCATTTGAGCAACATATATCATAATAAACCAATTCATAAAAAACACATATAGCATAAAAGAAATGGGGTTCATTTCATAATCATAACGTTTTAAAAACTACTTTAAAGACATGATCTTTGTGTCACTTTAAAACCCAGAGAAAAGGAAGGTGGGTCTCCTGTATGTAAATCCCAGAATTTAAAATAGAACAACATGGTATATATGTGAATACCCCTATATATGAGATATCATTGAGTATTCACTTAATAAAATAAATTTACTTATAAAAAGAGAGAGACATTTTTAGACGGAAATTCTGCAGCATAACAGCTATGTTACGAGGTTTTAGAAAACTTTGAAAAGTGAGGGGAAATGGGTCACCCACTCATAAATGATCCATAAACCTGTAGGGGAACATAATATAAAGGATTTAAGAACATGTTAATGAAATTTTAATGACATACCATTTGAGATGAAAAACATGGTAGAAAGTCAAAAATTAGATTTCTCTTATGAAAATTCGGCAGCCTAACGACGTCATTTAAACATCAAAAAAAAGGAATTGATGAGATAAAATAGGGCCTCTCATAATATGAACATTAAAGTTCAGTATGAAATATATAGAGATCATACCCCAACATAATATAAAGGAACTTGAAATATTTGACCTGAAAGTAGAACATTAGAAAATGGGAAGGGTGAAAGAATCCCATAAAAATTCACTAGCCTAACGGTGCCACTTAAACATTATTAAAACGAATTGATGAGAGAAAGAGGGGGTATCTAAGAATATGAACATGAAAAGGAAATTATTATGAATATAAAAGGAGATCCTCCAACACAATAACATGGAGAATAAATGAAATGACATAAAAGAGATTACTTGAAAAGAAAGAGAGAGGTCGGATCCCTTACCTAAAAGTGTAACTCTTAATACTCAATGGTTGGGACCTTAAGGGCTTGGGGGAACCTTGGGAGAACTACTTATGAGGTAATGATACCTGAGATTAGTTGGGGGAGAGTTTTGAGTCGAATGGATGAGACGATGGCTTGGTATTTGTAGGGAAAGTGAGGGGAGAAGGCATTAATGGCCAAGGGACACCTCATTAGTGGTTTTGGAAAAACCATGGGCTTGCCCATGGTTTTTGCCCATGGTATTGGCCACTTGGAACACCACATACCATATATTACTTTTCATAAATCGACCATATTGATTTCATACTTAATACATCATTTAATTATGTCATTAAACACCCGTAACTTAAAAACTGTATTTTCACTATTGATCGAAAATTCAACTTTCTCAGAAAAATACCAAAATTTCACCTTAACCAAATATCGATTCTCTGATTTCAAAAATGAACTCCATTTTATAAAAACAATTTTCTAAATATTTTTAATTTAATTTTTAAATAAATACACTATTCACCAAAAATTCATTTTTTAGAAAATTCCTTAAAAATTACTTTAACATAATATCGATGCTCTTAGTTCAAAAATGAAATCCATTTTATAAAAATATTTTTATAAATATTTTTAATTAAATTTTTAATTAAAAAAACTATTCACCCAAAAAAACTAATACTTGACTAATAATTTATGAAACCATTATTTTACCATTTTATTGAATAACATTACTTAATCATGGTGCCTAGATTATATTAATGCTTTATTTAAGTGAGATTACTAATCCATTTCTTCACATTACTAATCCTAAGCATAAATTCACAATTCATAATTTAATATTCATAAAAAATTATGTTGATCTTATTAGACTCTAAATTTAGTAATGAATATAAATGTAAAAGTCCATTTTTTGAAAATCATTACTCATTTATAATTATTTTATGTTTACATAAACAATTTTTAAAATATACTTTCTCTAAAATTCACTAAAAAATTGCATACTATATTTATTCTGACATTTGAAAATTCATAAACATCATCATTAAAAGAAATCAAATTTTTTATTTAAAACAAAGATTACACAAGGCAGTTACAGTCTCCTTACATAGCCCCTTATCACACCAGGATAGGACCTAAGTGTAAGGTGTGCTAAGGTGAGAGAATACAAGGGAGGCTCAACCAACATCGCACGAGTAGTAATTTCTATCATTTTGAAATTCTCGTGAAGGCGATTCCGTTCTAGCTTCACATGATGAGGCTCATCTTGGGATTGGTCCAGAGCAAAGCCCAGTGGTGCTACCTCCTTCCCAAGTTCTGTTAGATGGGTTTCGATCGATCCAAGACTAATGGGTGAGGCCATCAAATCTTCTTTCTATATTAATTAACCAAGATCACACGTATTTCGAGACAAAAGTTGCAAAATTCAGTCTTCAACGGTCATACTGACTAACGGTCATATAATAGTCAAAACCGAACAGTCTCATTTTAATTATACTAATGTTATCAAATGAAACAGTTTTGCTGAGTATGAAAAATAAAATAACACACAAAATTAATAAACACGATTTATTCAAAATTTCAGGTCTTTACAATCTTCCCCCCTTAAGAAATTGCATCCTCCCAAATTTTAAAATTTGGTTTGAAAATATCATTGATAGTCCCACATTAGAAAAGATTCAGTAACACTATTACTTTAAAAGAATTAAAGGATTTACAAAGGCCACCCGAGTTAACCCATACTAGGATTCAATGTAGGAAAACATGGATATGGAAGAAAAAAACAAAGTGTTCTATTCTAAGCGAGAGTAATAGAAAACATGATTATTAGAATGATAACAATAAGAAAATCACAAAATTATGATGTGTATAAACGGCCTTTGATTACCCAGTAGGAAACATTAACATACCACGTTTTTGTTTTACGTTCCTTTTCATAGTTTTGAGGAATTCATTTACTACATAAAATAAAATCATAGGGTAATATACCTACCTCCATGTAGAGTTTCATCCTTTAATAAGTTTCAAATAAAAACTAATCTTTTCTCGAAATGATGAGAATTCAAAACTACTTGGTCTCATTAAAGCACATGAATCAACTTAAAGAGAATCACATAATCCACCAAAGATTAACTATCTATTTCTTCTATATTTAAACATTTTTTCAAAAACAGAAAGGGTAAGATAAAACAACTCTTCCAAAATAAAGAACCCTAGATGAAGGGAAACTACATTAAATCTTTAATTTTCCACGGTACTACCCAAAGTTCATCATAGACCATTACATAAATAAATTTCCTTAAAATTCCTCAAAATAAACCAAACTATGATTGAAACCCAATTACAAGAAGGATTTGATAACATAATCTTCCAAGATAAATTTTATCTCTCATCTCCAAATAACATCAACCACGCCTTACATCTTATAACAAAAGTAGCTAACCTAAACATATTTTACACAAGATAGGTTAATCATTTCAATATGTAACCTAAATTACATTCAATCCACCTTAAATTCATAAATTATTCAAAATATAAGTCAAACATTACTCCTCAAAGAAAATACCATAGTAATCTATTTACCTCGATCAAATAGGGTTCCCAAAATAGTGAACGTCTTCCAAAATAATAATCATCTTTTAATCCTCTAATCATCTCTGACTTATTAATATGACAATCATCACATTTAATATCTCATTGGTTGTTGGGACATGTTCGTCCATTTCCTTCAATTAACAATGAAAATAATGTAAATTATGGGCTTAAATACTTAGCCAATAATCATGAAAAGGAACTAAATGCATAGAAGGATAACTTGTATACGAAAAGTATACCATAACTTGTGATCCCCTAAGTTACAATCTAGGTTATCCATGATCATATATTCTTATGTGAATCTTTATTTTATTTTATCTTTGTTCCTTTAATAATGGTTCATATTAAGCTTATGAATTTACCAAAGCATATCCCCCGGGAGTGTCGTAACCAAGAGTGCATCATGGCCCGTTGTCGTGTACCAGTTCCCGTTCGATTCTAGCTCAAAGCGGTGTTTTCGGGTTTTACCCCTACGTACATCTATGCCAGAGCCACCTCTACCTGCTCGTATCCAAACAGGGATGTATTTCCTTGGAAACCCCTTACATAATAATCCCACAAAACCTGTAATATTTCCTTTATTTAAACTTTTATATAGGGTTCTTCCTAAAGTTTTCATATCCTAATTTCCAGAAATAAGTAAACCATGCTTTGATACCAACTATAGAATCCCGCCATTTCGTCACATACACTTTCATTACATTATACAAAAGTGAGGATCTTTACGGTTTAGTGTCTTGGAAACTGGGAACATAATACATGAAACAAAAAACACATTCTTCTCAAACACTTGAAAGGCTTATCCTTATGTTCATCCTAGGTTCAATTATGCATCTCATAACCTGGGTACATACATCAACAGAAAGGGTGAGAAGAAGGCCTAGTAAGGTAAATAAGGGAATCATTTAACATGTGAACCTGAGATACATCAATAAAGTCATGAAAAGAACTTTATGGTATGAGAATGAAATCATGAAGCATATCATAATAAAAATAATTTTTTCATAACATTAAGATGTGGATAAATTTTTTTACAAATACAATGATTTCTGTTTCACCAAGTTCCATCCCCATGGTGTCAATAAAAATTACCAGGGTTATTCACCAAGGTATCAGTCTAAAAGGTCATCTCTAGAGATTAAGTCTTTACCCAATGCATTGGAGTTCTATCAGGGCGCACCTTTAAATTTTCCTTTTGTATCATGTGAGACTCATATATCATCATCAAAAATTTCATAATCAACCCATATATCATAAATGAAATGGGTTTCATTTCATAATTATAACGTTTTAAAAACTGCTTTAAAGACACGATCTTTGTGTCACTTAAAACCCAAAGAAAACAAATGTGGGTATCATGTATGTAAATCCCACAATTAAAAATAGAACAAAATGGTATATATGTAAATACCCCAAAAAAAGAGAGATCATTGAGTATTCATTGAATAAAGTAAAATAACTTTAGAAAAAGAGAGATACAGTTGGAGACGGAAATTCTGCAGCATAACGGCTTTGTTACGAGGTTTTAGAAAACATTGAAAAGAGAGGGGACATGGGTCACCCAATAATAAATGATCTGTAAAATAGTAGGGGAACATAATATAAAGGATTAATGAACATGGAAATGAAATTTGAAGGACATACCATTTGAGATAAAAAAACATGGAAGGAAGACAAAAATTAGATTTCTCTTATGAAAATTCGCCAGCCTAACGACGTCACGTAAACATAAAAAAAATTAATTGATGAGTTCGAATAGAGTATCTCATAACATTAAAGTAAAATCTCAGTATTATAGATATATAGATAATAACCCAACATTATAAAAAGGAACATGAAATACTTGAAATGAAAGTAGAACTTTGGAAAATTAGAATGGTGAAAGAATCCCTTAAAAATTCGGCAGCCTAACGGCGCCACTTAAACATTATTAAAACGAATTGATGAGATAAAAAGGGGGTATCTAATCATATGGACATGAAAATTTATGTAATATGAATATATAATAACATCCTCCAACATAAGAACATGGATTATAAATGAAATGACATAAAAGAGATTACTTGAAAAGAAAGAGAGAGGTCGAATCCCTTACCTTAAAACGTAACTCTTAAAAATTAAAGGATGGGACCATGAGGGCTTGGGGGAACCTTGGGAGGACTCCTTGGGAGGTAATGACACCATATCTTCGTTGGGGGAGAGTTGGGAGTCGAATCGATGAGAGGATGGCTTGGTATATATAGGGAAAGTGAGGGGACAAGGCATTAATGACCAAGGGACACCTCATTAGTGGTTTTGGAAAATCCATTGGCTTGCCCATTGTATTTTCCCATGGTATTGGCCACATGAGACACCTCATACCTCATTTTACTATTCATAAGTCGACCATATTGATTAGATACTTAATACATCATTTAATGATTTCATTAAACACCTGTAACTTAAAAACTGTATTTTCACTATTCATCGAAACTTCCACTTTCTCAGAAAAATCCAAAATTTCACCTTAAACAAATATCGATGCTATGATTTAAAAAATTAACTCAATTTTTAAAAAAATAATTTTCTAAATATTTTTAAATTAATTGTAAAATAAATACACTATTCACCGAAAATTCATTTTTTTCTGAAAAATCCCCAAAAATTACATTAACATAATATCGATGATCTATGTCCAAAAATGAAATCCATTTTATAAAAATAATTTTGTAAATATTTTTTATTAATTTTTTAATTAAAAAACACTATTCACATGAAAATACTAATATTGACTAATAATTTTGAAACTATTATTTAACCATTTTATTGAATCACATTACTTATTCAAGGTTACTAGATTATATTAATGTTTTTTTTAAGTGAGATTACTTATCTATTTCGTCACATTAATAATCCTAAGCATACAATCACTATTCTTAATTTATTAATCATCAAAAATTAAGTTGATCTTATTAGACTCTAAAATTCGTAATGAACATAATTTTAGAAGACCATTTTTTGAAAATCATTACACATTTTTAATTATTTAAGGTTTACATAAACATTTGTTAAAATATCATTTCTCTAAAATTCACCAAAAATATGCATTCTATATTTATCCAGACATTTAAAAATTCATAAACTTCATCATTAGAAGAAATCAAAAATTTTATTTAAAACAAAGGATTACATAAGGCAGTTACGGTCTCCTTACATTGCCCCTTATCACACCTGCATAGGACCTAAGTGTAAGGTGTGCTAAGGTGAGAGAATCCGAGGGAGGCTCGATCAATGTCTCACAAGTTGTAATTTCTATCAGTTTGAACTCCTCGTGAAGGTGATTCCATTCTAGCTTCACACGATGAATTTCGGCTAGGGTTTGGTCCAGAGCAAAGCCATGTGGTGCTACCTCCTTCCCATGTTCTGTTATATGTGCTTTGATCAGTCCAAGGCTACTGGGTGAGGCCATCAAATCTTATTTTTATATTAATTAACCAAGATTAATTGTATTTAATGACAAAAGTTGCAAAATTCATTCATCAACGGTCATACTGACTAACGATCATATAATAGTCAAATCCCCATAGTCTCATTTTAATTATACACATGTTATCAAATGAAACAGTTTTTTTGAGTTTGAAAAATAAAATAACTCACAAAATTAGGAAACAAGATTTATATAAAATTTCGGGTTGTTACAATTTCGTTATGTTGTTTCCTAACAGAATAAACTGGAATCATTCATCAAAAATTAATTTTGTTTCATTAAAATATAAGTTCTTCAACCAACTTCCATGAAATATAGTTGTTTGGGGGAATTTCTACATAATCTATAAGTAAATCCTGCATGAAGGTAAGAATGTAATTGATGACTTTATTACAAATAAAATACATATTTTTCCCATGAAACAATCGGATAAAAAATTACAGCATTTTCATTTTATCGCATTGTCAATATACTAACGTCATGGAATCATCATTAAATTTTTTCACCTTGACAACATCATCATTTTCATTAGACCCATCATGTGTGCTCATATCGAAGTCTTCTTAGGTCAGAATCATTTCTATGTCATGATCATGAATTAACAGATATCGATCACATAATAACATCTCCACTCAATTCCTCTCATTTGGATCATCAGCAATTTGAGATTTCAATTTCCCCCTATTGAGATACCACACATAGTATTTTTCTTGAAAACTATATTTGGTTATGTGTTATCTGACATCTTCACGGCTCAAAGAAGGTCTGCCAATGAAAATGGAACATGGGAAGTGTGTGGGACCACTATCAGAATCATTGAGAAATGCACAATCTAAAATGCACTCAAAATAGTTTTGAAAATCAATTGATATCCGATCGGTTACATATATACTATTTCTATCCATTCTGTAAAAAAATACTGGTTATAAGTCATTTTGTTAATAAGAATTCAATAATATTGAAGATTCATCGAAAATATATTTATTTAAATGAGAATTGATCAGTTTATATGAAACCATAATTGACACACTACTCTATATTAGAATCAAAATATAAAAGACAAAAAAATTACTATATGTATAACAAAATATATTATAAGAACTATACATGAGTGTACAAGATCATGTACAGTTGTGGAAGAGAATTATTTAGGAGTTGATTAAATTGTAGATCGAATAAATTTTATATTTTATTAAATAATTTTAGTGATCACATACATTGCCTAAGGGGGAGGGAGAGTCCAGGGGGGGATGTGGGGTGTCCAGGGGTGTGGCGGGGCTGTCTAGTGGGGTTAGAGGTGTCCAGGGGGTGGGGGGCTATCTAGGGGGGTTGGGGTGTCCAGGGGGATGTGGGGTGTCCAAGGGGTGACAGGGCTGTCTAGTGGGGTCGGAGGTGTCCAGGGGGTGGGGGATGTCTAGGGGGGTCAGTGTGTCTAGGTATGCTGGCTGTTCACGGGGGTGGTCAGGCTGTCCAGGGGGTAGGGGTTGTCTGGGGTGGTGGGAGGGCTATCCGAGGGGCTGGGTGGGTTGTCCAGGGGTGGGAGGGGATTTTCAGAGGGGTACATGGTGTCCAGGGGGGCTGGGTGGGCTGCCAATGGGGGTGGGTGGGCTGTCCAGGGGGTAGAGGGTGTCCCGGGGGTGGGCGGGATGTCTAGGGGGTTGGTGGGCGGGATGTCCATGGGAAGTGGTTGGGATGTCCACGGGGGTGGTTGGGCTGTCCAGTGGGGTTGAGGTTGTTAGGGGGTGGGGGCTTTTTAGGGGGTGGGGTGTCTGGGGCGTGGTGGGCGGGTATTCGGGGGGTGGGTGGGCGGGCTGTACATGAGGGTAGGGGAGGTGTTGTTTAGGGGTAAGAGCTATCCAGGGGGACGAGAAGGCTTTCCACTAGGGTGGCGAGGGTGTCCAGGGAGGTCGGGGGTGTCCAGAGGTGGGAGGGGGGGGGGGGGGGGGGTTGGGAGGGGGGTTGATTAGGGGGTACGAGGTGTTCAATGGGTGGGAGGGCTGTCCAGGGGGTGGTGGGAGTGGCAGGGCTGTCCAGGGGGTACGGGAAGTCCAGGGGAGTATGGGTGCTATCAACAGGGGTGGGGGTTGTCCACAGGGGGAGGAGGTGCCCATGGGGTGGGAAGGGCTATCCAGGGGGTACGGGGTGAGTGGGCGGGCAGTCCACAGAGGTGGGGGAGGGGGGGTGTCTAGGGGGTACGTGGTGTCAATGGGGGGTGGGGGTGTGCTGTCCATGGGGGTGGGGGGAAGTCCAATAGGGTCGGGGGGCGCTTGGGGGTGGGGGGCTTTCCAGGCTCTTTCCAGGGGGGTATGAGATGTCCAGGACAACCCACCCCACCCCCAAGGACAGCCCACACCCCCAACCTAGATAGCCCACGCCCACCCCCCCATTGACAACGAACACCCATCCCCACCGTAGACAGCCCACCCACCCCCCTTGGACATCCCCCTTGACAACTCACACTCCCATCCCTCTTCCCTAGACAACCAACACCCCCTCCCCCACCTAGACATCCCACCCCCACCCCCTTTGATAGCCCACCCCCTTGACAACTCACACCCCCTCCCCCACCTTGATAGCACACCCACCACCACCTATAGACAAGACACCCCCTCCAAGGACCGCCCACACCCCCTCCCCTACAGCCCCCCCCCCCCACCTGGACACCCCCACCTGGACAGCCCACACCCCCTCCCCTATAGCCCCCCACCTGGACAACCCCTCCTCCCACCCGGACAACCCACACCCTACCTGGACACCCCACACCCCTCCCCCACTGGACACCACACCCTGACCCCCCTTGATATCCCACACCCCTCCTTGGGGCAGCACATACCCCCCCTCTCACCTACACACCTATATCCCCTCTACCCCCATGTCTCCCCCACCCTCTTGACATCCCACCACCACCTAGATAGCCCCCACACCTGGACATCCCCCTACCCTTCCTTCAGCCCCCTTAGGGTATTTTATTTAAAACAATTTTATAAATAAAAAATTCTAAACTATCATGCATTATACATTTCACTAAACAAAAAACATAAATCCCCACGAAACATAACACATAAAACCCCTCTAATCATAAAACATAAAACATACCTAAAACAAACCCTTTACCTCACTAAAAAAACATAAAACAAACCCTTTACCCCCGACATAAAACATACCCCAATAAAAAAAACATTTACAATGTATGATGTGTAGAAAAAGAAAACATAAAACATAAATAGTCTTCATTACACCTACATCAATAACTCTAATTTATCCGAAATCAAAACATCAATCATAAAATAAAAAGAGGAAAAATACTAAAACTAAGGTAATACTTAAAAATTTGATGTTTAGAAATAATATTTTTTTTGATTGAAGAAGGGTATTAGGTTGTAAGGTGTTTCATGGCAGAGAATAAGTCGGTAGGAGGTCTCCATTAGGTCTTCAATCGGACCTTCTATGAGCTGGGGTGCTGGGTATTTAGGGGAAAACATTCCCAACAGTTTTTAAAAATAGTTGGAAAGATTACCTTTACCAATGGTTTATCAAAACCGTTGGTATACCATAGAGAAAATAGATTTATCCCAATGGTTTAAGAAAACTATTGGGAAATATTAAGAATGTATAAACATTTCCAATTGATTTTTCAAACAGTTGTCAAATTTTCCTTCTTTTACACTATATTAACGGTTTCCTCAAACCATTGATATAGTACCGTTTGGAAAACACCATATTTCAATAGTGATGTCCAGTGTACCCATATATTTACATAACAAAAGACATAAAAACAAAAAATATCAATAATGTAATTTTCATGGACAAATAATTTCCCTGAAATGGGTGTCAAAAAATTTTATACGTCTTGTTGTTATATTTAAGGTTTAGTACTTTACTAACATAATTTTTCTCTTAACTGATGTTATTTATTTTAATAACTTTCACTAATATTTTTGGTAAAAAATGAGGTTTAAATTATTATAAATTCTAAATTATTATTATTCCAAATTTGGAATCCATTTATAATATTATAATAATAAATGTGGAAGGAATTAATTTAAAATTAATGTCACAGTTAGGTTAACACTGTTTTAATTGTAAAAATGATTAAATGTTTTCTTTGTTATGTTATCCAATTTCAATTTAAAATTAGTACTAATTGAAATTTTTTTATTATTTGTTAAAAATATTATATAATGAAAATTTTAATCCCATTTTAAATATTATTTAACTATATAAATAGATAAAATTAAAGATAAGTTTTGAATTAAAATCCAGTTTTTTAACTATTGATACAAAAATGATGTTTATCTGAAACGTCCAAAAAAATCACCCAAATATAATTTTATCATTATAAATTTAAAAAATAATGTTTATTTTACTACATCGAATTTTCAAATGTGATTAAAAAAAATTCATAATTTTTCAAATGACGATATAAAAAATAGTTTATTTGAGAAAATGGTATTTTTAAAAATAAATAGACTTTACCAAAAATCAAATATTTCATTATCAATATATTTTATTTATATAAAATAACTATTAAAAATATTTTAAATTTATTCATTAATTTTCATATTACTATGTCAAAATTATAAGTTATAATAATCTAATTTAAATAATTATATCATTAAAACAAGGTTTCATAGAAAATCTATCTTGCATGTGAGTACACTATGTCTGTGGTGCATGTAACATACTCTAACTCGGTTTTTCATGTAACATATTCCAATTTGGTGTCATGTGAATGGAATGTTAGACGTAATTCATTGCATGATAAGAATGCATGTTAAAAAAAGATTCATAAAAACTAAAGTTGTTACATTCTACCCACCTTAATATATATTTCTCACAAAAAATGCATCACATGGGTAAAAATATGAGGATACGTATACATAATAATATCCCATTGTTTCCACCTAGACTCCTTTAAATGATTATTTCTCCATAAAACATTGTTTGGGTGAGTGGTCTTATTCCTTATAGCTTTCTCTGACCTGTCCATAATTTCAACTGGTTGTTCTTCATAAGATTGATCTTGCTCTCGTATTATGTCCTATGAGTTTAATACATGTTAAAGGTCAATAATGTACTTCCTAAATAATGATACATTTAATAAATAATGTACTTGAGAGATATGTATAGGAAGTTCCACGTTATAGTATATCATCCTGATACTATCAAGCATCTCAAAGGGATTGATAATGCTACGTCTTATTACACATTTCTTCCTGAATATCATAAATCTCTTCACGGGTGAAACATATTTTAAAACATTTTCACCAAAATCAAAATTTAGATCACACCGATGGTTATTAGTTTAAATTTTCTTTTGTGGTTAATCTACCTTGATATTTTTCAGAATGGTTGTAACCTTCTTCACCATTTCTTCAGAAATCTCATGTCCAAATAGATTTCTTTCTCCAATTTCATCACAAAATCTTGGAGATTTACATTTATTCTGATGAAAGGCTTCATATGGTTCCATATTGATTATTGAGTGAAAACTATTATTGTAACAAAATTAAAATATAAGAAGGTATTGATACCAACTACCCTTGAAATCCAAATGACAAATATCTCAACTTATCCTATAGGGGTTGAATTATTTTTTAGATTGACTATCTATTTGAGGATGACAAGAAGTTCTGAAACTCAATTCTGTATCAACTTCTTACTGATGACTATGCTAGAACATTTATATAACCATCAAATCCCAATCTGATACAATGTAATTTTCTACTGCATCAAACCTTACCACTTCCTTAATGTATATCCTAACAATATGATCTAGAGAGAAGTCTTATTTAATAGAAATGATGTTTTCTGACATAGTAAGGCAATAAAATACAACCCATATAGAAATAAAACTTTTATTGGTTTTGGGTATTCTAATGAAATAATCTATAGTGATTTTCTCCCATTTACATTCGGGTTGGGGTAATGGAAACAACATCCACCTTAAATTTTTTCCCTTTCAGCCTTAACTTGTTCGAATACAAAAAATAGAGATACAAGCTTTGGGATATCTCCCTTCATTCCATCCCAATAGAATCATTATTTCAAGTCCCTATGTATATTCATACATCAATGATGAATATGGAATTTTGAAATATGATATTACTCAAATATACCCTTCTTCAAATCTTGTATGGAAGAAACACATACGCGATTCATGAACCACATCATTCTATCCAGATGAAGGCTAAACATAGGAATTATTTTGAATTTTTTATTTATCTCTTTATCATCCGTTTTCACCTCGTAAATCGTTACATAGATAGAGGGTTGAAGATTCATTTGAAAAATATATGATTTTACCTTTAATTTAGGATTTCTAGATCCATTATTTTCAAATATAGAAATATTGGAACTTTTTTCAACCTCATCATGGATAAGGTAGATTTATTTTTCCATCTAAAAGTATCTTCCACCTTGTTCGTTTTTCCAGGTTGGTAACGTATTGGTAATTCATAATACTTTATCATCTATAACAATATTCTTCAGTGCTTATTCAACTCCTTATGTGTCAATATAGTTTTCAAATTTTAATGATCAGTATATATATCACACATATCTTGACAATGCTAATGCCTTAATATCTTCATTTTAAAAAATTACTGCTTCTTACACCAAATCAAGAGTTGGGTAATTATTATCATGTATCGTGAACAAATGTGAGAAATAAGATATGACCATGTAATTTAGTATAAGAATGTATCCCAGTCCCTTATTGGATGCATCAATAAATAGTAGAAAACCATATCCACTAAAGGAAAATTTAAAAATAGGCATACTAGCCATCTTTCTCTTCATTTCCTTACAAATTTCCCCACATTAATCTGTCCAAATAAACCATACAGCCTTCTATGTTAAATTGGTCAATAGATTATATGGTTTGGAGAAATTATCCACAGACCACTGATAATATCAAACTAATCCAAGAAATATAGGGATATCAATCACCATGGTTGGTCTTGGCCAACATTAAATATCCTTCATCATTGATGGATCTTCTTTGATACCATATCTTGATAATTTCTGAGACAAAATGATACCTTTTATAGACAAAATTTACACATTGAAAATTTTAAGTATATTTTCTCCATCTATATAGTCCTTAGTAAATTTATCTTGTGATCTTCATGATCTTCCTTACTCATTGAATAGATAAGAATATAATCTATAAAGACTACCAGAATCCTACTAAGATAATAACTAATGTCCTTATTCATTAAATCCATCAAGATGTCATATGAATTTTTATGACCAAAATTCATCACTATATATTCATATATTCCAAACCATGTAAGGAATAATTCCTTGGGTATATACACTTTCTTGAACCTCAACTTATGATATAAAGGATAAAGGTTATTCTTGGATAAGTATTGTTCTTCAAACAACTAATCAAACGAGTCATCAATACAAGGAATAAAATTATTTTTCATGATTGTGATCTTCTTCAAATCATGATAATCATTGAACTGTCGCAATGATCCATATTTATTTTTCACAACATGAACTGGTTCACCACATGATTCCACTCTTGGATGAATAAATCCATTTTCAAGTCTTTCTTTGAGTTATTTCTTAAATTCCTACAACTGAATCTGATCCATTCTATAATGAATCTTCGAAATTGGTGTGAAACCTGGTATGGGTTCAATTGAGAACTCGACATCATGTTTTGGTGAATACTAGAAAACCCTTCTAGAAAGACATCCAAAAAATCCAAAACAATGTTCATACCATTGATTCCAATTCTCTCCCAACCATTTTTGATAAAAAAAACCTTTTGAATATGAATTAATACCCATAAAATTGAAGTAATATCTATAGGAAGTTTATACTTATCATCAAATTGATGGATTATCATAGGAGGGATTGATATATAAAAGGCAACATTCCTTCCTCGACAGTTGATGTGGTATTTATATAGTGAAAGTCAATCCATGCCTAATATGACATCAAAATAAATTAAGGAAGAAATACATTATTTTATGGAAGCACATTCACAAAAACATTAAATGGAGCAGAATCATATACTTGTGATGAAATCACCATATCATTTAGAGTTTTCACTACTAATTCCACTTCTAATAGTTTTTTTTAATCTTAAAACTATTAAAATTCCTTGATATGAGAGAGTGTTTAGATATAGAATCACATATTTCCTTATCAGTTCTAGAATCGATTATATGTGTACCTTTCATCACATCCTTATCATACCCCTAATTAGAAACAATTATTTCATGAGATTTACCCTTGTCCCACATATTAATTGTTTAATTATGTTGATCATCATTACTAGCCCATGGGTTTCGGCATTAGTTAGAATAATTTCCATTCTCCTTATACATGTATCACTCAATTGTGGAAGGTTCATTCTATGACCCTATTCCAACATTCACAATATTTAAAAACTTCTTCCCATTACATCAGCAAAAAAATGCACAATGTACTTCCCTTCCTCATTTAAAACATTTTTTTAACCCTTATATAAATTTGATCCATTATTTTTCTAACACATTGAGCATAAAAGATAGATCACATTATTTTCTTCATGGTATTAAGATTTTCCTTTAAATTACATCTTCCGATTCATGTGAAAACAATGTAATTGTATTGTGAATCCAACCTCTATACAAATCTTAATTGAACAACAAAAAATTTTCCAATAGCTATTAAATTCTATTATGTGTAAAACTATTATGGGAGTTAGACTTAAGACATTGAAGAACCTATCAACTTTTTTTAGGTTGGATGATAATTTCATAAGTGTGCCACACATGTATTATGAAATTAGCCTCATAGTTTCAAATAGAATCATAATCCCTTTACATAAACTCATGGATGAATTTCATTACCCAGGTAAGAAGAATCAGAGGAAAGTAAGAATTGAAACAAAATTTCTTATTCTAATCCCAATCCATGGATTCAATCCCATCTTGTTTACTTGTGTTGTTGAATATTATCCACTATTGGTCAATTTCAACTACTAAATGATAAAAAACCAAAATAACATTCTCAGGGACAAGAACTGTAGGAGAAATAATATCTTTTTATTAGTACTGATCCATTATACATAAATAAGTGGACAAGAAGTCAATCTAAAAGAAGGTGGAACTTGGCTCATGAAATACGGAACATAAAGTTGTTCTCGTCTATTCTCATTTATAAGTCTACCTTGATTCATAGATTGAGAGAGTTGTGTGAGAATAACCATGAGGTTTTTTCATTCCATATCCCATATACTATAGTTACTCAAAAGGATAATCACCACATTTTCTATCGCAGTCATCATTAACTGAGTTCCTTTAGTTTCCAACCATTGATGAAAACCAAAATCAAAGAGTATGAAATAGTTATCAAAATAAATAACACCATAATCATGAAAAGTCACTCATAGGATGTCTAAATTACGTATCTCTATTTAATATTTGACACTGTAGGTTTATCCTAGCTAATTCATAAAAATATTCTATTTAAATCTTTCATGATGGTTCATTAAGAGTCTGTGAATTTCTAAAGCATATTCTGTGGGAGTGTAAAACCAGATGTCCAACAAGTCCATTTTTCGTGTACCAATTTACATTGAGTTGGTCCTAGAACATATTTTCAGAGTGGTTAACCCTTTTTACATATGTTTTAGATTCACATACATATGTAGAAACCATAGAAAAAAATTCAAGGAAACCACTCAATATATCCATTAACAGAATTTCATGACATTTTTCTATACATTTACTCATAATTAGACTCATCCATATACATTTCTTTAGGTTTATCACTATAGTTTTCTCATACTAGTTTCCAATGTTTATTTAAATTTTTTATTTGATACCAACTATAGTGACATAATCTTGACTTACATTAACATTAATAACTTCTTTGGAATACATAAAACATTACATAATAGATGCATGAAAATCGTACTAGTCTACTGACTTTGTAAACATGGAATTATATAAAATGGTTCATAAATCAGCTACAATATCTCCCACTAGGTTCCTATTAAACATATCCCTTCATAGAAATGTAAAACATAATACATATCTTCATAACCTGGGGACGGAATCATAAAAAGTCGTGAGCTGAAATTCGCATTAATGGTAAATAATGGAGAGAAATAAGTCTAATAATGATCATAAGGGTATTGGAATATGACCATGAACAGATAAGATCATACCCTATATATAAAAGATCATATAAATGAATCATGGAATAATGATTGGATGTTTATAAGACTTGAATAATATTAAAATAATTAACATAAGACGTTAAATCTTAACTTAGGAATGAAACATTGAATTGTGGTAGAAACATAAGCATATAATGATTTCTATAGTAGATAAAGAATCACCACTAGGACCAACATAGTTGTATGGGTCCACTCTCCATACCATCTTGGTATTCATGGATCCCTCAAATAGCAAACTTAGTAGAAAAAGGTCACTCCTCTTACAATCATGGTCATCTTGGATCACTCCCATGTCCATCTTAGTAGTCAAGTATTATTTTGAAGACCATATTAGTCTATACAATTATATATAGTCTTTACTCAATGCATTTGTGGGATATATTCATATTACCTATCTCATAATAAATTAATACATATCTGTGCCACAATATCATCACAAAATAATATCATAACCCATGAAATGAAATTGGTATTGTATGCTAGTAATCATATCATAACCATTGAAAAAAGACTTGTTTCATAATCATTTCATTATAAACCTTACACATAAAAAGAAGCGGGTTTCAAAATAATATAACCTATGAATGTGAAACGGGTTCCATAAAAATCATGTCAACAAAACATAATCCATTCATAGGAAGAATATGAAGTTTAATATTGAATAATTTACCAATAAATTATTGAAAAACAACAATGGATTTTATCTTATATGGGAAATACTTTTGAAAATCATTTTGAAATCATTTCTTATGAAAAATATCTTTTCTTCAATGAAACCCTTTTTTAAAACAAAAAACATTTTTGAAAACCATTTTTAAAGAAAAATTTATATGTAAACATATAAATGATGCATTGAATCCAATAAAACAATTTTTAAATACATTTCCTTGTATATGATCTTCATAGAACTTTTGAAAACTATTTTTAAATCTTTTTTTAAAAATGGTTTTTTTTTAATACTATAAATTTGCTACCGAAGAGATAGATGGTCATATTTTACATAAAAAAATACTCTTATGTACCAAAGTGTGGAAAAATTTGTAATAAAAATGATGACATATAGAATAAATAGAGGATAAGTAAACCCACGAGTGTTATTGATATAAGGATCATAATATTCCCTCAAAAATACATAGTCATTAACAATCTCAGAATATGATGGGATTATTTCAATAAATTATTCCCACATGGTTACTTGGGGCCTTAATCTTCATGTAGTTAAAGGAAATTATATGAATCTTAAAATATCATTATAATAAGTTGATTCAAGAGATAACATTGAAGTATATACCCATTCAAATATATTTTTGTTTCACGATAATACATGAGTCTCAAAGAATGCAATTTGAGACAATTTTTTTAACTGATTTGGTATCTTTTCAAACATAAAACACATTGAAGAAATTTAAAAAAATGGATATTTTAATATCCATAAATATAAGTAAAGGATACATATAATTCAATAATGGGAATTAAATACACCATAAAAATGATAGGGTGGTTAACATAGTTTGTATCTCAAAAAAATAAAAGGTGAGAAGAAATCCCCTTGCCTTGTGTCTGGACTCTCTTCCTACCCACTCAAACCACATTTAGAATAATTATAAATTTATTATAAATATTATATAAAACTATATAATTATATATTATACCATAATTTTTTTATTATTACCATATATTTCCCACTTTTTAAAAATCATATAATAAGGTTTAACTTCGGATAAGGATCATTTTGTTCATCCCATGTGTCTTAATTTATTATATTTTTAGACTTATTCTCATAAAATGATTGAAATAATTTAATAAATGATATAAATATCATGTATATATATTATATGTATATTATAATAATCTATATAATATATAATTATGAAATATAATACACTGTTCACTGAAATAGTAGGTAGTACTTATGCATGAACGCCATTTCAATTTCATTTTCTTATTGAATGATATAAAGTAGTAGAAATATATGTATATATATATATATCATCAATACAGTAGCCTTATGATATCAAATATATATCATATATATTCTCTAAAATTATCATTAATAAAATCTATGTAGTGTATGAATGAATCATATTGCTATGAGGGGTGCTAGTCCAAACTTCCTTAAATGAAATTATCATATTTACATAATATGGAATGCAAAAAGGAATGTTATAAATAAAAATTAACGAATTATAAACCTAATATATATGAAATATAAGTAGAGTGTCCGTCATAATTTCCACCATGATAGGTGGAAATTAAAAAAATGAACAATCATTATTTCATGAGGTAGTAGCTCACCATATACAGAAACAATTTGTTCATTGACCATTAAATAGAGGTGTGTGTAAGTGCAGTTAAAACCATTTCTATATAAAAATCGTGTATATTTATTATACTGGTTTTGTTATATAATAATAGAAAAAATTGTTTTTTAAGTGTTGGATAATAAAAATAACAGAAAGGACATTAGAAAAGATGTATCCTCTTAATCAGGTAACTCTGTTTGGTTTGTGCCAAATTGAATCCTTTAGTTTCCTTATACCCACGGTAAGGATTATAGGAGAAATGGAGGGGAGTTGGGAGACTATTTCATTAGACTTTGGAAGAACCAATGGTCTTGAGAGGAGTGATGAAGTGGGTAGAGTTTGTGTCCATTTACAGGGAAGGGAAGGGACACACTTGGAATTTTTATAACAAGTTTTTTGTACCATGTTTTCACCTTACAAAACACATAAATTACCAACCAAACTCAATAAATCAAGGTTAATTTCATAATAATGTCTAAAAAATGGGGGTTGGAAAAGTGTATAAGTCATTTTTGGTCTCATATTATGCTTGGGTAATTTATTAACCTATTTTTTCTCTCAACTAAGGCAATTAATTTTAATCACTTTCACAAATATTTTGGGAAAAAACATAAGTTTACCATATTAGAAATTAAAAATTATTACTATTAGAAATATGTAATTCATTTTTATACTATAATCGCATAATTCCTAAAAATTAATATAAAATTAATCTTGTACTCGTGTTGACAATGTGAGTTTTTATTATAAAAATGATCCGAGGATTTCTGAGTTTTTATATTCAATTTCAATGTAAAATTTTCTACAATGACCAAAATGGATTAATTGATAAAAATATTATCAAATTAAACTTTTAATAAAATTTATAATATAATTTATCGTTATATATAAATTACATCAATGCGCAGTTTTGAATCAAAATTTAATAGTTTTCACTATTCGTCCAAAAATGATGTTTGTTAGAAAAATCCAAAAAAAGACCATAATATAATTTAAACATTCTTAAGTAAACAATTTATTTAATTTTATTAACATACCTTTCAAATTGTGTCTAAAATTAATTTTACTATTTTTTAATGATGGACATTAAATGTAATTTATTTGTGAAAACAACATTTTTAAACAAAAAATAAATTTATTAAAAATTATTTATTTCATTATAAATATCGTTTATTTATAATAAAAAAAAAAAAAATTAAATTGGATATTACTATTCATATAATGATTTTTAATGGATAGGTTACAATTCCCTCATTTAAATAATTATATCATTAAAACGATGTTTCAAAGAAACTCTTTGTTGCGTGTGATGTACGCTATATCTGTGTTGCCTATAACATAGACCAAGTTTGTGATGTGTGTAACATAACCTGAATTATTTCAATGTGAATGGAATATTTTAATTAATTCATTTCAAGATACAAATGAATATTAATAAAATTTCCATAAAAACTCTAGGCGTTACATTTTCTTCTAATGGTAATATTTGGAGAGGATGTAACCCTTTGGAATTTTGGATCATGTTTTAGTATAGGGATTTATTTGAGTCCCTTTTATCATTTTCTCTTATCATGTATGATAGTTTTATTTTCATGTTTATGTTTTCATAAAAAATAATGACATTGGAATTGATATATAGTAAGGAGAACAATTATTAGTCTTGAATTTTTTTTTCTCCTAGATCTTCCATGATTGACTGTAGAGTTGAGATTCATGTATTATTTGATTTTTCCATTCATATTTCGGTCAATATGGAAGATAATAGTTAATAAGTTCATTCTTTTTGTGTGAGAGTCTTTTTAACGTTTATCCATTTGAAATATAGTGTCATTATGGGGGTAGAAAATAGTATATTGATGGGGGGGATATAAAATCAATCCTTACCAACATGTTAGTTTTTCATATTTATTGATAATTTCAATTTAATAAAAATTTTATAAACTTTTACGACATTTGGGATATGATTCAATTGGAGATATAGTAGGTTGCACTATTTTATTCCCTGATAGGGCGTGTCATAACATTAATCATCCTTTGAGTGCCACCTAGTGTTCTGTTTGAGGGATTCATTCCATGTAGGTGTTAGGGATTCATAAACATAAATGTTTTGAGGTAAGATATTTCATAGTGTGATCCCATATATCAGATCGTGGATGCATCTTTGAATACAGAAAAAATATCAAATTTCTAGCTTATCCCCTTTTATTATTTAACCCATTTTTATTCATTTTCTCTCAATTTTACGTCAACATACGATGGGAGCTGAACTCAATGATTACCACTCCTATTTGATTCATGTAATTTATGAATTTTTTATGGATCGATTTATTAATATAAGACCCTTCTGTTAATTCCATTATTAATTTACCTCCCTATTTTATGTTTTTTAAGCCAGGAAATTTCTTTTTTACCTATGTCTCTCTACCTGTTTATTTTAGGTGTGGATTATTTTGAATTAGAGTTCATTAATAAACATTATAGTTTTGGATATATTTTGTTAGGATTAAGAATTTTTTTCTTTACAATAATGTGTTGTAGGTATGTATTTTCTCCTTTTCCATTCTAAATAATTCTATAAGGTGCTTAAACATTTATGAGTTTGTTTTAATTAGGTTTTACTGATTGGTGTTCTTATATATTGATTTTGAATGACATTAAGGATAATTGTTTAACCGGAAATGATATACTCAAGGTTATCAAAACATATGATTTCTTATAAATACGTATATATATATATATATATATACACACATGATATCTTCATTTTTAATGTACTTGGTGGGTTTTGGAAAGGGGTTTTGGTGTTTTATGTAATTATTGGAATTTAATAAAGTTATTAAATTTGAATCATGATGTTGTATTTTGGGATTCCTGATTTATTAACATTTTGAGACTTGGGATGTTTTTAATAATGGATTATTATAATTTGAGGAATAATTTTTATTCTTCTTATTCATTAATTCTATGGGATTCATTTTGAATATTTATATACATGATTGTGACATGTACATGAAAATATTTATAAATTTTTTAACATATATAAAATTATATTTATATATATAGAAATTTCATTAAATTACTCTATTATAAATGTGGGTTAAATAAATATATTCTAGCCTACATTTTTTAAAATGGTGTCTCAAATGTTTTATTACACTTTATTATTGAATGGAATTTTTATAACATTGAGAATGTTTCTTTGAAATAACCTTTTTTGATGAATATTGAATGATGTATTGTTTTTATTATAATCGGATTACTTGTTTCAATGCTATGGGAAAATAGGCACCTTAAAATTTTTCATATAATATGTACACCTATGTGGAATCCCTCTCTTCCTTGTATGTGGAAATGTAATTCTTTCTCCCATCATTGAGGTTTTGGTATGGTTGGTTGTGAGATGGTTAGTGGAGTATATGTTATGGAAATTTAGATTCACAATTTTTATGTTTTATGCCATGGAATTTATACTTACCATTGATACCTTCATCATGTGTATCATAGGAATATTAGAAATGGATGATAGGGGTTTTATATATAATGATGATTATATGGAATTGATATTCTATGGGATAAGATGCAAAAATGGGTATGAAACTGGCAAGTCATGTTGAGATAAGATAATTTTTATGGACTTATGAATGAACCAATAGGCTATCAGGTGGTTCTAACATGAGTACGTCTAGGGTCTCCCCACATGGTTTATAGTAATTTCACATGATTATAAATTTGATTCTTCTTATAATTATATTGAACTGTACCCCTTTTTTTGGTTAACTTATGACTATAATATTATAGTGTAGAATATAATGTTATTCATATTTTTCACTCAATTATTATTATTTATGTTTTGTAAATTGAAATTTGTTTATTTTTCCCATCTATAGATTCCCTCATCATGGTATGGGTTTTAATAGGAATTTCAGTAAATGAATATTAAAAAATTGATTTAAAGATATATTTTAAAAAGGATTAATAGAAAGGATAATATTGATTTAGAAAATGATAAATCCATATTTTTCTAACTACAGTTTCAAACTAGTGGTTATTTTTGAGATCGTTTCTGAACCTTGTAGTTTCACCTATATTTACATTATATATCAGTCAGAACAAACTTTTTAGAATATTGTTAAAAAATAAAACATAAGAACGATGTGATATTAAATAATTATTAAGGTTATACATACTAATAAATCTATCATAAATAAGAATTAATTATTAATGAAAGTTAATTAACTGAAACACATACCATTTAATAAATACATTGAGAATAATATGGACAGAAAAATAGATGAAAAAATCATTCCATATAAAAAATCTCATTGGAATGAAAAATATTCAAGGATATTCTAATATTTGACAATCAAAAACAAAATTCAAAATGATTAAATTCATAATTTCAATTTCATAGAATATATCTTATTGGCATCATCCAAAAATTCTACACAAATGGGTAAGACCTCAGAAAATACCCAGTAATGTTTTCCACATTAGACCAACCAAACATTAAGAGGATATAGCGGGCCCCGCCCATCAGTCACTATGTCTAATTAATTCAATAAATGTCATCGGTGATTAATCTTTAACAAGATCATTTGTATTGAAAAATTACTATAAAAAATTTAAATACATTCCCACATCAAGATACACATCCCCAAAACATTTATATTTATAAAGAGAATGTTTTTAAAATAGTACAACCATAGTTAAATGGATCATAATCGATAAAAATAAATAATAATGACATTTTTAAGATAAAATCTACATTGTTAATAATTGGTATATTAAAGGGTACTTGTATTTGATGAATAAAAATATCATTAAAAACATTCTTTGAGGAAAATATAACTTTTCAGTTTGAAAATGACTAATATTTTAACAATTATTTTGAAATTATTTTTCAATGAAAATATCCTTTATAAAAAAATATAATATCCTTTAAAAAATTTGAGCCATAATGAAGGCTATAAATTCACCTCATTCTATATATCTTAAAACAAATATTGCTTTACTTTTTCCATAATATCCAAACATACATTATTTTCAGAATGACAAGATGATTCCATTAAAAAAATGGTAAAGAGTCCACCATAGGTAGAAATGATTTTTATAATATTTTAGGATAATATGAAATATCGTTTTATTTTCTTTAAATCATTAACATGAATGATACAAATTCCCTAGTAGAGACTTAAACATAAACAATCACGAATAATGACGAGATTGTGATATCAAACCCTAACACTTTGTAATCAGTTGAATAATATCCATGATAACATCAAATGAAACTATAAATACCAAGAATATTTTGATAATAGTGATATTATATTAATGGATCAACAGATATACCATAAAAATGAAATAAGCAGTGGATAAGGCATGAATCCCTCCGAAATAAAAGTGAGATGGAAAACTGTTAACTTGCACTTTAGATTCATTGAACATGATATAACCACCTGTATAATGGATTAAACAATGATATTAATTTATACCAGAAATACATCCATAATTAATATAACATATATTGTCCTATTATATTATCATATGACCTTTAATTAATAATATTTCTTTATTACTATTGTTTCGGTTTTCGACCACTTTGTTTTTATATAAATGTTTTTTCATGAAATTCCTAGTTCTTTAGATAAATTTATAATTAAATAATATCAAGAATTACATTAAGGTAATAGATATAATATATATTCATTATATACATTATTATAATCATTCTAGAGTAATGTACATGGAAAATAAACAGCATTGTATCGTGGAGACAGTATGCCATACGTACACACCCGTGATGGTATCATTCCATTAATGGTGAAAGGGTAAGGAAGAGTATGTTATATTAATGTTTACATATTGAATATATATTTATATATATTATATGTATTTATTACTTCAAAATTTATTCCCATACATGTAAAGTGGTGATTAATAATAGATTACAAATTGGTGTGGAGATGGTATGTCATACATACCCAAGTGTAATGCTTTCATTTTTCTTAGGTGGGATAAGAGGTGGAATATGGTTGTCCTGTATTCATAATAAAATATCAGAATATATAAGATACTAGATATATAACATTATATTGGAAACATCACATGAAATAGAAGTAAAATAAGAAATAAACATGAAAGAGTCGATAAAAAAACTACATCTTCTTTGGTGGACTTTTTTAATCCCTTTATAAGGGATCATCAAATGATCATTGTGAAAGAAAAGATCCTTTAAAATTTAAATAAATATTTTACAAAATAAATTGGTATAGTATTATTGATATTGATTGATCATTGTGGTGTAGCGAAGTGGCAGAGGAGGTCCCCTTTTATAATTGAGGTTAGGTGCAATTTTGGAAATCCTCAAAATACTAAAATATAATAAGCTATTCATAAGGAAAGTACTTCAAATGAAATATAAATGAGTAATTTAATATATGTTTTACCATATATTTTCATATTTATGATTATTATATTTAACTAATTTAATAAAATATAAATTCAATAAAATATTACTGTTTTCAAATTTGATAATACTGATTTATTTTGTCTTTAAATAAATCCTAAAAAAGTGATAATTAAAATAATATTTAGTAAATAATATATAATTTATCTTATAAGTATATCTTATTTTTTATAAATAATTACTCCACAGAAATATTTCCAAATTAATACTACTAAACTAAAATATTTTATTTTTTTGTTAATTAAATAAATACTGTATTAGCTTTGAAAATGAATTTTAGGTAATTATATTACTTCAATAAATTAAATATAAATTCATATAATAAAAATATAGAGTGTAATATAAAAAATACACATTTTGGTTCATTCATATCTTGATTTGGATCCTATGTGGACAAACCAATATATTAAACACAATGAGTCTGACATTTTGACATTATCCTTGAGTTAAATAATATATAAATTATTTTTTTTTAATAGTGTCTATTTAAAAAGTAATATTTTATTATAAGATGATAATTGTTTAATATTATTCATCTATTAGTTTTATTAGATTTTTAGGTCATGTTTATAACCATTTCTTTTGGATCGATCCCTTTTTTGACCACTATAACTCTTATCGTGGCATCATGGATTTTTACTCTTTGAGGGATAATATAGTAACTACAAAATTTCTAGCAATAAATAAATTGATAATTGCTGATATTTTCATCCTTATACTAATTATTTTTCATAATTTAAATTATTTAGAAATTTTATATCATTTAATGAAATATTATTTATTATAAAATATCGTTAATGTCTATTTTCACACCAATAATTCCTTTGACTTTTATAAATATTAATAAACAAATATATATTCAAAAAACACATTTAATACATACCTAAAATATTTATGTCATCTATAAAATTATTTTATGAAATTAATTATCTCAAATTATAATTATTTAAATATTTTGTAATATAATTTATTTGATATTTCCATTAATTAAACATTTATAACATCATCATTGCGGAAGCCTTTAAGATAACTATTTCTTCTCTAAAAACAAAATATAAATTATCATGATTCATATAACTATATTATATTCATAGTATTATTTATAGATAATTATATCCTCTAGGTAAACACATATTAAAAATAGTTATCTTCTTAAAAATAGAATGTTTTAAAAAAATATCTTTTCTTGGAATAAAATATTATATAAGTTATATTCCCATAATAATAGAAATAATGATCAAATAAACATTAATTTATTTCATATATATGAAATATAGTCATATAAAAAATGTGGGGCATGTTTTTGGGTCATTTTATATTATTTTTAACCTTATTTTCCCATTAAATATTGCATTTTCTCTTAACTGTGGTAATAAAAATTTAAACGTTTATTAATCCTAGTGTTCAAAAAATAATTATTTAATAAATTTTGAACTTTTTATTCCAAATATGTATTCTATTTATTAAAATACTAAAAAACTGCCTCAAATGTATTTAAAATTCATCTTCTAGATGGGGCGTGAAAGTGGTGTTTTAAAGTGACAATGTTTAAAAGATTGAAATGTTTTTATATCAAAATTCAATATAAAAATATATTTATATTAAATTAAATGTATTAATAGATTAAAATTTGACATAATTATACATTCTTATTTCAAATATAATTTATCATTATAAATAATTCAGATGAAATGCCTATTTTAAGTAAAAGAGCATTAATTTTCATTATTTATAAAATAATTATTCATATCAAAAGATACAAAAAATTCTCCCAAATTAGATTTATATTAAAAACTAAAAACTAAATTTTATTTTTAATATAAAACATTTAAGAATATAATAATTTCGATTTTAAAATGTGAACCATTTAAAGGCAGTAAAGGTGTATTTAAAATGAATACAGATTTCATGCATAAAATTTTATTTTTTTTCATAACTTAAGCCTATAAAATCTATTGTATGAATGGAAATAAAGTTAATGGAATATATAATATTAAAAGGAAATACTTTTTTCAATATAATTCAATACTTCCTGTTATATTTCATCTTTTTTTAGGATGGGTGTTGGTTCTAAAGCATGTTATCAATGAGATTAAATTTAAAAAGGGGAATTCCATTAAAAAATTGGTGTGTTACATTCTTCAATTCATCAATAAAATGTATACTAGAAATTTGAATGTTCAATTTTTATATAATGGGTTGATGTTAAAAAATTCATTTTTGGAAAACCCCTTCATTAAAAGGGTTAATAGAAAATACTCTTAATATGTGGGAAACAGAAATCTAATGGTCACCATAAAATTAGGCTTTTGAAAATGATAACATTATAAGGATGTGAAAACCAAAGAAATGAAGGGAAAAATAAATATCATGTTTTTTTATGGTGATAGATATCAAGATCATTATAATGTTAACCACCACAAAACCATATATTATTTATCGATAAAAGACCATTGATTTCTCATAAATAAATGTAAACATACAATTTTTTTCCAAAAGTTTTCATCCTATAGTAGAGCGATTATTTTACTATTCAAATAAGAACATGAGAAAATAATATTATGCAATTTCATTACATGCCATAATAATAATCACTTACTTTGGTTTTGATTCAACATTATGTCCGGAAATAGATATTCTAGACGAACTTATTCATGCATGAGGCACTTTAATGAATAATAAGGTCAAAAAGTAATTCTTTTATCCATTAAATAATTATTGAAATCAAAATGGTTATCATATAGTATGAAAAAAAATCGTATTTTAACCTCAAAAAATAATATCTAATTTTCAAATAAATGCATTAAATTATTAAGAATCATCTAAAATACAAAATTCTATGTTCACAGTCCAAACAATTATAAATAAGGTCCCCAAATCTTCAAAAAATAATGATAAAATCATATTTTTCCCAGACAAAATAATGAATATCCTTTTATAAAATACCAAACACATGAAAAACATGATCATACATAAACCTTAAATAACATTCATGATTCCAAAATTAAAATATCATGTTGTTGAATATATTCCTTAAAACCAGACTTCTAAATACTCCAGCCAACATAACATAAACAATAAAATCCCTAACCACCCTTATGAAAACCTATACCATACCATAAAAATCCATTTATTATTATATAAAAATAAATGACATATTTAGTGTATCATTCCCATATAGCATGTTTTCTGAAAGTACAACATAAAATAGAGTAAGTTCCCTTGGTTACTGGTGTTATTCGTCACATGCTTCCATATCCTTAAAGAAGAAGTACCACAATATAATCATTAAATATCTCATGAATATTATAACTAGAAAACTATTGAGAAAATATATATATAAAATAATTCATGATTCCAAATACACAAGATATTTAATAATTCTACTGCATTCTTAAACAAGTAACTATTCATCATCATATTATTACTTAATATCAACTTCCTTCCATTTTTCATTTGTACTATCTTCATCAATAGCAGTATGACCATTACTTGTATAACCATTCTGATTATATTCATTAATTTTCACTATAAGATATATTTTATCATCATTCCCATATTTTATAATTTAAATACATAAAACCATAAATATTATATGATGGATAAATTTATTCCAAAACATTCATTTTTCCTCCAAATTGCTTACTTTATTTCATTATTTTTAATAGCTAAAACATCTCCATGTTCACATAAAACATTCACTTGGTGTTTTATTATAATATTATAAATATATATGAAGCTTATTATTCATTCCTATATTGTTTTAACCCCAAAAGTTATTATAAAACACTATACATTACTCTAGTTATCATTATTTTGGTTTCTCATCATCACATTGTCTATCACATTTAATATCAATTTAGAACCATAATATTATAACCATTGAAAAAACCATATCACTTAATGAAAAACATTAATCACATTGATATATTCATGATTAATCAATTATAAGTTGTCAAAATCATGAAATGTTTTTCCTAGTCTATGATTCCATAAGATTATCCAAGGTGACCCACGATGTTACCAAATCTATAGGATGATTAAATATACATAATATTATCCAAAATGGTTAGTCAGAGGGTTATGTTTTCAAATAAAATATTTCATAAATATTGTTTACAAGGTTTTTAATAAACTTAATTTGGTACTAACTAATAATATGATGACCCTAATAGAAAAGAGTCGGTATAATACATTATTATATTTTGAATAAGATACAAGGAATCACATCTAAATGGAATGATATTTTTTGGAATTCTCTGTAAACTAGATAAAAACTGAAATTAAAATTAAAACGTAAATATAAAATACAAATAATATATTCATTTATAAAGACTTTGTTCTTCTTGATTAACCCCACGTATTAGTCATAATAAACTTATTTAGCATATTGGGGAAAAATTAAACATAAGAAATGGGTGATCATAGATTCTCAGTAAGGTTATACATATAGTAGAAGATGTCATAAATAATAATAAAAATTATGGAAATTTAATTAACTAGACTGCATTCCATTTAATTAAAATCATGAGAATAATATCAATTAAATAATGATATTATAAAATGATTTCATATGAATAATCACATGAGAATGAAACATAACCATGGATAATATAATAGTCAAACCATCACATGGAATGTCAACAAACAATGTCATAATGAAAGGATCCATAATTACAGTCATCTAAAACAAATCATAATGGCCTCATCCAACAATTATACAAAATTGGGTAAGGCATTAGTCAAAACCTATTCTATTTTATCTTATAACACCTTCTAATGCATCGAGTGTCTATAATAGGCTTGAACCATCACTCACTATGTTCAATGTATTTCACACATGAAAGGGGTTAAACATAATAAAAATGATGTATTGAAAAACTAGAATATGATGTGTGGATACTTTCCATAATAAATATACATTACCATAAACTATTTAGAGTAATAAGGTGAATGGAATAAAAAAAGGACATTGTTGGTAAAAATTATAATAAACCGTCTAAATAAATAATAAAGTTGATATTAATATAAAATATCCCCATCGGATCACATGTAAATTTAAGGGGTGATTCTATGGATGACTAAAAATATAATTATAAACATTATTTGATAAAATATCCTTTTTCACATTGAAAGTCAATAAAAGATCACCAAACTTTTTGAGAAAAAAAATCTATTATAATATTTGTAACAAATATATGATACATTAAAATAGTTTAGCAACTGTAAAACATGGGTATTTGGTTAATGCTAAAAAAATCAAAAAAATATTCCTTTCAGTTTTTCAGTAAAGGATAAATGTGTATTGTTTTGAGAACAACACAACGATCCCTTTGAAAACAATTTTTTAAAAGTCAAACATGAGTATAAAAGACTTAAAATTGTTATAATATAATATGAAAAACCATTTTAAAACATTTTTAATATCATAAATATGTAAAATTAATATTTTCACATATAGAAATGAACATAAAAAATCCTGAATAATGATGATATACTAAAATAAAACCGTACAACTCTATAATCAATTGAATAGTATGAACCATTATATCATATAGAAATTTTAAAAACATGAAGATATGGTGGCTCAATATATTTTTTTATATGTGCATTATATACACCACAAAAAAATTAGTGGGGAATAATGCTTGTATCCTAGAGAAATAAATTTGTGACTAAAATATCTTACCTCGAGCATTCTAATAGTTGAACATGCTATAACATCCTTTATAATTGTTTTAAGATTGATATTAATAAATGTAATTCTGAAAAGACAGAATCCCAGAGGTGGTGAATTATTTTAATACATTAGCATGATTAAAAGGAAATCCTATCCTAATGGAATGAATATTTTGGTAGATTTGGAAAACCATAAACATACATAAGTTCAAAATTACACCTTGAAATGAAAAACAATATATACATTCCATTGGGAACATCCACCACTTTAAGTTTACCCATACATGTAAATCATAAAAAAAATCTTCATGTCTATAGAAAATTAAACATAAGAAAGGGATGAGATCAGAAGCATAGTAAGGGTATGCAATACAACACAAGATATCATAAACATAAAAATTGGGCATGGTGAATAATTAAAAACAAATGATTTTAAAAATAAACCAGAAAACATTATCGTAGGAATAAGAGTTGAATAAATAATTCCAAAATAAAGCATATTAATTGGTATTCTACAATTTGAATAACAACATAAAATTTCAATTACTATTCTCATAATGGGGGAATGAATAATGTTGAACATCATAACCACACTATAAATGTGTTGTGAAAAGACCATAAATAGCCATTTTTCTAGGCCGTGTGTAATTACATTAGTGTGTCCCATGAGACCTAAATTCGCATAAAGGGGCAATTGTGGGCCATTCCCATATCTTACTATGTCCAATGCGTTCCTAATATAAATGGGTTGAACATAATGAACATATACATTCAAATTGAAACTAACATATAATCTATTAAAACTTTCTCCAATTATTAAAAATAAAAGTAACTATTCAAGAGTAATGTGAGAAATGTTAACAATATAGCACATCCGTAGTCAAAATAAATTTAAAACCTTCAGGAAAACAATTTAGATGATATCATAAGAGGTAAACCTCAATTATTTACATTATATTATAGGGACGTTGATATTGATGAAGATACTTTTATACAATACCCACAAATGTTTGTTGAGGAAATAATCTATAAACATAACAAAGTGTCCAACACCTCCTTCAAACATTTAAGTAATAATCTGTCAGAATAAATTGAGAATAATAATACTATTTATATTATATACCAAATGTCATTAAATACACTAAATTAAATGAATAAGTGGTAAACAAGGCATATATCTCTTAAATGTAAATGTGATAGTAGAAAAACCCTTTTTTACCTCAGAAAGAAGAGTTATTTTGGAAAATAATTTGAATTTGTCGTGAAATTTTATTTTTGTAAATGTATATTCCAAAAAAATGAGGTAAAAACAATGAAATTATATTTTTATCATAAATTTTTCCAACTAATGTGAAATTATTTAAAAAGATTTTATAATGAAGCATTTGAAATTATAAATTTTAGTGTGGTTTAAGGAGAATATTAAAGTTATTTTATATTGGAATGGTGTGTTTTCTTTCATAAAACCATAAATTAAAAAATATGGTTTTCATGATAAATTTTTTTATTTTACAGAATTTGAAATGGATTAGTATAGAATAAATAGTGTACTGGAAAATATTTAAGACTTTGAGAAGTTCCCTTAAAATGCGGTGTTTTTTTGGACGAATTTTTTTGAATGATCATTTCAATACATATAAATCCCCATAAATAAAGTTAATATTCAAGTTGGTACACATATATATAACATTCACACATAATCTATTATGATTGTATATAAATAATTAATAATTTAATTGAGGTATGTGGAGAATAAGAGTGACCAGAATGAAAATGGAGGGTCAGGTAGAAAATCCGTACCAATTTGTAACCAATCTAATATTATGCCCCGCAACTAATTACCATAAACTGATACAATGAATACATTTAAAATAAATAGATTAAATATATGATACAAAATGTGAATTGTACATACACCATATATAATAAATTGTGGTGAATAATGAATATCCTACAAAAAATGAAGTGAGATGATAAAACTCTTACCTTAAGTCTGATGGGGTTCTTCACATAATAATTTTGTCATGGATAACAAAATTAAATTCATTAATTAATATTTATATAACCTATTATTTATATAATTGATTTATTATAACCTTATTATGTTCATTCATGGTATTCTTCATTGGTTTAAGTGGTTCAATTTTATTAATTGGGATCATTTTTTATCGATATTTAGGACAAGTTTACCTATATTCATGTTTGGATAATCATGTAAGATGGGAATGGTTGTACATCATATAATTTTTATGTTATTTTTTTAAAATCCATAATCTTACATGGTTATAAAATTCATTGGGTTATTGGTACTGAATATAAATCATTATATAAAACATTAATGAAAATGGTTTCTGATAATTTGCGAGTATTGATAAAAAATAACTCATTTGGATTTAGAAATTAATATAAAGTGAAAAAAGATTCTAGAACCTTGAATAAGTTATAATAAAAATATTATATTTTGGTTCAATCATCAAAATTGTTTCATGACAATAATTTAAGATGGTAATATAAATTTAAAACCAATCGTCCTTGAATGTGAAAAAATAAAAAATCTCGGATTGTGTCTTCATTTCAAATATAAAAGAATGTGAAAGGGGAGATGATAATGAATTTTTACATTATCATAAAAAAAATATAGTACATTTCTATTAATGAAGTTATCATATCATTTGGATCAAATTAGGCAAGGATAGAAAAGAAAATACAGGAACTATAAAATATAAGAAAAGTTGAGAAATCCCTTTTGAAAATTCAATAGCATAAGAACATCACATAAAAATTCAAATAATATTTTAATGATATAGAACTAGTTCTATCACAGTTCTTACATAATATTGAATTCAATGGGGGATATTTAATGACATATCCCCACATATTCCTACTGAAATAAAAAAGGATAACCTAAATGGAAATCCTGAAAAAAGAGATGGGTGGTAGATTCCCTTACCTTGAAGAGTAACTCCTAAAACATGACGGTTTGGACCTAGGGGGGATTTAGAAACATTGGTTGGACTTGTATGGAGGCAAAATGACCAAGGAATCATTGAGGATAAATTTTTAAAAATTAAAAACGAAGGTATTTGTGTGTATTTATAGTAAAAGAGAGGTATATTTTTATTAATTTCAAAGGACACCTCATTAGTGATTTTGCAAAACCATGGTCTTACCCATGGTATTTGATAATTGGGAAAAAATATCATATTTTAATTTAAATTATTTTACTAGAATTTTATATTAATTATTATATCATTATGATTCCATTAAAGACACTGAGAACTCAAAATTGTAATTTTACTAGTCACAAAGATTTCATGTATTGATGAAAAATCGCTCAAATTTAGCCTAAAAACTTTTCAAAAAGTATAATTTGAAAATGAAATCCATTTTTTGAAAATAATTTTCAATATATTTTTAATTTAAATTTTTAATAAAATTATAATTTATTAAAAAAATAACTTCAAAACTATAACTCATTTTATAACACCATGAAAATTATTCATGGTCTCATTAAATTATATTATATCTATAACAAAATAAAATTACAATTTATGATTACATGTTATGAAAATAAATTTCAATTTTTTATTATTAAATTAATCGTAATTTTTTTAAAAATATTTATGACTAAGAAATTATACTGTGATCATTTTTTCACTTATATGATGTCTAAATTTTATTTATATATTCATGGGTGATGTTTCCATTTTTTGACTGATTTACTATTAATCATTATTCATTAAAGTAACAATACTATTCATAAGGGTATGTTACTATTCATATGGGTATGTTACTATTCCCAAAAATGTATGATGACACTATCAGACTATAAATATCTTACGGATCACAACCCTAAATGACAATTTTTCAAAATTCAATTCACAGAGGTGGACAATGTTATGTTTACTGGCTTGGTTATAACAACATTGTGTTTTGTAATTTCATAGTGGTTCATGCATTCAATATTAATTTTTTTGTAAATCATTGGGTTTCCAATTAATAAAAAATCTATTAATATCATGATTTCTTATTTTTCAAAATAATTACAATAACCAATATATATTTTTCATAATCATTTAAAATATTTAATGATGTAATATTTTTAATAAAATTATTTTTGAAGAAAACAATTAAATATATACTCATTTTCAAATATTCTTTTAAAAAATAGTATTTGTTTTTAGAAAAATATTGAAATTTAATGTGAAAAATTTGAAATATAATTCTTTATATGTATTTTTATTACTAATTAAAAAAACATTAATTTATTATTTTTAATAATAAAATTAAATATAAAAATATAAAAAAATATTGGGGTGTTAAATTCTCCGCCACGTCAATAAATTGCATCCTTTAAATTTTAAAATTCACTTCTAAATATGGGTTAATAGTGGAAAATTATATTATTGGAAACCCACAAGAGAAATAGGGTTATTAAAATATCATCTTAAAAAAGGGGAATGTGAGATGCATAGATTACTATAAAAGTATGAACTAAAATTGTATATCATTAGTGTGAAGTGAAAAATATGTACAAGGAAGAATAATATTACAATCATGTTATAATGGGGAAAGATATAGAACATGATCTTTAGAATGTTAACATTCAAAAAGCCATAAATCAGTGATGATGTATAGAACCAGCAAATTCATAATAAAAGAAAATGTTAGGATAAATTTTTTTGGTATTAGGATCCATTCCCTACTGTTGAGAAATTATCTCACTCTATAATTATATAAGGAAATATAAGTACTAGATATGTTTCTCTAAACACAATACTTTCTTTTGGGAGTGCATTTTACTATTTCTACTTCAATTCATGGAAGAAGATATATCATGTGGTAAAATAATATCTAAAAAAATTTAAAAATATCAAATTCAACCATTTCATAAATGGTTATCTTTTCCCAAATATTATGATCCAACACTTTAGAAAGAAACTCACTAAATTTCCCTAATGATCATTGTCACGGCCTGTCCCCTAGGGTCCATGCCGTGACTACCCCAAGCCCGCCTTCTATAGGCCAGGGGCTGGCGACTAGGACCAAATTCCAAATTCCCTAAAAATAGGAAGGATTTTCCTTCATAACCTATAAACACACAAACAAACAAGCACACAGCTGGATGAAACACCAAGTAAACTATATAAAAAAAGAGTGGTGATAGTAAAAGGGGCCAGAATACAAGCCCATCAGTATAGGTACACGTACAACTGAAATGCAATACAACTGATGAAAGAAAAAATGTAGCTACTGGATCGTCCTCTGAGGTTCCTACCTGATGGGTAGGCTTATATCGTCTCCCCATCATGTCATGTTCGTCCGTCTCCTCCGGGTACCGACATGTCGTATGGTCCACCTCCGGGTACCGTACAGTCCTGGAACTCTTTGCCTCCGTCAGCACTGTCCATCGTCTACATCCTACACAACAGGGTGCAGGAATGTCATGTGCAGGGGTGAGTATAACGATACTCAGTAGGGACCCCGAGACCCTAAAGGTCTCACAAAATCCACCCAGGATAGCCACAAAATATTAAATCAACAAATAACCTTACTTATGTATATTCTCATACTTATACCTAAGTAATCAAGTAATCAATCACAATCATGAGGAAACAACATAGGGGTACTAACAAAGCACAAGACATGATTTATTCTACGGGTAGTATCACGTAACATTATGAGTCACAATGTCAAACTCCTAGGATATTGGTGAACTCCTCCACTATCGAGTACAGTGGACCTACAACATCACACCGAGGCGCATCCCCCTATCTTTGTACTGCTATGGTACTCCTCCTGTTGAGTATCATGGGTCTTCCATGTCACATAGTGGCGCTCTCCACCTTGGGTCTGCCGAGTCACATAGAGACACTCCCCCATGTAGCCTGCTGGGGTACTTCTTTTATCGAGTTTCGTGGGTCTGTCGCGACACAAAGGTGCACCCCACTGTAGGTCTGTCGCGACACCAATGTGATCCCCATTGTGCTATTCGAGTCACTCCGAGTCAAAATAGTTAGTAGTTGTCAAGTCTCATCTAGTCGTAGGGTTTCGTATGTATTCTCACTCGTCTCTAGGGGGATAAGTTCCATATGCTACTGGTTGATACTCCAACTGTCATAATGCCCCACGAATATTTATCTCAATGGACCTACACATCACATGGGTCACAACATAACAAACTACGCATTAAACGGGCGCTTGGTCTGTGAGTTATTAGCCTTTTTGTCCTAGGGGCTCGGTTGGATTCGTGCTCGATCCAACCTGACTGTTCTCCATCTCAGTACAAAACTTAGTGGAATATACTCAACAGGACCATCTCTCTACGAGATTACAAATTCCACTGTAGGTTCATTAAACGGACACCCGGTGACATAGTTATGTCCAAGAGAAGATAAAAGGGGTCATAGTGGGCCTGAGTCCAGTCTGACCCAGTCGGAAAGACCCGACCCGACCCTGTGGGTCTGGCCCGACCTGCAATGTCGCCCAACCCATCTGGTTTGGCATGTTCTGTGTGGGTCATGAGGGTGTTGTGGGGTGGCTCTACCAAGGGATACTACGGCGGTAGCGGACCAGGCCGAGAGGGAGCGGCCTAGCCGCAAGGGGTGCGGACTGGCCGTCGGTCGATGGACTGGCCATGGGGTGGCATGGACCATCTGCGAGGTTCACAGAACGACAGTGAGGTGGCACAACGGGCGGAAGTGGTGCGACAGCTCGACACGGCAGACAACGGTGGCCTGACGGCTCGACCCAGCAGATGGTGGCGGCACGGCGGCATGGCGCGGAAGACGACTGTGGCACAACGGCTTGAGGTTCTGTACGACGACGGAGAAACGATGGAATTCAGACCGAGGCGGCACGATGGATCTGTTCGACAGCTGGTGGTTGGGCCGGTGCAGGGCTGGTTCGTCCGGGAGGGTGAAGCACAACGTTGCGGAGTGGGTTGTGAATGCTGCGATTGGTAGCATTGTTTCCTTCGTCACCTTCGTCACCTCCCACCATTTCGAAGAGTAAACCAAAGAAGAACATCAAAGGGATCAATCCATGTTTATTTGGCCTCACCCTCCATGTTTGGATTGGTGTCAATAGGTTGACACGAACGAAGAATGAATTTGAAACCATAATCATCCGAAATGTTTGTTCCCAACCCGAATAAAAAAATAAGGGAGTACATGGAAAGTGATAAACATTTAGGAATAAACCACTACCTTTTTCTCTTGATGATGTTGGTGCATTGATGTAGTACGGTAGTTGATTCATCATAGATTAAGGCATCCCATGTTGGAAGAAGTCATGAGGATGATGCTCGAAGTCGAGTCCGTCCTTCTTCATCAATAGAGTGTTTTTATTGGCAATCTATCTCACATGTTCTCCCAATCCTCCTTTTCCAAAAACTGAATAGGTATCCCAATGTAATAGGATGTAATATCTATTAAGTCATTGGCATAATATTCAAAAATTAAATTTAATTAATTAATAGATAGTTGGCATAATAAATATATGTGTGTTGGCACATGTAATGTGGAAGAAGTCAAGAGGCTCCTCCACATTAATTAGGGTGGATGAGAGGGTTGTCTCCATAATGAGAGGAGTTCAAGAGGTTCAGGACTTGGGTGGTCCACATCACCATAACCTGTCATGAGAGGTTAGGTTCAGGTGGTCCCCACCACCATAACCTCTTTAGAACGATTATGGTTTGGTGGTACACACTTCTCAACTTCCATATATAGGTTTAGCTCTGGAGGACCCACCCTTCGAACACCCACATGGATGATTCAACTAAAAATAAAAATGTCACACACCATAATTTTTATTTTATTCAGTCATAAGAAACCCAAAAACTAACTTTCACCCTCGACCAACTGTCGTGGAGGTGAAAGTCACATTAAGTGAATACTAGAGCTGAATGATCATCATTAACCTTGGATTTCAATTTCGAGCACTTTTTCAAATGTTATAAAAAATGGCATTCACATTTAATGAATGTACCTTAAAATAGTTCAAGATTATATTTTGTTTACTTCGGGCCTCGGAATAACGTGCCGTCAATTTTCGTGGACTCATAAAATTGTCAATGAATTAAAAAAAATTCACAAGGAAATTTTGGTTTTTTACGTTCTCCCCACCTGAGGCTTTACATCCCCGTAATCCAAAATTCAAACTAAGGGAACATGTGGGGGTTGTGAGAACGCATCTGAGCCTCCATCTCCCATGTGCTCTCCGGGAGGTTATCATGCTGCCAGCGAATTCACACTAGAGGTGTCAACCATCCATGAATGTCCCGATCCTTTCAATCCTCAATCTCTACTTGAAACTCTGTTAATGTCACCCAATCGTTGATGTCCAGCTCACCATGGTTGACGTTGTGAGAGAGGTTGTGCACGTGTCTCCTCACCTGGGATACGTGGAAGACGTCATGCCCCCAGTGTAACTAAGGTGGAAGAGCTAAGGGGCATGCCACCTCACCAACTATATTGAGGACATGAAAAGGTCGGATGAACCTCAGAGTTAACTTTCCACCTCATCCGAATTTCAATTGAACTCATCGGGGAAAGAATCATAAAAATACATGGTCTCCATCCTCGAATCTAGAGTTATCTGTCTCTTATCGGCATACGACTTCTTCCTGCTCTGTGTAGTCTTAATCCGCTCCAGGATGATCCGCACCTTCTCTGTGGAAGCCTGAACCATCTATGGTGCCATGAGTGCAGACTCTCCTAGGTCAGTCCAGCCCACAGGTGATCTACATGGTCGCACATTCTTGCCTCAAAAAGTGCCATCCCAATGGTAGAGTGAAATCTGTTGTTGTATGCATTCTCCACCAAAGGAAAGTGATCCTCCCTACTACAACCGAAGTTGGGGACACAAGTGTGTTGCATGTCCACGAGGGTCTAAATGTTTCACTCAGTATGGCCATCCGTCTGAGGATGGAAGGTGGTGCTAAAATAAAGTCATGTCCCGAAAGACTCATGAAACCCCATCCATATATAGGAAGTAAAACATGTGTCACGATCGGAGACAATCGTCGAAGTTACTCCATGTAGCTGCACAATCTCAAGCACATAGAGGTGTCCCATGCTCTCTACTGAACCCTGATCTCTGATCGGTAGGAATTGGGTTGACTTGGTGAGTTGGTCGACGATCACACAGATAGAGTCACGACCACTGGATATACATGGATGTACTGCCACAAAGTCCATAGATATACCATCCAAATTTTACTCTGGGACCATTAAAGGATGAAAAA
This sequence comes from Viscum album, assembly GCA_963277665.1. Lineage (NCBI taxonomy): Eukaryota > Viridiplantae > Streptophyta > Magnoliopsida > Santalales > Viscaceae > Viscum > Viscum album. The sequence goes on from OY728151.1 coordinate 786,022,702, forward strand.
ATCATGTTGGTACCTGATGCTCTATCTTCACTTGCTGACATGTGAGGCATCAAGAAACAAACTCTACCACTGAATTTTCATTCCCAACCACCTGTGTTATTGTTGATGATCCTGGTACATCTTCGCCACTCTTGGATGTACCATTAGAGGGGATTTGTTGAACTCCCTCAAATCTTCCTCTAAAAGTGACACAGGTACCATGGTACGTCCTATGAAGAGGATGATGTGCTCCCCACATTTAGAAAATCCATCAGGTGCATGTCCTATGGATATTTAATCTTGCCATGTCTCCCAGTCATAATCTCTATGCAGCGCCTCCATGACTCGCTGATAAAGTGGGGGTGTGATTTTACGAGACTGAAGAAAAACTACTCCATCTCTATCCACAACATATACCTAAAAAGTGGCTAGCTGCTCTGTCTCTTTTCCATGTACTTGTATACCATATGTCCTACTGATTGCATCTGCAATAATGTTCCCTTCCTAGGAGTATAGTCTATCTCAATGTCATAGTCCTGGAGGAACTCAAGCCAACTTCGTTGTCTTAGGTTTGGGTCCTTCTAAGGGAATATATACACAAGAAACTTGTGATCAATGTAGACTGTAAAATGTTTGACCATCATATAATGTCGCCACATATTCAAGGCGAAGACCCCTACTGCTAACTCCAGGTCATGGGTAGTGTAGTTATCCTCATTTTGTATCAGTTGTCGAGAAACATAAATGATCACTGCTCGCTCTTGCATCATGACACATCCGATTCCGGTCATTGATGCATCACAGTAGACGATGTACCCTACACCTTCCTCTGGAAGCCTCAAGATTGGGGCACTAGTCAGCCTCTGCATCATCTAATGAAAACTCCACTGGCATTTCTCTGACCAAACATATGTTTTCCTCTTTTTCATCTATGTTGATGGGGGTGCTGCAAACCTAGAGAAATCTTGTTCAATCCTCCGTTAGTAACCAGCCAAACCCAAGAAACTTAGTACCTCCACCACACATCTGGGAGGCTCCCATTCATGTGCCACCTCAATCTTCACTGGATCTACTACATCTCCAGCATCCGATATTACATGTCCCGGAATGTGATTCTCTCAAATCCAAAACTGTAACATCAAGAGCTAACCATAATGCTGGTGCTCTCGGAGTGTGTCCAGTACTACCCGAAAATGATAGGAATGCTCCTCCTCAGTAGACGAGAAGATCCAAATGTTGTCGATGAATACTACCTTAAAGCAATCATGGTATGGCTAAAAGATCTTGTTCAAGAGTCCCATGAACACTGATGGAGTGTTGGTCACGCTGAATGACATAACCAAGAACATGGAATGTCCATACCGACATCTGAATGCCGTCTTCCGCACATCCTCATTTCACACTCTAAGCTGGTGATAGCCTGATCTGAGGTCTATCTTCGAGAGCCACCGTTCTCCCTTCATATGATCAAAAAGGGCGTCAATCCTCGATATTGGGTACTTGTTCTTCACGGTCACCTGGTGTAGGCACCGATTGTCGACACAAAGCCTCATGCTCCCTTACACCTTCTTGGCGAACAGAATCGGGGCTTCCCAAGGTGAGAAACTGGGCCTGGTGAACCCCTTGCCCCGCCAGTCCTCTAGTTGTACCAGTAGGTTGCGAAGCTCTGCGAGAGCCATCAGATACGCTGGTGTGGAAATAGTTTCCATCCTGGGGTACAAGTCAATGTAAAAGTCCCCCAATCTGTGAGGATGTAGACCTGTGACATCATCTATGAAAACATTCACGTACTGTATCACCACTGCAAGATAGCTTGAACTCCACACATCAATAGCTCCGAGGTTAAGGCAAGCAAACTCATGTGTAATTGGCTGCACCTTTCTCAGAGTTAGTCCATCCTACATTGCATAGGCTCACATCTCGCTAGTGAAGATAAACCTGGTCCCATACCTGTGGAAACACCACACATTATGCCTAATAGAGTCAATATGAGCATCAAGTGTAGATAACCAGTCCATACCCAAGATGACATCATAAGGCCTCGACGCCGCTACTAGTAGATCCCAGCTGAAGCTCTCACCTCCTAGAGGAAGCTTGCATTACTGGAACGAGTGCATAATCGTCGAATCTTCTCCTGTAGGATTATCTAGCCGTGAGTATCAAGCCAACGGCTCTATCGGAATCTCCGAGCTCCGAATGAGGGTGGTAGAAATAAAAGAGTGACTGTCACTTGTGTCAAAAAGTTCTGTAGCTATGGTGATGTTGACACAGATTATATCTTGAATCATATATAGAGTACCATAATTGTATGCCTCACCCTCCTAGAGCTGTGCTCTCCCCTATCTACCAGCTCTATGTGGTCGGGATGAACCTCCTGGTGGTGGTGGCGGTAATATCTCGAATCTCCACCCACAGCCAGCTGCATGATCAACTCATCTTCCACGCCCACCTGCAGCCTGTGGACAACCATGATTCAACCATTGTCTCTACCTGGCAGGTCCTTTGACCATCTACTGGTCATCAGAATGTCGGGTCAGACTATCATGAGCCATGTGACCCTGCCCGCTGCATGCATAACATTACCCACTCCTGGCATGTCTGGCTCTGTCTCCGGTGCCCCGCACAACCGATCTGGAGTCATGCGGTCATCCACCTGTAGGTATAGTCCTCTTACACCTATGTGGCATTTCTCTGCCTCCAACTACCGAAAACTCTGCTACATGATTCCTAGAAGTGGGTCTTGCGGCTTGTGACTACTATGCAAGGAAACTCTCCACCAAGAGGGATCTCTCTATCATACCTGCCTATATCGGGATGCTGAGTGAGAACATCGAAGCCCTGATCTCCCGCCTGAGCCCCTGCTTGATGGTCTCGACACTGAATAATGTGTTCTGCACCATAACTGAAGAGTAGAGTGAGAGGTTAGTCAAACTCGCGAGTACTAAGCAACAGTCATACTGCCCTCTTATAGACAAAGTATCTCTTGAATGTGCACTGCGTGAAGAGTCGATGGAACAAAATCTGCCCGAAACAGGCTCTCAATGTCTTCCCAGAGAAGCTTCACCTCATCGTGAACCTAGAGAATCATGATCCACCATATGGATACTTCTTCCTATCGTATTCTAGCAACAAGGATCACGATGAGGTCTTCTAGTATCACCACTAGTCGAAAGACTCTCACCATAGACTCCTGTCAATCCTCAACCACCTGTGGGTTCGTCTCTTAGATAAACCTTGGTGGCCTATGACGTTGGAACTCATGAAACATGCTCAAGAGGGGGGAATTGTCTACATATAGGGCTAGTGGAATCAGTGGCCCAATGGGGAGTGGTACCGCTACTTCCTCCGCTGAAAAAGGGCCCTACACCGAGGCCTTGGTGCATAGTGGGCTATCAGTGTGTACAACTCTCAGAACTCTAGCGTGATATCTAGGTGGAGGCATACTGAAATGAAACATGTGAACCATGGTCAAAAAGCTATACCTGGTGAGTTGACTCAATAGATTGGTCATTATGTTACAACTAGTGAGATGAGTCAAAATAAAACATTTGAAAACACACACGCAATCATTGTTTTCGTGCACTAAGATTGAAATCAGAAGTCAGGGTCCTAGTGTATGGATACATCGGCCGCCACCACGAAATGGGACTTCCTGAACTGAAAACCGCAGTCATTACCCTTAACACTATTGCTTTAAAGAAAAGAAAGATCCAAGTCTTAGGTTAAGCAATAGAACCAACCACATTGATACCCATTATTCAATACCCCCTCCCCCAGGACCCATGCCATGATACCCTAAGCCCACCGTCCATAGTCCTGGGGATGGAGACTAGAAACAAATGAGTAATTCCAAAAATCTATAGAGGCATTTCCTTTATAACCTGTAAACAGACACATAAGAAATCAGATAACTGGACGAATCACCATCTAAAATGTATAAAAAAAGTGTGCTAAATGTTAAAGGGGCCATAATTAAATCCAAACAGTATAAATACATGAACAAATGAAATGAAATAAATCTGAAGAATGTGAAAAGACAGCTACTGAATCATCCTCCGAGGTTCCTACTTGAAAGTTGGGTATAGATCACCTCCTCATCACTCCACGTCCATCTGTCTCCTCCTGGTTTCGACATGCCGTATAGTCCACCTCCGGGTACCATCTAGTCCTGGTACTCTCATCCACCATCAGCGATGTCCAGAGTCTACATCAAACAAAAAATGGAGTGGGCATAGCCCGTGAAGTGGTGAGTATAATGATACTCAGTAGGGCCCTTGAGACCGTTAAGGTCTCACAAAATCAACCCACGATAACCACAATGTATGAAATCATGAGATAAAATTACATAGGTAAATGCCCATATATATTCCTAAGTTATCAAGTAATTCATCTAAATCATGCAGAAAAAAACACAGATGCCCTGACATAGCTCAATCCAGGATTTATTCTAGGGGTACTATCATGAAACATTCTGAGTCTCAATGTCAAACTCTTGGATGTTAGAAAACTCCTCCGCTATTGAATTTAGTGGGCCTACCGTGTCACAAAGAGGTGCTTCCCACTATCCTTGGACTTCTAAGGTACTCCTCCTATCGAGTACAGTGGGTCTACCACGCCACACATTGGTGCTCCCCACCGTGGGTCTGCCACATCACACCAAGGCGTTTCCACTCATAGTATTTTGAGGTACTCCTCCTATTATGTACAGTTGGTCTACAACGACATCAAGGAACTCCCCAATGTGGGTCATCCACAACACCAAGGCACTCCCCAGTAGTCTAGTTCGAGTCACACCGAGTCAAAATGATCAGTATTCATCAAGTCCCATCCAGTCGCATGATTCTGTACTTATTCTCACTCGTCTCCGGGAGGATCTGCTACATAATCTACTAGTTGATACCCCAACTATCACGATGTCCCACAGAAAGTATCTCAAATGTCTTCCACGTCATAGGGGTCACAACATAACAGACGGCGCATCAAACAGATGCCCGACCTGTGGGTTATTTGTCTTTTAGTTCTAGGGGCCCAGTTGGATTCATGCTCGATCCAACATCATTGTTCCCCATCATAGTCCAAAAATCAGTGGAATATAATCAACGGGACCATCTCACTCTGTGATTACCAGCGCCCCTAATGGTTCGTCAAACAGATGTCTGATGCCAATGTTATGGCATAGAAGAGGTAAAAGGGGTCGAAGTGGGCCCGTGTCATGTCCGACCTAGTCAGACCGACCCATCCCGACCTTTTAGGTCTGGCCCGGCCTACTATGTAGACCAACCTGATCGGTTTGGCCTGGCCTCCAAGGGTCGTGAGGGTGTCGTGGGGGCAGCTCGGCCGAGGGGTACTGTGAGGGCGGAGGACCAAGCCGTGAGGGTGTGGACCGGCTGCCAGGTGCACAGACCTGCCTCATGTTAGTAGATCGGCCGTGAGGGGCGCACACCGGCCTTGGGTCAGCACAGCGGACGACAGCGACATGAAGGATCAGCACGGAGGATGAGGGCAATGTGGCAGCTAGGCATGACAGAGGGAAGTGATGCGACGGCTCGGCATGACAGGCGGCGATGGAGCGTTGGCTCAGCACAATGGATGGCGGTGGCGTGGTGGCTCAGGGTTTGTTATGGCTGCAGCGCGGTGAGGGGATTCGGCATAGGTTTGCGCAATGGCGAGGCGGCTTGGTCTAGCTGTGGGTGGCTTGGCCGGCACGAAGCTGGTTCGGCTGGGAGGGCGAGGCACCATGGGGAGGCATGGGTCATGGAGGTCGTGGGTGGGGGCACTGTTGCCTTTGTCTTCTTTCTCTATTTTGAATACTACACAAAATAAGAATGATAGTGGGGTCGGGCCATGTTTTTTTGTTCCGCACCATTTATGGTTAGAGTGGTAGCAATAGGGTCACAAGAATGAATCATGAACATGAAACCATAATCTTCAACAATGTGTGTTCACAACCTGCAAAATAAAAGAAGGGAGTACATGGAAAGTTATAAAAATTTAGGAATAAACCCCTAGCTTGATCTATAGATGACGTCGGATCAAGGAGGTAGTTTGGTCATCGATTCATCGTAGATGAAGACGTCCCACATTAGAAGAAGTACTGAGGAAGATGCTTGAAGACGAGGTCGATGTTCTTCATCAGCAGAGCATTCTTCATTGGAGAGTTTTCTCCCAAGTTCTCTGAATCCACCTTTTCCAACAAATGAATAGGTACCCAAAGTAATAGGTTGTAATATCTATTAATTCATTTGCATAATATTCTAAAATGAATATAAATTAATTAAAGGAGAGTTGGAATAATAATGATATGTCAATTGGCACTATTAAAGTAGAGGATGTCAAGAGGGTCCTCCACATTAATGAGGGGTGTTGAGAGGTTTTTCACAATAATGAGGGGAATTCAAGATTATTAGGCCTCAGGTGGTCCCCACAATCATAACATATCCTGGGATATTAGGTTCGGGTGGTCCCCACCACCATAATCCCTCATGGTAGGTTAGGTTCTGGTGGTCCCCACTTCTCAACTTCCACATGGAGGTTTAGTTCCCATGGACCCCACCTTCCAACACCCACATTTTTGTTGAAAATAAAATTAAATATGTCACACACCTTTATTTTTATTTTATTATTTCCCGAGATTCAAAAAAAATAACTTTCAACCTCGACCAACTACTGTCAAGGTGAAAGTATCTTTAAGCGAATAACGGCGCTGAGAGTTCAAAGATGCCCTCAAATTTCAATTCTGAGAAACAGTTCATAAGTTATAAAAACTCACTCGCACGTTTACTGAACGTACTTGAAAAAATGTTTAAAAATTCACTCTGGGCACTTCGGCCCTCGAAATCACATGCTGTCAATTTTTGCGGACTCGTAAAATTTACCTTTAATTATTAAAAATTACAAGGAAATTCCGTGTCCATAAAAATTTATTAAGAAACATAAAGTGGCTATTAATATTAACATAAAAACATGTGAGTATATTCTCTTTTTATTATCTATAAAAATTATAATAACATGAATTACAATAAAAACTTATAGAATACATTCATTCTTCCTTTTAATATGACTTTGGATGTATTACTTAAACCCAAATTGTTTTTGACTTGATCACTATTTAAATAATCCATCATATAGATCCATGATAGTATGTTCTATCCAATTTTCATTATCCAAGTAAATAATCTATTTATTCTAAAATCAATATCACAATATGAGGAATATATTAATGGTTGTATTTCCCTCAACTATATATTTTTCAAAAGTGTAACTTTATACTAAGTAACTTTTCCTTGGTACCATTCATTGTATACCATCAAATTATTAATGAAATAGTTTTGTAGTAAAATCGTCATATATTCCATAATTCTTATAACCAATAAATTAAAGATAACATCTTCAAATTCCATGACTCTTGAAGAGGCATATAAATCACTCCACTTCATCTGTGGAAGTATCCTGACTTTTTCAATATCTATTATCTCTATTTGGGTCATTTTCATTGAGGTTGGGGATATTAATTCACATAGTGTCCCATCTCCTTGTTGTTGAGTCATTTTACCTTGGAATCCTTTTTATTTTTCCCTAAAATAATGAAATTTCTGCCATTTTATTCTACACATATTACATGCTCTCATTAACTTCAATCATTTAATAGGACGATTTTTTCCATAATTATCACATGTGGGAAAACCCTTCTTTACATTCTTACCTTTAACCCTATTTTTCTATATTTTCTCATTATCATTTTCTCCCCTTCAATCCCATAGGACACATAGAATTATTTATAAAACTTGTTAAAAAGGACCCAATTTCATCATATGGTGATAATATAAGGGGAAAAATCTTCCTTCAAAGCGATGGCTTAAGACCATGAGAGATATGAACATTTTTACTATTTTCATTAAATTCATTTGTGACGTTCTCATACCATATGGTAGGATCTATTTATAATCATTTTCATATACTATATTACCTCATAAAACTATAAACATTCTATAATAGTAAACATGGTATAGAACACATCATAATAATTTTTATTATATGTCCTAGATATATATATTGTGGTTACTTTGGAAGCATAAATACAAAATAATGGTATGTAAGAAAAAAGTGAATTGTCCTAAGAATATCCCCCAGGTCGGTCAAACCATCTATGCAGTAAGGCCCGTTGTTGTGTACCAGGTTACCCAAGGTCATTCTCAAAACACATTATCTTATTTGTCACTCCATAGAACATTTGATCCAGAACCTCATCCAATTTTAGTATCTAGACATTGAATTATTTTCTAGGAAGATACAAATAATCTATTCATTACAAGAAATCTAGGATGTTATTGTATGTGTATCATCATGTCTATCTTATAGTATTGGTCCCTAATCAAAATTTTCTAAATCTAGTTTCTACATTTTCTACTAAACTTACTCTCAAACAAACTATAATACCTCAACCTCAGAACCCTGGTGCTGATGCATTATTTAAATACATTGTCTTGATTAAAATAATGTTTTTTCTAGATGGAATGAATGATTTAGTAAATTTTAAATACCAAAATACATAAATAAATTCAACATTTCTGCTTGAAGCTGAAAACAACATATATGTTCATTTAAAACATCCACATCTTTAAAATTATACCTGCATTTTATTCATAATAATCTTCTTCACGTCCTTTGACAATTAAACATAAGAAATGGGTGAGATCAAATTCCCATTATGGGTATGAAATTAAATGTATGATATCATAAACATAAACATTAGGCCTGATGAAAAACTAAAAACATCTGACTTTAGAAATAAAATTGAAAATTTTATGGTATAAATAACTACTAAATAAATAATTTTATAATAAAGCATAATCATGTGTATTATACTAGTCGAATAACCACATGAACATTAAATTACATGTATCATAATGAAGGAATGCTTCATACAGATATCAAACCCAAACATTCAATGCCTCATGCTAATACTAGGAATAATAAATTTTTCATGGCCTCGTTCTATGATCGTAGATTGTCTCATGAGACCTACTCATTCATCGAGGGCCTATCACGGGCCCCAAACATCACTTACTAAGTCCAATGCATACCTCATATGAATAGTGTGAACATAATCAACATATAAATTCATACTAAAACTATCATTTGAAATGTAAATACATTCCCCAATATTTAAACATAACACTAACCATTCTGGAGTAATGTGGTGAATGGTATCATGATATCACATCCATATTAAAACTAATCAAAAACCCTTGAAGAAAAAATTTATATGATATCATAAGAGACTCATCTAAATTATGTACAAGTTTAACAATGACATTGACATATATGAAGATACTTTTAAATGATACTATAGAAATTTTTTTAACAAAATAATCCTTCAACATTCCAAAGTGTCTCATACCACCTTTGAACATTCAAATCATAATACCTTAGAATATAATGAGAATAAATAGACTCATGATATGACATATAAAATGATTGTACACAAACAACATGCATGGAATAATTTGGGAACATGGAATATCTCTCATAAATGTTTAAGTGATACAAGGAAATTCCTTTTTAACTTCACAAAGAGGATTTATTTGGGAAAATCATTTATATTTGTCATAAAATATGAATTTTGAACATATATATCTCAATTTTTAATAGTGAACAACATTGAAATTATATTTGATTTCTAAATATTTTTGCACCAATGTGATGTCATGTAAAAAGAGTTTTTAATTATGTTTTAGAAATAAAACATTTATGTGAGGTTCACGGGGAATATAAAAGATATTTTCAAATAGACAGGCATGTCAACATTTTTAAATCTATAAATTAATCAAGATGGGTTTCTATCCTAAAATATATAATTTTAAAAAAATACTAATGGATTAAAATATATTACATAGTGGACTTGAATACAAGTAAGAATTCAAGAAGTTCCCTTGAAAATGATTGTTTACCAGGGAGAATTTTTGAAAAGATCATTTTAAGACATATAAATCCACATAAATTAATGTAGGATTATAGTTGAACAAATATATAGAAAATTCACATATAATATATGGTGATTATATATAAATAAATACAAAATAAATTGGGGTACATTCATCAAATACAACTGAAATCAAATCTGGGTGGAGACATATTTCCTTCTACTCTAGAAATATTGTAGAAGGTATTATAGAAGGCACTATAGTAGGTACGTTTTGATAATGTGGTAGTTAGATATATTCATCCATCTAGGCCATTGGGACACCGGTTTGGTCCTCAGTCCTGCAAGTATTTTGTGCAACCCAATACCTTTTGACTAGTTGTCTCTCTAGGCATTTCGGCCACCATATGGACTTCAAGCCACATGAATATGCAGATGTACGAGACAGAACACAAGGGACAAGGCCCCAAATGAGGACTCAGATCTGGAGCATTAATCAGATATGAGCTAACTAGAATTGTAAGAATGAGAGGGTATGGAATTTATTTCTATATCAATTCTTTTCAGCTTTACACATGCAACTAGCTGACCATCCATGCGAAGGCAGAGTACTGATATCATGACATGTGTTGGGGAGGAGTAGTTCTAAGTAATCTTGTTTGGTTGATTTCCTCTATGTCTTATGGGACATGTAATATTCTATTATTCATTAGGCCTTTTAAGGGTTCCTCCTCACCACTTGAAAATGTGGTTTATCAAAAAAACAAAGGCCTTTGGTCCATTCAGTAAATTTAGGCTAGTAAATAATAAGAGTGACCCCAATGAAAATGGAGGATCAGGTAGAAAATAATTAACACATTGTAACCAATAGAATCATATGACCTTAAATTGAAAATAAGAAATGATAAATTGAATACCATTGAAATACAATGATTAATTATATGATATAAAATTGTAAGTATACATACACCATGCATAATAAATAGTAGTGAATAAAGAATACTTGAAAAAATGGATGTGAAATGATAAAAGCCTTTCATTAAGTCTGAGGGTGTTCATCACATAATATTAGTATCCAAGATATCCAAATTAAATTCGGCAATTAAAATTTCCAAACACTTTTATTTATGTAATTTATTTAGTATATCATTATTAATTTCATTCATGGCCTTCCTGATGGATTTAAGAGGTTAAATTTTATTGAGTCAAATTGTTTTCTTCCATGGTATTCATGACCAGTTTACTTATATTAATGTAATGATATACATGTATGTGGATAATGGTTTCCTAGAATATAATTTGTATGTTATTTGTTAGAAATTATAAGATTATATGGTTGCAAAATTAATTTGATTCTTGGGAGTGAATATGAATCATTAGATAAACATAAAATGTAGAATATGCTTTCAGTTTTCATAGTAGAGATAAAACGTAGAATGTGGTTGTCCAATAATCATAAAAATATCTCATATATATTTTATACTTTATTTATCAATTTGTAACTTAAAATACATGAATAGGATGTAGAAGAGGGAATTCTCTTGAAAGAGTCAATAAAGAAGATTACCGCTTCTTCAGTAGACTTCCATAGTCTATTCTTAAGGGATCAATGTAAGATATTTTAGAAAACCAGAACCACTATAAATTAAATAAGTATGTTTCAAAGGAAAATTGGTTGAGGCTTTTTGATATATATAACTTGTATAAGGGTAAATAATTGAGGTATGAGGTTCCCTTTTATAATATATTTTTTAATTATAATACATTTTTTATTCTAAAATATTTTATTGTAATAATATATCAACAAGTATCATTATTTTCATATTTGATACTATTAAATTAATTTGGCTTCAAATACATCATGAAAAAGTGTGAATTCAAATATAGTGATTTAAAATATCTCTATCATTTGTTATAGATCTATAAAATTATTTATACACATTAAAAAATCCCAATTATCTCAAAATTAATACATATAAAAATCATTTATGTTATTTTTATCAAAATTAAATAAATATTGTATGTGCATTAGGGTTATTATATAATTTCAAAATAAATAAATAAATATAAACATATATTGTTAAAATAACTTCATTAATATTAAAATAAAAATTTATTCTCATTCATATTTGGATTTTTCTCTTATATGGACACTAAAAAGATATTAAATACAAAGGGATTGATATTTTTGAACTATATTTGATTTAAATAATATATATGTTATTTTTGTTGGAGTTGGTGCCCTAGAAACCAACATCATTGTACATTATGATAAACCGGTATTCATTGGATGAATATTAATATACACATTTTAATATAATGATTATTCCTCTACGTGACAAAGTACGTGATATTGTCTTAAGAATAGTTGTTGCACTAAAAGGTTATAGTAGATCCTTGCTACAATGAAAACCCAGAATTGACATAAACTATTCTTGAATATATGTTCTATGTACATATCATATCATTTGAAGGGACACAAATGATATAGGCTATCCCGGGTGGGGACTCATGAAACGTTTAGTTACCTTCTCATAGTGTGCACCCTTGGTGATATCTAGGAGTATATAACATTACCAAGACCCACCAATAGGAAATACACATTCATATGTGTCATTGGATGATCCTATATAGGAACATTTTTAATGGTATTTAGAGTATAATATGATTATTAATGGGTATTATGACTTGTGTAATTAGATGTATTGATGAAAAACACTACGACTGATGTTCGATGCGAGGTAGGATATGTTGAGTGCATCATGCATAATACTACATTAATGAATAATGCAGTAAAGGATTTGTCACTTTAAAAAAAGTAGATATCTCTTTCCCTTGGATGCAAATGTTCTAGCCTAACTAAATCCGTGGCCATGGCATTCTTTAGGAATGATCAATTCTACGAAGTCAAATAATGTGAAATCAAGCACATGGGTTTATGGAACATTCATGCAACTAGCTTGATTAGAGATATCTAAAAAAAGGGATTATATTACATGGTAAGTGTCCATATGATGTGAAATTTTATTGAGACATCAACTTATTTCTCTTGGATTCCTTGACCATTTTCTAAAAAAATATCGTGGACATTAGGCAAACCCGCCTAATGAGAACGAGAAAGAGGCCCAGAGGGTCACACACTATGTGTAGCAAATATCTCAGTTAAATAATATAATATTAAATAAGTTGAATAAATATTATTCCCAGTTCTGGTTTTATAATTATTCAAGTATTTCTGGTCGCATTTATTTGGTCTCTAGTTATTTGAGAAAATATACTGTGGATAAAATATTTATTTATCTATGAATAATCCAGTTATATTTATTTGATAAATAAATTGTAATTATTAAAGTCCCCAAAAATTTGAGAAGGATTGGTGGAAAATGTTATGCGTTAAGTGAGAAATAATATTAAATATTATTTGGTTACATATTATTTAAATATTACTTATATGTTAAGAAGATGTCATAGAAATAATAGCATTGTGATAATTATATGACATGGGGTTTCTTATAGAATAATAAAATATGTAAAAAACATGTGCTAATTATATATTATTATGTAGTGAATTAAATTCCAAATTATGTTATTATTATCTAATTATCATAGAGGTCATATTATTGGCTATCCAATGGTTTTTTGCACAACATCCTTGGAGAAACCCTCTCGATCCTAGAGAACTCTTCCCCCTAAATTAACTCTCTCAAAAATGATAGAGATCCTCCTACACCAATTCTAGGAGAATTATTTGAAAGAGATTTTCAAGATGATTAATGGAGAACATCACAAGCATAAGGATATTTCATGCTATCACCCAGAGACTCCTTCGGTTATGTCTTGAGATACATCAAGCTCATGTGGATCATCATTAGAGTATTCCTATCATTGGATTCTACATCGCAATGAAGCCGCACCTCAGACCTGTGGTCAAACTGATCAGTGAAGAAAGAATCACCATGGAGGAAATTATTTAATTTAATTATATTGATTATAAATAGAATATTTCTATCATTTCTTCTAAATTATACGTTCTCTCTATTATCATTTATAGTTGATTCAATTCAATGGATATTGGCGTTTTCATCATATTGATATCTGATTAATCGTCGATTATACAAATTTGAAATGTTGGGTGTACACTCACCCTACGCTTCCGCTGCGCCTAGAACATACAAGTTGTAATAGAGTGATTATATATTTTTTATAATTAATTAATAATTCATATTAGTTTTACTCTTTATAAAATTAATATTTCAATTCATGTTTAATCGTTCTTGTAATCTAAATTTCGAGATCTATTCCAACCATTCCATTTTTCATATATTTAAAATAAACGAATAATTTTATGATTAAAATTAAATTAAGTATCTGATCAGGAGGAACCAGTGATTATTTATAGGTAAAACGACAATACATTTCATGTATTCATAATTAGAAACTATGTAATCTCCCACACACACCATGTAATATAGATTACACACCATGTAGTTGTGATCAACACACCCGAATTAACTATGAAATTAATCTAGCTATGTACATTAATGATAGACATTGTAGTTAATTTTTACAGCTTTTATTGACCAGGATAGGCTGGTGGATAGTCATCCCGACTATACACCGTTTGGGCCACTGGACACGGCGTATTGTCCCTTCGGGTCATGGTCAAGTCGTGTATCCCATACATGGAATTCTTGGCTGGTGACCATGAAATGTAAAGTCTACATGGAATCTGGACCACTGGACACACCATGAAATCCAAATATTTCCAAAGTATAGATAACATTCTGTTTCCCCAAGTGTCTACTTTTGGATGGATGGTGAGGAGGGTACACGCCATGTAGTCGGATCTACACACCGTGTAGTTGTTCTAGATTATGATGATTTAAAATATTATTATTATATTATGTACCCTTGATATATATACATTCGCATGGGTGTAAATTTGGGACACAAAAAGTGATAGGTGTTTGATATATATATATATATTCGTATATAAATATATATAATTTTTAATTTACATCTTTGTAATGTTCAATGATATGCACATCATGTATGAGTTTTATTACAATCATAATTTTGTATTCATGCTGCATGTCACAAAGAATAGAGTGTATACAAGTATAATACATTCTGGGTAGCTTTGGATGGGTATTCACCAAGTTTAATCCAATTTACAACTTATGTAGAAGGTTAAGAATGAGAATCTCAAGGAAATGTAGGAATGGATTAAGATAAAAAGGATTGATTAATTAAAGATGATTATTAATCAAACCAAGTGTAATTTATCTTAATATGAATTATTAAATAATTGAATACTAGTTTTATAATATTCATAATTCCTTGAATATATTCGGTTGATCATGAGTTAAATCATACCATTGTATTTGATTGGTTAGATTATAATTTATTTATTAAATAAAAATTACTGGCCTGCATGCCTTCTCCTCCTTAATATATAGGGCAATCTTGACCATGGTTTCCTATATAGAAACCCACTTTTACAACTCAACTTTATGTGAGTAAAAATATTATTTAATGGACGGTGTTCCCAATCTAGTGGATGCAGCTTCATTTAGGAGATGAGGAAAAACAAATCCAAGGAGATTCAAACGTAGATAGGTGGAAAGATATTGACATGAACCTAAAACAGTTCATGGTGTTTCTAACCAGGTCCTGGTTAGTTAAATACCCAAATGATATTCTAACCAATAGTAAATCTCATGATCATACCCTTTATTTATTTCTGTCTGTTGTATGGTTATTCAATATAGATGTTTCACTCAATCACGTAATTAATGAACTAACAATCATACAAGATGGAACTAAAATAAAATGGATTATGCATAAATAATATATATACATGGTTAATCACTAATGTATAACCCACTTAATATTACAATATCAGGTGAAATGATATAAGTTGAAATTTACACATAAATATAAAATCAATAAATTATATAATATGTCAGTATAGAATTACATTACATTGTTTAGAATCGAACCATTGTTAAATGTGCATGAAAAACCCTTGTCGGTGTGCATAAAATTATTTGGGAATTATAATTTTTGGTTTTGAGTTGACTTAAATTATTTTAAGTCAAGTAATGACTGTCCTATAAGGGTTGGTTTAATTGAGAGACAAGGGATGAGGAAACCCAAAAGTAAGGATTTTATGATTTGGGAGTCCACTCAACAGATCATGGAGTTGTGTTTTAAGGTTTTAGACATTTGGAATGCCTACCTAAACCCATTCATGTTTCTTGACCAACCCTAGTTGGGGTAATGTGAAAGTCACTATGGATCGTTTCCACTATAATGTTCAAGAATGTGGATATTCCAGATCCAATAGTGAGGGATATTGGGTCTCGAAAAAACTGTGGGAGAATAATAAATATTAATGAATTTATTTGTCAAAATTTATCATGATAATGTAATGATACTCTATTAATCTAAATTTTTATCAACAACATCAAAAATTTCCTAAAATTATAATTGTGATACAAAATCAAGATGGGAAACCTATTCACTGAAACTAATTTCCAGGAGTAGAAAATTTTCCATTGGATTATCCTTTTCCATGGGGGGATACATTATTTGATGTAAGAGCCATTTATAGTTGATCTAGGAAATGATCCATGTGATGAGTAACTCTATATGTTTGAAGAACTTCTGAATGATTCTACATATGTTTAGTGCCTCAAGATATCATTCATGAACAATAATAACTTGAAGTAACATGAGTAAATGGATGTGTATAGATTGATATCTAACCTTTTGGATCTCTATAATGTGAAGGTGAGATAAGAGATGTATGTGATATCCAATATTTTGTTCACTATTAATCTTGGAATGTCTGGACTAGTTAGACCAGATGTAGTCAAGATTATTGGACAAATAGAGAATCTGTACATCTTAGGGATTAAATTACAAGATGTGTTGGGTATAGATATCATACTATCATCACTTCCCATGGCCTTATCTAGTTTTATTGTGAATTATATTATGATAAATAATGATAAGATCTTATCGAAACATGTAACAGTAACTCACCAAGTGGAAATGGTCATTGGTTGTGACAAAACAGCAGTCCTTATGGTCAATAAGAAGATGAAGGACAATGAAAAGGGGGCTGATATTTGTAATCATTATAATTCTCATGATCACTGTCTGAAAAATATGAAGAATATCCAAAGGTAGGGCATATAAAAGGAGGGAGTAAGATTTGGATGTGGCATGTTATTCCACTAGAAGAGGAACTGAACACAGAGGTAAGGGGGGTCGTAAGGTGTGTTTTCTATCAAGTTAAATATTTCTATTTCTTCACATTGAGTCTTAGATACAGCTTGGGAGTTAAATTTATATTCAAGTGTACAAAAAATTTAGAGTCCAGAAAAGTTATATAGGACGATGGATCTGCGACGTGCTAATGGAATGAGGATAGGAACTCTTTCCATTGGTGACAACCTACTCACATTTCCAAAGGGAATGATTTTGGGATTATATAGATGTTGTTATGTACCTATTGTTACCCATAAAATAATTTATGTATTAATTTTAGATACATATGGATTTAATTTCATCGTTAGAAATAAATGTTTTTACTTTTATTAGGAAAACAAATGTTATGTTATGGAATATTTAAATTATTGTCTATATGTATTAAATTAAGAGAAATAGGTATTAGAAATTGATAACAAACCATTTTCACATGACTCATACTACACCTAGTTGTGGAATCACTACCTCGGTCTTGTAAATGAGAAGCGCCTGACAGAGCTCTATCAACGTGGGTATTTATTATTTTTTGGGCAAAAATTACATGATAGATGTCCCACATGTTTACAAGGGAAAATGAAAAAACAACTATTTGGTTGATAGGGTAAAAGGACCATACAGATTCAAGGATTGGTGCACAATAATTTATTTTGGATATTTCCAATAGAATCTAGAGGTGGATATTATTACATTATAACTTTTACTGATGACTTGAGTAGATATAGCTATATTTACTTAATGAGGTATGATTCCATGTCCATTGAGAGATTCATATAATTCAAGAATAAAGTAGATAATCAACTTGGTAATAAGAAAAATAAGCATCGATCAAATTGATGTAGAGAATATATTTACCAAGAGTTCATCAGCCTTTGATGGGATCCTAGGATTCTATATCAAATCACTCAACCATATACACCATAGTGGAATGGTGTTAGTGAAATGAGTACCTATACCTTATTGGACATTGTGTGTTCAATAATGGGTCATGCAGATCTTCCATTATCCTTTTGGGGATATTCATTCCAAATATGTAATAAACATTATACCAAGTAATAAAGAAGTCAAAAAATAGGAGTCCCATCAATATATGGAATGTAAAGTAACCCACATTGTTGAATACATTTGTATTCGGAAGATTATTATTTGTTAACGAATCTTTAGGTAACAATCGAGCACCCGGTGGCACAATGTTTATCTTGATAGTGTATCCCAATGAAACAAAGGAATAATACCTATAAAACCCCACGGTTAAGAAAGTCACTGTTTCGAGAAAAGATATTATTCTTGAGAATGAGAAAAACATAAAAAAGCATTATGGGTGATAGATTGAAATTGATGAAGTAAAAGCAAAAGATATATATGAGTTGGTACAGGTTCAATTTCCACTGGTCCTTGTGGAAGTGGTAGTTCCTGAAATTAATGTACTGTATTGGATTCCAAGAGATGTAAGGGAACCAAAGAGTAATGGTTTCCTTGTCACCGTGTGTGGTGACTCATTATTATTGGACATTGATGAACTTATATCCTACAAGGATGCAGTAAAGAGATCAAAAGCATCAATATGGATATAATATATGAATTCTATGATAAATACAATTTATCAGAACCAAGTCTGGGTTCTGGATGATGTTCCAGTTGATGTAATGACTGTTGGGTGTAAATAGGTATTCAAGAGGAAAATGGGCATACAATGTCAAATTTGTACCTATAAATAAAGGCTTGTGGCTATAGTTTTTAAAAAACGTCAATGAATTTACTATGATGAAAAATTTTCACCAGTTTAATCATTTAAATCCATAAGAATCATAAATTCCTTTATAGATTAACATGACTATGAGATTTAGTAGATGGTCATCAAATATGCATTCCATAACGAGAACCTTTATGATGGGGTCCAAATGACACAATCAGAAGGTTTTGTGATAGAAGGTGCTGATAAAAGGGTATGTATGTTTTAGTGATCCATTTTTGGATTAATGAAATAATCCGGGTCAAATAACATTTGATTCGATGAAGCCATAAGATAATTTTAATTCATTAAGAATTACTGTGAGCCTTGTATTTACAAGTAGTTTAATGGGAATTAATCCATTATCTTAGTAGTGTATGTTGACAACAAATTGCTTATTTGAAAAGAAATACCAATATTGAAGTCACATAATGACTGGATGAACAAGTGCTTCTACAGGAAGGACATAGGAGGAGCAGCGTACATTATATTTATCAAGATAACTCATGACAGATCTAATAGGCTTCCTAGAATTAGTCAATGTTTATAAATTAACCTGATACTAAATTGATTTAATATGGAAAAATTCAAGAGGGGATTGGTTCCAGGGTCACATGGTATACATCTTTCTGACAATATGTGTCCACGTGTACAATAAATAATGTAACTTATGAACTAAGCATGGCAGGATGATATCATGCAGATCGTAGAGAACATCATTGGACTAATTTCAAGACTATACATAAGTATTTGAAAACAACTAATGATATTTTCATGGTGTATGGAAGAGATGAGGATCTTGTCAACATAGGGTATGTTGATCCTTCTTCTCAGAATATTCTAAATGATATGAAGTCACAATAAAGATATGTTTTCTGTCTCAGCGAATGAGATGTGTGTTGGAAAAGTTCAGAGTAAATAGTTGTCACTAATTCTACTATAGAGTTTGAATATATAGAAACTTCTCATGCAGCCAAAGAAGCCTTCAATATTCAGATCCTTATCTGGGATCTTGATGTGTTACCTAGAATTATGGATCAAATTTCATTGTATTGTGATAATACTACAGTGGTGGATCTTTTAAAGGATCGAAGTTGACATCAAAGGACAAAGACTGTATTCCAAAATTATCACCTCTTGAGGGATTTCTATCAAAGAGGTAAAGTTCCGGTGAGCAGAGTGACCATAGATGAGAACGTGGTAGACCCCCTAACAAAAAGGTATATCTCTGTAGAATCTTGAATATCAGGTGAGAGAGAGAGGATTAAATGTTTTTAGAAGTTGGATCTACTGCCTGTGGGAGTCTGTTGGAGTTGGATACCTAGAAAACAACATAATTTTTACTTTATAATAAACACTTATTAATTAGATAAATACTATTGAACTCATTACCACATTAGGATAATTCTTCTACATGACATTTTTTTTAATTTCTTAATAATAGATGTCACACTGAAAGGAGATAGAATATCCCTACAATGATGAGAACCTGGAAGTACCATGAAACTATTTTTGAATATTTGATTTATGAATTGATGATATCATTTATTGGTACACAAATCATATAGGATATTAGGGGTGGGGACTCATGAAACATCAAAGAACCTTCTCATGCTGTGAACCATTTGTTATATCTAGGATTATATTATGAGAACAAGATCCACTAGTTGGAAATCGACATTCATATGTTTTATTGGATGTTCCTATCTATAGATGTGCTTATTTTTCCATATACATTAAGATTATAAATAATGATTATTAGGGATAATGGATGGAGATGAATTGATGGAAACAATGATGAAATATGTTTTGGCAGAGGTAAGACATATATGGTGCATCATGAGTAATGTTGTATTAATGAATAATGATAGAAATTATCTGTCACTTCGATAGATATAGATATATTAGGATCTTTGATGGAAATTATATAGCCTAACAAAATCCTTTGACATGGTGTTCTCTAGGAATTTACAATTCCATGACATTAAAGAATGAGAAATCGAGTACATGGGTTGATGGAACTTACATGCAACTAGCATGATTGGATATACTAAGATAAAGTGCTTATATTACATGATTAGCATTTTTTGAGGTGAAAAGTTATTGAGACATCAAATTATTTCTATTTCATGCCTTAAGACATTGAACGATTGTAATCTAGGACGTTATGCAAACCCATGTTATTCTAGTAAGAAAGTGGCCTTGAGGGTCACACAGTAATTGTAGCCAGTATCTTAGTTAAATGATTTATTATTTAATAAGATGAATATATATTATTATCAGTTGTGGTTTAATAAATATTCATGTATTCCTGATCTCAATTCATTAATTCCTATTTAATCAAGAGAATATATTATAGAGAATATATTTATTTATATATGAATAATTAAATTATATTTGTTTAATAAATAAATTGACATTATTCAAGGCCTGATAAATATTGAAGAGGATTTTCGGACAATTTCATGGGCCTTCTGAGAAAAAATATTAAATATTATTTTATTAAATAATACCTATATATAACATTCAGGTTATTCTCATGTCATATAAATAATAAAATTACTATTATTATTTGACATGGGGATTCCCATGGAATAAATAACTATGTAAATGCAAATGTAATTAATTATTATTACCACTTGAAATATATTCCCCATTATGTTATTATTATATAATTCACCAAGGGGTCATTCGACCATCTAATAAATGGTTTTGTACATAACATGCTTGGGTAAAATCTCTAAAGCTTACAGAAATATTCCCTCTATAAGAATGTTCTAATGAATGATAGAGATACTCCTCCTCCTGATCTAAGAGAATGATTTGAAAAAAATTATCAAGGAGATCAAAGGTGGGCATCACAAGCACAAGGAACCTCTATTGTAGAATCTAGGGAATCATCTAGTGACATCTGGAGAAATGTGGTGCACGTGTGGATCCTCGCTAATGTATTCTTATCCTTGGATTCTTCATTGAATCAAATCCTCACCTCATAGCCAGGGTCAATTTCATCAATGAAAAAATGATCACATTAGGGGTAATTATTTAATTTATTATATTAATTATGTAAAAAATGTGTTGAACCTATATTATCAATTAAGTTTTCAATCCTTTAAAATTTATATTTGATTCAGTTTTATGGATACTGGTGTTTATCATTTTATTAATCATTGATTAATCACTAATAATGGAGACATGTAATGTTGGTTACATGCCTATCTAGTACTTCAGCTGTATCCATAATCTACAATTTTAAGAGAATTGTTTCACAAAGAAAAACTAAAATTTTATTCTAAGGTTATATGTGTTGAATATTATTCCTCAAATAACATAGGAATAAATTTATTTCATGGTTATACAGTTATATATTGATTTTAACCCTTATTAAACCTCTTTATTTCATACAATAATAACCTAGATTTTTGACTCATTGAGAGTCACTATAGTTACTAGAATATTCTAAATGACCCATAATTGGATCCTTAATAATATTTGAAATATTATCCCAATTCATTGGCTGAATTTCATGTTTTCGTGATTTTGGTAACATTTAATAAAATATTATTTTTATAAAAATATCAACAAGGCCTCTTTAGAAACTATTCATTACATTGAATATTAAAATTATCTGTAAAAGAAGGTGAATTCAAGAAAATAGTTTTAATACATCCCTACCATGTCTAGATCATCTATAAAATTTGTTAATACTGTTAATTATGTCAAATTTTATTTATTTTATTATTTTTTAAAACCATTTATTTTTTATCTCCAATAATTAATAAATTATTTCATCACCATTATGCATGAAATTAAGTTACTTATTTATTTTTTATATATTAAAAATAAATTTCCATGATTAATTTAAATATATTAGATTTTAGGATAAAATTTATTGGTGAATATATCTCATATGTTACCCCATATTAAAAGTATTTACCTTGTTAATTGTTTTTTATAAGTTGGAATTTTATTTGAAGAAAATATTATAATGGTTATATTCTCTTAAAAATAGAAAAAAAATCATCAAATAATTTATCGTTTGATTATTATGGATGAATTATTATCTTCCAATAATATAGGGGCAAGTGTTAGGGTCATTTCCTAATATTTATAACATTATTTTTACCCTTATTTAACGATTTTCCAAATGTGTGGTAATAAAAATTATTATGTTCAGTATTCATATTGACTAAAAAAACAACTGACCAATTTACTAATATTGAAAATATTCATTTAAAATAAAAAATAAATTTTTAAAAATTCAAAATTCGAAATTTGGTAAAATTAATTTATATTTAATATTATAGATAGGGAGTGAAAGTTGGTTTCTAAAGTGATAATGTTCAAATGTTTTAAATTTTTATATATATAAATTCAATATTAAAAATATTCCAATGTAATTAATTGGATTAATAGATTCATTGATGATTTAATTATACAACAAAACCAGTTTAAAATAAAACATAACAATATTAATTATTCAGATGAAATAATTTTGAAAAAATAAAATATAGTATTTTTCATGATTCAAAAGTAAATTAAACATACCAGAAAAAGAACATAATATCATCCAACATAAAATTATATAATACATTTTGAAAACAATTTTTTTTAATTGAAAATAATTTATAAAGTGATTTTTTTTAAAAAAGGGTTCCATTCAATGGAGGAAAAGTAGTTTTATAGAAAAATACATCCATTAAGCATAAAATAGGATTTTTTGTCACTTATGACTATCAAATATATTGAATGAATTGATGGAAATATAAATGAATATATAATTTAAAAATTTAATAATGTTATTAATACTATTAATTCCCATGAATAATATTTAATAGTTCATATAAGATTGGTGTTAAGTGTAACATAAGCGATCAATGTGATTAAATTTAAAAATAATCATACCATAATGTCTTTGGGTGTAACAATTATTATTTTTTTAGAAAGGAAATTTATAGACTCTATGGTTCTTTTCTACTATGTGGTTTTATAATAACATTATTATTGTGCTACTGAGCTTTATAAGGAACAATCTGTTTTAAAGTTTCAATTTTTGGCTCATAATATTTCTAAGAGTGATTTTTATTGTGAATGGAAGGAGTTGAAGAGGTTATTTGGAGACTACATCAGGGTTTTCGGTTTGGGGTTTGTATATTAGTTGTATCAGACATGTCCTCCTCCAATATCCTTGATGTTATCCTTTTACCACTACAATTCTATATTTATTTTGAGTTGTTTTAGTTTTGTATATAGGATATTCCATGTTGAGTTTTTGGTGAACCTAGTTCATGCTTATTTTGGTCGCTTGGACATCTAGTGTCTGGGAATTCCATGTTGAAATTCTGTTTGAAATCCACTATATATATAATGTCATTAGTTTTTTTAAATATTTTCCATAATGGTTAATGTTGATTAAATAAAACGTTTTCTATCTAGTGGGGATATAGAATTCCCCTCATTCAGGTCACAGGATTCCCCTAGTTCCCAGTTCATGCAAGGCTCAATATTGGGTATTGACATGAAAATCCAAATGGTACATTTTTAAAGATATTCAATTCCATTGATATATCATAGATGGAAAAATTCTATATTATTAATGAACCATGTAATGTATTCAACATGGAATTTTTATAACCAATTCATCCCAATACATAAAAAAATCCATAAAGTATAGTGTAATAAAAAATTAATAATTTTTTTAATAATGAATGTAACTAATATAAATACGTTTCAAACATACAAAACTCAAATATGGAAAAATTATTTATAGAAAATGATTCTGTTCATGATTAAAATGATCACATGTCACATTTTTTAAGAAAATAATTTTTCACACCGGATTACGTTATTAGATAAAAGAAAGAATTCATTTTTTTAAAGGAGATGAATTCTATAATAAAAAAATTTAAAGGATGAAAATACATAATGATATATTTTAGCTAAAAAACTACATTTATTTATATAAATTTAAAATGATAAAATAAAACAAATTTTATTTATATTCTTAACAAAAAATATAGTTTTTAGTTATTAATTTTTAGGATTAATATATAAAAAACCAACAAGTTAATGTAACAAAATAATTTTGGGAATTAAATAATTCATTCATTATTTTCAATCCTAGTTACAATATTTTCACCAATTAAAAAATATAATCTGAGATAACAATTATTCGTTAAATTATAATTCAATTAGGTTTTCATTAAAAGATGTAATTATAATAGAATATCATGATAATAGGATCCAAAGAGTAGGTGTTCTTGTCACACAATCATACAATAAAATCGATGGTTTCAAAAAAAATGATTCAATTATATAATAAATTCTTATTATAGAATTCGTTATGCACGATCAAAATATTTATCACATTTCCTTATCTAATGTCCATTATTTGAAAATATTTGTATACTTTATTATAATTAAGATAAATACTACAATCCAAAAATATGAAAAAAATACATTTATGTATTTTAAACTATTTGGATGTTTATAACATTTATAACAAATTATTTTATATAAGTGCACATTAAGAAATAAAAAAGTGACAAAATTTTGTGTTCAGGAAATAAAAAATATATATTTATAAATAATTATAGGAATTCAATATATATGAAATAAATAATAAAAAAATCTAATAAGTATGTTATTCATGACAAACCATTACTATAAAGAATAATATTTTCAATATTGAACATGTATCTATGTATAAGAAAATTATTAAAAAAACTCATTAGATATGATCAACTATACTAATTTAAATTTAATATTAACACAAATGACGTAGAATGCATTAATGATAAACATTATAAAGGTAATAAATAAAATAATTATTAAATAAATTACTATATCACTGTAATATTTAATTATATGTTTGTTTTTTAAAATAAATGTAATATCTTTGATATCTTACTTTACACAAAATACTAAGGTTAAACACAATCCAAAATATTATTAATTATTTGTCATAGTTATGACCGATCAATTGGAAATTTTGGAATTAATTACACTGACTAAATTATGAAAACATTCTTCACAAAATATTATAAAATTAATTATTTTGTAACCAATTAATTAAAAATTACAATTAAAACTAATTGAACTGATATGAAGCGGTTTTATGCTATAAATCGTATTTTATTTTGATAAATTAAATTAGTCACTATTAGTGATATATATTTATGAAACATATATGATATATATTCAATATAATGTTTTTAATTTATCCAACATATTTTATAGTCTTAATATAAGAATAAAATCCTATTTTAAACTAAATAACTATATTTTTCTAAAGTCAATTTTCCCCCTTTTGGTGGAGATCCTATTTTAAATCTGAATTACGATATTTTTATATGTTTTATTTGATAAAATAAGGTTAATTTTTTAAATCATATTTTCATAAATATCATATGATTATTTTTTTATATTTATATGAAAAGTTTAATTTTTAGTGAATTGTGTAAAATATTGCATTTTAATTGAAAATTGTTTTTTCCGTTTAATTTATTAATATTGTTTAATTATATTATAATTTATTTATAGTATATTATTTTTAATTATATCAAAATAAATCCATTTTAGTTCATTTGAAATAATTTTACAATGAAATTGGATAGAAAAACATTTAGAACATTATATCCTTGAACTTTTGAAACCCATTTTCCCATTGCGTCTCTGTGATTAAATGGAAATATAATTTTGAAAATTATATGAAAATGATTTTTAAAAAATATATTCTATATTAGGAGTTATATGGTAAAAATTATGTTTTATGTTCAATTTCATTTTTAGATACAATAATCACAACAAGGTAAAAAATTATTTATCACAATATATTTAAAATAGTGACATGGGTTAAAGTAAAAAAGAAAACAGTTGACGTATATTTAAATATCATCTGTAAATGTTTGGTTGAGGTATTTATTAACCACATCAAGCCTCCACAATATAAATTAACTATAAAATTCATAGATGTTCAATCAAAATTAATGTGGTTGACTTTAAATATAATGTAATCATTATTTTAATAACATAAAATGCTCCACTCCTCAAGTATAATTCCCATCCCTGATCACCCCCATTTTCCCCACAAGACATAAAGTAAGTAAAACATCCAAAAAATAAGTTCCTACTCACTATAACCACTTCAATGTTCTTATGGTCTCACAAAAATACCAATCCTAGATCTTTTAAAAATATATCTCAAGGAAATCCACCGAATAAGAGGTTACATCATTCAACGAGGACTTTTTTTTTATTTAATTCTCCACTAGTTCAATTATTCTTATATCTTAATTATATTTTATGATTTATATATTATATAAATTGTGTTGTTTTTATTTTAGTGTTCTGGGCTTAAACTTCACACACTTCTATCAAATGGTATATGCAATCATTTTTCACGTATAAGGCGGACTACCACATCACGAATTGATGTCTCTCATTCTTACATTACAACCATTAATGGTTCATATTAATGACATAATTATTTTTCATTTTTGATATATATGATATTTATGATTTATTAAAAATTATTAAAATATTATATAACATATTCTTTCTATGCATTGAATTTTTTGGGAATATCATAACATCATTTGTGGACGTGTGTACTATCACATGTGATCCACCATACGTACGACCTACCATCTCCATTAATGGTGCATTCCATATCCTATATGAAAATATTATGGATTATTATAAATATGTATATAATTAAAATTTATTATATTTATATCATGTGTTATATTATGAATATTATTAAATCGTGATCAATGTAATAGGAACAACAAATAACATGTGAAAACAAACATGAAAAAAGTAGTTATTGACTAGAATATTGAAATTATTGGAATATTATTAATGAAAGAGTAATGATATGGTATAAAAATATATTATACTATATCTTCAATATTAATATGTTTTTATAATAATTTAATAATTTTCTTAAAACAATTATTCTGGAGGTAAAAGAATGTTCAACCAAAATAAATTGTAAGGTAAGAGTTTCTCATCAATCTTTTACCTACTCTGTGATACATGCCTTAATCAGAAATTATTTTCTTTGTGTGGCGTAAATAATACCAATTAATGTATTATATGATACATACATTCATTTTTATTGGTATTTTCTTCTCCATCGGATTTTTTTCCTTTCATGGAGTTTACAATTCAATAGTTACCACAACAGTAAGGTATTCTTGTCTCAATTTGCATTCATTGAGACAGATGTCATGATATTCACCTATATCCATTTATAAGTTCTATATAATATAATTTTAAATTTTTTATTATGAATTTAATTATTTTAATTATATTATATTTTTTATGAAATTTTATTCTATTATTGATCATATTTTTTTACAAAAACTATATTTTCTAATAATGTTTTAAAAATAGGTTTTAATGGTCCATTTAGAATTTTCAATGAAAAGATTTAATATATATTAAAAATAGTTTCTAAAAGATTCACTTATATGTTTTCAAGTTAATTTTCAATGAAAATGGTTTGAAAAATGTTTTATGAATCAAGATGTGTTTCTGAAAATAGAAATGATATTTTCATCGTGAATAATATCAAGTGATATCAAAAAATGATTTTCCATCTAAAATAACATTATTTTATATTAATTATTCTTTACTAAGGATATTATTGTAGAAAATTATATTTAATTATTTTATGGTTGTTTTATGTTTGGGATGGATTTATATTTATTAGACCTATTACTATTTATAAATTTCGCTATGATTATTGATTTATGTTCATGTTTCATACAAACATATAGTATTCATTATATAAATGTGGAAACTATATCTCTATCCAATGAATTGTGTAATGAGGGATAATGAATGAGTATATATATGTTATGTGTGAAACTAATTACATGTTCACAATGTTATGCATGAAACAAATTTCATGTTCACAAAGTTATGTGTGTACTAGATTGCATGTTCACAATGATAAGAATGTACATTGTTTCATATATATAATATTAGGTGAGGTCTTGATTTAATGTCTGCAACATAATGAGTGAACCTGTATCAGTTTAAAAATGTTCAGAATGTTATATGTTTATCCATTTTCCACAATTACCTATTTTTTCTAGTTATTTTATTTTATGATATATGTATTATGAAATTTATTGATTTATTCTACGAATCAATATTTTGATCATTGATATACAAGGTATAATTTTTAAATGTTATATTTATATTATTATAACCTTATGTTAAGGATCATATTTCCACTTATTACCCTTATTAAGCATCTTAGAATACCATTTCCTTTTTTTCTTTTCCTTAGGATATAATTAAAGGTATAAGATTCAATAAGTCAAAAATTGTTTTTGTTACTAATGGATACATGAGAAGAAATATAGATGTTTTTAAACTAGTTATTTTTGATTCCATGTCTCCAAATACAGTACACTGATACAATTCTTGAATGGTTTTCTCGTAATATGAATATTTATCTATTATGATTATATATATATACATGTGAAAATTCTGGTTCATTATAAATTGTTTCAAAAAAAAGTTTTACTTAACAATTGGGAACTCCAAAGGGAAAACATTAATAAGAACCCTGAAGATAAATCTTGGTTATAATACAAGATTTTTAGAAATAGACTAGAGTTAAACATAATATGTTATATATTAAAATTTTATAAGTAATTTCCATGGAATATATGGTTTTTTCTAGTATAATGAGTGATTATCACTCTTTTAATTTTGGTTTTAGTAAATGGATAAAACTAGAAAGAACTTGGTTAAGGATAAATGTAATGAACATTTTAATGATGATATGTCAAATGGGATGATGACTATATTAGAGGACATTGTGATTATTCCAAACTAGATTTCATGGAACAATTGTAACAAATAATAACATAGAAAACACTCAGATTTACCATATAATAGAATGAAAGAATTTGCTTTGACTTATGGTTGTAAAGACCATGTAGGAAAGAAGATTTAGTTTCCTACGTGTCGAGAACATGGGAAGAGACACCCATGTGGATTTCTTAATGTAACAAAAACATGTTTTAATATTGGAAAATAATGACAGAAATCAAGTGACATTAAAGGAAAAATGAATAGTTATATTAATGTAGTGGATGGTAATACTGGACTTCGTTAAGTGTTATCAATATATGAATTTTTTAAATGTATAATGTGTGGGAAGTATGAAATTGGTGTTCTTGGGGGAATTTTTGTGTATAAAATCAAAAATGTGGTATGAGTAATGGTTATGTTGAGACTGTAAATGACATGTTAATGGAAAAACTTATTGATGAATAATATTGGGAATCTTAGTTAATTGTTTGAGAAGTCAGGTAAATGATGTATTTATATGATGGAATTCGAATATTATGTTATATGTGTCATCAAATATAAAATTATTTTCAACATAAGTTTTTTATTATGGATATTAAAGGATGTGTTGAATTACACCTATAGACTAGAAAAATTATTTAATGGTAAGGTGATTTTTTTGGAGAACACATGATTAAGGGAATGATAACCCTTAAAATGTTAATGATGTTGGGATAATATGGAGAAAAATAGGTCTTTTATTTTGTCCGCATAAATTGGATAGTATTTATTACCTTAGATATGATTATTATTATGATGAAATAACAGTTTGTGGATAGATTTTATATAATTTTAATATTAATGATATAAGGAAAGGGATTATTTTTGAAAGAATTCATGTTTTCACAGTGGATTTATCATAAATCATGTTCTTAAAATTCTTGAATAGAATACATTATTATAGTATCCATAGGATTGATTTGTGACAATTTTGAGTTACACATAGTTGTTTGGTTAATTAATAATAATTTGATTTTGGAAATTTAGTAACCTTTTTCAAATTTTTTGGATTCTAATATTTTGTATTGTTCATAAGAGCATTCATTTAATAAATTATATTTTATGATGAACTTTATAAAAGTTTTTACATATTAATGTATCACATGACTATATTAAGATATATTCATATTGAAGAACAAGTGTTAAAACTTTTTGTTAGTATGATAACTAAAGATAGATGAAATGAATTTTCATCCTATTATGGATTTTATGATCCAATATTTTTATATGTTTTAAAATTTTAACTTCATTCCATAGAGTAAGAAATATGTCCACAACCAAAGAGTGAGGTCATACATATGAGAGAAATTCAGTATAATATATCTTATCAAATGATTTTGAAATAATATGTTACCCTATTTTTCTCATTTATTATTATATTAATGAAAATTTTTAGACATATTTTAACGCCTCAACCCTAGTATCCTAGAGTCGGTGCATTATTACCTAACATTGTCATGATCACAAGGAAATCATGTCTCGAAAGACTGATCAATTTAGTATTATTGGAAATAATATTCATACATAAGTTCAACTTTACAGCTTGAAGAGAAATACAACATGAATATATTTCATTAGAAACATCCAAGCCTCCTAGATTATGCCTAAAAATCACCCATTACTAACTTATTCATATCTTGGTTTAATGAAACATAAAAAAGGGGTGAGATCAAATGCTGAGTAAGGGCAATCCATACAGCGGAAGATAACATAAATATTAATCATGATGAATAATTGAAAACACATGCCTTTACCAATAATAAACAAGAATACTTTTATGACAAGAATATGATTTGAGAAATTAATGACATAATAAAACATAATCAAGGATATTATACTAGATGAATAACGACATGTATCATCAGTATTAATTTCATAATTAGGGAATGTATAATGCCGGACATTCTGAAACATTTTTTCAAGGCCTCTGGCAAGACGTCTATAAATGATTAAGGCCTCGGCCAAAACTATATATCAAAATTGGGAAAGGGCCTCATCCAATTATAAGTCTATTTGTCTAATGAGACCTACTGTTTCATCGAGGAGCTATAGCGGGCTCCACCCATCACTTACTAAGTCCAATACATTCTTCATATGAAAAGGTTTAAACATATCATAAACATTTGTTTTATAACTAGCATACGAAATGTCAATTCGTTAACCATAATCCATGAATGGTATAAAAATTTCACATCCATAGTCAGACATATCGAAAAACCTTTAATACAATATGGAGGTTTTGTATCATAATAAATCAACAACATATAAACTAAAAATCCATCAAAAGATGTTGACATAGTTGAAATCAAAACCCTTGTTAGAGAAATATCTCTTTCTGTTTGGAAATCATTTAAGAGTCACATAATTAAAAAGAAAGAAATAATTTTGAAAATATTATTATAAACTGGTGTAGTATGTTTGATGATTGTATAACGGATGAAAATAGCCACACCCGCCGTATAAGTTAAAAAAACATTCTTACCATAAATTTATCGAAAAGGTCAAAAAGTACTGTGTTTGGAAAACGACGGAATGATTCCTTTCAACACACATAAGGGTAAAAATGAATTTAACCAATTTTCTAGTAAATAGTAAAAATGTTTTGAAATACATTTTTTAAGAAACATGGATCTGGATGATAAGGAGGTCCTTGTAGTTAATTACGTATAAAAAACATCGAATATTGAATAGATTATAGAATTAACCCTTACCATGTACATTTCCTTGGTCAAGGGTAGATTAAAATCCTATATAATGGTAAAATAATTGTTATTAAATTATAGAGGAATCATATACATTAATATGATACCATATATGATCTTTTATCATTGCTTAGTTAATAATATCTTAGTATTATTGTCATTTCGGGTGTTAATAGATTTGTTTTCATTTATATTCTTTGTTATGTGAGTTATATTTGTTAGGGATGGGATGTATCGTATTCATATCTATAATTATATCAGGTCTTTAAAAATTATTTTTAATCATCTAATGAAAATTAGTCTTGAATGGATACGATGGGGAATGTATCTCATCGCGTTCGTGGAGACGGTTATCTGTACATGCGCACGAGAGACAATATCATTCGTTTGATATTAAAAATATATATAATTGTATGGTATATCATAAATTCAGAATCTTTATCATGTTATATTTATTATTTACATGAATTACATGTCATTATTATAGCCATCCAAATAATAATGTATTGAATAACAATTACACCACGACTTGGAGACGATAATCTGTACGTACGCACGTATGGTGACATGTCATTCAAAGGATGGATAAAATAATGAATTTGGAAGTAACATATTTATAATAAAATCACAGTATATATAAGATTCTTGACATATTTTTTATAGTGTAAAAAACAAGGAAATAAGAAGTGGAAGAAGAAAAGACCTTGAAAGGGGGTGGTGAAATTATTAGCTCTTCTTCGGGCTCTTCATTTTGATTTGATCAAAAGGGCCCTTTAAGATGACTTCATGACTAAATTAAGGACATTAGGGTGATATGAGGGAAGTTCAGAGTATATTTGGCTAGGTTTTGGTGTCTCTAAATGGAATTGAATATTTGAATTGGAGAGAAGGGGGGGTGACCTTTTATAAGAGGGTAGAAGGGGCATCTTAGGAAAATCAAGAAATATTATTATATAATAATATCATTTTCGGTTTCTATTGGATCCAAAATATATTTTTTAAAGGGTATAGTTGGTATCGGTCAAAAACCACTCACCCAATAGGTTTTAGACATGTTTGGTTCAATATATTAACATAATCATTTAGATTTAACTCTTAGTTAAATATTTTGACATTTACCATGTCTCTTTGTAAATTTATATTATATTGTTAAAAATATTACTATATACCACCAAGGGAAACCCAAGTTGTTCAACAATGATACAGCAATAATTATATAATTCTTTTTTCTAATCCATGGATTTTTAGGAATAAAATATCAATTAATAATAGAATATGTTTTTAAAAAACCCTTTTATATCTATTTTGAATCTATTTGGTATTTTGTTTTTTCTAAATTCATAAAAGAATTACTAATTCAAAAAAAATCATATAACCAACCCTAATATGTCATATCAACATATAAAATTAGTTTATTTCTTAAAAAGTCTCAAATTACATTTATTTGGAGATTTATAATATCAATTATTTTAATATTTCATTAACTAGGTAATTACAGCATCACCAATGTGTCATAAATAAATTAAAATATTTATTGTCTAGAAATTATAAATAAAATACCATTATGTATGAAATTATTTTATCTTTCTAATGAATATTTATAATCTAATTTGTCTTATGTATAACCATATATTAAAAAAGATTTATTTATTAAACATTGATTTTAACTCTTTTAACTCCTCTTTAAATTAAATAATAATAAATTTCCTAATATAATCCATGTATAACAAAAAGGTTCATATATTATTCCTAAGGTTGTTTTTGGTCCAATTATACATATCCAATAGAATTAGGACATGTGTTATGGAAATAATAATATCATTTTTACCCTTAATTTCCTATTTACTTTTAACCGTGGTAAATAAAAGTAAAAAGTTACTATTTACCAGAAAAAAATTATCTTATTGACCCACATTTTACTCCATGATATTAAAATTGTATCTCGGATTTTCAAAATTCCACTCACAGAAGAGTTAAAATTATGTTTAATGTGAATTTGCAAATTCTCCTAGGAGATGGGTAAAAAACTGTGAAAAGTTCAATAAAATTATTATATATCTAAAATTAGTATAAACTGACTCCAAGGAATTATATTGAAAATAATAGTTATTATGTATCTATTTTGAAAAAAAATAAATTTAAATAAAATAAATTATTAATTAAAAATTCGGTTTTAAACAATAACTCTGTGTTTTTCTCTATTCATCAAAAATAGAATTTTTTCAGAAAAATACCAAAATTTCACCGTAGGATAATTTCGATATTATGAATCCAAAAATTAAGTCCATTATGAATAATAAAATTTATAAAATTTTAGAAAGTGGGTTTTACTATTCATAAATGCTAGATTGATTTGTCCCGGTGTGTTAGAATCTTTAAGATGTGTACAATGCAAGCTATTGCATTGTTCAAAGGGAAACGTACTGTGGAAGCATGAGATTTTACACTAACCCCTCCTTCAAATAATTTTGTTCTTGAAATTTCTAGAATATTATTGCATAAAAAGACTCTTGTTGTTCTTCATCATCAGTTCCTTGAGTTTCCACGTTTCCTCTTCCATCTTATGGTTTCTCCATAGAAATTTTACCAGACGAGTAGTCTGGTTTCTCAGCACTTGTTCTCTTGTATCAAGAACCTTGAAAAAATATTCTCAATATGACAGATCGTGTTCCAGGTCTAATTCTTCATAGGTGAGTACATACGTTGGGTTGGAAATGTATTTTCTCAATAGTGATAAGTGGAACACATCATGGACTTCAAAGAGACTTGACAACATTATCAAATGGTAAGCTACAACCCCAATTCGTTCTAGAATTTAAAAATGTCTGATGTACCTGGGACTCAATTTTCCCATCTTACCGAAACGTATAACACCCATCCATGGGGATACCTTCAAGAAAACATATTCTCTTATCTGAAATTCCAAATCCTTCCTTCGGTTATTAGCATAGATCTTCTGTATACATTGTGCTTCCTTGATGTGGTTTTGGATTACCATCACCTTTTCCATTGTTTCCTCCACCAATTCAAGGCCTACGAGTTTTCTTTCACCAGCATCATCCCAACAGGTTAGTGTGTGACATCTCCTTCCATATATTTCTTTATATGGTGACATCTGAATACATGAATTGAAAATATTTTTATAGGAAAATTCTACCAATGCTAAATATTGATCCCACATGCCATGAAAGTAAAGTGATCATTATCAAAACATGTCTTCTAAGGTTTTAATTTTCCATTCTGATTGTCCATCAGTTTTAGAGTGGAAGGCAGTGCTCAAATGATGCTCATTATCCATGGATTTCTGAACACTTTTCTAGAATCATGATGTAAACACTAGATCATTATCAGAAACAATCTATAGGGGTACTCCATGAAGTCTATCAACTTCATTAATATATTTTCTTGCAAATTATTGAAGTGGTAAATCTTCTCTTATAACAAGAAACTATGCTGACTTGGTAAGAAGATCAAAAAGAACCGAAATGGCATCATTGCTTCTAGAAGTCTATGGTAGTCCCATGAAAAAGACCATCTTAATATAATCATATTTCCACTCAGGTATGGTAAGAGGTTTCATGACTCTTCTAGGTTGTTGCGTTCCAGATTTTACTTGTTTACAAACTATACATCTTGACATAAAATCCGCAATCTCCCTCTTCATGTTGTCCCACCAAATTATTTCCTTCAAATCACTATACATTTTGGTGCTCCAAGGGTGTATAGAGTTATTGGAACTATGAGAATCATCCAACAATTCCCTTTTTAGATCACCTATATCGGGAACAAAAAGTCTCTTCCCAAACTTAAAAATTCCATCATCTTAAACAAAGTCACTCAATCTCCCATCAGTCAAAGCATTAATATTCTTTTGAGAATCGTCATCACCGGTCTGAGAACTCTTTATCTTTTATAGTAAAGATGGTTTGGAAACCATTTCAAAAAGGATTAATGTTTCACATCCATGTTTACTCCCATATCCATATTAACTATATCCATGTATATAGGATCCTTTTACACTCTCATATTATTCAAAAATCCATGATCCATTCTTCTGAAAACATCTGCCACCTTATTTTCCTTCCCCGGGTGGTAGTGTATAGTGAAATAAAAATCATTGAGTAGTTCAAGCCATCTCCTTTGCCTCATTTTTAGTTCTTCCTATGAAAAAATATACTTCAAACTCTTTTTATCATTATATATCTATCATTTTTCACCATAGAGATAGTACCTCCATATCATCAAAGTAATAATTAAAGCTGCTAAATCAATATCATGAGTAGGATTGTTTTGCTGAAGAATTATTAGCTGTCGTGATGCATAAGCAATAACCCTATCATTCTGCATAAGGACACAACCATTTACTTTTATTTATGCGTCAATTAAAATAACAAACCCATCATTACCCAATAGTAGAGTCAACATAGGCTCATTGACTAATATTTTATCAGTTCTTCAAAACATTCTTCACACTATTTTGTCCAAAAAAATTTAACCCCTTTACGTGTGAGCTTGGTTAATGGGTTATCCAACTAGGGAAAATTCTAGAAGAAAGGTCGATAATAATCTGCTAACCCAATAAAACTAAGTACCTCAGTTATACTCGCTGGAGCTACCCATTCATAGATTGACTTGGTCATTGAAGGATCAACGGAGATTCCATCCTTAGAGACAATATGGACAAGAAAAGAAATCTCTTAATTCTAGAATTCAAAATTGCTGAACTTCCCATATAATTCAGGTCTTATATGAGTCTTTAGAATAATGCACAAGTGATTTTCCTGATCATCATAGTTTTTAGAGTAGACAATGATATCCTCAACAAATACCACTAAAAATCATTGAGATATTCCTTGAAAACTCTAGTCATTAGATCCATTTATATAGAGGGTGAATTTGTCAATCCCAAATGCATTACTATAAACTCGTAATGCTCGTACCTAGTTCAAATGCTGTCTTCGGAATTTCTTCCTTCCTCATGCAAAAATGATGGTATCCAGATCTAAGGTCAATCTTCGAAATGTATTGAGCTCCATGAATTCAGTCGAATAAATCATCAATGAGAGGTAGGGGATACTTGTTCTTTATATTTATCGCATTTATCCCCCTATAGTCAATTCACAACCTCATAGATCAATCTTTCTTCCTAACAAAAAGTACAGGGGCTCCCCATGGAGAAACCATAGAGCGAATAAATCCCTTATTACACAATTCCTATAGTTGTTTCATTAATTCCAATAATTCCACAGTGGCCACAGTATAAGGGGTCTTTGATATGGGCCATGAACCAGGATTTTAATCAATGGAAAACTAAATTTCTCATTCTAGAGGATGTCCAGGAAAATCATTTAGAAACACCTCAACATATTCTTTCACAAAAGGTACATCCTCGATTTGACATTACTTTTATAAACCATAGTTATTTCATTCTCTTCCTCCCCAAATATTGAATTTAGTTGAGCAACTGGGGGTGGTTCTAGATAAGAATCAGGTGGTGATGATTCTGCTCTAATGATAAGGTGTTCTTTATCATCATCATCAAAAATAGTATCCTCATTCTTCCTACAATATGTTTTTGTATTGAGGTCTAAAAGCCTATTCATACCGATGATTATATCAAATTCGATCCTGGGTATGGCGATGAGATCAATAGATAAATAACATTTATATGCTCTAATGGGGACTAATACACATAACTTTATTGAGATGATACTTCCTTTAAGAGTTTTGACTGATAAATCCCTTTTTAAATCAAATTAGATATATCTAATTTTCATAGCAAACTTGGATGTTATGAAACAATATGATAATCCAGAATCAAATAGATCATTTTAAAAAATTTAGGAAACCATTAAATTACCTACCACTAAGTATTTCAGGGCTTCAACCTCAACAGTAGTGATCATATAAGTTTGGACTTGATCCCTTGTACTTTACTGAGGTATGTTTCTCCGACGCTTAGGACGTTCATTTTCATAATCTCCCATATGCTTGAAATAATAGAATTTAACATTCTTAGAATCTTTTTTCCTTTACAATCACCAGCTAGATATACATTCTGTCCACATTTGTAGCATACTCCTTTTCCTTTTAGATAGGTGCTAGGGTTATTCCTTCCACAATTATCACAAGTAGGAAATTCAATTCTTCCCTTCTTCATTGTTTCCTTATTTCCTTTCCAAGAGTGTTCATAAATAACTTCTTCTCTTTCTTTAATTAAACGTTGTAAGACATAGAGAATTTCTATTATTTCTTGATAGCACACGACACAATATCTTCGTTTGATGAGAAGGATTTCGATATTAATGCTTGATGGAGAAATGGTTTTAACCCATCAAAGAAATGATGAATCTTAATTCTTGGGTTACGTATAAAATCTACAACATGCCTTGCTAACCATGTAAAGTTAGCATCATACATTTCGATATTCTCCTCCTCCCTTTTTCTCAGACTCAGAAATTATCTTTCCACATCCACTCGATGGTCATGAGGAATGTATTTTTCTATGAAAATTTCTTTAAACTCCCTCCATTCCATATTTAATACTACATTATCAAACTTTGTGTGTTGTATAAATGACCACCATTGATCAGCATCTCTAGTGAGGCTGTAAACTACCATGACAACTTTTTCCCTTTCATTACTCCCCAAGGAATGGAATATTTTCCCTAAGGAATTTATCCATTGCCCAGTTTCTAATGGATTTTTACTCCCATTGAATGTTGGAGGATGGTACCTCATGAAGTAGTCTAACATTGATCCTCAGTGTTGTGGATCAGGTTGCTCCATACGGGTAAGGTTATTATTCATAACCTGTGTGAGTTGTCCCAGTGTGGTGATATGCTGATCAACCCCAGTTTTATCACCAGCTCCACTACAATTATCTTGAACAGGAGGGAAATCCCTACATGGATTGCATGCATTGATATGGATTCCATTCCTTCCACTAGGTTCCATTTCTAAACAATGGCATAAACTAGATTAGTTTATGAATCGCAGTACATAAATCCAAACTTGTAAATCACATAACATAAATTGAATAGTTTATGGATATAATCCATAATCATAAAAATGTTTTCTATGAGTAATTATATACTCATAATATCTTCATAATTGTTTATAAAGAAAATGGAAAATATCCTAAGCATATCCCCTAGGAGTGTCGTAAACAAGAGTACATCAAGGCCCGCTGTTGTGCACCAGTTCCGATTCGAGTCTAGCTCAATGTGGTGTTTTCGGGTTTTACCCCTAGGATCATCTATGCCAGAGCCGCCTCTATCTGCTCCTATCTAGACAGATATGTATTATTTTAAAAACTCACAAAATCTCTATAATACCAATATTTTTGGAAGTTCTTCTTTACTAATCCTCAAATTCTATCATATGGCTATGTGTTCTAATCAAATTTTATCTAAATATAGTTTCCATGGTTTGTACTAGACATCCTCTGATAACTACTATAACGCCCCGACCATAGTTACCCAGTGTTGGTGCATTATTACATAACATTTTCATGATCACAAGGAAATTGTGTCTCTAAAGACCTTATCAGTTTAGTATTATTGGAAGCAATATTCATACATAAGTTCAAATTTACAGCTTGATAAGAAATACAACAAGAATATATTTCATTAGAACCATCCAAGACTCCTAGATTATTCCTGCAAGTCAGTCATAACTAAATTCATCATATCCTAGGAAAATGAAACATATTAAATGGGTGAGCTCAAACGCTCAGTAAGGGTATGCAATACAGCAGAAGATAATATAAATTTTAAGCATGTTGAGTAATTGAAACCACATTCCATTACCAAAAATAAACATGAATACATTAATGGTATAAATATGTGTAGAGTAAATAATTCCATAATAAAACATAATCAAGGGTATTCTACTAGGCGATTGACGACATGAACGATCAATATTATTTTTATAATGGAGGAATTTATAATTCCAGATTTTCTCAAAATTTTTGTCAACGACTCGACCAAGACATCTAAAAATGATTAAGGGCTCGGCCAAAACAATATATCAAAATTTGGAAAGGGACTCACCCAATTTCACGTCTAGTTGTCTCATTAGACCTACCGATGCATTGAGGAGCTATTGCGGGCTCCACCGGTCACTTACTATGTCCAAAACATTCCTCACATGAAATGGTTTAAACATATCATAAACATTCATATTAAAATAAGCATACGAAATTTCAATACTTTAACTATAAAACTTGAATGGTATATAAATAGCACATCCATAGTCAAACATATCACAAAAACTTCTATAAAATAAGGATGTTTTGTATCACAATAAATCAACATCAAATAAACATAAAATCCATCAAAGGATGTTGACATAGATGAAATCAAAAATCTTATTAAATAAATATCTCTTTATATTTTGAAATCATTTTAGAGTCATATAATTATAAAGGAAACATTTATTTTGATTTTTTTTAATCTTGTAAGGGAAGTCATCCAGATGTTATAATGGTGGAAAATAATTTCACTCGTCGTATAAGTTAAAAAAACTATCTTACCTTAAATTTGGAGAAAAGGAAAAAAAGTACCCTATTTGGAAAATGACAAAAATGTACCTTTCAAAACACATAAGTGTACAAATTACTATAACCCATTTCTAGTAAATAGTAAAAATGTTTGGAATATATATTTTTAAGAAACAGGGATGTGGATGATAAAGAGGTCCTAGTAGATAATAACGTATAAACAACTCGGATAATGAAGAGATTGTAGAATTTACCCTTACCTTCTACTATTCCTTGGTCGAGGATAGTTTATCCTCATGTATAATGGTGAAATAATTCTTATTAAATTGTACCAGAATCATATACATTAATATGATTTCATATATGATTTTTTATCATTTCTTTGTAAATAATATCTTAGTATTATTGTCTTTCAAGGTGTTAACAAATATTTCTCCATTATATTCTTTGTTTTGTGAGTCATATTTGTTATTTATGGGATGTATCATATTCATATCCAGAATTATATCTATTATTTAATCATTATTTCTCATCATATAATCAAAATTAGTTTTGAATGGATGGAATGGGTAATGAATCTCATCACATTTGTGGAGACGGTAATCCGTACGTATGCATAAGCGACAATATCATTCTTTTGATATTAAAATAATATATAATTGGATGATATATAATATACACATAATTATTATCATGTTATATTTATTATTTACATGAATTACACATCATTATTATACCCATCCAAATAACAATGTATTGAATGAAAATTACACCACGACGTGGAGATAGTAATCCGTACGTACTCAATTATGGTGACATCATTAAAAAATGGATATAATAATGAATAGTGTTGTAACATATTTATAATTAAATCAAAATATATAGAAGATACTGGAGTTATTATTTTATAATGGAAATAACAAAGAATGAAGAAGTGGAAGAAGAAAAGAACTTGAAAGAGGGTGGTGAAATTATTATCTCTTATTTGGGTACTTCCTTTTGATTTGATCCAATGGGCTCTTTACGATGGATTTCTGACTAAAGGAAGGCCTCTAGGGTGATGTGGGGGATGTTTTTAACATATTTGGGAAGGTTTTGGCAGATCCCAATGGCTTTGAAGGTGTGAATTAGAGAGAAGGGTGAGTGCCCTTTTATTAGAGGGGTGAGGGGAACCATAGGAAAAGCTAGAAATATTATTTTATAATAAAATAATTTTCAGTTTCTATTGGATATTTTTTTTAAATTAAAATCTATGGTTCAGATGGGTCAAAAAACACTCAACCAATAGGTTTCATATAGGTTAGGGTCACTATATTAACTTTATCATTTAGATTTAATGCTTAGTTAAATTGATTGACATTTACCATGCCTGTCTGTATTTTTATATTATATGGTTAATAAACATACTATATAAAACAAACCTAATACAAAGAGATTAATTAATGATATACATATAATTATATAAGTCCTTTGGCCGATCCATAGATTTTTATGAATAGAATATCAATTAATAATATCATATTTGTTTTAAAAACACTTTTATGTCAATTTTGACACTATTTGGTTTTTTGATTTTTCTAAATGCACAGCAGCATTATTACTTTGAAAACAAATCATATAACCAATCATAATACGTCATATTAACCTAAAAAATTAGTGAAATTCATAAAATGTCTCGAATTACATTTATTTGGATATTTATAATATCATTTATTCTAATATTTCATTATATATGTAATTACTGTACCACCATTGTATCATAAATAAATTAAATTATTTAATGACTAAAAATTATAAATAAAATACAATAATGTAGGAAATAAATTTATATTTCTAATGAATATTTATAATCCAATTTATCTTATGTATAGCCCTATATATTAAATTTTTTAGTTATTAAACATTGATTTTAACTCTTTTAACTTCTCTTTAAATTAAATAATAATAAATGTCCTAATCTAATCCAAGTGGATGAAAGAGGATCATATTTTATTCATAAGGTTGTTTTTGGTCAAATTATACTTATCCAATAAAATACATACATGTGTTAGTGTAATAATAATATCAATTTTACCCTTAATTAACCTATTTACTTTTAACCATGGTAATTAAAAGTAAAACGATACTATTCACCAAAATATATTTTTATCTTTTTGAACAACATTTTACTCCTTGATATTAACCATGCCTCGTGGATTTGTGAAATTTCACTCAAAAAAGTGGTAAAATTATGTTTGATGTGAATTTGCAAATTCTCATATGAGATGGGTAAAAGAAGGTGAAAAGACCAATAAAATTTTTATATATCTAAAAATATTATAAACCAAATTCAATGAATTAGATTGAACATATATAGGTATTAATTATCTATTTTGACATAAAATAAATATAAATAAAATATATTATTATTTAAATAAAAATTTGGTTTTAAACTATAACTCAGTGTTGTTCACTATTCATCAAAAATTGAATGTTTTCAAAAAAATTCCAAAATTTCAACCTAGGCTAATTTCGATAATAAGAATCCAAAAATGAAGTCCATTTTGAACGATTAAATTTATAAAATTTCAAAAAGTTGGTATTACTATTCAAAATGACTTATTTGATTGGTCATGATGTGTTAGAATCTTGAAGTTGTGTATAATGCAAGCTATTGCATTACTCAAAAGGAAACATACCGTGGAGGATTGGGGTGTTACACATATTTGGTCAATGGGTTTTTTGTCATTAACATAATAATGATCTTTTTCCCAATCATTATTTATCAAAACGTGATAGTAAGATATATCTTCTAGAAGAATGTTTTCACTCTCCATGAAGGTTCTAATATTCAATCTCATAATTATGTCGTGGTCTTCATCTTTTACATTCACCCTTTTCAGAGGAAGATTTATTGACCTATTCTCCGATGTGGTTTTGTAACAGAAGAAATTTAAAAATATATGTCTTTTGTTTTCATGTGATGTTTCAAATTTGTGAGCATAATATTTTTTTGAAATTGTCTATTTTATTAAGATGGTATCTTACTAATAAGATTTCCCACTAAATCTCTTCCAAATTTATTATTTGTTCCATCTATCTTTCCTCAGTAAGTAAAATATTGACCATTCACAAATACTGAACTCCGAAGTTATCCCTTTGGGCAATGATGTTTCATATAATGAAACAACCCGTATATAGGTTGTATTGTAAGATAATAATCTACGAAAAAACCCATTCAATTGGTTAAATTTTTATTGTTAAACCAACAAATTGAGGAAGATATGTGGGAACCTAAGTAGGTGATGAGGTATAGTTATATTAATCTTTTTATATCATATTAATGGATTTGGATGGATAAATTAGTTTTAAGGGTGGTATAATGTATCACCCACGATTTTCCTCCATATCTCATTTTTTAAATATATTAAATCTCTTTGATTTCTTTACTTAAAAACTCACAGACCTTAAACTAACTCAAAAATATTATTATTAATTTTGATAGTTATCACCAAAAAAATTTCATAGATGCATCTATTGATATTAACTAACTTATGATAAATTAGTATACATATTTTTATAAAATAAATTCATGGGTTATCGATTAATTAGAAATAAATATAAAATCCAATTTAACTTATAGGATTTGTATTTATGCTCACAAATAAATTTTATATTAATATATTAAATTTTTAAAATTTCATGATATATATTAATGATTATTATATATATATTCAATATAATGTTTCTAAATTCATTTAAATAGTTTTACAGGTGTAATATAAGAATAAAATATAATTATAACGATAAAAACATATAATTTTCATAAAAGGAAATTTTATGCCTTTTGATGGAAAAATTATATTAAATATAAATTTAGAAACATTTATGAGTTTTATTTTACAAAATAAATCCCATTTTAAAAATCAAAACATCATTATTATCTCAGGGTTATTTTTTGTTATTTTTTTGGATATGATTCATTTTTTGGTGAATAGTAAATAATAATGCATTTCAATTAAACACA
This sequence comes from Viscum album, assembly GCA_963277665.1. Taxonomy (NCBI): domain Eukaryota; kingdom Viridiplantae; phylum Streptophyta; class Magnoliopsida; order Santalales; family Viscaceae; genus Viscum; species Viscum album. The sequence goes on from OY728151.1 coordinate 786,067,696, forward strand.
TATTTTTATATAATTTATTTATATAGATAAATTAACTTATAAATTTATATGAAAGTATAATTAGTTAAATAATGCATCAATAAATTCAATTTAGGTAATCAGAATCAATTTATCATATACATATATATATAAACATTCAGAACTTTAGTACTTTTTCATTTTTAAAAGATGCATTCTCGTTACATCTGTGGGACTAATTTTTAATATAATTTTTTCTATTAATGGAATATAATATGGTATAATAGATTCCATATTTAGAATCATATAGTCCAAATTTGGTTGTATTTTCAATTTAATTTTTAGGTATAAATAATTACCATGGTAAAATATATTTTTAAGATAATATAATTAAAATTGTTACAAGGGTTAACATTAAAATGTAAAATATTAACATACCAAAAAATTAAAAAATTTAATGCATGGATGAGGTATTTATTAACCCTAACCAGACTCTCGAATATTAAAATAAATAAATGTCTTGAGAGTTAACTTCACTTCAATGTGGTTGGATTTAAGTATAAAGTAATCATTATTTTAATCACATAATCCCACATCTCATCAAGTATAAATACAACACACCACCACCCACATTCCATTTCAAAAGTCTTAAAGATCCTAATATATCTGAAAACAAATATCTTCCTCACTCTCCCCAAGTTGTTTTTATTTTTTTCTCACCAAAATACCAATCCTAGATCATTTAAGAATAGAACTAATGGAAACATGTTGAAGAAGAGGTAACATTCTTCAACAAGCACTTTTTGTTTTACTTCATTATACACCAATTAAATTATTATTATATATTACTTATGTAATAACCTATGTATATTAAAATTAATTAGTTGTTTTTATTTCATGGTTATTACCTAAAACATTACACAAATCCATCAAATTAGATACACAATCACTGTTAATGTGGATGGTGGACTACCACCTCACAAATTGATGTCATTAATTCTTCCATTACCACATTTTGAGGTTGGAATCAATGATAAATTTATAGTTCATATATCATATATATTATATTTATAATGATATTTTTTTATTTAATTATTATATCACATATACCATCAATATTTTTAATATGTGGGAATATGAAAATATCGCTTGTATATGGGTGGACTTTCGCCTCTTCTAAGTGACATGATTCATTCATGAATTACAGAGAATTTATAAAAGATGGGTTTAATAAATATATATATTACCAATGAAATAAAAATTATACTATAACTATAACATACAGATAAATGATTTACTTTTTATTCATTTAATATGACAAGAAAATGGAATCACTGTTAATGCTTACGTATGACCTACCATCTCCATGAACAGTGTATTCCATTTCATATCACTAAATATTATGGATTATTCTAAATATATATATATACAGAATATATGTGATATAGATATCATGTTTTGTATTCTTTATATTATTAAATCCTGATCTAATGATGAGGAACAACACATAACAATTCAAAACATACTCGAAAAACACAGACGTTATTACGAAAAATTATTAAAATATTTGAAAATTAGTAAATAAATGGTAATAATGTATTATGAAAGGATCATGTATGATACAATACATATTATTATGGATATTTAATATTTTAACAACATGATAAAACTGATTATACACAATGTTAAAGAACATCAACAAAAAAGTTGAATAATTTAAGGGTTTCTCATCTCTATTTTTTCTTCTATGAGATATATGCATTATTAACCACTTATTTATTTTATGTGGTGCATATACTGACAATAATTTTAATATATGATCAATATAATTTTATTTAGGGGTATTTACATATACTTTTGAGGATATATTTTTCATGGGGTTCACAGTTCAAAAATTACCACCCCGTAAAGGCAATTTTCGCTCAATTTTCATTCATTGAGACATATGTTATGTTATGAACCTATATAATTTATCAAGGAGAATATATTGAAATTTTAATTTTTTATCTTTAATTTACTTCTTTTACATAAATTATCTCGTTTATATAATGTTATTACTTATTTTGTGGGAAATTTATTTTATTCAAAACCCATGTTTTCTAAAAATGCTTTACTTATTTTAAATGACCCTTCAAAAATATTCTTACAAAATGATTTCAACGATTATTGAAATAGTTTTTAAAAGAATCATTTATATTTTTTATGTTTATTTTAATTAAAATTTATTTTCTAACTTTTATATGATTTAAAATTCATTTTTCCAAATTGAATGTATAATTTCCTCACGAATTATTTCAAGTGATCTTTCAATGTTATTTTCTGTATAAGAAAAAATTATTTGATTTTACATATGATTTTATAGGGATATTATTCAATAAAATTATTGTTATTTATTTTGTGGTTTGATTTTTTTAGATAGTTATTTATGAACCTTTTATTCTTGGGTTCTAATATAATGAATGATTTTCATTTGGGATACATGAGTATGGATTTAATTATATATTTTGTGGGTCCAATATATTCCTCCACTAAATTGTGTAATGATTGATGACCCATGTGTATATATTTGCGACACATGAATTTGATTTCATATTCACAATATTATGTGTGAACTTGATTGTGTGTTCAAAATTTTATCCGTGAACCTAATTACATTTTCACAATGTTTTCCATGAACCTGATTACATGTTCATAATATAATACATGATCCAAATTACATGTTCGAAATGTTATTTTTGGATTAGGTTACATATCAACATGTTTATGTTAGGGCCATATTTAATTTCTTTAGCATAATTTGTGTACATATGTCTATTGAAACAGGTTCATAAATGTTATATGTTTATGTGTTTCCCATAATACCATGTTTTATGGCAAATATTTCCATTCACGATTTCTGTATAATGAATTTCTTGGATTTATTCAATGACTCTAGATTATGATCGTTGATATTTAGATTACTATATTCAAATTTTATGTTCATATTATCATTCCATTATGTTATTATTCATATTTCCATTATTTATCCTCACTGAGCATATGAGATCACCCTTTAAATTTTTTATTTTCCTTGAGATATGAAGAAAGGTATTAGGTTTGATAAATCAAAAATTGTTTTAGTTATGAAGGGATAAGCAGGATACAATGAAGATAATTTATGATCTAGGTTTTTATTATTTCAATGTCTCCAAATACACTAAACCTGTACTATTATAGCATATTTTTATTGTAATATGAATAATCATCTATTTATATATAAAATCATTGTGTAAAAATAGTGGTTCATTACAATTACCATGTATCATATAATATCCAATTATAAATTATTAACTTGCTATATAAAAATATTGATGAAAAAATCCCATTCATAATTCCTAAAACATATTTAAGATATTATTGTTTTTAATAAGTGGAGAATCATGTCGTAATAGTAACAAGAGAATTAAATGGATGGATGAGTACACCATCCTAAACTATTCATCGATGAGTTGCTCATACTAGAAAAACTATAATAAATCCCTTAACAAATATTAAATAAATTTACCTATCCAAAGCATTTAATTAATTAATCACTATAATTAATTAAAAATATAACCTAAAAACCATTACATACAAGTAAAAATATTATTAAAATACTTTATCACCCAACAAAATCCATTTATTCATTTGAAAAATCATTCAATGTTATCCCAATATCATGAAATACGAAAAATAAATATTAATTTATCTACATTATATCTATATAATAACCAATAGGAAGAAAAAAACCCATTCACAATTTTTTTAACAATGAACTAAAAAATACCACATATATATGTTATTTGAATTATGACCTAAAAATTACTTATAACCTATTTAAATGAAATCAATGTAAAGGAATGAAAATTGGAAGAAATGGAAGAGTGGTTCTTACCGTAGTATATGTGATCCAAAACCATAAGGAACAATGATGAATATTTTAGAAGAAAGGTGGATAAGATGAGTTGAAGAGGTAGATCTCTTTATTTGTTTGGTTAGTTAGAGATAAATTAGGGTTGATGGATTCATTTTATTGGATTATAATATTTGAGGAAAAATGGAATATTTTTCACAGTAAAATAAATGTCTCTGGAGCCAATCTTAAATTCTTGTATGTCTCCACCAAATAACATGTGTAAGTGTTTTAAACAATTAGATAATCAACCAGTAATCTATCGGTATTCCATACAAAATATAGTAGTCTAATGGTTCAAAATATATTTTAATTTATTCCATATAAAACGGAAAAAAAATATTCCAAGATTTATTAACTATATCACTTCCATGAAACACACATATTGTTCTCTCAAAGGACTCAAATATTGATATATTTTCTAATATATTCTCCAAATTAGAATTAAATACTTATTTATTAATTTAAATCATTATTATAAACAAATTAAAAAAATTAATTAATCCATAAGGAAGAGGGACACATAAAATTCAACACCATTTAAATTATCATCCCAAAAAATCAAACTAACTACTTATACAAAATCCAGTACATATCTTTAAAAAACCACATGTCATAATACAAAATATATAAGTAAATGAATTATAATTCACATAAAGGAATATATATTTTTTTTCAAACAAAGCATTATATGATGTTCATAAATAAGTCTCCCATAAAAAATTTTGGATGCACCCTACCCACAAGTATCAATCCCCCATGGGGCATAAGAGGATTTAAAAATCACACGATCAAAGAGTTAAATACTAAGTCCATCCCCGATGAAATTAATAATAATGGGTGGGTTACATTTGGTAAAAAACCACAATTCCTAGAAAAATGTAGTGTATAATATCTTGATGATCACTTATTGGTAGTTATATTTACATAAAGGTGTTATCATAGTTGGTCATGTTATTAGGTTCATTGGGATTGTGATGATATGTAAATTATTGTAAATGATTATAGTATATATCTAAGAAACATGTTTCATGGAAAAATTGGTCTACCATATATGATCTATTTTTATGAAAAATACTATGTCATTTGTCTCTCATAGTTCATGGGCTAATGGAATATTCTAGTGAAAAAGATGTGATCTCATTTCCCCTTAATGAAAACATATTTTTTGATAATGGGTGGTTTCCCTAGGGAAAAAAGAAAAAATTGAGTCTTGATATGTTTTAATGAAAAATATAAATCAAAATTTTAAGGGTAGGGTGTGAAATTCGATACTAACTAATTATATAATCAGATTAGTTTACCACACTGAGTGATCTGGTTGGGTTGATTCAGTTTTTTTAACTTATTACCAATTGAACCCCTTCCCCCTCTATCAACATGAAACCCATTATGGATAAAATTTCATTATCTATACTCAGCCCTTATAATCATGAATTCTATATAAAGAGGAATTAAATATAAAAATGAGTACCATGATTTTATAATGAGTTATGTATAAAATATAAGTAAATATTACCCCAATTTATAATGGTTTTTATCCAGTCACATATACCAAAAAATTTATTATTATGAATATTATTTAGGAAGGGTATATCCACAGACCTATGCTTATAGAAATAATCATATATAATGTATACACCAAATTTTATTTCTTAAGATATATAACTATTCAATCATCCATCAAAAAAATACATGATTTGGAATTCCCATTCTGGATCAGATCAGTAATGATGGATACTGTCCCGACTAGATTGAATCTATTTGGTCATAATGGTAAAAGTAAATAAATAAATTGGTCTACACACACAACAATCATAATGATTTATAAAATAGTATATTATAAAAACATTTTTATGGTTAGTCTTAATTATTTAGTAATATTGTAGATTTGCTTCATTAAACTTATTCTATTTCTGTACTAAAAGAATATAGATTAAAATAATGTCCTACCCTCTTATGACTCTTCTCATTAAATGTATATAGATGAAAACATTATCAATTAATTTGTATCACTCCCTATTTGACATAAATCATATTACAATGACTGTAGTCGAGAAATTTTATTGAAAAATAATGATCTATTAAGAGAATATTGTATTATTTATATCAGTCATGGAATTTTATTTCCATTCATCAATATTTTCACTCTCATAATATTAAATGATATTATCATTCATATTTTAGAATCTAAAAACCCATCCTTTTCGGATATTCAATGGTCTATAATTAATCATCTACAACACAATATAACTGTTGATAATAAATATATGAATATCAAATTAGTATTCATATATCACAACCACTTTTATTTTTGACATTTTAATCCTTATCATCTCCCTCAATTATTATAGAATCATTACTTATAACTTCCTTACCAAACAATTTCAATTTACAACCTATTTCCACATAAAATCTTTTATTTACCATTAATGGCGTGAAAAACACATTTCACAACATGAATTTCTATTTTGACAATATTTTTATCTCACATGAAGGCGTATCAATTTTCGACTAGATAACATGATCTGAAAGAAGTTAATGAGGATAATTTATTACTTCTATCTAAGAATGATTCACTATTATAATCCAAACATTTGTGAATGATATTTCTATTTTCAATATATATGTGTGTCACATTTGGGAATGTATTATAATGTTAACGATATGCACTGTAAGGTAAAAAATTCACATTATTAAGACATTTTAAGAATAAATATAGATATAATTTTTTTTATTTTTCAATTAAAATTCAAAAATAAGACAAATAACAATAACAGTGAAATTTCGATGATATTTGTCACCTAGAAAAATTATTGTCATGAATAAAACTATGAAAATGACACAACACTTCAATTATACTGTTTAAATTTTAAAAAAAATGTATATTATAAAACCTTATACTCTATTAAAATGAATGATATATAAAAAATAAAAGGTATATGAACCACATAGAAACCCTATATGATTTTTAGAATAGTGATTTTATCATTAGTAATTGTAATAAAACTATTAAGAATATTAAACCAAATATTAAAATGGTGTCATGTGTAATGGAATAGTAAAATAACAGTTTGTTTCCAATGTCCCAAATATTTTTTTTCTTTAGGAAAATTCATGTTTAATTATTTTTAAATATTTTAATAGAGTTGTTCCTTTTTTGTAGAGAATTGGATTACTTTTTTGTCATATAAAAGTGTATGTTTTATATTTTTAGTTCTTTTTGGGAAACAAAAAACCAAAACCATGTACAAGCTATTGGTTGTGGTTTTTCATGAGTGATAAATATTAAAGTAAATGAATTTGTAGTTTTTTCATGGTAATAGATAAAAGACCAACATACGGTAGTCAAAACATCCTGGGAAGCCCTATATCAGGGTAGTGAGTGTTATTGTTAGTGTAAAAAGACATAGAGTCATCCAAAACACTATAGAACATTCCATTTCATGTTTTTTGTTCATGAATCAATAATATTTTAGGAAAGGCAATACAATAAGCCTTTTCATCATGGAAAAAATTGAAATGGATGAATTTAGTTCCCTCTCTTCGTAGATACTGACCTAGCTGATAGAGAAATTCATGGGAGTAGATTTTAGAATCTTAAATGTGTTTTATAGTTTTTTTATAACAACTATTAAACAATTAGATGATTTGTCTATGTTTATTTCATTAACTAAATGATATTTATGGTGTTTTTGGAATAGATTTGGGATATCTATTTGGGTGAGGCAATGATCTTTGGAGATTCTTACTTCTTTTTATCCTTGATCAATCCAACGTCTCCATTAATTTTTCATCACTATTGTTTCCAAATAATGTTGTTTTTAGTGATCTATTTGAATGATGATACCTTACATAATTTAGAAAGGGGATTTTGTAATTGGTGTTTCTAAAAAATTATTGATAATTGGTAAAACTATACAACATTATTTGAAATTTCGTTATTATAGGGATATTATGATCTCAGTTATTGATTTATAAGAGTTTATTGAGACAATATAATCGCATTGTCGAGATTATTTATTTTTATTATTGCTTTGATGAAATATTAAGATCCATCTCTAAATATCAATCATGAGTTACATTATTATTTTTATTTCAAGATATAATCACGTATTGGTAACATTTTTTCTCCTTGGTAAATAATATCGTTATGAAATTATTTCTATGAAATCCCAACATTACCCGCTCTTTGGTTAGAAATATATTCAAAACTATGTTTCCCCGAAAGGTTTGAAAATTATATTATTTTACTCCCCTAAAATATTTAAAATAAAATTATACCATTTTTTTATTCTACCAATCTATTAAAAGTAATATTCTTTTCACATTCCAAACAAGTAATTTACTACACTTTTACTATACAAAAGAAATATTCTTCTTACCTCACACGACATGCATGGATTTAACCTCCATTATTTGTTCGAAGCCTACTTATCAATATTAAAAGGATTATTTTTAAAATATCATTAAATGTTATATTCTATGAAAATTATTTTTTAAAATGGTTTTGAAAATAAATGGATATTTTCCTCAAGAATATTTTTAAATGTTATTCTTTTATTTCATCAATGACAAAAACCCTCTATTTTACTCCAGCAATGATTTGTTGTATTGATATAATCCTAATTATTTATCCGAATAGTTTATAACTAATTTGGAAAGGATGGTATTCAAATTCACTTAAAAAATTCATTCAGGTATTTCACTTGAAATTTCCAACTTCATAAGATCATGGAAAATTGAATTCAACATAATTACACATATAATATACTATGGAAATTAATATTTCCTAAAATATATAACATTTTTAAAATGGTTTTTACATTTAATTTTATTTTAATAAATTTAAATTATTTATGAATCCATATATGTCATTCATTAAGAAAATTTTCTAAGGAATATTATAACTCAATATGAATAATTCATTATACAGTTAGACATGAGTTAGGGACTAATTAATGAAATTCCATCGATGCATCAGTATCTCATCAGACGATATAGTTGGCATGCTTTCTTATATGCGTTTTTACATGATAGCTAAACCAACTAGTGAATTGTCTTGAAGGTATTGGTTCCACGTACATAGGAAACCTGGAATCCAATAATTAATAATTTCTTTCATATTAGTTTTAGTTATTATTCATCCATGTGATTTTTCATTGACATATCTATGGATACATTTAATTTCAGTTCATTGATTAATTCAATTTTTTTTATTTTTATACCTTTCCATGTTTATTTTTCCATATCATGTTATTTGAATGTCATGTATTTCTGGTTATTTACCATTCCTTATTGACTATTATCATTGATTCATTTTTTTTCTGCTGTAATTGCCCAAAACTATGAAATTTTCTCACCCATATTATATTTATTTTCCATGGAATCCAAGAACCGTACTGTCAAGGATATGGTCGAATATAATATATGTATTAGAGTTACCATCTTAGATGTTTATTTTTTAGAGAAAAATAATATGTTGTAATGACTGTATTTATTTTGATTAGAATACTCATTTATGTATCAGTTTTCCAAGAATACTTATCTGATTAGAGATTCATTGATTGATTCCTTATAATCACGTCAATGATATTGATAGCAGACACCAACATTTGTCTATCTGGGAATGGTTTGCTACATTTATAGTGAAATAACTGATTTTCAATATTTTACATTATATGATATTTCCATTATTAAAAACATATAAGATTATTTAATTAACCATTAAATTATCCTCATTTTTGATATAGAAGTTATTATTGTTACATTTCCATTTATATTTTCTAGAAATCACAAACAGTTTCATAAAAATATGTTTCAAACAATTTTACATCCAATCATTTTTAGAATTTTTTTGTATAAATAATTATATTTTACCATTCATAGAATATGTTATTATGTATTAATTTTATAAAAAATATATTATTCATTAAGATAATTATAATTAGTATGTGTCTTATTAATCAAAATCATATTTATCAATACCAGAACATAGACATTCTTTCATGACTATCGTTAGGAAATGGTCTTAACAATAAGACTAATATGGTACCAATTCAAAAAAACTAACACTTATAATAGATATTGTAATGAAAAACGGAAGGAATCTCATCACCCAGAATATGTTTATAATAAAAATATGAAATACTTTTTTCAAATATAAGGATTGATTTTTACTCAATAATTGTGTAAATATATTTTACGACTAAAATTCAGTTACATGAGATCTTTCTGAGCTATCAACTATCAAGAGTCCAAGTCATTGCAACATATTCAACAATATTTGACCATTGGGAGATCATAATGACTATTCAGATGATGCCAATAAATACAAATCCATTCTAAGAGCATAGTGCTATTTATGTTCATTTTCAATTTATCATTTCACAATAACACTAAATATTTCATATTGTGAATATATATTTTATACCCATTGTAATTTTTTAGAGTTCTGAAGTTCTAGAAAAAACTTTCGAGATTTTCTCCTTAAAAACTCTTTTTATTTAAATTCTTGTATGATCTTCATAATGATTTAGTGATTTAAAGGATAGAAAGAAAAAAAATCTAATCCCTCAAATTAAGGGATACTAAGGATATAAAGATAAGGAATCTAATCATCATATTGATGGATTTTGGGGATACAATGATAGAGAATATGATCTTCCTATTGATGGATTCCCAGATTAGGGAAGACATACTTTACGATATGAATAAATTAGTGGATACCTTTAGGATAGGTTGTAGACTACTTTTCTACTAAGGATTGAAGAGGATTATTATTTTAATATATAATAATTCATAATTATATTTTTTAGTTTTTGATAAATTTTTTCAAACCAGATTTATTAGCTACACATATAATCGAATGTGAAATATCATATTAATCAATTTATTTTATTTTTTATCTGTACTACTATGGTTATGGAAATCAAAATCTGATTAATAAAATCAACAATTTTTTTATATTTTACACTCTAAATTAATCATATTGATTATGATTATGATTATTTGAAATTGTTTATCAGAAATAGGGTTGAGTCTGACAGTCTTACATAATGAGGCTTAGGTTTTTCTTATTCTAAAAATTTAAATTTATGTATTCTAATATACAATCCATGCCAATTGTAATTATATCCATTTAATCATATTATTAGTATCCAAATTAGTATTTTATATATAATTATCTGATAATTTGTATTATAGGACGATTTCAATACTAAAAAACTTGTTAAGGTTTTTATATTCCTTACTATCACGAACCAGAACAGGTCACCATCAAAACCAACACTTGACACGGTTCACGACAAGGCGCGAAGGGCTTTCCTGATCCCCATAGGATGTAGAAAGAGCACAGGTATCATAAAATGGAATTTGGGAACAATTTATCTGAGATTATAAACAATAAATCAACAAAAAATACAAGATAAAAAATATGTATTTTTCAAAACTAACCATCTTTTTAAAAAATTCAGAATTGACTTAAATAATTATAAACAATTCTAAAAGGCTATAATAAATGAACAAACCTAAATTGGAAATCCTATGAACCTCCCCATTTAAATGTGTACCCCCCCCCCCCTAGGACATCTCCACAACACTACATCACAAATAACTTCTAAAAACCCAAACCCTCAACACAAAAACATGTTCCCAAACATGAGACAAAAATAACTAACTCTATTTACAATTAATGGTGTGAGTAGGGTTTGAGACAAAGTCCAATGGTATTCAACCACTAAATTATTCCCTATGATAAACATTCAAAGACAAAAATATTGCATGATTTCATAAACATGAGATTATAATAATATTATTAAATAGATGAAACTTTAAATAAAATCCATTTTAAGTGGGTACAATAAATAATGAACACTTTTAAATAGATTTTCAAAGTAGTTGAATTTTCTATCAAAACATACTGTACGCCAAAGTTAAGAATAATGTATCTAATGATAATAAGAAATAGTAAATAACCCCTTGGAAATAGATCATTGTGTGCCACAGGTACCTCATATCTCGATGAAATTAATGATACAAATATCCATTCTTGTGCACACAAGTCACTTTTAGGGATCATAATCATAAACTAGATGTCCCCCAACATCATAATAATAATAATCATCATAATCATAATTATCAACATCATCATCATCATCATCATTATCATAGTTTAGTTATTGTTTTCATCATCAAAAATTCCATGTGAAGCTGAGCCCAATCCCCACAGTATAACTAGAATACTAGTACAAGACCACCCACATAGATATCCGGGTGGTCCCTCTGGTGCTCAATAATGTTTTTAAAGCCATGAAATATAATTTTCACCTGAAAATATCACTTCCAAGACACCCACAGACACACCAAACAACCTGTATGTATATCACACATGTCACATAATCAAATATTTCATTCAAATTCTTTTTTAAACCATATTCCAAACAAAACATCCCGCAACACTTTTTTACATATCATTCCCACTTCAATAAATCATCTATCTATTTTATAAAACCTTTCCATGATAGTTCAAATCACATAAAATCCCACACAAATGACATATAATATTCCCTTAGTATTCAAAATTCATTTTCCACCTCATACTGAACTAAACCGACCACAAACGTGTTTAACACATTTCATTCAATTTAATAAAACCCTTTAGGAATTTATAAATAATTATAAAAATGATTGAAGTCTTAAATCACTACAATACCTCTAAAAATACCATTTTAGTTGAACACACTCACAAAAATAGTAAATGTACATCCTTTACATTCTTTTTAAACTCAGTAAATCATTTAAAAATTTTAGAAATCAATCCCAATGGGTATAAAACAATTTTCAACATAAAACCTATTTCAAAACCCTTTTTCATTGAAAAAAATAATTCAAAAGAATTACCAAACTAATATTGGTAGAACTATTAAATTAATAATAAATCACTTTAATACTTTATAAATATGCCACAGAATATATCACATGATTTATATTTGAAAAATATAGAAAATCAAGAAAAAATGTAACCTTAATTCTACATGATTAACTAATTCTAGAAAAAAAAGGCTTTTACACCACATGCAACATATTATAAACATGTTAAATTAATTAATCAATCAAGATAACTCATCAATAATTGATTACAAATGAAATAACCTAAAGTTTGTGTCAAAACCCCCAATCAATGAAGTGAACCATCAACTGCACAACTACCGCACCATAGGAGAGTGAAAAAACACTTAATTGAGAGATCATGAATAAAACGCCCCATATACACTAGTAACTCTTCAAATCTGGTTGATATGAGACATTTAGAGACGTTTCTTCATACACTGCGATGAATATGTGCTCCAAAGTGGGAGAGGAGAGCATGTGGGAGCTCCTTGGGTATGTGGTCTCCAATGATTGTTGAAATAACCCAAAAAACATAACTATTGAATGAGATTTTAATGAATTAAAAAAATTAATACATGAAATGGTATTTTGGGTAGGCCGAGAACCTTAATAAAAAACAAAAATCCATCAATATTACGGATGCCTAAGGGGACCAAATTGATTTGATGGTTTTAATATACCATGGTATGCCAATTTTGAAGTGGAATGGGTGTAAATTTTTTACAATTTTAGGAGTTATAAAATGAAAAAAAATATTTTTTTAATCTAGAAAACAGGTCACAGTTTGGCCCAAATTTTGAAAACCCACAATTTCCATTAAAATGCATGGGAAACCCCAATAAAGTAATAATGTAAATTAAATAAAAATTTCATTTAAAATAATTCAGGGATGAGAAAATTCACCCAACCATAAAACATTCCGCCCTAAAAAATACACATCAAGGCAAAAGGAAAAAACCAAACACAACATAATGGACAAAATGGACTCATTTTCCTTGTTTTTTCCAGCACAAAAAAAAGATATGATATATCCAATTGATCAATCAATGAAAGAATATTCACATAATCCCAAACATACTCTAAATTCAAATAAAAATCAATAAAATTACAAATTCATCCCAAATAAACACCAAAACACCATCTGAACAAGACTCAAGCAGTTTTCCCAAACAAACAAAAACATCTAACAATGTTACACTGACCTTACATTAACTAAACCATTGGGAGTTGTCCATTCCCATCATTTACCCATTGAATATGTATGTAGTTAGATATCTCATAATGCGACTACCTATTCCCAATCCCAGCCCAAGAAAAAAAACCATGTTATTAGTACAGAGAGTCACAAAAGGGCTCCACACCATAAGAGAAAACCTAAATTTTCCTGAGACGGAATCTGGAGACTAACATGGAGAGGCATGAATGGAATCATCGACATAAGTGGTATAATATCATAATATTTTTTCAAAATAAGTTACATGAGACCCATAGTGGGTCTCCCAACCATTAGTACCAACCATCTAAACATACTAGCACAGTCCGACATGAAAATACCCCAAAATTTTAAGAGTTGGAAGGGCTACACTGTTAGTATTCATGGTTTGGGAAACTATGCACTAATCATGCTAAGAATTATGTCCAATGGTGAAACATATCATAGTTACATGGGCCGTGGATCATGACTCTATGGAGACTATGTGATAGCTACTGTCTCTTATTGCATAGTTCTCTAGGTTGGCACACAGTTACTACTAACCATTTGCAAACAATTATCATAAATATACACTACAAAAATTTCAATCTTTTCTCAGGAATCCTAAAGGAAAAAAAATGGGGAAAGTATAAACTCATGCTACAACATGGGAACAAGGTCCTCCCACCTATACAAAAAAATGGGAACAACTAGAACAAGATGATGACACCAGAGGTTTAAACGATTCTCATATTTCATACTGAGGACAAGAATTAAAAAATAAGTTTTAATGAACGATGATTTCTCTATCAACGTGAAAACTACTCTCTGGGAGATATGGATAAAACTAAAATGATTTAAGCATCTTTGACCTCATATTTTTGAATTTGAAAACCACTTGTGTAATTTCTTCTTCCAGTTCCACAAACAACTACACAAAGATCCCAGATGGGATCAACGAGACCAAACACAACCCAACCTCACATTTCCATTGCCCAACAATTTTTAAAAATATGGATTAGACGATGAAAACTCCTCAACCTGTATTTCATCAGATTATAAATGGAAAAAAGAATGGGCATATGGAAACACCTTGCACTAAATATATGATGCTGAGATTTTCTAAAGGGAGACACACATACAAAAAGAGACCACTCTCATAGAATTATGTAACCATCAACATTCAGTCCAAAGATAACATAAAATCACATGGTATCACCGATCCTAACCACTGTGACTGAAATAAAATATGCAAGGTATGGGATCTAATGATATGTCCTAGACAACACACGATTCTCGAAAATGGAAACAATATCCTCTATTGATCATATTTTTAGCAGTTGGGGATTAATGTCAGCCCTTATTTGAAGAGACTAGCAATGGATCCAAAGGACCTCTTTGAGAATATCCACCACTAAATACCCCAAAATAATTTCACCTTCGATGACTCATGTAACTTAAGGAACTATGGTATCTTTCAAGCTCTTGTGACCACTCTCCCACTACAATGGGATCCAACAAAACATGAAAGGAAAATGGTGTAGAATCAATCTCCAAAGATAAAGAAAATATTCCCTATATTGATCAATTGGAGGACCATCCAGCATCAAAATGATCCAGGTTTCACATTAGTTGTGCGCTAAACCTTATTAGGGTAATTTTTTATCGAATGAGAGAAATTAAGGACCCAACCAAGCTTGTACATTGGTCAATAAATACCAAAAACAAATTCAAATACATGGAGGGAACCACCATAATGTCATCATGAAACATTTCTCATAAGGAGACAACCAACCAACCCTTAAACCAATCATACCAAGAAAACCCAAACCCAAAACACCATTAAAAAAAGAGGGGTTGTTGGAATAAAAACACCCCACAACAACAAATTTTCTAAAAACACATAAGGCACACTATCCCAAACCAGTCATCATGACATCTTGTTTTCCCTTAATATCGACTCTTTCAAAACCAAGGGTTCGATGATTAGCACATCCACAAATGGAACCCCCCAGGCCCCACACATGCATATTTCAATGCCACATTGGGGACCCTCTATATATGCATCGTGACACTCATCCAGTCATTCCATTATCCATGCATATTTACATATAACCCCATGTATGTGGTCTCTCTCATAAATACCAAAGGTTAAAACAAAACATCCTTCCACTTTTCAAAACCAAAAAATTCAACTAATACTTACATTTTCTCCAGACCGCTATCAATGAAATAAAAACCAAATTTACAAATTATGAAAATATTCAAAATATCAAAAATCTTTCAATAAAAAATCAAATTCAATTCAGGTCCATTAATTTAAATACATTTCATACCATTTCAAAAAAACTTTAAATTTCATGGAAAACTCCGTTTCATACATCCAAATTAAATTGGGACCTCAACTCTTCTCATTATCAAAAATGATTCCAAAATTTCATAAAACTATGCAAATGGTATCTAGATACAAAATAAATATCAATTTCCCAGCTCTATACATGACCTACATAACATTCTATCCCATTAAAAGACATTTCAATAGTATATAAGACACTATTGGAAATAAGTTTTCAAAACAAACATTAATATAGTTCGTTCTCTCATGAGTACAGTAAACCAACCATTTTCAATTTCACAATAACTCTGAAAATTCAGTTCTAATATTTCAAAAATCAAACCATTCCATCTTTATGATAAAATAATTTCACAAAAACATTACGCTTCTTAAAACCAAGTCACTTTCTCTTTAAAATTAATCTTCCACGATTTTAAACTATAGGACATAAGCCAATGTGAGGGGGAACTAGTTTCGGTGGGTGAAGTGGAAATATGGTTGGTTGTGATAATCCAACCAAATCACCATCACAGTGAGTATTCTAGGGATATATCCCCAACTTCACATGGTTTTCCAGTACCAGTTAGATCACCGAGGCCATTATCCCAACTCTCTTTTCATTTCCCCTATTTTTCCTCAAACCAAGAAAACCAAAGGACTCATATAATACCCGACTTACCCTAGTGACATGAATCACGTCGAGATATGGGATGGCTAGGAACCTGACTCATAAAAGAAATGTAAATCCCTAAAAATAATTACTCTAGACTATCCTGACTCTTCCCTAAATAACATGACCCATGAAAGAGAAACTTCTCTGATCCCATTTTATTATGAACCAAATCTAGTCGCCATCAAAATGGGAACCCAATATGGTATGTGACAAGGCCCGAAATGCACTTCCGATTTCCATGAGCTGGAAGAAGTTGTTGGGTTACATAAAATTAATATTGGTAATGATTTACCTGACATTATAAACAATAAAACAACTAAAAAATTCTAATATAAAAAATTTGTATTATTCAAAAAACCATCTTTCAAAAAATTTAAGAATTTTATTTAAAAATTTAAAACAATTATCAATGATTATAACAAATGAAGAAACCCAAAATGGAGATACCATGAACTTACTAATGGAAAAAATGAACCACCTTTAATCCATCTCTACAACACTGCATCACATAAGATCGCTAAAAAACCAAACCATCAGCACAAAAATCAATACCCAAACCTGCGACAAAATTAACCTTGCCTAATTACACACAAAGGTGTTAGTAGGGCATGAAAAAAATTCTAGTAATATTCCACCACTAAATAATTCCACATGATAAACATTCAATGATGAAAATCATATATGTTTTCATAAACATGAGATGCAACGAATAATTTTACTGATATGCAACAGTAAATGAAAATCGTTATCAAGTGGGATACATTAAAGAATCAAACCATTTAAAAAGAGATCTGAAGCTACTAAATTTTCTATAAAATATTCCATATTCCATTGGTAAGAATAATGTATCTAATGAGACTATTTAAATTGAAATAACCCATAGGCACTATCTTGTTGTGGGTCCCATGTACCTTACATCTCAGTGAAAGTAGCCATATAAATATCTATTCTCGTACACATGAGATAATAGAAGGGATCATACCCATAACCTTGTGGTCCCAAATAATAATAATAATAATAATCATCATCATCATCTTCATAGATTATTTTGTGTTGTCATCATCAAACATTCATTGTGAAACTCAGTCCAAACCACACAGGATCACAAGCATACTAGTACTTGTCCACCCACCAGGATAAATGGGTGTTCCACCTTGTGCTCAAACAAGTTCCACCTGCCATGAACTACAATTTTCACATGAAAATACTAATTTCATGTCACACAAAAACACACAACAATCATCCCATATATATATCACACAAGTCACATAATCCAATTTTTCATTAAAAATCATTTTGAAATCATACTCACACTAGTACAACCCAGTAAACATTTTTCATATCTTTCAATCTTCAAAAAAACCTTTAAAAATTTTATAAAACCATTACAAGATAGTTCAAATCACATAACAGTCCACACACATGTCACAATATACTATTTTCACAAAAAAAAATTCATTTTCCACATCATACACACACAAAATAGCTCACAAACGTGTTTCTCTCCTTTCAGGCAATTTAATAAAAATGCTCAACATTTTTTCAAAACATTCTAAAAATTCTTTTCATCTAAAATCACCACTTTATCTTTAAAAATCCTATATTAGGTGAATACACTCACCAGAATAGTAAATGAACATGCTTTACCCACTTTTTTTACTCAATAAATCATTTAAAATTTTCATATCTCATTCCAAAGTTGTATAAACATGTTTTGACATAAAACATATTTTAAAACCCTTGTTCATGGAAATAATCACACAAAATAATTACCAAAACATAATTAGAAGCCCCTTTAAACAACTAATAAATCCCTTTCATATTTTATGAAACAACCAAAAAAGATATCACATGAGTCACATTTAGAAAAATAAACAACTTCAAGAAAAAATGTAACTTTAATACTACATGCAAAACTATATATACAAAAAGTGGTTTTTTCATCACACACACAATATTATGAACATTCTAAATTAATAAACCAAGCAAGATAACTCAAAGGTAATTTCTTACACATGGAATCACCTACATTTTTGTTCAAAACCCCAAATCTATTGTGTGAAACATCAATCGCACCACCACCACACCACAGGAGAGTGAAAAACCACTTAATTGATATATCTTGAACAAAACGCCCTATATACAGCTATAGATCTTAAAATATGGACGATTTGAGACATCCAGAGATGTTTCACCCAAATATATGATGAATATGATCCCCAAATATGGGGAAGAGAGAATGAGTGTGCGACTTAGGTTTTTGGTCACCTGTGAGAGTTGGAAGGACCAAAAAAACATAAAAAATGAACGATTTAGTTAATAATTTTAAAAAAATTAATGTGGGATATGGGAATCTAGGATAGCCCAACACCTTAATAATAAAACACAAATATATCATTATTATAGAGTCACTTGGGTTCCAAATTGATTTGGGTATTTAATATACTAGGGGATTCCAATTGGAAATTCGAATGGGTTTAAAATGTAGACATATGAAGGAGTTAAGAAGGAAACAAAATTTATTTTAATTCTGGAAATGAGGTCACGGCTTGGCCCAAATTTTGAAAACCCAGCATTTCCACCAAAATGAATGGGAAATGCACCAAAAAATCTTGAATGGAATGTAAATGAAAAATAACATTAAAAGAAGTCATGGATGTGACATTAACTAACTAAAGATAATGATGTTTTTTATAATGATTATGTTTATAAAAGTTTTGTTACAAAACCAGGTTTACGGAAAAGAATATTTTTATTTCATTTTAGTATCATAGGAATGAACATTTGGTCAAAATAAATTCTTAATCCCAGAAGACAATCATTACTTGATAGTGCTTATTATGAGTACTAGAGGGATATGATGATGAAATTTGTTATCAACGCAGAGGGTGTATGTATTGTTATGTTTACTAGATATTATAATATTACAGACTAAGATGTAACTACTTTTAAACATCAATTGAAAAATCTTATCAATTAAAATAATGATTATGGAATACATTGTTATGTTCTCTATCTAGAACCATACATATTCAATTTTCTTATTTGTAAAAAGCTAATAATACTTAGAAAAATATTGAGGTCGCACATTATTGCACATAAAAATTTAGTTAGACCTTAAGATATGGGTTAAGATAAAATTAGCATGACATTGATTTCATAGAAGGTGAATCTGTTTATTAGATGAATCAAATATTCATGAGCATTATACATAGTTTACACTATATTGTAGAGAATGTTATTTATGATGATATCCTTGCGGAAAAAATAATTTATATCTTACCCAATGAGTGGGAATTAAATAAGAATTTTTTGTATGAGATTAAAAATACAAATAATCTTACCATGGATGATTGTATTGGTACCCTTATGTTGTAGGAGGGTAGACCCAAGAGATATGATGATAAAAATAAATATAAAAATGGTGGTGTTTCCGTTGATTCAACATCCACTATACCTTATAATGTTCAATATTTTGAAAAAGATTATAAATAGTCATGACAAAATAATGTTGTTGTTGAATCCAATTATAGTGGTTCAGATCATTTAATGAAGGAATTATCAATATTTTCTAGAAGGATGAATAAAATAATCATCATGAAATATTATCAATACCATTACAATATGTTTAATAATGATATAATTGATAATAAAGATAGAGTCACTTATTATAAAATAATGAAATTAAGACACATCATACCAGATTGTCTATAGCTGAAGAGGAAAGATATAAAAGAAAATAATAATGAGATGAATTCCAAGAGTTATTATAATTATTGATAAAGGAATTTAATAAATTATGTTGACACATAGAGTTTAATTTGAGTTTAATATTCTAAATGTTCTTCTAAGAATTAAATTTAATATCTAAGGAACATAGGTTTTTTCCAATGTATCAAAAGATATCCAATGTTTCATGTCTATGGTATGAATAGTGTAAATCCATTTAAACATGTCCTTATGTTGTAATTATCCTGATGAGAAGGATTAATCACCTATTGATAAATAATATTCCTTATTAGAAGATAATTATTATCCCTATTATAAATATGTTTCAAATCATTATAAATTTATTGAGAAAAAGAATTTTGAAATTTGAAATAAACATGATAATAACAATGAAAAACAGTATAAGGTTGATTCAAGGATTGATATTTTGATAAAATAATTATTATAAATTTCAAAATATCTTTATGGGTGTAATTATAAAAAATAAACTTTTTATAAAGATTTATAAGAATTAATTTCTGAGAAAGATGTTTTAGAAACTAAATGTACATCTAAATCAAATACTATTGAGTGTAATGATTTTTTTGTAAAACATAAATATTAAATCTCAATTTTTGGAAAAAATTTAAGCTAACCTTTCCACTAAATAGTTTTATCTTGATAAAACTTATAAACAAGTGTGTTCTCATGTTAATGAATTTTTAATGGGAAATAAAAATAAAATGCCGCCTTTTAGTAAAAAATTATTTCTTCATAGAAATACCCATTTTTACAATGTTTCAAAATGATGATCATTAGAAAAATAATTTTTTGTTAAATAATTATCAATTTAGATTTTTTAAGAAATAATATTTTTCTAAAAAAATTCCTAAATTTTTTTTTTCTAACACTACCAAACACTATAAGGCAAGGGTGCTGATAATATAATATAATTGTTATCAGGTAAAAAAAGTCCAAAAATTTATTGTACATGTATAGTGGATGTTCTAGAAAAAAGGCTATAAATAAATACTTCTTCAAGAAGATTAACAGTATAAATGATGGAAATGTAAAATTTGGAGATAATTCTGAATGTTAAATTACCTGTATGGGTAATATTATTCATATTTTAAAAGTGCCTATTTAAAATATTTACATTATTATAAGGCATAAGAAAAACAATTTTATTATATATCAATTAAGTGATTAAGGATACCCTGTGAAATTTATAAATGATAAATGTTTTGGACATTGTTTCATGGAATAATCTATTCATTAGGCCAATTTGCATGACAGTATTTATACACTTAACATAGAAGACCACAAGTGCCAAAAATTACCTTACCTTAATTAAATAGAAGATCAATACTGGTTAGGGTGTAGAGGTTTTGGACATTGTAACCTATATAAAAAATCTATGTGGATTATGAAAGATCTTGTTAAATATCTTCAAAACATAGGTATGATTCTTCAAAAGATTGATATGTTTGTCATCAAAGTAAGTAACATAAGTCATTTTTAAATATATTATGGATGTATCAAATTTTGATGATTTATAGTTACTTCACAATGAATTGTTTTTCCAACATAAAATGGGATTATTGGTGGTAAATAATAGGTATAGGTCATAGTTGATGACTACACTAGGTATAAAAGGATTTATCTTATAAATAAAATCCACTGTTTTTTTATTATAAATATTTTGTAGCCACAGATAATAATGAAAAAAAATCCATAGATAACTATTTTAATTGTTCATGGTGGAGTATTTATAAATTCTCATTTTGAAACAATTTATAATAATAATGTTATTTAACATTGATTTATCGCACCTAGAACCCCGTAGAAAAGTGTTTTAGTTGGATAAATAAAAATAATTATTCATCATATATCTAGAACCATGTTAATTGACAAGTCAATTTCTAATTATTTTTGGTTTGAAGCAGTTAGTACAAAGTATTTTACTATAAATTTAGTTTTCATTATATTTTTCATTATTAAAACATTATATGTGCTGTGTATAGGTAGAGATACAGAAGTTTATTGCTTCATAGATTTTTCATGAAAAGAATCTATTATGAATACGAAATTTAACTTTCATAAATTTACACCCAAAATATATGAAAGAATATTTTATGGTCATTCAAATAATTCTATGGAATATAGTGTTATTAATAAAAATTCTTGTTTTATTGAGGAAAAATTTTATGTTAGATTTAATGAGACTAGTCATTATGTTTTAAAACAACCTCAACCAACATCATAAAATGTGATTTGTGAAACTAATAATCCTCCATTGATAGAAATATCTTCTCATAAGGATATAACTAAAGAAATAATTTCTGATGTTGTTCCTCATGAATATTATCTACTTATTATTAAATAAATGACTATTCAAAACCAAATAAGTCTTTTTTTCTTAGTAATAATCATAATTAATGTATCATTAGAGATATTCATCAACTAGTTGGGACTAGAGGTTCATTATTGAAAGAAATTGAAAATCTCTATTTTTTATCTCAATTTTTACCTAAGAATCTTGTGGGGGCTTGATGTGGTTAGTATTAGATTAAGGAAATTACAGAAAAACTCAATAGATTTTAGGAGATCATTGATTTTAATTTTGTTAAAAACCTATTGAGACTTCAATATTTAGAGAAAAATCGGATTTTAAAAAAAATGTGATTAAAATGGAATAATATTTAGAAATTAAGATATGATTTTTTCTAAAGACCACAATCTACAATAAAGAGTACATTGTGAAGAAACCAAGGCATTTATAGCTCAACATGAACATATTCATATAATTCTAGCCATTATAGAATTCTAAAATTTCAAAATCATTCAAATAGATTTGAAGTATGATATTATTAAAATATTTTTTTTGGAGGATGTTTATGTTTATCATAACACTCATTTGGAAAACACAAAACCTCATCAATTTGTTTATAAACATACCAATGAATTTTATTAACATAAAAAATCAATTATATCTTGGTATGATTGGTTAAAACTATTTTGGTCACAAAACAATTTTGTTAAAGGAGTTGCAGCTCCAACCACTTTTATAAAATATGAAAAACAAAAATATTATGATTGTAAAAAATTATGATGTTGAAATTATATACTAAAAACTCAATAATCTGCAATAAATTCCATTGTAGATCATATGAAATCTGATTTTGAGAAGAGTATATTGGGTGAGTTTAAATATTTTCATGATTTTCATTTTTCACAAAAACTAGAAGGATATTTTATATCTCAACATATGTATTTAAAATATCCTATTAATATTATTGGATATAAAAATACTAAAAGTATCAGTACTCTTTTGGTTACCTCTGATAACATTGATCATGATGTTGTTGGGAAATTATTTGATCCCAAGACTTTTCTAGGTATGATAGGAAGTTTCCATTACCTAAATTTTAGTCATCAAAATTTATATTTCATTTGTGTCTACATGTAAGATATCATGAAAATATAATGTAGTCCCATTTAAAATCTATAAAGTGAATATTTCATTATCTTAAAAGAACTGTTGTTTTTGGACTTTCAATTCTAATGAAAATGTATTTATCCTATTTTTTTAGATACTAAATTTGGTAGTTATAGAATTGGTAGGAAAAGTAAATCTAGAACATATCATTTCTTAGGATACTCTTTAGTTTCTTATTGAATTATGAAACAATACTCTGTTGATATTTCCAAATCTAAAAATGAATAAGTAGAAGAGAGAAGTTGTTGTGCTCAAGTGTTGTATATTTAACATACACTCACTGACTATTGATTTGTGTTTTAATAAAACTAACATACATTATGATACAAAAATTAAATTTCATTTTGTAAAAACCCATTACATCACTCATGTGTTAAGCACATAGGTATAATAAACAATTTCTGTTTTGATTATATACTAATTGGTGATATAAAATTACAATTCATTGGAATACAAGATCAATTTATTGACAGTTTTACAAAACCAATTTCTTTATATAGATTTTAATATAATCAATATAATCTATGAATGATCACAATGAATTAATCATTAATTTCTACATATTATTGACCTATATCTTCACAATAATATAATCTTTTTCATAAAGGGTCATATGTTTTTTGTTTTTTAAACCTTTTTAGTTTTTATTATTTATAATACATAGTTTTATAAATCTTTATGTTCTCATAAATATTTTATTTTTTTTAGTTTTTTGAATTCATATTTATTTATAAAATATTTGAAATTAGTATCATAAAAAATATTTGAAGAATTTAAAAATATAAAAATAAATATGAACATAAAAAATATAATTAATTTTTTAACTTCAATTTTACATATGAAAATTTCCAAATCATATATTTCTAAAATTTTGTAGGATTCCAATAGTATTATATATAGTTTTCTACTAAAACATCCATAATTAGTATTTTATTTCAAAATAATAGTAATATTTTTATTTTTAAAAAAATAATAGGTTATTCATACTAATGGATTTATTCACTCCAAAAGGTATTTCTCTATTATTTTACATTTATAGGATCTTATTTAGTTAATTTTTTAGATTTTGTTTTATTTTTAATTTTTATTGAAACATTGTTTTATTAATAAATATTTAAAATATTTTTTATTCAGATTTCATATTAAATAAAATAAATTTTATAATTTATGAAGAGTTCAATAATTTATTAATGGTTTCTTCACATTTATGAAAATTTTTATATATGAATGCTTTAAACCTCATCCATTTTATATATTTTAGAAGTCTAACTATAAATTCAATCACATAATAAAATAAAGGAAACCCAAATCTCAGATCAGTTTTTTAGGTTTTATGCTCCTAAGCTGTTGATTCCTTCTTGTTGCTCAGTCCGTTCATATTTCCTTTTGTCCATTTCACCCAAACCTATCCTAGTTCGATGAAGTCCATGGAGGATTTTGAAAAAATGCTTGCTTTTTGGAAAAAATGAGAGAAATAGATTTTTATAATAATATTGATTCAATGTTGAAAAATATTATATCTTTTCAAGGATGGGAATACTTCTACATAGAGAAACCTGATAAGGAATTTGATTTTTTATCATGATATCATTATCCAATTATATGTTATTGTAAACATTTTCTAATATTATGGTAAATAAAATATTTCTATCATTATTTATAGAAATTAATATAATATTTCATATAACAAACATTCATATTTTATTTGTGGGAGAAGTGTATTGTCCATCTCATTAACTTATTGAAAGTCTTGGTACTTCAATTAGAAAATGGAAGACAAATATTCTTTTCTGAATATAATAAGATTAGAAAATAATACCATATTACAACAGAAAAATGTGTTTTTCATTTTGGATGCACGGATTCCTCATTTTCTGGAATGGGGATCGAGATACCCTAAGAGATTCAGATGTTTTCATATCAAACTATTAGGACCACAAGTGGAGGATTGAATTATTACTGTTTTGCATTATTATAGTTGATAATTTAAATTCTGGTATAATAAAAGATAATATCATTATGTTTCCTTTTTCTTAAGAAATATGTTAATTGAATGCATAGTGATTTATAAGGTTGAAAATATATCGGTACCAATGATTGAAAAGATTTATTTCATTTGTAATGATATGAGGAACTATATAAGTTTGTTTTTTATTAAATATTAAAGAAATATGTTGACATGGTTGATGTAGTGGAATAAAAATCAGAAAAATCTAGTAAAATAGAGAAATATGTTATGAAAAAGAAAAAGAGGAAGGTTTAATCCTCTCTACCAATGAATCTGAAAAAACAAAATAATATTCCTGATGAAGTTTATGAGTAATGGATGAAAAATAAAGGTGAAAATAAACTATGAGATTTTCATACAAGACAATAAACTTATATGTCCATGGAATTGATAAATCGAGATATAGGTATGTTTTAAATAGATTAAAATAATACAATGAAAATTAAGGGGTTGATAGTTGCTTAACATTGTGAAATTTTATTGAAACGGGTAGAAAGAGACTGTGAGAAGGTTTTCCAACCCCCTTCTCAAGTCGATCAATTTTACCTAAAAGAATGGTTAATATTTAAGGAATCATATATTTTTTATGAGGAGATTACATCCATGGAATACATACAAAAAAATAGTATATGAGGAATCTGTTCTAGTAATTAAATAAAAATAATCTGAACCAGAACTATCTGGGAAAAGTTCTTGAAGAATAGCTAGACATCTCATAATGTGTTTTGATAAAGAAGATGATAAAGAGGTATACGAGAAGGATAATGAATGAAAATATAATGATTTTTAAAATATATAATATTATGAAATTTAATATTTAGATGAAGATGAAGTTAGTAGATGACGAGACTAAAAAGAATGTGAATAATGAGAATGAGAATGAAAAGTATAATAAAAAAGATTAATATGTCAATGAAAAATCCAATCTGATAAGTCATACTTGGAATTATCATCATTATAATCCTCAAAAATACACTCTTATGCTAATAAAGAAGATAAGTCAATAATTTTTGAAGAAGAATCCTCATCAGAAGATGAATTAGAGTCATCATCTAAAAAATACAAGGAAAATAATAATTCAGTGACAAAAGTTGATGATAAAGCCGAAAACAATTTAGATATCCTATAATTATATGGTAATAAAAAATATAAGAAAAATTAAGTATCTATGAAATCAAATAATGTTGTTTCAGTGGTAGAAAATAATAAAGGAAGGAAATTTGAAATCAAACAAATAAAAAATTAAACCCCTTGAGGTTCGTCGAGAAAAATACGATTTAGTGGAAACATTTTTTTTGGAAGGATTTTATTTTATTGTTAATGAATTAAGAATAAAAAAAGTAAATATTCCTTATTTTACAAACCATTAATCTTAGTGTCAGTTGATTTATGAATTAATTAATGAAAAATCAGTATCAATCAATGTTTTAATAGAGAATATTATTTTGATTAATGTTCAGTTGAAATATTTTGTTTAAAGATTCCAAAAACATAAAAAGTCATGTAATCAAATGTTGAAGTGGTATCATCATGTTGATACTGATATCAAATTGTATAATGATAATATTGAGGATGTAAAGAAACTCATGAATAAATTACTTGAAACATTCAATTAGTTGTCTAAAGACTTGGATGATAGGGTGATGTATGTGAAATATTTTAGAGACATTATTGATGAAATAACAAAATATGATAACACCATGAAAAATAATATTTTTGATAAAGAGATAGAGTTGAGAAGGATAATGCTTCATGAATATGCTGTTATCATACTCATAATATATAATAATTAATTATATAAGAATGTGAAGATTCACGAGGAAATATTTGAAAATCCAGAGTAGGAATGAATGGTAATCAAAATGATATAGTTTTTTGTGAAAACACTGACAAAGAAAAACTAAATTTATTTGAAAAATTTGTTGTATTTTGTTTCTGAAGACATTTGAAATGTTTATTATTTAATTTATTATCTTTTCCATCCAAATACTATATGTGTAAACATTTCCCAATTATTATTTTTTTAATTTATACTCATGTATATTTTTGTGGATAACTAGTTAAATCATTATATTATTTCTTATATTTTTCATTTCAATAATTTCATGGAACATCATATCTGATCCTCTTTAGATTCTGAAAATCAAAAAAGGGAAAATTTTATAGTAATGGGGAGATATTATTAAATTATGTGGATATTTTATTAAAGATAAGTTATTTCAAATTTGTGGAGATATTTTTTAATTGGTGGAATAAAATCATTATGTGGAGAACATTTTCTAAGTAGGAGAAGTTTTCTAAAAAAATATTGTTTATCATACTATATAATATTAAAAATCATATTAAGAAGAGTTACAAACTCATAGGGAGTTATGGATTAATGATAAAAACTTAATATAAAGTACTTAAAAGAACATTGAATCTATATTTTTTAATTCTGTTTCATTTCTACGTTTGGTTTTATGATATCAAAAAATGGGAAATTATTGATTCAGAAGATATAATTCTTACTTTTCAATTAAATATGTTTTGTATGTAAAACAAATCGTAAAAATATGTTTATTAACTATTTACATCCAATTTTTTTTAGAATATCATTAATGGAAACATTATATTTTACCATACATGGAATATTTTTTATGTATTTATAGTATAAAATTTATTTTATTCATTATGATTATCGTAATAATTAGGTGTAAAATTAATCATACTCATTATTATCAACACAAAATGTTAGAATTTATATCATCACTATAATTATGACAAATTAATGACAATCAGACAGATAATGGTACCGATAAAAATCAAACTTAAAATTATTATGGTCATCCTAAAAACAATTGTAAGGAAATCCATCGGGGTGATTGAGTTCATAATAATAATATTGATGATTTTTTTCTAATATATGGAATATGTTATATACAGTAATGTTTTAAATCAATAGAATGTTAGACATTTAGTTAGACCAGATAATTATGAGCATTCAAGAGACAACTTTCCAAGTTGTTGCGACAAATGAAAGGAAATATAATATGTGGGAGATCAATAAGACCATTAAGGGGATGATTATAAATTCCTTGTCATCAGAAGAGTTTAGAGTTGAGTATTTTCCCTCTAAATTTATCATTTTTTAGGTAATTTGAATATTTATATGTGTGAATACCTTGTTCTTAGTCTTCTTAATTTTTTTAAATTTTTTAATTCTAAGGAAACCTTTCCAGGTAGTCTTCTTTTGAACTTTTTTATTTGTAATCTATGTAGTATATCCTATCATTATAACTATCAATGGATTATGTGGATAGGAAGATATAAAATATCTTCCATAATATCAAGGGATATCAAAGCTAGGTATATAGATAATCTGATCATCATTTCGGGGGTTTATAGGGTTATGAAGACAGAGAATCCAATCATCATATTGTGGCATTCCATTGTAAGGGAAGATAGGTTTTTTTGTTTGTATAAAACTATGGAAGCCATTTTTTGGGGTTATAGACTACATTTTTGTTTTGGTTAAAAGTGGTTTATCTTTTTATAGCTTATAATTCATTCATTTATTTCCTAGATATTTTATTAATTGTTTGTTTAATGTTTTATATTTCAATCCACATATAATAGAATGTGAAACATTGTATTCATCTTTCTATTGGATTTGTTTTATATATACAATAATAATTATGATACACTAAATCAATTTAATAGAATATCTTGTGATTCTAATATTTTATACATTTAATTAACCCTATTTATTCTTATTATGATTCTATGATTTTGTTCATCGAATTTAGGGAAGAATCTAAAAAAAATCATAAAGAGTCTTAGGGTTTTCCTAATCTAATTAATTTAAACGATAATTTTAAACTATAATTCACCCACTATTTTATGTATATTCATCTATGAATATTTTTACAATCCTAACCCATATTATAGATATATTGATCCAACACTCAAATGTACCAATTACTATATATCGTGTCAAAAATCACCACTATAGGTATAACTTTGACAATATGATAATGTAATGTATAATATATTAAAAACCACTATGATCCGATGATTAATACCAAAATATTCAAAACAATTTATATTTATATTAAAAAGATGTAATATTTCCTATGATCTTCAAAAATCATTTCCAAAACCTTTTTGTTATATCTTATTGATTTTTCATCGTACGAAAAGACCAATCTAGTTTTGATTAAGATGTAGTTCAAAGGATGAAAGCCATGGGAGGGGGAAATTAACTCTATCATGTTCTATTATGTTCTTATATTCTTATAACTATATTATATATCATTAATGAAAAGTTATATGAGTAAGTAAGAACCATTTATATAATTAAATTTACTATATTTATTGAATGTGTTTTATCAAACTTTTTCCCTTAATCTAAATTGAAATTTTCTCTTATGATTTTGTTTCTTCACTACCACTATAGCTAGGCTATAGTGTTATTTTCATGTGAAAAGTATTATATCCAAGTATATATATTTTATTCTAAATTCGTTAAATATGAAAAAGTATTATATAAAACCATTTAATCTCATTATGGTATGAAAAACTCATTAAATGAACTAATTATTAAACGTCAATATTTCTACATTATCTAGCATGATTAACATTGAATGATTTTTATATTTATATACCTTAATGATTTTATAATAAATTAAATTCATGTATTTACACATAGGGAGTTATGAGCTCATTTGATAAGAAGATACATTATTAATGACCTGCCAAAGAGGTTGTGGATCTGTAAAATGAAGACCATTGGTATAGTGAAAATAAACATGATGTATTAAAAAATCATAATAGAAAAATATAAAACAATACTGATAAATTATTTTTTGATAATTTAGTTTCTTATTACTATATTTACCTAATTTAAATTTATTATTTTTAAGGTTAATATAATGAATATATTGAGTTAGGACATGAGGTAAGTGAACATATAATCCTCTATCATCTAATTCTGGTTATTATGTTTCCGTATAGATCACCAATTATATTTTTATTATTATTTTATATTTTTTTATTTAGAGTGTAGATTTTTTAAACGTGTAGATAAATTTTACCATACCTTTATTTCATAGGGATATAATGTTATTAAATTGTTCCTGATAATGTTTTCCATTCTAAAAATATTTATCAAAAAGAGAATGCATATTTCTTATACCATTACATATATCAATCCATATATGGGTTAATAATATTTTTTTTTTCTAAAGCCTTTTATATAAAACGAGCCTATTCCAATTATATATTTAAATAAAAAAACATATTCCCACCTTTTTACAGGTTCTTAACACTTTTCATAAAAAATATAACACAAAAGGATCATTTCATAACCTACTATTCCACTCTTTGTTATAAAAATTCCTCCAATAAACGACATTTTAATGAACTATTAATTATTATAATAAGTTTAATATACATAATTTTTTATCCCCTTATCTTTTTTTGTATTCATTATTATATACATTTTAGTTATTTATGTATTATTTGGTAACCAATTTCCTTTTTAAGTGTTTCTCTTACGTTCATTCCTCATTTATGATCCTTATATTTAGAACAGATATGACTGTAAATATCAAGATATGATTAGTGGGACTATAATTATACATCCCCAAATTAATTTTTTTTCCATATCATGAGTTAGAATTTATAATGCGTGGTTTTTTTATTCAACACATTATGTTATGATATCTTGGTAGCGCACCATGACTTAAGATTATAATGTCATGATTTATGTTTTTTACAAAATCATATTATACGATTATATATGATATGTTATTCTATATTATATTCTCCCATGTGATTATATACATGATCGTACACTTTTATGATATAATGTCACACCTGTTGATTCTGACGTTACATATCATGTTTATTTATCTACTAAGAATCATGGTTCACCCAATTTCTCTATGTTTTTTCCCAATGAAAATTATAAATAAAATTTAGGTCAATGGGATTTAGTATATAATTATTTAATATTATCTAAGTAATTACCCTATATTTATTTAAATGTTTTATGTATAAAATATCCCAAATCCATAAGGCCTCATGATTTATGTGTTTTATTTTATGAATTTTTACATTAAATGTCACGACCCCCTCCCCACAATGTGTACCCTTCCTGGGCCGGCAATGTGAGAAGGGAGATAATGACCCCCGATTCCCGCCTCCAGTAGGCCCCGGTTTAGTGACTAGCACCGAGGGTATAATACAAACACAAATGGGAGGCATTACCCTCTAAGAGAACACATGCAGAAGAGAGAGATAGAATAGAATCCAATCAACTCCAACATAGAACTGAGATATAAAAGGAAACCAAGTACATATATGAAATGTCATGCAAAATTACTACAACTGAAAGGGGGAAAACTCAAAGTACCCAAAAGAAAGTGAAACGGTAGCGACCACAAGCCCGAACAGCTCCTCCTCCAACCACAAGCTAGAAGAAACCAGATTGACCTCCGACCTGCTCCAGGTGACCTGAAAAACAGTTTATAAATACATAGGGTGAGTATAAATGTATACTCAGTAGGATCCTCCTCAAGCCTCTCGTGCAAAAGTAAAGAAAGCATGCTAAATCCCAGTGAACAAGAAGTGAAACTAACTCGTTACCTAAATAGGTATACTAAGTTCCCAACCTCACCATGGCTACTCTCACCAAGAAACGCATACAAGAATATAGCATGTATTAAAGAATATCAAGGGTACCCTGCTAATACTTCCCCACAAGTTTTCCGCTTTTCCCCAATGACATACGTCCTGTGCATCTCTCTCCAAGGGTTGCCCGCAGACACCTGGGCTAAGATCCACAACCTGCACCACGTGTACCACAAAGGCTTGCCCGCAGACACCTGGGCGAAGCACCACACCGTCCTCAAAACCAAAAGTAACCAGGTAGTTTCCGAGAGCCACCACAGCTTGCATAACATGTATCATACGTCGGGTATAATACCTCAAGCCATTACCTACCATACTCCGATTAAGGATCCTCAATCCATTATAGCCTATACACGTTACACCTATAGTAGTCCATAAGATACTATATCCAGAATATATGTGTGTGAAATAACCACAATCCATTACATCCCTCTAAACACATATATGGTTAAAACTAACCACTGTGCCTACTATCACAAAGATCTACCAAGAGAAGAGAGTGGGGCCAAAAGGGGGTAGTCATCCATTCAGCCTCCCATCAGAATGTTGGGGAAAACACCCCCCCTAGGGCTCAGAATCACCGGGGTGTCAGTTGCCCTTACCGACAGGGTGGAGTAGCGTATAGAAACACAAAAAGTACAGAATATATATAACTCACAACCACACTATAGGCATTACCTGGTCATAGGAACAATTGCAGCTAATGTCTCTTAGACTCCAGACTGCTACTTATAAGACTAGGTATCCTATAAGTACACAACCATTTGAAGAGATTTATTAGATTACTCTATTCTCAGTTTATCAGTTCCACTGTACGTTAATTAATTCTTTAAACATTAATTAACCATGATAAATTTACCACATTAAACTAAATTGGCATCACATTAAAAAACTGCTCCTTTTTAAGATTCACATCACTATTAAATTCCAGTTTCTCTATCCCCGTGGATTATCACCATTTAAAAAACTTTCATTATGGAATTACCTTCCCCATATTCCCAGGAATTCTAGAAAAGCATCCTATGCTACTAAACACAAAGGGCTCAACACGGTGAGTAGATATACTACCCGTCGAGTTTTTGCCACCTATAGTAAGAGAATAGATTCATCCTCCATCGAGAGGCTAAACATGGAAATCACGTTGCATACCCCGCGTGTCTTCGCATCCTTTAGAAAGAGGGTAAGGAAAACCAGCTGCCTTGAGCAGTGGGGAAAATTAATGCAGATAAACAGCCAAACCAAACCACCAACATCAAACCATAACATTCATCTCATACCATCATCCTTGGTGTCCTCCCCAACACCTACATGCATAAACCGATGAATCTCGCCACACTAGGCGTCATCCGCTGCCATAACCACAAGTCCCCATGCCTCCACATATCACAACAACCATCCAGGATCACATCAAATCACAAGAAGTAGGAAATCAAATATCACAAAATGGGCTCTCGACCCTTTAACAAGGCATTCACCCTTCATACAAGATGAGCACTCAGAGCTCCAAACCACAAGGCATTCAGCCTTACAAGCAAGCGGGTAACTCAGAACCCTTTTGAAATAATCGAACTAATAGTTCATTAATCCATATTCGATTAACAAATTCATTAACATGCCTCTTTATCTTTAGCCAATTATTTAACAAATTATTCCGGTTTTACGTTCTTTATCAATATCCATCATGAACGAGAAACTAATTAAAGAAAATCATAGATATCACTCTATCTAGGATAACATGAGGCAAACCATTATCACAGTACAAAGCAACAACATGAGATCGACCAATTCTTTTAATCCGGTTCAAGTATTTAATTAGGGAAATTTAATTTTGATCCAAAGGGTTAAATCATGCTAATTCTACAGTTGCACATAAACAATTAGAGAAGTCATGAATCCCCTACCTCGAAGAGTTATTGACATCATTTATCCACTCAACGGGTCACAGTCCTCCTCTTCTCACGATAGCTGCATCCATCGGAGGATGCCACGATACGATAGTACCAACCAACCCCAAGAAAACCCATTAGAACCATGGAGATTACATGCTAATATGGAAGGAATAACAAGAGAAGGTGATCCTCTAAGGAACAATGATAAAACATACCTTATATGGAAGAACGATCGACACAACTTGGTTGCATCATACAGACCGGAACTGATCTGAGTAACATTTCATTGTGAAACTCCTACGGGAATGATTGCAAGGACATAGCGTCTCGTAGATGAGAACTAGGAGGATGAAAAATGAAGTATGATATCTCATTCCCTTTAAAAAAATAAATTAGAGAGGCGACAGTTTAAGATTCGATTTATTCTCCATTAAAAACGGATTGCATTAACCCACGCGGTTTGACCAAGTAAAAACATCCCGGCCTTAGGAATAATTAATATAGGATTTATGGCCTTTGAATCGGCCTTAAAGTACTTAAAATAAGGTTTTGAAAGTATTTTACGTCAAGGAAAACGTCAAATTTGCGAAGCTGGGAACACTGTTCACATACTCAAAATTCGGCAAAGTATGGAATCAGTAGCTCTTAGGATTCTGGAAACACTGTAGAAGTCCACCTACAGAACCTCACTGATAGAAACATTGTTCAAGTCTACCGATAGAAGTCCACCGATAGAACCTCACCGATAGAAACACTGTTCAAGTATACCGATAGAAGTCCACCAATAGAACCTCACCGATAGAAACACTGTTCACTGAACCTCACCGATAGAAACACTGTTCATGTCTATCGATAGAAGTCCACCGATAGAACCTCACCGATTGAAACACTGTTCACTGAACCTCACCGATAGAAACACTGTTCAAGTCTATCGATAGAAGTCCACTGATAGAACCTCACCGATAGAAACATTGTTCATGTCTACCGATAGAAGTCCATCGATAGAACCTCACCGATAGAAACACTGTTCACTGAACCTCACCGATAGAATCACTGTTCACCTACCGATACTGTTCATAAAACTGGAAACACTATTCCCAGAATGAGAAATTTGGCGAAGTGTTAGCAGAGATACTGCTAGACTGCGGCTACCAGTATACCCAGCTACTGGTAGGATGCGGCTACCGGTAGACCGAGTTACTGGTAAGCGGCGGCTACCGGTAGGCAGCAGCTACCGGTAACCGATAGGCATCAGCTACAGGTAACCGATAGGCATCGGCTACCGGTAACCGGTAGGCAGCCGCTACCTGTAGATCGATCTACCGGTAGGCAGCAGCTACCGGTAGTCCGAGCTACCGATAGGCAGTATCTACCGGTAGACCGAGCTACCGGTAGGCAGCAGCTGGGGGATAAGTCACCTTGACCTCCCGGAACACCTCCAACACCATATTTTTACAAAGTAATGGATCAGGGAGGTTCGGGCCATTACATTAGATACCTCTCAAAACATTGTCGTCCTCGAGAATATAAAAACCAACCCAGAAGAAAAGAGGGGTCTGAACAACCACCCCCTAAGATACCACTCAGGGGAAACCACCATGAGTTGTTCGAAATCTGGAAGAAAACTACGACATCCAAGAATATGGAAACAAACAATCCATATCCAAAAAATTCAATCATAACATCACACAAAAAAAGTACATAAATAAAACATGAAAGGTCCAACCACAAAGAAAACATCATTACATGAAAGGAGTTAAACATTAAACAACTCTGGGTACTGAGCACGTATCTGTGACTCATGCTCCCAGGTACTCTCCTCCATGCCACAGTGTCGCCACAAGACACAAACTAAGGGGATAGAACGCCCACGCAACACCTTCTACTTGTGGTCTTGGATCTCCACAGGTCGCTCCTCGAAGGTTGCATCATCATCAATATCGATCTCTCCACAATCGATAACATGAGATTCATCATGAAGATAATGACAGAGCTGTGATACATGGAAAACATCATGTATCCGACTCATCTGAGGGGGAAGTGATACTCGATATGCCACATCTCCAACACAAGCTAACACCTCGAAAGGCCCAACAAACGGGGGAGAAAGCTTACTTCCATGACCAAACCTTCACTGCCCTCGACGGGGAGTCACCTTTAGAAACACATGATCACCAACATTAAACTCTAACGGTCTCCTTCTTTGATCAGCATATGATTTCTGATGATCCTGTGCTGTCTTCATCCTCTCACGAATCACCTGAACCATCTCTGTTGTATTCTACACTAGTTCTGGTCCGAGAATTGCTGACTCTCCGACCCCAGTCCAGCACAACGGAGAACGGCATGGCTGGCCACACAAGGCTTCAAACAGCGCCATACCGATGGTATAGTGGAAACTATTATTGTAAGCGAACTCTACCAAGGTTAAGTGCTTCGTCCATGAACCTCCAAAATCAAGAACACAAGAGCGCAACATGTCTTCAAGAGTCAGGATGGTTCGCTCTGTCTGACCATCCGTTTGAGGATGAAAAGCAGTTCTAAGGCACAGTTGAGAGCCAAAGGAATGCTGGAGACCTCTCCACACCCTGGAGGTAAAACGAGGATCTCGATCGGAAATGATCGTCCTAGGTACTCCATGGAGTCTCACCACCTCTTCTAGATACTGCCTCGACAAAACTTCCACTGAGCTCGAGTCCTTGATCGCTATGAAGTGGGATGATTTTGTTAAACGATACACTACCACCCATATAGCATCATGTCCTCCCGGATCTTGAGGTAAACCTGTAACAATGTACATTGAGATGTCCTCCCACTTCCACTGAGGAATCTCTAAGTGCTGGAGAAGACCACCAGGAACACGGTGTTCAGCCTTCACCTTCTGGCAGACTAAACATCGAGACACACATTCTGCAACTGTACGCATCAGACTAGGCCACCAAAACTGACTCCTCAAGGATCGGTACATCTTCGTCACACCAGGATGTACCGCCAAGGGTGAACTATGGAACTCTCGGAGAACCGTCTCGCGCATCGCCAAGGGAACAAAAAGCCTACCATGATACAACACTCGGTGTTGCTCATCCTCTGACCAACCATCAGGGGACTTACCACATACAACTCTGTCTCTCCAATCTTCCACCTCTAGGTCACCCAACTGAGACTCTTCCACCTTCTGCATCAGGGATGACTGCACCGTCATCTGGAAAAGACAACCTCTACCCCCAACTTCTCCCATATCAAGATGAAAAGCTGATAGCTCTTCCATCACTCTCCAAGAATCACCAGATTCATGCACAAAATCATTACGTATCATTCGGATTAGTGCTTCAGCTATAACATTCCCTTTTCCAGGTGTATACGATATTTCAAAGTTGTCTTCCTGCAAGAACTCCATCCACCGACGCTGCCTCAAGTTCAAGTCACGTTGGGAGAAAACATACCTCAAACTCTTATGATCGGTGAAAACCACAAAGTCCTCACCAATGAGGTAATGTCTCCACAACTTCAGAGCAAACACCACAGCTTCCAACTCAAGGACATGGGTGGCATATTTTCATTCATGGGGACGCAACTGTCGAGACCCATAAGAAACAACTAACCTCTGCTTCATGAGAACACCACCTAGCCCCAGATGTGATGCATCACAGAAAACATCAAACTGGACTCCCTCTGCTGGAAGACAAAGGACTGGAGCACTTAACAACTTCTCCTTTAGATACTCAAAAGTTGTCTGACACTAATCAGTCCATATGAACACTTGATCCTTCCTGGTCAAAGCTGTCAGAGAAGTCGAAACTCGGGAGAAATTAGCTACT
Source organism: Viscum album (assembly GCA_963277665.1). Lineage (NCBI taxonomy): Eukaryota > Viridiplantae > Streptophyta > Magnoliopsida > Santalales > Viscaceae > Viscum > Viscum album. Next base: position 786,106,274 of record OY728151.1, read on the forward strand.
AACCTCCTATAATAGCCTGTGAGACCAAGGAAACTTCGCACCTCTGACACAGTCTTGGGGGATGGCCAAGACACCACTGCTTCTATCTTCGAAGGATCCATAGCTACTCCCTGTTGGGACACAACATGTCCCATGAAACGAAATTCTCGAGCCCAGAACTAACACTTGGACAATTTCCCAAACAACTGATGATGACGAAGAACTCCCAAAACGGCTCGTAGATTCTCTGCATGCTCCTCTTCAGATGTGGAGTACACAAGGATGTCATCGATGAAAACCACAACAAACTTGTCCAGGAATTCATGGAACACAACATTCATCAACCCCATGAAAACAGCTAGAGCATTCGTTATGCCGAATGGAATTACAACAAACTCATAATGCCCATGACGACAGTGGAAAGCAGTCTTCGGGATATCCTCTTCCTTCACACGCATCTGATGATATCCTGACTGCAAGTCTATCTTTGAGAACCAACGTGCACCCTTCAGTTGATCGAATAGGTCATCAATCCGCAGGAGAGGATAGCGGTTCTTTATTGTCACTTTGTTTAACCGACGATAATCGACACACAACCACAAACTGCCATCAGCCTTTTTCAAAAACAAAACTGCTGCACCCCACGGTGACACACTTGGCCGAACAAAACCACACTACAATAGACCGTCGAGCTGAATACATAGCTCTCGTAACTTAGAAGGGGCCATCCTATACGGAGACATAGAGATAGGAGACGATCCTGGCTGTAGCTCGATCCCAAACTCGATCTCTCGTCGAGGGGGTAAGGATACAACCTATTCTGGAAAGAAGTCAGGGTACTCCTCTACGACCCTAGGAAACGCCAACTGTTGAAACACTGAAGAACTCTGCATCATCCCAGCCATCATGGATGATAAGGAAAGAACTCGTTTATGACTCATTCGAGGATCTCTCTCACCAACAAACACCACTTTGTCTCCATCTTCATCAAAGAAAACGACCTTCTTCCTGTAGCAATCCATAATATCCTGCACCAAATACAATCAATACATGCCAAGTATGACATCATATGGTTGTATTCGCAAGCATAAGAAATCTCCCCAAGAGCGGTGTTGCCCCAACACTAGCTCACCGTCTCTACATACTTCAAACAAGTCAGCTCGACCTCCAACTGGCGTAGTCAACGCCAAGGGCACTGGAAGCCTCTCTACCTCAAGTACCAAAGCATGGACAAGGGTAGGTGATATGAAGGAGTGTGTTGCTCATGAATCAAACAAGGCATACACCAAGTTAGAAAACAATCAAAGGGTACCTCGAACGACATCTGGCTCGCCTGGGGCTGGTAACGCTAGATCATGAAGCTGACCACGACTTCGTCCATGACCTATCTGACCCTGATGACGACCACCACCACGTCTGTGCTCTGCTCTCTGAGGACGAGGAGCATCATGGGGTTGTCCTCTGCCTGCTCCATCTACCCTTTGGTGATCTAAAACTGGTGCAACCTGCTGCTGCTGTCTCGGCTGGAACTGCCTCAACGGAGGAACCTGGAGTGGAGCTCCCGGTGCATGATGACTGGTCTGAAATGTCGGGCACTCCCGCTTCTGATGACCAAGAACACAACAACAAAATCAAGCTCTTGATCCCTTGGCATAGGTTTGAGAGTTTCTGCCTCCGGAGAAATGATATGGGAAGGGCTAGGACCTACCCCCAGGTGAACGGAAACTCTTCTGTCCTAAAAACCGGGAACCCCAGACCATAGCTCTGCTTCGTGAGGAATCATGACGATTCCCTTATCGTGACGATCCAGTCCTGGCCAAAGTCCTCTCAACAAACTCTGCCCTCGCCAACACCTCAAGATATGTCTTTAGTATAAATGGGGTTACCTGGCGCTGGATCTCTGGACAGAAAACCTCCTCGAAATGCCTCGCCCTAGCCTCATCATCTGGTAACAGGTCTGAAGCATATCGTAGAAGGTTCCTGAAACAGATTCCAAACTCTTGAACACTGGAGCTCCCCTATCGATGGGTAAGAAGATCATGGCGACTAGATGCCTTCACAGTCGAAGAAAGAAACTCAACTCTAAACCTGTCTCGAAACTCCTCCCAGGATATTGTTGACTCCTCACGATCACCGAGGAACAAGAACCACCACTGCCTCACTGCTCCATGCAGCATCGTCACAACCAAGGACACCCAGTGTTCCTTCCGAGCACGAATCGAACTGAATCCTATCTCGATCTCCTCCAACCAGTATTCTGTGACTGCATCTGAAACGGATCCCTCGTACTTCTGTAGACTCTGGCGCTGAAACTCTCGAAGTGTCTTCCTCCAAGTGTCATCGTCGTCAACCTCTACACGGCGACGATCAGCTGGAACAGCCTGATGGGCATCTTCTGTGCAAACCTGACGAGGACGTCGACCTGGAGCCATACCTGCAAAATAACAAGTGTTAGAGCTCCTAATCCTGGAATATGGAAGACTCAACATTAATTAATTAATTGTTTTATTTATTTTAGGTTACCTATCCCATGGTCTACCCATTCAAACACAAGCGCAAAGAATAATGATGCATTATCCTTTCCTATGTCTCTACCCTGCAACCGGTATCACTTTGTTTAATAGCCATCGTATGCTTAAAGGTCCGTGCAACAGATCATAGGGGGCCCTAAACGCCTATGTCTCTGCCGATCTCCAGTGTTTACCCCACTTTCTAAACATGAATGACACTATTTCCCTACCATCCCATGCATCCTCACCTGTGCCTAACTCCAAACTCCATCCTATCCCTCAACCAGACCTCTGATACCACTCTGTCACGACCCCCTCCCCACAAAGTGTACCCCTCCTATGTCGGAAATGTGAGAAGGGAGATAATGACCCCCGAGTCCCGCCTCCAGTAGGCCCCGGTTGGCGACTGGAACCAAGGGTATAATACACACACAAATGGGAGGCATTACCCTCTAAGAGAACACATGCAGAAGAGAGATATAGAATAGATTCCAATCAACTCCAACTTAGAACAGAGATATAAAATGAAACCAAGTACATATATGAAATGTCATGCAAAAGTACTACAACTGAAAGGGGGAAAACTCAAAGTACCCAAAAGAAAGTGAAACAGCAGCGACCAAAAGCCCAAACAACTCCTCCTCCAACCACAAGCGAGAAGTAACCAACATGACCTCCGACCTGCTCCATGTGACCTGAAAAACAGTTTATAAATACATAGGGTGAGTATAACAGTATATTCAGTAGGATCCTCCTCAAGCCTCTCATGAAAAAGTAAAGAAACCATGCTAAAGCCCAGTAAAAAACAAGTGAAACTAACTCGTTACCTAAATATGTATACTAAGTTCCCAACCTCACCATGGATACTCTCACCAAGTAACGCATACAAGAATATAGAATGTAGTAAATAATATCAAGGGTACCCCGCTACTACTTCCCCACTGGTTTGCTGCTTTGCCCCAACGACATACGTCCTATTCATCTCTCTCCAAGGCTTGCCCGTAGACACCTGGGCTAAGCTCCACAACCTGTACCACGTGCACCACAAAGGCTTGCCCGCAGACACTTGGGCGAAGCACCACACCGTCCTCACAACCAAAAGTAACCAGGTTGTTTCCGAGAGCCACCACAGTTCGCATAACGTGTATCATACGTCGGGTATAATACCTCAAGCCATTACTGCCCATACTCCGAGTGAGGATCCTCAAGCCATTATAGCCTATACACGTTACACCTATAGTAGTCCATAGGATACTATATCCAGAATATATGTGTGTGAAATAACCAAAAGCCATTACAACCCTCTACACACATATATGGGTTAAACTAACCACTGTGCCTACCAGCACAAATATCTACCAAGAGAAGAGAGCGGGGCCAAAAGGGGGTAGTCAGCCATTCAACCTCCCATTATAATGTTGGGGAAAACACCGCCCCCCCTAGGGCTTAGAATCCCCGGGGTGTCAGTTGCCCTTACCGACAGGGTGGAGTAGCGTATAGAAACTCAAAAAGTACATAATATATATAACTCACAACCACATTATGGGCATTACCTAGTCATAGGCACAACTGCAGCTAACATCTCTCAGACTCCATGATTCTACTTCTAAGACTTGGTATTCTACAAGAACAAAACCATTTGAAGAGCTTTATTAGATTACAATATTCTCATTTTATCAGTTACACTGTACGTTAATTAATTCTTTAAACATTAATTCACCATGAGCAATTTACCACATTAAACTAAATTGGCATCACATTCAAAAACTGCCCCTTTTTAGGATTCACATCACTATTAAATTCCAGTTTCTCCATCCTCGTGGATTATCACCATTTAAACAATCTTTCATTATGGAATTACCTTCCCCATATTCCCAGGCATTCTAGAAAAGCATCCTATGCTACTAAACACAAAGGGCTCAAAACGGTGAGTAGATATACTACCTGTTGAGTCTTTACCGCCTATAGTAAGAGCATAGATCCATCCTCCATCGAGAGGCTAAACACGGAAAGCATGTGGCATACCCCGCGTGTCTTCGCCTCCTTCGAAAAGAGGGTAAGCAAAACCAGCTGCCTTGTGCAGTGGGGAAAAGTAATGAAGATAAAAAACCAAACCAAACCACCAACATCAAACCATCACATTCATCTCATACCATCATACTTGGTGTCCTCCCCGACACCCACATGCATAAACCGATGCATCTCGCCGCACTAGGCGTCATCCGCTGCCATAACCACAAGTCCCCATGCCTCCACATATCACAACAGCCAGCCAGGCTCACATCAAATCACAAGAAGCAGGAAATCAAAGATCACAAAATGGGCTCTCGTCCCTTTAACAAGGCATTCAGCCTTCATACAAGATGAGCACTCAGAGCTTCAAACCACAAGGCATTCAACCTTACAAGCTAGTGGGTAACTCAGAACCCTTTTGTAATTATCGAACTATTTGTTTTTTAATCCATCTTGAATTAACTGATTCATTAACATGCCTCTTTATCTTTAGAAAATTATTTAACAAATAATTCAGTCTTTACGTTCTTTATCAATTTCCATCATGAACGAGCAACTAATTAAAGAAAATCATAGATATCACTCTATCTAGGAAAACATGAGGCAAACCGTTATCACGGTACAAAGCCACAACATGCGATCAACCAATTCTTTTAATCTGGTTCAAGTATTTAATTAGGTTAATTTCATTGTGATCCAAAGGGTTAAATCATTCTAATTCTACAGTTTCACATAAAAAATTAGAGAAGCCATGAATCCCCTACCTCGAAGAGTTCTTGACGTCCTTTATCCACACAACGGGTCACAGTCCTCCTCTTCTCACGACAGTTGCATCCACCGGAGGATGCCACGGTACGATAGTACCAACCACCCCCAAGAAAACCCATTAGAACCATGGAGATTACATGCTAATATGGAAGGAAGAACAAGAGAAGGTGATCCTCGATGGAGCAATGATAAAATATACCTTATATGGAAGAACGATTGACACAACTTGGTTGCATCAAACAGACCGGAACTGATCCGAGTAACGTTTGATTGTGAAACTCCTACGGGAATGATTGAAAGGCCCTAGCGTCTCGTAGATGAGAACCAGGAGGAAGAACAACAAAGTATGATATCTAATTCCCTTAAAAAAATTAGAGAGGCGACTGTTTAAGATCCGATTTATTCTCCATTAAAAACGGATCGCATTAACCCACGCGGTTTGACCAAGTTAAAACATCTCGGCCTTAGGAATAATTAATATAGGATTTATGGCCATTGAATCAGCCTTAAAGTCCTTAAAATAAGGATTTAAAAGTATTTTACGTCAAATAAAACGTCAAATTTGCGATGTTGGAAACACTGTTCACATACTCAAAATTTGGCAAAGTATGGAATCGGTAGCTCTCATGAAGTCTGGAAACACTGTTCATTCGTGAAATTTGGAAAAGTATGGAATCGGTAGCTCTTAGGATTCTGGAAACACTATACAAGTCCACCGATAGAACCTCACCAATAGAAACATTGTTCAAGTCTACCGATAGAAGTCCACCAATAGAACCTCACCGATAGAAACACTATTCAAGTCTACCGATAGAAGTCCACCGATAGAACCTCGCCGATAGAAACACTGTTAACTGAACCTCACCGATAGAAACACTGTTCAAGTATACCTATCGAAGTCCACCGATAGAACCTCACCGATAGAAACACTGTTCAAGTCTACCGATAGATGTCCACCGATAGAACCTCACCGATAGAAACACAGTTCACTGAACCTCACCGATAGAAACACTATTCACCTACCGATATTGTTCATAAAACTAGAAACACTATTCCCGGAACAAGAAATTTGGCAAAGTGTTAGCTGAGCTACTGCTAGACTGCGGCTACCAGTAGACCGAGCTACCGGTATGCAGCAGCTACTGGTAGACCGAGCTACCGGTAGGCAGCAGCTGGGGGATAAGTCACCTTGACCTCCCGGAACACCTCCAACACCACATTTTCACAAAGTAATGGACCAGGGAGGTCTGGGCCATTACATTAAATAGCATGTAATAATTTATGTATGATACTTGGGTTACTATAGAAGCAATTAGAGAGTGGAGAATATATTTTTGGGAATAGGATAAGAAAATATTAGTGAGAACCACTATATATGTCTATGTATAAGAATAAATCCTACATTTATAGAAATTTAACGATTTCCATGTTTACGAGAAATGAAATCCATCTATGGATACTAGTTGAAGGATCATTATTAGATAAACCAATGGGTATTCCACCTAAAATATATGTATAGTGTATTAATTCTCTCTTCACATATAACACAAAAAGTGGTCCTAAATCAACTTCTAGTTTGACACACAAAAAAGTTATTATTTTTTTGGATCATACACATGTTATAAATAATTATTAATGATTTTACTCTATGTTATTTTGTTCTTTGATAATTTTATGATATAATATATATTTTTTTGTTGGAGAATCAAATAAAAATGTTACCAAAAAAAATATAAAACATATAAATTAAAATACTTATATATACATTTCATTTATCAGTTGTAAAATTTACATTTATTAGATTACATTTTTTCCTATTTATTTGATTATTCCGATCCCTGAATCTGTAATGGATTTAGTAAATTTTTAATGATAGAATAAAATGGAGAAATATAACCTTAATATCAATTAATAAATATAAATATAGTCATAAGAATATATTTATATCCATTATTCCAGATATAGAAAGTTTAGTAGTTCTTTTCTTACAGAATCTCAAGACATAGAGGTTGAATTATCATTCTAAAAACCAATTAGAAAAAATATTTCATCACATTTCTATGAAAAAATTCCTATAATAACGGATTGGATAGTTTTTGTATGAAACATAGTTATATACCCTTTCATGGAATATTTTTCTGTAGTTGGAATGGACTGGTTATCTTTATAATGATCCAACATGAACTGTCAAGATATGGAAATCAAAATATATTTATCAAATCCTCTTCTGATAATATAAAATTCTACAGTGGGATATATATTAATGTCAAAAAAGACATTTAATATTTGACAATTTTCCTAGATGAGAAAAAAAATCTTTCTAACATCATTAATACAATGTCAATAAACTTTCATGAATACATTCCAATTTTAAGGGAATATTATACTAAAATCCAAAAATATATTTACGACCTACATAAAATCTAATATGTTATATTATGAATTTAAATTTTATCTAAATCTTTTGTAAAATCTATTTTTCCCATTAAATTGATTCCATATTGAAATATTATAAATAAATAAGAAACTATAACAGAATTTAGAGAATTATTTCAAAAAACCATGATCTTCACCATGGGATGTGATAGTCCTCTTAGTCAATATGAACGATGGTTCAATAAATGAACAAATTGAATAATATTAAGTCAAAAATATAACAATACTGAAAAAGTATTCCTAAATATGGATATATAAATTATTCATTCAATTAACTAAATTCCAATGATTTTCTAATTTGTATTTGTGTCAAAATATCAAGAATTGAAGGTTAATATGGATGATATTATACTAATTTCCATTCATACATAGTATAAAAAATATGAAATCATAGTTAATCCATTTAGACTCACGAATGATCTAGTAATTTTCAATGAAATAATGAATATAGTCTTTAGATGTTACCATGATAAATTTCTAGATGTATTTTTATGTGATATTCTTATATACTCTAAAGGGGATGAGGAAGGTGAGGATAATATCATTATTGTGTAAATGAAGTTGTGAAAAGAGATATTATAAGAACAGAATAGTATATGAAATTTTATTATGGAGCATGTTATTAGATTAGGGTATTATATCACAAGTATGATTATAAAAATGGATCTATAAATTATAATGGAGGATAAATTATAGACAAAAATAACATATTTTATTTAGATCAATATTTTTCTCAAATTATTTTGGTATTACTGATTATTTGGAAGAAACTTATCATGATTTTCAAAACCACAAATTGAGATAACTGTGAAGGGAGTAACCTTTTTCAAGGCAAATGAATATGATATGTTATTTTTGGAGTTTCATAAGAGGCCAATAAATATAATAATTCTCAAAGTAACCTCACCTAAAAATGTATTTTTTATAAATATAGATTCTTCAAATAAGGTATTGAAACGTTTCCAAAAAATGTGAAAGTTATTAATTAATCCCCTTGAAAATAAATGATGATTTAAAAGAAGTATATGAAAAATGATTTAGAGTTTTTTTATAATTTTCTTTAAATATATAATCATTGGGAATCATCTCTAGAATGTTAATTGGGACATATATACAAATAATAATAGAATCAAATAAATATTCATACTGAAGTATATTAATTTTCACCACTATTTGTTGTTTTAAAAGACCAAGGTCTTAGGATTATTAATCCCATAAATTAATGGGATTTAGAATAATTTTGTTGGTACTCTTTGTATAAATTATCATGCAACCTTATCCAAGCTGACAGTTGAGAAGAATCCAATCTTCTAGGACTTGTGAAGGATGAACCTGGGAATTGTTATGGAAGTAAAATCATATATGCCTTTTCAAATGAATTCTCCACCATCCATTATAAATATAATTAAATAATATCAGTGATATTCTGTGGATATACAAATGATTCCGGATGTTATTAAAAAAAGGAAATCAAAATATAGTTAAAAATTGAATTGAAAGGATTTTTTATATTTGGTTTGTGAAAATATGTACTATCAAAGCATGGGATAAAGTAAGTGTGATTATCTGATGAACATAGATTGATATTACTTACTATCCCATTGATAATAGATATGAATAGTGATCTCTGAGATATGTATTGGGGTAACACTATAAAAAATGAGGTTATTTATTGTACATCAATGTTCCTATTACGTTAAAAAGGGAATTTATACAAGAATACATCTAAGGGTATGGGGTTACCATTATATATACCTTCATGGAAATGGGATAAATTCACCATGAATTTTTTATGGTTATATCGAATATATCCATGTGAAATATTTTAATTATGTTTTCGGTGGAAAATGTTAAATATTTTTCAGTTATTCCTCTTTTTAGAGAAATACTCACTCACTAAACTTACATTGGTGAACATTAATGTTGTGTAGAGGTCGTAGGGAATATCATTCCTGATTGAATTTGATCAAGATCTAGGTATTATTTTAATGTTTCTTGGGATGTAATAAACTGTCATTTCACTTATAGTTGAACTGTATTGTAACATGTGACACTGATGCTAATGAACAATATGAAAAACTATATAGGAAGTTGATGATATTTGGAGATAATTATCTACTAAATTCAAAGGATGCCATATTAAATATTTTACTCTAGTCAAATTATTAACAATTATCACATACACAATGAATTCATATGTCTACTTAGGAATTCTTATATTTGATGAAATATAGAATTCTAACACGATATAAATAATTTGAAAATATAAGAAATGTAGACCCAAACTGGTTGAGGAAATGATTTAGAAGGTTATAGTCATTTTGTAACATGCCAATGTATAAAAAATGGACATAAGAACTCCATGATTATTTATTGGGGATGTATATATCAGAACCCTTATATGTATTAAAAAATGGGGTTCTTTAGGATCAGGTTCATTTTAATAAGGATATTATGGATAAGATCAAATATCATAGAGACAATGTTCTATGAAAAAATATAACTCTCTATTTTATTTTAATTTTTTTGAACCATAAGTATGAAGAAGCAACATGAAACCTTGAAGAAGTAATGGAAAAAATTATCCTCATATAAATATATTTTAGAGTGTGAAAAAAATTCTTGGGGAAAACATTTTTTGTAAGGGGAAGAACGAATTTATCAAGAAATGTATAAATGAAATATATTTTATAAATCTATATGGGTGTCATAATTTCTAATATCGTAATATATATATCACATAAGACAAAAAAATGAGACCAAAAAATTTATTACAATTATTGAATAAATAATGAAACAAAAATATAATGTGTTACAATGATATAATAAGAATTAAAAAATGGATTTACATGATTAAGGAAATTTAGTGCATCTAATTTTCCTTAAAATAATACCTTCTCTAGAAAACTATATAATAAATTTCAATATTTAGCAATAGATTTGACATTTTAAAAAATAATGATTATATTACCTCATAATGAATTGATGTGACTGGAAAATGAAGGAAATAAGAGTTATTTATATGATTTTTTAAACCTATATAATCATTGTAATATTGATATGAATGTGTTTAATAGGAATATAACCGTTTCAAATATTAACCACACAATTTTAATAAAAACATGTCTAGTGGAATGTTAAAATAATAGTTTGATATATTATGTAATAAAATTGTAGGGAATATATCTCAAAAGGTAACTAAAAATAAATTATTATAATAAGGTGATATAAATACTTGACATAAAAAACAAATAATATTTTTTGGGAAAAAATATTTTACTTTGATTAAAATAATTTTTTCTATATTTAAATGAATTAAATATTTGTATTTTTACCATATGTTTTTAAACAAAATATTTTTTAAAAAATAAAAACAGAATTCCACACATTCATCTGTTATATTTATAATGATTGGAAATTAGATTGAGTCATTAATATATATATTTTTTAATAAATATGGATTTTATTTTAAAATTAAATATATCATATTTAGGGAATAATCATAATAATAACAATCATTTTTTAAATTATAACATAAGAACTAGCATAAGGTGAATTCTTTTTAATTGTTATGAAAATGATGTGTTTTTTTGTGAATAGTAAAATTATAAAAAATATGGTATTTTACATAATAATTTATTTACATGATTGATTAAATTTTATATGATCTAAGAAAAAATTTTCATAGCCTCATGTTATACAATTTCTTTATATAGTCATAAGAATCATTACATTGGGTGTTCTTAAGAATAAATAACAATCTAATGTATATTTTAATAATAAAACCACCCCTCTTCTTATAAATTCCACTCTCCACTCATTTATCCTAAATTATTATGCACCATATCTTACACGATGTCATCCAAAATCAATCCCCAACCCATTTTCAAACATCATATAGATTCTGGTCTCATTAAAAGACCAATCTGAGAAGGCATGAGGTGCAGTACAAAGGAGGACAATTAGGAGAACCAATGATTATCACTACCCTGTTCTTTTATGTTCATAATTTATCTTAAAACCATTTAATATAATAAATAATTAATAAAAATATGAAAAAAGTATTAAATGTGAACTTATTTGTATTAAATTAAAGTAATATAAATTATCCTAACACTCCACTTAAATCTAAAAAAATCACCGCCCATGTTTTGATTGGTTGACTTCCTCCAAGGATAACATATTTTAATTTTCCTCAAATCCATAATAAATAAGTTATATCAACAATTTTATTTGTTATATACATTCTATTTTTCTACAATTTCTAGAATTAGAAAATACGTAAAATGTTTACATAAAAACAAATAAGTGCATCATTGTTGGAAATTCATCTTAAATTAACTCATAATTAAACATTAAAATTTATACTCTATCAAGCATACATATTATGGTAGTACATTTAATATTTTGGACCCAGATTGGTTGTAAAATAAACTCAATCTATACATTTACACTAATGTATTTATGAAATAATTTTACAAGAATATCCATCATTAATGATAAACTTATATGATCCATGAACCGTGAAATGACCCACTTCACGTTATATCCTCAAATTGCAAAATAAAATTATCAAATATTCATAATAAATAAAACAGACATGAAAAAAATAATTTTTTAATTGATTGAATTAATGTAATATGATTATTTAAAATGATTATAAAACACACTGTGCCAGTTATTATTTTAGGTATGTGAACTCCTAAACTACCAAATTCGATTTTGGTTATGATTTATCCCTCTAAACCACTCATTTTCTCCATATTCATCACATGTATTTATTTAATATTATAATTATATGTGTGTGTGTTTCCAAAAAATGTACCAAGTTCAAATTACCATTATTCATTAGTAATATATGTTTTTTATGGTTCACATTTAAAAAGATACTTTTTGGAAAACCTAATTAAAAAGTACTTGCTTATTTATTATCTCATTTCATTTACCAATCAATATAATGTTTCTTAATATAATTTTAATATGAAATCCCTAGTTTTATTATGAAAACCAATAATTTTTTTTTATTTTTTATAGAAAATTATATTTTCCCACCTTCTATAAAACATCATTAGTCTTATCTTCAAAATCTTGTATAACATGATCTTTTCAAAACCATCTCCTCAACTCCTTTATTTGGAATATTATTCACATTAAATAAAGTTTCATAACATATTATTTCATTTTCATTGATGAATAAAAAAAATCATAAATACCATCTTTTCTGGAAGAATCTTAAGGATATTACTTTTTTTATCTTTTGAGATATGATTATATTACCCATATCATGTACATTGGACTCTCTTATGCTACGTTTGTATGTATGATCTCCATATATGGAACACATAGGCATATACATAAAATTATGTGATGGTTGAACATATAATTACATGCCCCCCTATGAATTGGGTAATTTTTTCATGTTTGGAGATACAATTTATGGTGCATGGATATTTAACATAGAACCCAATGTTATGTTTTCTTGGAAAGGAGCCTTACTATGTTATAATGTTTCTATTTTTTTATTTTTGAAACATTATTATTGTTCCATGATTTATAATAACTTCTTATCTATTCAATCCTCCCATGTAATTTTTTGTATGATCATAACTTTTAATATATATCATGTTATGCATCTTTAATATAATGTAACACATTATGTTTATTCCATTATTTGTTTTTATACCTCACACTTTTCATTTACATATTTTCCCTCAGTATCATATGTTGTAATGAAATTCCAATCGTATTTAGGATAATAATATTTAATATTTGAATGAAACTAGACCATAATATATTTGTTGATTTTATGGATTTTTTTGTTAAAAATAAAGTAATTATATGTATATAATACTTTATTATTGTATTTATTACATGATAATATTCCCCGAGTGGTTTAAGCCTTTTTAAATAACGTACCAAAAATATCTTCTTGAATGAAGAATCAATAATTTTTATAATCAAGATATTTATTTCAATAAATATCAACCCTACAACATTACAAAAAGTATTATCATAATTAATTATTAAAATAATAATAATGATATTTAAAACAATAAATAATATAAGAAGAATAATAATGATTATATTTTTGAAATATCATTCATAAATTCTTCATGATGCTTTAATTTTCGAATTTACTAAAACTATATAAGAAATATAATTGCATACACAACATAGTTTGAGCTCAGTCACTTGAGTTCGGTTTCTAAAAAAAATTTCATCTACTATGACTTGTAGAATGATTATTAAATATACTACTAAATTTAATAGTAACCATATAACAACCCAATATTATAATGCAAAAAATTACAAATCATTTTTTTAAATATGTAAAAAATTATATTGGAAGATTTTCAAAGACTGTATTAGTCTAGTTCCTTTGGAAAGATTGAAAAAAGAAGATTGGTACATAAGTGGGATATATTATGTCCCACTTGGTTTGTCCTGGATAGAACCATCATTAAAAACCTAAAAAATAATATATATCATCATCACATAATGAAATACATAAAAAAGGGATGATGTCAAATGCTCAGTAAGGGTAAACCAGGGATAAATGTAAAATTAACCGTGAACATAAGGGTATCAGAACAGTATGATGAAAATAAAAAATGATACCCTATATAAAAAATATCATATACATGAATACTGGATTAATTTTTATATGTTCAAAAGACATGAATCATATATAAATAGATTACATAATCCATGAAATCATAATATACGAATAAAACATAGAATTATGGAAAACACATAATCATATAATATTATTTCCATTGTATCTATGTCATCACTTCAAAGTCCATCTTAGAAGAATGTGTTCACTCTCCATAACATATTGGTAGACATGGTTCACTCCCATGGTCATATTAGTAGAATGAGTTCACTCCTCATACAATATTAAAATTCATTTTTCACTCTCGCAACCATCTTAGTACACATAGTTTACTAAGAAGAGAATATATTTCTATCACATGAGATATAAATCATTACCCAATGCATTATATGGAGATATTTTCACCACCCATTTCAATATGAATCCAAACGTACATTTTCTAAAAAATCATAAATAGTTATATCATAAACTATGAAATGATATGGGTATCATAAACATATAATCAAATATAAACCATTTGAAAATGATAAAGGATTAAAAATTACATCATCATAAACTTACCTCATGAAATGAAGCATGGTTTAATAGCATATAACCCATGAAAGGGAAATGGGTTTCATAAAAATAATGCCATCAAATCATTATCCATTCGGAGGATGAATAAAAATGGAAAAAATCAATAATTTCCAAAAAAAGGAATTAGTAAGACCAATGGATATCATATTAGATGGTAAATAATTGATCAATATATTTTAAATTTTTTTGAGAAAAGTATCCTTTCATTTTTGAAATATTTATTTTTAAACCCATTTTTTTAAATCCATTTTCTTGAAAATATTCTTCAAAACATATAAGGTATGCTTGAAATCATTTAAAAACCCATTTTCCTTAAAAACATATAAAATAATCAAGAAACAATTTTGGAAACAATTTTTCATGAAAACATATAAAATAATCATGAAACAATTTTGGAAAAATTTTCCTTGAAAACATAGAAATGATGATTGAAATAATTTTCAAAACATTTTCCAATAAAACATATAAAAGAAGTTTAAAAAAAATTTAAACACATTTTCCTAGAAACATATAAAATAATATTGAATAAATTGTGAAAACCATTATCATGGAAACCATATAAAATAATATTTAAGACATTTCAATTTTTTTAAACAATGTTTTTTAATTAAAATTTATTTCTATCTGAAAAGACAATTACTTTCTGATTTTTCTTAGAAACATATTTTGATTTATATTATGTTCAAGATTGTCTAAAATGGTACAAAAAACTGGAAATATATAGAATAAAAATAGGATACGATGACTAATTAGTTTTTTTAGAGATGGATCACAACATTTCATTAAGGTAATCATACTCATAGAAAATCCAGATAAATTATTAAATTGTATTAATAAAATCATACCTTATGGTAAAATGGGATCCTAATATCAAGGTAAGTAAATTAAATTAAAATAATAATAAAAAATAATTATTAAAGTATATTCATGATAAAACATGTGAAATACATATCGAAAAATAATGTAGCTGTATAACAGAACATGTGTCCCAAAGAAGAAAAATGGAAACCGAACTATCTTATCGATTCGATAAATTTTGAAACATAATACCCATGAAGAAAATATCATTGACTACATATTTAAATACCTCTAAATTTGAGAGTAATAATAATATAATACATCCATGGAAATTATATACAACATTCAAAATAAAAGAGTGGTGAACATGGCATGTATCTCACAGATATCAAAAGTGAGATAAAATTTCCTTACTTTGGGTATTAACTCTCCTCGTAATCATAAAGAATTTCTATATAATAAATTTTTTATGATAAATATTTATTAATAAATATTCATATATCTAATACATTATATAGTTTTATTGTGACCTTATATTACTAAATTGGTAATAATACTATTTTAATGATTCACTTCGGGTAATATTCACTTTGTCTGTCGCATGTGTCTTAATTGGTTATATCTTTGGTCCTTATACTTATATTAAGATTAACATAATGTATAAAATGAAATAAATATCATTTATATTTAGTATATCTTTATTATAATATTCAATGAAAATTGATTTAATAAAATGGAATACACCATTCATGGATATGGTAGGTTGTACGTATGCATGAACAGTGCTTCCATTTTTTTATTATATTAAAAGAAAGAAAGAAAATGAAATATTTCTATATATTTATATAATATAATAATTTTATAATTAAAATTTCAAATATATAATATTATTTCACTAAAAACATCATTAATACATTATGATTTGTGTGAATGAATCACATCACTTTGTGGGTGCGGTAGTTCACACATCCTCAAACTAAATTATCTAATTTAATAATGATTTAAAGCATAATGGTAAGTTATAAATAAAAATTAAAAAATATTAAAAAAATTAGAAATATAATATATTTAATATATATATATATATTCCATCATAATGTCTACCATGAGTGGTGGTAATGTAAAAATGAACTATCTTCATTTCAGGAAGCAGTAGTTCGGCTTACAAGCAAACAATATGTTTGTTACCCATTGGATGAAATTATGTTTAATTTTAGGTAGAAAAGTTATAATTAAAACAATATAATACATCTAGGATTATATTAATTTATGCATTCATGGAATATGATGAGATTGGAGTGTTCATAATGGATTTAAAACTGAAGGAGATTGAGGGAAGGTATTACCTATTTAACAGGTAAATCCTTTTCGTTTGCACCAAAGTGATTCATTGAATGGATTTCTGACAAAATGGAGGATATGGGGAGGCTTTTTGGGTATGTGGTATGATATTTGAATAGATATTGGTGAAAATATGTGGTTTTATTGGTTAGACTATGTTAGAGGAGATGATGCTATTTTATAGTGGAGGAGTAGTGACATTATTAAAAATTCATGGAAATAGATTTCCAACCTTGTCAGTCCCATTGAAAGTGGATCCATTAACGTCCAGATGTTAATAAAAGTGATGATAGGGTCTAGAGTTTCAAATATAATGGATTTTTGACAAGTTTATAGGTCATTGTAGCACTTAATTTAAAGGTCTAGTATTGATTTTGGAATAAATTTACCTAAATGGATGTAATTAATTTTAATTACTTTCACTAATATTTTTGAAAACAACTAATTAAAAGTTATTAGAAATTATAAATTATTATGGCACCATAAAAGGAATAGATTTTCCTAAATTCCAATCATATAAGTGGAATACATTTAAATTTAATAACACAGTCGGGCCAACAATATGTGTTTTTAAGTAAAAACGCTCACAAAATTGTTATATTTTTTTTAATAATTTTCAATGAGAAATTGATTCCATTGACCTAAATAAAGTTTATTTTAAAAAATATATGGTCTAATAAACATTTTAGAAAAATTTAAAATTTAATTTATCCTTATAAATAAATTCGTTGAAATGATGTCTTGAAACAAATTCAATACTTTTCACAATTTATTATGAAATGAAAAATCACTAAAAAAACAAAAATTTACCATAACCTAGTTCTTATTTTTATATTTCAAATATTATATTTATTTGGATATTAAATATAAACAATTTCATAAAATTTGAATTAAAATGGGTTATCCATTAAAATGAATTATAATGGATAAATAACAATATAGGTTTTAAGCATATAATTGGGTTTGTTCATATCATATCTCTATCAAATATATTGGATGAATATAAAAATATATTTACCTTAATTTATAACATATATATTACATTAAAATCGGTCACTAATTTTAATTAATTTAATTTATCATGGTAAAACATATTTATGACCATGATAATAATATTCTCATTTATATTCAATTGACTCTCATATTCATTTATAATTAATCAGTAACCTATATATTATTCTTATATTGGATTAAACCATGTTTTTTATATATAAATTAATTATAATCAAATTAAATAAATTACAACTAAGTAATATCTCATTATATTAAATTATTACATTTTAATAATATAGTATTGTTTAGTAAAACTCAGTCATGTGTGTTACAAAATCAATCAAGGAAACATATTATTGGATGTAATGCATAATAACCTTGATGTTCAATTTATATAATTATAAAATTTATATATTCTTAGTGCATGATTAAATTTGTATTGGATATAACCCAATCGAAAAAAAGTTCTTAAATATAATATAAACTAATTTCAAAGTTGTCTGAATTACAAAAAAATTGAAAAGGAAATAATAAATTCATTAAAAAATAATCCAAAAGATCTCATGGTGTTACTTTCCACACCGTTAAAATAAATTTCATCATCTATTTTTTTGGGTTGAAAAAGGATTAATACTTTTATGTTCCTTAAATAGAAACTCACATCATAAATATAAAGACTACTGATAACATAAAAAAATGAAACATGGAACCATAACGGTTAAGCAATGTAACCACTAATTGACCTTCGACATTAAAGAAAATTAGTGGAAAGTGAAAACATGGACATGAAACAAAAATCAAACTATCATGTTCTAGAGGAGAGTGCTGGAAGCCTTCATTTGGATAATGTTAACAATCACAAAGCCAAAAATAGGTGATTATTTAATGGATCATTTGAGTCATTAGAAAATAAGTTACTATTATAACTATTACAGATTCAAAATCCATTCAGTAAGGATGAATATTTTTCATGAGAAATTATACGTACTTAATTTCATTCATTTTCATAGGTAAAATATCACCCTTTGGTCATGTATTGTCCTATTTCCACTACACCTCCTTCACCAAAAAGGAAGGTTATTTTTTCCTTCATGAAGGACTAACAGATCATAAGATCCAAGATAATAGAAAACTCTACATCATGCTATGGGGGTTGTTTTTTAGAGTTGGTGTCCTAAAATAAACTTTTTATACATTGATTACATGAATAGTTAATGTATTTAATTATAAAACATTTTATTACATATTATTTATTAATCTGTATGACTATAATTTAATAATTTCCTATAGTATTTGTCGCATTAATATGGATAGAGAAATTTCTGGCTATGATGAAAACCTTGATGTGATATGAAAATATTTATTAATATAGTTTTACTGTCGGATTTAATACTATGATGGGACACATAATATAAAAACCTTTAGGTTTGAGTTCTCATAAGTAGATAAGACTTCTTCTCATAATGTTCAGACATGATAATCTCCAATATGATAGATTATGAGAACATACCCTGCAGTCGGAATTTGGTATGTTTTGATTCCATCGAATATTTCTATCTACGAGCATGTGCAATAGTCCTTAGACATTATGGTTACAATTAATCCATGTCAAGACTTACACACATTGATTCTATGATGAAAACTATCACATAATATATTAGTGGGAGGTAGGGTGCATTGGGTGCATCACGAATGACATGTTATTAATGGATAAGTTGAGGAAGGATTTTTCCCTTTCATTTATGGAAGTTGATATCTTGGACCATTGATTGAAATAGAAACGCCACCCTCAATTCCATGGATATCATATAACAACAAGTTTATTTGTCGTAGTCACAAAATTATGTTTTAAGAATATTGGTTGATGAAACTATCATGAAACCAACTTGATGAGATATTGTGAAAGAGGGATTATATTACACACGGAGGAATTTTATGTTGATGTCATTGTAGCGACATTACGTTCTTTCTCTTGGGTACCTTAACCCATTTCTAGACAATAATCGTAGACTTTGGGTAAACCCACCTAATGCCAATGAGAAATAATAATTGACTGTAACACACACTAAGTGTTTATAGGGGCCTTGATTAAATTATATTTGAATTTAATTAATGGAATAAATATTATTCTCACGTCTGGGAAATAATTTTTTTCAAGTAAAAAATATCTCATAAATTAAATAAATATTTATTAAAAACATGATGAATATAATATATTTATTTACCTTATTGAACACTTAATAAATATTTTTTTTACTATTTTTTAAATAAAAATATATATTTAATAGAATAAAATATTTTATTCATATTTTCAATAAATGGAAGAGAAGTTCGTAAGGAGAAATATAATGTAGAAAAAAAAAATTATTTAAAAGTTGTTAAATCCCGATTATCTTGTTGGTGAATAATAATAATAATAAAAATACTATTATCTTTAAGATTCATGGGATTCATTTATAGTTCAATTTTGTGCAAGTTGGAACACCAAAAATTATGTGTTGGTATTTTTATATGTGGCATGGGTTTTCTTTAATAGTTGTAATTTCAATTAATTTTTGTTTCGAAATTATATATTGTAACTGAAATCCATTAACGATTAACAATAAGGTACATCTTTGTGCCAAACCCTAGGTGAATTTAAAATTTGTGATCCAAATATTTTATCTATTGACACCTCACATCTCCCAATATCAAAATTTAGATTAGTTCATCCAGACATTAGAACTAGCGATCAAGAATGATCGATGCAAGACATTCACATCGCCATGATATATCCTGGTGAATGAGTGGGATTGTTCTGAGACCATTTTATCATGTATGGATCACTAGTAGATGGATTATACGTTGAATCCTAACAAGAGAAACAAATACAATCATGAAGGGTCATTTCGAATGATCAACGATCACAAACGATGAAAGTACTAAGGACCCAGGTATTTAATTTCATAAAAAATTAATTAAATTATTTATAAAAATGTGTGAATGATCCACTTTCTCGGATCAATCTTATTTCTTCTCTTTGTCAAAATATTTGATTTCAATTGATGGATACTTATGTTCATCGTCATATTGATTCAAAATTAATAATCGATCATGACTAAAAAAACGTTCGACCCCACCCAACACTGTGCTTCTGCTGTGTCTTGATCCTCCATGTGGATTCCAATTGAGGTTTATCTACAATCATCCAACAAATCTAAGAATTCTAATATAGCTATTAGGGACTACCACCTCACATTGCATACTGGGATAACTCTGGAATTAAATGGTTGTTGTTATGTTCCTTCTATAACAAAAACATTATTTATGTATCCAGACTAGATACATAAGGATTTATTTCCATGATTGGACGTGAATGTTGATTACTTTTTAAAGATATAATTTATTTGGTATGGAAAATTTACATAACGGTCATTACGTGTTAGATTACAAAAACCATGTAATGACAAAAAAAAACAAAGCTACTTCAATGGACTCATACATCACTCAACACTGGCCACACTGGCAAGGTCATGTAAATGAGAAAATAAAGAAAATTTATCATCATGATGGATATTTTGATTCATTAAAACAAAAATAACTTTGTGTATGTCATAATGATTACGCAGAAATAATGACCAAATCACTATTTAGTGGGAAGGGTGAAAGGGAAAAATAGATTCTTGAATTGGTTCATTCTAATGTGTGTGGACCATTTCCAGTTGAAGCAATGGGTGGGTTCTCATATTTCATAAATTTTACTATTGATTGTAGTAGATATGGATATATCTAGTTAATGAGGAATAAGTCAGATTCTATTGTCTAGTTCAAAGAATACAAGAATGATGTTGAGAACCATCTTTGTAATAATATTAAGAAACTCCACTCAGACCGAGGGGTCTAATATCTTTTTCAAGACATCATTTATTACATATGGCATTTTTGGATCCCATCCCAAATCACACCTCCAAACACTCCCTAGTGAAATGGTGTAAGTGAAAGGAGAAACAACACAATGTTGGACATGGTGAGATTAATGATGATTCATGAATGTCTTCCATTATCCTTTTAGGGAAATGCATTACAAATAGAAGCACACATACTAAACCATGTATCAATTAAATCTATAAATTTTATTCCATATGATATTTGGAGTGGAAGAAAATTCATGTTATCTAATTTACATGTGTGTGGAAGAAAAGCATATGTTAAGGCCTCTTGGGGTGACAAACTGTCACCCCGAGGAACAAAGTGTATCTTTATAGGCTACCAAAATGTATCAAGGATATATTACAAATAAAACCCCTCAAACAAAAGGGTTATACTGAAAATACATTCCATATTCCTTTATAGGTTGCACATCTTCAAATTAGATAGTCGGAGCGAGATATACATCGTTGAATTCGTGGGTAAAGGTATGCTAGAGTTCGTATAGGTGAGAATTCAAAAAATCCCTAGTCTAGAATGATCAATTCTAGAGACACATGTACTATGTATTTGTAATAGATTGTTTGCAGAATCATAATGTTATTATTTTCTTATAACTAAGGATGGAGATACATTATTAGTTGATAATAATGATCCTCTAGCCAATAAAGAAGCAATATGTGGCACATACATTACCAAGTGGCAAGAAGACATGAATTTTAAAATGGATTCCATGCACTAGACAAAGTAAATATTTTGGTAGATATTCTAGTAGAAATAATACTTGTTGTATTCAAATGAGTAATAATTAAGAAACTAGACATGGAAGGACAAGTAAGTACCTATATGACATGATTGGTTTCAAAAGGGGTTAAAAAAAATCATGGCATTGACTATGACGAATCCTCTTCACCAATTGAAATGATAAAATCCTTAAAACTTTTATTGGCCATTTCAACTGACCATGAATATGATATTTGTAAAATTGGTGTCAAAAATAACCTTCCTTAACCAGAACCTTTTGGAATATGTCTATAACATATAATCTGATGTTCTGGATACTCCACGGGAAAAAAAGATATGAATGTCCAAAAATTCCATTTATGGATTAAATAATACATTTCGGTCATGAAACATTCATTGTGATGAATCCATAACAAAATTTGGTTTTATAAAGAATGAATGCGCGCCTTGTTTATATAAACAGTTTAGTGGGAGTGTAGCCATTTTTTAGAAGTATATGTTGATAAAATATTACTTATTGAAAATGAAATACCAATATTACAATATTTTAAGGCTTGAATGAATAAATGCTTCTCCATGAAATACATGGGTGAGGTATCATAAATTATTGGGATAATTGTCCATCGTGATAGATATAAGATATTGGTGGGCCTATGACCAAGTAAATACATCAACAATATTCAGAATAGATTTAGTAATTTGCATTCCAAGTGGGGATTGTTTCCAGCTTCAAATGGAATTCATCATTACAAAAAAAAATTTCCTCAAATGCATGAGTAAAGAATCATAATTTCATGGATTCTATACACATCAGCCATTGGGTCAATCATGTATGATGTGATATATATTAGTATAGATGTCCCATATGCATTGAGTGTGGTATGAAGATATCCAGAGGATCCCGGTGACTGCCATTGGATGTCAGTAAAGACTATCCATAAGTATCTGATCCATACTAATTATATATTCATGGTTGATGGATGTTATGATGATCTAGTCATAAGAGGATATGATATGCTTGTTTCCAGACCAATCAAGGTAACATGAAGTTGCAAACGAGATACATCTTCACATTGAATCGAGTGTTTGGGAGAAGGAAGTGATCAATGAAAGGTGTGGTCGTAGAATCCACAGAATAGTCTTAGTTTATCATATCTTCTGATGTAGCTAAATAATTTTTTTGGATGTGATTCATCTTACCAGAGATAGATGCGGTTTCTATCAATAAATATCTCATCACACTTTATTGTGAAAATATTGCTTCTGTGGCTCTTGGAAAAGAGACAAGGTCACATCGGTGAAAAAAGCACATAGTATGGAAGTATCATATCATGTGGTATTTTTCTCAGAGAGGTGAAGTTGCAGTGGGTATTATTTTCAGGGAAGACAGCATGGTGGAACTCTTGACTAAATCATTTACTCAAAAAAACATGATCATTATATAAGGTATAGTATACTGAAAGGCATAGGTAGTTGGCTCTTGTCCATGTAGGGTTTATTTGGAGTTTGCGTCCTAGATCCGGCTGTTTGTACTCTAATTACATGAATATCTAATTTTTTAAATAGTAATCATCTTATTACGTATTTTTAATTTTTATTTACATGACTACATTGTAATAATATTCTAGAGTATTTGTTGCATTAATAAGGTAATATCGGTTCTCTACTATGATGATAACCATGAAGTGCTATGACAACATTCTTAAATATATTTCTATAGTTGATTGAAATAATACTATGGGAAACAAATTATAATGACTATCAGGTGTGAGTACATTTAAGAAGATGAGACTTATTGTCATGAAGTTCACAATTGGTAATCTCTAAGACGTGAGTTTATGACAACATACCTGCCAATAGGAATTCAACATGTTTTGATGTCATCTAATATTCTTATCTGCAAGTGTTTGTAATGGTCCTTATACATTATTATTATCGTTAATAAAAGTCATGAATCACCCAATATTATAATATTAATGTCTATGGTCCATTACACATGCTCGCGGATAGGAATATCTGATTACATCAAAACATGATGTATTCTTACAGGCTGGTCTGCTCTCAAATTCTATCTACTTGATGATTACCAAGTGCACACTTCATGATATGAATTCTCACATGTTTACGAGTGCATGAAAATGATAGTATATATACTATGTGTCATATCATCTCATTTTATCCAACCACAAAACTATATTTACGAATAATTTCATAGACCATCATGGTTTGTATCGTAGAAGGGAATTTCTATGACCTACTTAATACATCAAATTCTCTATGAAATAATTACATTTTAGTCAATAATAACAATATATAATATTTAATAAGATGTTTAAAATTTAAATACATTAAATATATATTTAATCAATGTAAAAATAGTTGTCGATAAGATCCTTAGTTGGTTAAATGCATGTGAGCCTTGGGATAGATTCTCGGTGGAGGAAAAATAAATCCCCTTCTAGCCAAGAGAGTTATACAAGATACTCGGCCCCATTGAGTGGCCCAGTAAAGAGCCTTGTAACCCCATTTTAGGGGTTGGTCAGTATCTTGGTCTATTTTGGGAGATTCACGAGTCCAAAAAATATATTGTCATTCCTTGGGAAATAAATAAAATTATTCATAGATAATATGTGCATAATCAAATTTAAAAATTAATTTATCCATACCTAGATTTATTTATTCTTCTCAACAACAATATCATTAATAAGAGCTACTATGGGTGGATCATGAAATGGATAAGATGATAATATCACTTCTCTAATGATAAGGAATTATACATCTTCCTCTGAAATCATAATTTCCACCCTCTAGAAATAATTTTTTGAATCCAATTTTGAAATATATCCTATACAAAATATTATATAGAATTCAACTATAGGTATTGTTATAATTTCATAAAATAAACAAGGTTTAGGTGTTACAATGGGTACTTTCTAACACATACTTGTTGCAGTGAGACATCACTGTTGTGTTTAAATTTACATCTTTCTTCTTAAATAAAATGAGAAATGCCAAATTTTCTTTGAATACACGGTAGATATGAAAGAATGAATGGATCCAGAATAAAATAATTCATTTAATAAATTATAAGATGATACTAAAGTACCTTAAAACACATCATTGGGTACTTCCACCTTAGCAATAGTGATCAAAGATGCTTAACCTTCTCCCCTTGGCCTCTTCTGTAGTTGATTCACTTAACAATTGGGAAATTTTTATGATTAATTCCCCATTTAAATTCAACATAATAATTGGATATCAATATTATCATTCGTACCCTTTTATTAATGAGCCAGAGGGACCATATTAACACACTTGTAGAAAATATCACATTCTCATCAAGAACATCCCATGATTGTTTTATCAATAATTTTCAAATGATGTAAAATAATCCATTTTCATTATTCATTATTGAATCCCCTTAATATTAGTTATTAGAAGATCTATTATTCCATTGATTTCCATTGAATATGTAAGATCTTGATAATTAATTCATCATTTTTATTGAAAAGAAAACTATTTCATCATATGATGAAAAAAATTGAGATTCCAATTCCCTCTAGAGAATTGTCTAAATAAATTCAATGAAATGTTCATCCCTTCGCACAATGTTTCGTATGTAATACATATCATACTTTGATAACCTGGTAAAGGTAACCTCGATCTCAAAAACACTTTCATACTCCTATTACATTATGATATTGATGTTTATATTCATTGCATTTTTTTCATGAGAGATAAATTTGTCGAAAAATGAATCTTTAAAATCTATATATTCAATGAGTTCTATTTCATCTTCATCCAGATATTCTAGGTCAACGACCACTATTGATCCATTTATCCATCAAAAAAATATTAGAAAATTATATCATTTTCCTTTTCACAGCTCCCTAATTCCATAATTATATTTTCTAGACACACAATTGGTCTCTCTGACACCAGTTTATTAAGATTTCACCTGAATGATAGTGGTTTCTATCACACGAAGGGATCCAATAGAATAGAATTTGGTTGTGGAAAATGTTACTCTATATAGGAAAGTTAATTTTTCATAACATGATTATGCTTCCCAAATATAGAAATAATTTTCTAATTATGAATACAATATGTATTGGATTTCATAGCTATGAAATCTTTACATTTTCATGAGTATGGATACATTTCGTCCTTTCAGGAATAATTTAAAAAAAAATTGATTATACTTGATTGTATCATTAAATTACGAATTTTAAATCACAATGTATAATTATAAATATGATTGGACACTTAACATAAATTTAATATTTATTAATTTTTAATCTCATAATAAAAAAAATCGATTCTATTGGGATATATTTATATTCAAATAATTTATATCGGTTTGTAAATAGAATTTGAATTATCATAAAATTATGTACAAGGAGTTTCCAACTAGGTGAATAGTATGACATGTTTTCATAAACCATGTGACAATCCGGTCAAGCCCATTGAGATATTCTTAATGTTTTTACCCCTACATACCTATATTCTAAAACCACATCAACTTGTAGTATCATCAATCAGATGTATTGCTATTAAAAAAACATAATATAATCATTAAAAAAAATTAGGAATCTCTTCTACACATTTCTCAATGTATATCACATGGTAATGTGCAATAATCTATGAATTTATTAATCTAGTTCTCATAGATTCTATGAATCTTCCTCTCATTCCAACTATTGAAACCATGACAATAATACCCTAGAGTAAGTGTCATTTTTATTACATTAGCAAGGACACAAAGGGATGAATCTTAAAGGACCAATTAGTTTATTAGTTTTTGAGAACATAATACATACAGGATACCCTTTTTACAATGAGATATATAATAAAAATTTGTAAAATGGAAAACATTTCTCATTATTGAACACATTCTATGAACTATTCTTCATATCATGGTGAATGGAAACAGATTAAGGTGAGCTCAAATACATTGTAATGGTTATGTATTGTGGAATCTATCATCAATAATAAATAATAATAAATACATAAGGATAAATAAATGAACACAGATTCTAATTGTGTAACTTTTTTTATCAGTATAAGATATTAAATAATCAATATGATAAGGTATATAACCAAACACACATTCCATTTAATCAATAAACAGAGAGTGAAATGAATCTATAGAAAATATCATTTTTAACAAACCATGGATAATAATAACTAAATTAATAGAGAATTAAATTAAAATTTATTGCATATCATTATCCCATTCATCATGCTAAATCTATCATTCAGGCATTTCAGAAGAAATGATTTTCCAATAGGTCTTAACCCCTTTAATTTTGTAATTGATTTGTATTATTACACTTACTGATACATTGAGGATCAATATAATATTAATCCACATCCTTCACTAAATTTCTAAATCATTCATCATATATTTCAAATAGATGAATTCATGAATACTATTCTTTATCAATAAATATTTTTATTGAGTAAACGATATCGATTAATCAATATTTCATCAGTTATTAATATATCATTCAAAGTATACACCATATGTAAAAATGGTATATGGTTTAGAAATAATAATATACATCATGTATGAATTTATATATATATAATATAAATTTAATTTCCATTGAAAATTGATCACAAGGAAGTGATTGTTTCATGATAATGTTATCAATCCCAAAAGAGCACGAGATTGTACTATCACTTGTACAACATTGTAATTGTCCTGTAAAATCCCCTTGGATGAAATCATTCAAATTGAAATTTAAAATACAATTAATTATTAATAAATAATAAAATCATATGTAAAATTTTGTGTATATACACCATATAATTATTATCATAACATTACAATATGTGTTAATAAGGTGATTTTGAGAAGAAGTCCATTACCTTGAGTTCGGCTCTTCTCGTACTTTGTTTATACTATAGAATAATAAATTTATGTTAATTATTTACTTCAGTAAGAAGAAATTTTCAGGAATATTTTTCCATTTATTTCACTTATTACCTTGTTATATACAATTATCCAATCCATTATTTTTATATTGTTTGTTTCAGTGATAGTTCAGTTATGTGTCAAAAATGACTTTTGTAGGTTGACTACTAGTCTAAGAGGTCAATATTTATACATATAGAGAATAATAATAATTATATAATTTTATTATTTATATATAAATTATAATTATATAATCATTCATTAATACTATTATTTAGAAAAAATGTATGTTATGATATTGGATGTGGCATGTCGTACATAAGCATGAATAACATTTTCATTATTTTGTCATCATTATTGGAAGGAGGTAAGTAATATTTTTCTTTCTAGAATAAAAACAATATCATAAATACCATACTATATAATAAAAATATAATTAAATATAATTTCTATGTTGTGTGTGGACGAAAATAGAGTCACATCTAATCATGAATGAGGTAGACCACACGTACACGAATGAAGTTATCATTATTCAATGAGTGAAAAGGTAAGAAATGTAATGATATATTATATTTTAATAATTATAAATATGTAATTAATATCATAATAAATTATTTAATATCACAATTATTAACTAACAATATCCTTATTATCTTCCATGTAAATAAATCTTGAAAAATGAATTTCATCAACTTATGAGGCACCAGTTTGTTGTATACATTAGCGATGTCATCATATCTGCTGCAGAATGGAAAGAAGAAATGTTATATATGATATAATTAATAAATTGGTTTAATTATGTAATAAATATAATATAATATATATATATTATATCCTTCATCAATCCCAACCATGACAGTTGGTTGTTGATAAATGAATGACATCGATTCACAAGGTTGTTATCCAACGTACACACAAATGATGATTTCATTACACAATAGATGGAAGTTGGAATGGTTGTAAGTAATTACCCTTACAGAGAAACATCTTATCATTTGTAATATATTGATTTTATTATATCATCATGTTTCAATAATAATTTCAAGAGGTGGAGGAAGAAATAAATTAAAATTCTCATTATATAATGTTACCACTTCCTTGGTTAATCATCATAGGTTTGCTGCAGAATCCTTCCTATGTGGGATTTATAAAAAAATAACAATTTATGTATTAATAGAATTAATATGGGATGTAATTTGATAGGTTATTGGTTGATTGACAAGGGTGTTATGGTGTGAAGAATATAAGATAGGGGTGTCCTTTTATAAGCGAGATGAGTGGCAAACTTGTAATTTTTGAAAGAAAAAAAGTATACCAATGCTTTTAAATAAACAAATGCATGAAAAATAAAAATTGATGTGTATTATAAATTATAAGTTCGAAATAATTTCATTAAATATATTTTGACAATTTTTTAGGTCATTTTAAATATTATCTATTTATATTGATAGTAGGTAAATCAATTTGTACCTTAATTGTAAAGAATAATTTTTCATCAAATTTTAAAATATTCGTTATGGTAAAAATGTTATTTGATAATATTATATAGTAAATCATATTCTTAAAAAAATTTGGATTCCACTTTAAAATTTTCCAATAATATTTGTAGTAATATTTAATTTTAAATTATTCCTATAGAGCCGATGAGAAAGTAGGTTTTCAATATGAAAATGTTAAAAAATTTATAGGGGGGTTTTATAATAATTTAAAACGAATATTAATAAAATGAAATATATTTTATTGATATATATAATGTTATCTAAATTTACTTTAAAATAATATTTTTTTTAGGTTTAATAATAATTTAAACATAAAGTTAGTTTTCAATTAAAATTTAGTTATTTCACTATTGATGCAATATATGAAACATTTTAGAAAAACAAAAAACATTCACCCTATGATTGTTTTTATAATATTATTTGTTGTATTATGTAAATTGTATCAATTAAAATTTTTTGAATGGTAAAATTTAATTTTAAATTTTTTTCGAAAAGTAGGAATAAATTGTCTTTTAGAAAAATTACATTTTTTTCAGGAAATATATCTTTTTTTAAAGTATTAATATTTTTATTTATAAGAAATAGATACCAAATAACCTTTTTTAAAATATTTATTTTAAAATTAATTTATTTATATTGATATCATTTAATTTAACGGCTATGTTATAATGGTCATTTTTAAATAATAATTTAATAGTGTATCATATTTTGTTGAAATATTGTGTGGCATGTATCGCATGATATCGAAGATATTAAATTTATTATAAAATAAAAAGATTGTAAAGTCATGTACTGTTAAACATAAAAATGTAGTTTTTGAATCAATATAACTCCTTCAAACATTCCAAATATACATAATCTGATTCTAGAAATAAAATTTCATGTTTTACACTGTAAAATTGATTTTGAAGGTGAATGGATGTGCTTGAATATCAAATTTTAGTGGTCAGTATATAGAAACCTTTATACACAAGAAATCGAAGTAAATAACTTCTAATAATAATGTTTTTTCACCTAAATTCATGTAATTATCATAGATTAATTGAAAATGACCCCATGTATGGGAACATAGTCTTCAAATAAGGATTATTGGGTACATAACTCTAATTATTTTATGTTGTTCATGAATAAATATTGAAATCAGGGGAACTGAATTTATGCTTATTTATAAAAAATAAAATTCAACACAAAGTGGGTTCTATAATATACCCTTATAATTTTTTAGTAAATTTTAATATAGAAAATGAATGTAAATTTTTATATTCTATATTCATCCCTCTCTGTTCCTTATTGAAATCAAATAGAAATACCATAGATATATGGTTATATAAATTATCTTAAATAAATTCAATTTGAATTTATCTATACTATGTCTTTGTGATCCATTATTGTTGAAGAAACCAATATGGATTTATCAATATTTTATATTTATTTATAAAATAAGGAAAAACATGATGCAAAAATATATATTCATTACATTGGGGGGTTTAAAAACTTTTCAGGGTGATATCAATTTATTGAAAATATTAACATGATATTTTTTCAATGTAAGTTATTGAACTCATCAAAACACACAAATTAATAAATTAAAATCAATATATAAATAATGTATTAAAATAACATCGTTTTATTTTCAAGATTCTCATTCCATTCATTTATAATATAATACCACATAAATATTTTATTTTTTTTATAAAAAAGTATTTTAGATTGTACATATTTACCTCATCACTGAACTCTTTTCAAAACATTCAATATTTACAAATATATAAGAAATGTAAATTTTTATAAACTTCTCAAAAGACCCCTTCATGGGATAAAATCCTTCTTCACTTCATCATATTTGAGTTTTTTTTTATCAATGATGGGCTTTAGAATATCAAATTATGGATAACATCATTGATGGTTAGATTTAATATGTTATCTAGACATGGGAACCTGATCTTTTTATATAGTTATACCCCATAATAGATACATTATCTTTTATTCCCTATATTTAAATTAGAAGACATACATATATATTTATATATGAATTTTTTGGGACTCCATGATAATTTCATGAGAGTAGAGAGGATTAGAGTCACTTCTCATGAAATTTATTATACTTTATATAACTCCAACATTTGGGGAACTCTTCATGATTTCATTATAATTCTTCCACATAAAAACATTGGAAATAAAGAGTTATTTCCCTATTCAATGATCCCCTTACATGATAATTCCTTCTCTATATTATCAATCAATGTATATTAATCTTATGGTGAAATATTTATCTTATTTACTCTATCATCATGTTCTTGAATAATAATTAAAAAATTATTTTGATATATGTCTCTCTCACTTACTCCTCGAACTCAGAACCTCAAAAATTTTATATTCATAATTTAATGAAAACCCCTCCTAAAATTTCAATTCATCTAGTATAATAAATTCTTTCCATTTATCAATGTTGTCTTCTTATAATTTACTCATTGGACTAGTTATTTACAATTGATCTAAAAAATTATCATATATTCTTTGGAATAATAGTCTTCTTTCAAATATGTTCCCCATAGTTTTTAAATAATGTCATTCGCAAATCCAGACTTATTATTTCAAGCATAAGTATATATAATATTCTTTATTTCATTGGATATCATCTATTATTAATAAATTACATGATATGTTATTGATGATCTAAGTTGTTTCTAATCCTCCACCTAAAGAACCATCTCTTAATTTTTGGATTGAAACTCTTCTGATACATCTTGGGAAAGTTTTATTTAATAGAATGAATTTAAATTTACCCCAGGTAATAATTAACATCCATTCTCATCATAATTTGAACTATTGGTCTTATTTATTGAAATTATATTGGTATATGTCTAGTTAATCAATGGAATCATGAATCACCATTATCAAAAAATTTATTATGAGTTGCAAAATGTTTTCAAGACATTCAATTATATTTAATATAATTTTGGTTCTTTTATCCTACAGAATATTGTTTATCTATCGATTCCATACCATTGATATATGAATTTATTTTCATTTAAGAATATTCATATTATTATAGTTGTCTAAATCCTTATTTCTAAACCATTCAATAGAAAATATGTGGATAACAAACATTATTATATTTTCATGAGATAGATTATATATAGAATTGAAATGTTGTTATAATTGTTCAAAATAATTCTTACATTTATCTTACGGTCGAGGTTTTTTAAACATACACATATCCTGCAATGATATATTGGTGGATTTCTAAATATATTTTTCATTCATCATTTTTTAAATTTTAATTTTAAACTATATCTTCCACGTAAATAAATTTAATGAAAATGTTATTTTTTAGGAAAATGGTTTGTTATTCCTTGATATTTCATGAGATTAAATTTTTTATAGTCATAGTGTCTTCCTGTAGTAATATACTGAATAATTTTTACAATAATAGGACCTAGAAGATTGTAGGTATGTGAATAATTTCATAGATAATTATGAATACTCAACATTTTATTCTCAAAGATATATTAATTTCAAATAATAAATAAGTTAATTTCAGTTTTTTTGTACTTAGGATATTCAATTAAGATAAATCATACATCAAAATACCATCACGTCCTTCCGAATTGATATTTATTCCAATGGTTATTCTCTAGAAAGTAATCATCAAGTCACTTAATCCAATTTGTCTTCATCCCTAATTGAGAATCGACGATAAAATTTCCTAGCTGCAATTCGTAAATTTCTTCCCCAATAACATCCATAAATTATTATTCTTTTGGATTGATTTTTTTTGATCATTTTTTGGTTTAGATCATATTTCTAAAAGAATTGTATTTGGATAAATTTTCCCACAAATTTTAATGGTGAGTTAGATACAAGACAATGTCATTTTTTCAATGCTTCATATATTATTTCAATATATTACATTAGATTAGTGTTCTCAACCTTCATATTTATACATGAGGCACAATTAAAAGTAAAAAACTAATTAATAATTTTATATATATTCTTTATTACATAATCATATGTATTATCATATGATTTGTCATATATTACTAAAAAATATTATTTTCCCTATGTTCACTAGATTCTAATCATGGAAATTCATGAAAATAAACCTTTTTACCTCATTATCATGCAAGGTTTGTGTAAAAAATATGGAAAAAATACATTCCATATTCTTTTAGTGGATAAAAATAAAAAAAATTATTCTTCCATTATATTTTAGTATTTATCAAATTTATAAAAATGTGAATGTTACTTTCCCTTAATGTTTTCAAAATACAAATGCCCTAAATCAGTGTTTGTGATTTTCCCAATATAAATTAATACCCATTTAAATTCTCTTTCCATATGACATATTTATGAATTATTTTATCACTATATATTTCCATAAGCACATTTAGTTTTCTTACCTACAATATAAATATGAATGAGAAAAAACAGAGTACATAAATATTTGTCAACAAGGATTACCTAGATGATGAATGGTTATATCCCATTTATATGTTGGTTATAATATCACACAAAGAGAGAATCTGTTTTATTATGAAGATGAATTTTGTGAAATGATATATCCTTTTAGTTTGTGCTATTTGAAGATACATGGTATAGTAGAAGCATAATGTTTCATTTTTAGGCTCTAGAACCAACATGGACACCAACTATAAGAAAAAGGATTCAATCATCTACTTTTGATATAGATCTCTAATAATGTCTTATGTCACATATACAATTAATTTGTTTAATATTATTCCATAATTTGAATAAATCACAATTTCTAATTTGTAAAATAATAATATGAATATCTATAACATTAAAATATAGAGATAGTATAGGCCATGATCCATTGGATATATGATTATAATAGAATGAACTCTTTAATATTATTCTTTGGATTGAATTATATGAAGTAGAATCATGAATGATACTCCTCCTTTTTATTATCCTTTTATGTATTTGTGAGAACTCATTATTAGAAGTTATGTATCTCTCACTATGGTACAAAATATCCCATAATTATAGAAATGAAAAATATTTTTAGATACACAATGATTTTATAACATAATGTGACATCTTATTTATCAATAATCTAATATTTTTTTCAATTTTTTTCTTTTATATTTTTATTATCTTATAACATATTATTCTTCATGCTAGATAATAATAAAATCATTCATTCCTTGTAAATAAAATATATGTAACTATAAAGGGAGAATATCTAATACAATTAACGATTAAAAATACATGAATACCACACTATGATTTTTTTCATCCTTATATCCTTGATTCAATTCCATTTAATACTTCAGATATCAGTCTATTATCATGGAACATTTTATTAAAAATCCTAAATAATTCATTTGTATATAAAACACATCTTTTCATAAAGACATGAAAAGAACAGTAATTGTGTAACAAAGATATTTTACGGTGTGAATAATTATATAATATCTACTTCATAATGCACCACACCGTGTCAATTTTCTAATGTTATGAATTCATAAAAAATAATATAACTCTCTTTGGTTTTTTCTTCATTATATGAAAATTTGAATTCATGTCAATTTTCATCAAGTAAATGTAACTGTTTTCATTAATTCTTAAAAAATATCATCTTCTAGTGTCATTTAATCATTATTAACATTATAATATTTGAGATATTGAATATCTAAAAAACTTTTTTAGGATAAATATTATCTTAAATCATGGTAATAAATATAAAAATGAAATTTATAAGACTAAAGAGAATATTATTCATCATTCAATTTAGCTTCTAGTAATATATTTTAGAAAATCATAAATATTATCTATTTTTAAAATCATTCAAAACATATATATGAAATATAATTTCATACAAATCGCAGTGTGAGTTTAACAGCTTGTAAATGTTTTTTACATTGACACTACACTAATTCTCTCTAAAAAAATATCTACTTCTTAAATTTGAATTTAATAAGTAGTAGCACATGGTTTATAACTTTTTTAAATTTTATCAAAATAATTATCAAATTTCATATTGACGCATTCAAGTATTTTATATACTATTTATGATAATTTCATTTATTGTTCTCCTATATGAGCCATAAAAATATCATCTGTATTCTCAAATATTTCATGTATTCACTAATAATATAACATATTTCATAAGATATTTTACTATTCAAAAATTCAATGCACTCTTCAAATAATTTTTTATATAGATTGAATATCCTCCCCATTCCATGAATTTTCAATTATATACTTCTATATGAGTAGAATATACAAAAAATCATATCATGTTTTTGAAAAATATAAGTAGCCACTAAGATATTTTCCAATTTTATCTTCATGAGAATATATTATGTATCCCAGAGTGGTTTATTCCTATTTCAGATTATATATTTTGGGAAAAAATATTTCATATAATGTAATTTGAACTATTCCAAGAAACCTATAACTAAAAATTTTCAGATTGATCTCTATATTTCATTACATAACTCAAAAACCTAAAATTGAATTGTAATGAAATTAAATCGACTATAGTAAAATAAATAATATATTCACAATACTTATAACGAATATAAATTATCATTAAAATATTTCAATCATACATCCATCACATCAATTTAAATATAGAATAATATTTTTAAAGTATTTAACTTCTTGTGTTTTCACAGGGGAACCTCATTACATTATACTATTAATCGACATCTTTAATAATTATTAATATCTTCACATTATACTTATTCTTGAAAGAGTGATTTCAGATTTCATCAACATATATGTGTAACTTCTAGAAACTCAGGTACCCAAAATTCACGATTCACCATTAGTAGTAAAACATTAAACATGAATAACTCGTAGATGTAGTCATTGGATCCACATCAACCATTCATAATTTCGAAAACATTTTAATGTGAATCTATAAATAATGTAAAAAGAAAAACCCATAAAAATATTTCTATGATTAAGGATATAAAAAACATTCAATGGATGATGTCATTATTAATATCTCTTTCTTTATGAGAAATTAGACAAACTAACTTACAAGATTAACAGTTCTTCTCTAATACTCCAAAAAATATTCTCTACACAATTTTTGAAGACACATTTATTGATAACATACTTTTCATATATACATTCTTATATACACGACTCTCATTCTAAACTGTTCTTCTTTAGAACCTATTAACCACATTATAATTTATGTTTTGTTTATTGAAAATAAATACAACCCAACAAAAAGTGGACTCAATAGTACATTTTCAAAAACCATTACAGACTCTTAAATATTAGATGATTATAATACACATTGATAGTCTAACATATCCAAAATACTCAAAATTTAAAATTTTCATCATTATTAATATCAAAATATTCCACCACATTAAAATCAGCCATGGTTTACATATTCATCTCAAAATACATAATTTTTAATTTAAAAACAAAATCACATATAAAAATAATTAAACTAAAAAATAAATTCAAATTTCATAATCACATTATTATATCCAAATAAAATTATTCTATTTATATAATACCATTCAAAAAATTATAGAATGAATATTATATAACCAAAGACATAATGACATAATGAAAACAAAGGGTTAATGGGGTCTAAAATTTGAAATCAAAAGCTATTTATATTTATTTAATCATCACATTCTAGAGGAAGGAATCTGATACTATAGAAAATCATACGAATATTTTCCTTGTCGCTCCTTGATGCTAGAAAAATATTCCACATTTTTACCTTATGTCTCTGTGAAAAGCAAGATCATGTAATTGGATATGAATTTTTACACATTCAAAAGTTACATGGAATGGTGCATGGGATTTCACACATAACATGGATTGAGTTATGAATTATTAGTAATCAATTACAATGATAGAAATTATGAGACCATAGGCAGGACACAACTCCAACCCATTACATAAAGCACTGGTTTTGGCTATAACAGAATCCCGTCACCCATACTAGTTACTGAAGGCTATTAGTTTTGGCTATGAAAGATGGGAGAAATAAAAGAAGATCTAAGGAACAATATCACAAAAGAGTTTTCAATATTTGTATTTTACACCTATTTCAATGGACATAAATAACACCTTTTATAGACTCCTCAAATAAAAATTGAAAAGTCCAGAAATATCCTATATCAAGAATTGACAGAACAAAAAAACAAAAGTGAAAATTAAATAACATCCTTGGGAAAATAAATGAAATCTAGAAAAATAAATCAACACGAAATGGAGCCACATGAAGAAGATAATGCATATGGGAACGATATGTTAAATGGGGAATACATATTGATACACTGCTTCATTAATCCTCCCATCAGATTTGGTTTCCATTTCCAACACTCCCGTTCGAACCAAAACATGCATCATTCCAAGCATCGTTCTTAATTTTTTGAATGCATCTATCAATAGTTCATTTACGAAACTATCTACCACATGTTCCATAGTATGCCAATATTATAATTTTACCATTTTCTATTTCATATGATCTCTTAAAAAAGATAATTAAGTTTCGTTGTGTTTTATTCTTCTATGCATCATTGTATTTTTGGAAAGTTCAATTTCCGACTTATTATCCACATATATCACTGTGGATCCATCCCATGGATTCATTATCTCATTCATCAAATTTCTCAACCACATAACCTAAAAAATAGTGGATGATGTCGCCACTTAATCTGATTCACATGGGGATAGGGGGAACACACTCTGCTTCATTGAATTCCATGAGAAATCTGTCAGTCCAAGAAAAAATACATACCCGGTTTTGATTTTTCTCTCATCTTGGACACCACATCAATCATTGTATGATTATACATATAATATTTCCTCATCATTGTATAAATACAAAGGTCTAAAATCTATAGATTCTTCGATGTAACTGAGGATTTTTTTTCCTTCTAGCCATTGTGACTCTTTTGGTATTTCCATGTAACTGCATAGAATCCCAGAACTATAAATAACATATGTCCTTTTGATTGTGAGATACCTCATGCTTCCGATCGGACTATCAAAAATAGTTGTGTTAATGATTCTTATATATCCATATTTTTTCATTTTTATCCTTGTTTCAAAATTTGTGTTTACAATATTATAATTGGACATCATGAAATTTTCAAGTAACTCCTTAGAATACTTCTTAATAGATTTATAGATGCTAATATGTTTTTGATTTACTTAAATGCCTAAAAAGAAAGAAATTAGTCCACCATCAGTCATCTCAAAATCCTTCAACATGGCCCTCTTTAATTCATCGGATATCGGTCGACTGTTCTCTATAATCTAAAAGACATCAAATTACAAGCATCCAATAAGTATACCACTACAAACATTCTTCTTTATGGAAACTTCATGATCATATGGACTTTGGGAAAATCCATTACCTTGATCGAAATTATCAATTCATGACGTCCAATATTGTGGGTCTTGCATCAAACCATAGAGAGAATTCTACAGTCGATACACCTTGTGTTCCTCCCCTTTCATAACAAATCCTTTCATCTAGTCATCATAGACCACTTCTCCTAGAATTTCTTTCAGGAATATAGACTTCAAATCTAGTCAGTAGATCATCCAACTATGATGGATAGTAAGCGATATAATCATCCTCAAAGTGTCATGGAAAGAAATAGGAGTGAATAATTATTCATAGATCAACTCGTACATCTATTTATACCCCTTATATATGAGACTTGTCTTGTATCGATCGATATCACCATCATCAATTTTCCGGATCTTGTAAACCCATTTGATGCCAATCATTTCCTTGCTAGTGGAAAGTGTGGTCATCTTGCATGTGTCATTTCAATCTAAGGAACAAATTTTTTATTCCATATCCATTCACCAGCTTTATTCCCTAATGGCTTTATGAACCATCATAGGCTTGCGATATTCATACAAGAGAATAATATTTACCTCTTAGGTCTACTCATAAATGTCACTCAATTTTTTTATTTTTTATAGGATTTATATTTGGGGACTATTTGGACAATTTGTCAATTTATTAATTTTATTTTGGTTTAATGGAGGGTACTATGGGACTTCTTATATCTTATGATTCACTCGAGGGAGGTGTTGAGTATGTTTTCTTCTGATGACCATGTCTTTCCTTCAGATCATTTGCCTCGCATGGAATAATTTTTTTTCTTCATCATTCCATTTTCAAACATCTTTCTCACTATAGAACACATATCTACTGACCAATAATTTATTAGTTAGTGTATTATTGAGATTATAGTATTTAGAATAATCACAATATCTAATGAAGATGCACATTTCATGAATATTGTTAAGCTTCCTTATTCATGCATC
This sequence comes from Viscum album, assembly GCA_963277665.1. NCBI lineage: Eukaryota > Viridiplantae > Streptophyta > Magnoliopsida > Santalales > Viscaceae > Viscum > Viscum album. The sequence continues at coordinate 786,146,672 of OY728151.1, forward strand.
AAGAACTTGAGCATATGAAACACACACAAGGATTATTAGGTGAGTCAAGCTCAGTTTTTAGTCATTCCATGACTCTTGTGGTGTCATTTTTTTGATGCTCTTGGATGGACACTGGTTAAGAAGGTCGACAACACATGCAACTACTGCTACCCAGATGCACTTTGGGAGTATTTTCACCATCATCATGTTATGTGTCATGATGAGGATTGTGAGGTCAATTATTTTTGTGAAACCATTTTTATACAGCGTGTAGACTGGAGTAAGTTGCTATTTAATGCCATGTTCTATGAAAAAACAACAAATTCATTTACAGTGTATTCTCCACATCTATTTGATCTTATTACTCTGATTTTTTAAAAACATTCAGCTTCATCACAATCATTAAAACATTAATGATTGAAAAATTGAAATATTTTTCATTGATGCAGTAAAACAAAAAATTTATACTGAAATCATCAGTAATGTTAATAAAATAATTATTAACACCATGTGAGTGTGTTTCATGTTGTCTGCAAATATCAGTTTGACCCAACTGAAGTTGTTCCTTTTCTCTTATCGACACTCTGTAGGGGAAGGAGTTTCCTTTTTTCTTACCGAGTATACACACCTCACACACATGATTTGGATATACAATAACCATCTAGCCACAAACCATGATTTATGATGATAATAGTTCAAGGATGCTAAAATGGAGGTTCCCAGACCATAGATTCTATATCCATGAGTCATTCATCATGAGTCCAAATAGACAGTCCTCAAACATTGTATTGATATGAAGTAGAAACATGCGACTATTCTCTATTTGGACACGATCAACAAGTATCATATGACAATATCCTAAAGGAAAATAATAGTTTTCCATGTGTATGTCAAACCCCTCCTCAAGGATATGGTTGATACTGATGATGTTATTTTTCATGTTTGGCACATAATACAAATTAAATAACTAATTTCTATTTCCATTCGTTTTATATATTTTATTTTTAACCTTTTCAATAACATTTAACTTTATTTATTATCCAAATAAAAAATTAATACAAATTTATTCAGTGAGTTCCTCGAACAGCACATTTTTACCACTCATGTGGTTCCTTGCACTGATGTCCACATACCACACATTTGGGAATTCACAAGAATTTTCTTATTAATAGAGGCATGTGTGGTCTTCTTCATAATTATGTGATACTTCAACATAGTTGTATTGTTTATATTGACCCATTTTACTCGAAAAATCAGAGAAACAAGAGAATTTATTTTTAACTATGTCATTTAATGTTCCTTGCATTACAATGACCATGAATAAATCATCCTCCACCATTTCCTCTTCCATATAAGATGATATGTTTTGTTGGTTGATGTATTGGATGATATCTATGTCCTCTAAATCATACATGATGAATACCTTGTTGATCCTTCCCATTATGTTGTTCTTAATGAGTCAACTCTTAGAGTAATTCATGCTCTAGGGTAGAACTTGAATTCTTCTAAATTAATTTATTGTTCACCTACAATGACCCCAGAAATTGATCAATGGGAAATGATTCCAAATCTTTTGATTCATCGATTTTGAAAACCAAATGCTCAAACATTTTTCTGATAGATCGATTTGCATTTTCAATTACATGAATGTCCACTATTTTTTTACCATTTATTTTCAAATCGATAATAATAACAATTAAATTTGATATGTAATCTGAGTTACTCTCTACATCTTTTATGAGTGCCACTTAGAACTCAACTCTTATTGTTTGAAGACGAACAGTCTTCACTCAATAAACACCATTGAAGATGGTTCCATGAGTATCCCAATTTTTTTCATGATGTTTCTTTGGAATTCTTTTAAAAATTCAATTCACCCAACCATTTATAGAGGAAGAACAATGCCTTTTTGTCTTTCTTGCTTTGATATTTGAGAGGTGTATTCTCTTCATCTATATAGGCAACTTCTTCCTCTTTAGATGGTAGTATATACCAATTGATTACAATATCCAATAATTCTTATGACCGAAACAACACCTTCAGTTGGATACACATCCTTTAATAGTTGTCTTTAGACACCTTTTGAACATGGGGTTGAATTACTTCGGCCATCTTCCAAAAATTGAGGATGCCTTGATATCACCTTTGATACAATTTTTTTTGGATATACAAGAACAAAAAAATAAGAGTAATAACACTATTAAAATATCACACAATAGCTTCCATGATTTTTATTTTACATCTATTTCAATTCAATAGAAAGAACCATTTTATAGACTTTTCCTAAAATAAATGAAAAACTCCATGATATACTATAGCAGTAATTAATGAAAAAAAAACCAATGAAATCATTAAATAAAATGAATGAGAAATTAATGATAAATATTTAAAAATAAATCCACATGAATATGATTCATATGAGGTAGATAATCCATATTGGGAAGATGTGATGCATGAGGAAGACATAGGGACACACTACTTCATAAATCCCTCCATCAAATTTGGTTTTAATTTCCCAAAATTAGAAATGACCCATTGTGATATTGAATGATTCCGCATCCATCATAATATTTATACCATAAAAATACATCAATATTAATTTATAGACCACAAGTGGGTCTTTTCCACTAGACCCGCAATATTGGTGTAGGTACATTTGGTTAATTGGGGAAATCTCACCAATCCTCTATAAAAATTCAGTATGAGCTGTTGTACTCAGCTGGTCTTACAATAGAACCAAATACACCACAACTCACCTATAATAAAACTAAATTGACAATGATGAGCTGAATATAATATAAATTGATGCCTTTTTCAAGCGTCCCATACAGAACAACACCACACATTAAACTGAAGATTATTTTATATATGATCTTGTTTGTTCTGATTAATGTAATAGAATCCATTGTAGAGATTTCAATGCATGTAGCTAGATGCATGTCCAACCCGAGGAGCATGCTATGGAATATCCTGACTACAACAACCCAATGATTTTTAATGAAAATATGTTCCTTTTATTTATCACAAGTATATTGATAGCACCATCACTTTGAATCAATGATAATACACATTTTTATATCACAAAATCATTGAAAAAAATTCTATAGATCCTACAAACTAAAATGATTTACATAATATTTATTTCTAAAAACTAGTACATAATACCCCCACTTGTGCTACCATTAGTTTTTTGAAAAACATCCCTGTATGTTTTTTCTAATAACAACCATACATGAGTCATTGTGGAGACAAAATGATCTATGTATGAAGAGAATTTAATATCACCATAGATCTCTCATTACTGCTCATCAAGAATGGATTAAATAAAGGATGGTTGTTTCGAAACTAGGAATGTCATTTAATGGTCCATCCCAATTTTCAAACCCTATATTGATCTTCCTATGAACCATAATTTTCCATGAGTGTTGTATGATTATTGGAATATGGGATCAAATATACTTATAAAAACAATATATTCCCCCTTGTAAGATCCATTTTTACCCATATTTCATTTTAATGAATTTTTTTTACAAGAAATGACATTCCAAGACATCGCAATCCATATTCTCTTGTCAAAAGTGAATAGATATCATTGAACTGAGATGGTTTATACCCCATGATTTTCCTAATTTAGTTATCATAATTCATTTAGAACAATAAAAACTACCCTCTAATTGCGATTCCAAGTTGAAATAGTTAAAAAAGATTCAGTATTCTTCTACTCATATTTAGGTGCCCTGATAATCAGTAGTACATGAATTGGAATGAAGGTTTTTTAATGTGTTTCTTTAATTTTTTTAAATATGTCCTGGTGAACAATATTTAATGTTCTTGAAAGGCGGTAGCAGTTCATTTTCTTTTCATCCAAAAAAAATTTCCCTATTTTAAAAATTATTTTATATATAATTAATTATTTTATTTTGATTTTGTCTAGTTTTGTTTATATATATATATATAACAAACATACATTTTCAGAATAATTTTTATTCTATTTAATGAGTATCCAGTATTAATTTCATTATAGTAGTCTGGATCCTGGATTCTAACAAAAACACACACCCATGAATCCCTTTTATAAGAGGGCTTTCCCTAGAAAGCATTCTTCATTTCCGATGTGGGATTCAGGTTCTCCTTGTCCTTCACAAAACATTCCACATTTCAAAGTTGAGATTCTATTTAAAGTAAGTGGCATTAAAAGTCTAATAAATATAATCCATATGACCAATAAAAATGGAAAATAATACAAGGATAAATTATATAAGAAATAGTCAAAAATAAAAATAATTTTATTAAAAATGACAATGAAAAATAATTTATTAGATTTCATAGCTAAATACCTGGAACATAAAAATGATTCAAGTATGTGGATTTTAATGAATAAAAAATATAAACTATTATATGAATATAAATTAAATATAAAACATTGATTATACATATAATAAATAGTCAAATATAGAAATAATTTCTGAAAAAATGTTGATGAAAAATAATTTATAAGCTTTCAAAGTCACCAATATGAAACTGTTATTTTTTTCAAGTATTTTAATTTGAAATCATATCATATATAAAATATGAGACCAATTTATATGAATATTAAAACATAGATTAAATATATAACAAATAGATTAAGATAAATAACATATGTTCAAAAAATTGTGGATGAAAAATAATTTACAAGCTTTCAAAACCACATACTCGAATCTTAAAAATGTTTTAAGTAGATGGTATTGAATGACAATACAATATAAACTATAAGAAGAACATAAATTAAACATAAAACATGGATTAAAAAAATTAAAAATTGTTGAATATAAAAATAACATCATGAAAAATGTAGTTGGAAAGTAATTCATAATATTTAAAAGTCAGTAACACTAATCTAAAAAATAATTCAAATATGTGATTTTGAATGACATTAAAATATTAAATATAAGACAAATATAAATTAAAATTAAAAATTGGAAAAAATATATAAATAATAGAATAAAAATAATAATTTAACAATTTTTTTTGATGAAAAATAATTTATCATCCATCAAAACTGCAAACATGAATCTTAAATATGATTTATGTATGTAGAATTGAAAGACTATTAATTATATACTATTAGGAAAATTTGTTTTATATATATATATATATTGTATACTATATATATTTTGATTGTTTTATGTTTTTTAAAATTTATTCTATATCATTTAAATATAAAAATGATATGTTTTTTATGCAATAACTTTTGAATAGATATAATGAAATGCTTGTAACTGAATGGATTAAACAATAATAAGGAATTTGATATGATAAAAAATTTCATCCAAGCCATCCACCTAGATCATTCTCCCCACATGGTTATTTCATATGTGGAACTTGGTATTTAGTAGTTTTTAGGGTCGTTTAACCACTATATCCTTGTTTGGGGAATTGATTATCCCTTATTCATTCTCCTTATTTTTTATAATTTTAATCAATCATTTTTTGGATCCTCCTCTTCATTTCTTATTTTTTATATCACTATTGAGTAACCACATAGTAACATCATAGATCCTTGGATTTCATCCACATAACTAATTCTAAATGACTTAATGTGGAGATCCTCTCATTGCACCATAGTCCAAAATGATATCTCACCCCGACTTACATTTCTAATGGAGATATAATTCCCATCTTCAGCGTTTTGTGGTTTTCATGTATTCATCATTTCCAGAACTGGTTGTCACCAAGTAGCATCAATGAGTAGATGTTATGTTTTTAAGTAATAGATATTGTGATGCTCAAATTAGATACATTTTTATGAACTCTGTATGGGTTATGTTTGATCTTCAAGATCATATAAATATCTCTAGGTGAAAATGGGTCTTTATGTGGAAAATGGTTTTTGGAAGAGAAAATTGATTATTTACAGTGTTCTATATCTGGGGTTAGATTTACTATAAAATTTTGCAAATTCATCAATATTTTTCAAGAAAATGAATTTTAGTATCATTTCAAACCATTACAGTGCTATTTATAATCAGTTTTTACATTCCTTTCATATTAATATATTTATTTTATTCATAAAGAAAATTTTATATTCATCAACTTTTTATATGTTTAGTCTATCTTTTAAATTTTATTTATATAGTTTTTATACTATATATTTTAAAAGTTTTTAAAGTTAGCTACATGTAATTTAATAATAATTCATATGTTTCATGTAGTGGACTTTGAAATCAAATAGAATATAAATTGTGCCTAAAATATTAATGAAAAATCTAACACTAGATAAAAATGAAAAAAAATTGTCAATAGTAATAAAAGTATCATGATTTCTATATACATAAAACACATACATGAACAAGGGAAATCAATATATATGTCTATTTCTATGGGGGAGATTCCTTCCCACATGGGGGGATGTGAAGGAATGCTCAAATTGAGACTATAGAGATTTTTTCTAAGGTGGGGTCTCATTACTAGTAGAGGGCTGATCCTCAAGCACTAAAACATTGACTGTTGCAAGCTCCATCATTTTTTAGTGGGGGAAGGTGTCAAATAATTCTCATACTACACTCCCAGTCATTCATTCACTATGGTAGTAGAATGACATGCAATCATTGTAGTGAAGAATTAAACTTATGAGGGACATAAACCCCATGGTTCTGAGGGATCTACACCACAAGGCTGTGATTGATATGGAACCCCCATATAAAGATAATTTCATATATCCTACCAGGAAAATGGATCTTCTGCTACCTAAGGAACATACTCAATCGGCTGAGGCTGGATTTCAAGAGGGCCATCCTCTGGACAATGTGAGGCCTCATGTGCTGCACGATTCTATATACATCGTCATCTTCATGGCTCCTCAACACCAGAAGTGGTTGGATAATGTTCCTCTAGGTAAAGGACCTCCTATTTATGGGTTAGACTCATGAAGATGATCTCAGAATGTGCACGATAAGATGACATAATTTCCAGTGCTTCATCATGGACCACTACCCAGCTAAGGACCCCCTCCTCCTCTTCATCATTCATGCAAAAAATATTCTTTACGTATGTTCTCTTCAAATATATTCCAAAGAAACTATAAAATGGTTCAATAAAAAACTAATGGAAATTTGTTGACATAAAATTATATATGAATTTCATTTTCATGTTTGGTAAGATACACTATAGTATTCAGTTTATATTGGGGCTCATAGTCGACCTATTATGAGAGAATGAATCGCATCATAGATATATACAAGATACAGAACTCTGCTAGTATACGCTATCTATTGAGATAGTCTTTATGTACTCGATGCCATTCCTCGTCCTGCCTCCCTTTTAGCTTCAGATCACAAAGCTTCTCTGTCTGTCTTCTCGGTAATGGAATCCTCTGAACGAAGAAAAATAGGTACATGACACTATCAGCCTGGTAGTACTCAATAATATGGAAGTGAATGAGGGGAAATACATCCATAGAACGATCATGTCTAGCAATGTAGTATGGTGACAACTGGTCTAATATATTTAGTATGGAATCCAAGTAATCTCAAATGACATGTAACATTTTTCAATGATGCATTTTACTAAAAACATAAATTGATGTTATTATTTAATTTTTTAGATAGTGATAGATTGTATATACATAAATGGTCAGGTACGATATAGTCCATATTGTGGTGATATGTGCCCAGATGGTGTGTCAGAACCATGAAGAATTATTTTCTCTAAAATGACATGTAAAATAAAACATAAAAAGTGAAAAATAATATGCAATTAAATTCAATAACTCCTTGTAGATTTAGAAACCAATAGAGATGAGTGATCATAACATATTCCATACAGAGCATCATAAAACACCTCTATAGAGAGATATGAACTGTCAAGATGAGGGCAGAATGATGGGATGCGCTCCCATGCCCCCATCTAAAGAAATATGATGCATCCCCCGATATCTGTGTGGTCGCTACGGGAAACCCTATATAATTCTTTGTATGTGTTTTCCAAGCAAGCTGATCCCAATCTGTATGTCCCAACTGGATCAAAGTTGTCCAGTAGAGCTAGATACATTGTGTTTACATGAAAATTTGGGTGATCATAAAATTGGGTCCCTCCAATGATTCTTAATATATATTCATGGGCATAACACATGATTGTCATCTTTTCAACGTCATTGGGTAATGATGGAATCATATTATCCATCTAGATCATAGATGCCAACCCATCTTATGTAGCCATATTGTCTTCCAAAATGTCGACGCCTAACAATCTCCAAACAAGGTCAGGCCATGATGCACGAATGTGATCGATAACGGCTTCCACCTAGATAGTATGACTAAATATCACATCCACATCCTGGAGGGTGATGGTTATCTCTCACTAGGGAATGTGTAATGTCTGTGTCTCAGTTCTCTACCTCTCCGCAAGGGTAAAAAGAAGTAGATGATTGAAAAATGTGAAATCCAGTATGTTAATACTGTAGAATCTTGAATGATGTATTTATGGTCTATTAGAATGTAGAGGGTTCAATTAATGAAAATTTCGTGTTCGACCCAACCTGAATGGTTGAACCTCACGAACATCTAACACGACCTGGGAAACATACCTAGACTTCTTAGTGAGTAGTATGGTAACATCCCTCTGTATAAAAAATTGGAATGGGTTATAAGGGTAAAATGAAAATATAATGTTATGGACTACAAAATGATATGACTTGTATAATTTTGGACATTTTATGTTTATTCATATTTTTTATGAAGTTATATCTTACAAAAAAGGGGTTATGTGATCAGGTTTTTCAAATCATATTAGTAATGTGTTCTTAAGATATGATTTTTCCTAGAAAGGTATATTATATATATATATATAATTATTCCTCGTTATGTAACAGTTTATTAGAAAATAGTTTACTTTGTAATTCGTGTATGATTTTCAACATGATGGTATGTTTCATGATTTTTTCTCAAATTATTGATTTTTGATTTATCTACGGATAGATTGATAATACATTAATGTCACCTCAAATGAACCTATCATATACGTTTTAATATGAGTATGAATTGCTTGTTGTTATTTGATAGTAATAGTTTTTGGCAACGTCTGATATTTATACGAAATAAGGAATATAATTCATATATGAAATTTTTGCGGTGTTGATCAGATATCAATCAAAAAAGGGAACATCTTCAAACTGAAGAAGAAGCTTCTTATAGTACACAACTAAAAATTGTGGTCAGTACAACTAATTCATTAAAACTAAGTGAACATATGTATAGAAATCTGGGAAAATGAACCACGGAATAGGATGTACGGTGACAATGAAGAAGATGGTGGAATGTTTTTATGTCATCACAACCGTCATTGTCACCGTTCCTCCTACGTAATGGTCCATTTTCGACGATTTAATTAATGATGTTCACATAGAGTTATAGAATCATCTGTAATAACCACTGTTGAAGGTTATGTACTATAAGAACCTCCTTTATCAGTTCGAATAACCTCATCATAGTATTATGGACTGGAAAAACATGACTACATGTGTCAGAAATGTTTTTAATCATGATTCTGATAGTGTAACTAATATTGAAAAATATTGGCGATCCTATAATCATTACTATACAAAAATTTTAAAACATATTTTTATACCATAATATATGATAATGTTGATTCCTTAAATAAATTTATATTAGAATTTTAGTAACATAATTTTTTGGAAATCGAGTTAAAAAAATAGATAACACAATATAATTTACTGTATGAGAATTAAACAATTAAAAAAAATAATCCATTATTGTTATGAATGTGAAAGTGACGCAAAAATGTTACATAATAATTTTTTTATGACAATCTTGATGAAATATGGTGTATCTCAATCATTTCCCTTGTTCTTGAGGCCAATCCATCTCATTTTTCATCTGACTAGCCTTTAGTCTCCCAGGGGTACACAACCGGGTGAAGTCAGGTATCATTATCGGTTGGCCTTTGGGAATTGGGAAATAATGAAATAATCCAATTGGAATCCATGGTGAAGAATAACAGTTAGCAATGGTATCTATATGGTACAATGGATCAAGATATGATTCCAATTATATGTCGTCATAGGTATATGCTACGATGACATGTGTTCATATAAACTGTATGTCCAAGAAGTTTCCACATTGACCATTCCTCATTTCTAGTAATACAAACATTTTTAGTGGATTATATTTTTTAAGGGTTTTGGAATCTCTTAAACTATGAATAAAGAGACATATCGGTGTAAAATAATGACATGATAACTATAAGCATCTTGAATGTACATTTTAATCTATCATTGAATGTGCCTTCTGTTCCATATCCCCTGATAAATTTTGACTAAGGAACGTTTTTTTGTTTCAAAAATGTAATTAATTCCATGATATAATATTTCTTGGAAAATTGTAGTTATAGGTCATATGCAATGCCCCTTAAAGACACCATGGATGCACTCCACAATGTTTTTGGTCATGTGTCTATACCTCTTCACCCCATCGTATGTCCATTTCCATTCTTTTAGTAACTAAATTATATAATCATAAACATCATGATCATCCTTGTAGATTTTTCCGAAACATTCTTCAAGTAGTCATTCATCCGCCTCATATTCTACACATAAGTGATCATATTTCACATTAAATTTTTTTATCTTTACGTTGAAATTGTAACAAATAATAGAAATTTCATAACTAACCTCATGATTTTTTTTCATAGGTACATTGTGGAATGTTTTCCTCAAATTCAAAAAAATGGGTCTAATGTAGAACTGATGGTGTTCATTTGGTGTTATTTATGTATCATGGCTTTTTTTGATTTCCACATTTATTTCTTTTTGCTGATCAGATATCAAACAGAAACCCTGAAAGCTGGTGAAATGGTTATGGATACATGACAAAAAATAACTCCTTGATTAATAGATTTCCTTCTCACACAATGGAAAATGAAAGTGGATGAGTTGAATTGTTTCAATCATCAGTTCACAAAATAAAAAATAATCTATTGTAGTTTCCACAATGAAATGTTCTATAAATCTGAATGAATTGTTTGCTGAAATGAAGTAAATGGATTCAAGGGATAAAATCCCAGAACAACCGATGAAATTAAACATGATATGGATCATGTCAGTAATCGAGAGACACCTGATAGATTGTATCAAGATGGAAGAAAACATAGTTACGATGCCTTAGTAGGACTAGTAATTGAGAAAACACATGATACGAGTCATCCAAATCCCCATAGACCTTCACAATTTCGTTTGGTTTCGCTCTCCACACCTTATTATATGAAATTATATAACCAATTTTTTTTTATCTTCTATTATATAATGTATATAGGAACCTTATGGAATGTCGTAATTATCTCAATAAAAATGGATGTTGCAAATTCTGCATCCAATGAAGATTTATCTTGTGTGAGGCTTGGTTGGACGCATGTATGAGCTTCCTCAGTCATTGATATTCTCCATTCTCAAAATTAAATGTTTGTAATCACCCTAAAGAGTAATCTAAATCATACTCACACTTCACACACCATATGAGATATTTACAATTACATGATTCATTAACTATATATCTATAATTATTCTAAATGTTTAATATCTTTATCATGCTTTTTAATGAATATTTAATTTTAAAATTCATTCAAACATATATGGATTTGTACATATCAATAAACCTATCTAGTAAAACTCTAGGAAATGTAGTTGTGTATGTGAGATCATATTATAGGAATTCAAGAATTTGTGTCATTTCTTCTAATCGATATGAAAAGAGTGGATGATGATTTATTATAGGTCAATGCTATAGTACAACTAATTCATTTCTAGAAACATCCTCTCTAACATCCATTTCTCTCTCATCATCAACACTTTTGTCTCTATAATTACCTTCATTACGAAAATCCTCATTAGAATTTGAATTGACATGTATATATAGGAGATTATCTATTCTGTCCTCATCCGCATCATTTGGAATAGTCTCAATTTCATGGGGAAGACTGTCTTCATCCACTCTTTCAATTCCACACCATCGTGCAACTAGACATTTTTTGTTATACAATAGAAACATCATCACATAACTCCATCATGGTACCACTTGACCACTATGAAAATAAATTTATTGCCTATACCCACTACACATTAGAAACCATTGGACAAGGTTGATGCCACAATGTTCCCGAGAATTGAAAATATCTATATATCATAGTCTATATCTCTTTATAGTGTCCCATATTTATGGAATCACGAATTATATCATGAGTTTCACTTAGGATTTCACAATCAGTTGTACTAGAAACTGTTATTGGTTGTGTACTGTAAGAAGCTCCTTACATAGTTGGAATAACCTCCCAGTAGCATTGACCTATAATAAATCATCATCCACTCTTTTCATATTGGTTAAAAGGAATGACAAAAATTCGTTAATTCCTATAAAATGTTCTCACATACACAACTACATTTCCTAGAGTTTTACTAGATAGGATTAATGATCTGTACAAATCCGTATCTGTTTGAATGAATTTTAAAAGTAAATATTTATTAAAAAGAATGATAAAGATATTTAACATTCAGAATAATTATAGAGTGTAAAAATGTCCATTGTCATGCACTAGTTTTCGTTTGAGTCTTGCTCCAAATTGTTTTTTCAGGTTTTACAATTAGGTACATCTGTGCTATAGCCACATCCAATTTTTTGTATCCAGATAGGGATTTTATTACTTAGATAACCACTTAATCATTATTCTACCAAAATTTTATAACATTTAATCAAATTTTATTTTATAGTTATTCTATATTTAATCATTAATAATTATAACTTCTATTTGAAGCTATATATACATAAATAAACTATATAATGAAATAAATATTTAGAACAAAATAAACTAAAAAAATTACATATTTAGAACTATAAAGAGTTGATTTAAACAAATAAATAAATTTAAATTTACAAAAAAAATACATCAAATTGATATTTTACAAAATTTCATGGTATTATTTATTACCATTAAATCCACTACATGTGAGAATGTGTTTTTAGAGAGGGATGTAGTGGAATATAGAGAGATGGGGGAAATGGATGTGAGGATAAGGGGGATGCCCTGTTATAAGTTGTTGAAGAAATGTTGTCAGGGTGTTCCACCTTTCACCTAATGTAAAGGTGAATGGCGGTACCCCACTACCACCATTATCCTAATGTAATAGTGAAAGGTGTCACCCCCTACTGCCATTTTCGTGTCATCAATCCGGGCCGGGGGGGAGACAACAACAGATATGCTTCCTTTCAAGAATTTTTCTTAAAAAATTAGCTTGGACATATTAAAAAAAATAGAAAACACATTAAAAAATCTGGAAGGGAGGTACGAATATAGGTTATAACAATAATCCTACCCATGAAAGATAAAAATCAGTTATTCCAATTGTTGATGTTGATAGTTATTTTTTTAAATAAACCTTCATAGTGATAGATTCTAATCCTTTGTGGTGATAAAGGAGCTCCAAGGTACTCTTAGGGGATAATTGTTTTATGCATTCTCAACTACTCTTCCATTATATTCTAAAAACATTATGAAGAAACACTCAAAATGTAGATAGTGCTCTAATCATGATTGATTTTTTATCAACACCATTTACTATATTACTCCAACATGTTGTTAAGGCCTCTAATTTATCTACTCCCCCATTAACGATAATAATCATGTCATCTTGAAAAAAAAGTAGAGATATACCATTAAAGGTGGTCCTTTTGAAAGAGTAGATGTTTCCATATAGGATACAATTATTATTGAATCTATTGAGAGGGTATTGAATCATGATGAATATACTAAGAGAATTTATTCATCTCTTCCTTAAGTCATGAAGCAATTTGAATAAACCACATGTTTCCCCGTCATGGATATCAAAAACTAAGGTGAATAAAAGAAACTGAAAAATAATTGTGCAACCATTTTTTGAAGCACATGTAGTCCATTACCCTTAGAATGAATCGCCACTACAATCTATCATAACTATTTTCCATTTAAATATTTATATGGATATTATAACAATGGGATTTTTTTTTGAGTTCCATAATAATTTATAAGCTAAAATTATGGAAACGTGTCGAAAACTTCATTTGATGAAACCATACTTCTCTTAGGACACACAGTCAGAGAGATTAATAGAAATTATCTCACATAGAAAATTGCCCTACATATTATAGGAGACATTTCACATAATTATGGGCCTAAATTGATTGAAGGAGGTTTGATACTTCACCTTTTGAATAATCATGATAAGAAAACCACATGAAAATTGAGGTAGTGAACCACCAATAATGTAATCTCGGATGGAATCAATGATATCACCTTTGATAAGCTCCCATGATTCCACATAGAAAATCCTATAAAATTCCCATGTATAAGAGATAAAATCTAGTCGAAAGTATTAGAATAATCCTATATTCCATGTTCATCCATGATACTATAGATAAAATCATTAATATTAGTCGATACAACATAAAGAATGTAATCAAACTGTTTCTCCTGACCCCAAGGAAATATGCCCTGTATATAAGTATTAACATAACCTGGAATGGATTTGAAATATTCCTCATCAAAACCTCAAATAATATATGTATCATTTGGAAAGGTTCCATCTTCCATTATTATATTATGGATGGATCTCTGACTGATTTATGTGACGAAGGACTGAAAAAAAGACTTGTTCATGTCTCATTCTTTCAGCTAATTACCTTTCAATTTTCATACTCATCTATCTCTCATTGAAGTAGAATTTTATAAAAATGATTCTTCTTAATGATAAGTATAATGGAAACCTCATCATCTTATTCATCTTCTAGAATAGATAAAATAATGTTGATGTCATTCTTGATTTAATCTTGGTTGGAGAAATGAGAGGACATATTTTCAATACACTCTTAAATGGCCCTTTTTAGTCTTTTTAGTTTGTTATGAAAACAATTCCTAATGTTTCCATGTGATGTATTATTCCTGGATGATCATTCCGACATGTGATAATCCATATTGGGTATCCACTATTTTGAGAAGAAGAATATCTCACTACTCCAATTCTAAGAATCCATGTTAATGAGAAGGGGTGAGTGATTGGATATAGAATGAACGATATTGGTGAACCATGCATCCAGAAAGCAGGAGATAACATGAAGGTTTGGAGAAACAATTATCTAATTTGAACTAAGTACATGAACATACATTTTTACTATTTCCCTAGTTGTATTTGTCTCCTAGAAACCCTAAATTCAAAATTCCACTCTACTTCATGAAGCATGAAAAATCATGACGATACCCCCCCTATCTCTAAAACATCCATAATGTTAATGAAATATTTTCCCAATATCCAATATGAGTCCCTAATATTAAAAAACTCAAAATCCAAAAATAATATATACATCATATAGGCTTCACTCTTTGAATATTCAAAGGATAAGAAGAAGCAACAACCACATGGATTAATCATTGTTGTAATTTGGTAGTTGAAGATTTAAATATTATCCACAGTAATTTAAGAATTAAAAAAACATTTATGGTAGTTTATTTTCTTTATATGCATGATGTTCGACAAGAAAATCCTTTAAAAAATTATTGAAATTCTAGAGAAATTATGTTTTGGCTCTAACACTTATATAAGAGACATTCTACTACCTCGATCTTCATTGGAAAAGAATTCGATCTTATCCCAAGCTCATAGGAAACATGAATTATTTATATAAGAGGAGATAATATGAGAAAGTGCCACCTAGTTTTATATATTTGGGTATTCAATTTTTTGTTTTCATAACAACATTGACATAATTAATCTCTTCTATTTTAATTTTAATACATGAAAATTGTTATTATGATAATTATACTCATTTTAATTTACCTATATTTTTTGCATGGTCCACATTGG
Source organism: Viscum album (assembly GCA_963277665.1). NCBI lineage: Eukaryota > Viridiplantae > Streptophyta > Magnoliopsida > Santalales > Viscaceae > Viscum > Viscum album. The sequence goes on from OY728151.1 coordinate 786,162,531, forward strand.
TTGGGATATGTTACATGGATTCCCTGTTTCCACATTATCCACCATAAGAATCTGTGGGAATTCATTCAATGATATTTGTTTTAACAACCAGTTCTTCAATTTCCATAGCCCAATAGATTAGGTGGTTTTGCATATGATTAATGGTTGTCTGAATGGGTTGGAATCTTGGTTGATTTCCCATGGATGTGCAGTTAGACGGTCATGATCACGGAGTTTCTTGATCATCACCGCCTTCATTAATGAATTTAGAAAATTGTAACAGTGTTCAAGTGATTTGTTGAAGTGATATAGACATTTGTATGCCAATACATCTAGCATTATGAGTTTCCATTATTTTGTTTCTTAAGGTTTCAATAACTGTAATTTTATGCATTTTTTCTATTACTTCACTCTATATTTCTTAGTGTTTGTGGGTTATTTTACTTGTATATTGTATGGAGTTTTGGATTATTTCTTCATCAATAATACCATCATGTACCGGTGGTGTTCTTGGTGTGCACAAGGTCCCAATGGGACCAATGGATTCTAAATATCATTATCTTTGATATTTTCATTCCCCTAATTTGCATTTTTACTTTTATTACCATTTCTTCATTAACTTTTTTTTATTTACCCTTATATGTATTCTATTTCATTTACTTGTGTTATAGTAAAATTCTATTTTCTAGTTTGAAAATTCATTTGGACCATATAATTAAATTTTCAGTCCATGAAATTATTATTCGTGGGTTTTATTCCGTCATTACCCCATAACAATGTTGTATTAGATCCACCCAAATAAAATATTGATTCTTCAAAATATGAAATTCAAAAATTTAACAGATGTAATGATTTTTATATTAAGTTATTTAAAATGTGAGCCCTATTATTTCAAAAAGGACTACAAGTTTCCCTTTACATTCACATAAAATCACATGTATGTATAACCACTGATAGTCAAATAGTAAAACCCTATTAAGATGTCCCTTAGAACATTTTGATGTAAGCACATAGCTCCATATCCTAATCATTTGGTCATAATGTCCTGTGGGAAGCTACATACACGCTTCTGTAGCTAGTATTTGGTCAAAACCTAAAAAGCTATATATGAAAACATTCTTGATAGGCCATCGATATAAGAAAAACAAATTTTATAACTACAAGATGCATCATGGGACTGATATATAGTGACACATTGATGACTTTAAAAAAACATATTAGTTCTAGAAAATATAAACATTAATGTTGACAATGAGGGCCAATACATTATGCTAATAATTTCTGTAGATATTTCAGATGATCATATTATTGATTCTATGATGTGTGATAGATATGCCATGAATTTAATGGAACTAAATTTTTCCATGTTATGATGTATGTTGCAAACCAAGGATAAGGTTGAATCATAATCAATGGGGTGTAATCATGATGGCTTTCTCGGAGTTTTGAGGTATGAAGAAAGGTAAATATAATTAGGGAATCTAGATCTATATCCAATCACATTAAAATCATTCTAATCCGAACCAGAAGGAGGTTACCTTCCACCATAGTGGGAGACCTGGGCATATTAAAACAAAATGCCCAAATTTGAAAAATGGAATACCTTCTAAATTATCTATTAATCATTCTATCTTTTCCATAATATGAAATTAAAGTGATAATGTGTATTGTGTGTCCCGAAATTCTCATCATGCTAAGTACAGTGACCCTATCCATTTATACATAATATAACATGATCTTAAGTAGAATTAAACAACATAATAAAATCATAGGATCATGACGTCTAGTGCTTTGGAAGACTGGGTACATAAAATGTAAAACATGGGACTACAAAAAACTCATCATTCATTAATCTACATAAAAAGTTCATATCTTCCTTTGAGCCCTTACAATTGAATAGGGTACCCTGTGGATCACCTGAACGAAGGGATTAACAAAAAGCATATTAAGGGAATAAACATAAGAAAAAGGATTTCGCACAAGGGTTAATGACCAGGATGTAATGAGATAAAATTGAAAATAAAATAATAACATATAAATATGGGTTTCATATAAATTAGAATTCATAGAAAAGTGGTAGCAATAGAAATCATGAATTTGGCACGATTTAATACTATTTTCCCATAGTGGAGCACAATTGGAGGTCAACCACCAAGACTATTGACAATGGTAGAATGAGTCAAGGCTAACCACAAAGACCATTTAACATAAACTCTCTTGAGACTCAACTTTACCTAATGTATTGGACCACTATCTATGTGTACCCATCTGAACATGTTTGTGTATATGGATTCTACAAGAAGGATCATTCAGAATCAATCACATATATACTTAATTGTGACGCATTATTTGTTCCATTGCATAAAAATAAAAAATTATATTTAGAATCTAAAAATAATTTTTTTTGGATGATGTTTTTGTAATTTTCTGTAATTATTCAATTTTTAATTAACAAATAAAAACACTACATTTTAACTCAAAAATATATTTTATATAATTTAATTATAAGGTTAAATTATATTTTATATTATTATTAAATTTTTAGTAGATAATATTTTTATCAATTAATCCAATATATATCATTGGAATCAATTGAAAATTGAAATTGACTATAAAAAACAAATCCCACTGTCAGACATTTTTACTTGAAAATCAACATTGTTGTCTGAACAACATGATGAATTTTAATTAAATTTCTTCCAATTATGTGATTGGAACATGGAAAAATGGATTCCATATTTGGAATGAGTATGTTTTATAATTTCTAATAAAATCATATTTTTGACACAAATAATTAGTGAAGATAATTAAAATTTATTACAATTATTGAGGTTAAATTATGCATTATAAGTGACTAAACTATATATTTGAGGCCTATGTATATCTATACCCTTGTAAAAACACTATATTCTATATATATTTCAACACTATAATCAATTGGAACTATTTTTTTTCTATTACTGGATCCATTTTTAACATGAATAATGTGGGTGGAATCATCTCTCCAAATACATACAAGAGTACCACTCTTCAACTATAAAAGGACACCACTTCCCCCAATTCCTCACACCACACAAATAACTATATTTTGGCCTTGATCATCCCAATTAACTTCCCAAAAATCCACCGCAACCTTGAATCCTCCCTTTTGTTAGAAATCCTCTCTAGGAAGCCATTTTTTATAAACCAAAATAAGTAACCCAATTAAGAGGAAACACCTTCTCTCGTTATTTTTAGTTTAATTTACATTCCCCACAACTACCTCATGGAACGATGATTGTTAAATTCCCCCACCACCTCTCATGGTGGCCATTATGATGGGAAATATTTTTATATATTGATATTTGATACTTAATATTTCTTTATTTTTATATTCTTTTATACTACATACATTTAAATCATTTCAATTACGATAAAATGGTTTATGGAAGGGTAGACTATTGCCCCTCAAAGTGATGTAATTCGTTCACAATATACATTGGATGTATAAATAAAATGTTATAACTAAAAATATGTGAAATAAATATCATTAATAATATATTCATGACATATTTATCTTTATCAAAATATAATATATATATCATCTCCTTCGTTATCCATTCACACACTATAAAAGTGATAACATTATTCATAGACATGTGGACTACAACCTCCCCGACAAGATGATATTTGTTTTAAATAAGTTAATTATATATGTAAGTATACATGATTAAATAATATGATATTTATTATATAATTATCATTTTGGGAACACTGTAGTTTCTCCTTTCTTTGCACAATGATCTTTTAAAAATTGGAATGTGTCTCATGCGTACGTACGGCCTACGGCCTCAATGATTATAACATTGGATCATTTTTATATCCATATTTAATAATATATTTTAAAATTATAATTAATGTCCAAATAGGATAATTATTTCATGTTTAATATAATGGATATGCTATATATTGTCCCCTTTGACCATAGTTGACCACCACAAGTTGTTTTGATACATAAACCGAATTTGGTGGAAAGCACTCAACATTAACCTAATTGATTAATTAGTTCTAAAAATGGTAATAATTTAAATTAATGTATTTATAAAAAGGAAAAATGTTGATATGAAAGTATAAAATAAACATAAAATTATTATATAGGAAGATAAATAACGTTCAAATAAAAGTAAACTCATTGTAAGGGGATTTCATCTCACATTAAATTTTTGTGAGATATATGTTATGATCACCACTATTTCCATTTGTGAGGTATATGTAATACCATGATTGTATTCTATTGATATTATACATAAATTTATGGTCATTGTAAAATCAATTTTATAAAGCTTCTTTCATGGGGTTTTACATTCAAAAGCAACCAAATCGATAAACTCTTGTGTCTCAGTTTGTCTTCATTGAACTCATATATTTTTATGAACCTGAACACTTATTCGAGGTGAATATATTTTAATTTGAAATTAAATATCATGAACCATAATATTTTCATGGTTTTATATGGTTTAGGAAATTTTCCATTCATACATGGAGTGTGTGATCCCAATTACTAAATTATAAGAGTTTATTGAGAAAATGTCATCATTGATTTCGGGATAGTTTGTGTTTATGATTCCTTTTATTAAATATTATGATCCATATATTGAGAACACTAATTTTTTTCATTATCTAATATGATTTCATGATATAATCATGAATGTGTACCATTTTTACTCCATGTTGAAAAATATAGTTAAGAAAGTATTTCTAAGAACGGAAGACTTTACCCTCTCTTTAGTTGGAAATATATTCACAACCATGTTCCCTATAAATTGTTTACAAGAATGTTATTCCATTCCCCTGTAGTATTTAAAACATAATTTGAAATTTTTTTATTAATATCTTTGATGGAATCTACTTGTTGCTTTCGAAATGAGGCATTTTCTACCCTTTTATCATACAAAAAGAATATTTTTTTACTCAAATTGATATATACTGATTTATCTACCATAATTTATTAGAATACCCATTCTCAATTTTAGAAGTTATATTTTTAAAATATATTTTAATGTGATTAAAATTAAATTATTTTAAAAAAATTAAATATAAATTGATATTTTCTTGATAAATATATTTAAAAGATTTTATTTTCTTCAACAATGAATAAAACTTGTATTTTTCTCTACTTGGGATTTTTTTATTGATATAAACCTCATTCTTCCTCTGTATAGATTATGACTGATTTTTTCAAGGATGGTATTGTAATTCAGTTCCTTGATTCATTCATGAAGTTCCCTTGAAATGTTAACTTCATATTATCATTGAGAATTAAATTCCTCTTAATTACCTATTTAAATTATTATATATATTACTATTGCCAAAAATGTATACCATTTTAAATATATTGTTTTATTTGAATATTATTTGAATAAATTAGAATTATTGATTAATATGTATCTCTCATTTAATATTGTTATTTTATAAGGCATACTATTATTCACTATTATGAATGATTTGAACATGTTGACACAGGTTAGGGACCAGTTAATAAAATATCCTTGAAGCATTGTTTGTCTAATGGGATGTAATTGTGGGATCACAACCTTATACGGTGGTTTACCCGATGGATAAACCATCTTGTGAAATCTCTTGGAAGTACGGGTTATATGTACCTATGAAACATGTTGTCCAATAGTTAAGAATTTCTTTCATATTAGTTTTAGTTATTATTCATACAATATATTTTGAATTGACATATATATAGATATAGTTCATTTTATTTCATTGATTAATGGAATGTACTTTATTTTCATACATTTCCATTTTTAATGGACCTTATATAGTTAGTTTAATTGCATGTATTTCCAATTATTTACCTTTCCATATGGACAATTGTCATTAAATCATTACTGATTCATCTATATTTTTCCCTTATTGAAAATTTGAGATATCCCATATCACGTTTCTTTCTATACGAATATAAGAAGCATACTATGAATTATATGAAAGAATATACAAGACAAATTAGAGTTATCCTCAATGTTTATTATTTAATTATATGAAACAAAAATTGTATTTAGTGTATCCGTTTTTAATAAAAATCTCATTTATATGTCTATAATCCCAAGAATACTAAACCAATTTATTCTCCAGGCTTAATTCCATGTAATATACCTAATGAAATGTATAAAAGACATTGGAACTGGGAAATTTGATGATGGGTCTGTATGGATCTCCTAAATCCCATAAATCATTCATAACCACTTTACAGACATTGTGAAACAATATATATGTATAAGGAATGTCTGAAAATCCTATTATGAGAATAATAATGGTCGTAAATTATAAAATTTGATTCCAGATGAATAACATGTTTACAAAAATATATTGATCAAAATCAAGGAATCATGGATTAATAAAATTAAATCATAATAATATGAAATCATAATCATGATGGAACAACATTATTCATGAAATCATAAGAATATATCAATGATACACCCAAGAGAATATAATATAGGATTAATACAATAATGATCATGGTTTTCCATTGATATCTCCACCCATAACATAGTGGGCTCATGATAACATCCAATTCACCATACATTGTGTGCAAAGGATATTTGCCCGTATGATACATATTTTTTTCTTAGACGCTCTAATTATACATTATACAATGTATATGATGATACATTAACATTTCAAAATACATTGGGGGGTAATAATAGACCCACATATCACAATATAATATAACTGAAATTATAATATGAATAATCATGAGTTACAAAAAAATAGTAAAAAAGAAACCAAACATAAATGATAAGCATGATGTAATCCATGAAAATAAAGTGGGATTTACAACCTTGTAATAAGTAATAATATATGTGTATATCTGTGGATTCCAAGGATTTTATGGAATAAAATTATTTTATATATTTAATTTTTAATAAAATTAATCATAGATCACATGCATGAGATTAAATTTTAAAAGATGATTCTAAAAAATACAAAAAGAATATAAAATAAAAAGAAACTTTTTGATATCAGTGAATTATTTTTTAAATAATAAAAGGGAAATGTTTTAATTAAATAAACTAATAATGGGTTCTATGAAATAATGGTTGTTTTAAGATTAATATTCATAAATTAATTATAGGATTAGTGTGATATATGAGATGATAATATAAAATAGAAATTATCCCATTTCATTTGGTGTTACATAAGAGAGGGTATTATGAAGGAACAAAAAATGTGTATTATTACCATAAAAGATGCTTATGTTAAACTAGGTATATATTTATGGAATGAATAAAAAATATGGAATTCATACATGTGAAAAATATATTGTATAATTGAGTATAAAAAAATTATAATGTATCCCAAATACAATGAAATGGGTCCAAATGATCCCTTATATTTTTAAAACTTATATGAAATCCATTAAAATATAGATACATCATTGATAAAAATCATATAGTTCCGTAAATCCAATGAATTTAATCATCGGGTATGCCAAAACACATGTTGGGGAATAATATAAACCAAAATAATAAAAATATGGTATCATATATATCTATAAATTCAATGAATTTAATAATGTAGTGTGATAAAATATGTGATTGGGAATCCAATACACCATATGAATAATAAATTGATGCATAATAATACAACATGTAACTGTGAAGAGAAATTAAGATGAAAACCCTTTCCATTTTTGTAAAATAAATTATCAATTTCACTTAATAAGAGAAATTATAAAACTTATTTCAATAGATACATTACCATGAACATTATTCATACATATAATTTTCTATACATATCATTATTATTCACTCTATACATATAAATTTCAGATAGTTTTAACTTATTTTCAACGTCGTGTGTATGTAATCATTAAAGCATTTTACCAGTTTCATAAGAGAGGTTTTAATGTCTGTTATGTTTACAAATTGTATCATTATGAGATTATTTAAAGGAGTTTTATAGACAGTATATTATATTTTTTAATTATTGATATCAATTCCATGGAAGGATTGGTTACAAACCATGAATATAAAATTAGTTATGATCATGTTTGGATAATTATTAATGATTGAAAAGAGTTTTATAAATTAATAATTAAATATTGAGATAAATATATCATAACAAAAAAATTACTAACATATTTATGTCCTATTATTCTAGTATAGAATTTATCATTTTCATTTATTTCATGAATTCAAATTATTCTTCATATATGTGGTTAAACTGACACAAAAATGAACCTTCTATGATTAATGGATAAATATGTTTTGGATTTGATGAAATATCATTATAACATATACATAATGATAAATTATTGTTCTCTATATTGTGACATTTTATAATTTAAAAAAATTAAAATGAGATGAAATTTTATATAAATACAATACTGAGAATGAATAAATCATTTTCCACTTCATTCACTCAATTTAATAGAATAAAATAATGTTGATAGTTTTTTGATTGTATAATTAATATTTAATAATTCTTCCATAATAGAACAAAACTATTAAAAAAATTAAAGATATCCTTTAACCCAATCCTCATGAACATCCATACATTGTGATGAAAATAAAAAATATAAAACGTCCCATGTAGTTGGTAGTTCACATAGAAAAATGGTTGAGGAATTCATTTTACAAATAATTAGAAAATGGTGTATGGTGGTTTATTATTTTAGAATCATAAGAATGATATAAATAATTTATTCATTTATTAAATTCACCATTTATTCTATCTATTTATAGTGATGATTGTATTGATTCTTTTTTTTTTCATTCATTATTTTAGAATATTTTATGAAATATTTTCTAGAAAAATATCGAGGCAACATGTGATTCTAAGAACTTGTGTGCCTGAAATAAATGATTGAAATATATTAAATATGTTTAATAGTAATTGTGTGTATATTTACTAAGAATGTTAAATAACATCTAAATGGGGTTCCAAATTATAAATATGGGGACACCGTTGAGTTCAAAAGGTGGGTTTATCCTAGTTGTGACATACCTATTGTCAACACATGGCAGTTGTGGAAAAATCATCACAAGTGTTAAATACCAAAAATAAAAAAAGTAGTTATTTTTTTGATGTAGTGACTAAAATATATTAATATAGGCGGTTATGTAGGAATTCCATGGTTAACCTCATTACCCTAGAACCATTGGATAACCATTTTTGAGAGAGGTTGTTAGAGGATCTCTCCCATATGAATGGAAATTAGATTATAGATCGACAATTGATGTGAAACAGATTCAAAATATCTCACCAAAAACTGTTATGATGCATCATAATTCTTTATAAATCGATCCGAATTGAGTTAGGGCATTGGTTTGGATTGGATTATATCCCCAATATTCATTTCAATGACAATAGCAAATCAATTGACTCATAGATTGATTCGTCGATCGATCATCTTCTTAGATGAGTTTGATTAATCAGGATTTGTGAGAAATACTTTCATATTGTACATTATTCATTGTTATTCACATGAAAACGGATCAAAATAAACATGAACATCAATCAATGTGCATTCCTTTTTATTGACCCCACATATTCTTTGTTCATCATGGGTGTTCTTCATTTCAACCATAGATCGACATATATTGATGAATCGAATGTGAAACACTCATTTCACTGAGAAATGATATAATACTGTAGATATTGGAACTTAATGGATTGATGGTGGTGCATAGATAGGAGTGACGATATATCAGATGGATTTGGGTACCTGATTTCACGTTCTTCAGCACCCAATGAAGAACACAACATAAATCCTTTCTCAAAATATATTTGATGCTAGAACATTTTCCACGGTTGAGGGAGAGTCTTGTCAAGTATATTTCCTTGGTTTATAGAAAGGTGCATCACCAAATCAATGGATAGAGGCGTGAAAACAGATGTGAAAACCAGATATGAGAATCCATGAAATTATATGAGACTCAGTGTGTAAATTAGATCTACATTCCACGTGGGACCATCTAATATGCATCTAGGATTTTAGTAAATAGATAAGTATCACATGCAATGTGACACTTTCAAAGGGAATATTGACACCACTAGATTAATTGGCATGTACCTCATATGGTACATGGACAAAGTTTGGAGCACGTCATGTTCTACCCTACACAATCACGGTCTGGAAAACATTTCATGGGATATTCCATTCACAGGTTGATTTTCAGAAGTTCATGGGATAATGTTGTGTACTATATCATAGGTAGAGTACAAGTGAAGTTGACCCATCATGTAAAACTATACAGATATGAAAACATGATGAGGAAAATTCCATTTACATGTGTACGACCTGATGTCAGGGGACATGACGTGTAACCCTTCCACACCAGATATACTATCTTAAACATGGCACTAATCCCCAATACATTGTATGTTGCAAATGTTTCATTAGGATCAGATCAATATATCCATTTAATGATGGTTTGTATGTAATCTTCTCCACCATATATGACAATGATCCCTTCAACATGAATTCTTGGATATATTTGTTGGAGTTACATGATGAGGCCAATATTGAGATCCAATATTTGTCATCATGCCCTATGAGGAGTTAAAGTAACATTGTGAGAAACACTACGTGGGAGTTGATCTTATACTTATTTGGTTAATATAGATAGAGTTGTTGGTATACCACATTGACTTGTCTGTGATCCTCATCATTGTATCGTATCCTTTCTTACCTTCAGTGTTTACATCTATTGGATAGACTCGGTGAGCATTACCTCTATGATGGAAATCATCAAGGATATCAAGCTCCAGAGTGAGAACTATCTGATGAGTAGTATATTGAATATTTTATCTAGTATCCTATCTATCATACCATAGATCTTAATTACAATTTAACAAGGTGGCTTTATCATTTATATCTAGATATTCTTGTTATATTTTTTGTAGACATATACCATTGCATAGTTGTATTTATCTCCTTTTTTGTGTTTTTTTTTGTTTCATGGCATCCTACTTTATATTATTATAATCACCCATAAACATCCTCTTAAAAAATGGAATGTATTATGATGATGACTGACCTTTTGATAGATTCCTTGACAAACTAAGACAAGAAAATACTTAGTGAGAATAATCAGACTCAGGTGTATTCACGCAGTATCAGGAATTTAGTCCAATCATTACATTTAGGATGTAATTTTTCGCGAATCTAATGGTGGGATTAAATATAGACATGTTTTTTCATTTACTTCATATAATACACTACAGTGGGATTTAAATTTATGCATGAATTTTTTTCCATAGAATTTATATTTTATAATTTTATAATTGTGTAGATGTGTTCATGTGTATAGGTGCTTAGGCTATCGTCTCCCAAGTATGTGACATGTCTACTCGACACTAGTCGACAGCCCCTGGCCTATTATAGTTTGGATTGAAGAGTCACATCATGGGCCTCACATGGATGAGTCATGATAGAGTGGTATTAGAGTAGTTTATTCTAACATAGGTCTGATATTCTGTAGGATTGGTTAAGCCAACTGTGTTATGTGTTTTGAGATTGGATATTGGTTTAGGGACTCTAGTGTTGGAGGGGGGATGACGTATCCATACACCATGACTACGATAACCTTATATTTAATTCCATATTTTAGAAGAGTGGATATAGGGAAAATAACGGTACAGATATAATATAGTACTGGGTTGTGGATTACATTTTCTTTTTGAGTCAGACCTCCAGATATACCCATTAACCATGGTATATCTTGTTTCTTTCAGGTTTCCACTACAATGTATGGAAAATAGGATTACACATCATGGCCATGAGGATGATCCCATCAGTGCTGAACATTAATATAGGGAACACTTATAGAGGTTATACCTCTTGGTAGTGCACCCTCTATACCACCAAAAGTGGAGTAGCAGTTGGTTCCCACTGCACTAGAAAATATGGTGTGCGGGATGAGCACATTTCTTGAGTTTTAGCGATGATGACTCCTCATGATTTGTGGTGAGACTAACTGAAAAAATAGTATCACTGGATTGAGGAAGGAACAAGAGTTTTATGTCTATTCTGCACACCATAAGATCAAATGGTGGTTCTAGAGGAGAGGCTTATTCATGGCAGAGTAAGGTGATGTTGGGAGTTAGTTTTAAGGACCCATCATTATTACATAACTTAATCTTGAATTTTAGTCATGAAATCACATACTTTAATATTGAGTATCTTTTCGAGTAATGAGTTTTAGATAATTGTGATATAATACATACATAACATTACACATTTATATAGAGTAGGTACCAAAAAAATAGTATCCAATTCATTCAAAATATACAACTTTTCAAATAAAAAATTATTTCTTTGAAAAATAATCAAAAAAATTAACAAGGTTCTTTCTTTATATTACCAATCATTATAACATATGAATATCATTTAAAAAAATTGGATGTGAACAAAAAACCTCAGTAAGTGATAAAAAATTAATGAAAAACATATTATTCCATGATTACTAGTAATTTTTGGAATCATTTTCAAAAAGCCTTTCTTTTCACCCATATATAAAATAGAGTGAAACATGATACATCAATGAGATTTAGAAAACACAAAATAAATATAAATATAACCATATATGTATCTTGGGGCATTACTAACGTAATATTGTAACACTCTCGACTACGTTATGATTTGTAACCCTCACATATACCTTTAATGTAACCCTCACAGCTACCTTATTGTGTTAACAATTGTAGTTACACTTGGAGTAACCATATAGCTGACTTCTATCTTATACATACCCAATGCATTAGAGGGAGATATAGGTCCCACCCTTAATCGTTAATAATGCATGAGAACCAGAATACAATTATACAACATGAATAATTTCAAAACAATATTGAATTTTATATTTATAAAATTAAATTTTAAAGGGGGTTTTTAAAAGAAAATCCCTTACATGTAACATATAATTGAATTGAGACTAAATTGAGAGGATGAAATATGTATATAAACTATAAATAGACATAACTGAATCTAATATATAAAAATTTCATCCGAAAAACAATTTTATTACCACATAAATAATGAAGTAAAATGTTAACTCAATGAATAGAAATCATTTTAAGAATCCACTCACCTCAGGTTTGTAATACTTCTTCATTGTTTAAACCTCGTGTGATCTCTTATACATTAGATCCTACTTATGGCCTTTGGTTTTGGCCTTTTTGTGAGACCATATGTTATTGGACCTAGTAATATCCTTGGGGAGGGAATTTTTAAGAACCTATACAATTCTCAAGGATTTACATTTTTGATAGGACGAGGGAAATGAGGGTGGTATTTATAACACAAGAGAGATGGAATTTTACATTATTTTTATCACTAGTTTAATATATTTTTTTCAAGACTTTTAGTAGTATTAATTATTGTGATCAAAATAGTAAAGATAGCATGTGATTTTGAAAATGTGGGCTTACATCAGCCATGATGCCAAAATAGTGTATTTAACTAGTAATTTAAATATACCTTATGTAATTGTATTTCACTATTCATTAGAAATTCAATCATTTCAAAAAAATCATAAAAATTAACCCTATCCATTTTCTGAAATGTAGAATTTAAAAATGAACTCTAGTTATTGGAACTATTTTCATAAATATTATTAATCTTTATTTTAAATAAAATTATAATTTATTCAAAAATAGCAATTTTAAATCTATAACACATTTTCCAACACCTAAAAAATTTAATTAACAAATAATTATAATATAAACTTAAGAAAATAAAATAATATAATTATTTACTATTTATAAGGGTCATTATACTATTCATATTAATATTCATTAGGGTATGTTACTATTCAACAAAAAAAATTTGGTTCTATTAAACACCATATAACTTACAAATCACAAACATAGATGACTGTTTTATAAAATTAAAATCATTGAGGTAGAAAAATTATAGATAAATGATAGTTTTAACTATCTACTTAAAAAAGGATTCATGAATTTCATTTTATTTATTAAAAACCATGGGGTGTTACATTATACCTATCTTTAGAAAATATTTCCCATGTAATTTTATATAGTTGTTAATCAATTGAGGGTACCTTTCCATCATTGCTTTTTCAGATTCCCATGTTGCTTCTTCAACCATGTGGATTGTCCAAAAAAACATTTACCAGGTGAATTGCCTTATTTTGAAATAATTCTTCCCTAACATCAAAAATATGAACTCGTTTCTCTTCATAAGAAAGGTCCCCTTCCTGTTGAATTGTCTCATGACTCATAACATGAGGAGAATATAGCATATACATTCTCAACATCGAAATATGAAAAACAAATTGTACCTGAGATAAAATTGGAGGAAACACAACATAGTAGATGATTGGTGCAACTTTCTCCCAAATTTCATAATGTCCATTGAAATGTGTAATTTGATTTCCTTTCATACCAAAACACATAATACTTTTTATGATGAGATTCAAAGAAAAACATGATCTCTTAATTGAAACGTAATGTCTTTCCTTCTGTTGTCTGTATAATCTTTCTGCCTGCTCTGAGCCATCATTAGGTGTTGTGGGATCATTTTCACTTTCTCAGCCAATTCGTCTACTAATTCTGGTCCCATAAACATTATTTTCCTAATATCATCCAAAAAAAATGGAGTTCAGCACCAATTCACATAAAATTACTCAAAAGATACAATCTATATAATGAGATGAAATATATTATTATAATAAAGCTCAACTAAATAGAGTTATTGATCCCAACTTTTCATATAGTATATTGATCATGATCAAATAATATCCTCTAATTTCTTAATTGTTTGTTACGACCACCCATCTGATTGGGGATGAAATGTTGTACTGAAATTTAATTCATTTCCCAAATGAATTTTGAATTCCCTTCCAAAAATATAGAATTGAACATCGGATCCCAGTGATATACAATGAAAATTGGAACTCCCTGTAACCAGATAATATCTATAATAATCACTTGAGAAAGATGATCGAATGACATTATATCTCTAATAGAAATAAAATGTATAGTTTTATTCCTCCAATAAATTATAAAAAATCACATTTTTTATACCAAGAAGTATTATGTAGTCCCACTATGAATTCCAACGATAAATTCTACCATTTCCAATATGTAACTAGAAATGGATGAAGGATCCCCTTCCTTAATTTCCTCTCTACTTTAACTTGTAGACATCTCAATCATTTCACATTAAATTATGAAATATCCCTTTTCATTCCATCCCACTAGTAAATCTCTCTACGGTCTCTATACATCTTAGTACATCAAGGATGAAATGAAAATGGAAAATTATGATGTTCTCCAAATAAACATTCTTCAACTGGGAATCACAAGGAACACAAAATCTTTTTCCAAATCTGAAAACATAGTCTTTATCCATGTCAAATTCTGAAAAATTACCTATTTTATCATATTCTACCTTTTTCAATATCTCATAGTCTTCTTTTTTTCTTGCATGATTATATCTGATAATAATGACTAGACTAAAACCTATAACAAAAAAGATTTATTTCCTAAACCATCAATTTATATGCTAAAATTAATGAAATCAATAATCAAGGATCGTGTTCCAAATGTACCATGGTTAATGATGGATGATGTTTTCGACTCAAAGCATCTACCAGTTTGTTTTTTTCTACATTGTAATTGATAGTGAAATCAAAATATTTTATCAATTCAAGTCTTCTTCTATGCCTCATTTTATGTCTTTCAATGTGAATATATACTTCAGTGTTTTATGGTTAGTATATCTTTGACATTTGGCTCCGTATAATGCATGCCTCCAATTTTTCAATGTGAAAACCAATGCTGTAAATTCCTAATAATTTTTGGGAAAATATTACTCATGATATTTTAGATGTCTTGAAGCATAAAGAAATTACCCAATAATTCTACATCAGAGCACAATCAAGTCCCTTAAATGAAGATTCACTATAGATGACAAACTCACCATTTTGTGAAGGCATGTCCAAAACAAGAGCAATCGCCAATTAGTTCTTTAGTTCCAGAAAACAAACATCAAATTTTTTATTCAAAAAAATATAACCCATTTTATCTTTAACATATTTAGTGGACTAGGTAACAATTCAATATATTTAATAAACACCTGGTAATAACTTACTTATCCAATAATACTACAAATCTCTATAAATTGTTTAGGTCATGTACATTCTTCAACAACATTTTTTGGCAGGATAAACTATTATTCTGTCCTTATTTACTATTTTCCCATGAAAATAATGTTTTTGCAACCAAAATTCACAGCTGAGGAATTTTCCATACACATACTTATCCTTTATGGTTTTTAAAAAAAACCCTTAGAGATATTTTTCAAGATCATATTTACTCATAGAAAATACCAGAATTCCACCAATTAACCCAACCCCCAAACATATCCTGGAACTCATGGGAATATTATATTTATAAGATCCTTGAATATATTATGTGTTTGAGTTTACCCAAATAGAATAAAAATATTGATAATGCCCATATATGGGATGAGAATATTTTTTTGGGATTTTATCTTCCATTACCTACAGATGATGGTATCTAGATCTCATGTCAATATTGGATGAGTAATGAGCTCCTTAAATCTGGTCAAACATGTCATCGATATGTGGTAAATGATACATGTTTTTAAAAGTGATGTTATTCATGGTTTTATAATAAATTCAATTCATCATTGAACTATATTTATTTTTATCAAAAAAAATTGGATCACCGCATTGTGATGTGCTAGGATGATTGAATCCCTTATCAAGAAAATCCTGCAATTGATTTTTCTGTTCAATAATTTCCATTAGAGCGATTTGATACGGGGGTTTTGAAATTTTCTTAGCATCAGAAACTAAGTCAATTATGAATTTTAAATCCCAATTAGGTATGACACCAAGTAACTCATTAGAAAAAACATCATGGTATTCTTTTTCCACTAGCATATATTTAATATGAACAGTTCCCTTATTTTCATCATTATATGCAACATATATTTCATTTCCATCTTTCAACAGTTTATCATCTTCCAGATATGTTATCAATTGTATGGGTTTGTTATCATATACAAAATAGAAAACATTATGAAAACCCACTTCTTTATCTCTACATTCAATCTTAACATGATACAAAAAAATCAAATCCATTGATAGAATGACATAAAACAATACTAAAGAAAAAAACAAAAAGGATTTCATTAAAATTAATTCCACAGAACAAAATAGAAATAATTATATTATTACTCATGGATAAAAATATTTCCCTTTTGTTTTAAGGATAAGTTCTAGTCTCATTTATTGAGCTAATAATTCGAATTTACATGAAAATTTATGAGAGATAAAAAGAATGTGTAGATCCTGTATCAAACAAAAAAATTAGAAAAATATTAGTAAACAAAAAGGTAACTCATAAAACATCATTAGATGGAATGATGTCTAGTGATGTAGTCGAAAATTATCTCACTACATTTTTCTTCATATTGAATGGATTCTTCGCATCATTCAGTTCTCTCTTGGACAAAGAAACTTCATAATGACCCCTATCTCTACATTTATAATTCAAAAAAGGTTTTTTATCTAGATTATTCTTAGAAACATTTTTGTTACAATCATAGGCTACATTTCCAATCACACCACAACGGAAAAAAAATCCTTGTTTTGGAAAGGCATTCCCTAGGGTGATTTTTACCACACTTATCACAAACTAGAAATAGAAATTTCTTACCATCAGATTTGTATAGTTGTTTCTTACCAATCACATTCCATATGGATCTCTTCGTTTTCGCGTTGTCAATGTTCCAATGTTCATTAGAAAAATCAATCACTACATTCTCATCACATAAAAAAAGTTTCTGGTAATATTTGAATTCAATGGAGGCCAATACCCTAAAATAACATGTATTTAATTATGAGTAAAAGTTTTTAATTTTTCAATCAAAATATAGATTAATATTTGAGGCATTCCTCGCCAGTCGGGTGAAGTTCGCCTTATACGTGACCACTGAATTGTCCTCCTTTTACATCAATTCAAGGAATTACTTTTCCATCCTATGTCACACCACCGTTGGAAAATAATTTTCAAGGAAAGTAATTTAAATTCATCCCACTCTATGTCATCAATATCCACTCTATCAATGATACTTTTGACAATTGGCCATCACATACTATATTAAACATTAAAAACATAAATGGAAATACTTTAATTTTGATTATCTAAACGTCCTATAATATTGAATATCTTTTCAATCGATTTAATAAATCCATCATCAGTAACTAGGTCTAATGTTCAACTATATGTAAGAGGGTGTGGTTTGATAAAATGTTCCACTATCATCATGTTTTGTTGTGGTACCTATGATTTTTCTATTTCATCGATTCCACCACTATTTGTATCTAGATTTATCTAAGAGATTACTATCAAATAATAATCAGTTACAATACCTACCATTCCAAGCATTATATTTTGGATGATATCATTCAGTCAGTGCCTATTCTCTACAACATCCCTATTACTTCGTCAGAAAACCATTCTGAACTAACATTTCTTAGTTGAAGCAACATGGTAATAATTAAAATATAATTTAAAAATAACCATATAGTAAATATTATTTAGGGTATTCTATTATCATAATATGAATCCCTATATTTATCTAAACCATCCTATGATACCAACTACGATGACTCAGCCTTATTACAACACATAATTTTAAATTTTATTCAAGCAGTAACTTCCATTCAATATAAGGATCATTTCAAGTTTATAGTTTTAGAGAATTAGAATATAATAACTGAATAACATTCCAAATCTATATAGTGTTGGTACAACAAAAATAGTTTCCATTTCATTCAAAATATAATAAAATTAATATAAAACATGATTTCTATAATAAATCATCATAACATTTAACATGTCATTATTTTTTGTCTTATATATCCTTATAACCTGTGATAACATTTTAAAAACATGGGATGAGGAAAAAATATCATTAAAGGATATTAAAATAAGGAAAGAACACATTAGTTTTTGAATACTTGTAACCTATTAAATCATTTTCAAAAGGCATAATTTTCACCCATAAAATCATACTTTTTCAAAATTTATATTTCCATGATGTTTTCAAAAAACATATTGAACATTAATAGAAGCATATAGGTATATTGGAAAATTACTTACTTAATCATTTAACCCTCTCACCAACCTTATGAATTGAAAACCCTATGTCTACCTTACAACATAACCCACACAACTACCTTCTTTTGTGATCGACATAGTTACACTTGGAGTAACAATATGCCCGACCTCCAACATACACATAACCAATGTATTAGAGGGAGATATAGGTCCCACCCTTCATCATAAAAAATTCCCACGAAAAATAACACAATCATAAAACATGATAATTTGATTAAAAAATTGCATTATAATTTTTTTTAAAAAAATTATAAATGAGGTTTTTAAAATAAAAGTCCCTTACCAATATCATATAACTGATGTGATACATAATAGGGTTTATGGAATATTTATATACACTGGAAATACACATAATTCAATAGAATATTGAAAAAGTAATCTCACAGAAAAATTTAAGACCAAATAAATAATGAGGTAGAATGTTAAGCCAATGAATATAAATTGGGTTAAGAATTACCTTGCCTTATGTTTGACTTACTTCATACATGTTTAAACCTCACTTGATCACCTCTCCTTGTGATCCTCATTATGTACTTTAGTTTTTTTATTTTGATCTTACTATCTGATCTATGATGTAGGGATGATCCTTGGGGAGGGAATTTGAAAAATCATAGACAATTATCGTGGCTTTAGAGTTGTGATAGGAAGAAGGAAATGAGGGTGGTATTTAGAGTGGAGGACATGTGAGATTTTAAATTATTTTTATCATTAGTTTAATATTCTAATCAAGTCTATGAATAGTATTATTTCCGTTGATCAAAATATTATTGATTTCATTTTATTTCAAAACAATTGGTTTTACATCATCCATGATGCTAAAAATAGTGTATTTAAGTGATAATTTCAGTATATGAGATTTTAACGCATTTCAGTATTCATAAAAAAATGACAAATTTCAGAAATATCTCAAAATATCATCATTACCATTTGTTGATCTGTAGAATTCAAAAATACAATCGTTTTTACGAAAATAATTTTTGAAATATTAATAATTTAATTTTTTTTTAAAAAAATCATAATTTATTCAATAAAATAAATTTAATCTATAACTCATTTTATTACACCTAAAAAAATTAATCGACATCTCATTATATTATTACCATAAGAATATAAATAAATAATATGATTTATTATTCATAAGGGTCATATTATTATTCATATATTTATGTCACTATTGATGAAAAAACAAGTTCGTTGGTTGCGCCCAAATTTACCCTACTGGTAAAAGCGATCGATGTAGTACATGTAGAGGTTGAATCCACAGGGACCGAAGAAGTAACCTTGTGAGGCTATGATTGTGTGAAGGATGTGCTATGAAGTAGCCGACTTTGGATTTGATTTTGGATTGTTTTTAAATAACACTAATAAACCTAAGTGAATTCAATTAAATGGAAATGGGTTGATCTTAGGATTATGCTCGGGGTGGATTGAATTAATTTTACTTCATTAGACAATTTGGGTTTTATTAATTTTTGATGAATCCATTCTTCAAAAATAACATTCCATTCATCATTTTCTGGTTTGGTGCTTACTAAAACAATTACTAATCCCGTATACACATAGAGAACCAAATTCATGATCTCCACGAGGTATATGGTCATTTAGTAATTGAATTTAGTTTGCTCAAACACAGTAAAGATGAAGAGTAGAAATAATTGAAGAATGGATGTCTTAAATTAATTCTCCAATTAACAACAATTCGTTCAAAAAATAACATTAAATTCAGCCTTTGCATCCTCCTAAGATCATCCCATTAAGGTTTTATCCCTCCATTGATGGTATACTCTCAATGGTGGGTGGATGATGGCTAACAAGAATTGGATTGAAGAAATTAAAACCGCGGAAATAACGAGCACTCCTCCGTGTGTGTGAATGAAATTCACACCTATGATTGAACTAATTCACAACAACACAGAGATATCACTGTGCTTTGTGATAATAATGTTTTAATAAAATAAGTGGAAAATATAGAAGTGTATGAATTTTATTAAGAACATAAAGATACAAAAAAGAAAATTACATGGAAATGAAAAACATTACAAGGGAAATTTGGAAGCATAACCTTACAATGAAACAAACAACAAAAGATGATATGAAAAATATCCACCCCTATTCCCTTCACCAATAGCTCCTTATATAGGAATATTAGGAGCCTTAGGTACATCCCCCAATAATTAATTCACCCCCAACTATTAATAGAGTCAAATGGAGGGGGAATAATCAAAATGAAATTGATGTTTCGAATTTGACCCAGAAAACTGTCCAGATTCATCCACCATATTAACGTGTGAATTCGAAAATGAAGAACGCCGAATCCAGAGAGATCGTAGAAGGGACATATCTTCGTCCATCTGTCCTCTATGAGTGGTAAAAATTCCAGGAAATTTGGCTCATCCTTTTGGATGTTATGGTCGAAATGGTGGGACGGATTTCGGTGCATTAATGACGGGTCCACCACTTAAATCTCAACATCAGATCCCTTTATCGTCATGAAATCATCAGAATTAGCTCCATCCACAGTTGAATAAAATGATCCTCATATTTTTATCTTTCTACTGTATAAATTTTAGATTCATTGGGCTTGGTTTCTGGGCCCCACACTTGTTTGATGGGCCTTAGGCCCATTATGCTTTTTCCAGGAAGATTCTGCCTTCATGCTCAAAATTCTCCATCTTCCTTTGGGATTCATCCAGCGGATCTAAAATATAAAATTTTCCAAACAAAGTGATCAATCATATACCGAAATCTTAAATTCCAAAAACGAATATAATATTTTCAACAAACAAATGAATGATTGGGCCCAAATTTTCATTTTAAACATGAATTGAATTTTTGATGAGAAATGAAGTTCAATTAATGTAATGCACTAAAAACAATGTTTATAGACTTTGGAAAAAATAATATAAAGATATTAAAAATTAATATTAGCCACTTTTAGTTACTAATCACAACCCCCAACTTGAGCTTTGCTAGTCCCAAGAAAAATAAATTAAAAATATGAAATTCAAATTCCCTTCTCCAAAAACATTTTAATACACATTGCTCACCCAATTATCCAATACCAAAAAAAATTATGAAAACCCATCAAAATCATTAAACATAATCTAAGTCCCTAAGCATATCCCAAGCCCAAGCCCATTCCTTTGTTGAAATTTATCGCCACATTTCATCCAATTCCAATTAAGCATGATAAAGTGTTGTGCATCATAAAAATTAAGGGGCCCATTTTATTGTTCAAGGGGAAAAAAAGGAATCACTAGGTGGGAATCACATTAAACCTTAAGATGAGTATCCTTTTTTTTATTTTTATTCATTTTATTTTTTTAACCACAATAGATATGAAACGACTAACTCTGGGCAAGAAAACTATGGAGTCACAATCCCCAAGTTCCGGACGCCACACATATTGTCAATTTCATGATCTACAATAGAGATATAAAGCTTAACTCCAGGCAAGAAAACTATGGAGTCATGATCCCTAAGTGCCAGACTCCACACATTTGGACAAAACATTGCTCTATGTGGTCATTTTTTTTGATACTCAAATTAAACTAAAAGTGGTCCCAGAACCCTATGCTATAATGAACGGGACCCAAGAACTCAAATTTACACCCACGATCCAGTAGACGTGCATTGTAGCATTTTTATTAAGAGGATGAAATTGTAAACATTGAAAAATCACATCGGACAACTGCACTTTCCAAAAACTATGCTCATGAACTTATACTTGCATTAAAATCAGAATCAACGCATGCAAAATTTGTTTGATATCCAATTTTTGAGTTTGCAATGTGTGTTTATCATGTTTATGGTTAATGGAATTTTTTTTTTTCATGCATGTTTTTATTCAAAAAATAAAAAAAATCATTTTTTATCTCCCCCCAACTTAGAATGACACTGTCACGAGTGTTTAAAGAAAAGAAAAGTTAGAAGTGGGTAGGAGAGGAGTTTAAAGATTAATTTGAGAATGATAAACATGGATCAAATTCACCTGGTTTTTAAAGTTGAGGTTCATGATGCTCCAAATAACTCCTTTGATCTCTTTGGGGATGTAGGCACCTCCTTGATTGATCATGTATCACCCAAAATAGTTCCTGAACCATAAAATGAAGGACAAAGCAGACAAAAAAAACAACACAATGATTTATTTAATTCCAAGTACCATTATTTTCATGTTTTTTTAAATCAAACTAATGATACGTTGTATTCTTTTAAATTTCTGGGTAAGGTATTACTCAAGGATCACACCGTGTGACACGGATGAATGCGGTTCTCCCCTTTCATTCCCATCCATACTCATAAAATTTGAACAGGTCAACAGTTTAATTTTTTTTAACCTACAAAAACATAAATAAAATAAACTGATGATACATTGTCTTCTTTAAATTTCTGGGTAAGGTATTACTCAAGGATCACACCGCGTGACACAGATGAATACGGTTCTCCCTTTTCATACCTATCCTTACTCATAAAAGAAGAACATGTCAGCAGTCTATATATAAAAAAATTAACAAATTTAAGCAGAAGGAAACAAAAGATGATTCATAGTGATTGGAAACATGAAAACCAAGGGTTGCCTCCCATGAAGCGCTTTTGTTTAACGTCATTAGCCCGACTTGTACCATAAATCCATCAATTTTTCTCTGGTTCATATGTGGGCTCAGTTAACTCATCCTTGGTTTCTTTTTTATTGAATGATTCAATGTATGGTTTTAACCTATGACCATTTACTTTGAAGACATGACCACTTGTGGGATCCTTAATCTCTATTACCCCATGAGGGTACACATGATGCACTAGGTATGGACCATACCATCTGGACCTTATCTTTCCTGGGTGTAGATGAAGTTTTGAACTATACAAGAGCACAAATTTTCACAGTTCAAAGTGTTTGACTTTGAGATTCCTAGATTGGTAGGCTTGAACTTTAGATTTAATGATCCTTGATTTTTCATAAGCCTCCATCCTAAGTTCCTCAAGTTCATTAAGATCTAATTTCCTTTTTGATTAAGCCAAAGAAATGTCAATGTTCATTTTTTTTATTGCCCAAAAGGCCTTATGCTCAATTTCAACAGGTAAATGACATGCTTTTCCATAAACCAATCTATACGGTGACATGCCTAGGATAGTTTTGAAAGTAGTTTGATATGCCCAAAGGGAATCTAAGAGATTCTCGACCAATATTTCCTACAGGGATTAACAATTTTTTCAAGAATTTGTTTAATTTCTTTATTTTCCAATCCAGCTTGACCGTTGGTTTGACAAAGGTATGCAGTGGAAACATTATGAGTAATACCATACTTAGACATGAGTGAAGAGAATGGGCGGTTGCATAAATGGGTTCCACGATCACTGATTATAGCCCTAGGAATTCCAAATCGAGAAAATATATGTTATTTCAGAAATCATATAACAACATTGTGGTCATTGGAATTGGTTGGAATGGCTTCAACCCATTTTGAGACATAATCAATAGCTAAGAGGATGTAGAGGTATCTCTTAGAGTTTGGAAAGGGTCCCATGAAATCAATTCCCCAACAATCAAAGATTTCAATGACTAGAATGGGAGTGAGGGGCATTTGATTCTTTTTGGTAATGGATCCTAATTTATAACATTGAGGAAAACTTTTACAGAATTGGAAGGAATCCTTAGTGAGGTTCGTCCAGTAGAAACCACATTGGAGGACCTTTTCAGTGGTTTTCATTGTAGAAAGGTGGCCTCCACATGCCTCTCCATGAAAAAATTTTAGAATGGACTCTTGCTCAGACTCGGGAATACATCTCCTGATGATTTGATCAGGACATAACTTTAAGAGGTAAGGATCATCAAACACAAAGTCTTTTACATCAGAAAGGAATTTCCTCTTAGCTTGGGTCCCCATGAATTTTGGAATGTCACCTGTCACCAAATGGTTTTCTATGTCAGCATACCAAGGGCAATCACTCACTGAATAGAGGTGCTCATCGGGAAATGAATCAGACACAGAGAGGTGGTGTGAGTTGTATTTGAATTCCATCTTAGAGAGGATATCAGCTACAATATTTTCAACACCCTTTTTATCCTTAATGGTTAAATCGAACTCTTGAAGAAGAAGGACCCACCTAATCAATCTAGCCTTGGCATCTTGTTTTTGTTAAATTTATTTTAGGGCTGAATGATCAGTGAAGACAATGATGTGTGATCCTATGAGATAAGACCTGAATTTCTCTAAGGCAAAGACAACAGCAAGCAACTCTTTCTCAGTGGTGGTGTAGTTTATTTGTGCATCATTTAAATATTTTCTTGCATAAGAAATGACATGTGGAGTATTCTCACACCGTTGTCCTAAGACTGCTCCTACAACGAAATCACTTGCATCACACATGAGGGGGACATGTCCTTCCCTTACCATGAAATGGAATTTTTCCCAATTTAGTATGAGATTATTATCCTCTCACCTTGACAAAACCTTTTCAACTTTTATAAGGCATCCCTAAAATGTATCCCCAAAGATGGAGAAGTCATCCATGAAGACATCTAAAAAATATCCCACCATATCCAAGAATATTCACATCATGCACCGCTGGAAGGTACCAGGGGGATTACATTACCGAAAGGGCATGCGCTTGAAGGAAAAAGTGCCAAATGGACAAGTGAAGGTTGTTTTTCCTTGATCCTATAAGGAGACTTCGATTTGATTATACCATGAGAATCCATCTAGGAAGCAATAGAATTGATGACCCACCACTCGCTCGAGGACTTGATCAATAAAGGGTAAGGGGAAATGGTCTTTCTTGGTACAAGAGTTGAGCTTCCTTTAGTAAATACAAACTCTCCATCCACTACTGAACCTTGTTGGAAGCATCTCTCCATCCTTTTTGGTAATTACTGTGATTCCAACCTTCTTTGAAACCACATGGATTAGGCTAACCCACTCACTCTTAGCTATAGGATAGATGATACAAGCTTTTAACAATTTCAAAAGTTATTTTCTCACTACTTCCATGAGATTAGGATTGAATCACCTCTGAGGTTGACGACATGGATTTGAATCAGATTCAAGAATAATTCTATGAGTCCAGATAAGTGGGCTAATCCCAGTGATATCAGATAGGGTCCATCCAATGTCTTTCTTGTGTCTCCTTAGAACATCTAGAAGCATCCTCTCATGATCAGCTTCAAGGGAGGAAGAAATGAAAACAAGAAAGGATTGATTTTCCCCTAAGAGAGCATACTTTAGTGAATAATGTAAGACTTTAAATTCAAGATCAGATTGGTCATGACTTTCCAAGAATGGATGAGACATTGTATTGAACTTAGTTTCTTTGTTCATATTTCTCGACAAAATTGGTTCCTTGTGAACAGAATTTTCATCCACTAAATTTTCAAGAGTAGTTTCATGAATGGCTATGGACTCAATGTTATTGATTTCAACCATGGTATCATTGATTGGTGATTCTAGAAATTCATCAATAGAGTTGTCTGAAAGAGATTCAATCCAAGGAGGCAAATTTCCCTCATGTGAATAAATAAAATCAATCTCTTCTTGACATAACCATCCTTCGGTAACTCCTTGATGTTCATTGAGTCATCATCAACACTACCAATCCAATTAACCTCATGTATCTATTCATCATACCCAATTTGAGAGTTTTCATTGTAGATGTTCAAGTCTAGACTCATATTCCCAAAGGTGATGGTCATGTTCCCATTTCGGACTCGGATTACAGAGTTGATTGTTGCAAGGAAGGGACGACAAAGTATGATTGGGGTTTGCTCCCTAGGACCTAAGCTTGGGTGATTTTCTAGAACAATGAAGTCAGCTGGGTAAATGAAATTTTTAACTTTCACCAAAACATCTTTTAAGAATCCCTTTGGAACTCGAACACTACATTCAGCAAGTTGAAGAGTGAAAGATGTGGGTTGGAGTTCTTTGAGCCCTAACTAACAGTACATGGCATAAGTAATGAATTTCACACTCGAACCTAGATCACACAAGGATTTGACAACTTTGTTCTCTCCTAGTTCAACATTTATGTAAGGGCATCCTGGGTCTTTCATCTTAGGAGGAATGGTCCCTTGAATGGTGGTACTCACATTAGCAGCCAAAAGGACATGGTTTTTATGTGAAAATTTTATTTTAAAAGTGCACAAGTCCTTAAGGTATTTTGAGTAGGAAGGTATGGTTTGGATGGCATCGAGAAGGGGAATGTTCAACTTGACATGTGAGAAGATTTCCCTCAATGTTTCACTCAATTCAGGATTGGTTTTCCCCCTCATGCGTTGAGGAAATGGTGCTGTTTGTGCAGCTGTTTGTTGAAGTGTTGTTTCATTCATATTATTATCAGTTTCTTCAGTTTGATCATGTAGTTCATTTGAATTTTTATTAGATTTTGAAGCTTCACATGGTTTCTGACTTATCTGTTCAGTTTTTTCAATTGATTTCCCACTTCGTAAAACTGTCACATCCTTTAGTTGTTTGTGACTTATTTGAGTGAAACTTGTCTCTCCCCTTGGTGTTTGTTGTGTAATGGCCTGTGTGGGAATGGGTGCCTTTCCAGTTTTTATGGTTTGATGTTCTTGTTTAATGGATGATAATTCTATGTTCATTTTGTCGATTTGTTTGCATAGTTGTTCTAGTAGGCTTTGTGGAACATTTTGGGTTGGTGCTTGAGCTTGTGGGTTTATCCTAGGAGGATACTTTGGTTTTTGGATAGGTTGTTGATATTGGACATGAGGATGTTGGAATTGGACCGGTTGTGGTTGGAACTGATTGTGAGGATGAATGTTTTGATGAGGGTCTGGGTTGATACATTGTTGTTGTGTTGGTTGTTGATTGTCCTTCCAACGAAATCCCTTATGGTCATTATACATTGGATTGAAGGTGTTCGTGAATTGTTGCTTTTGAAAGTTCATTTCATTAACTTCTTCTGGTGGTCCTCCAAATAGAACATCCTTGATAGAAGGAATGGTTGGGAAATTATCAGTCTTGTGGTCATTCATGTAACAAATTGTACAAACAAGCTCAACAGTTTGGGTTTTGTGGACCTTCCTAAGATCAATCTCCTCAACTTTCCTCGTGAGTGCAACAAGTTTTTATCTAATATTTTCTTCTTCTCCAAGATTGTACATTCCACCAGATTTGGGTGGCTTCTCATAGTTTGGTGATGTTCCCCATGTTTGGTTTTGTTCAGCATGATTTTCTAGATACTCGTAAGCATTATTTGGGGATTTGTTTTTGAAGGTTCCATTACACATCATATCAATGAATTGTTTGTTTCCAGGCCCCAACCCTTCATAGAAAATTCTCACTTGTTCTGGGATTAAGAAATCATGGTGCGGTACCATGTTTAATGTCTCCTCTAACCTTTACCATGTTTCATAGAATGTTTCTCCCTCTCTTTAAAAAAAGTTTTGTATTCTCTTTTTAAGTGCAATTGTTTTGTGATGGGGGAAGTATTTTTTATAAAATTCTCGTTGAAGTTGGTCCCATGAGTGAATGGATGCTGGTCTCAAATTTTTTTACCAATTATTTTCTCGGTACTTAAGGGGAAAAGGGAAAAATATCATTTTAGCAGATTCAATTTGATTTGGGGGGCACATGGTTTCGACAATGTCATTAAATTCCTTAACATGAAGGTATGGCGTCTCAGACTCCATCCCATGAAAGGTTGGATGGTGGTTCAGGACATGGGGATTGAAAACATATTGGGCATATCCTATGTTATCATGCCTAATGCATGAGGGTGCATTGGTCCAGGTTGGTGTGAGGTAGTCATTCATGGTCGGGTCTGCAACAATTCCCAAGTTAGGGTCTTGCCCGTTATTTTGGTTCCCTCCCCAGTTTATGATTTGGTTTTGTGGGAGATTCTCCATTGTATCGAACTCAACGTCTGAATTTGGAGTATTAGGAAGATTTGGATCTAATGCAAATATATCTCTTTTAGTTCTTGACTCCCCAGCCCTAGGATTATCCACCCTAACTAATCTGTTTGAGTTATTGCGGGTGTAGGCGGACATGCGCCAAAAGAAAAAAAAAGCAAGAAATGGAAAAGATAAGAGAATTGGGATGAGAATAGATGAATTGGGGTAAGAAAAGATGGTTTTTGGTCTATGAATCTTACTTGGTCCCCGGTAACGGCGCCAAAATTTGGTTTCGCCCAAATTTACCCTACTGGTAAAAGCGATCGATGTAGTACATGTTGGGGTCGAATCCACAAGGACCGAAAAAGTAACCTTGAGATGCTATGATTGTGTGAAGGATGGGCTATGAAGTAGCCGACAATGGATTTGATATTGGATGGTTTTTAAAGAACACTAATAAACCTAAGTGAATTCAATTAAATGGAAATGGGTTAATCTTAGGATTATGCTCGGGGTGGATTTTATGAATTTTACTTCATTAGGCAATTTTGGTTTTATTAATTTTTGATGAATCCATTCTTCAAAAATAACATTACATTCATCATTTTCTGGTTTGGTGGTTACTAAACACAATTACTAATCCAGTATAAACATAGAGAACCAAATTCATTATCTCCCCGAGGTATATGGTCATTTTGTAATTGAATTTAGTGTGCTCAAACAAAGTAATGATGAAGAGTATAAATATTTGAAGAATGGATGTCTTAAATTAATTATACAATTAACAACAATTCGTTCAAAAAATAACATTAAATCCATCCATTGCATCCTCCTATGCTCATCCCATTAAGGTTTTAGTGCTCTATTGATGGTATACTCTCAATGGTGGGCGGAAGATGGCTAACAATAATTGGATTGAAGAAATTAAAACCTCGGAAATAACGAGCACTCCTCCGTGTGTGTGAATAAAATTCACACCTATGTGTGAACTAATTCACAACAACATAGAGATATCACTGTGCTTTTGCGATAATAATGTTTTAATAAATGAAATGGAAAATATAATAGTGAATGAAGTTGATTAAGAACATAAAGATACAGAAAAGAAACTTACATGGAAATGGAAAACATTAGAATGGAAATTTGGAAGCATAACCATACAATGAAACAAGAAACAAAAGATGATATGAAAAATATCCACCTCTATTCCCTTCACCAATAGCTCCTTATATAGGAATATTAGGAGCCTTAGGTAAATCCCCCAATAATTAATTCACCCCCAACAATTAATAGTGTCAAATGGAGGGTGAATAATCAAAATGAAATTGATGTTTCAAATTTGACCTGGAAAACTATCCAGATTCGTCCACCATATTAACGTGTGAAGTTGAAAATGAATAAGGCCGAATCCGGAGGGGTCATAAAAGGGGAATATCTTCGTCCATCTGTCCTATATGAGCTGTAAATATTTCAGGAAATTTGGCTCATCCGTTTGGATTTTATGATTGAAATGGTGGGACGGATTTCTGTGCATTAATGTCAGGTCCACCATTTAAATCTCAACTTCAGATCCCTTTATCGTCATGAAAACATCAGAATTAGCTCTGGACACTGTTGAATAAAATGATTATCATATATTTATATTTCTAATGTATAAATTTGAGCTTCATTGGGATTGGTTTCAGGGCCCCACATATGTTTGATGGGCCTTAGGCCCATTATGCTTTTTCCAGCACGTTTCTGCATTTAGGCGCAAAATTATCCATCTTTCTTTCAGATTCATCCAGCGGAACTAAAAGATAAAATGTTCCATGAAAAGTGATCAATCATATCCCAAAATTTCAAATTCATAAAATGAATATAATATTTTCAACAAACAAATGAATGATTGGGCCCAAATTTGCATTTTAAACATGAATTGCATTTTTGATGAGAAATGAAGTTCTATTTATATAATGCACTAAAAACAATGTTAATGGACTTTGTATCAATGAATATAAAGATATTAACAATTAATATTAGCCACTTTTAGTGACTAATCATTGGTTCTGTCAGACTCTGAATAAATTATTGACCAAAATCGAAGATGGTCGTTTGTTGAAAATCAAATCAAAGAAGCAAATAAATTATGTATAAATTTTCGTTATAAATATATATATAAAACAACAATTCAAGAATTACAATTTATTTATTTAAAACCATGGGGCATTAAATTAGTGACACAGTCTTATGAAGAAATGACTCTAGCATTATCACAATATGAGGACCTTTTTAGATAAAATTTCTCTACATTTAGGATGAGGGGTGTATGTATCTAGGAGATTCCTTAGCTTCACCAGGGAAGAATGCAAGTAACATATTATTCAAAAAGATTTACCAACCTTTCTAGGAACTAGCCTGACATGGTTTGTTACCCATGTTTTAGTGTGTTGACCTTCATCCAAGTGATGTGTCGAGACATTAGATCCATTTTCATCCTTATATAAATTACTACATATGCTAGGGTTATAGAGATAGTTTTATTGGTTGAATGTTTCTTGGTTTATTTGATACATACAGTTTTTTATAGTAGTGGGCACATAGTAACAAATACCTCAATAGTATGGAGATGAAATAAATCTCAGGGACTGGGACAAGTGATAATTTTTCAGAGTGGGTCCAATGATTGAGAATTTATGGTTCAGGGCTCACAGGGTGGGTCCAGTCCTACCAAATAAAGGAAGTTCTACTCATGTTATTGTTGGGTACATCTTATAAGAGGATTTTTTAACAACCGTACAACTGAAAAAGAGTCCATGGATGGACCTCTGATGAAATTACACTTCAAAGTGCATGCATGATATCAAGGCATAGTATGTGGAAGAAGAGATGGGAGAGATGAAGGAGTTGATGAAGAAATGATTTGTTACCACAACCAACCACATGTTATCCAAACCTAGCTCATGGATCTAGAAGATAGGGGAGGGGATTGTTGCAGGAAGTCAATACATAAAACCATGAGGCATTGTGGATGATTCAAGGTATAATATATATATGTTATACCTTATATGTAGTAATTATATACATAGGTTCGTGTCATTACTTTCTTATTACACACCTTGTTCGAGACAGATATTCTTCTGGATCCCTTTGATGGACCCTCTCTCTTGGAGACTACAACTACAGAATACTCATTGATCACACACTTTTTTTAATAGCCTGACCTAGATATTAGAGTTAGTAGTTTCTATTTTTATCTATTTTCAGCAGTAACAACACCTTACAATATCATCATTGTTATCAAATTATTATCAACAACTCATTCAATGATTAACAGTTTAGGTAGAGGATGTGGTGTGTCCACATTGACAAAACTAGGTTCTCTATTTTTAAGGAAATGTTATCCCAGGAAGAATTGGATTGGCTCATGCATCCGAGGGCGCAATCGATTAATCATCATTTTGCTATACTATAAATTTTTATAGTTGAAAAAATGAGTTCTTAGTGTCCAACAGTGGTGGAGGAGAATGATTATTCCTTCTCTGAGGATGTTATATGATTTACTCCCTACCTAGAAATACACTTTTTCATTGATCTACTGTCATGAACCGTCCCCCAGGGGCCCATATCGTGACTAACTCAAGCCCACCATCCATAGGACAAGGGATGGCGACTACCACCAAAGATGTAAATCCTTATACTGGGAAGGCATTTCCTTTAAAACTGTAAACAAAAAAAATAGACTACACAACTAAAAGTAAAACACTAAGTAAAACTATATACAAAAGAGTGTGCTGAATGTAAAAGGGCCAGAAATACAAGCCCAATAGTAAAGAACAATACAACTGAAATTCTAGTACAACTGAAGATAATATGTAAAGCATCTATTGGGTCTTTCTCTGGATTTCCCACCTGATGGGTGGGTACTGATGGCCACCCCAGCACCCCATGTCGGTCTGTCCACCCCGTGTATGTCTCGCCGAGTGGTCCACTTGTGGGTACCATCCAGTTTTGCTACACTATGCCCGATTAGCATTTTCTACCGACTGCAACCAAGAAAACGTTGTTTGGGAATAGCCCATGTAGGGGTGAGAATAACGATACATAGTAGGGACCCTTAGACCCTCATGCTCTCAAAAAATCCAACAAGGATAACCACAGAGTACAAAATCAATGGATAACCCTAACATAGGTAAATTCCCATACATATACCTAAGTTATTTAGTAACCCATCTCAATCATGAGGATAATAGAAAAGTAATTGACTTAGCTCAAATCAGGATTTCAGTGAAGAAATGATGTACAAGTGATTAGTCGTAGAGCTAGATCATCTTATTCTATCAAGAGGGACTGCTTCTGACCATTTAGAGTTAGACCCACATAGGATCGGTATGCGCTGACCCAAACAGAATCACTGAGAGCTTACCAACACAGGATCTGACCAACACAGGATTGGTATGAACTGACCAATAGAGAATCGCTGAGCACTAAACTCTGTATGATCTATCACCATCCTTCGCCTCACTATTAGCCACAATATTTCTCGCACCCGGTGCACTCGTGTTCCGTAGAATCTTCCCTATAGATATCATTTGTACCATGACTACCACTAAAATACACTAAGGAGTAATGAAGAGGACTTACATGTCATAAGGGTTCCAAGGTGACAGAAGGTGCATCAATCGGACACACGGTCTGTGAGTTATTGGCATTTCCGTTTCAGGGGTCTGGTTGGTTTTTAGGTTCAAACGAACCCGACCGTACACCAACTGTGACTAAACCTCAAGTGGGGTATTTCAAGAGAACTTTCTCTCTCCAATCCTTCCATCACCACATGTTGTTCATCAATTAGCCACTCTTCACAAAAGATAGAGGTGAAAAGGTGTAAACTATCTCGGATAGTCCCGACCTACGCCAGTTCGGTCTTCTGTCTGACCCAGTCCATGTGTCTGATCCAGTCTGAGAAAGTGGGCCGGCCTAAGGGCGCCCCACCCGATGGTGGCCCGGAATCCTTCTCTAGCCGCGTCCAGGGGGAGGCACATGCCCCCTGGCACTCGAACGGTTGAACTATTCGAGTGGTACCGAAACCGGCACCAGGTGGAGCCGGTCTAGCACACGCGGGACCTGA
This sequence comes from Viscum album, assembly GCA_963277665.1. Classification (NCBI taxonomy): domain Eukaryota; kingdom Viridiplantae; phylum Streptophyta; class Magnoliopsida; order Santalales; family Viscaceae; genus Viscum; species Viscum album. The sequence goes on from OY728151.1 coordinate 786,196,637, forward strand.
GGGGGTCCCACTTCTCCCGGCTAGCCCGAATAGCCCGCCTCTCTACGCCACTGGCGCGGTGCAATGCTACCGCACCCTTCCTCCATGACCCTCCCTAGATGTGGCCCACTGAGGGCCTCCGTGTGACGCGACGGCACCGCGTGCCTCCACCACGACCTGTTGTGGCCACATCTCTCTTTTCGCCCGGCACGACGGTGCAGCGCCCTCTTGGTGACCTGGTGGCCTTGCGCCGCCAGTTCCTTTGTGGTTGGCCTAATGCCGCCTGCTGTTGTTATGCCTCCACAGTAAACAGAACGAGAATAATAACAGGGGGGAGGATCAGACCCTGTTCATGCGGTATGAGCCCTCCTCATTAAGACGATATCAATCACCACATGAAGAACATCAAAAAGAAAAATAACGGATGGTAAACACTAATACATAATTTGTAAAGACACGGAAATTTCAAGGAATTTGTTTTCTTTATTTTATTTGGAATTTTACGAGTGCGCAGTTTCTGATGACACCTTATTATGAGGTTTGATGTGCCCGGAATCAATTTCGGATTCTTAGCTCGGGTACGTTCAGTGAACGAACGAGCGGGTTTTCCTATCATTTGAACCGGTGCTCGAAATCGAAATCCAAGGACACCGATGGAATTGCAGCGCCGATAATTTCTTAAAAAAAATCTTTTCCGGAGTTTCGTTTTCCCGGGTGGAGTTTTACTTATTTGGGTTAACTAATGAATAAAATAAAATATTGTGCAACAGATTTTATTTTTATTCAAGGAAGTGTTGACCTAAGCAAAGTGGTTGTGTGGGACCCACAATATCCTGCCCCACAAGGTAGGAGATTTTTGAGATGGGGTCCACACGAGCCCCACATTTTCAACTCCCTCAAACCCCCTCCTTTATTAAGGTAACGCACCTGCACCCCCCTTTAAATGGAAGTCAACCCTTGCGTTTATATAATTAATAAACACCTCTTTTAATTTGGTGGTTTAAACATTTCAATTAATTCAATTAATTGATTGATTCGTTTTTGAATTTCAAAACTCTTGTCTTGAGAAATAAAATAAGACAAACTCGTATTTTATTAGACTTGTTGAGTTGTGAGAGGATAAGGAGAAAAAGCTCTAAGCCTTGAAGTTATTCCTCTTCGTCGAGGAATGCGAAGAACACGAAGAATGCACCGCCGCCGCCGATGGACGCTGACCTCCGACAACGGATGACTCTGAGAGACACCTTCCTCAGATATCGACTACCCGACGCGCATCTTTTCGTTCCTTATTCCCACGTCAAGGGAAGGGAGACCTCGTTCCTCCTCGGACAATCTCCGTCAACGTGTACGGAGCCTTCTTCTACGACGTCCCTTTCCGCGATAAACCTCGTTCAATGACTACACTCAAGGTAGGGGGATTATTTTAATTGTTTGTTCCTGATTACTTCCATCGCTGTTTATCATCATTATTTGAGCCGCCTGATATCGCAATAACGGGAAGAGGTTAGACTGCACGAACACGCCCGACCCTCCTTCCCCTTGTTTGTTTGATTTTGTTGTGGCATGTGTAAGGCGGCGCGGTGCCGTTGCACCGCCCAGATTCTATGAGTTTGGATGAAGAAGTGCGGCGCCTTCGCGCCGCGCCTTTGAAGTTGAACAACTCACGGTGCCGTTGCGCCATGTTGGAGATCTCGGATGTGACCGCTGCCGGAGCGGGGCTGTGGCGGAGGGGCGCGACACCGTTGCGCCGCGCCGGACGGACAAAGGCTGCGACCTGTGGCCGTAGCAGAGTAGGGAGCGGCGGTCGGTTTCTGGACGCTGCCACCGAAGCTGCAGGGTGGAACCGCGCCGGTCCCATGGTGGCAGCAGCGGGACGGCCGAAGCGGGCCAGCCATTTCATGGGAGACTGGGGATTCGTAACCCTCGGCTGGGTAGAGGAGTGGCCCCCCTCCCACATGGGGGCTGCAGATTACCAATCAGGGGGGGAGGCCCCACCCCCTCCAAATTTTAGCTCGGCTGTTTCGGCCGAGCCGCGTCGCCGAAGATGCGGCCCCCATGTGGGGGCCGCGGTGTTCTAATTAGGGGGGGCATCACCCCCCCCCCCCGTACAACTCAGTTCGGCACCGACCGAGATGGCCACGCGCGCCGCACGCCTAGGCCAGGCCGCGCCTCGTCGGTCGGGCTAGTCCACGCCAGCCGGGCTGGGCCGGGCCATGCCCATGTGGGCCGGACCCGGACCCGGACCCGAGTTGTGTCAACCCGGTTCGGGCCGACCCAGCGGGTATCGGGCCGGGTCGGTCTTGGCCCCAAACCCCAATATTCGGACCTCTTTCATTCTTTTGCACCGAACATGGGTTTCAGACCTCCGATCGACGAACCGTTAGCCGCAATGAGATCCTTGGATCGAGTCGGTCATTTCGGTATACTACACTCAATGTTTCGGAAAACATTGAGTTCGGCTGGGTTGGTTCGTACACGAAACCAACCAGGCCCTTGGAGCGGAAACACTTATATCTTGAGCAGCGGGCGTCCGATTGACGTGTCGTTGGATTTATTGGATTCCTATAGATGAGAAGGAACTTTTGGAATACTTCTCTTGCGTTTTAGACGTAGATGGATATTGGCCGCGTTGGATTGAACATGAAATCCAACCGGGCCCCTAGAACGGAAAAGCTGATAACTTCCAGACCAGACATACGTTTGACGAACCGTCAGCGACGTTGGTGATCACATTGAGAAATGGTCTCTATGATTATACACTATGAGATTTCGGGGTACTGTTGAGATGCGGTCGGGTTGGTTCGTACACGAAACAAATCGGGCCCCTCGGACAAAAAGGCTAATAACTCACAGACTGGGTGTCTGATTGATGCACCGTCTGTTACTCTGAGACCCCTATGAGGAGGCAGTACTTTGAGATACTTCTTCATAGAACTTTTGATACTTGGAGTATCGACCATTAGATCGTGTAGTGGACCCTCCCAGTGACAAGCTAGCAGAGTAAAGAGACCTAGTAGCTGGCTGAGACCTAATGACTGTTGAACTATTGACTCGGTGTGTTTCGGATAGCCCAGTGGGGGAGCGCATGGTTGTAGCGGCAGACCCATGGGGGAGGAGCGCTTGGTTGTAGCAGATGACCCATGGAGGAGGAGTGCTTGGTTGTAGCAGTAGACTCGTGGTACTCAACAGAAGGAGTACCTGTAGAGGCTATGAGGGGGAGCACTTTGTTGTAGCGGCGGACCCATGGTGGGAAGTGCTTGGTCGTAGCATCATTCCCACAGTACTCGAAAGGTGGAGTACTACAACAGTCCAAGGATAGTGGGTCACGCTTGGTTGTAGCATCAGACCCACTATAATCGAAAGAGAAGGAGTTCTCCAGCAGTTGTGGTTTCGACATCATGAATATAATCATGGTTGAGCTGATTCTATGTCCTTTGTGCTTAACTCATGTTTGAGATGGGTCACCTGAAAACATAAGTATATGTATGAGAATATACCTGGTATGTGGTTATCTGTTGATTTCATGACCTTTGTTTTTACCTCATGATTGATATGGTTTACTTGATAACTTGGGTATATGTATGGGCATATACCTAAGTAGATGTTATCTGTTGTGATCTTCTTTGTGGGATCCTTGTTTGATTTAGTGAGACCTTTAGTGTCTCAGGGTCCCTAATGAGTATCGTTATACTCACCCCAGCATGGGCTATGCCCGCACCTCGTTTTGTTGGTTGCAGATGACGGGCAGCGCGGACAGAGGCTGAGTGTTCGAGGAATGTATGGTACCCAAAAGTGGACCTCACGACGAGACAATATCTGGTGGTGGACTTCACGACGAGACGACACTTAGGGGAGGTTGATGGGAGAGAGTGTTATGGAGGCTATCTGTACCTACCCTTCAGGTAGGATCTGTGGTGGATGATCCAGGAGCTACGCTATCAATACCAACCCTTCAGGTAGGATCCTTGGTGGACGATCCAGGAGCTGGTTGTCACCTCCTGGTTGTTTTATCACATTCCTTGTACTTTATAGTTGGGCTTGTATTTTCGGCCCCTTTTCTTTCAGCACAGCTTGTTTCAGTTTTACTTAGTTTTTTACTTCCTCTTGTACTCTGTGGTGTTTTGTTTACTTTTATAAAGGAAATTCCTTCCCAGTTATCGGCATTTACCCCTTTGGTGCTAGTCTCCATCTCCTTGCATATGGAAGGCAGATTTGGGGTAGTCACGACACGGGTCCCGAGGAAGGGTTGTGAAAAATTGGTATCAGAAGAGTTTGGTTCTACCGTAGAACTCAAGACTCTGATCGTTTTATATGTGAAACAATAGTGTTAAGAGTATTGAATGTGGTTATCAGTCCAGGGAGTCTGGTGTTGGTGCGGCGGCCGACGTATCCATACACCAGGACCCTGACTTCTGATTTCTGACTTAATGGACAGAAACATTGATTGCATGTGTTTTTTAAATGTTTTATTTGTGATTACATTTTGTCAGCTCACTTGGTACTGTTTTGACAGTGGTGCACCTGTATCTTTTCAGGATAGCCCCACAACAGCAGCTATCTAGGGTTCAGAGAATTGTGCGAGACGACATCCCACCATGCGACGAGGCCTCGGTGTAGGGCCCTTTTTTGGTGGAGGCACTGGCGGTACCACTACCCGCCGAGCCACCAATGCTACCAGCCCCAGGCCCTGAGAGTGCACGTCGCCTTGGTGCACTGCACGATTTTCAATGTCAGCGACCGCCCAGGTTCTGCGGGGAGACAGAACCTTAGGCAGATGAGGATTGGCTGGAGGCGATTGTGCGAGTTTTCAGGTTAGTAGGGACACCGGCCGACCTCATGGTGGTCCTTGCAGTAAGCCTCCTGCATGCGGAAGCAGTAAGATGGTGGACCTTAATGCTCCAGGTGCCCGATGAGGCATCTATTCTTTGGAAGGACTTTGAGAGCCTCTTCCACTCAGAGATCGTCCTAGCCACCCTCCATGTGGTGTACATCCAGGAGCTACAACAGCTGCGGCAGGGCAACATGACGGTAGCCCAGTACTCGGCGAGGTTTACCGAACTCTCACTCTATTCCGCGGACACGGTACATGACCCATTCGTCAAGGCCCGAACCATCGAGCAGGGACTCAGGGGAGAGATCCGAGATTCAGTTGTTTCTCAAAGCATCCCGACGCAGACAGGGGTGTTGGAGCGAGCCCTCTTAGTGGAGAGTTTACTTGCTGAGCAGTCTCCAGAAACAGGAGCCACCATTAGCCGGCATGCGTTAGAGACTTCTGCAGTGGGCAGTAGACAGAAGACGCAGAGGTCCAAGAGGACTAGTCCTACAGGTGGTCGACTGTGTGACACATGATCATTTGTGCGAGGAACCCGGTGTGTACAATGACTTACCATGAGCGGACATTGTTACCCCTGCGGCGAGGTTGGTCACATGGCTCGTGACTGTCCGACCCGCCATACAGATGATCAGCTGGTAAACGAAGTGCCTCCCAGGAAGAGGCATAGGTTCGACCATGGCGTTCTGTAGGGAGCAGGCGGGCGAGGTAGAGGAGTTGGCTAAGCAGCGGGTGGTGGACGACGCTTTGAGGCCATACCACCACAACCACCAAGGAGACCACCCTGACCACAGGGAAGGGGTGGACCAGGGAGAGCTCAGTTTCAGGAAGATGGGGCCTATTGTCATGGAGCTCAGGGAGCATATGGACAGGAGCGGGACTAGCTCCAGACGTGTAAATTTATGTTCATGTTGCTTCTATCTTTGTTGATGTTTGTTTGTAGATGATTTTTGTCTTTTTAATTTGAGTTGTAGTAATAAAAGACACCTTTCTTTGTGGGATTTACTCTCATGTCCTCTCTCTTTGTTGTTTCTAAGAGGTTTCGGTTTAAAAACCATTGACTTGACCCTAACTTTTGAGATTCCTACTGGAGGAGACCCAGTTACTCCACACAGATGCCGACAGTGTGACTCAACGCTTGGAGGGTAGAGTAACGGTTGGATCTCTTGGTAGTAGCGTCGAGGCCTTACGACGTCATCCTGGGTATGGATTAGTATCACCCATGTCGGGATTGACTGTATTAGTAAAATAATGTGGTTCATCCAGGGGATGAGACCAGATTTCTCTTATCGGCAAAGAAGAAATTTTAGCAGCTCTTGTATGACCATAAAGGGGTCCAAGTCAACTAGGAGTGGAAGAGGACAGCTTAGAGCCAACAAAAGACTTTTTCTGATAGGAGGTGGAGACCTCTAGAGTTCATGGATGGTGACCACGTTTTCCTACGGGTCTCACCTCGATTTGAGTTACTATGATTTGGATGGGGCAGAAAGTTGTCTCCGTGCTTCATTGGACCCTTCTAGGTCCTCAACAGCATAGGCAAAGTGGTTTACCACTTGACCCATCCACCTCAGTCGCACCGGGTGCACGACGTTTTCCAAGTTTATCAGTAGAGGAGATACATGCATGACCCGACGCATATCGTTGATGATGGGGAGACTTTTGCGGTGGTCTGGGTGGAGATCGAGGATCGACAAGAGTGGGTCGCACATGGAAGGTCGACTCCTCATATGCGCTTCTACTGGTAGCACGAGTACCTCCATGAGAGAACATGGGAGAGGAAGGCTCAGATGCATGCTCAGTACGACTTTTGTTTCCCTATTTTCTGTTATAGCTTTACGGGGACGTAAAGTCCTGAGGTGAGAGTAATGTAAAGACCCAAAAATTTCAAGGAAATTTTTTTCTTAATTTTCTTTAGAATTTTATGAGTACACATTTTCTGATGGCACCAGATTCTGATGCTTGGTGTGCCCGGAATCAATTTCCGAAGTTTAGCTCGGGTACGTTCAGTGAACGAATGAGCAGGTTTTCCTCACTTTTGAACCGGTGCTCGGAATCGAAATCCGAGGACACCGATGGAATCACAGCGCAGGTAATTTCTTAAAAAACCCTTTTCTGGAGTTTCGTTTTCTCGCGTTGAGTTTTACTTATTTGGGCTAACTAATGAATAAAATAAAATACTGTTCAACAAATTTTATTTTTATTCAAGGAAGTGTAAACCTAAGCTAAGTGGGTTTGTGGGACCCACAATATCCTACCCCACAAGGTAGGATATTTGTGAGGTGGGGCCCACAGGAGCCCCACCTTTTCAACTCCCTCAAACCCTGACCTTTATTAAGGTAACGCACATGAACCCCCCTTTAAATTGAAGTCAACCCTTGGGTTTATCTAATTAATAAACGCCTCTTTTAATTTGGTTGTTTAAACATTTCAATTAATTCAATTAATTGATTGATTCGTTTTTGAATTTAAAAACTCTTGGCTTGAGAAATAAAATAAGGCAAAATCTTATTTTATTAGAGTTTTTGGGTTGTGAGAGGAATGGGAGAAAAAGCTCTAATCCTTGAAGTTCTTCCACTTCGTCGAATAACACGAAAAACACACCATCGCTGTCAAAGAACACCGACCTCCGACAACGGATGATGGTGAGAGATGACTTCCTCAGAGATCAATGACCCGACGCGCATACTTTTGTTCCTTCTTCCCGTGTAAAAGGAAGGGAGACACCGTTCCTCCTCGGACGATCTTCGTCAACATGTACAAAGAATGCTTCCTTGACGTCCCTTTCTGCGACAAACCTCATTCGACGACTACGCTCAAGGTAGGGGATTATTTTAATTGTTTGTTCCTGATTACTTCCATCGCTGTTTATTGTCCTTATTTGATCCGCCTAATATTGCAATAACGAGAAGAGGGTGGACCACACGAACACGGCTGACCCTCCTTCCCCCTTGTTTGTTTGATTTTGTTGCAGCACGTGTAAGGCAGCGCGGTGCCGTTGCACCGCACAGAAGCTATGATTTTTGGCGAAGCAGCGTGGCACCGTCGCACCGTGCTAGAGAACCTAGAAGAGACCGCTTCCGGAGCGGGGCCGCGTTGCCATTGCGCCGCGCCGGACGAACCATGGCCGAGCCCTTTGGCCACGTCGGAGCAGGGAGCGGCAGCCGGTTTCCGGCGGCCGGTGCCAGAGCAGCGGGGCGGATCCGCACCTGTCTTGTGGTGGAAGCAGCCAGCCGGCCGGAGTGGGCCGACCATTTCAGGGGAGATCGGGGGTTCGTAACCCCCGGCTGGGTAGAGGAGTGGCCCCCCTCCCACGTGGGGGCCGCAGATTACCAGTCAGGGAGGGCAGCGCCCCCCCCCCCCCTCCAAATTTCCGCTCGGCCGTTTCGGCCAACCTGACTGGCCGAAGAAGCGGCCCCCACGTGGGGGTCATGGGTGTTCCAATCCTGGGTGGAATCCCCCCCCCCCCGTACCGCTCAGCTCGGCACCGGCCGAGCTGGCCACGCACGCCGCCCGCCCTGGCCGGGTCGGGTCGCACCCAGGCCAGGCCGAACCGGGCGGCGCCAGCCAGGACGGGCCATGCCCAAGTGGGGCGGACCCAGAACTGGGTCAGGTCAACCTAGTTTGGGCCGACCTAGGGGGTCTCGGGCCGGGTCGGTCCGGGCCCAAAACCCCCATTTTCGGACCACTTTCAGTCTTTTGCTCATATCATGGGTTGTGGACCTCTGATCGACGCACCTTAAGCTGCGATGCAATCCTGGGATCGAGATAGTTTTTTCGGTATATTACACTCACGGTTTCAGAGAACTTTGGGTTCAGCTGGGTTGGTTCGAACTCGAAACCAACCGGGCCCTCAGAGCGGAAACACTTATATTTTGAGCTCCGGATGTCCGATTGACGTGCCGTCAACTTTATTGGATTCCTCTTCATGAGACGGTACTTTTGGCATACTTCTCCTGAGGTTTGGAGGTAGATGGATAGTGGCTGCGTTGGATTGAAACCGAAATCCAACCAGGCCACTGGAATGGAAAAACTGATTACTTCTAGACCGGACGTCCGTTTGACGAACCGTTAGCGGTGTTGGTGATCACATTGAGAAAAGATCCCTATGAGTATACCCTATGAGGGTTCAGGGTACAGTTGAGATGTGGTCGGGTTGGTTCGTACATGAAACCAACCGTGCCCATATGATGAAATGACTAATAAATCACAGACTGGGAATCGGATTTACACGCCGTCTATTGCTTTGAGACCCCAATGAGGAGGCGGTCCTTTGAGATACTTCATTGTGGAACTTGTGGTACTTGGAGTATCAACCAGTATATTGTGGAGCGGACCCTCCCGATGACGAGCTAGCAGAGTGCAGAGACCTAGTGGCTGGGTGAGACTTGACGACTACTGAACTATCGACTCAGTGTGTTTCGGATAGCCCAATGGGAAGTGATTGGTTGTAGGGGAAGAAACATGGCAGAAGGGAGCTTGGTTGTAGTAGAAGACCCGCGTTACTCGATGGGAGGATTACCTTTGGAGGCTATGAGGGGGAGTGCTTGGTTGTAGCGGCAAACCCAGAGCGGAGGAGCGCTTGGTTGTAGCGGCAGACCTACAGTACTCAATAGAAGGAGTACCTCTGGAGGCTAGGAGGGGGAGAGCTTGGTTGTAGTGGCAGACCTATGGTGGGATGAACTTTTTTGTAGCAGGAGGCCCACAGTACTCGACAGGAGGAGTACTACATCAGTCCAAGGATAGTGGGGCACGTTTGGATGTAGCGGCATGCCCACTATACTCTATAGAGGAGGAGATCTGCAACAGTCATGGTTTCGACATCATGAATAAAATCCTAGTTGAGCTGAGTCTATGACCTTTGTTTTTAACTCATGATTGAGATGGGTCACTTGATATCTTGGGTATATGTATGGGCATATACCTGGGTAGTGGTTATCCGTTGATTTCATGACCTTTGTGTTTACCTCATGATTGAGATGGGTTACTTGATAACTTGGGTATATGTATGGGCATATACCTAAGTAGAGTTTATCTGTCGAGATCTTCTTTATGGTTATCCTTGTTGGATTTAGTGATACCTTTAGGGTCTCAATATCCCGTCTGAGTATCGTTATACTCACCCCTGCACGGGCTATGCCCGCACCTCGTTGTGTTGGTTACAGACGACGGGAGCACAGACAGAGGCTGAGTGTTCGAGGACTGGATGGTACCCAGAGGTGGACCTCACGACGAGATAGTATCTTGTGGTGGACTTCACAACAAGAAGACACTCGGAGGAGGTTGACGAGCGAGTGAGTTGTGGAGGCTATCTGTACCTACCCTTCAGGTAGGATCCGTGGTGGACGATCCAGGAGCTGTGCTATATGTACCGACCCTTCAGGTATGATCCTTGGTGGACGATCTAGGAGGTGCTTGTCACCTTCCAGTTGTTTTATCTATTTCCTTGTACTTTACAGTTGGGCTTGTATTTCCGGCCCCTTTACTTTCAGCATAGCTTGTTTCAGTTTTACATAGTGTTTTACTTCCGCTTGTACTATGTGGTGTTTTTTTACCTTTATAAAGGAAATGCCTTCCTAGTTATCAGGATTTACGCCTTTGGTGCTAGTCTGCAGCCCCTGGCCTATGGAAGGCGGGCTTGGGGTAGTCACAACACGGGTCCCGAGGACGGGTCGTGACATAATTCAACTAAAATCCCACTACCTCGTATGAGGATCCTTCATGGTGGAAGGAGAAGAAATGTGGACTTCGATTCGTCAAAATCGGGAAGCATCTAGGGAAGAAGCGTTGTTGGCATTCTTCCGGGTCAACTCCTTCTATTTTGTCTCGGTTGAAGATTAATTGAGAATTTCATTGTTATTCAGTGGTGTGTGCCATTTTTCATTGGAATGATGAAGTTCTACATCCAAAGCCCCACCAAATGAATTTACATCCAAAAAATAATATACTATCTAATCATTTAATTGTAGGAAATAATTCAGAAGAATTCAAAATGGTGCCAATTAATTAGAAGAAGTTTAATTAATTAATGCTGAGGGTTGGTACAAAAATTAATGGGGAATATGGATAGTTGACATCCCACATAAATGGGGAGTTAAAATGGGGGTTTAAACCTCACGTGGGCGCCACCAAAAATATCATCACAAGGGAGGTTATGTGCAATTGGGTCGCACCTCCATAACCTCCCATGGGAGGTTATGTTGTCGTGGCCCCCACCTCCAACCATCCCTTGGAGTATTAAACCACCAGAAATAAAAAAATGTTAACACTTTATTTTAATAAAATTTTAATTTAAAACCGTAAATACTAACTTCCATTACTGTTTGGACGCAACTACTGTGAAGGTCTCACTAAGCAATCACAGAAGCTACGAGTACAACGGTGCCCTCATATTTCAATTCTAAGCACTGGTTCAAAAGTTATAAAATCTCGCTAGTACACTGTCTTAACGTACCAGAACAAAAGTTCAGAAAATGATTTTAGGCACACCAGGACTCAAAATCAAGCGCCGTCAAAAAATATAGACTGTTAAAATTCCCATGTATTAAAAACAATCCATAGAAATTTCAGCACTTTACATTCTCCCCACCTGAGGGATTTACATCCACATAAGATACAACTAGAACTAAGGGAACAAATGGTGGTACTGAGCATTCATCAATCCCTCCCGCTACCATGTGATCTCTTGGAGGTTCTCGTGCTGCCAGCACACACGCACCAGAGGTATTGACTGTCCACTTAGGACCCGATCTTGTCAATACTCAATATCCACTAGAACAACTGTGAATGTCGCCCTGTCAATGATGTCTAGCTCTCCATGGTCAATAATATGGGAAGGGTCATGCATGTATCTCCTCAGCTGTGATATGTGGAAGATGTCGTGCACCCAGTTCAACTACAGTGGAAGATCTAAGTGGTAATCCAGGTCGCCTAATCTGTTGAGGGCCTGGAAAGGTTCGATGAATCAGGGAGACAACTTACCGCCTTGGAAAAATCTTCGCAGTCTTCGTCGAGGTGAGACCCATAGGAAGATGTGGTCTCCATCCTCAAACACTAATGATCTATGTCTCCTGTCATCATACAACTTCTGCCTGCTATGTGCATTCATCATCCACTCCGGGATGATCTGCATCTTCTCTGTGGTAGTGCATACCATCTCTGGTTCCACTAGTGCGAACTCTCCTAGGTCTTTGCAGCATAGTGGAGATCTGCATGTTTTACCATAAAAGGCCTCATAAGATTTCATACCTATGGTGGAGTGATATCTGTTGTTGTAGGGGAACTCCACAAAAGGGAAGTGATCCACCCAGCTTTGACTGAAGTCGAGGACATAAGCACAGAGAATGTCCTCGAGGGTCTGAATTGTCTGTTCAGTCTGACCATCCATTTGTGGATGGAAGGTCGTGCTTGAGAAAATCTACATCCCAAAAGATACATGAAACCCCTTCTATAGTCGGGAAGTAAACTGTGCATCATGGTTGGAGACAATAGAAAATGGTACTCCATGAAAAAACAAAATATTTTGCATAAAGACGCATCCCAAGATCTCTACTGAGCCCCTCTATCTATTCAGTAGAAAGTGGGCCGACTTGGTGAGTTAAAAAAAATCACCCATATCGATCATTACTCCTGGATGTACGTGGATGACACATCATGAAGTCCATGGATATCTCATCCCACTTCCACATTGGGACCTATAAGGGATAAACCAAGCCTGATGGCTCCTGGTGTTCCGCCTTCACTTATGAAAAGCGAGGCATCATGAGACAAACTCTGCAATTCCCTTCTTCATACCTAGCCACCAGTGCTATTGTCGAACCTCCTGGTACTTCTTTTCCTCTCCCAGATGTACCGCTAGAGGATAAAAGTGGAACTCCCTCCACACATCCTCTTGATGTGCTGCTGGTACCATGGTATGTTATCTAAAGAGGATGTCATGCTCTCCTCCTTTTGAAAAACCATCAGAAGCCTAGCCTATGGATATCTGAGCACGTCTTGTCTCACAGTCAGTTTCCCCATGATACGCCTCTCTGACATGCTGAAGAAGTGGAGGAGTGACTGTGAGAGGCTAAAGAAAGGCTGATCCATCTCTATCAGCAATGGATATCTGTAAGGCAGCCAGCTGCCCTGTCTACTCTTCTAACAGCTGTATACCATATCTCCCACTGAGAGCATCCGCAACAACGTTACCTTTCCCAAGAGTATAGACCATCTCAAAGTCACAGTCCTGTAGTAACTCAAGCCAACATCGATATCTCCAGTTCAGATCCATCTGAGAGAAGATATACCTGAGACTCTTATGATCATAGTAGAATGTGAAATGCTCGCCCATCAGATAGTGTCGCCACATCTTCAAGGACAAGGCCACTACTATAAACTCTAGGTCATGGGTAGCATAGTTCTGCTCGTGTTGTCTCAGTTGTGGAGATCCATATGCGATCACAGCTCGATCTTGCATCAGTACACACCCATGTCTGGTCCCTGATGCATAACAGTAAACTACGTACCCTACACCCTTCACAGGAAGCCTCAAGATGGGGGCACTAGTCAGCCTCTTCCTTTGCTCCTGAATGTTCAGCTAGCATCTCTCTGACCACATGAAGGGAATCTCCTTATTTTTCAAGGTTGATAGAGGTGCTTCATCTCTGGGGAAGTCTGGAATGAATCTACGGTAGTATCTACACAAGACTAGGAAAATCTGTACCTCTGTCACACTCATGGGTGGCTCTTAAGAAAGTACCTCCTCAATCTTTGCTGGATCGACTTCAACTCCAGCCTCTGAGATTACATGTCCCAAGAAGTTAACCTCTCAGATCTTAAACTTGCACTTCGAGAGATTACCATAAAGTTGGTGCTCTTATAGTTTGTCCAGTACTACCAGCAAATGGAAGGCATGTTCCTCCTCAGTAGTCGAGTAAATCCAAATGTCGTCGATGAAGACTACGACAAAGAGATCGAGGTATGGATCAAAGACCATTTTTACGAGACACATGAACATTGCTGTAATTTTGGTTATGCCAAAGAGAATAAAAAATAACCCATTGTGATTGTACCGACACCTGAAGGTCGTCTTCTGCACATCCTCATCTCGAACTCTAAGATGGATATAGCCTGATATGAGGTCTTCCATCGAGGACCACCGTGCTCTGTTGATCTGATCAAAGAGGTATTCAATCCTCAAGAGTTGGTAATTGTTCTTTACGGTCACCTGGTTCAGGAGATTGTAGTCAACACAAAGTCGAAATCTCCCGTCTGTCTTCTTGGCGAACAAAATCGGGGCTAACCAGGGAGAAACACTGGTCCAGATTAATCCATTCCCCTACAAGTCCTAAAGTTGTACCTGCAGCTCATGAAGCTCAGAAGGAGAAATCGTATATCATGGAGTAGATATCGGTGTCATCCCAGGGTATAGTTCAATGGATATGTCCACCTATATGCGAGGAGGTAATCCTGGAACATCGTCTGGGAAAACATATGCATACCTGTCCACCACCACAGGATAGCTGGAACTCTCCACATCAACTGCTCCAAGGGTAAGACATGCTAATTGATGAGTGATTGGCATCACCCTCCCCCGAGTAAGTTCATCATATAATGAAAAGGTTCCTTTCACTCTAGTGAATGTAATCCTGGTCCCATCCGTGCGAACACACGACACATTGCAACTAATATAGTCAATTTGAGCACGGATTATAGATGACTAGTCCATACCCAATATGATATCTTAAGGCCTCGACTCCACTACAAGGAGATCCCAATCGAAGCTCTCGCCTCCTAGAGTATGCTTACACTACCAGTACTGGCGCGAAAACATCGAGGCTACTCCGGTAGGAGTATCTAGCCATAAGGACCAAGGCAACAACTCTATCGAAATCTCCGAGCTCCAAATGAGGGAAGTGGAAATGAAAGAACGATCGACACCTGGGTCTATAAAAACTGAAACTAAAGTGGAGTAGACACATATAGTACCTCGAATCACCTCTGTAGTGTCGTGGTCATAAAGCCTCAGCTACCTGAAGCTGAGCTCTCCCTTGACCACCAACTCCTTGTGGTCAGGGTGGTCCTCCTGGTGGTGGTGGTGGTAACACCGCGAAATATCGTCCACCGTCAGTTGCTCGACCAGCTCCTCCACCACGTTTATTAGTGCCCTGAGGACCGCCTCAATCGACCCTCTGCCTCTACCTGGGAGGTCCATTAACTGACTACTGATCATCTGTACTGAGGGTCCAACAGTCACGTGCCATGTGACCCTACCCACCACTTGAGTTGCACTGTATTCTCCTGGAATATGTGTATCTGCTCTGAATGCCCCCACACAACCGATCTTGAGTCCTTTGGTCGACCAACTATGGGTCCGGTTCTCTTGGAACTCTACATTTTCTGTCTTCTGCCAACTGTAGACAACACCACTACATGTCTACTTGTAGTGGGTCTCACTGTTGGTGAATGCTCAACAAGGAAACTCCCCACTAGGAGGGCTCTCTCTAACACCTCCACATGCGTTAGGATGTTGATGGAGATCATCGAGGCTCTGATCTCTCTCTTGAGACCCTGCTCGAAGGTCCAGACCCAGATGAATGGGACCCGCACCATATCTTGAGATTTACGTGAGAGCTCTTTGATCCTCGCTGAGTACTACACCATTGTCATGCTACTCTCATGTAGATGTAGTATCTTCTGTATCTGCACTGCACGAAGGGTGGATGGTACAAACTCCACCCTGAACAGGCTCTCGAAGTCTCTCCTGAGTAATTTTGCATCGTCATGGACCTGAAGCATCAGGCTCCACCATCTGCCTGCTGCTGCCTAATGGAGACTAGTCGTAGGAATCACCATGAGGTCTGTTGGAGTCCCTGCCAGCCTGAAAACTCTCATCACAACCTCCAACCCATCGTCAGCCGTATGTGGGTCCGTCTCTTCCTGGAACCTGGGTGGCCTCTGATGCCAAAACTCATGCAACGTTCTCAAGTGGCATGCATCGTTTACTACTGGGGATGGTGGAATAGATCTCCCAATGGGAATTGGTATCGATAGTGCATCCACTGGTAAAGGGCTTTGCAACGAGGCTTCATCGCTCGGTGGGCATTCATAGCGTAAGACTCCTGGGGCTCTAACTAGTCCTCTGCGAGAATGAATCCTGAAAAGAAACAGATGCAACATGGTAAAAAGAATTATAAATGGTAAGCTTACCTAGTTGAGAGGATTTATGAAAACATTAAATACACGCACACAATCAGTGTTTTCGTGCACTAAGTCGGAAATCAGTAGTCAGGGTCCTAGTGTATGGATACGTCATCCTCCATACCAACACTGGACTCCCCGAACTAAAACCATACTGAGTACTCTTAAAAATATTTCTTCACAGAAATGAATGATCTGAGTCCTACATTCGGCAGCATTACTGACTCCTATGATAGCAATTTCTCATGACCCGTCCCACATGGACCGTATCGTGACTACCCCAAGCCTGCCTTCCATAGGCCACGGGCAGGCGACTAGCACCATAAGTGTAACTCCCTATACTAGGATTTCTTTTCCTTTAAAACAGTAAACAAACACAATAGAGTATAAAATAGAATGAAAAACACTAATTAAAATTGTATACAAAAGAGTGTCCTGAAAGTATGGAAGCTGGAAATAAAATCCCAACAGTAAATAACAATACAAATGAAAAGCTAGTATAACTAAAGAAAAGAACTAATTAAACTATTGGGTCTTCCTCTGAAATTCCCACCTGAAGGGTGGGTACAAATGGCCACCTCAGCACCCTAAGACTGTTTGTCTTCCCCATGTACGTCTCGCCGAGTGGTCCACCCCCAGGTACCATCTAGTTATTCCACTCTCTTCCCCGAACAATGCTGCCTATCATCTACATCCAACATGACGAGGTGCAGGCATAGTACTTGTAGGGGTGAGCATAACAATTCTCAGTGGGGACCTCGAGACCCTCATGGTCTCACAAAATCCAACAAGGATTACCAAAAGGTACGAAATCAACAGATAACCCTTACTTAGGTACATGCCCATACATATACCTATGTTATTTAGTAACTCATCTCAATCATGAGGAAAACAAAAAAGTTATTGACTCAGCTCAAACTAGGAATTTAGTAATGTATATATGTACAAATGATTAGTCACGAAGCTAGGTCATCTTATTCAGTCAAGATGAAATGCATCTGACCATACAGAGTCTGACACACACCTGATCGATAGGTACTAACCCCAAAATGTCCCACACTGGATCAGTATGCACTGACCCACATAGGATATCTGAGCGATGACCCACACAAGATCTTACCCAGAGATGATCCGTAGGTGCTGACCCACACAGGATTGTTGAGCACTGACCACCTTGTGATCTGTCTCCAACCTCCACCTCACTATCAGCAATTGGATTACACTAACTTGTAGCACTGAAGTTCTTTAGAATATTCCCTTGAGATATCAGTCATACCTCGACCGCCACTAAACTCCATTGTGAAGTAACCCAAAGGACCGCCATGTCATAAGGGTTCCAATGTGAATGACGGTGCGTCAATCGGACGCCCGATCTGTGAGTTATTGGCAGTTTTTGTTCTAAGGGCCCGGTTAGTTTTTTGGTTCAAACCAACCCGACCATGATCCAACTATGTCCAAATCACAAGTGGGGTATGCCAAAAAAAATCCTCTCGCTCCAAGACATCCATTGGCATGGATGGTTCATCAATCGGAAAACTACAGCCAAATATAGTGGCGAAAAGTTGTAAACTTGCCAAATGGGTCCGGGTCCGGTCCGGCCCCGTCGGACTGACCCGGCCCGACCCGGTTGTAACGCCCCGACCCTAGTTGCCTAGAGTCGGTGCATTATTACATAACATTGGCATGATCACAAGAAAGATCAAATCTCGAAAGACCGATTGGTTTAGTAGCCTTGGAAACACTAGATATATTCATAAGTTTTACATTACATCATAAAATGAAAAACTACTACAACAACATAATGTTTCCACAGTCCACACTATAATCCCATCATAATATCCCTGCAGGTCATTCATAACTTACATCTTCACTTCCTGGGAAAAATAAAACATAGAAAAGGGGTGATCTCAAATGCCCAGTAAGGATAACAATATAGCGGAAACTTTCATAAATAAGAATAAACATTTAAAGCAATGTATAACTAAAACAAAAGCCTTTTAAACATGAACTTTCAACATGGTATGGCATAAATAAAATGAAATAATGCCATTTACTTATTCACATGGATATTCTACTAATCGAATAATCACATGCAAAAATCAATAACCACTTTCATAATGTTGGAATGTATAATGCCAGACTATCATAACCACAAAGTCAATGCCTCGTGCGAAGACTACAAATAAGATTTTGTCAAGGCCTTGTGCCAAGACACTAGTTTGTCTCATGAGACCTACCGATTCATCGAGGAGCTATAGCGGGCTCCACCCGTCACTTATTAAGTCCAATGCATTCCCATATGAAAAGGTTTAAACATAACATAAACATTCGTATTAAAACTAGCATACGAAATGTCAATAATTTCACCATAAACTATGAATGGTATAAAAATAGCACATACATAGTCAAACATATCACAAAACCTTCATACAATATAGAAGTTTTGTATCATAATAAATCAACTTCAAATAATCTTAAAATCCATCAAAGGATGTTGACATAGATGAAATCAAAATTCTTTTTAAAGAAATATCTCCTTTTATTTTGAAATCATTTAAGATCCATATAAAATAAAACATTTTCTTTGAAAATATTCTTATAAGCTTGTAAGGAAAGCTTTGAAGATTTTATAACGGCGTAAAATAACCGCACCCGCCGTATAAGTTAAAAAAAGCATTCTTACCTCAATTTTGTCGAAAAGGTTAAAAAGGACCTTGTTTTGAAAATGACGGAAAGATTCCTTTATAAACCACTTATAAAAGTCAAAAAGGGTATAAATGACTTTAACTCATATTTTAGTAAATAGTAAAAATGTTTTGAAATACATTTTTATGAAACATGGATGTGGATGATAAAGAGATCCCAGTAGATTATTACGTATAAACAACCTCGGATAATGAAGAGATTGTGAAATAACCCTTACCTTGTACTTTTCCTTGGTTGGGGTAGGTTAACCTCCTGTATAATGGTGAAATAATTGTTATTAAATTATACAAGAATCATATGCATTCATATGATATCATATATGATCTTTTAACATTGCTTTGTTAATAATATCTTAGTATTATCGTTGTTTCGGGTGTTAACTTACTCGTTTTCGTTTATATGTTTTGTTACGTAAGACATGTTTGTAAAGGATAGGTTGTATATTATCCAAATCCAGAATGATATCAATTCCTTAAACATAATTTTTAAATCATCAAATGATAATTATACATGAATGGATACAATGGAGAATGAATCTCATCGCGTTCGTGGAGACGGTAGTCCGTACGTACGCACGAGCGACAATATCATTCTTTTGATATTAAAATAATATATAAATGGATGGTATATCATATATACAGAATCATTAACATGTTATATTTATTATTTACATGAGTTACACATCATTATTATACCCATCCAAATAATATTATATTGAATAACAATTACACCACGACGTGGATACGGTAAGTCGTACGTATGCACGTATGGTGACATGTTATTCAAAGGGTGGATAGAATACTGAATATGGTTGTACCATATTTATAATAACATCACAGTATATGTGAGATACTGGAGTTATTATTTTATAATGGTAAGAACAAAGGAAGAAGAAGTGGAAGAAGAAATGAACTTAGAAAAGGGTGGTGAAATCATTACCTCTTCTTCGGGTTCTTCCTTTTTGTTTGATCAAAAGGGCTCCATAGGTTGGCTTTCTGATAAAAATAAGGCCCCTAGGTTGTATTGAGGGATGTTGGGAGAGTATTTGGGCAGAGTTTGGCCGAACCAAAAGGCTTTAGAGGTGTGAAGAAATGAGAAGGAGGAGAGCCCTTTTATAAGAGGGGTGAGGGGCACCTTTGGAAAAGCTAGAAATATTAATTTATAATAAATTCATATTCGGTTTCTAATGGCTCCAAAGTTGATTATTCAAAGGTCAAGGTGGGGATAGGTATAAAAACACTCAAACAATAGAATTTAGAGAGGTTTGGGTACTTATATTAACCTTATCTTTAAGTATTAACTCTAAGTTAATTAGTTTCACTTTTACAATGTCTCTTTGTATTTTTATATAATATGGTTAATAAACATATTATATACATCCAAGCGACCCCCAAGTTGTACATTAATGATGAACCTATCCTGATATAAGTCTCTTGGACGAACCTTAGATTTTTAGGAATTTAATATCAATTAATAATATAATATTTTTTTTAAGAACTCTTTTATGTCAATTTTGACACTATTCAATAGTTGATTTTTGTGAAACTCATAACAGATTGATTACTTCGAAAAAAGTCAATTAAATCAATCCTAATATTTCATATTATCCTAGAAAATTAGTTTAATTCATTAAAAGTTTCATGTTATATTAATTTGTGTATTTATAATATCAATTATTTTAATATTTCACTATTATAGTAATTACTGCATCATCATTGTTTCATAAATAAAATACAATATTTAATGTCTAAAAATTACAAATAAAATATCATTATGTTTGAAATCTTTTTATCTTGCTAATGAATATTTATAATCGAAAATAAAACATGTATAACCCTATGTAAAAATTGTTTTTCTAAAAGCTATATGCTTGTGTCATTTTTGTATTCATTTTAACTTAATTAAAATAAAGTGTCATTATCACTTACAAGTGGATCCATGGGGTCCCAAAATCGACCCAAAGATACCCAGGGTCGACCATGTATCAACCAATAGGGTTAAGACACGTTTTAGGGTAATTTAGTATTATTATAATATTATTTTTTAACCCATATTTACCGGATTTAGCCTTAATCATGGTAAATAAAATATTTACCGCAGTAATTATTCAAAATGTCTAAAAATAAAAGTTACCTATTTACACAATTTGGACATCCTGATTCCAAATATGGAATCCATTTTTCTAAATTCAAAACACAGAAGTGGTAGAAATTAATTTAAAATTAATTCCCGCTATCAAAACAAAAAGCGTGTTTTTAAGAGATAATAACTATCAAAAGATTGACACTTGTTTATGTTCGGTTTAATTGTAAAATTATGTCCAATGACAAACATTATATTAAATGGAAAAAATATATCCTAAATATACTTTAAATCCAATCAAATTCATAATTTATCACTATTAATTATTTTGATTAAAAAAGTTGTTTTTAATTAAAATTTAGTAATTTTCACTATTCATCAAAATATGAAAGTTATCCGAAATGTACCAAAATTTCACCTTAGGCTAAATTCGATATTCCGAATCCAAAAATGAAGTCCATTTTCAAATATAAAATATATATAATTTCAAAAATTAGGTATTACTATTCATAGCGGCTAGTTTGATTGGTTACGGTGTGTTAGAACTCGGTGTTGCGTACAACACACGCTAGCGTACCGTGGAAGCTTGGGATGTTTCATTTTAAATTTTTGATGTCCCCATTTTGTCAAAAAGTTTAAAATATAGTATCTAAAAAGGTTTCACTATCAAAAGTTGATAAAATTGCAATACTGAAAATGAATCTGTTCTTGCATTATGACTAAGAAACTCATAATATGGATTCTAAAATTATAAGGATTATATAAAGTTAAAAATGTAGTTAATGCTATTCATGACCTCTTTTAATGGCTTTTTTTTTGGTAAGTCATGGTGCAATTGAACTCGGTGTTGCTTGTAGTGCAAGTTATTTAATTATTTTGAAGAAATAACACACTATGAAATCTTGGGGTGTTACATTCTCCCCTCCTTCAATAAATTGCGTCCTCGCAATTTGATATTTTTCTTCGAAAAGAAAAGGTTGAAAATATAAAATATATTTGTGGGAAAACCCACATCGGAAATTGGGTTACTAAAATTTAGTCTTAATATGAGGAAAAGAGAAATGAAATGGTCACCAACAAATTATGATCTCGATTAGGAGAACATTGGTGGCAATTAGAGACATAGAATCGGAGGAAAAACGTAAATATTTATAGGTAGTGATTGAGGTCATCAATCACAAACAAGTATAAAATTGAGGTCCTTAAATTCATCAATCTATGATGAATTGAAATACCATCGGTTCAACAAAACATAGGGTATTAGGATAACACATTTTTGACGTTTCAAAATATCCTAGTTGAAATCCCACATCGAAAAATGAATTAATGAGACCTCTATTTAAAATAAAGAGTCGAAAGTATGAAGATTACCGAAAATAACACATAATAGGGTTCCATGTAGGAAAATATGGATATGGAAGAAAAATCTAACCATCAATTATCTGATGGAGAGTGGTAGAGAACATGGCTATAAAAAGGCCAACAATCCCAAAGGCATAAATTAGTGATGATTTAAGGTACCATCTAGGAAAACATTTTTGTTCAAAGTTGCTTTTCTTAATATTGAGGAATTTATTTATGAGATTGGCTAAGTTCATAAGGAGATATACTTACTTTATAATTAGAGTTTTATCCATTAATAAATTTCTACCACAAATTCATCTTTCACTCTAAAAGATAATAGAATGTAAAAAAAATTCTATTTACACTATTCGTATAGGGTTCCAAAATAAACGAATTTATAATTCATCAACATGATCTTTTAATAAAAACTACATTATTTAATCCAGGACATCTCATGGGCCAGTGGTAGGTGTTACACCCTTGTCGCCCTTCAGTTGCGGGTTCAAGTCTCGCAGCCTTGCCGGACGCGACGGGTTGCCGCCCGACCTCCGGGTTGTCCTTTTATGGCAATCCAAAATAATCCAAACTAGAACTATCCAAAATACATCTGTCCAAACTCACAGTATAACATTTATAAGGAAGGTAAACATAATATAGATCCTTTTTACCCTGTAATATCATATGAATACCTTCATCATGTATTACCATATTCCTTATTGATTACATTCATGATCCCTTATTCCATATAGAAAGCTAGATATACTTCATTAATCCAAAAATGTTTTAAACACCAACAATGATGGAATATACAAATCATTAATCAGTTCCAAGGTAGTCAAGAATATCCAATATAATTTATCCAAAACAATCACATATTATTCCAAAATCACTACCTCAGTATCAGAACTATATTATGATTTATCATTCTCTCAAGCATATATTTTCCAAAAATTTATCCTGCTATTGAGTCACTTTTCTTTGTTCCACACAATCTCAAGTCCTTAATGAAATAGTACTGCAGTACAATCCTTATATACTCCATAATTATTATAACAAGTACATTGTTGATACAACACTCAATTGACATAATCAACATAAGAACTCTAATCATTCCTCTTCATCTGTGGTAGTATCATAACATGATTATTATCCAATAACATCATTTGCGGCATAGTCTGATGACAAGGACATAGGTTCGCGTAGTGTCCAAACTCCTTGAAAATGAAGCATTGTACATTTGAAACCATTTTCTTACCCTTGCAGTCACGCACTTTGTGCCCTTTTCCTCCACACTTATAACAAACTCCCATTCCTTTCAGGCAAGTTCCAGGGTGTTTCTTTCCACAGTTACCACATATGGGAAAATTCTTCTTTTCCCTCTTCCCTTTATCCATCTTTCTCTCTTCTATCCTTTTCTTCTCTTGCTTCCCTTCAAAGTCATAGGACTTAGTAAACACTTTACTTATCTTATCAACACATGATATTATTTCTTCATATGATTATAATACATGGGAGACTATTTCTCTTATAAATTCTAGCTTAAGACCATGAAAGATATGATCCTTCCTTCTATTTGGATCATGTGCATTTCTGGAGTTCTCATTCCTTCTACTGGGCGCCATTTCTAAACAATGGAATACACTAGATCAGTTTATGAATCAAAATACATAATCCCATACTTATAAAACAATTAACATAAATTGAACTATTTATGGATATAATCCATAATCATAAAAATGTCTCATTTGAGGATGTATATACTCATAAACCCTTCATAATGGTTTGTAAAGAAAATGAGAATTATCCTAAGAATATCCCCTGGGAGTGTCGTAACCAAGAGTGCAGCAAGGCCCGTTGTCGTGCACTAGTTCCCGTTCGAGTCTAGCTCAAAGCGGTGTTTTCGGGTTTTACCCCTAGGTACATCTGTGCCAGAGCCGCCTCTACCTGCTCGTATCCAGACAGGGATGTATTGCTCGGAAAACTCACAAAATCTCTACAATACCAAAATTCTAGGAAGTTTTTCTATACTAATCCTCAAAGTTCATCTTAGGTCTACGTGCTCTAATCAGAGTTTATCTAAATCTAGCTTCCAAGGATTGTACTAAACTTCCTCTGACACCAACTGTAATGCCCCGACCCTAGTTGCCTAGAGTCGGTGCATTATTATATAACATTGGCATGATCACAAAAAGATCAAATCTCGAAAGACCGATTGGTTTAGTAGCCTTGGAAACACTAGATATATTCATAAGTTTTACATTACATCATAAAATGAAAAACTACTACAACAACATAATTTTTCCACAGTTCACACTATAATCCCCTCATAATATCCCTGCAGGTCATTCATAACTTACATCTTCACTTCCTGGGAAAAATAAAACATAGAAAAGGGGTGAGCTCAAATGCCCAGTAAGGATAACAATATAGCGGAATCTTTCATAAATAAGAATAAACATTTAAGGCAATGTATAACTAAAACAAAATCCTTTTAAACTTGATCTTTCAACATGTTATGGCATAAATAAAATGAAATAATGCCATTTACTTATTCACATGGATATTCTACTAATCGAATAATCACATGCAAAAATCAATAACCACTTTCATAATGTTGGAATGCATAATGCCATACTATCATAACCACATAGTCAAGGCCTCGTGCCAAGACTACAAATAATAATTTGTCAAAGCCTTGTGCCAAGACACTAGTTTGTCTCATGAGACCTACCGATGCATCGAGGAGCTATAGCGGGCTCCACCCATCACTTATTAAGTCCAATGCATTCCCATATGAAAAGGTTTAAACATAACATAAACATTCGTATTAAAACTAGCATACGAAATGTCAATAATTTCACCATAAACTATGAATGGTATAAAAATATCACATCCATAGTCAAACATATCACAAAACCTTCAATACAATATAGAAGTTTTGTATCATAATAAATCAACTTCAAATAATCTTAAAATCCATCAAAGGATGTTGACATAGATGAAATCAAAATTCTTTTTAAAGAAATATCTCCTTTTCTTTTGAAATCATTTAAGATCCATATAAAATAAAACATTTTCATTAAAAATATTCTTATAAGCTTGTAAGGAAAGCTTTGAAGATTTTATAACGGCGTAAAATAACCGCACCCGCCGTATAAGTTAAAAAAACATTCTTACCTCAATTTTTTCTAAAAGGTTAAAAAGGACCTTGTTTTGAAAATGACGGAAAGATTCCTTTATAAACCACTTATAAAAGTCAAAAAGGGTATAAATGACTTTAACTCATATTTTAGTAAATAGTAAAAATGTTTTGAAATACATTTTTAAGAAACATGGATGTGGATGATAAAGAGATCCCAGTAGATTATTACGTATAAACAACCTCGGATAATGAAGAGATTGTGAAATAACCCTTACCTTGTACTTTTCCTTGGTTGGGGTAGGTTAACCTCCTGTATAATGGTGAAATAATTGTTATTAAATTATACAAGAATCATATGCATTCATTTGATATCATATATGATCTTTTAACATTGCTTTGGTAATAATATCTTAGTATTATCTTTGTTTCGGGTGTTAACTTATTCGTTTTCGTTTATATGTTTTGTTACGTAAGACATGTTTGTAAAGGATAGGTTGTATATTATTCAAATCCAGAATTATATCAATTCCTTAAACATAATTTTTAAATCATCAAATTATAATTATACTTGAATGGATACAATGGAGAAAGAATCTCATCGCGTTCGTGGAGACGGTAGTCCGTACGTACGCACGAGCGACAATATCATTCTTTTGATATTAAAATAATATATAAATGGATGGTATATCATATATACAGAATCATTAACATGTTATATTTATTATTTACATGAGTTACACATCATTATTATAACCATCCAAATAATATTATATTGAATAACAATTACACCACGACGTGGAGACGGTAAGCCGTACGTACGCACGTATGGTGACATGTTATTCAAAGGGTGGATAGAATACTGAATATGGTTGTACCATATTTATAATAACATCACAGTATATGTGAGATACTGGAGTTATTATTTTAGAATGGTAAGAACAAAGGAAGAAGAAGTGGAAGAAGAAATGAACTTAGAAAAGGTTGGTGAAATCATTACTTCTTCTTCGGGTTCTTCCTTTTTGTTTGATCAAAAGGGCTCCTTAGGTTGGCTTTCTGATCAAACTAAGGCCTCTCGGTTGTATTGAGGGATGTTGGGAGAGTATTTGGGAAGAGTTTTGCCGAACCAAAAGGCTTTAGAGGTGTGAAGAAATGAGAAGGAGGAGTTCCCTTTTATAAGAGGGGTGAGGGGCACCTTTGGAAAAGCTAGAAATATTAATTTATAATAAATTCATATTCTATTTCTAATAGCTCAAAAGTTGATTATTCAAAGGTTAAGGTGGGGGTAGGTCGAAAACCACTCAACCAATATAATTTAGACAGGTTTGGGTACTTATATTAACCTTAACTTTAAGTATTAACTCTAAGTTAATTAGTTTCACTTTTACAATGTATCTTTGTATTTTTATATAATATGGTTAATAAACATACTATATACATCCAAGAGACCCCCAAGTGGTACATTAATGATGAAACTATCCTGATATAAGTCTCTTGGCCGAACCTTATATTTTTAGGAATTTAATATCAATTAATAATATAATATTTGTTTTAAGAACTCTTTTATGTCAATTTTGACACTATTCAATAGTTAATTTTTTTGAAACTCATAACAGATTTATTACTTCTAACAAAGTCAATTAAATCAATCCTAATATTTCATATTATCCTAGAAAATTAGTTTATTTCATTAAAAGTTTCATGTTATATTTATTTGGGTATTTATAATATCAATTATTTTAATTTTTCACTATTATAGTAATTACTGCATCATCATTGTGTCATAAATAAAATACAATATTTAATGACTAAAAATTACAAATAAAATATCATTATGTATGAAATCTTTTTATCTTTCTAATGAATATTTATAATCGAAAATCCAACATGTATAACCCTATGTAAAAATTGTTTTTCTAAAAGATATATGCTTGTGTCATTTTTGTATTCATTTTAACTTAATTAAAATAAAGTGTCATTATCACTTACAAGAGGATCCATGGGGTCCCAAAATCGACCCAAAGATACCCAGGGTCGACCATGTATCAACCAATAGGGTTAAGACACGTTTTAGGGTAATTTATTATTATTATAATATTATTTTTTAACCCATATTTACCGGATTTACCCTTAATCATGGTAAATAAAATATTTACCGCAGTAATTATTCAAAATGTCTAAAAATAAAAGTTACCTATTTACACAATTTGGACATCCTGATTCCAAATATGGAATCCATTTTTCTAAATTCAAAACACAGAAGTGGCAGAAATTAATTTAAAATTAATTCCCGCTGTCAAAACAAAAAGCGTGTTTTTAAGAGATAATAAATGTCAAAAGATTGACACTTGTTTATGTTCGGTTTAATTGTCAAATTATGTCCAATGACCAACATTATATTAAATGGTAAAAATATATCCAAAATATAATTTAAAACCACTCAAATTCATAATTTATCACTATTAATTATTTTGATTAAAAAAGTTGTTTTTAATTAAAATTTAGTAATTTTCACTATTCATCAAAATATGAAAGTTATCCGAAATGTACCAAAATTTCACCTTAGGCTAAATTCGATATTCTGAATCCAAAAATGAAGTCCATTTTCAAATATAAAATATATATAATTTCAAAAAGTAGGTATTACTATTTATAGCGGCTAGTTTGATTGGTTACGATGTGTTAGAACTCGGTGTTGCGTACAACACACGCTAGCTTACCGTGGAAGCTTGGGATGTTTCATTTTAAATTTTTGATGTCCCCATTTAGTCAAAAAGTTTAAAATATAGTATCTAAAAAGGTTTCACTATCAATAGTTGAAAAAAGTGCAATACTGAAAATGAAACTGTTCTTGCATTATGACTAAGAAACTCATAATATGGATTCTAAAATTATAAGGATTATATAAAGTTAAAAATGTAGTTAATTCTATTCATGACCTCTTTTAATGGCTTTTTTTTGGTAAGTCATGGTGCAATTGAGCTCGGTGTTGCTTGTAGTGCAAGTTATTGAATTATTTTGAAGAAATTACACACTATGAAATCTTGGGGTGTTACACCGGTCCGGACCGGGGTCGGACCCAGTCCGCGAGTCCGATCGAGTCCGAAAATCGGCAAAGCCCGGCCTGACGATGGAACAGCCAGGCTCGACCCGCCCGCGGGTGGCCCAGCTGAAGGCGGCCCGACGGCCTGCCCTAACCGCACGAAGGGGGGGGGGGGCGTGCCCCCTTGCACCCGAACGTTTGAACCATTCGAGTGGAACTGAAACAGGCACCAGGTGGTGTTGGTCTTGAACACACAGGACCCGATGGGGTCCCGCTCTTCTGTTTGGCGCAAGCATCCAGCCGCTCCATGCCACCGGCATGACGTGATGGCACCACGCCCCTCCGCCGCGACCCCCCTTGTCGCAGCACTCTACTAGCCTCTGCGTGGCGTGATGGCGCTGTGCGCCTCCGCCGCGGCCCGTTGTGGCCACTGCTCTCCTTCCACGTTACACGGTGGTGTCGTGCCCTCTTGGTGACCTGACAGCCTTGCGTCTCCATTTCCTTCACGGTCGGCCCAAAGTCGTTTGCAGTTGCCCAACCTCCGCCGTCAACATAAAGAGAACAACAACAAGGAGGGGGGTAGCGTCTGACCGTGTTCATGTGGTATGAACCCGCCTCATTAATACGATATCAATAGGAAAAAATATGAAAAACAAATTGATGATGGACGGGGGGTAAAAACTCACACATAATACAACTCAAATCCTCATACCTCGTATGGCGATTTTTTTATGGTGAAAGGATAGGAAAAGCAGTGGTGTGTTGCGGTCTTCATCGGAAGGATGAGTTTCTCCACAAAAAGATCCACCAAAATACTTATCGGCCCAAAATTAACAGACTATCTATTATATTAATGGTTAGAATGAATAAAAATAATTCCAAAGGGTTCCAATTAATTAAAAGAAGTTAAATTAATTAATGTTGAGGGTTTGACCAAAAAATAATGGAGGAAGGTGGAGAGTTAAAATCCCACATAAATACGGAGGTAAAAGGGGGGGTTTAAAGCTCTTGTGTGGCCCAAAAAAGATATCCTCCCAAGGTAGGTTATGTGCAGGTAGGCCCCACCTCAATAACCTCCCATGGGAGTTTATGGGGTCATAACCCCCACCTCTAACCTCCCATTGAATGATGAAACTGCCACAAATAAAAATAATGTCAACACAATATTTTTGTTAAAATTTAATTTTAAACCCTAAAAACTAACATATATTCTAATTAGAACGCAACTGCGGTGAAGGTCTCACTAAGAAATCACTGATGACGTGAGTTTAACAGTGCCCATAGATTTCAATTATGAGAACCAGTTCAAATTTTATAAAATACCACTCATACAGTTACTGAACATATCCAATCAAAACTTCAGAAAATGATTCTAAGCACACCGGGACTTGGAATCAAGCACCGTCAAAAACTGAATACTTGTAAAATTTTCTTGTATTAAAAAAACATCCCTGAAAATATCGGTTCATTAAATCTACACCCTCGGATGAAACCTATATATTCTCCCTCTTATCAGATATCTCCCAGATAGATTAATGAGCTGAGGGTGTTGTTAGAGTAATTACAGAGGAAGGGAATTTTTAAAATCACCATTTTACCAGGGGTAGCCCCGGTTCTGTTTTCTATGAAGGATGATAGGATATTGTGGATTTGTGTGGACTACCAACACATGAACCATATGATAGTGAAAACATGTATCCACAACCAAGGATTGGTGAACTCTATGATCTGTTGAAAAGGGAACAATGGTTCTTGAAGAGGAACTCATATAATAATCTCACTAGTTGTGATTATGAGTTTAGGATACACTATATATGGAATTTATATGCCCCTTTAAT
The DNA here is from genome assembly GCA_963277665.1 of Viscum album. Lineage (NCBI taxonomy): Eukaryota > Viridiplantae > Streptophyta > Magnoliopsida > Santalales > Viscaceae > Viscum > Viscum album. The sequence goes on from OY728151.1 coordinate 786,226,777, forward strand.
CCATATTAGTACATGGTTATTCCCTTTTTTGTTTATTTCACCCCACAAATGTTTGTGGGATTCACGAATAGGATATTTTATTCATTCAATGACCAGTACATGTTTTTCTTCATTGAAAATATCCTTGTGTACTTGACATACATGGAGGATAATGGAATACACTTGAGGATGGTTATGTATGTACACTGATATTAATAACATTATGTAAATCACCCAAAGTGTTAGTTATAGAATTTTTCAGTCTATATTCGAGGAAACATTATCTCAAAAGATGGAGTGGAAGGGGAACCAGCCATGTCTGAGGTTGTGTTAGCTTAGGATCCACCCATGTGCATAATATAGGTTGATATATTCCTAATGATATAAGTATAATGACCAGGATTAAAATACTTGTATATAAAATCAATTTTGTGGAACAATTCATAATTTACAAAAAAAATGTTCCCAAAGACTATTTATGTTCAGTGACATTGGATACTTGGACCAGAATATTGTATTCTAGTGAAAGATCATTACTGTTTTCCATAAATATCTTCCATATCAGTATTGCTTCAAAAAACCTTTCTTCATAACTAGGGGAAGAGAAAACATATGAAATTGGTGATCTCAGTTTCTCATTAACGGTAAAAAATAGAAATATCATGAAAAAATGACCATAAGAATTTAAAAACGATAATGTTTCCTTGAAAATAATACTATATATAACATATATAAAATTATTATGTCATGTAAAAAATATTTGTGGTTTATAAGAAATAAGTCCTATAGGAACATTAGGCAATAGAAAATAGAATTGGTCCAAAATATGGAATTTGTGGAAAAAACATAATAATATAAAATCATTTCATTAGTAAACGAGGATATTTTCTAAGGTATCATAGTAGAATTAATTCACTCAAAAAACCATCATATAATTTATTGTTCACTCCTAAGACTATCATGATAGAAAAAATATATTATTAAATTAAGTTCACAACCCATTCTAGCCCTATAATATAGAATCGAGATCATTTCCAATTCCAGATCTATATTACTAAACCGAGATCATTTCCAATTCCATCCCTATATATCACTTGAGATATAAATCATTACCTAATGCATTGGATGGATATATAGGTCCCATTATTTATTTAATGAAGATTCACATTTTTTCCCTATAAGATCATAAATCATTCATCATATCATAACACAAGAAAATAAATCTATTTCTTTGACATCAACACAAACATTAACCTGCCATAGTAATATTAGGGATAATATCCCCAAAAAAACCCCATTATAATGTACGTTACAACAAATAATGATAAAATAGATTGAAAATTAATTTTAGAGATCTGTAAAAAATTTTATAAAAATATAATTTATTATATAAAAACATTTTCTATTCTTTAAATAAAATTCAATTTTAAAAGAAAACATCTCAATGGAAAATGATATTGGAATATTTTAATTTTATCTTCTAGTTAATAAAGAATCATTAAAGTATAATGTCCATTCATGTTGTCTAACATAAAATAAAACACCCCCTTATACTTTTTCAAAAATATTCACAAAGTACCTTATTTGGAATACAAAAAAAATAATCAATTTAAATAGTTTATAAAAAAGGAAATAATGGGTAAAAATCAATTAAAAAACCCAAATCAAATATTTTTTTAATTTTTTTAGAATTCATGGAAATGGATGACAAATATTTACCAATATAGACATAATATGAAACAATCCTACATATTTAAGAGATTGGGAAATATATACTCATCACTTTATAATTACTATAATCATATATCTCATGATAGAAATATAATTATAAGGATATTATAATATCATAATACTTTGGATAAGACTCATAAATTCTATATAATTCACATATAATACCATTATGCGAAGTATATACACTATGTATAAGAAACATGTATTGTGTATGTACTCATTCCTACATAAATAAAAGTGAGACATAAATAAATTTTCTACTCGAGTAACTTTTGAATCTTGAACCCCATGAATTAATAACATAAATTAATGATTTTAATATCATTAAATAATTTAAATTAATTGTATAAAATGTCATAGTTCAGTATATACAGCACATAATCGAAGAAAGTTTTGAATATTAATGTATCTCACAAAAAGAAAATGTGAGACAAAATTACCTTACCTTCGGCCTGATTTCCTACAAACATATCCAAACCTACTAGATAATGGTGTAAAAAAGGATATTAAATTATTATATAAGAATATTTAAATTTAAGATATTCTATACTAAAATCTTATCACCGATTTGGTAATAAAATTTAATTAATACATTTCTTTCAGGGTGTAAATCACTTCATTTTCTTATGAATGTTTTGTCGTATAAGTCTTAGTTCATGTATATAGGATATAGTTATGAAATATAAAATATTATATTAAGCTGTTATATAACATATATATGTATTATTTTTATTTATAAAATCATTATTTAATGGAGATCATGGAAAAGGAGAGGCATCACATCATTGAGATAGTATGTCGTACTTATGAACGTGTGGTGATATCATTAAATTAATTTTGAAATGGAAATGAAGTAAACGGTATATATTTTGTTCAAAAATTCATATCATTTTATAATACTCATTTATAGTCATTATTTCCCTAAAAATATCCAACCACGTAAAGTGGTTATGGAAACAATATTACACCACAACTTGGAGACGGTTGGCCTTAAGTACACACATGTAGTGATTTTTTCTCATAGGATGGATACAATGTGTAATATGGATATTAGATAATCATAAAAAATATAATAATATAGGTGATAGTGTATTTATTACATTATAAATTATCCCACCAATGAATATAAAATTGATGAATAAATACACTTGATGGAGTTAGTATAGACAATTTTACCTTCCTTAGAGTACAAAATTTGGATCTCCTCTTAGGGACATCATGATATGTCTTGTGAGAAAAAATTCAACTCTAGTATTTGGATATGGATGTTTATAATGTAAATGGGAAGGTATTGGTATATATATAATGCTATCTTTTATGTGAATAAGTTTGAGGGAGGTTCCCTATCATAATTGATGTTGGTAGCACTTTTTTAATTTCTAAAAATATCAATTTTTAATTAAATAAATATCAATCCAAATACGTCAAAACCATATATATTTTGATATAAGTGGGAATAATATTTTAATATAAAAAATACATATCTTTGTAATGTATTGGAATTTTTTAATCCTTGTTATTTGAATTAAAAATTTCTTAACCTATTTCAATGGTAACTAAACGAAGAACTCTTTATATTATAAATGGATGTAATGTTTTATTTATGTGGTTCCAATTAGACCCTAAATGTGAAATTTATAAATTATTAGACCATTTTATATGTTTTCCAGATTTTTTATGACTTTTAAATAATCTAATAAATCATTATTTTTAAAAAATATAATTTGTGTCATTTTGGACACTATGCATTACTAGTATTCTCAAGATAATCAAAACATGATATATTTGAATCAAATATACCATCTCCCTACCATTTCAATGTAATCCCAAAATGTAATGTGTGAAATTAATTATATATAATTAGATTTATTTATTATTTCATATTTCATTTGATTGATATATAATTTAATAAAAATATTATTCCATTATTATTATATAATCCCTTCAGGTAATTATTTATTACCTAAAAATAAAAAATATGTAACCATGATTAATAAAAAAAGTTACATTTTAAATTTATATTAATATTTTAACATTTACCCTACATAAATCTATTTTTAAATTATTATATTTAATATAAACATGTGTATGAAATCATTAAATTTTTTAAATAAATATAATAAATGTTATAAATTAATCATAGTCTCTTAATAAGGTTATAATTTCATCCCATTGATTATTTTAGTATAAACACAATCATTAATGAAATAAGGAAATGTGTTATCATAATAATGAAATATTTATAATATTAAATTTTAACAATAATTACCTAATATATCATTAATGGTGTGAATAAAAATTTACTAATATTACTATTCATAATTCCCAAAAATAAAATAAAAAATATAAATAATTTTCACAAAATGATTAAAAATCATAAATTAATTATTCAAAAATAAAAATAAAAAATCATTTTAAGTAATCAATTTAAAATTACACTCATGGATGGAATGATACAATATGTTTTAAAAGTGAAATAATTATAATGATTGAAATGTTTTTATATCACAATTCAAAATTAAATTGATTCCATGGACCAAAATTGAATTTAATGATAAAAAAATTATCTATTTATTCATTAAAATAAATGAAAACTATAATTTAACTCTATAAAAAAATTTTAACAAACTTTTTGTTATTTATTTTTATTAAATTTTTTATTATTCATTAATACATGAAACAGATCTGAAAAAAACAAACAACTCTTATTTTTATTTTAAACATTAAAATAAAAATATTATCTGGTCATTAATAATATGTAAAAGTGTTAAAAATTAGATATAAAATGGAATCATCATTAAAAGGCGGTATGATGACCCTTTTGAAAAATAAGTATGTTGGGTAAAATTGGGTTTCTTATTATCTCATGATAATAATACATATTGGATGAAAAGGAAAAACAATTATTAATTACATAATATACATATTTCATTATTATCTATCAATAATAGTAATTAATATAATTTCTTTAAAAAATGACTTTAGGAGAATAAACATAAAACTATATCTTTTATAATCAGTTGGTTTATATTTTCATTTCAAATAAATTTATAATTAATTATTTCATATTCTAAACATCATAAATTCATATGTTATTTATACTATTCTTAAATGGTAATTTAAAAACTAGGTTTAGAAAATATAATTTTATCCATTTATAATTCTTCATTAATACTCAAAATTGCGTGTAATGAATGATATCAAAAGAACTCGACATCATTTGTAATATAATCCAAATATATTTTTTCTAATTATAAATGCTAATATAAGTGTTACTAATAATACTATATAAACATGGTGTTTCAAAAATCAAAATCTAGATATAGTTTATTTCTTATAATAAAAGATATATTCAATATTATGTTAAATTAAAAATATCTAAAATATTAAATTATTTCAGAAAGTACATTTTTCAAAATTTCTCAGTGTTATAATCAACCCCCGTTATAATGAATTTGTCCCTTTAATTTTTATGGGTAATAAAAGAAATAATACATGAAATTTCCTTCAATATAAATCAACACCGTAAAAATAAATACTAAAACAACCCTTTGAAAATGATACCTTGAAACCTACCGGTTTTCCAATACAACTAATAACTAGGTTTCCTCATAGGGTAACCCTAGTTGAAAGTGAAAACATGGACTTAGAGGAATATTGTAAATAATTTTATAGATTAATTTTGTTCATCATAAAAAATTGAATGATCAAAGGAATGATTATGGACTCAGAGTCATAAATTCGTGGTTATTTTTTGAAAGAAACTAGTTAAAAATAAATCAATGTATTAAGATAAACCTTTATTTCTATATAATATTTCTAGGGTTAAATAAATTCCCTGAAATGATAAACTTATATGATTTCATTAAAAAACTAACTTTTTTTCTATGTTCAACATTCACATCATCTCTCATTGTAATAAATGAAATCGAATTTTCCATTTCTGAATCATTAACAGATCATGGGATCCCTAAATAGCATTATAGGTGAATCCAAGTATTTTTTTTATCACATCAAAAGGAAAAGAAGGTATCCAATATGAATAAATCATCATATGGTGAGATATTACTATAATATATAAAACCTCATATGGTGTAAAACATAAACCATTATACTAATGTTTAACCATAAAACCCTTACAGATGATGAATTTCTAAAACCATAGAAGTAAGATCACTAAATTTATCAAAAACATCTTAGGATTGATATCTTACATATAATAATGTATCTATTGGTTCTCACATACCAATCATGCGAATAACTTTTTAATGTATTCTCAAAAAACATGGAAGAAACTTGAATTACCTGAATTCCTTATTGAAAACATTCATGTTTATTTATTTCAAATAATATTCGATATATTACATAAATCCAAAAAAAATTTAAACATCATCAATGATAGTGTAACCACCTGTCAATAATTCTTTAATTAGATCTAATGTAACAAATACCAATCAATTAATATACTCATATCCAACATGTCATTGTGAAAACAAAATTATCATTATATAAAAGACATATTAAGGGTTATCTTAGCATAGTCAAAATGATTCATTAAATTAAATTAGTATTTTCCATCATAATCATTCAATATAAACGTGAATATCATATCCATTAAACATAAAAAGAATAATCCTTATATAATTCAGAAGTCATATAACATAATTATGGAATCCAAATACATAATAACTTCAATTATTCCACATCATTCATAATACATATAAATATTACCTCATAATATTACCTAATAAAACATTCCTTTCACATTTCATTTGTAGTGTGTCAATCACGAACTATATAACCAATAATCATACCTCCTTTCCAATTCTCATCTTTAGCATTTCACGTTTGACAACTATTTTCAAAATGACCATTGATTACATAATTAAATCATATAACCATTAATGAATTATTACGGAGGCCAATATTCTCATCCATTTCATTAACTAATACCTTAATTTTCCATTTTTAGTTACATTATTTGTGTCCTTATTTTCAATAGTGAAAATATATTATTGATTTATTAATACATTCATGTAGGTTTATATTTTCAAATTATTAAAATAATTAAAAATGAAAATTTTATCCTCCATGATCTCCATTACTAGAACTCATAGAGAACTCTTTCTTTCTATTCCTTTGTGAGTCTGAGACTCATTTAATGACCAAATTATTAGTCCTGCTATAAAAATTGTGTAGGTATGATCACAACATCCTACACTCTAGTGAGTATCCCATTAGACATATCATAAAAAAATGTCCTTGCATTCAATGCAAACCCAGTTTATTTTGATTATCTCTATTGATGAAACTAGAAATAATATGATAATAAACTACTATCATAGTATGAAACTGCCTAATCATTAAAAAACACTTATTTGATGTCTAAATAATTAACCCTTCATTATTATAAGATAACTTTGGTTTATTCTAGGTTATTCATAGAAGAATTATATTGCAATCCATAATTATGTTTCATGAAATGATTCTAAATTCCTGAAGAATATCACCCTGTAGTGTAAAAACATTGTTTTGTAAGGCCAATTTCCAAGTTCCATTTTACACTTGAGTTAGGTCTGACAAACCGTTTAAGAGTTATTACCCCTAAGTATATCTATTCCTACTACAAAACCACTTGTTGTATCGAGGCATAAATGTATTTCTGGAAACTAATCACTTTATCCCCCAAAAAAATTCAAAAAAAAATACATTGTCCTTATACTTATCTATAAACAATTACATAAGGTTATCACTTGGGTTTTCTAATCCATGTTTCTAATGGATGGAAAAAACATTTCTTAGATACCAACTATTAATACAGTATCTTGATGCACTTGTACATCACAAAATTTTATCAAAACAATTCATACATTAAAAAAAATACACTCAAATACAATATTAGTTTAGTTCAATTGGAGACACGAAAAACAAAATTCTAATCTGGGAAAATAACATCAAGGTTTCTCACAAATATCTTCCCCTTTTTCACCCCTACCTAAAACCTATATTTATATCATGTGGAAGATACAGAATTTAAATGCATGAGATTAGATTCTTAGTAAGGGTAATGAAGGATTATATCAAGAAAACCATGAGTATAACAATGTAAAAACATGGACATATATTTGAAAATCATTCCATTTATAACATATATCAAAATACCGAGTGATGGAAAAAATCATGGTAGTTCATAAGAAGGAAATAATAAAGGTACCTGATCCATGGGAAAATAAAACTGGTATGAAACATAAAATTTATAATAAACATATAAGAAAAGAATATAATTTCATTTATAGTAAAGGAACATTGAAAATACTATCAAATTTTAATGGATTCACTCCCAAAACTATAGTAGTAGTCAAGGTAAACTCCTAAGATTACCATGGAAGAAAACATCATTTACTGAACCCAGTTCACTCTACTATTCGAACATTGTATTATTGAACCGATATCATTTCCTATTCTCACACTGTATTAGAAAAATGATATAATTTCCTGTTCTAACCAAGTATAACACATTAGGTATACATATGTACACAATTTGTTTGCGGGAAATATGTGTAACACATATCAGATAATTAAAACCCCATATATATATGTGTGTGTTTTACATGTTCATAAATAATTCATCATGTCATAATCCATGAATATAATTGTGTTTCATAAACATCATGGAAACTGTAAACCTACTAAATCAATAATAGTGACAATATCCTTGAAAAATAACCCCATTAAAACCTATCTATCATAAACTAATGTTATAATATATGGAAATTAATTTTGAGAGGTCACTATAAAATAATTATTGAGGAATGTTTCCTATATACATTGAAAGTATTTTATTTTTCTAAAAGTCCCCTCAATTTGAAAAAAAACATTTCTTTGAAAATATTTTTTGTAATATTGGTAGTGGATATTCAATAAAATAATGAATCTTGGAAGTGAAAAAGTCTATTCAAACAATATAAGCTAAAAGAAAACATTATTCTTGTACTTTTTCTGGAAATGTCACAATGATCCTTATTTCGAAAATAAAAAAAATATTCCTTTCAAACAATATAGTAAAAATTAAAAAATGGTTAAAAATGAATTTAATAATCCATAAGATAACCTTAAGTCAATTTTCCTGAAAACATTTTTTTTAAAAACATGGATAGGGCTGAAAAATATTTCCCCATATAAATTTAAATCAAAATAATCCCAAACATCGAAGAGGTTGTGAAATAAATACTCATCACTTTATAATTAATAGAATCGTATTCTTCGGGAATGAAAGAAAATTATAATGATATGAAAATAATTTAATATTCCATATAAGAAAAATAAATTCCTAATAATACCCATAAAATATATTCAATGGTAGTATATACACCATGTATAATAAAAAGTTAGTGTATAAGTTATGTGTCCTACATAAATAAAAGTGATACATGAATCCCTTACAAATTGGGAAAATTTAGAATAGTCAACCCCATGAAAAAATAACATAAAGTAAATATTTTAATATAATTAAATATGATAAATTAATGACATAAAATTTCATAAATTAATACATAAAATGAACAAAAATATGAATGATATGATTTTGACATGTATCTCAGAGAAAATAAGGTGAGATGAACGTCCATTACCTTATTCTGAGTTACATCATATGTGCCCAAACCACATGATTAATTGTATAAAAATTGTTATTAATTTATTAAAGAACTATATTTATATTTATTATATCATATATGATCATATAATAACACATATTTTAATAATATTTTATTATTACTGTCCTTTTGTGTATTAATTACATCATTTTCCTATTTATATTTTGTCGTATGAGTAACGATTCTTGCCCATAAGATATAGTTATTTCTTTTAAAAATAATATTTATGTATTATAGAACATATTTTATCATTATATATATATATATATTAATTCTTTAATGGTGATCTTGGAAAATGAATCGTGTCACGTCGTAGAGACGATATGCTGTACGAATGCACGAGCGACGATATCATTCACTTTAATGTGAATCGGTAAAGAAGTGGAAAATATATATTTTTTCCGAGAATAAATATCATGCTACAATCATCATATATAATTGTTATGTCAACCATTATACCAATCCAAGTATATTGGTGATAAAAAACATATTATACCATGTCATGGAGACAATAGGGTGTATGTATGCACACATTGTGATTTCGTTTTTGGTGTAGGGAAAAAAGGATTAACTTGGTTGTTAAAACAATAATAATAACATATAATAATATTTGTGATACTTTAGTTATTATATTATAATAGAAACTACACATGATGAGGATGTAGACTACAAAATAACCTTAAGGGAGTCAGTAAATATTATTCACTCTTCCTTAAATATCTTCCTTTAGATATACTCTTAGAGAAACTAGGGTAGGTCCTGTGAGAATAAAATAACCTATAGGATGATTTTATGGATGTATAGAAGGGAAATTCAAATGTTATGGTTGAACATGAAAGCTCAATGTGACGTGGATAAGTGAGTGTGGATGTTCAAATTTATAATTGAGGATGGGGAACTTTTGGAATATCTAATAAATATTAATTTATAATAAATTAATCCACAATAAAAATACATCAAAAGGGACATGTATTCAAATATAAGTTGAGATAATGATTGAATCTCATTAACTAATTTGTTATTGACTATTATTGTTATTTTATTATTCCATATAATGTTAATTGACAATTACATAACATATTTTAATTTTAACTAGACTAAAATCATTACCTACAATAAATGGATGTATGTTGTACTTATGTTTTTTCATTTTCCAAATAAATTAGAAATTTATTACATATTAGACCATAAAATAATTATTTTTCCTTTTTAAATTTTTTTATGAGTTTTAAATAGTTTAAAAAACATTATTTAGATAAAACATCGTTCGTGTTAATTTTCACACCATTCATTACTTATCTTCTTAAAAAAACATCAACATGATATCTTCAAAAAAACTATATTAAATTACCCCTAACATGTTAATATAATCCATAAAATTTGTGGATTCCATTAATTAAATTAGAAATTATTTATTTTAATATTTTAATTATCTTATATTTGATATTTTCATTACTTAAACAATTATTTAATCATCACTATAAAAGAAATTAATGAAATTGTTTATTTGCAAAAAATTTAAAATAAATTACCATTAAAAATAAAAAAATAGATTGTAAATTTATTTTTATAGATGAATAAATCCCATTTATAACCACATATTAAAACATTTATAGTTAAGACAAACATAAATATTCCATTTTTAACTTTTCATTAAATTAATCTTATTGTTTATTCCATCAAAATGGGATTATATCGCTTATTAAGGATGCATTCTAATCGATGGGTTAGTGGTTTGACTCTCTTCGTTACATGAATCATATAATTACTCATTCTTCTAGAGAATCTAAGTCAGTGGCAGATGGAAATGAGAATAATAGAGTTGGAGGTGCAAATTTTATCTTGTATGATCAACTACATGATTACCTTTTACACTTTCTTAATAGATATAGTGATAAATATCTTATTTTCAAGATTAATTAAGTTGGGATTTTTTTTAATAAAGGATCCTTACTTTTTTGGACATGGTCTCATCTATTTTAATAAAACATCTGATTAAAGAGAATACAATAAATGACATAATATCATCTAAGATTCACAAAAAGGTTATAATTTATAAATAGATAAATGTTTCATTTAACACCACTCATCCAATGAAATTATGAAAAATATTTAAGTAATTTTATAATATTTATAGCAATTTTTTTACCCTTAATTTCATGATTTTTGATTTATCATGTATATAAATGTAAATAGAGTTACCATTCGTAATTCCAAGTAATAAAAGAATTTTTTTTATATAATTTAATCCTAGTAATTTTGAATAAGGATTCCATTTTTCAAAATTCAAAACCAATATGTTACTGGAATTATTTTAAAATTAATTTTATTGGTGAAATGAGAAAATGGGTTTTAAATGTGATAACATCGAAATGATTGAAATGTTTTTATATATAAATTCAATGATAAACTAATTACAACTACCTAGATTAAATAAAATGAAAAAACTGGATGTAATTATACTTTAAAATTGATTAAAAATATAATCTATCACTAAAAGTTATTTTGATGAAAATGAATTTTTTAATCAAAATTTATTATTTCTTAGTATTCATCAAATCATGAAACATATAAAATAACAATCAAACAATGTAATGCCAATAACCTAGAATCACAAATACATTAACATAGTAAATTCAAATGGCCTAGATATATGTAAATCACATATCAAAGGACCAATCATGTTAGTTGTCTTCGTAAACCTGATACATACAAGATTATTGACTTACAAATGAATCCACTAATTAAAACATAAATACTCCTTATTTCGTTCTATTGAGGATAAATTTATTCCATATTGAATATACATACATATATTTCATTGGTACACTTATTACAATTCTATGGAAAAGGAAACATATCCAATGGGTGATCATAAATCCTTAGTATGGGCAAGTGTACAATAGAAGCTATGAGTATATACAGAGAAAATATTATGTAAAGGTAAATAAATGATAAAAATGACATTTAAATAACTACATGTCCTATGTAACATAACCATAGATATTGTAACTGATAAAATAATCCAATGGAATTATAATAATGGAATACATAATGTTGAACATTTGAACTATCAAGATTGATCCTTATCATATCCTTTATCAAGATCTACATTCAAGAAATTTTATAATAGTTCGAAGAAACCAAAATTATTTTTGTCAAGATTATTCTCCAAAAAATCTCATTGTTCTTGGAAACAAATGTTTAGGGTTTTCGGCCAACTACTTTCATCTCATTAGAACTACCGATAAATAGAGGGGTTATATCATCCATCACATATCCCTGACTAACTCCAATGAAATCATCATACGAAAAGGGTGGAACACAAAAAACATAAAAATTAATATTGAAATACTACAACATGAACTGGGAATAATACATCCACAAACCTTGAATGTTGTCATCTTTTCATATCCCAAGTCAAATATATTATAAATCATCCAATTATATATGATAAATGATATCATAAGATATCAACATCAATTACCAATAATATTAAATTGAAGATGTTGACATAGATGGAAATACTATAAAAAATCACTAAGATTTTTTTTATAGAAATAAATTTTTAATATGAAATTATTTACTAAAAACATCACAATTATAAATACAAATATTTAATTGGAAATGAAATTTTTTAATTTTTAAATTAAATATTAAAAAATTTATGGTTTCATTACAGAAGAAAAATTGGCTCATACCACATAAGTAAATAACATACATTCCTTCTATTAAATTTGTTAAAAATTACATCATCTAGAAAATGACCAAAATATTACTTTCTAAAATTTTTATAAAATTGTAAATATTGGTTAAATGAAATTTAAACATTCATAGAATAATAGTAAAAATATTTTGGAAAAAAATTATATGAAACATGGAAATGGATGATAAATTTTCAATATTAGATAATTATGTACAAACAATCCTGTTAATAATGTGATTGTCAATGAACCCTAATCTTGTACTTTCTATTGGTTGAATTTTAATTAACCTCCCCCACATTAGTGGACTTTACATCTCTTCTCATAGGATCCAAGGATGGAATATTTAGAAGACCAGGGCCTCCATAACATGGATAATGATTCTGGGAGGAGAAATGGTCATGGTTTGGTCAATCAAGATTGCTCAATGTTGTTTGTGGGTGTGATGGAGGAGGATCTCATTTATAATTGAGGTGAGGGAAATTTTTGGGAACTGTGAAAATAATAAATTAATATAAATTAATTTTCAATTTAAAATGATTCCAAAGTGGGTTATTTTGATTCTATGATATTGAAATATCCAAATATAATCAACAATTAATTTTTCAACACGTTTTGGTCATAAAATTACACTTATCGTATGACTTTAATCCATTGTTAAACCCTTTAACTCTTACCTTGAAAACACGGAATTTTAATCATTATTGTATAATATTTATATTCTAAAATTACAAATGATACCAAAATTGGTTATTGTTGGATATTAAATCCTTATCACCATTAGTTGTAAAATTTTGTAGATTATTATGAATTTTAGATCATTTAATAAATTTTAATTTATTTTAATGAATCGTTAATGTCTATTTTGATACTATTAATTTCATGATTTTTTAGAAAGAATGATAACATGAAAAAAAAACATTCAGTACATCCCAAACATGTCTAATTATACAATAAAATATATTAAACATTAATTATTCAAAATTTTGTTTATTTTAATATTTTAAATACCATTTATTTGTATCACCATTAAATAATCGAGTATTTCATCATCATTATTAAAGCATTTAATCTAATTATTAACTTCCAAAAAAATTTACTAATAAATCACTGTAATAAAAAAACATGTTATAATTAAAATGTCTATTTATGTCAAATTTATATTTTATATAACCATATATTTGTAATTCCATATTTATTAAAGTATCAGTATGGAATATTTAACTGTTTTTAAATAAAATTTGAAAAATGTCATACTCTCACACAAGTGGCTCCAAAAAGGCTATAATTTCGTTCCGTGGAATATTTTGGTTGTAAAAACACATTCAATGGAATTTATACAAGTTATTGGGTAATTTTATAATGTTTATAATATTATTTTTACCCATAATTACCTGATTTTACCATGGTGGTAGTGATAAAAATATATTAATAAGTAACTATTCATATGCCTAAAATGAAAAAACAATTGTGTAATTTAGCCCCAATAATTCCAAATATGGAATACATTTTTGAAAATCTATAACAGAGTTGTTGTATCAATTAATTTTAAAATAATCCCATTCATGGGGTGATAAATGTGTTATTAACGTTTAAACATGAAAAAGATTGAAAATTTCTATAACTAAATCTAATTAAATATTATTTTAAATGATCTAGAATGGATTAAATGATAAAAAATAATATAGTTATAATTTAAAAAAAATAGAAAATTTAATTTACCTTTATAAATAACTTCGATGGAAAATTTTGTTTTCAAATAAAAGATAGTATTTTTCACTATTTATCAAAACCAGAAAAGTATCCCAAAAATACCAAAACATAATCCAATGTATAATTTAATATCATGATTAAATATATGTTTATTTTATCATATATAATATGTATAATTGTAAAAAATTTGATTTAAGATAAGTTTCTAATAAATCAGAAATAAAATTACATTTAGAATAATATTGGTTTTGATGTATAAAATTTCATTTTTTCTTGTGTTATACCTATATAATCTATTGTATGAATATAAAAAAATTTATTTATATATAAAAAATATATTTCATTAATATCATTTATTAACTCTAAAAATATTAATATTTCAGGTATAACACATTTGGGAGAGTAAAAATAAAAATATTTCCTTTATAATCAAATGGTTTATATTTTTTTCAAATTAAATAGACCCAATGAATTAATATTATATTTTTATAAAAAATATATTTACATATGTTATTTAATACTATAAATAACTATTAATATGATTACAAGGTTATAATTGTAAAATTTAGTTAATAATATATAGTAGTTTTTAAGCACATTGTTGCGTGTAACGTAAGCTATAAAGAATTATTTTAAATAAAAAAATTCCATAAAAATCATGAGGTGTTAAAAAAATGTAAATATTATATGATAATTTAAAATAGATGGTCTATTTTTTAAAATATATTATATACAATGAAAAATCTATTTAAAATGGGTTGTCCCTTAAAAGACGGTAAAATTATTTTTTTGGAAAAAATATTTTTTGCATAAAAATCGACTTTTTCTTCTCTTATTAATATAATATATATTCAAAGAATATGAAAAATATATTATTGAATATATAACTTATATATTAATTTAATATCATTCATTACTAGTTTTTAATTTAATATATTAAAACCAAACGAAATTCAGAGCATAAAAATTGAACTATATCCTTTTCAATCAATTTTTATATATTTTATTTTATAATTAATTGGTAAAAAATTATATCATATTATAAACATTATATTTTTATATGTTAGTTAATACTAATCATAACAAAAAATTTAACAACTCTTTTATAAATAAATATATTTTAAAAATATATTTTTTTTAGATAAAAACAGAATTGCGTGTAATGAAAGCTATAAATAGAACTTGACATCCAATTTAAGACATGTTAAGTATATTGTTTCATATACTACAAGATAGTCTATGTGTTTCATTAAACACAATCTCAAAATGGTGTTGTATATAAAAAATGAATACTTAGTTTTTTTCGTTTAAAACATCCATATTCAATATTGTGTTACATGTAAAATATAAAAAAGATTTAAATAATTAAATAAAATCACAAAATCTCGAGGTGTTACTATCTATCCTCATTAAAATGATTTGTCCCTAAAAATTTATCTGTATTATCAAATATTTAATAATTGTATTTTCATTTTATAGACACCCTTATCATAAAAATGACCACTAAAACATCCTTTTAAAAACGAAATGATGAATCATAATTGTTACCCAACGTAACTCATAACTAGGATTCTACATAGGATAACATAGGTGGGAAGTGAAAACATAGACTTAGAAATAGAACATAAATATTTATAAAATGTGATTGAGTTCATAAATATCAAAAAACCAAATCATCAATAGAATTATGGGTACCCTCAAGTAATAAATATGTGACGATATAAAAGGATATCAGTTCAACAAAAATTATGTTATTAGGGAGATATTTTATTACTAGATCAGTTTCTAAATTTTGATAAATTTTCATGAAAATACATAATTACATTATATAATTACATATGTACCCTTCATTTTTCCTTGATCAAATTCCAATTAATCTCTATTTTTAAAAAATGATGGGGAATGTATTATTCCAAAAGCATTAAAATATCATGATATTCTAAAATAGAATGACATGTCATTCCATATATTATTTTATCACAATAAATAAATATAAAAAGTTATCCAATATGCATAAATCCTCATATAGTGAGTTAATACATTAAAATATAAAACCTCATCGCATGTTTAACATTGACCATACCATAAATAGTAAACTTGTAACCCTTATGAAAGTGTATGGTTCATGACATTTGAATTAAGGACACTAAATGTCTCAAAAAAGTCATTCACTGAACCCTCATATATCATAATGTTTGTATAGGTTATCGCATAAAAAATAAGTTAATATCATTTTCAGTTTTTCCCTTGAAACAAGGTAACAACATAAACTACGAAAATTCCTTCGTGAAAACATGAAAATCTCTCTATTCCAAAGAATATTTTTTATATTCCTTACATAAAAAATGTTTTAAACGTCATCTATGATATAATAATGACATTTCATATAGTCTGTATCTAGTTTAAAGGAAATCAATACCATCGAATTTAATTATTAATATTCAAAAATATCTTTTTCCAATAAACATTATCATAATATAAGGTACAAATTAATGGATATTATTCCTTATTAAAAAAATATCCTTTCCATTAAATCTCTTTTCCAGTCCATCAGAAATTTTCAATATAAACATATAAATCCCTTTTAAAAAATACATTAAAAAATACTTGTATACTTCACCGTTAATATAACATAATTATTGAATCCAAATACCAGAAAATATCAATTATTAATCCTCATTAATAATTCATAATAACACGATCTCATCTTATTACATAATTCATCTTTACATTCACATTTCATTTGTATTATCGTCATCATAAAAAATTTAACCATTACTCATACTAAGAGTTAGTAAATTTATAAATTGTTCAACATGTTCTATGAAAACTAACTAGGTATGATAAAAAAATCCTTCAATAATTTTAATGTACCATTTGACATATAATATATAAATTTTCCATCACGTTCAATGTTATCTTAGTTCCTTCTATTTCCTATCATTGACTAAATAAATATTGATAAATAAACAACTATCATAGAGAGAAACAACATAATCATGAATAGACCCTTATTGGATGGATAAATAAGGAAACATTACCTTATATATAAAAACATAATATTATCCTTGGTCATTCATATCCATGATAAATTTAAATTCTTTATGATTTTTAGTTTATAATTTGTGAGTTCCCAAAGCATATCCCCTAGGAGAGTCAAACAAAGTGTAAAACAATGGTCGTTGTCATGTATCAGTTTACACTCGAGTTACTCTAAACATACTTTTTTCTTAATTTTTACCCCTAGGTACATATGTTCCAAATTAAAATCCACCTATAGTATCGAGATAAAGATGTTTTTCTTGTAATCTACAAATCTATCCCTTACCAATATTTTAAAATATTTTCATTATCATTTGAATTATACATAAAAATGTACAAAGGGTTGTCCTTGTGGTTTTCTCATACTAGATTACTATGGGTGTCTAAACCCCTTCACTTACACTAACTACAATGTTCCAGTCTGGAGGCACATTGATATTAGATCATTTTTTTTGATCATTACATAATAAAAAAATCATTTTCCCAAATACCATATCAGTTTAGCATATTTAGAGAGATAGAAAAAACATCTACTGTTGTGAAATATCTTTATTATTTTCCATTAATATATTTTACATTAGTCCCCCTACCTAGAACCATTATTTATAACCTAAGTAATCCAAAAACATAAGAAAAACGGTTTTCTTAGATTCTCAGATAGGGTAGACAAGGAAAATATCAAGAAAAACATGATAATTGAAAGATATAAACATGAATTTATCATTTAATATCTTACCATGTATATAATATATCAAAATATTGGGTAATTGAATAAATATTGGTGTTCATAAACATAAATCATAATGGAACACGAGCCATGAAAACATAGAATTGGCATCAAACATGGAATTTTTTCCAAACACATAAGCATAAAAAATGATTTCATTAGATCTAAAGGATATTTTACAAGACTACAATACTGTAAGGGGGTGAAAAAAATCCATTATAGTGGTCATGGTTAATTCCCAAGACAATTATGGTGAACATATTCATTTACTGAACTGAGTTCACCCCCCGTTCCAACCTTATATTACTGAATTTATTCTTTTAACATTCCGTCCATGTATTGCTAAACCAATATCATTTACCATTCATGAAATTTATCTCTCATGAGCGATAAATATTTACCCCATAAATTAGAGAGATATATATGTTCAATATATCACATAATTAAACCCACATGTACGATTCTCTATGAATATAGATCATTCATCATATATAAACACATAAAAATATATGGTTTTCTGAAACATAATCATAAACATAATCCAATCACAGGAATAATAGTGATAGAATCTGTGAATTATATCATCATTAAAACATTTGTAAGATGATCAAATGTTATCATATATGGAATTTAATTTTGAGAGCTCACTTGAAAACGGTGATGAATCTTGAGTGCGTCCTACTTTATTAGATATTAATGACAAAGTGATTATATTACAATATGGATGTTCGTAGGTCGGTTATCATTGTTATGACAATCCTTATCTCTTCAAGGGACATAATGGGTTGCTAGATCCTACCATTGGACTATGAATACTATTCACTAATTTCTAGAAAAGGGCATAGAGGGTCACACACAATAGCGTATTGAAGAATATACACTATTCAATTGAATTGGAGTTTTTGACAAAGTGGGCCCTGCCACTTGGGTCTGGGATTTGTTCAAAGTTAAACGATCACCAAAAAATTAAATGAATTCATATTATTCGTGTTTTGATTAATGGGAATTGAATTTATTTATACAATATGTTTATGAGTTTTATGTAAATACATGGAAAAATAATAAATGACGAATATTAACATATTCAAGGTTCAATTAATAGTAATGGGAGCGATGAGGAAAGTTAATGACTAAATTATTATCGAGTTATATATTTTTATACATTTAAAGTTAATGGTAATAATTTTTATGACTCAGTATAGTAGTCATAAAATGAAGTTGATAGTGCGTTAAGTATTCTTGGATAGCGAGGCGATAATATGTATTATAATTAACCACCATAAATATAAAAGGAGGGCCTTTTTCCAATTACTATTCAAGTGGATTTTCTCTCTTCTACTATTTTTCAAGATGTAGAGAGAGATGATCTAGATCCAATGAGCTCAGATGAAGCTCTCTCTTATACATTGCAAGAGAAGAAATGCATCAATCATTGGAGCATCGAATGCTTCATCAGTATTACACACGACACCCAGATTATGATGAACAGTGCTCCCACAGAATCCTTCAAGCACACTTGGATGGTCTAGAGGAATTTAGTTTCAGATTTATCGAGTCATGATATCCAACAATGAGAAGACATCGTTCATGGCATCAGAATTAAACCAGGTATTTTTATAGATTATTTTGTTCTTAAAACCCATCACTATTGGTCCTCATCGTTGACTAGGATGCTCTAAACCGAGGTTTACAAGTTCACATTTAATATCATCGGAATTGTTTTTAGAAACCCACCGGTTTGGGGCTTCCACTGCACACCCAATTCCAATTGAAAAGATTACAAATGTGGGTAACCCAAATATATTATTAGAATGCATGTTTAAAATAAATTAAATTATTTTATGTATCTTCTGAATCAATTATTTCATGTCTATACTAACCAGATATAAAAAATAATATAGAAAATAAAATAATGAATGAATTTTTATAGATAGAAAATGTGAAAAAATAATCTCCATAAGTGAATCATATGGTGAAAAATAATATTTACAATCATCAAAAGTGGATTCATATTTTGATAATAAAATGATAAGAGATCATAATGAGTACAACCAAAATTGATCTTATTTTAAATGAGTTTCCAAGTTGAGATGAAACTATCAATCAATTTTCTCTCATTAAGAATTGTGTATTTTCAGCCATGTTCATACATTAAGAAACACAAAATCAATATTTTAAAATGTTACAATGAGTATGGCTAGAGTATGGGATTGATATATCATGAATAAGGGGGGTTTTGATAGATTTATTTAATTGTTAACTATTTTATTATTTAAACGAACTAAATATAATTGATTCAAGGTTGTATAAATTGATCCAGACCTTATTTTAACCAATTATATTTCTAATTATACATATTTAATTTTCAAAAGAATAATATAATAGAATATTTATGAAATCAATAATGGGAATTCTTTGGGGCTATTTATTATTAGGATGAACAATGGAAATTAGTCTAATTTTTTTCATGTTGTTCATAATAAGTATCATTTATAAGTTAAATTTTTGTTTAATTTTCCTCGACCCAAAAGGATTCATTTATGTCCAAAAAATAAAATTCATGGTCTAAAAATTAATTCTTGAAAATGTTTATGAATGAAAACCCCGTGAAGAGGACAATTGAACCAAATATTTATGGTATTATACATCATAATTTACATTGAGATCCCTATAAAAACATTCTCTAATTCAAAACATTATAAACAATGAATGAAAGAGATAAAAAATTATGTTGTTTTGAAATTATAAAATCAATAACATAAACACAATAGAAATAAACGAGTCATTCTAAACATTCAGCCTCATTATTGAAAAAACCAACATAGAAAAAGTAATAGATAAGATTTAAAAAAAGTTAGAAAATTTTCTCACATTATAAATTGGTATTTACTATTAAAAAGAAATGAATAATTTAATCGAGATTCTATACAAATATCTAAAAATTTCATAGTATGAGTTTAATGATATCTCTTCCAGCCAAGAATTTGACTCTCATTGGATTCCACCACTGAATATCGTTGAAATAGAATGAATCTTCCCCCCACTAATTATTTTAGATTGTTATTGGTTATAATATTAGATAAAAGTGTGTCAATGAGTCGAATGATCCACTTATCATTTTCTTCCAGACAGAAGGCCCCTCTGCCTTATGTGTGCCTCATTGTAGTCCAAGTTCTTCCAACTAAAAGTAAGGGTCTTTGAGGTGATATTAGACATAATATAGCATCTATTTATAAGGATAAATAGTCTATGAAAAAAATAAACACATGTTGAATGTAATAAATAAAACATAGTTGAATGTAATAAATAAAACATAGTTGAATCATCAAAATATAAACACTGTTAGTAAATGGAAGAAGGAATTAAAAAGACAAACTAAAAAAGGATTTACATGTCAAGGAAGTTAGACAAAATACTTTATAAAACCCTTGGATGATCATATGAGTATGTACCAAAAATCCCAAAAATAAAATCATTCTCAGCATAAAAGAACCCCTTTTTATTGCTTCTATCCATCCCATATACTCATGGAGAATCCATGCATATTATGGTCCCACCACTAATTCTAACATATTAACTGATATCAAAAAAATATTGTTAGCACGTGTCTTTAGGTGACTAGGTATACTTTGTAGACCACCACTAATGTCTTCTTGTATCACATCCATATTTATACTAATGTATCCAAATTTATATCAACAACATTTTTCTCGTATATAAATTACATTACCTACTTTATCTATTATCAATAGACACTTTGTATTATTTACATGATTCATCCAATGAAATAATAAAATGATGATTCAATGATCATACATACCCTTGAAGCCATCAATCCTTTATCCATATACCTGTCACATGACACCTCATGGTGACCAATACCACTTGTAAAACATTTTAATTGATATTAATGTTATAGCAACTGAATCTTGACATATATATTCATTACATAATATTTTGCGAAAACATAATATATTTGACACAAAAATATTCCCAAATTCAGTATTTTTCTAGTGTATTTGGAAACATGGAACATAATCTTATAACATGGTGAATGATCATTAAAATCATTCATAAATATCTTAAACTATTCTTTTCCAAAATTAAAGATTCATTATATCGTGGGTAAAAGAATACATAAATTGGGTGAGCTCAAATTACCAGTAAGTGTAAACATTGAAAAAATGAAAAAACCATAAACATAATAATGTAAAAACATGAACATATTGTTTAAATACGAATATAATGCATCATGAAATAAATCATAGATGTTTGTAAGATATATATCATAATGTAACATTAACAACATTAAAATAACATTGGAATAAAACATGGAATTATGGAAAAAATAATCTCATAATATGGGTTACCAAGTAGCTACGGAATTGCTTCCAATACTATCATTGTGGACAATGATACTTTCTAAACCTGGTTTTTGGGCCATTCCTGCCATGTTTTACTGAAACAAAATTACATTCCCTTCTTGACCTGTAATATAAAATAGATTTAAATGCCATTACATTCATGTTTATCACATGAGATATTAATACTTACACAATTAATTGGAGAGAGATATAGTTTCCCGCCATCTTTTAATGAATCATTTCTTATTGGTTCCACAAAAACAAAAAAACAATCATCATAGCGTAACCCATGAATTAAAATGGATTTCCTAAACATTAATCGATCATCATTGATATTACAAATGGATTTCAAAATAAAAATTTCATTATAAACACAATAATATCACAGAAATAATAGGGATATAAGTATAAACCAATTTAAGGAGTTTCATTTTGGATAGAAATTAATGTTGAGAAAACTCAAGAATATAAATTTTCAGTAAAATATCTTTTTATCTGTAAACATGTTTGCTTTTCTCAAAATTCCTTACAATTTTAAAAGATAATAACTTAGTTGAAATTAAACATTAAAGAGTGTATATGAATCTTCAATTAAATAATTCATCATGAAACCATAAAAATCCATTCATATATTATAAGCTAAAAACATTCACATCGTACATTTTTATAATAGATTAAAAAGTACCACGTATTGTAAAAAAAGAAGGATTTGTTCCATCAAATTTAGTAAAAGTTTAAAAATGGGTAAAATGACTTTAAAAATACATAGAATAATGGTAATCATTTTATGAATTTTTTATAAAACATTTACATGGGTGATAAATATATCACCAATAAATACGTACACATATTCAATCTCAGGTAAAAATGAGATTGCAAAATTATCCCTTACCTTATGTCTGATATTATTCTTATGTGTAATGAATTGGATATTTTTAATAACTTATTCTAGAATCATGGACATTATATATCATCATATTCTCCTTAGATTGTATGTAATAATTCATTGTTACTTATTATAGGGTTATTAATTGCATTATGATCCTACAAATGTTTTGTCGAATAAGATCGGAGTCTACTTCTTATTTAATATTTATAACAAAATAAAATTATATTAGATCAATAAATACCATATTTATTAATTTTTACCATTTATATTATAATTCATGAGTGGTTATCATGTAGAACAGATAACATCGCATCGTTGAGAAAGTAGGCCTTACGTACGCACGTGTGACGATATCATTTCCCATAATGGTTTAATGGTATTGATTTTAATGGTGTACTCTATATAAAAATTAATATCATTTTATAATTATCATATATAGTTATTAAATAAATTATAATACTCATAAATGTATGTTGGTGGTGAAAACCAAATTGCACCACGACATGGAGATGGTAAGCCATATATACGCACAAGTGGTGATTTTAAATTTATTAGGATGGATAAAATGTTAAATATGGTTGTTTAATTATTATAATAAAATCTGAATATATAATTTATAATTTAATTATTATTATATATTCAAAAAACCTCTAAATTAGAAGTATAATTAGATAACATATTTGAATGAATCGGTAGAGGAGATTACCTCCTCTTTAACATGTTATTTTTAGATATCGTATTAATGGAAATAGAGTTGGTATTATAAGAATACCAGAAACTTTAGAAAGAAAATAGGGAAGTTTGGAATATAATGTTTTTTTGTATGGATGAATTTTAAGTACTAATTAGTTTTGGAAAATGCGGGAGGTTGTGACCTTTTATAATTGCGGTGAGGGGTACTTTTGGAAATGTCAAAAATAATAATTCATAATAAAATAAAACCCCACTAAAAAACAGCCAAAATATCCCAATTTCAAATATTAGATGACATAGGGTTTTAATATAATCATTAAATAAATTTTAGGCATGTTTCTATATCCATTCAAACCATAACATTACAATTTAACACTTACTTATTCTATTTCATTTTAAATAGGATACCATATATTTCAATTTTAAAACTGTAAAACATTTTCATAGTTGATGTCAATTTGATCGTGAATATAAATTTAGAGTAATATTTACCATATCATAAATATTCTTTTTTTATGATATTTTTTGATTATTAAATAATATAATAAACAGTATTTGGATAAACAATCAATAATTTTAATTTTGAAACTTTTCAATTTATTGTTTTTTTAAATGTAATTATAACAATTATCCTCAATAAAATAGTTTTATTATATTTATATGAGGTAAAGGTAATATATAAATTTTTTGGACATATTAATTATCTCATAATATATTTATTTTAATATTTTTAATAACATTTATTTCATATATTTGTTAATAAAATAATTATCACAATGATTTTGTGTAATTATATAATATAATTATTTTATGATTATAAATTAAAAATAATATAATGTGATGAATATAATTTTAATACTTTTAATTAAAACATATTTTTTAGAATTTATATGCCATAAAATAAAAAATTTAAAAATTAATACATATTAATGTATAATTGTGACAACTTTAACATTACATTACATAAAATTATATTAATGACATAATATATTCAATAAGGATCCAAATGGTTACTATCAAGACCCTTGGATGATTATATTCAAGATATACTCACCCAAAATAATTTTTTCACATGTAAGAACCCGTGTTTTTCTGGAATGTTGTTTTGAGCATAAATTTTAAATTTTTATTATTGGATGCTCTTGAGGGGAAAAATGGTCATTTTCCCCCACCAGATGACCTCGGAATATTTTTCCAGCCTCTCCATTGGTACAAAAAAAGGTGTTTACTCTTGGATAAGAGTTTGGTGGAAGTCTCAGCTGTTCAAATTTTAACGAAATATTTAATACTTAATATTATTGAATTAAATATTAAAATACTCATGTAGGTTATTTTTGAAATAACATTTAAATAGAGCATCATATTGAGTTTTTTTCTACGTCGTTGAGTCCATAATGCGGAGTATATCCTAGGGAAGGCATAAACTCATGTAGGGCATCGAGGCTGACCCGTGCCCCTTTTTCTTCCTTTTCTTTACTTATTTCCTTTTCCATTCTTATCTATTCTTTATTCCTCCTCCTTGGGAATGTCTCCTATGCTATCCATTTTTCCGTGACCTATGATAGATAATGAGTTTGAGAAATTGTGATAGTTGGATGTGAATAAGGGTACTGACTCGTAGCTCTGTACGTGCTGAGTCGGCGTGAGTCAACCGAGAGCCGTGAAATCAACCGAGGCATTGGTGGTTTCTGCCCAAAGGTAAGGACATTTTTGTTTTCACCATACATCCCCATTAAACATGTTGTTTTATGTTTTTAAGCCCTTATATTTCTTTCTTGTTTTCCCATGGGTCTCGATATGTTGTTTCGGGGGTGAAATCGGGTGAATCAGGCATTTTTAGGGATTTCCCATCGAAAAACCTAGTATACATGGTGTGTGTTTAAGGGGAAAATTCCATGTGTTCTTCCCATTAGGGGAAGATGATGTTTTCATAAATACACTCAATGTAGTGGGTAGTCGTGTGAAATAAAACACTGTATAGTGGTTTTTAAGGAGTACACATTTTGTACTTTATGTACACGATTTGTAGTGGTACATGGGCATGTGTTCGGGTGAAAACGGACATGGTGTAACTTTTTGTGAATATTAAACATCATTTAAAATAAATTAAATGTCATGTACTATTACACAGGAAGGCCCATGGTGCTCTGGCCATGTACAACACCAATTTAGTAATTTTGAGATATCGTGGGCTCTAGAAGTCAGAATTGGGCATGTGAGTAGTCAATTCTGAGCGTTTTTTTGGCGTAGATCATGATAATAGAATCATGTTGAACATTATAGGTCATATAAAGGGGGTTTTGTTGTTACTATTGAAATTTAGGGATTCTTCCTCCACATATCGAGTTCATTTGTCATCTGAGAGGGATACATGGTGTGGATGATAGGTTGGGTGTTCAGATCTACTTAGTTAATCCCTTCAATAGGAGATCATCAAGGATCTATATCTCATAACTTATGATTTATAGGATATTTCCCTTGTGAGACATTCCCTTCTGTCCTATGAGGATTTGAGAGGAGGTACTTCTATGGATCCCCTGAGGGATGCCTTTGCTTTTGTGCTGACCTAGGGAGCCCCTTGTAGGATCTCTCTCTTGTTCTTCCTTTGACAGGAACCATGTTATAAAATACCTATGATTTCCATCAATGAGTATCTCGTGTAGGATTCCTCCCTTACTCTTCGCTAAGGATCCTGTGTAGGATGCCTTCACTCGTTTTTACCTGGAGGATCCCAAGTAAGATGCCTCCTCGGTGTTTGACCTGAGGGACCGAGTGGGTTCCCTTTATTTGACCGATCATGAGTTGATATGTGGGTTTGGGTAGATATGGTGATCATGTGTCACCTAGAACCCGTTCCAAACTAGCAATCCCTATGGGATTTGGATTTATTGTTGGGTTGGGTGTTCGGGCCACCCACACTGTTTGTTTCTATCTGACTTGGTTAGTTGATGATACAGTGTCAACAAGAGGTGATTCCTGGTTAGTGGTGGATGATCCTGACATTATGCATCATTCTTGTTGTTTGGATGCATAATTTTCAGGTTGATCACATGTTTCATGGTTGATAGGGCTGAGGACCTGTGTTTCATGAACGAGGGGAGCTGCTCGACTTGTTCTACTGATTGGGCTGTTGCAGTTCGATGTTGTCTGGAGATCGGGTACATGGATTGGATCATTGTTAGTATTAGAGCCTGATAATTTTACAATCAGTTTCTATGTACTTTTATCTATATGGTCGGACTTGGGGGAGACCAGTGTTGTATTTTATTACATAGTTGTTCAGGATTTTACTTCATTTTACTATTACAACATGTACTATATTAGTTTTTTATTACTTCCTCACTCTGTTCACTTTTCGCTGTTTTTTATAATTAATTATTTACGATGTTTACTTACACTTGTATGAGGGAATATTCCCCCCACTATCACACCCTAGGCCCACGCTGCTAGTCGGCAGCCTCTGGCGTATGGGGAGGTGCGCTTGAGGCCTTGCGGCGAACCGACTCAGAGCACCGGTTTAGTGGCATTCGGGTCGGGACATTATAATGTGGAATCATAGCGGGTTTCTTTCCTGGTTGATACTTTTTAGGATATGGTAGATGATAGTATTAAGAATTTGTCGGAACCTGTGATGGATATCGGGCTAGTGTGTCATGAACACATGTTCCGATAAGAAGTCCTAGTTGCCAGGGTATTGGATTGCAATTAAGATTTTCTGATGTTACTATTGTATATGATTTTCTCCTTGAGAGATGCACATGTTGTGTGGTGTTTTGATTTAATATGGATCTCTGGCTCTTGGAAAATTGTAAGATGCAAGGGATAGATTTTGACTCTTGGCCCGAAAAGGCATGAGGTGTCTCATGCATCATAAAAGGCACATTGGTTTCACAGCATATAGGCCTTCTAGTGTGTCTGTTTACCGATAACTGAGACTGTTGGGTCTACTTACACATACATTTTACTCTGATGAAAGGTTATGTGGATCTACGTTAAGATGTTGGTGTAAACATGATGACTCATTCCTTGTGCACATGTGGTGCAGTGACACTAGTTGGCCAATATGTCACGTGATGCCTTTCTATTTAGCCCTTATTGGGTGTTTTTTCTTGGGACTGTGGTTATATAGTCGGATCATTGAGAATGATGTCGATAGATACCATGGATTTTATTGTGAACATGACCTCCTTGGGGTATTCATGTATACGAATGCCCGATGGGTGTCACTTCAGTTTCTCTTCTTCTTGGGTTGTGAACTCCAGGGAGTAGTTCCTTTTGAGGATGCTTAGAGAGGATCAACACCCTTGTAGGCTGTGTTTCGGTTTTGACTTTCTTTGGTTATTTTGATCAATACCTTCTTCCGAGTGGTTTTGGAACTTTTGGGATTGGTGTTTAGACATTAGGACTCAGTTGTAAGGCATTTTCTTGTGGGTCTAGTTGGATGACCCAAATACCCATGGTTTTGACTCCATCCCTTGTAGGTTGATGTCTTTTCTGTTCTAGGGAAACTTGTGTGTGATAGGTTGGCCAGCGTTTTCCAATGCCTTTTGGGTGGTGTTTGTTTTCTGGAACTGGTTTCGATGAGTAGGCATGTTCGGGTGCCTAGCCGGGTCAACCAGTGTGTCTGACGTAACTGTTGCTGGTGGCATCATTTGAGTCTTAATCGATGAGTGGTCGGGAGTGAGATGAGGACCGATGTTTCAAGACTTCCGGTGGACATGGATCCTAGAAGATGTTTTGGAATGTCCTTATGTTGTAGAGGTGACTTTGTGAAATTTTGGGTTACCATGAAATGGTTTTCCCTATCATGAATCCTAGTCGGGTTTTGGTATGATTTTAGTGTGTCTTGGAGGGTGCTAGACCCACCTTCGGTGAAATCTTCGTGTACTCTTGTAAGAGACAATCATGCTCTATCTTGATTCTTCTTGAGTATGTTGGGAGAGCTTAGACCCTAAATCAGGCTCTTTTGTTTCTTTCTTAATGTTCTTTTCGGTTTAGGATGAAACCTCTTCTAGTTGTGCTCTAGGAGTGGTGTAAAGAAATCCATCTGGTGGGGAGTTCACCATTTGACTTTTGAGGGTGGTTTTCCAATTTTAGGTTAAACCTTGGTGTTTTGCAATGGGCTCTTGATCTCGGAGATTTGTTTTAAGATGACGGCATGGGTGTTCCTATGGCGGGGAGTACTATTCTGGTCCATGTTGAATATCTTCTATGTAGAAGTTGGTGGTTAATGGTATAGGGTAGGTCATTGGATAGTCTAGATAGCTTTTTTGTGCAGATGGTTGGGTTATGAGCCTGGTAGCTGGTTCTTCCACTAGGCTTCTCAGTGAAGAGAAGGTTTATGGTTGGGAGTTTGTAAGAACCCGTGTTTTTTCGGAAAATCGTTTTGAGCAGAAATATTGAATTTTTGTTGTTGGATGCTCGTTAGGGGTAAAATGGTCATTTTCCCCTACTAGCTGACCATTGATAAATTTTATGACCACTCCCCTGGTCCCAGAATAGAGTGTTTACCATAGGATAGGATTTTGGTGGAAATATGTGCTCTTCAAATTTTAGCATAATATTTAGTATTCAATATTATTAAATTAAATATTAAATTATTCATGTAGGTTAATTTGGAAATAACATTTAAAAAGAGCACCAGATTGAGTTTTCATTTGCGTCATTGAGTCAATAATGGAGAGTTTAGCCTAGGGAAGGCATAAACTCATGTTGTGTATCGTGGGAGACCCATTCCCCTTTTTCATTATTTACTTTTCTCATTTCCTTTAGTTTTCTTATATCATCTTTCATTATCCTACTTGCGCACATCTCCTAAATAGACCCTTTGGTCGTGACCTATGGTAGATATGAATTTTGATAAATAGTGAGATTTGGAAGCCATGAATGGTACTGATTTGAAGCTCTCGACGCGCTGAGTCGGTGTCCGGCAACCGGGAGCCGCAAAATCAACCGAAGCTTTGGCCGTTTTTTCCCAAAGGTATGGCCATTTATGTTTTCTCCATAGATTCCCATTAAACATGTTATTTAAGACTTTAATGCCTTATATTTCTTTCTTGTTTTCCCATCGGGCTCGATCTGTTGTTTCGGGGTAGAAAACGGGTGAATCGGGCGTTTTAGGGATTTCCCGTCAGAAAACACAGTAACCATGGCATGTGTTCCAGGGGAAAATGCCATGAGTTCTTACCATTAAAGGAATATAATGTTTTCTTTATTACACACCGGGTACTTTTAGTACACTCCATGTAGTGGGTATCCATGTGGTTGACCATGTGAAATAGAACACACTATAGTGGATTTTATGGAGTACACTCTGTGTACATTAGGTACACGTTGTGTAGTGGTACATGGGCATGTGTTCGGGTGAAAAGGGACACAGTGTAACATTTTGTGAGGAGTACATTCCAGGTACAATAAATTACACACTGTGCAATATTACACAGGAATGCCCCTTTGTGCTATGTCCATGTATTCTAGCCATATACTACTTCAATTTAGTAATTTTGAGATATCTTGGGCTCTGGAAGTCCAAATTTGTCATGTGAGTAGTCGATTCTGAACATTATTCCACATAGATCACAGTGATTTAATCCTTTTGTCATTTGAGGTCATCTAAAGGGGGTTTTGCGGTGTCTAACTAAATGGAGGGGTTCTTCCTCCACATATCAAGTTTAGTTGTCACCTGAGAGTGTGACTTGGTGTGGATGATAGGTTGGGTGTTCAGACCAACATATATGCGACCTTTAATAGGAGAGAAGCTATGTGCTTTCTCCAGTAATAAATTCTTTATAGGAAATTCCCCTTGTTAGATGTTCCCTTATGGCCTATGAGTCTTTGAGACCAGGTACTTCTAAGGTTCCCCTCAGGGATGCCTGTTCTTGTGTGCTGAACTAGGGAGTCCCTTGTAGGTTCTCTCTGCTGATTTTACATTTACAGGAACCATGTTATGGAATTCCTATGTTTTCATTCCTTGAGGATCTGGTCTATGATTCCTCCCTTACTCTTCGCTAAGGATCATGCATAGGATTCCTTCACTCGTGTTTACTTGGAGGATCCCGAGTATGATTCCTCCTCAGTGTTGGACCTGAGGGACCCTGTGGGAGCATGTTGTTTGAACGAACCATATTTTTTATGTCGTGATTGGGTAGAGATGGTGATCGGGTGTCACCTAGAACCTGTTCCAAACTATTAATCCCTTCTGGGATTTCGATGTATTGTTGGGTGGGGCGTTCGGGCCACCCACATTGTTTGTTTCTATCTGACTTGGTTTGTTGATGTTGTAGTGTTTACCAGAGGTGCTTCTTAGTTGGTGGTGGTTAAGCCTGGAGCGATGCGTCTTTCTTGATGTTTGGATTCATACTTTTCCTTTTTTTCCAGAGTATGTGGTTTATTATCTTACCTTGAATGCCTTTCAGTTTTTGGGAAAAGGTGCTGGATACCCACGTACCGGGTATCTCGGGTTAGGGTTTAGATCATGCATTATTATCTTCGATAGACTTATTGTATTATTGTGGGTATTAGATGAATAATGTAATCTTGTTAAAATTTTTGAGGATCACCACATGGGTGTTATCCTTTTTTGGCTGTTTGTCACTGTTTGGCACAGTTTTACTGCAAGGCAAACCCTATTGAAAATGCTAGTTTTTTTATTATAACTGATTTCATGTGTTTCTTGATGTTTATATGCTTTTGATTCATTGTAGCTATTAGCCACGTTGTTTTTGAACATACATAGGGTTTCTGATAGTCGGTTATGTATGACTGGACTACTTAGGGCTGTGTGAACCTGGTGCGGTCGACTAAAGAGGGAATTGACAATTAATGGATTCCCTAGAGATTTCGTTATAAATTAGTATTGTTTGAAGGACCTATGGTAATTGGACATTGTGCTTCCTTAGACTTTCATTAGTTACATATCAAGACTACAAAAGAAAGAAATGATAAGAGCCTACAAAGAGAGTTGGTAGCTATCGTTGCAAGACCACATGGGAATCGACGTGACTGCTTCCCAGAGTGTTTGTGCCTTTTTATGTTTTAAGAATATAGGAGGAATTGACAGTGAGTGCTTCCACAGAGAGTCTATACATTAGCTAAAATAGATGTGTGTGACTATGTGTGTATCCTAGTGGGTTTCTTGTGTTTTTTTGGTTGAACAATAGGGGATAGGCTGTGAGTACTTCTCATATGGTAAGTTGTTTTTGTTTGTCATGTTCAGAGAAATATTTTCTGGAATTGGAGAAATCATGTAAATGTTGATGGGATTAAAGACCAATATACGGACATAATGATACAGCACTTGAGTTGCATGACATCCAGCTCAATGCACTTGCACATGATTTCTAGGAGATCGGGCTTATGGTCCCATGGATCGACTGCTACTGTTGTTCTTCTTATTTGAATCACTTAATAATGAATATTCATATTTAGGTATATTTTTATAGGTATGGGACTATACATGTGTACGTATATATATATGGACATCCATGGTGGCACATTCCCATTTGACAGGGTTTATTAACCCTAGGTTAGACGGTGGTTGCACGTTTGGTTTACTTCCTTTATTGTGTTCCAGCTAGACTGAGTACGTTGTTGTTGCATACACATAGCAGCATAGTTATAGGTTGCTTGTTGGGGTTACCTACTTAGATTATTTCTCACCCTTGCACGTGCACCATGGGGTACGTGTAGACCTTATGACTGCTTTTCAGGATGAGAACGAGTTGCCTGGTGGATAGGGCTGAGGCCCAATGTAGCATGATCAAGCGGAGCTGCTCGAGTGGTTCTACTGATCGGGCTACAGTAGTTCGATATTATATGGAGATCAGGTAGTTGGAATGGCTCAGAGTTAGTATCAGAGCCCTGTACTTTTACATTTAGTTTCTTTGTACTTGTATCTGTATGGTCGGCCCATGTGGTCACCGGTGCTGTATTGTATTGTAAAGTTGTTCAGGATTTTACATCATTTTACTATTACAACATGTTCTATTTTAGTTGTTTAATACTTTCTCACTCTGTTTACTTTACACTATGTATGATAATTAGTTTTTCCAACCATTTTCTTACTCTATAATGAGGGCATAGCCTTCCCACTATCACACCTGAGGTCCTCACTGCTAGTTGGAATCCTCTAGCATACGGGGAGGCGCGCATGAGCCCTTCGGGAAAACCGGCTCGGAGCACTGGTTTAGTGGCTTCCGTGTCCAGACGTTACATCACGACTTTGGGAATTTTTATAACTATTATGATTTTAATAATTTTATTTTTATTTTTCATCAATTAAATAATTTTTATCATTAAAAATGTTTAATACTTTAATGTTATTATTTATTTAATATTGACTAAAAATAAATTACCATGATGTAGTTAATTATTTTATATTTCCATTTAAAATTTATTTTCAAAGATATCTACTGGTTATCCCAATGTAAATATTATTATACTTATATGATATGTGAGTTTGAAAATTTGTAACTATAATTTGATTTATTAATATAAATTTCATATTCATTGTAAAGAGGTTATTGCATAACAATGTTTTGAACTAATGATGGGAAATGTGGAATTTTATTCATTCAATGGTATTTTTTTAGAATATTTTTATTGAATTTATCATATTATATGTTACACTATGTGACCAAATTTACCATTATCTATTGTAAATAAACATTACTGTAGTTACTATTCTTATTATCAAAAATAAAAGCGACATATTTACATAATTTGGAAACTATTATTCCAAATATGGAGTCCATTTTTCTAAATTCAGACCACTTAATTTGTACAAATTAATTTCAAATTAATTCCATTTTCAAAAATCAAAAACAATGTTTTTAAAAGTAAAAACATATGAAATGATTTTCTATTATTAATGTCCAATTTAAATGTATAATTACATAAAATGAAAAAATTGGAATAAGTGAAAATCTTTTTTTATTATTGTATAAGATTATCAATACAATGCCCTTGATTTTAGAAAGCATGACTAGTTGAAGGTTTCAACTGATCTAGGAATGAAGGTGGGGAATGTATTCAAATTTTATTAGTGTCAAGCGATTCTTTACTATTGAGAAATTGTTTGGGATATATTATTCACTGAACTAGAAATATTTTATTATATCATTTTTATGGACTGGATGATTAGATATAATGTTATGATTGATTAATACAATCATTGAGTATAGAATTATCTCCTAATGATTCAACTCATTTTTTCTAGGGGATATTGGATACATAATGGGGATGATATGGTCACATTTCACTTCATGTTGAGATAATATCCTCCCTATTATTAGAGTTTTTATGTCCCCATTTATCCATTTCAAAGTGGACCTCTTCCATTAATGGTGTATGAGTACATCAAAATCATTATAAGTGATATATCTAGGTTATCACCCCACATGGAAGCTATGTTATTTATATATATACTTCATTGAAGAGGCACATTTATTTACCTTCAGACTCAATGGTACAAACACAATTAAAATAAATGAATGATTTTTTTATGATCACGATGTTGAATGATCTATATTTCATTTCATCTCACCTTGGGAATCACTTACTCTCATTTTATAGAAGAAATAATTTATTTTATTTATTTTTGTTGAATATTAGAAACATAACTAGGTGACTATAAAGACTAAATATCCATTTCTAAGGATTGATGAGCATTTTGATCAACACATGGGTGTTTATTGGTTTCTGAATTTTTTTTGAGGTCGACATATAAGTGAATGAGGGTTCAAGAAGTTGAAATACCTATGAAAATTGTTAAAAGATAGTGAGTTCATGAATAATATCCAGTTATTCTATTAGGCACTTTATAACGCTCTTTTTCTATTTATGGAGTTTATGAACTATATCTTCCATTAGTTGTTGGATTATATTATGGGTTTTATTATTAAATTATTCTATTTTACTACATAATTGAGTGGTTCTATTAAGATAATATGAATAACGTACGTTGAATCATTTTTAAAAAATCATCTTTAGGAAATTATTTCAAAATACATTTTCTTGACTGAAAGAGATATTTTTTAGGCATTTTTTTTGAAATACATGTTTTAGTAGATCATAAAAATATTGAGGAAGTGATGTATTTGAAGTGGAAAATAAATTCTTTTATTTTTCAATAATTTTAGGGTTGTATTGTTTCCATTGGTTCATTTTTCAGGACTTCTCCATGATTTTATATACCATGATAGAGATGTCCTTTCAGGGTGAAATTATTTTTTTGTAGAAATATTTTCCATAGTTATTTTGAGGAGATAAAGTGAGATGGAATTTTTTTCCAAATTTTGTTCTAACCAATATAAGAAATCCTTATGATGTCTAATGTGATGCCCGAGATAAGTGTCTAGTATATGTAATGATACAAGAAATACATGTGGTCGTTTATGGTTCATGTCAGATACACCATCATGAGAATAATCATCCAAATGATGATCTCAAGTTTGCTTTGGTGATGCTCATGCTCAACACATCGTGCCACTACCTCTTGGGGGAATAGTTTATATTATATTCATACAATAATTTATTTATGTATAATATTACCCATAGGGATATAAAATATAAAAAATACATATGTTTTATTATCATTATACAATATATTTTGATATTTCATACACCATTGGTAAATAGAATGTGGTCGTTGGCACATTCAGATTGAAATTACTGACTAGGGTATTGAAATTATCAGTGGAGTAGTTGTTTTTTTGATATTACTCACTAAAATAAACTAGATGAAGGGTGAGATGATAATTTATTATTAATTCTCTGAAATTAGGAATGATTTCTTATTGATTCTCATATTTTTCTTAAGTAGTTTAATGATGTAGAAGGGTTAAAATTATTAGAAACCATTATATTGGGTATGCCTCTTGTAATTGATATTTCTCTCCCAATGTTGTTATTTTATTAAAATATAGAATTTTTCTTCTAACAAAAATATTTTAGATATTGATTGATAATGTAAATAGATTGAGTTGGTCTATGTATCCTAGAGTGACCAAGATGTACCATTGACATGATACATCATCACTTGTTATTGGGATGAGAGGATTGGGTGCACAATTTGTAGCATGCTGGAAATCATGTTAGAAAATCATTAATAAATATCAAGGACCTTCTATGTTATTCAAAATATTACCTATTTTATTTTTGAAATTGGATGATATATCCATGAAATTTTTAATATTAATAACTTGGAATTCTTGTGGTATGTTTGTTATATGGGTGTTTATTGATCAAATAATGAAATTTAATCCTTTCTTACCAATCATGGATTCAAAAATAGTAGAGGTCCATGGGAAATAATTCATGTGTGTAGGTGTTTAGAATTATAATGTTCCATTTGATATCATTTTTTATGGACACCGTCACATTACATACTAGTTCTAGAGGGGATTGAATATAGAAATTTGTTCTCAATTGAAGATGAGAATGACCTATAAAGTACCGATGAATGTCTAGAAAAATTAAACCTACTAGACTATTAATAACAGTCACTATGAATGTGTTCTTTGATGTAGTTTATCATGGGAGAATCATCTTCCCCATATATAGTGTGTTT
Organism: Viscum album; assembly: GCA_963277665.1. Lineage (NCBI taxonomy): Eukaryota > Viridiplantae > Streptophyta > Magnoliopsida > Santalales > Viscaceae > Viscum > Viscum album. Next base: position 786,263,842 of record OY728151.1, read on the forward strand.
ATAAAAATATTTTTTTGCTTCAATTAGGATGGATCAATATTCCATGTTAAAAGAGAGACCATATTGTTCACCTTTTTGTTGGTCCAAGGTTAGGGAAGAGTCTAACGATTGACCGAGTATCATTAATGAGATGGAAACTATGATGATGTTGATAAATAAGACAATAGAGAGTTATTAGAGAATTTATAAAACTTATGTCAACAAATTTCGTCAATTTTTAGACTTTATGTTGTGGAATCAAGTTTCATTCCATGTATCACCTCAGTTGGAACATATTCTCTTGAGTAAGAAGTGTATGTTGGGGCATCAATATTTCATCTTTTATGGGATTTTGGAGTTACTCATAAAGGTGGAATATCATCTATAATTTCCTTATCATTTGATATTTATTGATGATGTGTAATATGTTTGTCAGTTGAGGAAGTATCATCCAGATCCGTCCTTCATGTATGACTGTGAGGTTGATGATATTTAACATTACACATCAGAGGTTAATAGATTTGATAAATAGTGGATAGACAAGTCATGGTACTAGGTAGAAATATGATACTATTGGTGAATGGCATATAGATGTGTATTAGAGAATACCATGATGCTTGGGTGCATGAGGCCTTAGTAATGCAACCATGAACTCATCATTCATAGGTTCATGGTGTTTATTAATTTTGGGGACACAATGATATTATGGTGGAGTGAATTTTCACCACTAGGAATGTTAAAGAAGGTTTCGAGGTACATAGGTTTTTTAAATTTTAATTTTTATTCACTTATAGTCTAGGGGTAGGCGTTTGTCCTATTGGTGGTAGAAGGATACCCACAACTATCCAAGGGAGGTACTATCTAGACGATGTTGTTAAATAGAAAACCTACATGGCTGTGGAAAACACTTGAATGAATGTATGAATTAATTGGAAAGGTGGGGGGATTCATGTAGTTGTAGGCAATCTACAGACACCCCCCTTGTTTTTTTCTGCAATTCTAGTGTGTCAAGGAATTTGGTCCTCACCCATATATAAGAAAATGTCATCATATGAGATTCTTAGTATTAAGGGTGAAAATTAAATTTTCAACCAATAAATTTATAACCCTATTACAATACCATTACATTACAAATCAAAATTATCATCTTTTAGTAAGCTCCTTGGTGAATTTTTATCAATATATCAATCTTTTTTCATGAATAGTTTTGTTTAATGAAGGCTTTAATCTATATTCTTTATAATATTGTAAGAATGATACTTCTGATGTTTTTTCTCCTATCTTTATCCAATATTTTCATAAATCATGATACATTATTAATAGATATATTATAAACATTAAAAATGTATATTTTTTTTCTTTTGATATTCATTAAAAAGTGTTTGATTTTCTTCGATCCCATCACTAAACATAAAGAGCCATCAGTTTTCCCCATTATTGTGGTATGTTTCCTTATGATGTGGTGCAATAGTTGGTATTCCATTTGTTTTTGTGATACATTACATTGGAATTGGATATGAAATTTCATATTAAAAATGTATTTTCTCTTTAGTGGGATTATTATGTTATCATAAGGGGGTGGGGGTGGATGAATTTTTTTTAAATCATGTATCTTGTATGATAAATTTTCTTAAAGAAGTCTTCGAAAAAATGAAATGTGTTTTAATACATGTTTTTTGGAATTGATTTCAACAACAAAATGTTTTATAAAATTTGAATTTGTTTTCAAATAGACATTTCCTTGGAATTTTTTTAGAATGTTGATTTTGGATCAGTCTATTGAATGCTTGATAAAACATTGTCTTGGTTTCAATGAATTTAATTATAATATAAAAACACACATGGATGATCATAGTATAAAAAAGTGAAAATAATATACAATTACTATACCTAGTAGAGTTATCTACCAGTACGTATACCCATTATGTCATGGAAAATGTTGTGCAACAATTTTTTCGGACTGTGGTTCTTTAACTATATTAGTAAACAAAGGCCAGATACTGTTCCTTTTTAGAGTCCTTTCAGATTTGTTGTGTAAATCCCCATGTATTATATATGAATATTTGTTACATTATATTCATTATCTTTTGATAATCTTATTTTCCCATATGTTCATACTATATAATTATAATCTTTGAAACTATTTAGTTAGCTATATATGTTGTAGAAAATTTTAGATAACAAATTTTATTGTTTAAACGAATAATGGATGTTCTTCAAAAGGGAAAAAATACCTTTTATTAATAGAAAATGTGTTTCTAGATGTGTCTTAAAATGTTTTCAATTCAATCAAATGAATGTATGAGGTTTTATAACTTATAGATTCATAGTGGTGTCGAATAGGGCTCTTGAGCTCACCACTTCATTTTTCGGTAGCTATTTGAAGGCTTCATTTTTCAGGTTATAGAAAAGCTTCATGTAGAGGATGAACCCCATAAATATTACTTCCTAATATAATGGTATGATACAGGTGAATTATGTACATGAAAAGATATATCATCGGGTTGTTTTGGAATATATACAATTAATTTCCTTATTATAGTGTTCTGAGGCATTATTATCCAAATTTGTATGTGGCCCTATTGGGTGGTTTCTATAGAATATGATTTTATCTACTAACATTTTTATTTTAATATTTTTTTTATATTATATAAAATGTATTTCTACTGTGAAATCATTTCAATATTTTCTTGTACGTTTCACATGTTCTTGTTTATAGAGTGTAATGATCAAGAACACACATTGTGTCTTTTGGTAGGTAAAATTGAGTATAGTTATTGGTTTTAATTGATAAGTATAATACTAACCACCAAAATAAATGTATTAAGAGGGTATATTATGGGGTATATTGTGGTATATGGGAAATCAGGTATATTGACACCATAAATTAGTGGGGATAGTACTCAGGTTGTTACTCATATATGGAAATTTTCTCATGATGTCACACTATTTGATATTTGGTTATTATATGGGAGTCCCTGTAAATATGGGATGGTGGAAAAAGGTGAATCATAGTGGATACATGGGAGTTAAACAATGTATTGGGTAGTATTATTTTATGAGGGGATGTTTAATTATGTGAATTATTATATGGAAGAGGGGTCTCTGTGTAACTCCATGAGATTTTGTGTTTTTTCAGAATTAATAAAATCCTTTTGATATTGTGTTTTTTAAAAATAAATGAATATATATTTTTCTAATAATTAATAATATTTTGTTTTTATTACATTATACAAAAAAAATTTATTATTGTGGTACATATAACACCGACTTGCATTGAGTTACCTGAAACTCTATGTTTCTATGAAAAAAATCTTTATTATTATAATTATTTAATTGATATAGTTTCAACCTAGTCATTAAACACAGAAATATGAAAAATAATAACTACTTTTAAAAAATTTTCACATAAATAAAACATATTTACAAGGAAATGTATATTTTGGGTAAAGGCATTATATGTTTAAAATTAATATTTTCTTAAAGGAACCTCAATTTATGTCCATCCATTAGTGATAATAAAATTAATTTCATACACTAATATTAATTTAATTTTATAAAATATTCATCAATTTTAAATTTGGAATTTCAAAATTATCTTATATTTTATTTTTAGTATCTTTTTGATATGTTTCATTTTTTTGATGAAGAGTGAAAAATACTGGATTGAAGTTAAAAACTACAGTTTTCATTTTACAAAATTCTACAATAAATTTTTTATTAATGTCATAATAGATCAATAATAAATATATTTATCTAATTTAGATCATTGGAATCAATTTTATATTGAAATATCATATAAAAATTTATTCAATTTTAGAATGTTATTTTTCCCCGCCTTCCCACCAATTTAGTGGGATTAACATTAAAAACATTTTTTCCACCATTGTGAATTAAATTTAAAAAAATGGACATACATGTTTGTAATTAGTATGATTATAATATTTATAAATTATTAACTTAACATTTTTTATATTATGAATAGTTACAATAGTAAATTTTAATTTACCATATTTAAGGGTAATTTCGATAATTAAAGATAAAAATAATGTTATAATATAATAAAATAGTCCTATAACATATAAAAATTCCATGGATAACTTGGATTATACTGAAATATATCTTAATATAATATTCAATCAGTTTTATTTGACTTGGTTAGGAATATAGCATTTATTATATTTTTTAAAAGAGGTGTGAAAAAGTTCCTAGTTGAATTAATAATAAATGATATATCTTTAATATAGGTTTATATTGAAGAACATTTGACTATAAATAGTCCATTGAAATTTGGTTTTTGAATTATATAATGATAACTTAATTATAAATTTTGTTTATAATACAATTAACTTAAATTATGAAATAATGTTGATGCATAAATTTTTTAATTTATAAATGGGTTAAATAAATGATATTAAAAAAATTAAAATAAATATTATTCTAACTAATTAAGGTGATCCATGAATTTTATTATTTAATAATAAATTTTTGAGGTATCTTAAATGGTTTTGTTAAATATCATAATTCTTTTTTAATTTTTAAAAAGTCAATATTGTGAACAATGTCAACATTGGCAATAATGATAGTAATAAAAAATATTTTATTAAATTTACAAACAGACATAAAAATAGTTGAATTTTCTTTTTATTATCATAAGGTATGACATTCCAATAATTATTAATTTATGGATTATTGAGACCATATACCTAGTAATCAATAACCACTAAATATTTAAAATGTTGTTACCATAATAAGAATTAAAAAAGATTTGTTAATGGTAAATCAAAATGACATGGTTTAAAAATAACCCAAAACATGTTCGAAATTTATTTTATGAAGATGATTCAACCCTTATCATACTAATAAAAATTATAGTTGTTTAATATATAACAATCCTTGAAAATAACTTTAATATCCATTAAATTGAAGGATAGTTACAGAATATCACTCTCGTATATTTAATAAATTTATGGGATCTCACAGGGACAAACTCCATCCAAGAAAAAATATAATTGTATATTTTTATCATAATATAAATAAATAAATTCATGTTTTTTTAATTTATATAATAACCCTATATCAATCTCCAATGTTAAAATAGTTTTTTTCATTAAAAAAATTATAAAATAATTGATATTAATTAAAGTATCATTGATATATTTTCATTGAATTAATGATTATAATGAATTTAGTAGATCTATAAAACAAATTTTAGGTGTTTGAGACCATTATATATCAATTTGAACTTTATCATGATGTATATAAATCAAAATTAAATTGATGAAATTAAATTTAAAAATAATGATATTTGATTGAATTAAAATATTATAAAATTAATTAAAAATTAAAAAGAAGATAAATGATGAAAGTGGTATATTATACGGTATAAAAATCACAAACCATCAATTTATATATACTTTTGATGTTTTTGCCTCTATAAAATGGTTATAATATTTTAATATTTTATGGATTTCCAAGGGTGCCACTATCATATCTTATAAAATTGAAGCCTCTCCCTCACATACACACACAACATTGTTCCAGAAGATCAACCAACCTCTACCCATTTCCTTTATAAACTTACATATTGAAATTATATAGATTATTTTGTTATCATAGGACATAGTCTAGTGTCCCTAATATGATATCTTGTGTGAGAACGTTGATGAAGAGGTAATCTTCTTATCGACTCATTCAAAAATATTTCTTATTCTAATTACTCATCTTGTGTTTATCCCATTATAATGTAACAAATCCAAATTAACCTATTTTTTTAGATTTTTTATGTTTATTTAACAACCATATTACAACTTTTATTCATCCTATAAAAATTTAATGTACAACACGTCTGTAAGTACGACTTACCATCTCTACACTGTGGTATACTTTTTTTCATCACTATGTATTATGGATGTATATAATGATTAATTTAACTAATATATATAAGAAATATGATGTTTTTATATTTTATATATAATTATTATAAAATAAAATTCTTTACCCCTTCACTATTAAGGGAATGACATCGTTGCTCATGCATGTATAAGGTCTACCGTCTCCACGACACAATGAGATTAATATTATATGTTAACTATTTTAAGAATTCTTATAAAAATGTATATAATTGAAGAATATAAATTATATTATATAATATTTATAATTTAATAATGTACTTATACATATATTTTATATACATTCTTCTATTCAGTATGATAAGAAAACAGAAATGATGTTCATGTGTATGTATAATTTCTCATCTCCATGAACAGTGTATTCCATATCACATATTATTATTATATATATACTAAATATATGTGTTATATAAAGCTTTTTTTACATTATATTATTAATAAATTCATGATCTTGGTGATGGGATCAAGACTAACAAGTCAATCACCTATAATAAACAAAGTGGTCATTACCCAAAACAATTCATTAACCTGGAATTGTTAATAAAATGATAATATATAGTAATTAATGAATCATATTTTATGTCATAAATAATATTACTCATCTTGTATAAGATAATACTATGTTTAAAACTACAGGACATGAGATTCATTCACATATGGATGGAATCTAACCTATGGAGAGGGTTAACTTTTTGATCTCTTTAACATTCAGGATTGTTAATATGTATGTATTTACTAGTACATATTAATAATCCACGTATATGTTTCTTAAATATGTATTTCAAAATTTTCCTACTATAATGTTGTAATTTTATAATTTTTTTAAACATTTATGAATATTTATTAAATAGTTTGAATGTAAATTTTTTTCATTTTTCTAATGATGTACTTTTTTGACTTTTCTGGAATTGTATAAGAACAATTTATTTTAACTTTTATGTTATGAACATAATTTTTTTCTTTCATGACACCTTCTTTACTTTAAGGTTATCCTACATTCCTATGATTAAATGTTAAAATAATTTATTTTAGTTTTAATTTGCAAGGATTTTCAAGTAAGGAAAATGTTTTAAAAGAATAAAATATATTTTTCTCATGAATTGTTATCATGTTATCTAAATTTTTTTTTATCTATGATAACATTGTATGATGATTATTATGTTTTACTAGTAATATGATTCAATTTTTCAATTCCAATTAATTCTATTAATGTTTAATTTTCATGTTGGAATGATATTTTAGAAACCAATTTCTTTTACAAGGTTTATGTTATGATTGCCTGATATTTATGAAACCCATTTCATTCAATGGGTTTTGATACGATAAACACTTTATGTCATTGTGGAACACTTATGTGTGTTATCATTATGAGATTAGTGGATCCTATATCCCCCTATAAATAATTTGGTTGTCATTTATATATTACGATATATACTAAGATTGTTTGAGGAGTGATCCTTGACTATTAAGATGGCCATCAGAGGGTACAATGACTACCAAGATGGTGTGGGGAATGAACTCATACTACCAAATAGCCATTAATTTTAACCAAAAAAACCAAGATGGAATTTTATTTTAACCATACTACTATTATGGAATTTTCCATTATTCCTTGACTATTCAATAAATTAGTTTACATTCTTATTATTCTTCCACAAATTCTGTGTCATATTCATAAGTTATAATTTCTTGGATTATGATCTTTATTTATTTAATATTGATGTATTATTAAATGAAAATATTAATTACATGATTTATATTTATGATCATTGACACATACATAATTATCATATATTTTCATGATCACATTCTCGTACAATTATTCTAATGATTAAGTTTATATGTCTCCATTATTTTATCTTACTCATCATCAGAACACACCCTTTTTCTAATATATTCTTCTCCCTAGGTCAAAAATATTGGATTTTGTTAGGGGCAATATAAGCAAAGATAATTATGGTTCATGTTGAAGATCATTCAATAAGATAACATATTTGTTTTTCATGATCCCAAAGGTACTATACTAATTTAGTATTTGGGTGTGTTTTTATGTAATGTATTATTTCTTCCTCACAAGTGATGTAATATCCATGTATTTGAATCTTGGGTTGTTAATGCTTGTATAAAATAATTGGATTAGTCATCCATTGGAAACATAGAAGAGAATAACAAAGTGATATCCCTATAGATATTTTTAAAGATATTGCTTGTAATGTCTCTAAATAAATATCAATAGATGAGGGAATGTATAGGAAAATGTGCTTATTTTTTAAAAAGATAGATTGTGTGGCTTCCTAGAAATGTATCCCTGTTTGGATAATACATGTGGATGTAGATCTGGAATAAATGTATTGAGGAGTAGAAACTATGACAAGGTTCTATGAGCCTGACTTGGATTAACTTGGTACACAGTAATGGTCATTTCTACACAACTTGATTGAAACCTTTAGGGGATTCACATTGTGTATTCACAAACACTTCATGAACCATAACAAGTAATTTAAATATAAGTTATCTATGAATAAAATAGTATAATACTATGTTTTCACAGAGTAAGTAAGGCGTCATAAATTATAATTTTTATATGAAATGTTTCACGATTATATGGGTTTTCACCATGTAAATTGTTTCTCACATTATTATTTATGGTTTTAGTCAATATATGGAACCATAAGAAACTGGGTTAAATTTGCATGGTAGGAAAATTTTTATGATGAGCAGTAAAATGGGATGATCACTAGAGAGAAATATATTTCTATTATGGTGAATCATATATCACTATATATGATTATGAATGTTAGCTGTAGTGATATTCTAAAAAAACATCGAATAAGAGGAACATGGACTTTTATAATTGATCACATATTTAGGAACATAGTGGAAATAAGATCAAATTTCCTATATGTAAATAAAAATGGAATAATAACAATAATGATTACCTCAAATAGAGGATAATATGTCATCTCTGTGGAAAAAAGGATCAAAGTGTTTTTAATAGTCATGGAGTTTAATGTTTCAACTGTTGAGAACACGAGAATTCTCCAAATAAATTCCATTAGCTAAGAATTTAAATCAAAATAAATGGAGGACCTATTCCATAAAAATATTCAACATGTAATAATTTAATTATTTATATAATTTGGTTCTATAATCACGAATAGTTATTTATATTAGTATCGATTACATTATGATTTTTGATGAGGATTTTCAAGAATAAGTTGAATAGTTCTAATAGATAAGAAAAATGATTTAATTCAATGGAGATATTCAAGAGAACCACCAGATTAAGTGGAAGACAACCCTTATTGTGTTATTAATGTAAATATAATGATGATTGTATAAGAGAAACATGGGATATCAGTAAGTGAATTGTAAACTAATGATTACATTGGAACTGATAAATGATTTATTGGAAATAAATTTTGTTCAATCGTGGATGGAGTTTATAACATTTTGGATTCAAGGAATTAATAGAATGAAAATTTAAATATGGAAACATGAATGTTTTCAAGAAGGATGTATGGAAATTATGGTTATTACAATGTTTAAAGAGAATACATGATTATGGTACTCAATTGTTTGGTTTGTGAAAACCCAAAACAACCTTATGACATATGGGAGATAAATTTTAAGATGTCATAGTCCACAACATTATAATGTTTTATATTTTCATATTTTTAAATTATTTTAAGGTTATAAATTTAAGTAATTTTTAATTTACACTTTTAATGTCTTCTATTAGGTTAATGTATTATCTTACAATATGTGGATTTATGGATATTTGATAACATTGGATGAATTTTTGTTGTGATAATGACTGATGTAATAAAAATCATTCTATTTTTGGATTTCATATTCCTATAATTCTTTAGGAGTGCTAAATTATAATTCAATTCATGGAATAAGAGATTAAGTGGAAATTGATCAGGCAAAATATTGTGAGATTGTGTTGAAAACATGTATGTATGTCTTCTATTGGAAATTGATTAACATTATGAAGAAGATTTTGATGTAAAAAAGTTATCATATAATCCCCAATTTAATAATATATATAACTATTTTATGTTTATTAACTTTATAGTGATGTGATTTTTAATTTTATATTGATCAACAACATTCATTTGATAAGTCATCATTATCAATCATTTTGATAATTTACGCTTTTCCTCTGAGCCCAAATATACATATATGATCTCCTATGTAGAGACCTAGTTTGGGTTTATTTTGGGGAAATGTTATTTAATAACAATATTTTTTAATAGAGACATTTAGTATTCATTTTTAGTTAATGGATTATATAAATGTTATATTCAAATATTAAACCATTGATAGCCCAAAATAATTTTGAGGTAAAATTTGATTTTAAGGGGGGAGAACTTAACACCCTATGATTTATTGGATTTTATTATTTCTTTTTAAATTAATTTAATATTTTTTATATTTTTCAATTTTAGACCCATAGAATGTATATTTTTTATTAATTTAAATCCCTATGTTTGGATTATGTTATAGGAAACAACATGTTATGCTAGCTCTTCATAAAACAATTACTTAGATTACGTTACATGCAACACATAGTTTCTACAAAACAATACATAATTATTTTAAATATTTAAATGATATATATATATATATAAACTAATAATTATAAATAATAATATTAATAGTAACTATTAATTTTTAAATGTTTTAACATTAAAAAACATATTTATAAATAAATTTATAATTATTGATAAATTGTTTATATGTTTAGAAATAATATTCTCTTAAAGGTACTTCTTTTAATGTCCTTCAATGACCAATAAATAAGTATATTTTATATACTTTTCGAAATATAATTCTAAAAATAAGCACCATTTTTTAATTTTTAATGTCAAAATTAACAATTATATTTATGAAAATTTTCATTTTTCGATGAATATTGAAAAATACTACATTATTGTTAAGAAAATTCCTTTTTGATTTAGAGAATTATAATAATTTAAATTGATTTTTAATGTGATAATAGATCATGTATACATATATTAATAGAATTAATTACATTGAAATACTTTTTTTATTAAAATTTTATATAATAAAAAATTGATATTTGGAACGTTCTTTTTACAAAACATCCCAGGTCTGTGGGATTAGTATTTAAAAAAATTTGCACTTCTGTGAATTGAAATAGGAAAAAAATATGTGGTTTTAGTCACTAGTATACTAATATTCTAATAGGATCAACATAATATTGTGGATATTATGAATAGTAACTTCAGTAAATTTTCATCTGACACGGTTATGAATAAATTGGATAATTAATGGTAAAAAATATTATAATATTATAAATATTCAATAACAGTTTTGTAAATTATATTGGATAACTAAGAGTAGACGAAAATAAACCTTATGAAAAAATTATAACTTTTTTTATGAATCTTTGTTAACAATATGACATTTAATATATTTTATTTAACCATTTCCAAAAAAATTCAAACTCATATTTTCAAAGACAATTATATTTTTTATATATGGTTATATAGAAGATAAATTAATTTATAAATATTAATTTTATATCAAATATTTTATATAAATAATAATAATTTATAGATAAATTTTATTCATAATTTATCATTCTTAATATGTTATAATAATATGACGCAATAATTTGGTTAATTAAATAAAGGATCTAATAACTGATATTAAAAATACTAATTTTGATTTAAATTTAATTAATAAATCTTCTCCCAAAATATTATAGGTTACAATGAAATTATAGTAGTGAAAAAATGTTTTGGATCAAAATTAGATTGTTACTCAGATTTTAGTTCAATACAATGAATTTAATTGTGTCAAAATTGAGAGTAGTTATATTGTATAAAAATAATACTATAATAAATTAATTAAAATATATTCAAAAAATAAATTATTTTAAGGTCTAAAATTTCATAAATTGTCCATTTATGCCCCATTTTCCTCATATAGGTAATAATTTTTTACCACTTAATATTAAAAATATACTTACCACAATTAAAATTACAATAGATTATTTAATGGTAAACCAAAAGTATTAGGTTTAAAAGAAAACTGAAACATGCCCAAAAAATTATTAGATGAAGAAAATTTGAACCTCATTATCTTAAGATCTAATTACGGTTGTTTGATTGCCAATATTCTTTGAAAATAACTATTATATTATTTATTGTCTAGGATATTTAAATAATATCACCGTCTTGTATTTAATAAATTTTATATGTCAACATAGTAATAAAATAAATCTTATAATGAATATAATTTTCTATTTTGATAAATATTGAATTAAATAAATTCATTAATTTTTTTAAAACACTGCTACAAATTATATTTTTACCGTATATGCATCGTAATTATTAAAATATTTTTCATTTAAATAATGCGAATATAAGATAATTTATTTTAATGACATGAATTTTGATATATTTTGTGTGATTTGAAAAGTATAGAGAATTTTATAGAAAATTATATATATTTGATAAGTTTTCAAACATTATATTCTAATTTACACTTCTTCTAGATGTCTTCAAATCCCAATTAAATGAAGTGTCAAATTTAAAAATAACGATATTTTATTAAATTAGTATATTATAAATTTATTTAATAATCACTTATATAATAAATAATCACAACAGTGATGGTATATGGTCTAAAAGGTGGAACCCCATTCATTTATATCTCATTTGATTGATTTTGGAACTAGAATAACATTATTATAATTTAATTATTTTTGATTTCCCAGAATATCCATCACCTCTCTTATAAAAAGGAACCTCCTCCCTCACTTCCTCAAAACACATTAAGAATTTATGATCGACCATCCCATCACCATTTACGTTTCCAAATTCTCTAGTATCATTATAGTGGTACAGGTCTTCTGAAAATAATAACTATAGTGTTCTTATAACGAGATGTTGTATGGGATCATAGATGAAGAGGTAATCTCCTTACCTACTCTTTCAAAAATTATTTATTCTTCTAATTCCTCTTCATGTATTTATTCAATTAAAATAATAACACTAGTTTCAAATATATTACAAGATGTTATTATAGTAATGGAACAACGATGGTAATACTTTTATTCATCATATGAAAATTGAAAGAATCATGTGTGTGTACGTACAACTGACCATATCCAAGCCATTGTACAATCTTTTTTTCATCAATATGTTATTTATATGAGAATAATGAGGAAAATGATAGATAAATATAATAAATATTACATGATATTTATTCATAATAAATAATATACTATCTAATTCATTACCATATTTCCATTAAGTGAATGATATCGTCACTCATGTGTACGTATGGCCTACCATTTCCACAACGTGATGTGATTCATCTTCTATGTTAACCATTTCATGAATACTTATAAAAAATTATTTATTTAATTAATATGAAATATATGACATAGTTATTATTATTTAATAATAAATATACACATATATTTCATTTATCTTCTTCCACTCAGTATGATAAGAAAACCGAAACAACGTTCATGTGTATATACAATTAACTATCGCTATAAATGGTGTACTAAATTTAATATATATATATATTATATATAAATAATATATATATATATAATATAAATCAGTTTTTACATTATTTAGCTAATAAAATCCTTATCCATGTGAAATTTTTAAGAATAACATGTCAATAGATATAATATAATCAATGAAATTATTACCTAAAACATTTCTTTATCATTGAATTGTAAGTAAAAGGTTAATATACAATCATAAATGAATCATTTATGATATAATATATTTTATTATGAGTATGTAACAAGTAAATAATACGTTTAAAACCCCTATACATGAGTTTGGGACACCTAAAGAGGGAATATGACTTATGGTAAGGGTTGACTACAAAATCTCATTATTATTTACGAATGTTTATATATATGTATTTTCAATGACATATTTTTCATCCATGTACATGTTTCTAAAAAAATTACTTGAAATTAATCTTATTGTTCATATAAAATAGTTAAAAGACATTTATACCAATGTAAACCTTTTTATTAATCAGTTTGAATGTGATATTTTTTTTTCATTTTCCCAACGTGGTACACTTTAACTGTTTTGAAAATATTATGAGAAGAATGTTTTTTAAATTATGCAACACGAGTATATATTTACTATGTCATGATCCCTTATTCAAATCAATCCTCCTATAAAATATTACATGTTTATTTAGATATAAATTTTTTTTATATAATATATTTTGGAATTTCATTTGAATAAAAAAATTTCAATATAGAGAGGATATTTTCTACCAGAATAATTTTCAAGAGATAGATAAAAATTATTTTCCATATGAGATAACATTTCATGATTCTACATATGTTTCTCCATGGATTTTATTCAATTTATTGAATCATATTTTTTCTATGAATGTTTTTTATTTACGATGGAATGATATATATGAAACATATTTCTTTTTCGTGGGCTATGATATGCTTTCATGATGTTTTTGAAACTAATTTCACTACATGGGTTATGATAAGATAAATGATTTATGTTATTGTGTAACACATTTTTATGATTTAATTATGAGATTTTTGGGACCTATATCTCCCTCCAATGCAATGGGAAAAGATTTATTTCCCATGATTTAAACTAATATGGTCTTGGGAGTGAACCTTGACTAATAAGATTACCATCTTAGTGAACCATGACTACCAATAATGTATGGGGGATCAAACCATACTAATAATATGGCCAGGGGAGTGAACCATGACTACCCATATGGTTTTGTTTTTAACCTATAATACTAATATGGGCTTGTTATTGATGCCTTTACTACTATTTAATCCATTCATAAGATTATTTGTATGCCAAAAATTCCAAGTCCTATTATTCTATTATGATTACATTGATTATGTTATTTATCTCACTATGATTCATGTATTCTAAACAAAAAAATATTTATTGCAGGATTATAATTTATGATAATTGAAATTTAGGGTATGATCTTATTTATTCAAGATAATGTTCTCCTACACTTTTTCTCATGATTAGGTATACTTATCTCCCTTTTTTATCTTACATAGCATTTCAGCTCATAATTTGTCATTTTTTTCATTTCTGAGGTTATAATTAATGATTTTAATCAGGGGTATTAAAGGGAAAAATATTTATTATTGATTTTTAAGATCATTGAAAAACATTTATGAATTTTATCCACACATATAATGGCACTAAACAGATATGGTCTTTAGACATCTGTTTCTGTAGTACATTATGTATTTATAAAAATTAATTTAATGTATGTGTCTAAAAATAATGGATTGTTATAGTGTGTTAATGATAAATATACTGGTCCTATTCTGGTGGTTTGGGTGACTACATAGGGTGTATTCTAGGTTTCCCCATGTGCCCCACATAAACAATAATGATGACTCAATTATTAAAACAAATTTATGTTTGTAAGCCTGATGTTGTTAGATGGGTTCTAATGGGGTGCTCTATAATAAATACATATTCATAATAAGTCCTCAAATTATCTTCTAAATATGTAATAAATGGTACTGTAATGATATTTTCTATGTTTTTTAATGATGTGGTAAAGGCATTGTTAAAAGGAGATTTCCACAATGATAGTATATCCTTAGATCATAGAATAAAGTAAAAAAAGACATCTAACTATAACATCATACCCTCACTATCCAAGCATGGGTTAATTATTGTAGTTATGATTCATTGGGTGATCTTGAAAAATAGGCATAGAAAGTGTAGCATCTTGTATATTTATGGAATACATGGTGGCCAAAGTTCTATTTATTGGTCCCAAAAAAATATTGACAAATATGCATTCGTGGTCAAAAATGATTTTGTATATATATTGTACTCAATATATTATCGGTCATATAATCCAATTAGTTAGGAAAACTATCAAATGGTTGGTGAATAATATATTAAAGTAGTTGACATTTGACATAAACCCCTAACTCATCAATTTCTATTTTATTTTCCACATGATAGTGGAAGGAAAAAATGAATGTGGTGGAAAAAGAAAATGAAAAATCATTGTACTTTTCCTCATTAATAGAATTAGTATCATTGAGGTTTCAAATACAAATAAAATACTTAATATCATCTTCTATTTCATGGGATACTAATTTTTGGGGGTCAAGGTGTTCATGGGTTGTGACCTCTCAGGTTTGGAGTGTTAAGAAGCAGTCTTATTCTTCTTTTTGGAAAAAATTAATGTCATGTAGATATAATCAAAGAACTACGTCTAGAAGATTTATTAGATGAATCCATGATAGTTTTATGTTTGGGATATATCATGCATAAAAAAATAAAAAAATATAGAAAAATTAATACAATATAAAACCCTTAAAATTGAATTCAAAATATTTAAATACACATTCATTCATATAGAATCCTAAATACCACAACAATAAAGAAGTCATAAATATTTAATTTTAGAATATTATTTTCGTTGTATGAGAAATTATTATTTAATAAATTTACACACTAAAAACATAATAAAAATATTTAAAATTATAAAAAATTAAAAATGATATTCGGGGGAATGAAAGAAAATATGAAATATATAAAAATGATGAAAAAAATGTATTATAAATATTAATAAGGAGAAAGAGAATAAAATTAAATAAGAAATAATACCATGGTGTGGTACTATATCAATGAAATGAGACAAGGGAGAGGGTTGTGATGTTAGAGGGATGAAGGGGGGGGGATAGTTTGGAGCTGGAGGGGAACATGATTTTGTTAGTTAAAAATAGGTTTTTTATTTCAAAATTAATTGTAATTTGTTATGTTCCATGTTTTTTAGTCATTTAGATTCCACTAATTTTTTTTTCCTATTTCAATATATTCACACGTGGGAAATGTTAAGAGTTTATTTGATCATGTGTATAAAAAATATATATTACATGATCAATATTTCCATTTCATGGATTATGATCATGTAATATTAAACAATTCCCTAAATATATTAATTTTTATGTATTTTAATATTTTAATTCCACCATGCTTCTGAAATTAATATATTCCCTTAAAATTTAAAAAATTTCATTATGCAACTATTCAAAAAAGTGAATTAAAAACTCTGTAGGAATGTGTTAGGTATTAAATAATAGAAATATAATTATAAGAATTCACATGTACCATAAACACATGAAATATAAAACATAGTATCATGATTTCTTAAAAATCATAAAAAATAATTCATTTCGAGAAATTTACAAAATATTGGGTTACCATCATATTCTTGCAATATTTACCATCTTAAGGTAAATATACATGAAAATAATTTTTATCCAAAATTCATTTTGTAGACTATCCCGCCATTTACCTCATTTGAAAATATTTCATGAGGTATTTTATAATAATATATATGGGATCTAATTTCTTCTTGTATAGGTTTTAGGATGTTATAAATTTTGATGTTTTTAGGATGACATCGTATTTCATTATTATAAGAATCATTCTACATGGGCTCAAGGATAAATTTCTCTTTTTGATTCCAACAATTGTAAATTATTTTGAGATACATTTTCAGGCCAATTTCTCTAATTAAAAATATATACAATATCAATTTTAGGATTTTGGAAAATAGGTTTCCTTCCATAACAATTCCGAAAATCATTTTCTTTTCTTCATGGAAATATTCATTCATGCGAAAATTTACAATACATCAAAGTGTTACAATATTATTAGAATGTAAATTTTATGTGGTAACATGGTTGTTAAAAATTATATTAGGAATTCATTTAGAACTATTTATTGTAACTTTATATATAATTTACTAGACAATTCTAGGTCCAAATTATCTTTCAAAACCTCATTGAAAATTATTTTTTTACTCTTCTTAGATTTTTATACTCATTAATGGCACCACTAAGGGTAATTTTATGTTATCCATATGAGTTATAAAGGGTGATCCAATTTCAGCTATTCTTTTCTCAATTAATGAATATTAACCCAGTAAGATTCTGACTCATATGGGTGGTCGAGGAAATCTCAATCCAATACAATCTTCTAGGACATTCCTTTATCAATGTAACAATCATATGATGATGATGTTTATCATTTCTTCCATGGATGTATAAGTAAAATAATAGTTCTACAGTAGATTATTATTCATTATGAAATCATCTTTTGGATATATATCTTCTAAGATAATTCCATTCTATAAAAAGTTAATGGATTTCCAACCACCATAAATACCAATGTCGTGGATGATTAGGAAAACACATTGGGGACTCCTCCATTCACAAATATTTTTGTTCCTTAATATGGTGATTTAAAAATGACCAATCTTTCAACAGTCTTATAAATGAAATTATGATAAAACATGATTCCGTGAATGGGATGAATCACTCAATAGATGGAAGAGTTTTTTCTATCAAGATTAAAATAATTTCTAGGATCGTTTAAATATTCATGATATATAAATTTCCAATGGTTATGTTTAATACTCTAAAATAATGAATTAAAAACATTTTATAGAGTTGTGTAATTATTGAAGGAAATAGGGTCATGGTTCCTTGGAAAACATTCTTCCAATCAATTACAAATGGATGAATTGGACGAAATAATATTTATAGTTTTATTGGTTCATTGCAAGAGAAGTTTACTTGAAGCCTCAATAACAACAATTTTAAATGAATTCATTGTCTCATAGATAATTTTTTGGATATATGGAATTAAAGAAAATTTTCATAAATGTACTACACCATAAGTACTACAATTAAGGATTACTACTAGGTGTTCTTCATGTACACTCATTAAATTGTTCAAAAAAATTAGTCTCTCAATCAATATCATGAAAACCACATAGTCTTCAATATTATTATAAATAATAATCCACATGACACTTTTATAAACATTTAGTGAAACAATAATGATTTTATTAATGCTCAACAAAAAATGTTGGGTGATTTTAAGGTAGATACAAATGGATACCAAATTGTATCAGGTGCATAAATATTGATATAGAAACATACCAATAATAGTATTCACAATATTTAATTTTACTAACTATACAATGTAGTAAGATTTTACTATGATTTTGATTGGATAATACACTTAAATACATCCTAGATAAATTCTTAAATGTAATGTTTAATTTTGATAATCTTATATAACATACCACCAATGTATACTTGTTTCAATTATTTAGTTTTCAATTGTTTCCTAGTTTTTTCCATCTGTAATCAATATAGGTATGATGTGAATCTATATGTCCTTAGTTTCTCTACGACTAATGTTTTTGTTTTATTTTTGAGTATTATATATTTAAACTTGTGATATTGAGATTTTAATTCCTTATACTACTTTCATAACATGTAATTGATGATGCATTATCCCCACAGCTCAAATATATTTTAATGATGTATTGTGGTCAAGATAATTCACATGATAATGTCGGGTTGTAATGTTTTGTTACATATTGTTACTTACTTCAGCATTCAATCATTACCTTGAAGGTTTATTTTCTAAATTAATGATGCTAACATGGTCCAAAATAATCACAGTGATAATAGTATTCATTATTTTATTATTAGCAGGGATTGAGTGTTTTTAGAAATTACAAACCACCAGATAGAACCTTATAAGTTTTTTGGAAACCTACAACATTCAATGGATAAAAGGAATTATGGATAGGGATTCAAAAGGGAACCTGGTCCCATCTGGGAGTGGGTATAACATTCAAAGCCTTGGTGGAACGATTCTAGTCTAT
The DNA here is from genome assembly GCA_963277665.1 of Viscum album. Lineage (NCBI taxonomy): Eukaryota > Viridiplantae > Streptophyta > Magnoliopsida > Santalales > Viscaceae > Viscum > Viscum album. Next base: position 786,283,470 of record OY728151.1, read on the forward strand.
TTATATAGTTCATTTAGATCAACCTTGTCTACCGAACTGAATATTTAAGGTATCATTAATGATGTATATTTTTATCATTATATGGGATAAAAAAATTTATTAATAGGGAGTTAATCAACCTACATCTTCCAAGATTTAATAAATTGTACTTTTCATCTCTCATGGAGAATTTATTCTACTTCGATAGAATGTACGTAAATTTTTATCGGACTCAATTTCTTTATCAATCATATATAACGGGATGAGAAGCATGTGGAAGATGTTCATTCAAAAATATGTATTGGTACAAGGATCACATGGTCATATAAGATACCATTAAACTTAGTTCAATTGCATTAAATGTATTTTCTAAAAAATCATCTCTTTAGTAATCTATAAAATATTTAAGTTAATATCCTTGGCATTTTTGGACGAGGGATCATGGAGGAATAAATTTAGGTAATGCTTTTCATTTCCTTTAATTCCCACAAATCCATGGTGGAAGACATTATCAACATTGAACGGGCCATACCATCATAACATTAAATTTACTAATAATTTATAAAACTGAATTTAAATATTGTTACTTTTTAATTGATGGAGTGATTTTCAAGATATCATTTGGACTATGACTTACATTGTCTTCCCCTTTCAAATCAATACATTCTCAAATTCCACCCTTCTAATTTTATCATTTTTTGGAACATTCCATTATCCCCAGGCAATTTATGATCAAAATTAAATTCCATTTCATTATAATATGCATTATTCTATGACATGAGTCCTATATAGAATAATTTTCTATAATCCAGTCAAAAGGTGACATTCCTTGGGGAGTCATAAAAATTATTCAACACAACCATAATGCATCATCATGAAATTTTACTCCAATTCTATATTGAGGCTCTGGTTATCTTTTTGAGAAACTACATGATCTTTAATTTTTCACCTCATAATTACCAGTTTTGTGTATGTAATATGGAGTTATAGTTCTTTTATTTACTTCATATTTGTCAATAAAAAAATTTCGAAAATTATTTTCAAAATAAGTACCAAAGTCAATGATCAATACCCTTCAGAATCCAAAGTTGTTAAATAATTTTTTTAGGAATGATATAGCTACATTTTCCTAATTTTGGTATATAGAATAGTAATCCATCCATTTGGTTATTTAATCCACCCATTCAATAATGTATGTATTTTCATATAATGGTATAAATTGTCCCATGGAATTAATACACCAAACATAGAATATTTCCACTTTGAGTATGGTGTTTCAGAGATCCTTTTTCAATACAAAATATTGCAGGTCTTTTGGAATAAAACAGAACAAGATATGATGAGTCATTCATCATTATGCATTATAGAAAAGAGAAATCCGGATTTTTATTATGTTTGAAATATTATTGTTAGGCCCATGATATACACTATATAAAGTCATATGACAATATTCTTGAATCATTACCACATTCTCCTACAAAAATCATATGTAGATGATCTTATCTCTATATGATATAAATAGTTATGGTTCATTCCTTGAAATATTTCTTCAAATTTGGATGAATAATTTCTTATTTAGAAAATATAGACTGTTGAACAATGTTTATATGGCTATGTGTAGGAAATTACAGTAATCAATAGTCTAGGAAATACTATTACCAAAATTTTATTCTGATTTAAATAATATAATTGGATATTATGGTCTTATTCTTGGTCTAGATTATGTAAGTTAATGTGGGAATACTATTCCATATTAAATTTTTCACTTATTTTATTTGCACGAATTTTGATATCAAAATATTTGAGTAAAAGTGCAAATGAAATTTAATGTGGATTAACATATATTTTTTTAGACATACTCATGTTATTTCTGATTTAAAGAGATAAATACCTTTGACCATATAATTTATTATCAATATCTATCAAACAGAAAACCATCACTGACTTTTTTATTTCTGTATTGCTTTAATTAAGTTAGGATATATTTAATGTGCAATTTTTTTTAGTAAGGATGGTAAAATATATATGTTGAATCCTTTTTTCAATTAAAACACAAACAACATTATCACTTGAAAAAAATTTATCAAAAATGGTCCATTAAAATTTATGATGATTGGGATTGGAACTTCAACAATTTCATTATTCAATTTCTAGAATGCCTTAGTAAATTAATCATTACATTCAATACTAGAATACATTGTTATGAAACTCATCAAGGGACGAACAATTATTAATATATTTCATTAAAACAAAAAATTAAAACTGGAATGAAAAATGAATATTTGAATGGGATAGAAATATATAGGAATGTGATGATTTTATATCACATTACTTTATTATTCATACCTCAATCCTGTTAGTAGATATTCAATGTCCTATGAAATATTCCTATTACACCACAAAGACCATTATTCAATGTCAAATGTAGGTTTATTTTTTATCTTCATAAGTAGAATATGATAATTAAAGCACATGTTTGTTGATGTTCCCTAAACTTGTAATTCATTGATGAATAACTATAATATTTTTTTAACCATGACATGGTTAATCACAGAAATACAATATTTGAAGGCATCAAGGTCATTGGACATGATAAAAGTTGAATGATGATAGAAAAAGATCACACATGGGCATAAAATCCAAATTTTTTCCTAATCTATCAGTGCAACTGAATTTTGATTATAACCTAATTGACCATTAAGGAAATAGTTGAATTTATCCTTTAATAAATGCTCCATCATTTGTTCCATGATTGTTAGTGAGAAATGGTCATTGTGTATTACATACTTTAGCTAATGATAATACACAAAAACCTAAAAACCTATGATAGAATGAATGCTAATAATCACATTATTTTTATTTGAAACACCTATTATACCCACTTTCTTCTGATCTATATGCAATGAGCAAACCTCAGAACTAGTCATAATTGTGTAAATGATTTCGACATCAATGATCGTGATCAATTTATGATTGAAAAAATATTTCCATGATTGTTATAATATTGACTGGGGTTTCCAATAAGGTGGAACCCATTCTTCTAACATTACTCTAAGAACATTATACTTTTATTTTATCCCTTAATGTCATCCAACATCCACCCAATAGTATTCTATCTTATCTTAACAATTTTCATTGACATAGATTATTACATTTTAGTATGAGAGGAATTAAATATGACTGATTGTGTCACATCAATGATATTATATTGAGTTATTATTCTTTTTATATTTTGGTCTTATCTCAGTTCCTTAGAATTCAAAGGTGTTTTTCAAAAAAATGGGATTTTTGGATCCAAAACAAGGTGGCATAGAATTTTCGCACGATTAGCGGAAACAATGCATCATCCAAGAAGTGTCCATGTACCCTAAAAATTGGCACTACAAAATATTCACAGTCATAATCCCTCCCTAGGAATACTATGGAGAATGTTTTCTCTGGGACAGATGAGACCACTCAGTTTTCGTAAGGTTTGGAAAACCATGGAAAGTAAATGTGCGGCATGTCCCGGTCATAAAAAATCTAAACATTATAGTTCTTCATTACTCTGATTTATCCCCAATTCCATAGATTAAATTCCCAATTTCGTATATTCAGTTCATGGCACCTCTCCCTCGAATCCTTTCTCCCAATAATCTCAAAATTTAGACTAGTTTTTTGTTAGAATCTTCATGAAACCATAGATTCAGTACCTCCATTATTTATTTATTCCTCTTCCATTGCTTCTTCTTTCCAATTTGATTAATAATTACTTCTCCAGTGGGTTGGTTTACCTATTATTGATTGAACATTGATTTAATGGGTTTAATCATGGTGTTTAGGGTTTGATATATTTGATATGGTTCCCTTTTTGTAAAGATTTGGATTTACAGAGGAATCCATAATTTTTCAAGTGTGAGGGATGGAATTCCATGATTTATTGTAACGCCCTGACCATACTTACCTAGAGTTGGCACATTATTACATAACATTGGCATGATCACAAGGAAATTATTTCTCAAAAGACCGAACAGTTTAGTATTATTGGAAATAAGATTCATACATATGTTCAACTTTACAGCTTGAAGAGAAATAAAACACAAATATATTTCATTAGAAACATCCAAGCCTCCTAGATTATGCCTACAGGTCACTCACAACTAACTTCTTCATATACTGGGAAATTGAAACATATCAAAGGGGTGAGCTCAAATGCTTAGTCAGGGTAAGTAATACAACAACAAATAACATAAATATTAAGAATGGTGAATAATTGAAACCACATGCCTTAACTAATAATAAACATGAATACTTTTTTGGAAAGAATATGATATAACGAGATAATGCCATAATAAAACATAATAATGGTTATTCTACTAGTCGAATGACCACATGAACCATCAATATTATTTCCATAATGAGAGAATGTAAAAATTTCGGACATTATGAAACATTTTGTCAAAGCCTTGGCCAAGAAATCTAAAAATAATTAAGGCCTCGGCCAAAAAAAATTGGGAAAGGGCCTCAGCCAATTCCACATCTAGTTGTCTCATGAGATCTACTGATGCATCAAGGAGCTATAGTGGGCTCTACCCGTCACGTACTATGTCAAATACATTCCTCATATAAAAAGTTTGAAATATAACATAAATATTCTTATTAAAACTAGCATACGAAATGTAAATAACTTATTCATAAACCATGAATTGTATAGAAATAGAACATCCATAGTCAAACATATCAGAAAAGATTCAATAAAATATGGATGTTTGGTACATAATAAATCAAATTCATATAAACATAAAACCAATCAAAGGATGTTGACATAGATGAAATCAAAACCTTTTTTATAGACATATCTCATTATATATTGAAATAATTTAAGAGTCACATAATGAAATCATTTTTATTGAAAAAATTATTATAAGTTTGTAAGGGATGCTTCGATGATGTTATAATAGCGGAAATAGCCACACTCGACATATAATTTAAAAAACATTTTTACCTTACATTTTTCAAAAAGGAAAAAAAGTACCTTGTTTAGAAAAAGACGGAAAGATTCTTTTCAAAACACATATGTGTATAAATGACTTTAACCCATTTTCTATTAAATATTAAAAATTATTTGAAATACGTTTTTACGAAACATGGATGTGGATGATAAAGAGGTCGCAGTAGATAATTACGTATAAACAACCTCGAATAATGAAAAGATTGTCAAATAAACCCTTACCTTGTACTTTTCCTTGGGTGAGGGTAGGATAAACACCTTTATAATGGTGAAATAATTGTTATTAAATTTTAAAAGAATCATATATATTAATATGATATAATATATGCTCTTTTAACATTGCTTTGTTAATAATATCATAGTATTATCGTTGTTTCAGGTGTTCACTTACTCATTTTCTTTTGTATGTTTTGTTACATAAGACAGGTTTGTCATGGATAGGTTGTATAATATTCATATCCAGAATGATATCATGTCTTTTAACATTATTTGTAATCATAAAATGAGAATTATACTTGAATGGATACGATGGGGAATGAATCTCATTGTGTTCTTGGAGACGGTAGTTCATACTTATGCACGAGCGACAATATCATTATTTTGATATTAAAATAATATATAATTAGATGGTATATCATATATACAGAATATTTTTCATGTTATATATATTATTATTAAATTAATTATAGGCCATTATTATACCCATCCAAATAATAATGTATTGAATAAAAATTACACCACGACATGGAGACGATAGTCCGTACTTAAGCATGTCTAGTGAAATGTCATTCAATGGATGGATAGAATATTGAATATGGTTGTAACATATTTATAATAATATCACATTATATAGAAGATACTGAAGTTATTATTTTAGAACGTAAACAACAAATAAAGAAGAAATTGAAGAAGAAAGGAACATGAAAAAGGGTGGTGAAACATTTCCTTTTCTTCGGGTTCTTCCTTTTGATTTGATCTAAAGGGCTAAATAGGTTGGATCCATGACTAAAGGAAGGCCTCTAGGATTAAGGGAGGATAGTTGAGAGGGTATTTGGGCAGTGTTTGGTTGAACAAAAAGGCTTTTATGGTATGAATAATTGGTTAGAATTGGTGTCCTTTTTTATGGGGGAGGAGGGGCTCTTTAGAAAAAACATAAAGTATTAATTTATAATAAATTCATATTCGGTTTCTAATGACTCCAAAGTGGATTATTCAAAGTCCAAGGTGGGTATGGGTCGAAATAAATTCAACCAATAGATTTTAGAAATTTTTGGGTAACTAAATTAACCTTATCATTTATATTTAACTATTAGTTAAATAGCTTGACAATTACCATGTCTCTCTTTATTTTTATATTATATGGTTCATAAACATACCATATACATCCAAGAGAATCCCAAGTGGTTCACTAATGATACAACTATCATTATATTTGTCTCTTTTCCGAACCATAGATATTTAGGAATTGAATATCAATTAATAATATAATATTTGTTTTTAAAAACCTTTTTTGTCAATTTTGACACTATTTGGTATTTGATTTTTGTGAAAATCATAATAGCATGATTACTTCGATGAAACATAATTAAATAAATACTAACATGTCATATTAATATATAAAATTAAGTTAATTCATAAAAAGTGTCAAATTACATTTATTTGGGTATTTATATTATCAATTATTTTAATATTTCATTAATTATGTAATTACTGCATCACCATTTTGTCAAATATAAATTAAAATATTTAATGTCTCAAAATTATAAATAAAATAAAATTAATTATAATTTTTTTTTGTATTTATAATGAATATTTATAATCAAATTTATTGTATGTATAATTCTATATTAAATATTTTTTAGATAATAAACATTCGTATTAACTCTTTTAACTCTTCTTTGAATTAAATAATAATAGATGTCTTAATCTTATCCATGTCGACCTAAATGATAATATTTTATTCCTAAGGCTGTTTTTTGTCGACATACACTTGTCTAATATAATTAGGACATGTGTTAGGGTAATATTAATATCATTTTACCCTTAATTACCCTATTTACTTTTAATCGAGGTAAATAGAAGTAAAAAGATACTATTCACGGAAAATTATTTTTATCTATTGAACCACATTTTACTCCATGATATTAACTGTGTCTCTCAGATTTTTGAAATTCTACTCACATAAGCGGTAAAATTATGTTTTATGTGAATTTCCAAATTTTCCTAGGAGGTGGGTAAAAGACGGTGAAAAGATCAATAAAATTTTTATATATCGAAAATTATTCTAAACTAACTATAATGAATTACATTGAACATATATATGTATTATGTATCTATTTTGACCTTAATTAAATTTAAATAAAATAAATAATTATTTAAATAAAAATTCTGTTTTAAACTATAACTCAGTGTTTTTCACTATTCATAAAAAATTGACTGTTTTCAGAATAATACCAAAAATTCACACTAAGATAATTTTGATATTCTCAAATCCAAAAATTAAGCACATTTTGAAAGATAAAATTTATAAACATTTAAATTTTGTGTATTAATATTCATAATGTCTAGTTTGATTGGTTGTGGTGTGTGTTAGAACTCAATGTTGCGTACAACACAAGCTACTATATTATTCAAAGAGAAGTATATCGTGGAAGCTTGGGTTGTTACATTATCCCCTCCTTCATATAATTTTTTCCTCAAAATTTCTAGAATACTACCGCATGAAAAGAATCGGGTGGTTCTTCATCATAAAATCCTCAGGTTCCCACGTTTCCTCTTCCATCTTATGGTTTCTCCATAGAACTTTTACCGGACGAGTCATCCGGTTTCTCAGCACCTGTTCTCTTGTATCAAGAATCCTGATGGTCTCTTCCCAATAAGACAGGTCAGGTTCCAGTTCTAGTTCCTCATAAGTGAGTACATGCATTGGGTTAGGCATGTATTTTCTCAACAGAGATATGTGGAACACATCGTGAACTATAGAGAGACTTGGAGGCATTGACAAATGGTAAGCTACAGTCCCAATTCGTTCTAGAATTTTGAAAGGACCTATGTACATGGGACTCAATTTACCTTTCTTACAAAAATGTATAACTCTATTCCATTAGGATACCTTCATGAAAACATGATCTCCCACCTGAAATTCTAAATCCTTCCTTCGGTTGTCAGCGTAGCTCTTCTGCCTACTTTGAGCTGCTTTTATGTGGTTTTGGATTACCATCACCTTCTCCATCATTTCCTCCACCAGTTTTAGGCCTACATGTTTTCTTTCACCAACATCATCCCAACAGGTCGGTGTGCAACATCGCTTTCTGTATAACTCTTCATATGGTGCCATCAGAATACTCGAATGGAAGATATTGTTATGGGAAAATTCTACCATCGGTAAATGTTGATCCCACATACCCTGAAAGTCATGTGAGAAATATATCAACATGTCTTCTAAGGTTTGAATATTTTGTTCTAGTTTTCCATTAGATTGAGGGTGGTAGGCAGTGCTCAAATGAAGTTCAGTATCCAAGGCCTTCTAGAGACTCTTCCATAATCATTAATTAAAACGGGGATCATGATTAGAAACAATTGATAGTGGTACTCCATGAAGTCTCACAACTTTATTAATATATATCCTTTATAGACATTCAAGTGTTAAATCTTCCGTTATAGAATGAAAATGTGCTGAATTGGTAAGATGATCAACAATGACCCATATTACATCATTCCTTCTCAGAGTCTTTGGTAGTCTGATGATAAAGTCCAATGTATTGTTATCCCATTTCCACTCAGGTATGGGAGGAGGTTTCATGACTTCTCAAGGATGTTGCCTTCTAGGTTTCACATGTTGACAAACCATACATCTTGACACAAAATCAGAAATCTCCCCCTTCATGTTGTCCCACCAAAAATTTACCTACAAATCCCTATACATTTTGGTGCTCCCAAGGTGTATAAAGTAATAGGAACTATGATCATCATCCAACAACTCTCTTATTAGATCCGGTATATTGTGACCACAAAGTCTCTTCCCAAATTTCAAAATTCCATCTTCATACACAAAGTCACTCAATATCCTTTCATTCACAGCAATAATATTCTATTGAAACTCTTCATCACCAGTCGGAGAACACTATATCATTTCTAGTAAAGATGGTTCAACAACCATTTGAAAACGTATTGAGGTTTCACCTTCCATGCTAATTCCCATATCCATCATTACATGATCCATGTATATATGATCCTTTTAAATGCTCATCTTGTTCAAAACTCCATTATACTTTCAGCTCAAAGAATCTTCCACCTTATTTTCCTTCCCCATGTGGGAGTGTATCGTACAATCATAATCCTTGAGTAGTTCAAACCATCACTTTTGTCTCATGATGAGTTATTTCTGTGAGAAAATATACTTCAAACTTTTGTGATCAGTATAAATCTCACATTTTCACCATAAAGATAGTGTCTCGAAATATTCAAAGAAAAGATTACAGTAGCTATCTCAAGATCACGAGAAGGATAGATTTTCCCATGAATTTTCAGCTGTCGTGATTCATAAGCAATAACTCTATCATTCTGCATAATGACACAACCATGTCCTTTCTTCGAGGCATCACTATAAATAAAAAACCCATAATATCCCGATGCTAGAGTCAAAATAAGAGAATTTACTAATATTCTCTTCAGTTATTCAAGACATTCATCATACTCTCTTGTCCAAACAAATTTAACCCCTTTATGTGTGTGCTTCATTAATGGGTTATCCAATCGGGAAAAGTTCTGGAAGAAATGTTGATAATAACATATTAATCCAATGAATGTATGTACCTCAGTTATACTCGTTGGTGCATGCCATTATTGGATTGCCTTGGTCATAGAAGGATCAACAGAGATTCCATATTTATAGACCACATGACCAAGAAATGAAATCTACTGAAACCAGAATTCACACTTGCTAAACTTCCCATATTATTCATGTCTTCATAGAGTCTTCAAGATAATGCACAAGTTATTTTCATGATATTCATAGCTTTTGGAATATACCAAGATATCATCAATAAATTCCACCACAAAATCATCGAGATATTTCTTGAAAAATCTATTCATTAGATCCATGAATATAAGGGGTGAATTAGTCAATCCAAAAGGTATTACTGTAAACTCACAATGCCCGTACCTAGTTCGAAATTCTATTTTCTGAATATATTCCTTCTTCACACACAAAATATGGTATCCAGATCAAAGGTCAATTTTTGAAAAGTATTGAGCTCTTTGCAGTTGATTGGATAAATCATCAATGCGAGGTAGAGTATACTTATTCGTTATTGTTATAGCATTGATTTCCCTGCAGTCGATACACATCCTCATAGATCCATCATTCTTCTTAACAAAAAGGACATGGGATCCCCATGTAGAAACACTAGTAACAACAAAACCCTTATTACATAATTCCTATAGTTGTTTAGTTAGTTCAATTAATTCCACAGTGGCCACTTTTTAAGGGGTCTTCTATATAGGCCTTGAACTGTGAATTAAATCAATGGAAAACTCAATTTCTCGTTCTGGATGATGTCTAGGTAAATCTTCTAGAACCACATCAACATATTCTCTCAAAATATGTACATCCTCTATTTTAACATTCCTTTCCACAACCATAGTTATTTCATTCTCTTCTTCCCTGATGATTGAATTTACTTGAGCTACTGGGGGTGGATCTAGATAAGAATTTGGTGGTGAAGATTCTGCTATAAAGATAAGGTGTTCTTTATCATCATCATCACAAATCATAACCTCCTTATTATTATAATATATTTTCTCATCATGGTCCAAAAGCCAATCTATACTGAGGATTATATCAAATTCATTCATGGGTATGATGATGATATCAGCAGATAATGAACATTTATATACCCTAATGGGAACCGATCCACAGAATTTTGTAGAATTCATACATCCCTTATAAGTTTTAACTGAAAAATCCCATTTTAAATCAAATTGGAAATATATAATTTTCTTAGAAAACTGGGAAGATATGAAACAATTCCATGATCCAAAATCAAATAAAGCATTTTCTAAAATTGAAGAAACCATTAAATTACCTACCATAACGTCTTTTGGGGATTCAACCTCAGTAGTACTGATTTCATAATCTTGGCCTTGATCCCTTGGACTATTCTTAGGTATGTTTCCCTGGCATTTAGGACATTAATTTCAATAATATATCATATCCATGAAATTGTAGCATTGAACATTGGTAGCATCTTTCTTTCTTTTACAGTCACCATCTAGATGGCCATTCTGTAAACATTTGTACAAACTCCTTTTCCATTTAGACAGGCACGAGGGTGATTTCATCCACATTTATCAAAGGGTGGAAATTCAATTTTACCCTTCTTTCCTGTTTCCTTATTTAATTTCCCAGAGTGATCAACAACTCTATTCACCTCTTTCTTTGATTTAATGTCATAAGACTTAGAGAATTCATTTTCTATCTTGATAGCACACAAGACAATATCTTCGTATGATTTGACGGATTGGGATACTAATGCTCAATGGAGAAATCGTTTTAACCCATCCATGAAACAGTAAATCTTACTTCTTGGGTTACGTATATAATCTGTAGCATGCCTCACTAACCTTGTAAAGTTATCCTCATACATTAAAAATATTCCCATCCTCCTTTTGCCTCAGACTCATAAATTGTCTTTCCATATCCGCTTGATGGTCATGAGGAAAGTATTTTTCTAAGAAAATTTCATTAAATTTCCTTCAATTCCATATTTGATACTTCCTCGCCATCCTTTGTGTTTTGAATCAAGGACCACTATTGATCAACATCTCATGTGAGGCGGTAGACTACCATGACAATGTTTTCCCTTTCGCTACTCCCAAAGCTTCAAATATTTTCTCTAAGGAGTTTATCAATTTCTCAGTAACTAATGGATTTTTACTCCAATTGAATGTTAGTGGTAGTTTCCTCATGAAGCGATTTAACATTGATCCTCCATGTTGTGGTTCATGGTGCTCCATACGGGTAAGGTTATTATTCAAAACCAGAGTGACTTGTGACAGTATGGTGATTAGCTGTTCAACACCAGTGGCATCACTAGCTCAACTATAATTATCTTGAGCAGGAGGTAAATCCTTACATGAAGTGTGTGCATTGATACAGTTTCTATTCCTTCCACTAGGCTTCATTTCTAAACAATGGCATAAACTAGATTAGTTTACCAATTGAAATATATATTTACAAACTTCTAAAACACTTAACATAAATTCAAATGTTTAGGGATATAACCCATAATAATAAAAAAATGTTTTCTTTGAGGATGTATATACTCATAAACCCATCATAATGGTTTGTAAAGAAAATTAGAAATATCCTAATCAAATCCCCCAGGAGTGTCATAACCAAGAGTGCAGTAAGGCTCGTTGTTGTGCGCTGGTTCCCATTCGAGTCTAGCTCAAAGGGGTTTTTTTAGGTTTTACCCCTAGGTACATCTATGTCAGAGCTGCCTCATCCTGTTCGTATCTAGAAAGGGATGTATTTCTCATAAAACTCACAAAATCTCTACAATACCAAAATTCTAGGATGTTCTTCTATACTAATCCTCAAAGTCTATCTTAGGGATATGTGCTTCAATCAGAGTTTATGTAAATCTAGTTTCCAAAATTTGAACTAAAATTCCTCTAATACCAACTAAAATTCCCCAACCCTAGAAACCCAGAGTTGGTGCATTATTAAATAACTATGGAATGATCACAAGGAAATCATGTCTTGAATGACTGACCATTTTAGTAATATTAAAAACAAGATTCATACATATGTTCAACTTTACAGCTTGAAGAGAAATACAACACAAATATATTTCCTTAGGAACATCTAGGACTCCAAAATTATGCCTAGAGGTCACTCATAAAAAATTTCATCATATCCTTATAAAATGAACATAAGAAAGGGTTGAGATCAAACGCTCAATAAGGGTAAGTAATACAGTGGAAAATGACATAAATATTAAGCATGGTGAATAATTGAAACCACATGCCTTTACAAATAATAAACACGAATACATTGATGGTAAGAATATGAGCTGAGTAAATAATTCCATAATTAAACATAATCAAGGGTATTATACTAGTCATATGACCACATAATCAATCGATATTATTTCCATAATGAGGGAATGTATAATTCCTGAAATTCTGAAACATTTTCTCTAGGCCGTTTCCAAGATGTATAAAAATGATTAAGGCCACAACTAAAACCATAAATCAAAATGGGAAAGGGCCTCAGCCAATTCCATGTCTAATTGTCTCGTGAGACCTACTGATGCATCGAGGAGCTATAGCGGGCTCCACCCGTCACGTACTAAGTCTAATACATTCCTCATATGAAAATATTGAAATATATCATAAACATTCATATTAAAACTAGCATACGAAATGTCAATAATTTAACCATAAACCATGATTGGTATACAAATATCACATCCATAGTCAAACATATTACAAAACATTCAATACAATATCGATGTTTTGTATCATAATAAATCAACTTCAAATAAACATAAAATCCATTAAAGGATGTTGACATAGATGAAATCAAAACCTTTTTTAGAGACATATCTCTTTATATTTTGAAATTGTTTAAGAGTCATATAATGAAAACATTTATTTTGAATATATTCTTATAACAGTGAAAAATATATACACCCTCCATATAAGTTAAATAAAAACATTCTTACATTAAATATGACGAAAAGGTCAAAAAGTACCTTATTTGGAAAATGAAAGAAAGGTTATTTTCAAAATACATATGGGTACAAATGACTTTATCCAATTTTCTATTAAATATTAAAAATGATTTGAAATACGGTTTTACAAAACACGGATGTGGATGATAAAGAGGTCCTAGTAGATAATTACGTATAAACAATCTCGCATAATGAAGAGATTGTGAAATAAACCCTTACCTTGTACTTGTCCTTGGATTAGGGTAGGTTAGCATCCTGTATAATGGTGAACTAATTTTTATTAAATTATAAAATAATTATATACATTAATATGATGTCATATATGATCTTTTAACAATGCTTTGTTAATAATATCTTAGTATTATCGTTGTTTCGGGTGTTCACATACTTGTTTTCTTTTATATGTTTTGTTACATAAGATTTGTATGTCATGAATATGTTGTATCATTTTCGTATCCAGAATGATATAAAGTCTTTAATCTTTATTTTAATCATAAAATTAGAATTATATTTGAATGGATACGATGGAAATGAATCTCATCGCGTTCGTGGAGACAGTAGTATGTACGTACGAACACGCGACAATATCATTTTTTAGATATTAAAATAATATATAATTGTATGGTATATCATATATACATAATAATTATCATTTATATTTATTATTTACATGAATTACACATCATTATTATACCCATCCAAATAATAATGTATTGAATAACAATTACACCACGACGTGGAGACGGTAGGTCGTACGTACACACGTATGGTGACATGTCATTCAAAGGATGGATAGAATATTGAATATAGTTGTACCATATTTATAATAACATCACTGTATATCGAATATCCTAGAGTTATTATTTTATAATGCAAACAACAATGAAAGAAGAAGCTGAATAAGAAAAGAACTTGAAAAGGGGTGGTGAAAACATTACCTCTTCTTCGTGTTCTTCCTTTTGATTTGATCAAAAGGAATACATAGGTTGGATTTCTGACTAAAGTAAGGCTTCTAGGATTAAAGGAGAATAGTTGGGAGGTTATTTGGGAAGAGTTTGGCAGAGCCAAACGGTTAAGAAGGTATGAAGAATTGGTTAGAAGTGGTGTCCTTTTACAAGGGGGAGGCGGTGCTCTTTAAAAAAAACATAATGTATTAATTTATAATAAATTCATATTTGGTTTCTAATGTCTCAAAAGTTTATTATTCGATGTATATGGTGGGTATGGCTCTAAAAACGTTCAAAAAATTTATTTTAGATAGTTTTTGGTCACTAAATTAACCTTATCATCTATATGTAACTCTTAGTTAAATAGTTTGACATTTACCACGTCTCGTTGTATTTTTATATTATATGGTTATTAAACTTACCATATACATAAAAGAGAACCCCAAGTGGTTAATTAATTATTAAAATATCATTATATATGTCTCTTGGCCAAACATTATATTTTTATTAATTTAATATCAATTAATAATATAATATTTGTTTTAAAAACCCTTTTATGTCAATTTTGACAATATTTGGTATTTTATTTTTGTGAAAATCATAACAACATGATTACTTCAGAATATCATAATTAAATAAATAATAACATGTCATATTAACCTATAAAATTAGTTTAATTCATAAAAAGTCTCAAATTACATTTATTTGGGTATTTATATTATAAATTATTTTGATATTTCCTTAATTAAGAAAATGCTTTATCCCCATTGTTTCATTAATAAATTAAATTATTTAATGTATAAAAATTATAAATAAAATACCATTAAGTAAGAAATCTTTTTATATTACTAATTAATATTTATAATCTAATTTATATTTTTTCTAACACTATATTGAAAATGTTTTAGTTAATAATCTTCGATTTTTACTCTTTAAACTCTGATTTGAAATAAATAATAATAAATGTCCTAATCTAATACAAGTGGACCTAAATGAATATATTTTATTCTTAAGGTTGTTTCTGGTCGCGATAGACATTTCCAATAGAATTAAAACATGTGTTAGTGTAATATTAATATCATTTTTACCCTTAATTACCCTATTTACTTTTAATCGTGCGAAATAAAAGTAAAACGTTATTATTTACCAAAAAAATTATCTTATTGAACAACATTTTAATCCTTGATATTACCCATGTCTCTCATATTTTTGAAATTCCACTCACAGAAGCAGTAGATTTATGTTTTATGTGAATTTTTAAATTCTCCTAGGAGGTGGGTAAAAGACAGAGAAAAGTTCAATAAAATTTTTATATATCTAAAATTATTCTAAACAAACTCTATTGAATTACATTGAACGTATATATTTATTATGTATATATTTTGACCATAATTTAATTTATATACAATAAAAAATTATTTAAATAGGAATTCAGATTTAAACCATAACTCAGTGTGTTTTCACTATTCATCAAAAATTGATTGTTTTTAGAAAAATACCCAAAATTTACCCTAAGATAATTTCGATATTCCGAATACAAAAATAATTTCCATTTTGAAAGATAAAATCTATAATCATTCAAAAAGTGGGTATTACTATTCATACCGGCTAGTTTGATTGGTTGTGGTGTGTGTTAGAACTCAAAGTTGCGTACAACACACGCTACAGTATTATTCAAAGAGAAGTGTACCATGGAAGAATGGGGTGTTACATTTAACCTCATTTATTGATATTGTTATTCTTTCTATGTTTCATAAATGTGTTATATAATGTCTTTATGGTGTGAAATATATTTTCAAATGCAATTGGTATGTGTTTGGATTTAAAAGAGGCTTGGTTATATAAAATGCTGGATTTTTATGTTTAACCATCTTGTTGGGTGTGCATATGTGAAAGTGGTGACCAAGGTGACATTTGAAATAAAAATTTAGCACAAATGGAATCCTAGATATCTATGTGGGTGGAAATACATTAGCAACTTGTTAGATAGGCATGTCAGAGGCCATGTTTCCTCATGAATGGTTGACATTACAACATTAACTACACGTGGTATAATTAGAGACCACAATACAATGTGATGAGTTCAACTGTAGTGGATCACGAATGAGAACGTTTTGGGTCATGGTGTCTATATAATGATTCAAAAAATTGCAAGATTAATAGGGTCTCACTTGGGCTATATAAATATGGGATTAACTGTGGTTCTCTGGTGAGTTTTCACTTACTAATGACAGATAGTGGACCTTTCATTAATTTTAATTTTGAAAGAAGGCTTCCTATGAAAATTTTTTTATAAATTTTTTATTAAAAATTCTATATTTAAATTATTATTTCACTCATTTTAGTTTTTGGTAATGATTTATCACATGCAATTTCATCTAGGTTAAATTCTATAAGGAATTGGATCAATCTTTATATACAACATTGGGTGTATATAGACCATATTATATTTGACCCAGGTAATTGATATTTGTCATGTGGTGGTGGTGGGGAATATTGTTTCTAGTGTTCCTTCTATAAGGTGTATATGGAGGAGGAATGTGGGTTTTGACCCTCATATGGCACAAAGTTCGAGTTGTGTAATTGGTTTCGCCACCCCTACTCATTTTGGAATTTTGTTTCTCAGTTAATGTGGTAAAATGAATAACTTGGTATTATTTTATTTCATTGGGTTATCGATATTGATCATGGTGTAATGTATTATTTTAATGAATTTATCATCATCTTTCATCATTGGTGAAATCAATTTAAAAAGTGTATTGCTAATACCCAGGAACAAGGTTGATGCATATTGGGATCGAGATCGCTATTCAAACCAAATCAAAGGCTGATTCAGGTGTTGAGTCTCTAAACACCATTACATGGTTCATGATAAACTGGTATTCTAAAAGGTTTTACTCCATTAATTAGGTCATGTTATTTGGGAGATTCATGATTGATAAGATCTAGAACTATTGGGTCATGAGGTTCTGGATGTGAGTGTGGTTTCTAGATAACAAACTTCATGAAAACCCTTGAGTGACCATGGTATGTTTCGAGTTTTTTTGTCATATCCTCCAGATGAGATGTACGAGCTATAAAATATGCCTGAAAACAAGGTGGGGGTGAAGGGGTATGGATTTGGTGTCTGCTTTTTGTGGTTATTTTGTTTAATTGAAGTAATTTGAATTTTTGGTTGTTGATAATTTTTTTTGAATGTATCATTGATGATGGTATTGTTGGATTAAATTATATTTATTTGTTTTTGTAGCATCATTACTCCCTGTAAAATTCTTATGAGACCTTTGAATGAGGATATAGAGAGTTATATTTTATGGGATGTTCAAAGACTCATAGAACTAGTGTATTTGGTTTTCTGTGCTTTGGTTTAGGTAGTGGGGCCTGGTCCAACTCTGGTTAGGGAAGATGAACCGGGTCCAAGAAAGAAAAAACCTCATGGGTTTATAGAAAAATAATCTCCCTACCATAAAATGTAGCAAAAATACCTATGTGGAAGATGAGTGGATTGTGATAATAGAGGGTATTTTTATGTTTCTTGATACTCTTGAAGAAGTTATGGTAAACTATGCATTATTCCTCATTTATAGTCCAAATAAAAAGATATGGGACCCAGTTTTTCAAGTAGGGAAGAATGAGTATATGGGTTGGGAGGAAATTATGTTCATGTTCATTGAGTTTTGTTTTTCAAATACATTTTCTTTTTCCTTGACCTGGGAGTTTTAGGTACTTCACTTGGGGGATCATACCCTCATTGAGTTTTCCAACTTCTTTTCATAATTGGTTATGTTCACACCAGAGTATGTATCCAATGAGTAGATGAAGGCTATACGATTTAAGAAATGTTTTATTCCAAACATCCAAACACATGATTTTTTAAGATAATTATGTATGGTGAGTTGGTTGATCAGTTTTTTATGTTGGCTATTGATCAAGTCTGTATCTCTAGTGTTGTTGGGGACGTATCACATATAAGAAAGGGTATTGATAGTTCATTACAGAATAAGATAAAGTGTGGAAAGAAATAGAAACGTGGAGGATATAAATCATTACATCCTACCCAAACTCCATCATCTGTGGCATCAGGTGATGGATTGATTACATTCCATCAATGTATAAAGGAGGGGTATATGTGGTCAATATGTTCAGCTACACCTAGCCCCTAGAATCAATGTGGTAAAATGTGGGAAATATATATTGTTTAATGTTTTTCACACCCATATCAGGTTAGTTTAGTTATTGTAGCCTCTAGGATAATACCGGCCCAATTAGAGCCTTCCATGATAGTATGTATCGTTTTGGCTGTCGTGGAGGTACGGCTGGATCCACTCAGGGACAGAGTCAGCTCAAGGTAGAGTAGTAGATCATTGATTGTTACCAATACCTTTCAATGATGGGGAATATTATTTTTTTATCCAAGGTCCATCAGATATGGATTTAGGACCATTAACTATTTTAGGTATGATTATTTTTACCACACAAGTGTCTCCTTTTTTATTTCAAAATTGTTGCCTATATTACATATATTTTATCCTATTTTTTTGGATGTGTTTAAAATTATGATTGATCTCATGTTTTATGTGATGGAGTTGGTTATTATACTTAGAAATATGTAGGTGTGGTGTTTCAGGTGTTCTTCTTGTGCATCCAATTTTTTGGTGTCTGATTTTGATTGGGATTTCCCAGATTGGGAAAAGAAACAGTTTTATGTGAACCTCAATATGGATTGGATGGTGCATTTATAGGTGAAAAATGATTGATATCAATGGAAAGTTCATTTTTTAGAACCCTATTTCAGTTCCCAAGTATTCAAGGTGAATGTGATCCTCATCCAGGAAGTGAATCCCCAACACTTTCAATGTTTGGTAGTATTGTTTTTGAGGACTCATCACTCATGTTGGAGTCTGATGATAAAATAATTGTGGTTGGATTTCATCCAATGGATGATGAGTTCCTAGGGAATTTTCATTGTGATTTCTAAGGTTCTTATCCAAAGTGATATGGGGATTTCCTAATCAATTTCTCAATGGGGACACAGATGATATATCTTACCTCAAACGAGATGGACCCGAATGAGTTGTGGGAATTAACGATATAGATGTGTAATATTGAATCCAAAGGATTCATTAACAATTGTGTCTCCCCAAATACCACCCTAGTTTTGTAAAAAAATTGATAATGGATCAATTTAGTTGTGCGTCGACTAACAGTTGATGAATTAGGTGATGATCAAGAATCAATACATTTTTACCCATATTGATGACCTTTTCAATTAGAATAATGGGTTTGTGTGGTTATCTGACATCATCTTGTGGTCTGAGTATCACCATGTCATATTTATGGACGATGATGATCTTAATACATGTTTCTGAAACTGGTATTGAAATTTAGTTTATTTGGTCACGCCCTCAGGATGATGAATGCACCAATAATTTTCATGGTGTTAAAAAATTGGGTGTTCCAACATTAACTCGATTCCATAATCATGGTATTTTTGGATGACATTATTGAATCCATAGGTATTGAGGATGGTCAGAAACAGAGTTTTAGGATTGTGTTTGAAACTCAATGTGACCATATCCTCTGTTCCATGTTTTCCAAGTGAACCATCTAGGTTAAAGAGGAAATGTTTCTGGTTTATCTGATTTCGGGTTGTGGGGTTCGAGTATAACCTGAGAAGATATATGTAGTGATATCATTTGAGAAGATGAATTATGTTACCATTATAAAGATATAGATAATCCTTGAAGGGTGTTACTACTATTTTGTTATATATTTCTCTTGGAACACCTTTACCATAGTGGTGTTTACCCATAAGGGGTAAAATTTTTAATGGATAAAAGAGTGATAGGTGTCCTTGGAAGAGATCATGTTGAGATTCACCACAACCCCCTCATTGTTTTCTTAGGAATAAAACATGGGATATGTAGTTTATTGTGATGAATCATGTATGAGTCTTAGGTGTGTGCTGATACAGGATGAACATGAGGTGGCATATAGTTCTCGTAAAATCTATCCACATGAAATGAAATAGAAATACCTTGATCTGGAATTAGTAGTAGTGACATATTCCATTAATAATTGGTGTCATTATAAAATTTAGGAAGTGTTTTTTATATTATAATCATTATAGAATTGAATACATATTATTCAAATAATAATTGAATCTATTGTATCTTCATCGGGTCGAGTACATTAAGGGGTTCAATTTTGATATCTTCTATACCCCTGCTAATGATAATGTGGTTGTAAATTCATTAAGAATAAAATTTAAAATGAAGTCATTGAAAGAGTTCATTGATTGGAATACTTTGAGGTGGGATTTTTTTTCAATTCAAAATGGAAACCATTGAGTATTGCGTATGTTGGTTCTCAGCTAGTGTACACCTAACATCTTCACTAATGAAGTTCATTAGGTAAGGGAATCCATGTAATGAATTTTTAAATCATTCTATGCAATTATTCAATAGTGGGAATGTTCATTGTTAATGTTAATTGTATCTGGAGGGGGTTATCTACTTATAGGAATTCTTCATGGTGATATTATAAATGTGGAAGATGGTGATTCATTATAAACCCCATTCTTAGTGGGTTGTTCATCTCTAGACCGAAACGATGTTTTATGACTTGTTTCTTCGGAATTGGTGTCCATTTATTTGACAGGACATAGTCGATTTTTATCTCAATGTTATACATTTCAATAGTTTAATGAAGATAACTGAATTTTCTATTGTTTTTAATCCTTTACACATTACCACATTGATGTGGGATAATATTTTAATGGACTTCATTATTGGAATACCTTGTACACTCCATGGAAAGAATAACATTTGGTTAGTGTTTGATTATCACACCAAATTGTCCAATTTCATTTGGATCATATATTCAAAAAAGTTGATGAATTGTGATCGTTGTATGTTCACGAAATAATGTGTATTGAAGATATTCTTTCTTCAATCATTTTAGTCATAGACCTTGTTTTTTCACATGGTTTTCTGAGTTCCTTTAAAATGTGATGAGGTCTTTGATCATGTTTAATACATATTACCATCCTCAATTAGATGTTCTGATGGAATGGGTAATCTAGATCTGGGAATACATGCTCCTGTAATTCGAGTGGGATATTAGTGGCTCAAAGGATAACCAATTTGTTTTGCTGTAAAATTATTATAAAAATAGTTACCAATCCTCAATTTGGATGGATCCCATTATTGTTTTTATGGTCATCTTTTCCATTCGACCTTATATTTTTGGAGGTGGGTGATATCTCATTTTTGGATAGAGTCTCATGAATTAAATATCTAATAATGTTCGTTTGACCAGGATACATTTGTTGAAATTCTGTAGCAACCATAAATATTAAGTTTACTAGAGGCACCTAGCTTTTGAATTTACTATAGGTGATCAGTTGTTTCTGAATGAGGACATTTGTGTTTGTTATCATCATATGGTTAGTAGAGGTAAGCTAACACCAAGGCATGTCAGAACATTTAAGATTACAAAGAGATTTGATAAGGTGAAATACATGTTATATATTTCATCCTAGTCGATTTCAATCAATGACATGATCCCTGCCTATTTTTTATTGAACTATAATCTGGATCCAACACATATGTTGGATTGGTAGGAGTTCGAGTTGGAATATAGTTTTTCTTGGTTTGAGAAGCTAGTATAGATTGTTGATTCCCAAGACAATGTGATTTGGGGAAGACCATACAATTAGTCTGAGTTCATTGGAAACATGGTAATGATGAACATGAAACATGGGAATGGAAGTCAACGGTTAATTAGTAGAATCTTTTTTTGTTATATGATTAGTCATTGGGATGACATTACTGGGGAAGAATTATTGAATGATTGGAAAAAAACTTATATTCGAGATTTTATTTTGACATAATTTTCAAATTTTTTTGGTCTCATGTTGGTTCCATAGATTTATCATAAGTATTAATGGATAAACATTGTTTTTGGACCCACCAGTCGGTAAATCATGGTTGGTTCATAATTAGGGTAAACCATGCCATACCCTAGATGAGAATATTATTCATCCAAGCCGAAAGACAATCTGCATGGGCATTGGACCTCCACAGGTGAAATGTACAGCTAGTTTCTACATAGATATTGCAGACAATATAGTTTCCACAGGGTTTAGAAAACCATTCGGCCTATCTAGGTCATAAAAATGTAAAAATTACATTTCTTCCCTCGTTACATTTAAATACAATTAAATTTATTTCTTCCACAATTTAGGATTTTCATCCCTTGGATAATCTCCCCCAATTTCTTTCTCCCAAGGACCACAAAATTTGGGGTTTATTTGGAGTAGATTCCTCATGAAAATTTCATTTAAGTCCCCCCATTCTTGAAAAACTCGTTTTCCTTCATTTCATAATTCCTTTTTATGGTTTCCTCCCATCTATAGTGTGGTGATATCCCTATTATTGGTTGATACATGGTTTGTAGGTGTTAATAATTGGGTTTTGGTTTTCATCATTCCTTAATAAGGTCATATAATATGATTATGTCCTTTTCCATTGGATTCCAAAAGTTTTCAAGCATTACATAGGTGATTAGATGCATCATTATTATTATGTGATTTTTTATACATCATTGATTCTAAAATTTATATAATGATGTGTGTTAGTGGTTCAGAATAATTTTTTTAAGGGAATTGGGGTGAATTTGGATTTAATAGTTGTGTTTTTTAAAAAATGGTCATTTTTAATGAGTAATCATTTAGTTTTGTGTGCATGTAAGAAATTTGGGACATATGTGACCTGTAAAATTTAAAATGAGGACAAGGGGAATATTAGGTAAAAAGGTGGTGGACTGGGACTACACCTCTACATTTATTGGTTGGGAAGAGACCTATATTTTTTTTCCAAAAATATGCAACAACACTAACTAAACATGTGAAGATTTAAGTCCAATATACATTCAGATTAGTTTGCTTCTAGTAGATCATACATGAAGATGCTTTGTGTTATTGTTTTTATACAACGTTTCAATGAGGAAAGAGGTTCCTAGGGCCCCCCTCATACTAAATACACTATGAATTATAAATGGTGCAATTGGTATGTTGCACATAGTGTTGGTATACGGTGGACTATGATTTAATTTTTATTTCAAAACTTGATTCTAGTGATATTTTTCCGTATCAATGTGTAATGAAAATATATTTATTTCATAAAACATTCATGTTAATTAATATTATAATGTTTTTGGAAGGTAATATTTTTTTGGTGGAATCCTACAGGGCATTGGATCGCAATAGACATGCAATTGTGGGTGTTTGTAGACCTTGATATGTTTGAACCTGGTAAAGAAAATTATTTCAATAGTGGTGATGGTGGATCCTAATTCAAATGTTCCTTCATGTAGGTTTTGGTGGAGGAGGAATGAGGGAATTGAACCTCTTATTGTGTGGAATTAGGGTTGTGTAGTTGGTCCCCTCCATTTTGTTATTTGGGTTTATGGTTTATGTTTTAATATGATTAACATGAAATTTTTGTATCTATTTTGGTTATAGATATTTATTTTTGTGTGTGTTTTATTTTTGAGAATTCTTCATGGTTTTTTGTTAGTGGTGAAATCATTCCGAAAAGTGTATTTTTGATACCCAAGAACATGTTTCCATCCTGAGGGGACTGGGTATGCCCTTTGGGTTATGTCATGGGCTGATTCAGGTGTTGGGTCATATGGATCCCTGAATTGGTTCATGATAGGTATAATCCACCCCTAAATATATTATTTTAAATTATGAATGAAGGGGTTCACACTCCAACAAAGGTTAATTTAAACAATAGTTTTTAAGGACTCTGAAATTTCCCCTTTTTGGTTTATCTAAACTAACTTCCCTTTTTCAAAAATTACAACCACATATTGATATACACTCCACTTATTATAATTCTTCATCATGAAAAGACTATTCTTTTACAAATAATTTTATTTATTATGGATAGGTATGGAAAACATTTTTAAGTACCAAACTTATTTCCCATTTAGATATAGTGGTATATATCCTTTGTTTCATAAAATATATGGCCATCACATAATTGATCACATTATATGATACATTATCATCATCCACATGAATGGTGATAAATTATTCACGAACATAGATCAATACCATACCTATTTCTAAAAATTGGATTTCTATTATTAAGGTTAATTTAATATCTTCATCCATATAATGAGTGATGATGACTAACAGGAAAATGAACTTCCCAAAATTTACGAGGACATAGTCCAAATGGTCGTTACCATACATAATAGAATTATTGGCCTATTTAAATTCCACATGAGGGAATCTCATCCAATTTCACCCTATTTTTTTAAAAACACAAATATAATTGTTTCTATTAATTCTCCCATATTTGAAAAATCCTTTTTTAATACACATGGTGTAATTGTATAATAAATAGTGACTATCCTTGGGTCGTGCAGCTTTTGGAGGTATCAAATGATTTATTTTCATCCAAAATTATTTATTACAAGAAATAATGGTCTAATTTTCATTCACTCTCTGGTTTGTAAGAGTCACCATCATAAATTTGTCATATTTATATATCTTTGTTAATTATTCAATATATGAGATATTGATAAGATGTTGATGAAACACTTACATGAATGTTATGATTTGTAAATCTGTCTTCTTGTAATTCATTTGTTATAGACCATATGACATGGGTCAAATGGAATCATGAATTCCTTCTATTTTCCTTGAACTATTTCCCTTCCATTTTGTTATTTTTCTAATGATTCAAAATATGATTCTTCCACTTATACCAATATATGATAAGATTGAATGTTATCTAGCCCAAATGGCATGAAGGTATTATTTTTATTTTATTACAGATAACCCCACTTTCAAGGGTTGAAGGGGAACCTGTACATGACCTGTATTCCCCATGCACAAGGCCCGACTGACCTGCAATATATGACCAAAAGGCCCATAGGCATAACAGGCACATTAAATGACTTGTAGTTCCAACCCACTAGAACTTCAACTCCCCAGCTTATGTGTCATTGATCAAATAGCTCGCCACCTTTCATTACTGATCCTCTAGCATTGCCCTATACCATGATGCATAATGCCTAGTCTTCAAGGCAACTGTCATACCCTATAATTCTTCCAATCCTATTACCTTTACATCAGGTGTCTTCTACTCTTATATCAATGTTCCTCCTCTAGGGAATATTCTTTGTGATATGGGATACTCCAGGGTCCTTATGGCCCCAAAGGCCCTATGGCTCGAAGTCCATTGGTTACCTGATTTACCTTGAGACCCATAGGCCCAAACTGATGGCCCGAAGGCCCAACTCGGGTGAATAGTTCCGGCTACACCAGTACTAAATAATAACTTCTACAGTAAGTAAAATAGTACTACTACATTGACTACTACAATAACGTTAAAAATACTACTACATTCTCATTGAAATTTGTCTCCACCCAGTTTTGAACCTGGGTCTCTTGGATGCCAAGAAGGAGCCCTTACCACTCGGGTATAGTCTCCTTTGAAATTAAATGTAATTTCATTTTGTACATCTCATTTATATGTAGGGGTGGCATGCATGTTTCCTTTATCACATAACAATTTAACACCCTCATATTTATCATGGGGTCTTCTCTATATTACCTAAATATATTCATAGATATCCTGGTGAAAGGTGATTGAAAAGATAAACATTTTATTTTAAATGAATTTAACGTCTCCTATGAATTTGGGAACATTCATTCAACATTGGAGATTAATATTGAAATCATGTCTTCTAAATTTGATGTTGGATAATTTTATGGTCATTTTTGAATCACTTACTTCAAATATTGTGGATGAGGGGGTTGTGATGGATAAGGGTTTTGATATTCTTGTTGCGAGTTTGTCCCATAATGATATTTATTTCCTTCTTTTTATACATGTCTATAGATATTTCAATTGTGGATTCACTTAACATGGTGGTTTCTAAGGGTTTAGTTTAGAGGGTTTTGACTATTTCCCCCAACAAGAATTTGTATTTTAATTACACATAGGAATCTAATAATTTGAATATATGTTATTCATATTGTTTTGTGAGATAAAAAACATTCACTTATAAAGGAATTGTCACAAATTCTAAACCATTACCCTCTAATGCGGTTGTCACCACAATCGATGGAAGTTGTATGCTAAACCCCTTGAACATAATAACATGTGTTGATTTTAATTTCTTAAATTTTAAACAATATTTCTTCTAATTTAGTCGTGATATTTATATCGAATATGAAGCTATATATGAAACTTTTATGAGTTCATGTCATGGAATTCCACATGAATCTTGTTTTTGACATATCGTCAAGTAGATCAAACAATTATTCATGTGATATTCTCAAGATAGTCCCTTTTACCGTTGAATCCACTATAAACATTGTGTTTATTATGTGACCTCTATAAATGTTTCTGGACATGAATCCACAATGAATGTGTACAAATAGTGAATTTTATAAATATTTTAGTGACGAAATCTCATGATTAATATAGGTATTTTTCAATTTATACAATATGTTTTGGATTTTATTCCCCAATGTTATTGTGTTGGATGAATGATTGTATTCTTGCAACAAATCCAGATCTATTTCTTTCCACATGTATATATAATGATGTGTAATCACTTTTATTCTATCCTTGACATTTGGAAATAGCTACCGTTTAATATAATATTCTAACACTCTATGGTAATATATTATATATATTATCACTAAAAAAATTAAATTTGATCATTGGGTTATTCTCCTGGAAATAAATTGATCCAATCTATATTTGGAATGATATACATGATGGGATAATTAGGTTTGATGTCTGATGCTTGAATTGATCGCCTAAAAGTTCCTATATCATATCCATGATTAGATGGATGTTTTTATTATATACGATTGCAATGTGGGGCAATTATTTTTGATGATTTTTGGGGAAACATAATCATAAATTATGGTTTATTTATTATTATGAATTTTTTTTGATTTTGTGTAATATATTATTATGGTCAATGTTTTATAGCCCCACCCTAATTGAGATGGTTTTCAATAATGGTATCATAACCCATAATCCCCAAAATTAGATAGTTGATGATTATTTTGTTCACCATTAGCAAAGAGTTTTCGGTTTTTATTTTCATTTAGGAACAAAGAATGCCTAAAATTATGAATAAAATGTATTGTATTTTACTTCAATATAGGTCAGGGAGTGTTTTGGAGGTTCTCCCCCACATGTGTTTGTCATTACCTCAATAAAAGTAATTCAATTTTGATATCAAAAAATGTGTTTATACAAACTGATAACTCTTTGAATGAGTGATACAATGAGTCTTCAATAATAATCCAAAAGAACACTAAACAAAATATCAATCATTGAATTAAAATCGAAAAATAAATATAAATTAATATTTGGTTAGGAGATTATTTTTTGTAATTTTTATATTTTTTTAAATAATCAACACAAACTCAGATTGATGTACCCCTATTTAATTTACCCTCATAAATGGTGCCATAATATCATGTCATTATAATAAAATTTTTCTTTTAGAGGCTAAAATATAGTATATACCAACATTATAATGAGTATATTGAGACTATGGGGTCGATCCATTGGGAAATCGGAGTTATTATTTGAATTGAGTTCAAAATTAAATAATTGATGATTTTACTTAATTAAGTATCATTGATTTATGGTTATAAAAAATTCATGACCATATTTTACATTGTTATAAAAGTCATTAATTATTTCTTGTCACTTCAAACATAATAACCCAAAAAACAGACTTACAATACGGTAATGGGAATTCATCGGGGATGTGAAATTTGATAAAGGAAATAGTAAATAAATTAATACAATGTTCCATATTGTTCATAAAAAAATATTATTTTCTCGATTCAATTGTTTTTAAACCTCCTTGTTCTGATTGTTTTCATTTATACTTAAAAAATACACTTCATGGTCCATCAAAAAAATATTGGTCACATTTATTGAAGAATACCTATATGAGATGATGAATAATGTCATGATAATGGGTCTATTAATCATAATAAACTCAATGATCCTAGAATAATGTTTCATGAACTTGTATGATTTGAATAATGAATAGATGAGATACAACCCAAGGGTATTATGAAATAATTTAAAGAAAAAAACACACACAATATAAATTAATAAATTACTAATAAGGGATATTATCATCATCCATAGCCCCAATGTAAGGAAATAAATAACTAATCAAGAAATAAATGGAGGAAAACACTATCAAATTACATATAATAGCCATTAAATCAATAAGTGAGGAAAATTTATAAACCATATACATGATAAATATCCAGACATTGCTTAGTATGAGTCTCCATGTCTCTCTTTCGGAGAATAATTCCAATACATGGTAATTATTCCCATCTAAATATAACATTGACCATTAATTAAATGAAACATAATGTCTAGGGGTGGTTAGGATTCATAATATCTGGTAAAATTGTGTTTATGGTGGTTTTGAAAACATATTTGTTTTTCTTTTGATGCGTGGATGGTTAAGGTGAAAGGTTAGTCTAACTTTTATCCAATAATGTTGTTAGTTTAATTCCATCATCATTTAGTAACAAAGTCATTTTGAATATCAACATAGTTTAGATATCTATCAACATACCATTCCTATGGTTCTGACTCATGTAGCTCCATCTATCATTGTAAGAGGTCTGGTCCACATGGTTTGAATAACTTTTCAATCTCCACTTCCTCCTCAAACGGTACCCTACATGGATTGGTGGTGAATAAAAATGGTTTGTTTTATTATTTTAAAACAGTTCATGCATGTTTATCCAAATTATTTATTTCCTATAAATTTTATGGGGGGATTTTTTAAATGATGGGTGACATAGTAGAAACTATGAACCCTAGAAAATAGGTACAATTAACGTAAATATTCTTATAAAATACCCATCTGTTGCCAAATATTACCAAATATTAATTTAATTACCAATAATATCATGTTTAAACATTTCTAGGATGTAAATAAAATAAAACTGGGCTTAAAAACATTCATAATGAAATTTTAAATATGAAAATGAACCATTCAATCCAATGAATCTATACATAAATTGATCAAACACATTATTTCCCATGTACTAATTTATTTTTTATTTTTTAATTAATTTATGGAGATATATTGATATTGGTGAGAATATAGTGAAATAATTGAACATTATCCAAATTTTTCCAACATCAATAATTGAGATATTTGATTTTTTCCAGGTGGAAACACTTAATTAATGATATAAAATGTATGCCAACATTTTGATTTCTATGAATATCGAGAATCATATAGAATGATAAAGCCTATCTCATAAAGGCATGTCTAAATAATATTCTACTAGAAAATAATGAGTTCATTTGAAAGTATGATGATCTTTTAACTATTAATTTATTGAGATTATTATTGAAAATTACATTTTTTTATTTAACTGAATAATATCTATTTATTAATAAGATATTTAGTATATATCAAATGTAAATTGTATGGGGAGACACCATCATTGGAATTAATATTTTTCATAATGTTAGGGATTTGATTATAAGAGATAAAATAAAAATTATACTTTATAAGTCCATGAAATAAAATTTATGAGTTGTTATAAAATATTTTATTTTTTGTGGATAACATAATTTTCTATATTAACCACTCTTGTTTTCTTTTCAATGATAGTTCATGTAGACATAGAGTTAATTTATTTATTTATCATTTATTAGATAAATGATGTTTCTTCCTTCTCTCATGTGAATTAAAATAACATTCAATTTAGGGAAGATGTTCATATTTCTAGCATGATTTCAGAAATATGATATCATGAAAACCACTTAATCTACTATATTAATTATTAATAAGGGGTGATAAAATAATAATTACTTTTATGAAACCCTTGGATTATTTACATATTAATTCAAGATTTATTATATGAAAATTCATATAATATAATCATAAAATATTAGAATTCCTAATAATGATGGTAAATTAAGAACCTTTAATAATAACATAAATTGGAATAAAATGTCATTATCCAAAACTATAACGCGTTGAGCCTTCTCTTACGGACCCGGTGCTTGAAAATGTTGGGAAATGATTTATATAAAAGTGAAATAACAATTACATAAAATTTTAAACTCATGAGAATATTTACTGGTCAAGGTTCTAGAGATAAGATACATGCTTTAAAAACATTAGAGTTTCAGAATATGTTAAAATAATATGAAAGATCAAATCCACTCTATAGCACACTACAACAATGACGCCCAACTTTGGATTACAAGGAAACCTATGAAAACATTTTGAAAACGTAGTGTGAGCACAAAAGGTTCTATGTAAGGGGTTTTGAAAAACATTGAAAATCACATTAAAATATTATTTTGAAAATGCATTTTGCCAATTGAATTTGAAATAAATTTTATAACAACTTTTTCAAAAATACTATAATGCTTTAAAAATTAATAATATTTAGAAAAAACTTTTAAAACTAATCCAGCGATTCAATTGAAAATATTAAGAATTCTCATAAAAACAAAACAATTAGGGCAACTCAAAACATTGAAGGCTATTTTGGGCCTAACCACTTGAGGGATGGATTCTCTATCCAATTCCCTGTCATTTTTACAATGTTTGAGTACACGTTTTTATGAAAAATTATTGTTTTTCTTTCTTTATATACATATAATTTTCACTGGTGTTTTGGTTTCGAAAATATATTTATAATCATTTTTGGAACTAAGTAGTACTAATTTATACAAAAAATTATATAATTGACATTGTATGATCAGATCTCATGATACATGAATTTATATAATCACCTGGAAGTTAAATCAACATCCACGCACTTGAAATTTGAATGAAATATTTATTAACATTTATTTATGCATAAAGGTATAAACTGATCCCAATTATGAAAAAATAATTATATCTTCTAAAAATCGAATAATAACAATGCATACTTATGTGCGCGCACAAAAATTATCAATTAATAATTTCATAAATAAAATCACCCTTTTAAATGAACTTATATTTTAAGGAACATGAATTTAATAAGTACATAAAAATATACACAATCATAGAACTATAATGAGAAACTAATGGTCTAGACCATTAAATAAATTATATATTTATGTGTGTGTTTTATTATCATATACACATGTATCTCAAACACATAATTGGATAATTGATTGATTAAATTTGTGTGAAAAATAAAAAATCAATATATATACACACACACATACATACATATACAAAAACCCAGATATATATATATATATAATGCTTAGGCATGTAAATTTATATACGTTCATATATGTATATATCATGCATGAATAAAGAACTGATATTAAATTTAGGAGTTCAGTGTATAGATTTGGTCCCCATAAATGTATAAAACATGGAATTAAAATTACATAAAAAAATTAGAATACCACATAAATAGGCATTATATTTTGAAAGGAACAAAATCTATTTGCACAACCATAATATGTTTTCTTGAAAATAATTAAAAACTGAATAAAAAATTATATAATATGGTTTCCTATCAAAATACAAAAATACATATAATAAAATAATCCCTTATTATAATTTATCAAGATTTCAAAAAGTACAAAACATGTTGATTTGGATTTTAAGAACCCATGACATAAATAAATTTCTCTTTCACAATTTTAATTTGAGAAGAAAATAATTGAAATAGTAAATATAATTAAACACTTACACAAACAATATATTTTATGATATATGATTAAAACCCATTGATATAATGTCCCTTACACAAATATAATTTTAGGAATGAATAATGATTTTCCAAAATAACATTATGAAATCCCTTACAATCTTCAATTGTAGTGCATATCTTCTTCTTTGATAGAAATAAAGTAAAGTGGAAGGGATATAGATTTTTACATAACGTCATAGCACTCTCAATTTATACACACATCAATGCAATATTTTAATTTAACTTGCTATATATTTTAATGTGGGTTTTTTTACATTGAATGTTAGGTCATTGGAAATGAATAAATAAATCTATATTAAAAGATAACATTATTGAATAATACATAAGTGATAAATGTAATCATTTAAAAATATATATCTAGTTGTTAGTCATATAATCATTATCTTATCTGTCATTTATTGTCATCAATTTTTATGTCTAAAATGATAGTATGGAATTGAATGAGACCGAACTAAATTCATTGTCAAATGGGACCATAAATATTTAAATATTTTTAAAGAATTAAATGGTGATAAAATCATCTTCAGATTGAATAAAAAAATCAACCGGAATGGAAAAATTATAATCTTATATGAAGAAATCCCTAAAAAACAGGTAATAGTAATCTGTCGACATCAGAAGAATAAAAATCAAACATGAGGAAAATCAGAAAAATTTATTCAGTGATATGAGATAAGGTTTGATCATAAAATAATATGACTTGCAGAAATAAGAAATTAGAAATATGAGGACGTCCATGTCGGAGAAGAAGAAAAACAGAATGCAAATGATGATTATGAATTTACTATACCGAAAAAAATCTGGAAACAAGATCCAAAAATAATTTATCAAAACCTATCTGCAGTTATGGAAGGTGTGGGATAGGTCAGCAGAAATCACATTCATATAATTCAATGTGAAACATATCTGGTGAAAACGAACCTAAATCGTGTTTTAATCATGACTTCAAAACCTTCACCTGAACATTATTCTAGAACCGGACTCCTTTTCACCTTCAACACACAATACCAGAAATCGATTATAGATGAACAATGTTGTGTGATAACCCGATGGAGGACTCCAACACAATGGCGTGATCTCATCATTCTCACCTTCCAATCGACATGGCCTCCCATGGATTGTGGCATGCATTGCTATTTCCTGGTGAAACCCTCAAATGTTTCCCGAGTTTCTTCTCTGTGCATGGACTTCGAGACTCACGACTCCTCATGTCCCATGAAATGATTTACCCACAAACCCTAATCTGGCCTCCAAAATCATAAACACCAGTCGTTCATTTAATTTTTTATATTTCATTTCATTCTTTTGGTTTTATTTTAAACATAAACTTATCAATCCATTAATAAGCAATAAAATATTTTAAAACAACATAAAATAAGTTGTTAAATTTCAACACCAATATTAATATATTAAATTACTACACTTACATATATATGAAAATATTTAAAAAAAATCTCAATAATATTAAATGAAATTAATAAAATAAATATATATTTATAAATATTTATATTGTATTTGTTCATAATTTTATATTTAATTTTAATTCTTAATATTATGGTTCCATTATAATTTGTTAATTTATAATTCCACACTGAAAATTAATATAAATATATGTTTATTTATTTAAATACACAAATTTTGTTTAATATCTATCAAATAAAATTTAAATAATAATATAGAAATAAACATTATCTATTTATTTTATTAATATTTGTCATATGTCGTTTTTAAATATTACAATTTCTAATGGATTATTTTCATATGGGTTGGATAAAATTCCATAAATATATATTTCTATGGGCCAATAAAACTCACAATGAAATATTTCCATGACACTCACGCCACAACATTCAGAAAGGGTTTTATAAGTTCCCATTATTCTTAGTTTCGTTGATATTGTACTAGTTATAACCTTAGTGATTTTCTAAGATCCAAAAGCTGAGAACACCACAATTGGAATTGTTTTGTTTCTCATAGTAATTCCAATTGTTTTATTATCGATATTAGTGGAAATAATGTGATATCTTTTTTGTGTGTCAAGGATGTAATTTGGGATTTTTTTTAAATAAAGTGCTTAATACATATATCTCTATGTTCATAATTTAATGTATTTTATTTCATCTAGGAACATTGACACAAAATATAACATACATTTAAACCCAGGGTGTTACATTCTGCTCCACATAATTGAATTTCTCCCTCGCAATTCATTTACAATTATCACATCTCATTTCCATCTATTCTCTATCTCACATGATGTCCCCATGGTATGTACAATATTCTTACACGGTTACCATATCTTCCTATGAGATTAATGTTCAATGTGGCATTGAAATCACCCACCTCCATTGAACAAAAAAACTTGTATAAGAGGTGATGAATGTATGTTGTCACCAGAAGATAGTCCTCATGGAATGATAATCAAAATAGTATCCCAGAAGTTCATCTTGAATTTGATTCCTATAATAAAGTCTCATTAAAACTTCTTCAAAAGTTTCAATGTCATCATAAATTATTCCTGTGAAGAAAAAGATTAAAAGTTTACGCAGATAAGCTGCATGAAGATTTTTTTCTTCAACTTCCTTATAAAGGATGAGATTGATTCTGGCTTCTCAAATAGGGTAAAGCACCTAAAAAGTCCTTCATAATATTCTCATCAGCATCTATAGAAGAGCTGTTGAATCTGTCTAATGTCTTCGAAGATAAAACCAAATATATGATTAAAAATAAGTATATCAGGCATGTCTGATACATTGTAATGTCATTTATAGGAAATCTACAAGGCTTTGTAGGGATCAAATTCATCATTGCATGATTTATCCAAGATAATAGCAATTAATTCCTATGGAAGTCCTAATAGACGTGTCTGAGTTCTTCTTCCTTCCATTTGAAAATTATAAAGAATAATTGTTGACTATGAAAGGATACTCAATCTATCAACGGGTTCTAATTTTACAGAGTTATCTAGACCATTCCTCTGATACCATTTATAACGTTCTGATCCCTCTCTTCTGGACTCTCCGCTTGAAAATACTGGGTAATATTTTTTATAAAAAAGAGACATAACACTTATAGAACACCTTGATCAATCGAGGATCTTTTACCAGTCTAGGTTCTGGAGAAAATTACATGATTAAAAAACATTATAGTTATAGAATTAATTAAAATCAAATGAAATATCAACTCTACTCCCGTGCGCACAACAACAACGATGACCAAATCTATATTTCAAGGAACCCTCGGAAAAACCTTTCGTAAATGTATGGTGAGCACAAAAGGTTCCCATTATAAGGTTCTGAAAACCCTTGATGAATCCCACTAAGATTTTATTTTGAAAATTCACTTGGAAAATTTAATTACAAATACATTTGTTGAACAACCTTTTCAAAAATACTATAATTCTTTGAAGTTTAATTGTATTTTGAAAACGCTTTTAAAACTAATCGAGTGATTCAGATGAAAATATTATTCACACTCTAAAATTAAAAACAAATGTGGCCACACAAAACTTTGAAGGCTATCTTGGGCCTACCCACTTGAGGTATGTATTCACTATTCAATTTCCTATTGTATTTACAATGTTCGAGTACCAGGTTTTATAAAACATTGTTGTATTATCTTTCCTTATATACTAATAATTTTCACGGGTAAGTTTGTTTCAAAAATATATACATAATCCTTATTGGAAAAAATGCATACAAATGTTTAATAAATAATATATATTCTAATTTGTATGATAAGATCTCATGATACATGTCTTTGAATAAACACAAGGAAGTTAAATCAACATCCACACACTTGAAATTTCAATGAAATATATATTAAATTTCATTTATGCATGAAGGTATAAACTGATCACAATAGTGAACATATAATTCTATCTTCATAAAATCAATCAATAAAAATGGATAAATATGTCTGTGCACAAAAATTATGAAAGAGACATTTCTTAAAAAAATCATCCTTTTATATGCACTTAATTTTTATGGAACATGAATTTAAGAAGTATATAAAAATATAACAATCATATAATTGGAATTAGAAACCAATGATCTTGAACATTATATAAATTATATATATATATATATATGTTTGACTAGTATATACACATGTATCTATCACCCTTAATTAGAAACATGAATGATTAAATTGGTGTGAAAATTAAAACTCAATATATATATATACAAATATATATATATATATATATCTTGCACAAACATGTCAAATTATATACGTTCATATATGTATATATCATGCATGATCCAAACACACATATTCAATTTATGAGTTCAATGTATATATTTGGACTCCATTGAAGTATAAAAAAATGAAATCAAGTTACAATAAAAAAATTAGAATACCAATTATATAAGGATTATAATTTGAATGGAACTAAATATCTTCACAAAAACATAAAATTATATCATTAAAATAATTAGAAAATATATACTAAAATATATAATTTTGTTTCATAACATAAGACACAAATGATTTTAATAAAATAATCCATTTCTGTAATTTATCAGGATTTCAAAAAGTTCAAAACATGTTGACTTGATTTGAATAACCCAAGACTTAAATAATTTTTCTTTTCACAGATGTTATTTGAGAAAAAAATAATTGTCAAAATAAATATAATAAAACCCTTCTTCTAAAAAGAAATTAGGGAATATATGATGAAAACCCATAGAAATTATGTCCCTTACGCAATTATATTTTTAGGAAAGAAAAATGTGTTTCCAAAACAACATTAATAAATCCCTTACTGTATTTATCTGTAGAAAAGATCCTCTTCAATGATAGAAATAAAGATAAAGGGATGTGATATATATTTTTATAAAATGTGTCCCCACTCTCAATTTATACACACATCAAATGTGATATTTTAATTTAAATTTATTTATATTTTAAAGTGTGGTTTTGTTCTAAACAATTTTGGGTCTTTTGATATGAATAGATAAATATATTTATTAAGATAACATCACCAAAAAATACAAAGGTGATAAATGAAATTTTTTTAAAATATATATGTAGTGGTTAGTCTTATAATTAGAGTCTTATACATCATTTATTTTCTGCAATTTTTATGTCTAAAATGATAGAATCGAATTGAATGGGACCGAACTAAATTCATTGTAAAATGGGACCATAGTCATTTCCAAAAGATTTATAAAATTAAACAGTGAAAAAAATCATCTACCGCTTAAAAAAACAAATCAACCGGAATGGGAAAGAGATATATTAATATGATGAAATCCCTAAAAAATATGTATTAGTAATCTTTCGACATCTGAAGAAGAAAAATACAACAACAACACAATTATAGAAGTTAATTCACTTATATAGGATAAGGTTAGATCATAAAAAAATGCTACCTGTAGAATTAACAATTCGGTAATACGAGGATGTCCATCTCCGAGAATAAGAAAAATATAAAATAAACGATGATTATGAATTTAATATACCGAAAACAATATCCAGAAACAAGATCTATAAAAAAATTATAAAAAACTATTTTTAGTTATGGACAGTGCTTGAAAGGTCTGCAAAAATCATGTTTGTTTACTTCAATGTGAAACATATAGGGTCTAAACAAACCCAATCGGTGCTTCAAACTACGCTTTTAAACCTTCACCTAAACATGATTCCAGAACTGGACTCTTGTTTAGCTTCAACCAATAGTACCAGAAATTGATTCTAGATGAACAGTGCTGTGAAACGACCAGACAGAGGAATCCCAAACTGAGGCACAATCTCCTCAGTCTCACCTTTTTCTCTGCCTGACCTCCCATGGATTGCATCCCACATTCCTATTTCCTGGTTAAGATCTTCATACACACCTCGATTCCCTTTCCTTTGAGCTGACGTCGAGACCAGTGACTCCTCACATCTCATGTACGGATTCTACCACAAACCCTACTCAAGCCTCCCATAACATAAACGTGGTTCATTCATTTAATTTCTCTATATTTCATTTCATTCATTTGATTTTTTTAACTTAAACTTAAAATTGTTTTATATGTATTACTATATTTTAAAACAATGTAAAATTAGATGTTGAATTACAAAACTAATATTAATATCTTAAATTAGCACACACACACACACACACATATATATATTTACAAAAAAAATCTCAATAATATTGATTTCTATTAAAAATATTATATATTTATAAAGCTATATATAGTATTTGTTCATAATTTTAAATTTAAATCGTATTCTTAATATTATGTTTCGATTATAATTTGTAAATTTTTAATTTCACACATAAAATTAATATAGGTATATGTTTATTTATTTAAATACAAAAATTTTGATATATTTATATCAATTAAAATGTAAATAATAATATTCAAATCGACATTGTCGATTTATTTTATTAATAGTTGTCATATGTCATATTTAAATATTAAAATTTCTAATAGATATTTTTATAACGGTTGGATAAAATGTTATAAATATCAATGTCCTAGGGCCGATCAAACAAGCAGAATAATAATACCATGATGCTCGTGCCACAACATTGGGAAATGGTTTTATATGTTCCTCTTATTCATATATTCGTTGGTATTGTTCTTACAAAAATTTTGTTCTTTTATCAGATCCAAAATATGAGAGCTACCCAATTGACATCATTGTGTTTCTTAGAGGAATTCCAATAGTTTTATTGTCGATAGATGTTGGTAAAATGGGCTAGTTTTATTGTTTGTCAAATATGTATTATGGTATTTATATAAATAAAGTTCTTACTACGTATATCTCTTATTTTAGAAGTTAATGTGTATTATTTCGTTTTGGAACATTGAAAATGCATATAATAGACTGTTAAACCAAGGTGTTACAAAAACTATGTAACAATATATTAATATTTAATTGCTCTTCTTATACTACACTTGATATCCCAAGGAAATAAATAATAATGGGGTGATCTGTAAGGTCCAATAAGGTAATATTGATAACATATCATAATGTAAATAAATACATGTGATTCAACTGGCATAACATGGTTACATAGAATTGTAATATTAATAATCATGAACATCTAATCATTGTATATGATTATAAAATCAATTAAATAAAAGGAATTTGTAAACACCAAAAAATATGAAATCATAAATTTATGTCAATGAAAATTGCCATGAAATTATACCATTGTTTTCATGGGATAACCCATCATGCACCAATCAATGTATCTCATATGATATAATGAGTAAATAATTATTTGGAGGGATATATAATTATAGGATAACCCATGAATTTTAGAACTTTTTTAGGAATTTTTGTTCCACACAGATCAAATATCATAATAAATTCGCTAATGAATTTTAATCCCACAATTTATGAATTTGGGTTAAATATGTGTATGTCCTAAATAATTTTGGGATACACACATCTAGTTGATTTCCATTGAGTGGATATTGTGAATGATATTCAATACAAAAATACATTGTATGGAAAATCATATGATACATTCGACAGAATAATTTGGGTACAAAAATAGTCATGGAAGGGTTTAATGATAGTGAAATCAGGTATACAAATACGTTAAAATCATAATTAAAGTATATGGGATTTAAAAAAGTATATTTTATTAATAAAAATTGCAAATAAATTGGAATAATAAAAATGAAAGTGAGTAAATAAATTTGATGTGTATATCATTTCATTCTTTTGGAGGGTGCATCAAAAATCATGGGATATAGAAAATAAGAATAAGAGAACACATTTGTATGGATTAGAGTGGTAGAGTGAGAGTTTGTTCATGATGAAATATTTTTGAGTGGAGAGTATTGGGAGTATGGATGAGTATTAATTAAAAAAGATATAGGGATTATTTATTAAATTCTAGAAATATATTTCAGAATCATTATGATAATATAATAAAAATTGCATATCTTCTGATATTTATTCACATGGTTTTATGAAAAGTGTAGTTAAAATTCATATTTTATATGTATATGAACTGAACTCCGTAAAATAATATACTTAATTATATTAAAGTGAGTCATTTTTAGAAATAATTTAAATAGAAAACATAAAAATATATAGCTTTTAGAGTATTTATAAAATTACTATAATATAAAGAAAATCACTAAAAAATAACATTATTTTGAATGTTAAACAAATTTTCAGTAATGGACAGTCTTTATATAATTTATTTAATCACTTTTGGGATGTTAGGGTTTTAGAATAAATTATGTATCATTATACATTAATTTATTTATCTCTAAAAAATTATTAAGTCATCAAATTATGAAAAAAGAATCCTTGGAAAAAATTTCAAAATTTATTTAAAAAGCTATATTTATTTCATAGAATAATTCTATAAATATGAGAATTTATAAATTTAATGCAACATTTTCATGTATTAAAAAGTTATAGTTTTTTATGATATCAGAAGTTTAATGAACCTTATTAATATTTAATTAGACTTCATTGAATTACAATATCATTTTTATACAGATTGATATTTTCGAATAGAAATATTACACAAATATAATTTATTTCAAAATTTACAAATTTATAAATATTTTTTTTAATTAAATTCGTATATTTTAAAAAATTAATATTTTGGTTCATTAATTTGGAAATATAATTTTTATTGAGTCATAAATAATTTTATATGTAAACTATTTATTAAAAGGGATAGATATACAAATTATTTTTTCAAAAATAATAGTATTAATTT
Organism: Viscum album; assembly: GCA_963277665.1. Classification (NCBI taxonomy): domain Eukaryota; kingdom Viridiplantae; phylum Streptophyta; class Magnoliopsida; order Santalales; family Viscaceae; genus Viscum; species Viscum album. The sequence continues at coordinate 786,324,595 of OY728151.1, forward strand.
TCATACTAATAGGGTCTAGATAAATTACTCCTTATAAAAGATGTTTATTCCTTAATGTTATGGTGTTTGATGGTGACACATTCATGGTTTGGTTATGTGATCATGGTTTGGGTCATGATATTTAAAATATTGAACTTCTTTTATCATTAGAATTATTTATTCAGCACTTATTGAATCTTAGCAATGGCTTGGTTAGGGGAACATCCCAAAGATTCAATATCTATTAATATATATATATTATATAGGATTAATTGTGTATGATTCTAATGGTTGAGGCCATCACTCCTTACATCTATGTTAATTGGACATTATCATAACCCATAATATTGTAATATCAATGGACATTATAAAATTTCCTTGTTTTCCTTTGTTTTGATTCATAATGGAATATTTAATATGACAAAATATAATAGTCCAACATAAAAAAGTAATTCATGAGTTTTATATAAATAAATTTATGATTTTTTAATTTTTTCATATGAAAAGGAAATCATTTTTAAAAATGCTTGGTTCAATATATTTTTCCCGATTTAATAATTTCTCACTTAAAATTTCATTTCATATAAAAAATAGATGATGGTATGTCTGTTTTGTCACCTATTTCTATTCCACTGTTACTTCTTCATACTTGTTGTCCCTCCAAGATGCTTCAACTAGGTGATTTTTCATATATCATATATCATTCAATATGATCTTTATTCTTCATTTGAATTTACTTGTGTGGATGACCATTCTCAGAGTGTACAACCTTATGATTTTATACATGTGAGGGGTATATTATTTACATCCTCAATAATGATATATGGAAATAATAAGGAATAAGGGATAGGTTAGGAGGGAGTTATAGTCAATAAGACACAACTCCAATGTAACCAATGATGTCAAAGTGATTGATATATCTCACATAATTATCTACTATCATATAAAATTTACGACTTTCATCCATAGTGATATAAGCCAGAAAACATTATCTTTAATCTCAAACTCAATTTTTCATGTACAATTTTCTGAATAATTATTTTTTGACATCTAATGTATTTCATATGACATTGAATTTTTTGGAATTTTTTTATCATTGCTTGGATTTGATCAGGTTTGATAATTTTTCACTACCCATCCCCATTTTAGTATAACAGATTATGAGACCAATGATAATAATATCCTTATATAGATATATTTGAGATAATGACTGAACTTTGTTTATAAGGAAACTCTAACAGGTAAAGGTTGGGTTACCAAAATCCTTGAAAATAAATTGAACACAGTCTCAGTATGTCCTCTAGAGTCAGATTTTTTATATTATAATAGCCTAACATTTGAGTTTGATAAATAGCACTGAAACTAAACTCTATGTCAAACAATTTCTAATAGATTATCTCGTACCTCATGAAAATAATTAGATCTCTCTATGATATAAAAGGGGGTGATGATCCATTACGTCTTACCACTTCTCTTATATATATCAATGTGAGGGGTTCATAATATAAATATTCTTTGATAGTAATTATATGTAGTAAATTTATAATGTGTTCAACTACCATCATGATTTCATTATTGATAAGATATTTTATAGGGATCCTCATGATTCAATCCAAGGTTTTTTCCCATTTCTATACTGGAAATTCCAAATGGATTAATTATACCCATAGACTTTTTTTCATCGATGAATTTGTTTCATACTAATCACTCTTATACAAATTATTTAATCTTCCAATTTATTTTATTCCATTAGATGTTTACATCAAATATTTATAAATCATAATTGTTATTGGATTTATAAGTAAGGATGAACTATTTATGTCATCTTAAAGTTCTATCATTATCCCTGAATATGATTGGACCCAGATATGAGTTGCCGATATTATATCTTCAACAATAGTATTGTTAAGATCCAAAATATTCAATAGATTTTTTTATAACATCTCATTGTATTACTGGGATTCATTGATCATCTCATGAATGGATGGTTTATATGTAATTTGAGAATGTGCGGCTTAATATCCTTTTATAATTTATATTTATATCCTCTTAATGTCTATAAAGATTGGATCCCTCTCAATAAAAATAATATGTATGGTGATATGATCATTTTAAGTCAAAGAATCTATAAATTCGTCTGCCCTCAATGAATGGTAATGGATTGAACATTCATAATCCATTATTATTTTTGACCCACATCATTGATTAATTTTGATATCCTTTTGTGGGAATAATGTCTTGTGGATTTTATGATTTATATGTGAAACACACCACTACATTTAGAGATAATCTAAACAAATATTCAACATGTAGATCACTAAAAAAATCCATATCATGTGTTAGTTAGTTCTTCTTAGGGATCACTATTTATTGTGATTCTCATTTTATCAACATTCAATCCTTGAAACAACCCCAGTAAATTTTGTTCACATTGAAATATATCATAAATATATCCCCAAGAGTGGGTAATGTTGACATACGTGAAAAATTTGGACTATTTTTTACAAATTTTTTGATATCCTCAAATTCATCTTTCTGCAAATAAATTACTCAATTCTATGTAAAAATGACTAGTGAGATTGAAATTTTTTATATTTTTCTCCAAAAGTGATGATAAAATGCAGATAATCGATTGAAGATACATATTTCTATCATGAATTATAGTATTTGTAAATATATAATTTCCATGATTTTGGAGGGATCCTGATATATCTATTTAAAGTTGATAACATGCCTAGGAAATGTTTAATAATCCTTCAAAAACTCACATTTAGTGTATATGATGTATGATGTTTACTTTCACAAGGTTCTCAGTATGGTACTCAATTTTTCCCTTATTCATCCTTTTTTGGGTTTTTATAAGAATATACTCTATATTTTTTAAATCATATTCATCAGTATATTACCTAAATACTCTATTAATCTTGTATATAATGAAATATATAGGACTAGTGAGTCAAAATCTTATCACAATCAACTCATACTGTTTTTACGCTGTATAAAAATATTCTTGGAGAAACCCTCTTCCACTAATACAAGATAATATCCTAATAGAAGATACACCATAGAAAATTATTTGGATCCACATTTTAGATTTAAGAAGTCCTGAATCAATGGAAAATCATACATGATCATTATCAATATATTGCTGAGTTTATGATAATCAATGATGAATAGAATTGTCTCATCTTTTATCTTGAAGGAATGGACTAATGGACCCCTCAGTGAAGTAGTTTGGTGTATAAATCTATTACCTATACACTATAATAGTTGTATCATAATATATTATTTTTTAATTGTTGAAATTCATTCTATATTATTGTATATTAGAAAATATCTAGATATTAGTTCTGTTGGGATCTCAACCACTCTACTTTGAGGAAGTCCTAGAAATTATTTAGGAAACCCATCAATATATTCTCTCAAAGTCAGAAAGTTAGTAAGGATGATATTTTATATCGTATTATTTATTATAGCAATATATTCATTCTCATAAGAAAATAATAATCATTCATAAGATTATAATCCCATGGTGATTAATCTTCTTCAATTAGCTTGTATAGAAATAAAGGTAGGTATTCGATATTGGGGGCTATATCCCTTTCTTGGTAATTAATTATATATATATATATAATGATGGAAAATACAGACCCATAATTGTGTGAAATTCTACTATAGAAATATTCAAAATTCTCAACATAAACATCAAGACATTAATTTGATAGGATATGAGTTATTTTCTCGGGATGTTATAATCGACAAATTTTTCATCATCACAAATTACTCTACATAATCATTTTGAAGTAGTAGTTTAATTATTATACTAAAAATTGAAATACAAAAGAATGTTCAAAACAGAAAACCAAATATTACACTTTTTATTCTTAAATGAATAACTATTGTACTTATGACAACTTCATTTTTGGGATCCACCTCTGTAGTTGTGATGGAATTTGCTCACCCTTTCTCTTTATGGATAGTGGGTTGTTCTCAATGGTTATAAAAAACCATTAGACTAGTGGATTGATTCACATTGTGTCCATATTTTTTATATCAGAAACAATGGAAAATAGTCTAAAGGGTATACAAAGAATTCTTCTCTTCAATCACATTAGCGGGATACTCCAATAGACATTGAATAGTTTTATCCATTCCTTCACACACCAATTAAATTACCTTTTACCTTTCATTGAATTTATAGGGTTCTTCCTCTCACACATTTGTAAAGTGGGATTTTTTAAAATCATACCCCCATGAAAATATTTCATCACCCCCTCTTAATGAAACTCCAATATCATCTTCATGTATC